>CM053155.1:65056571-66306571 GCA_028571685.1 Heterohyrax brucei | reverse complement strand
TGGCCTTGCCACTCACTGCGATAATTGTGTCCACTGCTTCTGGTGGTTAAACATCTCCGTGTGGCCTGTATTATTTCAGAATTCTACCATTCTCATTGCTACCATCATCCTTGGGCAGCAGAGGACAGTCCCCACTGAGCTGCTCAGCAGCACTTAGTGTCCTCTCACCAGTACATTCCTTATTGCTTCGGAAAGCTGGTGGGTTTTTCAACATCATGCAGTCTGTCCAGTTAGCATGCCCACTTCTCTGAGCCTTCTGATTTCTTCTTCTACCATCTGCCGTGGCAGTAATAAGATTTCATTTCACTTAGTGGGGACTGTAACTTTCCTTAAATTTTTGAAGACTATAAATGACAGCATACTAGCACTAGAATCTTTGCCAGGTTGTTAAATTCTGTTTATCATGGGATAAGTTCCTGTGCTAAGAAACAATCCCTTATTCAGCTTTATGTTCTGTCTTCCTTTGATTTAGCACCTTTAGGATTTCATTCTAAGCATACTCTGATAGGTCTTGCTGGTCAGGTTATTTACACTCTGCAGCTCCTCCATCCTTCTCTTTTCTTAGCAGGCCCATCGCTCTACTGATAGGGCTGAGATAGAATTAGACTTTTGTAAGTTGTCTGGTAGCCAGGATTGGAGGTGGGGTAGGTGCTCATGGAGGTGTGTATCATCTTATGTGAATCTCGCTTGAGGCCAATGCATGATCTTTGAGCAAGGGATGGATCCATCTTCTAACAATGGGAAATGGGATACAGAAAGCAATATGGAATGTGCTGGTGAAAGGAAACTAAATGTTGATGAATAGTTCAGTGGAGATTGTCCTCTGTTGACCAAGGATGCTGGTATCAATAAGAATGGTAGGATTCTGAAATAACAGAGGCCAAATGGAGATGTTTAATCACCAGAAACAAGGTGGACACAGTTATCACAGTGAGTGGCAAGGCCAAGTATAGTGACAAGAACTGGTTAATTAGTATGGAAAACGAATGCCATCAAGTTGATTTTGACTCATAACAACTCTATAGGACCAAGTAGAACTAAGCCTGTAGAGTTTTGGTCACTAATCTTCACAGACTTCTGCAGGCCCAGCCAGTTCAGGGGAATCTGGAGCTTCAAGGACCTCAAACGCATATCCCCATTCCAAGATTCAGGGTTATATTCCTTCCCTGTTAAGGCCTTGACCTTGGTGTGGAAGCCCTGCTGAATCCATCATCTCTGAAACACCTCTATTTTTAAGATTAGGCCCTTAGCTTGTTCCTCTACTCTATTGTCCCTCCAGCTGTAAGAGATAAAGATTTCTTTAAATGTTGGTAGGAAGTGTATTGTATTTATGCTTCATCTATTGCCTTGGCATAATGATTAACCAGCCTGAGCCTGCTATTGTCTCTTAGTGAAAGTGCTCAGCAACAAACACCCAGTTTCACAGTCCTTGTCGTTACCATTTCCCTCATTCCATCAGGTGTCAGAGATATTGCCGCAGTCAGTATAATCCTTCTCATGAAATTCCAATCCAGTTTACTACTGGTAAGAGTTACAAAAACAGTATCCCTAAAACCCAGACCAAACTCGCTGCCATCAAGTAAGGTCCCACTCATAGCAACCCTAGAGGACAGAGTAAAACTGTCTCATAAAGTTTCCAAGGAACATCATGGATTTGAACTGCTGATCTTTTGAACAGCAGATGTAGCACTTCACCCACTATGCCACCAGGGTTCCAAGTACCTCTGAAGACTACTCAGTATTACATGTACTGTAGTGATAGGTTCGTTGAACCAGTTGGCCACAAGTGATCCAGCTTTGGAATCCTGTTAAAATAAATCTAAAGAGTCTACTTCCTAGGACCACTTCAGGTACCTGGTGTCATAATAAATTGGTTTATCTGGAAACAGATCTTGAACCAGAGAGCTGTGTGTTGAAGATATACTGGCTAGTGGCCTCACTAGATGCACACAGTGGGGCAAAGATGTGGAGCTGTGTGGAGGGAGAAGCCAGCCTGCGACACCATTGCAAATGGAAGCCTCTGAATGACCCTTTAGAGAGCTCTGTATCAGCCAGTGGCTGGCCTCAGCCTACCCCTGGGAGGAGACAGAGCTTTGGGTAAGGCAATGCCCTGAAGTTCAGGATATTTTCCTGGGTGCAGCTGACATTCCTTTAGCAGCTGACATTCCCAGCCTCCAGAGTAGAGCCACATGAGCCCTGACACCAGGATCTAGAATGAAAACCACAGTGTCCTCCATACTGCTGTTTCACAAACCTTAAAGAAGGGGTAGGATACAGACAAGTGTAGTGGATGGTGTGGTCATCTCAGCTGGGCAAAGGCCTAGAGATAGGAAAGAACAGGGACTATTCCAGGGTGCAGGTAGCCCAGAGGATAACCGGGACAGAAAGAAAACCCGAAGTCTAGCTTACAATTTCTATAATGAGAAAAAACAGGCATTATGTTGTCAATACTTGGCTGGGGAAATTTTTCTGATAGGGCTGTCCTGGAAATCCAGTGAAATTGTGGTTTATGGAACAGTGACATAAAATGAATAAACCAAGGATTGAAAATTCAGATGTCTACAGGAGCTAGGCAGGCAACATAAATAAAACAGGCTAAATTGTACTCTTTCAACACAGACACATTTTGCATGTTAAACGTGCAGCAAAAACTTCACTCATAAAAATGCCCAGCCACTGCTAGCCTAGATGAAGGCTTTGAGCAAATTAGGAAATGATGCCCCCTCTGGGCTGATGCTGCCCTGTGCCGGAGTAGGGCTTGGCAAGCGGAGAGTGAACTGTGTATCAGCCGCACACTGTAAATTTTGTGCAGGGCACAAACTGCACAACTATTGGGCACTGTATAAATATATTCTGTTCCCATTTCTTTCAAACAAATGGCTCATTTTATCTTTCATTTACACAGAACAGCAGACGCAGTGGATAAACGCCAACTGGCAATCAGCTTTAGTTCCAAAATGGTAACAGGGAGTGCTGGAGAGTGAGGCAAGCTGGAGAGGCTTGATTTAGTTTGTCTTGTGGGCTTGATGCTTCTGCCTCCTGAGAGTTTTCATGATGTCAAAAATCTGGATTTAATGTGAAATATTCTGCTTTTTTTTTTTTTTCGGCTTTAACCAGCACATTCATTTTCTTACAGTCTAGAAGGCTAGAAGTCTAAATTCAGGGCAACATCACTAAGGAATACTTTCTGTCTCTGTTGGTTCTGGGGAAAGGTCCTTGTCTCTGCAGTTTCTGTTCCTCAATTTCTTGGTGTGGCCTCTGTCTTCCTCCATCCATACTTCCTTTCCTCTGTGATTAACCTGCTTCTTTTTATTTATTTATTTGATTTTTGGTGACATATAAACAGCAAAGTCCTCTCTGTTCCACAGTTTCTAGACATAACGATTAATGACACTGGTCACATTCTCCACCTTGTGTCAACAGTCTCATGTTTGTATTCTAATTGCTTCACCTTCCTTTACTGAATCTCCCTGCCTCCAACATTCTCACTGATGCTTTAAAATAGCTGTTGATTTTGGGCTGTTTTACTTTTTTCTGAACGGAAACACAATACTCAAAGGTGACTATCTTTATTCTTTGGGCTAAGCTGTAACTTAGCTAAAAGGTGACTTCAGAGGATAGTTTCAGTTTAAGGCTTGAAGAACAACTCAGGACCATAGGTCTTGGGAACTTCTCCAACATCAGTAGGCCCAGTAAATCTGGAGTCTTTAAGAATTTGACACTGTATTCCACATTTGTCTTCTTTGTTGTTCACTTATTGTGTTCCTGATCAGAACACTCAGTAGTGGTATCTGGGCACCATTTAGTTCTTGCATTTTCAAAGTGGAGGAGGTAACAGTTCATTTAGATGATTAGCCCTGTAATTCAGTCCCTTCTCTGAGTTGGATTTCCTTCTTTCTTTTCAGTTCCAGACAAATAAACACCATGGATTATATCTTAGATGGCCACTTATAAGCTTTTAAAACCTAGATACTATTCACCGGAGTTGGTGAGCATAACTGTTAAGAATTATACCAATTGACTGGATTGTCCCACGGCACCAGGACCCTAATCCACAAACCAAGAGAACTAATCCCATAAGGTGATTAAACCCCCAAACAAACCCCCTGTGGTCAAGTTAATTCCAATTCATAGAGACCCTACAGGACAGAGTGGAACCACTCCAGAGAATTTCCAAGGAGTACTTGGGAGATTTGAAGTGCTGAGCTTTTGGTTAGCAGCTGTAGCACTTAACCATTAAGCCACCAGAGTTTTCATGAGGTGATTAGTTACATTCAATTCGTATTAGCATCTGTATCCCCATTTTTTTGGTTGCTGTTATTGTGGCAAAGCATACACAGCCTAGTGTTAACTCATTGATACCTTTCTTCTATGTATAGCTTATTGATATCAGTTATATCAGCCATGCTATGGAAATTTCACCCGTAGTTGGTGTCAAGTTCCCATTTACATAAAACAAGAGCAAAAAGTGCTTCTCATTTCCCCACCTCTACCCTAGTAACACTAATGGTTAGTTTTTATATGTTTACCTATACAAAATGTTATTTCATAAAGGTGGCAGAATACAATACCTGCTTTTTTTTTTGTGATTGACTAATTTCACTCTACATTAAGTCCTCCAGGTTCATCCACATTGTCGGATATTTGGGGAACTCATGTTTTTTGTCTGTCAGTAGTATTTCACTGCATATATACGCCATATTGTACTTATCCATTCATCTATTGAGGGGGATTTAGGTTGGTTCTATCTTTTTGCTATTGTTAACTGTGCTGTGATGAACACAGACATTTGTGTATGTCTGTTTTTGTCACTTTATTAGATCCCTAGGATGGCTAGTTGGAATTGCTGGATCATGTGGAAGCCCTAGTGGCACGGTATTAAGAGCTTAGCCACTAACTAAAAAGTCAGCAGTTCAAATCTGTCTATCTTTGAAAGCTCTATGGAGCAGTTCTACTTTGTCTTACAGGGTCATTATGATTTGGATATAACTTGATAGCAATGGTTTTGTTTGTTTGTTTTTTAGTGCAGCTCTACTTCCAGGAATCACCAGATGTTTTCCAGAATGACTATACCATTTTGTATTTCTACTAGAAATAGATAGAGGGTTCCAATTTCTCCACATTGTCTCCAACCCTTACTATACCAGTGGGAGTGAATTACTTTGGTTTTGATTTGCATCTCTTTGATGATTAATAATGTTGAGCATTTGTCATATATGTGTTAGCCATTTGAATATCCTCTTTGGTGAAGTGCCTAATTACATTCTTTGACCAGTTATTGATTGTATTGTCTTTTTAAGATTGTATAGGTTTTTAAAAATACATTTTATACATTGGACCCCGATGGGTTACATCTTTTCCAGTCTGTAGGTTGCCTGTTTATTCTTTTGATAAAGTTTTTTTCAGGACCATAAATATTTAACTTTTATGAAGTCCCAGTTTGTTTTCTGTTGCTCATTTACTCATTGTTGTATCTGCTAATCAATCACCGAAAAAAATTAAGTCCCAAAGCTTTGCTCCTGTATTTTCCTCCAAGAGCTTTATGGCTTCAGATTTAATGTTTAGGTACTTGATCCACTCTGAACTAGTTTTTGTGTATGGCATGAGATATGGATCTTGCTTCATTTTTCTGCACGTGAAAATCCGGTTTTGTCAGCATCATTTGTTAAAAGAAACTGTTCCTTCTCTCACTGAAAGGATCTGGCTCTTTTGTTGAAAATCAGTTGACCCTTAGATGTTTGGATTTATTTGGGGGTTTTCCATTCTATTCCACTGGTCTACATGTCTATCATTAAACCAGTACCAGGCTGTTAGGATTAGTGCAGCTATAGAATATGTTTTGAAGTCAGGAAATATGAAGCCTCCTATTTTGTTCTTCTTCAAAATTACTTTGGGTGCTCAGGGTGTCTTGTCATTTCATATATAGTTGAGGATTACTTTTTCAATTTTTATAAAGAATGCTGTTGGAATTTTGACTTGTATTGAGTTGTATCTGTAGATAAACTTGGGCAATATTGATGTCTTGACTATGCTAAATCTTCAAATCTGTGATCACAGACTAACTTTCCATCTGTTGAGGTCTTCTTTAGTCTCTTTCAGCAGTGTTTTATAATTTCCCTTCTACAAATCTGTCACATCCCTGGGTAAATTTATTCCTAGATATTTTATTCTCTCAGGTGCTACTATAAATGAAGTTGTTTTCTTAATCTCTTTTCTCATTGCTGGTATGTAGAAAGCCAATTGATTATTGCGTGTTGTCTTTGTACCTTGCAATTTTGCTGAATTCCCTTGTTAGTTCTAGAAAGCTTTTAGCAGATTCTTTGGAATTTTCTGAATATAGAAGCATGTCATTTCTGAATAGAGGTAGTTTTATCTCTTACCAGTTTGGGTGCTTTTTATTTCTTTTTCTTAGCTTGTTGCTCTGGCTAAGGCTTCCAGTATAATACTGAATGGGAGTAGTACAAGCGAGCATCCTTGTTTTCTTTCCTGTTTTCAAAGCGAGTTCTCAATCTTTCTCCTCTGAGCATACATTGACTGTCGGTTTTTCATAAATGTCTTATTCATGTTGAGAAAGTTTCCTTTCATTACTCTCTCATTATGGAGTTTTTATCAAGAAAGGGTTCTGGATTTTATCGAATACTTTCTCTGCATCACTTAACATGATCATGTTGTTCTTTTCCTTTGTTCTGTTAACGTGATGTATACATTTACCTCTTTTCTAACATTGGTCCAGCCTAACATTGCTGGAATAAATCCCACTTGATCACATTGTATAATTCTTTTTACTATGCCATTGTATTCTGCTTGTTAGTATTTTGTTGAGATTTTTAGCATCTTTTTTTCATAAGGGTTATGTATCTTACTTTTGTTTTCTTGTGCTGTCTTTGTCTGACTTTGATACCAATGTAGTGATAATGCCGGATTCATCAAAAGAGTTAGGGATGTCCTTTCTTTGTCTACTTTTTGGGTAAGTATGAACAGGGTGGTGTTAGTTTGCTAAATGTTCAATAGAATTCCTCTCTGAAACCATCTGGTCCTGAAATGTTCTTTTCTGGGGAGGCTTTTTATCACTGATTCAGTCTCTTCACTTGTTATACCTCTGTTGAGATTTTCTACTTCCTTTGGAATCCAGTTTAAAGCTATCAATTTTTTTTAAGAGTACAATTTTTCATAATATTCTGTTATAACCCTTTCTACTGTAGCTGAGTCAGCTGTAATGTCTCTATTTTCATGCCCCGGCCCGCGGGGCATTTCAGCGGAGGAGCGGGGAGGAACCTGTGAAAAGGAAAACGGGACAAGAGACGCAAAGAAATGGAGGCAAGACAAAATTCTGATCAAGCCTCAAAAAAATTTTATTGCAACAGCGGAATATATACACATTGAGGAGGGGAAGGGTTTAGAATCGGGTGATATCTGGTGTAAGGCACTTCGCGTTTTATGCTGGGTTAGGCACTATGCCTGGACAGTGACGCTGGGCAGTGACGCTGGGCAGTGACGTGCGGGTAATTTTCGCGCACGCGCGTTTTCAGGGGCTTTCCAGACTTCCTGTTTTTGGGGGCCTGAAGTTTTTCAAGGCCCCCGACATTTTCACATCTTATTTTGGCTATTTAATTCTTCCTTTTTTTTCCTACCTAGCGAGTGGTTTGTTACTTCTATTGATCTTTTCAAAGAATCAACTTCTGAATTTGTTGATTATCTCCGTTTTTTTGTTTCATTCATTTCTGCTCTAATCTTTATTATTTCTTTTCATCTAGTGGCTTTAGGTTTAGTTTTTCTAGTTTCTCAAGCTGTCAAGTTAGGTTGCTTATTAGAGTCCTTTCTTCTTTTCTAATATAGACATTTATTGGTATAAAGTTTTTTCTGAAGACTGCCCCTGCCTCCATCCCATGAATTTTGATATGACATGTTTTCATTTTTATTTATCTCCAAGTATTTTTTAAAAATATTTTTTACATTTATGATATTTTCATTTTTTTAATTATGACTGAATGAAAATGTGCATTCCCATATAAATTTACATGCCCAGCTATATGCAGCTTCCACTGCTCCCCCTGTCCGGTGACAGCACACTATTCCTCTCTGCTCCATACATGTCTCATCCTCCCAACAGTCCCCTTTCCCCTCCTCTCCACCCACTCTCCTTACTCCAGCCTATCTCCAAGTATTTTTTAATTTCATTCTTGATTTCTTCCCTTACCCAATAATTGTTTAATACTACATTGCTTAATTTCCATGAATTTGTATATGCTCTGCTTTTCCTTCTACTGTTAATTTCTAATATTCTTTTGTGATCAGAAAACATACCTTGTACAATTTCCATTTTTTAAAATTTGTTAAGATTTGTTTTGTGACATAACATCTGGTTTATTCTGGAAAATGATACATGTGCATAGGAAAAGATGTGTATTGTCCTTATGATGGGTAGAATGTTCTACATATGTCTATCAGGTTCAGTTGTCTTATGGTGTTATTTATGTCCATACTAATCTTCTTTTTAGACGTTCTGTCTTGAATTAAAATTGGTGTGTGGAAGTCCCCAACTATTATTGTGGAATTGTTTATTGTCATTGTTGTTTAGGTACCACTGAGTCTGTTCTGACTCATAGTGACCTGTGTACAAGAGAAGGAAACATTATCCAGTCCTGTGTCATCCTCAACACTGCTGCTATGTTTGAGTCAACATTTACAGATGTCGATCCGTCTCACTGAGGGTCTTCCTCTTTTTCACTGACCCTCTACTTCAAATCCTCTTCACTTTCAACAAGAAAGGTATGTCATTTGTTTCGCACATTGCAGGTTGTCACTGTGTCTTCCTCTACTCCTAATGCCATGTTCTTTATGTAGTTCAGCTTTTCCATTTGTTTGTTCAACGTAGAGCTTGAACAAGTATGGTGAAAGCATACAACCCTGACGCACACCTTTCCTGACATTAAATCATGCAATATCCCCTTGTTCCACTGGAACAACTGCCTCTTGGTCTATTTATAGGTTCCTCACGAGCACAGTTAAGCATTCTGGAATTCCCATTGTTCACAATGTTATTGATTATTTGTTATGATACACACTGACAAATGTCTTTGCATAGTCAATAAAACACAGGTAGACATCTTTATGGTATTGTCTGCTTTCAGCCAAGTCCCATCTGGCATTAGCAGTGATATCCCTCATTCTACCTCCTCTGCTGAATCTGGTTTGGGTTTCTGGCAGTTCAGTGTTAATTAGTTAGTATCGGTGTCATATATTTTGGAGCAGGAGTGTTAGATGCATATGCATTGATAAGTGTTATGTCTTCTTGATAAACTGACCTTTTTATTATTAAGTAATGTCTTTCTTTGTCTCTTATAACAGATTTTGATTTAAAGGCTATTTTATCTGATACCAGTATGACCACATTTGCTCCTATTTGGTTACTACTTGCATAAACTAAAACTCATGGCCATCAAGTCGATACTAGCTCATAAAGACCCTATAGGACAAAGTAGAACTGCTCATACTGTTTCTAAGAAGAACTCGTGGGATTTGAAATGCTGATTTTTTAGCTAGCAGCCATAGCTCTCAACCACCATGATACCAAGGCTTCTATTCTTTTACTTTCAGACAAGGTCTCTTGCAGGTGACATAAGAGAGAATCACGTTTTTTTAATCCATTCCATCATATTGCTTTTCGAGTGGGTAATTTAGATCATTTACATTTAATGTAATCACTGAACCTAAAATAACCTTCTTTATTCAATTTGCTATCTTTTGTGTGTCTTATATTTTCTTTATCCCAGTATTCCTATACTCCTGCTATTTGGGGCATTCATCTGTTTTTTATGTATTGACACTTTTTGATTTTTCTTTCTTTGTCTCTTCTGTGTATTTTTTCTAAGTATCTTCTTAGCTGTTACTACAAATATGACACTGAACAACTTACAATTGCAGCAGCTTATTTCAGCTTCTGCCAACAATTAACATACAATAAACAAGTAGCATACAGCATTAACATACTAAGATTCTACTCTGGTTCTGTTCCTCCATTCACCTTCTTTGTTGTTGAGTCTCCACTTACATCATTTTATGTACTATTTCCAATAGAATCCCTGTGGTGCAGTGATTAAATGCTATAGCTACTAACTAAAAGGTCAGCAGTTTGAGTTCTATAGGGTAGCTATGAGTCAGAATTGATTTGAAGCCAGTGGGTTTGGCATATTCAATAGCTTTAATTTATATTCATTTCTGATACAGTTGATGTTGTATTGCTTGTGGAACTTAATTACTAAGCTTAATCCCTGAAAATACTGCATACTGGGTCCTTATATTTGCCTATGCCATGACCTGTATTGGAGATCTCTCTCTCTTTCTTTCCCTTGTGGCATTCAAGTGTTTGTCTAGTGTACCTTCCTTTCTATAATGTTCTGCTTTAAAATTGCTTGCACAATTTATTTTTTAATACAGTAAAAACAAATCTGCTGGCTGTGACCTTCTGTTTGCAGCCCACCCATTTGCAACTTGTGAGCTAAACAGTCGGACTCTGAGGTGCCACATTCAGGGAGAATGTTGCACAGAGGTGTCATGGCATCTGTGCTGCTGCTCAACAGGGGCAGCTTTGTGGTTTGGAGCTGCAGGTAGAGCTGTTTTCTTCAGCTCAAAACTAAGTAAGTAAAACAACAACAAATCAAAGAAGATCAAGATGCTGAGAACAAAGTGTTCGTAGCAGAGCCAGAGAGAGCTGAGTACTTCAGAATTACAGAAAGGCTCCTCCTTGATAACAGGTAAAGTGGGTGGCAGGCATTTTCTCAAGTGTGTTGAAGCGAGACAAAACCTCCTTGGGGACAAAATGATGAGGATTTTTAAAATATTTTCATTCTTAACTTCAACTCAGAGGCCCTCAGCAATTATTAATAAGCTTTTGCCTATATGGGAGCCTCACTGACTACCTCTTCAGATTTCTGATGCTCAGAATGAGATGAATGTGAAACTGGCATACTCTTTTCTTTATGGACAAGGGGTTTGTGTGTGTGTGTGTGATGCATTAATCAGAGTTCTTCACTGCAATCAACAGGAACTAAGTCTGGTTGCTGTCATCAAGAAGGGGATTTACTGGAAAAGTAACAGGTGACCACAGACTCCACGAGACGCCACAGGACAAAGCTGGGTAAAATGACTAGAAAAAAGGAACTCTAGAAGGTCAGGCAGCCAGAAGCGTGGCGTAGCTTATAGGTAGCCTAGTCGGCTAGTCACTGTTTCCTTAGAAGCAGCATATAACCCAAACTGAAACCCAAACCCACTGCCAGCAAGTTGATGCTGAAGCAACACATAAACTTTTATTTTATAAATCTTTTAAACTATCTAGTATCTTTATGTTTACTGACTGATGTGTTTGGGATTAAATTTGCTGTATTACATTCTTTGTTTTACTTTTTAGTGTTCCTTCTCTATTTTCTTTCTGATTAAGTACCTTAATTCTTACAGTTAGCCCTATCCAATAGCTTGTCAGGTATACATTTTTCCTAGTCTTTTAATCATAATTAAAATATGAATCCTTTATCGTAATTAAAATATGAATTCTTTAACTTATTAAAATATATTATACATTAGTACCTTTACCACTTCCTGGAAAATGTGAAGATTTTAGAATATTTTAGCTGCATTTGTCCCTTTTCTGCTTTTTGTATGATTGTTACTGAGTACTTAACTCTATATGTATATTTTAAACTCCAGAACACATTGTTGCTATTGTTTTATAAATTACTGTCAGTATTCATGTATTTGCTTTTTCCACTGTAAACTTCCATTTGAGATCATTGCCTTCTCCCTGAATACTCCTCTCAGCATATCCTTTAACATAGGTACATTGGCCACAAATTCTCAGTTGTATGTATGTATGCCTGAAAAAGAAATCTTTGTTTTATCTTCATTTTGAAGGTTAATTTTACTGAGTATAGGATTCTAATTTGGCAATATTTTCTTCTAGTAATTTGAAGAAGGACATTGTCTTCTGCTTCCATTAGATTCTGTGATAAATCAGCTGTCATTTTTACTATCGCCTCTTTAAAGGAAATACTTGTTCTTTTCCTGCTTTAAAGAAGGGCTGCATAATCCGGAAACCACATCAGCATGAGACCAGAAGAACCAGACGATGTCCAGCCACCACCAGTGACTTCCCTGACAGAGAACACAAAAAAGAGTCCTTGACATAGTGTGGGAAACATGGGATGCAGAACTCAAATCCTATTAAAAAGACCAGACTTGATGGTCCAACAGACTAGAGGGTCCCCAGAAGACATGGCCTGTAGGCCTTCTGTTAGCCTAGAACTGAAACCATTCCTGAAGCCAACTCTTCATACAAAGACTAGACTGGATATTAAGATATAAAATGAGGAGCAAAGAGCATGCTTCTTGGCTTGAGTAGATACATAAGACTAACTAGGAAGGAAGGTGGCGAGAGACAAGAGCTCGCTGAGAGGACCCAGGAAGTACAGGGTGGAAAGGAAGAATGTGCTGTCACAGTGTGGGGAGAACAGCTAGTGTTACACGGTAATATGTAAGTGTTTGTAGGGCAGATTGACTTGGATTGTGGACTGTCACTTGAAGCAAAAAGGCTTTTTTTAAGAACAGATTTTCTTGTTGTCTTTTGTTTTTAGTAGGTTGACTATGATGTGCCTGTGCATGCTTTCTGCACATTTATCCTGCTTGAGGTGTATGGTGCACCTCCTTTCTCTGACTTGATGACGTTTATTGGGTTGAAAAACTTTGTTGTTATCCATTCAAGTATTTTTTATGGTCTCTGTTTTCTCATCCTTCAATGACTGACTTTACCCACATATTAGATCTTTCCACCTCATATAGTATGACCTCTGTGCCTTTATATATGCACGTGTGTATAAATCTTCTTGTCTTTTTATCCTTCAATCTGGTTATTTTCTTCCGGCTTGTCTTCCAGTTCACTGTCTGTTCACTTGTGTCTAATCTGCTGTTAAATATATTCCTCGAATGCTTATTTTTCAGTTGTAGAATTTTGATCTGACCTTGTGTAGTTTGTATTTTCCTAGCCTATATTTTCCATCTTGTTTTTATATTTCTTGAACATGCAAATTATAATTATTTCAAAGATTCGTTCTGATCATTTCAATATCTGAATCTCCTGTGAGACTGTTTCTGTTTTGTGTGTGTTTTCCTCTTGGTTTCTGGTGTGTTCTTATATATTTGTTTGCTTCTTCACTAAGCCTCCGAAGACATGCCTGGCAATCTACTTTTCTAAAAGTTCATGGTCTTAAAAACGTTATGGAAGACAGTTCTTCTCTGGCACACATGGGGTTACCATGAGCTAGACCTCATGGCAACTAACAACAGCAATAAGAATGGATTAATTGAATGTCTACATTTTGAAAAAAAAAAAAAAAGTTTTGAAGCTTAGTATGGTGCTGTCTTCCATTTACTTATGTTTGGGATAAACCACTGGGATAGAGACAGATAGCATCAACACAGTTTGGGACTGAGCTGATTTGATATTCGAATTTAGTGATTGTAGGGGCTGGCCTAGTTCTTATTCAATCTGTCTTTTAGAGTCAGGGTTCTAAAGAGTTTTAACTAAAAGTGTGGAGAATTTTCCAGGGCTCTCCTCCTTGGTGGTTTCTGAGCATCAATTTTTTTTCTCCCAGCCGCGTGTATGTGCTAAAAGCTCTGTTCAGCTTCTTGGTCTCTCAGCCACTGCGTTGACTTTTGGAATAATCAGTTGCCTTGAAGGGAGGTGCAGCGCCAGATATAGGGCTCATCTTTCTTCTTTAAACTTCCTTCTGGGATTTTATATCCTCAATTCATCACTGCTATGGTGTCTTTAATGCTAGAAAATTAATTTTTTTTAATTCTGACTTTTAAAAATTTTCCTTGGTGGGAGAGTTAGTATGCAACAAGCTTTCTAGAAGTCCCCAGCATAGTTTTTAAATGAAATAAAATATAGTAGAACAAACCAGAAAATATCTGAGTGTGTCATGTATATTACAGGTTGCTATGACTTGATGGCACTTGGCTATTGCTTCATAAACTTTCATTTCAGTCATGTACTTATCCATTTATTTATGTGTTGTGCACTGGGCGGAGTTGTAAAATATAATTTCTGATTTTAAAAAAAAAAGGTTGAAAAACTCTGTTTTCAGTCCTACCAAATATAAGAGCTGTTCTCTTACACAGTATAACAGATAAGAGAAGGCACTGGTTTAGGAATAGAAATTCCTGAGTCTGCATTTGATGAGTTGTGTTGAAGTACAGAAGACACTGAGACTCTCTGACCTCCTTCTCTTCTTCTGCAACTTGAAGACTTTGGATAAAATATTCAATAGTGTCTTTGCTACTTTTTCTCTTTACCTTCTCTAACTCAAAAGTTGCTTAGGCTGTCTGTGCCTCGTTTTCCTTACATATACATGGAAATGTGGATTTGATAATCCTTCGTAACCGTGCACATTGACTGCATTTCAATGTCTTGGTAGTTGGGATGTATTTTAGTTGATGATTATATCATAATCGCTGCCAGCTGGAAAGGAGTGGTGACACAGTGCTCATTGTTTGTACCTATGCAGACTTGGTCGTAGCCATTCAGACTGTCATCAGTTTAATCATGTACATTATTGATATCACCCATATTGTATTTAATTGTCATTGAGAATGTCTTTAAGAAGATTACACTGTGCATTATCACTGAAAATAAAAGTTATTGTGAATAGAGAGAAAGGTCCCCCAAAGAGCTGCAGAGCATAAATTTGATACCACTCTAGGCAGCTGTTTGCTGTGTCAGCTTAAGCTGGAATCATATGTCTCAAAATCTGCGGCTCTGTGATTTCAGGCTAGAAAGGAACAAGAGGGAAATTTGCATAATAATTAAAACAAGTGGATAAAGAAGCAGCCATTGCCCTCTCATAGTTGTGTTCAAATGTACGGAGAGACAAGTGCAGAGGCCAGCAGATCCCAACTGCTTCTCTGTTCTTCTGGCTCCACTACCATCTTTTCTTTCCTATTTGCTGACACTCTGACCAGCAAAAGCCCCAGTCCCAGCACCAGCTGCCTGCTGCAGACCTGCAGAAACAGTAACCATGCTGAGGCAACGTTTTCCTGATTTTTCCACCAGCTCCTGCCTGTGGTCACTCCTTAAAGCTTGTCTTATCCCCTGAACCAGCATTTCAGGTGAGTAGTTAGCAAGTTTTTTTCCGACTTTCCAATTCTCTTTTCTGGGCCCTTAGTTTCCCAGCATTCCCCAAGTTATGCAAGGTCCTAATCTGTAATAATCGGTGGCTTGGCTTCCCTGACTTGACGCTGACTGATACACTGTAGCAAATGTGTACCATTGAAAGACTGTTCACAGTTCCATATTTTTTATTTTTGTTTTTCGCAAAGCAACAGCCAGGTGCTTTACAGATCCTAAGAAGATGCTCAGAGACAGATGAAGCCCTGTTACATTTCATTACTAAGACTCATGCAAAAGCATCACCTTACACAGAGTCATGTAATACAATTGATAGTGGGAGAAATTACCAGCTTCTTGTAAATGGATGAAGGAAATCTCAAAGCAATGATAGGCTGATGTGATCGGTGCATGTATCCTACGTCACCTCGTATCGTTAAGGTATACTACGGTCAACACGGATTACTGCCATAGAGTCTCTCCCTCCCTGTATATGCACCCTGCCCCCTGCAACAAGAGATGGAATCCAGTCCCCAGCCCCTCGAAGTCTAGGCCTGATCAATATAACACAAAAGAAGGGTTGTTTTAGCACCTGCAAGCCTACATCATAAACAAACAAACAAATGAACAAAAACCCTCACCTTTTTTTTTTTTTTGTAATTCATTTGTTTTTGGCTCTTCTCAAATGCTACTCTTGGAATGTCCCTTTGGGGGCCCAGGCGTTATGCTGTGAGAAGGCCAGGCCACAGACAGAAGCCACATTTTTGTGTTCTGTTCAACAGTGCTAGGTGAGATCCTGCCAGCAGGACAGCCCACGTCAACTTTCAGCCATGTGAGGGTGACATCACGGAAGTCAAGCCCATCAAGCACTCATGTTTCTGCAGCCCTGGCTGTGGCTGACTTACCAGAGACCAAGGAAACTCAGATGATTCTAGTCTATCCACTGAACCATGAACCATCAAACATGGACATTATATTGAGCCACCTGGTTTGGGCTCATTTATTTTGCAGCAATAGTTGACCAAAACAGTGTCATAGTTTAAATGGCAGAATTTTTTCTTCTTTGCTTGCTTTCACTTACGGGCATGTTACATTTGAGAAATCCAGTAATAACTTTCTTTTTTCCACAGGATTGCTTTGAGAGTTAAATCTCTATACTAATAAAATCTATTATTATTTTCATAATTTATAAGAGTGGAATTATGGACTTAAAATAGATTTCCCTAATGTTACTCTCTTACCTGGTCTCCCTTTCTGTACCTCGCTTCTCTGCTTCCCCTTTGAATTACAAAAGCCCATTTCAGTCATTTTTCTGTTCCTCTGTCTCCTCTTTGTCCCTGCACTGTGTCTCTTTTCCTTCTCTTAATGAAAATGCACCTGTACGTCAGGCTTTAGCAATCTATGACTTCAGAGTAAAGTTACATTTGCCTTTAAATACACAAATGTCACTGACTTTCAGCTCTTCCTGTTTCACCCAAGATCTGAGCCTTCCTTCCCGGTTGTTCCTGGTACACTCACTGAGGAGTGGCTAGCCCATGCTCTTCTCTGTAATCATCTTATCAAGTCATGTGAACACTCTCCATTGCCGGTGACACTGCCCCTGCAAAGATGACTGCCTGCCAGTGCTACCAGCCTGATCCCTTTTAGCCCTCACGTGGGACAGGAATGCCACTTTCCTTCTTACTGCCCTGCTCACAGATGCTTTCCTAGTCCTCAGTCCAACTACTACTAGGCTGTAAGTTCTCTCTGTGGCTTCTCTTGCCACTTACCTTAATTTTTCATTATATTTATAAAATCATAACAGCAATACACACTTATCATAAAAAATTCAAAGCAAAGCCATTGCTGTTGAGTCCATTTTGACTGATAGCAACCCTATAGCTATCCTACATGGTAGAGGAGATCTACCCCACAAGGTTTCCAAGGCGTTGCTGGTGGATTTGAACTGCTGATAATTTTTGGTTTGCAGCTGTGACTGTTAACCATGATTCCATTAAAAAAAAAAAAGAAAAAGAAATTTAATAGAGAACTATATCTATATATAAAAAGAAGTGATAAAAATCTCCTTCACAACCATTTTCAGACATGATTTTGCTACCACTTGGCAGGTATCCTTTCAAATTTTCCCTGCTTGTAGTCAATATGTACACACATACACTCACACATGTGCTGAGGATATTTGCAATTTTCCCTCATTTTTTATTAAGATTAGATTATACCATATGAATTGTTTGGCAATCATAACTTTTCCACTTAAGAATAGATACATATCTTAGTTAAGCAGAGCTACTACAGCAGAAATACCACAAGTGGATGACTTTAACAATGAGAAATTTATTTGCTCACAGTGAAGTGGACTAAAAGTCTAAACTTAGGGCACCAGCTCCAGGGGAAGTCTTTTTCTCACTATTGGCTCTGGAGGTAGGTCCTTCTTATCAATTTTCCCTTGGACTAGGAGCTCTTGACCCTAGGAACTCTGGATACAGAGGATGGGCTTTGCTCCCAGAATTGCTCTGTGGGTGGTCTGAAGTCCCTCATCTTTCTGCTTGCTTCTCTCTTTCGTATCTCAAGAGAGATTGACACCAGACACAATCCCATCTTGTAGACTGAGTCCTGC
This sequence comes from Heterohyrax brucei, assembly GCA_028571685.1. Lineage (NCBI taxonomy): Eukaryota > Metazoa > Chordata > Mammalia > Hyracoidea > Procaviidae > Heterohyrax > Heterohyrax brucei. The sequence goes on along the minus strand of CM053155.1, from coordinate 66,288,797 downwards.
CTCATTCATGTAACTGCCACCTCTCCCAGCTCATTAACATCACAGAGGTAGGATTTACAGCACATACTAAAATCACATCAGATGACAAAATACTAGACAGTCACACAACACTGGGAATCATGGCCTAGCCAAATTGATATACATATTTTTGGAGGACATAATTCAATCCATGACTCTCTCTCTCTCTCTCTCTCTCTCTCTCTGTGTGTGTGTGTGTGTGTGTAGTCTTTCCATGTCAGTGTGTATAAATGCGTCTTGTTTGTTTTAATGGCTGCAGAGGTAAGTTCCTACTAATGGTGATTTAAGTCATTACCAAATTTTTGCTAGTGCACATAAGGCTTCATTTCTCATCCTCTGCATATGTTCTGTGCACATTTTTGAGACTATCTCTAGTTCAAATCCTAGAGATGGGATTGCTCAGCCCTAAGGTGCTAGCCTGGGTTGTGCCCCGGAAAGCGGAGCCTGGCACAGGGACTTACAGTCAGATAGTTTATTTCGAAAGTGATTTCAAGGGAAAGGAGGCATTACTGACTGGGAGAGTGAAACAGGGAGGGAGAGAAGGCCAGCGATAACTCCCTGGCTGCTTAGGGCTAGGGGTAAATGGATGGTCTAGTGGGTGTCTCTGAGTCCCCTGCTCTAGCTCAGGGTATGTAGAGGAGAGCTTCATCCCCTGGCTCCCATTCTCAAGGTCAAAGATTCTCCCAGGGAGTGTTAACTTCTTGCACTTCCAGCTCTGCAGGAATGCCAGCACTAGACAGGTCCCCAGGTCCCATTGCTGGTGTCCGAAGTACCCTAGGGTCGAACACTAGAGAGATAGCGAAGGGGATGTGTCGGCTGTCAACTGTATCCCCTCCCCCATTTCTCCTCTCCCCAGAGACAGAGAGGAAGGTGTGTTAAGATGGCATTAATGGGCTCAGGGGTATCTGATACATAACCCCACTTGCTGTTTAGTTGATGGTAACTCAAGGTGACCCTGGCTGTGTGTCAGAGTAGAACTGTCATTGACAGGGCTTTCAATGGCTGATTTTTTGGAAGCAGATTGGTAGGACTTTCTTGTGAGAACCTCTGGTTGGACTCGAGCCTGTAAACTTTGGGTTAGTAGCCAAGAGTGTGAATCATTTGTACCATCCAGGACTCCAAGTAATATGAGGTCTGATAATTAAGTCTACAAACTTAATTGTTCTAAGTGCTACATACCTCATTGCTGAATATCGCTAAAGTCACCTTTGAAGTCCTCCCCTTGGGAAGCCATGCATTGATGCCAGCACCTAGTCCACCCTTCAAAGCAATTTTGGAACTTTCTGAAATGGCCATTGTGCACAATGGCATGGCGGCAAGTTCACAAACTTAATTGTATAGTTGTCTGTGAGGGAGTTTTGAGCCAGGAAACGAATCACTGTATTGGAACACCCTCCCTACTCACCTGATCTGGCCCCCAGTGACTTTTTTGTTTACTCAAAGATAAAGGAAATATTGAAAGGAAGACATTTTGATGACATTCAGGACAGCAAGGATAATACAATGACGGATCTGATGGCCATTTCAGAAAAAGAGTTCCAAAATTGCTTTGAAGGGTGGACTAGGCACTGGCGTGGGTGCATAGCTTCCCAAAGGAAGTACTCTGAAATTGCCAGTAGTGGTATTTAGCAATGAGGTACGTAGCACTTTTTCTAGAACAAGTTCATAATCTTAATTGGCAGTCCTCGTACGTTAAGCCACTGCTGTCCAGTCGATTCTGATTCACAGCAACCCAAGAGGACAGTGTAAAACTGTCTCAAAGAGTTTCCAAGGCTCACCGGTGGATTTATACTACCTTTTGGTTATCAGCTGTAGCCCTTAACCTCTATGCCACCAGTTTCCACATAAGCTAGATATTCACATTTTTCCTAGACGTTGCCAACTTGTCCTCCAAAACAGCTGCGTGTTCAGGCGGAATGCCTCGGTGCCCACGGGAGCTTGTTCCCTGGAGCTGTTGCCAGCATTACATGGTGTCAAGTCTGTATAAACTCTCTGGTTGTGTTGTTGCACCTGACTTTAGAAGAAGCTTGAGGGTAATGGCAGAGTAATTTAAATCCAGTACTGGAGGCAGCCACTTCCAGAGCGAAAGGGCTCAGCTCCATTTTCTGGTTCTTTCAAGGATCACCTCTGGGCCTCTCTCAGTCAGCCCCGAGGAGTGAGGAGCCGGCTCACCCCATCACTGAGAGTACCACAGACACGTCTAGCCTAGTTGCCTTGATGTCCAGAAGAAACAAAGAAGCAAAACAGTTCTCTCTCGTTTTAAGCTAACCCAGAGCCTGATTATGCATTTTCATCCCTAGGTGACTGATGGGAATATTCACTTCCTTCAGAGAACCCCCACTCCTAACCCACAGCGAGTTGGTGTCTGTAGGGTCACCAATAGGCTAGAGGCTCCACCATCTGACTTTGGTGCTTTCCAGTGACTCACTCCTTCCTGCATGACCCCAGTGGTGGGACAGCAGTGCCCTGCCTGGCTGAGTAGAGGGCAGCGTGACTGATGGGAATATTTACTTCCTTCAGAGAACCCACACCCCTGACCCACAGTGAGTTGATGTCTGTAGGGTCACCAACAGGCTAGAGGCTCTGCCGTCTGACTTGGGTGCTTTCCGATGACACACTCCTTCCTCCATGATCCGGGTGGTGGGACAGTAGTGCCTTGCCTGGCCAAGAGGAGGAAAGTGTGGTTTGCTACTTTCCTAAGAAGAGCAAAGCGTTGTCTCTCCTCATCCTACTTGGGTCCTGGTGTCTTAGTTCTGTCTGCAGTTAACTGCTCAAAGAAACACATGGAACTCCCTAACAGCCTGCTGCAGTTCACTGGGCCATCCTCCTTAAACTCCGAGAAAACCAGGGATCATTTCTCCTCTAGCTGCACCTTTCCCCACTCACTTCTTCATAGCCCATAATTATCAAACAAACTGACTGAAAAACCTTAAAGACCAACTCCGACTTGACTACTCCTAGAGCCTAGTCTACCAAAGAGAACCTATCCCAGGCTGAAGCACCTAAACGTGAGTTGCTGTTTCTCAAGCTGGACATGGGGCTGGAAGGAGGGCTTTGGTTTAGTAAAGAGCCCACGCCAGTGCTTTTTCCTGGGGAGACACCTGTCCAATGGTGCACTCAAGCTCCTGCGCTGCTAGTGGACAGCAGTTGGTACAGCTTCAACATAGTTTTTTCCTCACACTCTTGTCACTCAACCACTCCCTTTCCCTCCAGCTTGTAAAAGGGACAACAGTCTTAGGGTTCAGCCTCAGTGAGAAGCGCCGATTCCAGCATGTAACTACCTTTAAAATTCTATCCCATACTTTGGATTCTTACAGAACTCAACCATGCACATACTACAAGCATGTCTATGTAACTGGACAGGAAGGTGCAGCCTATTCTGTGGCTTGGGAAACACAGGACACCAGCACACTTTCTAAGGACCATCTGGGGTACAGATTCCCACCCACGGCACCCCTGGAGAAAGAAACAAAGAGAGTAACAAGGCAGTGGTGGAGGTAGATTTCTCGCCTTCCGTGCAGGACAGCCAGGTTCCGCTCCTGGCCAACGCACTTCCTGTGCAACCGCTGTTCATCTATCAGTGGTGGGTTGTATGTTGCTTTGAAGCTGAATGTATTTTCAGTGGAACTTCCAGACTGAGAAGAACCCCTGACAGCATTATGCTTACGTGTTCTGTCTGTTAACTGAAAGGTTGGCAGTCTGAATCCACCGGGGGCTCCTTGGAAACTCTATGAGGAAGTTTTACTCCGTCCTATAGAGTCTCTATGAGTCAGAACTGACTCGATGGTGGTGGGTTTGGTTTTTGGTTTTCCAGACTAATATAGACTGGAAAAAAGTTCTAATGATCGACATCTGAAAATCAGCCTGCAGGGATGGGGAAGGACTGGGAAGCATATTGTTCCGTCGTCCATGGGGTTGCCACCAGTTGGAGGCACATGGACAGCTGCTAACAACAGCTGATTGAGGAGGGGTGGCTTTCTTCCAGCAGAAGCCACTGCCATTAGTTCAGAGAGCACACTGATGGAGTGACTTCGTGGTGGCCGCCCCTGATGATCTGGACTGTTCCATAAAACCTCCCCAAAGGGCACAAATCCATGGACCGGTGACCTGGGGGTGTTTACCACAATATGTTGCATTAAGTAGTCGTGAGGAGGATGACCCATCTTTCCGCTGCTCTGGCTTCTGTCTCCTTAGTAATGAAGCTCTCTAATGTTGGCCAAATCTACCTTGAGTCTCCTGCTAATCCTTGCCCTCACTGCGTCTTCTTAAAGGGACTCTAACATAGAATTAAAATTATATTAGTTGATGAAATTTTTCAAAAGAATTTTGATGGTGAGAGAAATGTGTGGCTCGTGCTTTCTTTCTGTGAACTGAGTCCTGTTTCAGGAGCCGTGTTTTGACCTTCCAGCCTACCTTGGCTCACACTGTTCCCATCGGCACTGAGCTGCCAGGGCACGGTGTTTGTCTGCCTTTCTGTGACTGTCCTCTGCCCCTCCATTCCCCCAGAGAGGCTGCCAGGCCTGTCTCCATGAAGTGCTCTCCTTTGATTTGGCACAATGTGGCCAGCTGAGTCCAGGCAGCCAGACTCAGCAGTGGAAGGAGGCCGGGACAGGTGGCTACGCAGAAGTCTCCAATGCTAGAGAAAGGCTGGAGTGTGGCTACCCTGTTCCTGCTGAGGTCCACTTGGGGGCAGCGCTTTTGTGCCACAGGCTCACAAAGCACTGGCTTCCTGCAGAACATGTCCTAGGCCCCAAAACGAAAGATATCACACACATGCTCACCTGCACACACTCATGCCCTCACACAATGCACACACTCACGTGTGCACTCATGCACCACTCACATACTCATTCTCACACATGCTAACATGTGCATATACAGGCACATTCACTTGTACACGCACCCTTACATGGTGCACACACACTCTCATACAGCACACATTCACATTTACTCACACATACACTTGCATCCTTCCACAACACACACTACATATGTGCTCGCACATACACGTGAACACACACGCACTGGCACGTGCACCCTCACACTGCCACATAGCACACTCACACACACAACACACTCACATGCTCACACACACACATCTTTGATCCTCAAGGATTTGGATATCGCTGACCCCATGGGGAAAAGGTAATTTGTGTCCTCCAGTCCCTCTGTGGCCCCACTTTAGACACTGCACCCAGAGAGTAATAAAGTCTTTCTGTCCGCAGTTGCCTTAAAATCTGAACTTTTCTCTCATTTTCAAGAGACTTTTAAAAATTTCCTGCAGCTGTGCTTCTAAGAGGACTATGAGGAGTAGGGTAGGGTGCTGCCCATTGGGATGACAGGTCTGCTGCAGTGTTCCTCAACATGTAGCCCAGGTCCCTGCTGCCTTGCGGTCACCAGGAGGCTTGTTATAAATGCATGCCTTCTGCAGCAATAAAAGTGAATAACAGATTGCCCAGCTTAACAAGGTGGGTACATCTCACAGCACCGCGCTGAGTGGAAAGAGGCAGGCACACAATAACACAGTCTTCATGATTCCGTTTTTAATTGATATTTTAAAAAACAAGGCACATTCAATCTATGATATATGAAGGCAAATTAATTAGTTAGCTTTGGAGAGTGTGAGCATGACTGTGAAGGTGACATAGGGACTCACAAGATAACAGTTACAGTGATGTCTTCGTTGTGAAAATTCATTGGTGGTACACTTATTTATGTTCTTTTCTGCATGCATATTACTCTTGAATTTAGTAGTTTATTAAACAAAATGCCCCCAAGACTTTCCCTTTGGATTTCCAAGCCACCGCATATTTCTTTTGCTTTGAATTCTGTCATCATCAAGCCACAAGCAGTGACTTCTCTTTCTCTTTGTTGCTGTTGTTAGCTGCTGTCACACTGGCCCTCAGCTCTTGGTGACCGCAAGCACAGTGGAACGAAACACTGCCTGGTCCGGCGCCACCCCCGTGGTCATTTGCAGACCAGACTGCTGGGATCCATAGAGTTTTCATTGGTTGATTCTTGGACGTAGGTTGCCACACTTTCTCACCCAGCTCGTCTTATTCCGGAAGCTCCACTGAAACCTGTTCAGTGTCATGGCAACACATGAGGTTCCAAATACAGATGAATGGGGGCTGTGTATGAGGTACATTGGCTGGTAATTCAAGCCAGGGCTCCCGCACGGCAGGTGAGAATTTTGCTACTCAGCCACCATGGCCCCTTTGGTAAATTACAACATCCTGAAATTTTAAAAAACACCTTTACCAAGCTACAGTGCAATGGATTTCTAACCCTGGTGGCATAGTGGTTAAGTGCTGTGTCTGCTAACCAAAAGGTCTGCAGCTTGAATCTGCCAAGCACTCTTTGGAAACTCTATGGACTATTTCTAGTCTGTCCTATAGGGTTGCTATGAGTTGGAATTGACTCTGTGGCTGTGGGTTTGGTTAGTCGGTTATGGCCTTTTTGACCCTGAGTTTGTAATTCTCCCAAAATGATTGGGCAAGCTTCAGTCTTGCAGAGGATAGGTCTATTTATACAAAAAAGAGGCTTATAATCTGCAAAAGAGGATTATAATCTACCCAGTAGAATTGAGAAGCTTGTGGTCCACCTAGGAGATTGGTCAGTTTAAAGTCCTGCTGGGAGAGCTCCGCTTGAGATAACGTACATAAAAGGCAATCTCACAGAGGTTTTGAGGGACTTCACATGGGCAAAGAGTCTGGGGCAGAATGTGTCATTTAGACATAGCATCCCTGTGCTGAGAACCTCATAGGTCCAAAATAAAAGAGCTATAATACGAGTTGAGGGCTGTAACACTGAAGACAGAGATGATGACAGAGATGATGGGCTTGTTGGCCCACAGAAAAGGATGGCTGTGGCAGACTAGTCAACCCATGATGAGACGCTAGGCTCTTCTAGGCAGCAGATAGCCAACAGAAGCATATACCTCAGTGCAGGGGTTGCTTGCAGAGGTGTGGAAGACCCTGTTCAGGGACCTTCCTATAGCCAGGCAGAGCCAGCAATGCCAAGTCCAGGGAGGCCCAGCAACAGAGCAGAACAGAGCAGAGCATGGTGGGAGTGAGCACTGGGCCCGACACAGCATGGGTAGAGCTGAAAAGGCCCAAGCGGCAAGGTGAGAGATGATCACCTGGTTATTCTGCTTCCATTTGACTTCTCTAACTCAACTTCTCGATATCTTATAGCGTCTCCTACAGCTCTCTGTCTTTCTCCTGGATGCTGGAGGTTCTCAGTGCAGTGACCCTGGTCCAAAAGCTGTGCTCCACTCCTGGCTCTTCTTTCTTGGTGGTAGTGAAGTCCCCTCTGTTCTAGGATTGGCTCTCTTTTAAGCCTAGCAGGGTGGCAAAACTGACCAGTCACCTTGTTAGGATACTATATTCCTTTTCGCTTGGTGCCATCCCACAGGGATTCCATGCACCGTATCTGCATTCTTAGCAGACTGTCCAGTTCCATTTGTGGGCCACAAACACCATGTTTGCAGAGTCCAATCCAGTCATTCTGTGAGAGTCACAAGACTATGGTTGCTCAGAAGGGCCATATTAATTCACCAAATACATATATATTCTTAAAAAACAAGCAAACAATAGCTTTATAATCTTATACATATGCTATTTTGTAATCACTGTATGTACGGCAGCACCAGCGCTGGTGGTTCAATGTAGAATTTCCGACCAATGCAATGCAGTCTTTTCTGGAACTCTGGTAGTGCAGTGGTTAAGAACTCAGCTGTTAACCAGAAGTCTGGCTGTTCAAATCCACCAGCTTCTCCTTGGAAACTCTGTGGGGCAGTTCCACTATGTCCTGTAAAGTCATTACAAATCAGAATTGACTTGAGGATGACAGTTTACCATGTATGTCTGCTTTGGAAACCCTGATGATGTAGTAGTAAAGAGTTTGGGCTGTTAACTGAAAAGCTGGCAGTTCAAATCCACTAGATGCTCCTTGGAAACTCCCTAGAGCAGTTTTGCGCTGTCTTACAAGTTCGCTATGAGTAGAAATTGACGCAACGGGTTATGGGTATGTGTGTGGTATACTTAGAGTTTTTTCCATTTGACCAAAGCCATGAACTAGACCTCCTTAGAGATGACTGGGGATCTCTGATCTCCCTAGTAGGATCTGTTCCTGCAGTGAAATGTGGGCTCTGTGTCAGGCCCTGAGTGTGGAGGCACAGGCAGAGGCTGCCAAGGGAGAAGTCCCCTGATGGGGAATGTCCTTACATCTGGGACCATCCAACCTTGGAAGTTGGCAATTACAACCTAAGACCAATTCAGGCACACAGGGCCAAAAGAGATGGATAACCAGATCACGGTACCAGTCAGCCTTGTTATGAGGTCTCCACCTCTGTGACCAGAAGAAAACAGTCCCCTGATTTTTTATACCACTCACACAATAAGTGTCAGATTGAAGCCTTCAGTGGGAAAGCTTGGGCCACGTGTCTGTTCCCAGTATTGAAGGGGCGAAGAAAGGAACATGGCCCTTTTGGTTCCCACGATGGGATCTGAGAGCACTGCTTCCTACTGAGGCATGGTAAAAAGAGACCCTTCCAAAGACCAAGGTGCTGTGGGCATCCCACAAATGACACCTGCCTGCTTCAGGTGGTTAAATCTATAATTTATGGCTTTTTCTAAACCGTAGTGACATACATACAGGGCTATTTATCATTCCAAAGTTAGTGAAACATTCACCTAAATTTTTTCTATGGGCTTTATCATGAGGCCAGTGTCAAGGTTGCTGATTGCACCTCTTGGTAATTTCTTTTCAATGTGTTTACACACAATCTCACGAGACTTGGTTCCCTGGTGTATAAAAAGGCTTGGGTGATGTAATGTTTAAGGTACTTTCAGCTCTAAAATTCCATAAACTGTACTCAGATTCTAGTTTTAAAATTTTTAAAAGGTGTTGCAGCCACTGATGAGTTCTCTGGTACCCCAAATGTCCAAGCCCAAACAAAATAAGCTTTGGAGATTTGAAAGTTTGAAATTTTACAGAAATGCGAACCATGTTTATGTTCTATGATGACCATTTGACCAAAATGGCTGTTGAAAATGTGCTGCTTTTACCCATCCTGCTTCCCAACAGCAGCCAAGGACAATGATGCCAGCTCAATTGGATGCTCCCTGGAGACGTATGGGCCTATGTAGGGGCTATAAGAAGGGCCAGGGGCTCCAAGTGAAGCCAGACACAGGCTGAGCTGTGACTTCATTCCAGACACACTCCCCCTGTCATTTCCTCACTGCCACCACTCTGCAGAATGCCTCCTGACCTCCCATGAAGAATTTCTCCACTCCCACAGGATGTTAATTTCCTGAGTGGTCTACCTGGTGACTTGGTGTCAGGGCAATTAGCTTTAAAACAACACCCACCACAGCATGATGAACTGCCTTTCTTGGCCCTGACTGACCTGCCCGAGAAGGATGCCAAGGGCTTGCATTTCCTCACATCCTTAAAGGAGTTTTTGACACTTACCACTGCACTTACCATTGCCTTGTCAGTGTCTGCTAAAGGAATGAACTCAGATTGGCTGTAATGTTACAGTTACCACTTTGTAATGACAATCACCTTCCTCCCACTCTTGAGTCTCTTTGAGAATTTAAATTCCATCAATTCTACTTCCTTGGTGAGGCCAAAGCTACTTTTCAAGTTGGGGTAGAATTTTGCCTCCATGGTTTACTTGGCTGAATGATCAGATGGCAACTTCCCTGCCTAACTGTCTCTACATCTCTGAACTTGACCTCTAGAGGTTCAGATCTGAACCTTTCATCTAAGCAGCAAATCCCTACCCAGGCCTGTCTACGAGGCCTGCACTGCGTGTCCTCATGGGTTCCACCATCTGCTCCCAAGGGCCAGCAGAAAGCAACCTGTGATACAGTATAGGTGGTTCCACACAGGTTCGACCAATTCCACCCAGATTTCGAGACTTTTAGAGTTGCAGGCAGGACCGAGTGCTCGTTTGTAAGGTTACCAATGAATTGATATTCCTCCAAGAATCGTGATGCAGCAACCACAGACACTGCCTAGAGATGTGGATTTATTGGATAGTTGACAATCTGAGGCTGGGTCTCCACACCCAACTAGAGCTTGTCAGCTTCTGCCCCACTTGGGTACTGCCACACTGCAACTACAGTGGCTGCACTGGGTACAGCCTTACTATGGGCAGCCCCTGTATAGTTTGCTGACTTTTCGTATACACTGCCTCGTGCTGCTCAGACGAAACAACAGCTGTGTAGTAACATAAAGCAGTGGTAGATACTACTACCATCCATGTGAGTGGCTGAAAAGGGTTTTGATTACTTTAAAGAAATCAGTTAATGCATAATATGAAGGTGACTTTCCTCTTACACATCCCTAATTTTTCTCAAAAATATGAGTGAATTTTTACATTCTCAAGAAAAACTAGCCGTAATTGTTGTTATTCATGTTTGTATAATAATTTAGAGTTTACAAAATATTTCCAAGTGTATTCTCTTACTTAGACCTCACAGCACTTGGGGGGTGTTTTATACCCATCTTATGGATGAGTAAATTGAGGTTCAGAAAATTAGTTAGAAAGTACTCTCAGCTGAGCAGTCATTATCAGATTAATTCAGGTGGCCATTCTGAAGGGCTAAAATGAAAACCAAGTTTGTGTATGACCTGGTTACAAAGCTCCAGCTCTAGCCTTCCTTGTTTTTGCTTTACTTTTCTGACTTGATAAATTTAGTCCCCGAGTCCCTCTCCCAGCCATCCCGGATAATTCATAATCTTGAGACACTTAGAAAAATAACTACTGAGGGTCAGGGAGTGGAGGTGTGGGCGCAGGCAGCGTGACTCTTTCGAAAGTGTTCTCATGAACACATATGCTGTACACCGCACAGATTTTGGGGAAAATCACACTTGAACAAGCACACAAACCAAACCCAGGCTTAATGATCGAGTTAGACGAGAAAACAAATCTATTCTCATTTCCATGTGGGTACTCTTAGTGTATTATTTTGTTACTCTGTGGTTAAGGGATTGTTATATAAGAGTAACTCAAATCATTTGTCCTTTGCTCATTTATTCATTCATATAATGAATATCATATGCCAGCATCATGCCTAGTATAGAAAATGAAGACATATTGGCCCTCAGTCTCCCCGGTTCATACTCAGGTGGTGGTGGTAGACACCACAGTGACCCTTGGGGAAGATGCAATGTCCGGGTTAGCCATACCTACTGACCCTTGTGTCAGTGACAAGACCCAGGTTTGTATCTGACCGCACCAGAGCATGGATCAAAGGAAACATTCACAGTTGCAGTTATGTCCCGGTGGCTCTCAACCTTTTCTTTCTAGGATGCCTCCAAGTTCAGTTTTGAGAAAGATTTTGTGTTTCAGTTTATAAGTTGAAACTATTTCAATAAGTTGTTGTTGTTGTTAGATGCTGTCAAGGTGACTCCAGCTGATGCCTACCTTGTGTACAACAGGACAAGTTCATAATCATTGATTGGTATGTTTGAGTCCATTGTTGCAGCTATTGTGTCAGTCTACCTCACTGAAGACTTTTCTTGTTTTTGTTCATCTTCTGCTGATGTCCTTTTCTAAAGGTTGATCTTTCTGCTGATAGATAGGAGATCCTTAAGACCTTTTGGTGGGAATACATGTTCTCTCCATACCATAGGCCATCTCCATTCTTCTCTGCATCCAGTTACAACAACAAAAATTTGTCGATGATAAGTTGATCCAGACTCACAGCAACTCTGTAAGACAAAGAACTGCCCCATAAGGTTTCCAAGGAGCCACTGATAGATTTGAACTGCTGACCTTTTGGTTATCAGCTGAGTTGGGTTCTTAAAGGGGCTAAGTCCATATTGAATGGGAGGGTAAACATGAAACCAAAATTCACATTACCCAGGGAGAAAGGAACTTATAACTGGAGACTTTTTATAAGGCTGGTTTCATGCATGAACCACAGCCTGAGGAGTGTGGAGATGATCAGAAGAGAGAGAAGATAGTGCAAGGAGAGACAGATGAGTCTTTCCCCTGCTCTCCCTTTCCTCCATCTCTTCAAAGGAGAGCAGCTGAGACTTTGGAAGTAACACACCCTAAATAGAGATGAAATTTCACACATATGCTCTACAGATTTTCCAAAGAAGAAATAATAAAGTACTTGTGATAGCAAGTAACCTTCTTTGTATTATTTTTCAAAACCCACTAGATTTAACCCCTTGTGACTTATCAGATGCTCAAGCGAATTCATAAACAATGACATTATTCTAATTCCTGAAGAGACTATTTATGGCTCTTTACAGTGAGATGAGGAAAAGTATTCACTGAGGAGGTCAAAAGTTTTAATGATTCCTGGTTCAATTTTGAATTCAAATGGCTAAGATCATTCTCCAGTCAAAAGCTACCATACATTTCTCTTCCCATTCACACACAGGCTTAAGTGGAATTCCATTTCACCTTTTTCAACTAATACTCTTCTGTATTCATTCTTTGTATCTGCATGGCTTTCAGGATTGTTTTGCAACATAGCTTCATTGTAGGAGGACAGCCAATTAACCTAGTGAACTCATGCTAGAGAAAGTGCTACATACATCATAGCTGAATGTCACCACAGTCACTTTGAAGTCCTCCCCTTGGGAAACCATGCACCAATGCCAGCACCTAGTCTACCCTTCAAAGCAATTTTGGAACTCTTTTCATGGAATGGCCATCAGAGCTGTCATCATATTACCCTCAATGTCTTGAAAATGTCTTCTTTTCAATATTTTCCTTATCTTTGGGGTAAAGAAAAAAGTCAATGGGGGCCAGATCAGGTGACTAGGGAAGATGTTCCTATATAGCTACTTCATTACTGACTAAAAACTCCCTCACAGATTGTGTCATATGGGCTGGTGCATTGTCGTGATGCAAGGGCCGTGAGTTGCTGGTGAAAAGTTCATGCAGCCCTTTAAGCACTTCCAAATAGTAAACTTGGTTACCTGTTTGTCCTCTGGCATCAAAAAAGATTATCAATATCATTTTGACTCCTGATTTGGACTGACAGAACTTTTTGGTTGTGGAGAATGGGCTGACTTCTATTGTGCACTTGGGCGCTTTGTTTCAGTGTCATATTGGTACACCTATATTTCATCATCAGTGATAATGTGGCTCAAAACATCATCTTGTCTCTCCAAAAGGCCTTCGCAAACTTCAATTCTCCTTTGCTTTTGTTCATCAGTGAGCTCCTTTGGGACCATTTTCGCACACACCATTCTCATGCCAAGATTTTTAGTTAAGATTTTCCTAACTGTTTCTCTGTTGATGTTTACTTGGTTTGCTGGCCCCTGCAGCCACGTATGTAAGGAGAAGCCTCTAACTTGACCCATGGACTTGGGTTTTACAGCCTCTACAACTGCATGGGCCATTTCCTTAATACAAATCTCTCTCTATAAATGTTTATACAGTTTACTGGTTTTGCTTCACCAGAAAGCCCAGAATAAGACAGCTAATGATTCTTGCCTTTCTATATTGGGAACTAAATGAATCATTTTTTTTCTTCCAAACATAAGTAATGTCCTTCATCATTCTGGGCCTCAGTTCTCCCATCTGTAAAATGTGAGGTTGAAAAGTATGACATTTAGGGTATATTTTGACTTCAAACATCGAAGTTTCCTGACAACAGAAGCATGAGGAACAAAAGTCAAAATAGATAAATGAGACTTCATTAAGAGTTAAATACTTTTGTTTATCAAAGGTCTTTATCCAGAAAGTGAACAGACAACCTACTGATTGGAAGAAAATTTTCAGGTAATATATATCCAGTAGGAAACCCTGGTGGTATAATAGTTAGGAGCTGTAGCTGCTAACCAAAAGGTCAGCAGGTCAAATCCACCAGGCACTCCTTGGAAACTATATAGGGTAGTTCTACTTTGTCATATAGGGTTGCTATGAGTTAGAATCAACTTGATAGCAATGGGTTTGTGTTTGGGGGTACATAGTCAATAAGAGTTTAACACCCAAAACCTGTATTTTTTAAAAAAAGGGGGAGAGGGGTGAAGGACTTGAATAGATATTTCACCAAAGAGGATACCCAAATGGCCAACAAACACAGGAGAAAATGTTCAATGTCACTAGTAATTGGGAGATTCCAATCAAAGCCACGGTGAGGGGTGGTGACATGTCTGCTCTAGTTGCTGAGGCTTCAGCAGGGAAGAATTCAGTGGCTGGGGGCAATACTACCTCACCCTCAGATGAGTGACAGTGATGAAGATGATAATAAACCCAGAAAATAACAGGTGTTTGCAAAGTTGTGGAGAAACTGGAACCCTTGTTTATTGCCAGTGGGAATGTAAAATGTTGCAGCCACCTTGGAAAAGTTTGGCAGTTCATCAAAAAGTTGAACACAGAAACTACCATATGACCCAACAATCCCAATCCTAGGTATATATTCAAGAGAAATGAAAGCAGGAATGCAAACAGAAGCCTGTACAATGATATTCTCTGCAGTGTCTTTCACAATAGCCAAAAAGTAGAAGCAATTGAAATAGTTATCAACAGATGAATGAGTAACAGCAATCCTATTGGGCAGAGTAGAGCTGCCCCATAGTGTTGCCAAGGAGGGACTGGTGGATTTGAACTTTGAACCTTTTGTTTAGCAGCCAAGGGCTTAACCACTGCACCACCAGGGCTCCCAACAAAATATATGAGGTCTGACAATTAAGGCCATGAACTCATCCTAGAAAAAAAAGTACTACACACCTCATTGCTGAATATCACTGTGGTCACCTTTAAAGTACTCCCTTTGGGAAACTATGATGCCAGTGCCTAATCCACCCTTCCATGTAATTTGGAACTCTTTCTGAAATAACCATCAGGGATGTCATCGTATTACTCTTGATGTCCTGAATGTCACCAAAATGTCTTCCTTTCAGTATATTTCCTTTGTCTTCAGGTAAAGAAAAACATCATTGGGGGCCAGATTAGGTGAGTAGGAAGGATGTTCCAATACAATTATCTGTCTACTGTCTAAAAACTCCCTCACGGACAACTGCACAATTAAGTTTGCAAACTTGCCACTGTACCTCCACGTGCAAGGGCCATTCCACAAAGAGTTCCAAAATTGCTATGAAGGGTGGAGCAAGTGCTGGCATCAGTGCATAGCTTCCCAAGGGGAGTCCTTCAAAGCTGACCTTAGTGATATTCAGCTATGAGGTATGTGGCACTTAGAACAACTAAGTTCAATGGCTTCATTGTTGGACCTCGCAGTACACACATACAATGGAGTACTGTTGTGGGCCTAGTTAGTGCCAACTGATAACATCTCTGTGTGGCAGAGTACAATGACCCGTAAGCTTTTCTGTAATCTTTACTGGAGTAGATAACTGGGGTTTTTCTCCTGAGGAGCTGCTGGGTGAATCTGAACTGCTGATCTTCCAGTTAGCAGCTAAGTGCTTAACCACTGGGCAATCAACTCTTCTTAATGACATTCTGCTCAGTTGGAAAAAAAAGTTCCAATATGTGCCATAACATGAATGAACCCTGAAGGCATCACGCTGAACAAAATAAGTCAGTAGCAAAAGGAAAAAATACTGAATGATCGCACTTACATGATACAAGCAAATATCTAGAAACAAAAAATTATTAATGGCTATCCAGGATGGGAAGGAAGAAGATGGGAGAGAGGAAGTTTATCTTCAGGAGGTAGTGAATCTACATCAATGGCAGTAGGATGATTTGGAAAAGGAGAGCCTGAATGGATGTACAACTTGAACAATGTCATCAATATCATTAAACTGTACATGTAAAAATGGTAGAGATGATTTATGTTTTTTTGTTACACATATTTTCATGACAATTGAGAAAAAAAGTCAAAGATCACACTAAGTCCCCAGTAGATGTGATTCATGGTATGAAAATCTCTAGTGAATTCTTCATACAGGACAGTTGAACTAGAGCATCAGGTTGGGGACCTGCCACAGAAACTCCTGCTCAGGCTCTGAATTCCTTATTCCTTATTATTATCGCAGTGTTCTTCCACAGTTCCTACTCTTACACCTCCATTGTCCTCACCCCTCTATCCTGCTGTCTTTTCAGTCAGATCTACCTTTCTGTAGCTGTCCTCTTCCAACTTCTTAAAGGCTCTCTACCCACTGAAGGCTCAGCTTAGAGGCTCTTTGGGGGTCTTCCCTGATCACCCCTCCTGAAGCCTTTCTAAAGGAGCTTTAATGTAGACCTCTTTTGGTCAAAGAGAAGGGGAAGAATGTTAAAACACACTCCCCATCCTGTACAGCTCAGCTACATGTGGTCAGAAGCCACAGTTAGCAAGTTTCTGCCTCTCCGCCTCCCCCTGCCAACTTTCCTGCTGTTTCCCTGGTCATGCTAACACTGAGTGGTGGTGTTCCAGAACAATGGAAGGTAGTTTAGCACTGATGCTAGAAACACGTGGGAAAATATATTTTCTTTTATTGCATAGCTAAAATATAAAATACATATTAATGTCAGATTTCATTATTTGATTTTTACACTGCATTTCATCAGTTTGTGTCGTACTGTCAAACACAAGCTTTTAAAATGCCATTCTGGTTTCCTTACACAGAATTTGAAAAGGAATTTCCAGAAAGTTATGTAGGCACATTTCCCCACTAAAACAGCACTTCCTATAAGCATTTGCTGTCTGCCTCGCTAGCACAACGTGTATGAAAAGTCTCTGTACACGATAGGCTTTGTTATATATATACCATTTCCTCTAATAAACAGTGGGTTTGAGGAGTTTGGAGCAATGCCTTACACAGTGCTTCACCGTTTCCTCACCTCTCAGCACCTCTGTAAGGAGAAGACAGACAAGTAATGGCTGAGTGATGCTGGATGGCAGCTCCGACCCTGCGTCTTCAGCCCATTCTGCCGCTCCTCCTCCGCTCCGTCTTCTCTCTCTTGGTTTCCCCAGCCCTGGTGGTTCTAGGTGCTTGTTCCAGACCTAGGCTCTCACTAACCATACCAGGAGCGCTCAGCTTCACCCTGCTGCCTCTCCCTGCGGTGTGGCCCTTCCTCCACCCTGGCTTTACGGAGCTACTTCTGTGAACACTAGATAACATAGTCAAACATCCTTCTGGCATAATCCCAGCACAATCACCATAATTCCTTCAGCTTCCAATATGGATCAGGCTCGCTTGATTAAATGTATCAGTTTACATTAAAAGCCTCATTAATACCCAGGGTTGTAAGCCCATTTAACTTGGATAATTGCTTGCCTTATTAGTTTATTTGATTTATTCTTCTGCCAAACTCCCATCATAAGGTCTCCTCTCCACTTAATTTAGCATCTGAACTAAATGTGTCTGTCTAATCATGCAGTCTAAAGAGGAACCAGGTCAGAGGGGTCTCTGAGGCCTCATTCTGTCCAGAATTCCAATATCCCCCTTTCTCTCCCTGGAGGGGGACATTCATGATATTTTGACCTTAGAAAGATGAAGAAATAAAACGGCAATACACTGCTGAGGAGCACCAAGCTTTTGTCCTGGTAATGGAACAATCTGGAAACCATGCTGATGGATGCATGACATAATGAATGTAATCAAAGTCCTCAAACTGTGCATGTAAAAAATGTTGAAACAGCAAATGATTTGTTATGTGTATTTTCACCATGATAAAACAATGTAATTGAAAAAACAAATGAGGGCATGTTTTCTACGTGGGCCTTGAGGAAGACTGTCCCATATACATCAAACTCGAGTGTAATTCTTATGCAATGAGACAGTCTTCCTATGGAGAGATGATGCTGATGTTATTTCGTATAGAGGAACTAGTCTGTCAAGGGCAGCTATTGGTGCACAGTGTTCTCTCCACACTTCTGATGTCTAGCTTCCCTGAATTTCTTTGAAGACCAGCTCTGCCCTGGGCACCATTCCTCGTTGACTTTTTCTACATAATCCTGGATTTCACAATATTCAGACAAGAACACAGCAATAAATGAGCTCACAAACAAATACCTTACTCCTATGCTGCCTCTGCCAGCTCCTGAGCAGTTATTCTCAAAATTAGGAGCTGGGGTAGTGAGGGTTGTTTCTAATTGACAATGAAGTCCCGCTTTACCATCCTGCTAGAAGATTTGGATTCTGCTCTCCTCACTCCCCTCTCCCATCCCTGGGAAGGCTCTCCCTTCCCTAACCTTGTCTTTAGAAAGGGCTACGGAAGGGACCACTGTTCTGGGAGAACCCCATGTGTCTCTCAGGTGTATGAGAACTCTGGGGAAGACTTGGTAAGCAGTATGGGCTGTACCTGTTGAGAGGCTTGTCTCTGCCCTTCTCATGCTCTGCTAAGTCAAGTTGGGAAAATGTGTAGGAAATTAGTGTTTATTCTTATGCAGATTTTGAGGTGGTCACCAAAATTTGGTGTTCTAAAGGCATAATTCGGATCTGACTCAACAGCACTTGGCTTGGCAAAGGAAGGGGTAGGGTACAAAGAAACCTCATTCTCTTCAACAGTCTAGCTATTATTGAGTGTCTGTACTCCATATCCTGAACATGGAAACATTAATAGAGGGCGGAAACAGAACAGAGTCACAAGCTAAGTGGCTGAAAGTTGTCGGGGGATGACAAATAGGTTTCTGCTCAGGTGGGAGCTACTGAGGATTCAGTAATTTGTGAGTCCTCTTAGTATGTTTTGTCGATGATTTAGTTTTGTAAAATGAGTTAGAGTTGATTTGAGATTACCAAAAGATAGATTTACACTATCTTGCCTGCATTTAAAATGAATTGATGAGTGGATACCAAGGGTGGAGCCATGGTGTCTGAAGCCCCCCTCCCAACTACTGTTCCCCTTCTTCCCCAGGTCCTGTGGGAGTCCAAGGATCAGTGCAAGGCTTTATTTACTCCAACATCTTATCTTTCATCCCAATCTAGGTGTGTCCATGGAAACTGTCAAATGCATAGATGTTGTCCATCATGTGTTATGGAAAAGGGTGGCATTCCCTGGTTTGGATCATTTCTGAAGACTCTTTTATGACCTGAAATGGGGAGGCTGGGCACCCCTTGGAGTGCAATAGAGAAGAGAGGGATGTGTTCCCAACTCCTACCTGCACAACTAGGCTTAACGCCAAAATAGAGGGAAGCCTTGCTCCTTGGAAACTCTATGAAGCGGTCTTAGTCTGTACTACAGAGTCGCTGTGAGTCACAGCTGACTCGATGGTAGTGGGTTTGGTTTGAGTTTCTCTTCATCATATCACAGAATCTCCCTAGAAACACCAATAAACTGCACTGAGATTGCTTTCTGCGGTGAGGTGAGAAGAATGTGGAATTGGGGATTGCAGTGTGTCACCGGTGGTGTTGGCCTTTGTGTTTTATGTGACGGGGGGAAGGTAGACTGCATATTATTATCACTTTACATAAGATGTAGGTCACTAGTCCCTGCTGTTGAGTGGACATGGCTGATGATAGAGATTCAGGGAAGTTGGAGACCCCAGTTGCTCCCTGGTACCTCACTGACTTTACTGTGATCTGGCCCCAATGTCTGAGGGCAATTTGGGGTTCTTCTCTCAGTGCCGCAGTGGCAGGAGTTTCATTTACAAACATGCACTTACAGTTTACTATGGCCGAGAAACCCAATGCTAAAAAGATGTGTATTCTACTCAACAGAAACCATGATCTTGATGGACTGTAAAGAAGCTTCTCTGTGTTCACAGCAGACTATCCTCTGGTGTACTCTCCCTCTCAGCTCCGTGCTTGTCCAGGGGCTACGGGTGGATGCCATCTGTTCTAACACCTCCCTGAACAGGGCTCCTCTACTGGCCTCTGCCTCACAACTCAGTAGGACTCCTCCATTAATTACGTATATAACACTGTCCACGATTTGTGTTGCTATGGTGACAGTTACCCATGAGCACATTAAGAGAAACATAAACAAATAAATCAAAGCCACACTTTAGCAGAAGTACAGTCATAACATAACATACCAGTACTGGCTTACAAAGTTTTCTAGTTTTCCCCAAGACTTAAAATTAGGAGCCAATATGTAGCTGCTAAGAACAAAATTTCCCTAGCAACCAGAGAAATGCTACTCCTTCCTGTTGGGTTGACTAAAAATAACATTGCATGTGCAACTATAACCAAGTGGACTCTCCAAACTATCTTCTATAGCATCCCTCTGGTCATACCAGATGTACCACTCCCCAGATCTCATCTGTCAGTAGAGTAACATTTTGGAGGCACAAATGTAATTCAACTGCTTGGAATCACTCAGGCTTCTCTTTGCCCACAGAAAAAACAAATCATAGTCTTTCAGCGTGGGCCTTCTGAGCAGGAGCTAGCCCTATTTCCTTACTCCTTTCCTCTTAGTGCCAATGTTCTATTCTTGCTAGGTGCCACCAAGTTGATTCCAACTCATAGTTACCCTGTGTGCAACAGAAGGAAACACTGTCCCACCCTGTGCCATCCTCACAGCGGTCGCTGTGCTTGAGCCCACTGTTGTACCACTGTGTAAATACATCTCTTCAAGGGACTTTCACTGTCAGTCTGCTTTTTCAAGCACGATGTCCTTCTTCAGGGACTAACCCTGCTTGATAACATGACCAAAGTACATGAGACAAAGTTTCACCATTGTCATTTCTAAGGAGCATTCTGGATGTACTTCTTTCAAGAAAGATTTTTCTCCTTCTTCTAGCAGTCCATGATATATTCAGTATTCTTCGCTAATACCATAATTCAAAGACAACAGTTCTTCATTTTTCTTCCTTACTCATTGTCCAGTTTTTGCATGAATATGAGGTGTTTGAAAATACTATGGCTTGGGTCAAGCGCACCTAAGTCCTCAAAGTGACAGCTTTGCTTCATAACACTTGAAAAAATGTCTTTTGCAGCAGATTTGCCCAATGTAATAGATCATTTAATTTCTTGACTACTGTTTCCATGGGAATTGATCATGGACCCAAGCAAAAGGAAATCCTTTACAACTTCAATCTTTTCCCCATTTATCATGGTGTTGCTTATTGGTCCATTTGTGAGGATTTTTATTTTTGTTATGTTGAGGCATAATCTATACCAAAGGCTGTGGTCTAGAATCTTCATCAGTAATGTTCAAGTGCTCTTTGCTTTCTGCAAAGCAACATTGTGTCATCTACCATAACATAGGTTGTTAATTAATCTTTCTCCAATTCTGATATCATGTTCTTCTTCATACAGTAATGTTGTCCTACACTTATCCATTTAAAAAAATAATTAAGGGGAAGAAAAACAGCAGATGAGATCAATAGGGATTTGTATGTTTACTGATTGAAAGCAAAGTTCATTTCAGGAGTTTATCTTATCGGCTGATCCAAACCAGCTCTGTGGGGTGCGGAGTAATTACTCAGGGAGTACACTGTAAAGGGAACCACTGGTTGGCAGCTGGCCTTGGCACTACCCGTGCTGATGATGGCTAGGGGAGGCATCCCAGAGAAAGAACTAGATGAATAGATACAAGAAAGACATGCAACCTGTTGGGAATATTAAAGACTGTTGAAAAACTAGGCAGTTTTCCAATAAGAAGGAAAGGAGAGAGGCCCTCAGATATTGATGATCCACCACTAAATATGCCACTGGACACAAACACAAAGCTACTTGATAGGGAACACCTTGGTAACCATTCAACTCAGCCTTCTCTCATTGGACAGATGAGGCAACTAAGATCCAGAGAGAGTAATTTTTCCAAGTCTACACTGTTTCTTAGAAGAAATAGAACTTTATCTCCTGACTCTCTGCCTCGTGCTCTTTCTACTCTTTCATAAAATAAATTCATATTTTTATGGAGACTCATCCACTCTAAACTATTTGTCATGGGGAACAGATACTCAAGTCCTCATTCCAGGGCACTGAAGCTGTCACAGCATCTTTTCCTGAAAATCTTCTCATAAATTCCAGTTTCTCCTGCCTAAGAAGGTTTGTGCTGCTCCTGCCTGAGGAAGCCCCATTCCTGATCAACAAATACCACATGTCACTGGTGACCCTGTGGTGAGGGATTGGACTTGGCTGATAAGTACCCTGGGGCCAAGATGACAAGTTCTCCTGCAAAACACATCCTCTGCAGGGTCCTCTGAACTATTTCTCAGTCCTTTTAGATGTCCTCAGTCTATTATCCCTCATTTTCCTTCAGTGGTAGTTTTAACCTTTCCTACTCTCCTTAAGCTCCCTAATAAGTTCTTACCTGCCCACATTCCTGCCACCAGCTTGTCTCTGTCTTCATCAAGAACGCCAAGGCCATCCAACGCAACTGTTTTCTATGCTTCCTCCTGCTTAATAAACTTGTGGTCATCCGTGCCCATTCTCTCCTTAAAGTTCTCATCTTATTCAAGACTTTTTCCTGTTCTGGAACCCCTTTCTCCTATCTCCAGTGGGTCCTTCATTTATAAGTTATCCTCTTCTACACTTTAAAATTTAAATCTGTGGGCCACTTGACTTCACTAAAGAATGGTTGCCTCTAGGTCTGAACTTAAACCTCTTGTTGAAAAAAGCTTGCTGTTCTCTATGAAGTTAAACTTTAGACAGACTTTTCTGGTATCTAAGGAAATGTTTTCTTTGAAACCAAGTTGTGCAGACCATTCCCAGGAAACACTGTTAGCAAAAAGTGATGTCCTCTGATTGCTTTCTGAACATTCTAGGAATCCTCTGTAGTGACTAAGTGGTAACAAATCAGCGAAGTCTACAAGTCACCAGTGGTTGCAAACCAGCAACTTGGAACCAGTCATGTAACCCACGTGTGGTACATTCACCATTCCCTGTAAAGCCCTTGCTTTTGTTAACCTGCCTTTGACTTATAAGTTATTAGTAGGTCAACCAGAATATTATGTTGTTAGTTCCTAGTTTAACAATACAAATGTTGCCTGAATACCTATAACTCTTTGGAGAGGATATTTTTTAGTTTGTGGACTCTGCTTATGACAAATTTAAACAGCGTTTTGTCTTCAATAAGTCTGTCTGTCTTAATACTAAATAGTCAGAGTTTTACTGTACAAGATTTTGGTGTCAGAAATGGGATCTGAGCACTCGCAATGGCTAGCACACGTCCTTTGAACTCTGCTTCCTGAGGTCTCTGGGAACCACACACAAGTGAGTGACCCTTAAACTGAATACTTAGGTTTTCAGCTCGACTCATAGGTTGATGAGGGTATATAATTTTTCTGTTTCACTTTGGTCTAAGAACTTGCTATATTTAAGCATCTGCTTTTATGTCAAGTTCAAAGATGTAACTAGTTATTCTCTTCCTCTCCCCTTCCCCCTTAACACATGGAGCTGTCTAAAATTTCAGTTTTTTGTCTTCCAAAGAAAATATTGCCAGAGTTTTTGGTACCTACTTTGAGGAACTTGGGCATAAATCAGTTTATCTGAACAGTGCACTTGGAAAACATAAATCGCTTATTTTGATGGATACAACAGGACCTTAAAAAGAAAGTATTCTCGATTACTTCTCTAGAAAATCCTATAAAGCATGTAAAAGACATGGTTATAAAAATATAATAATTTTCCATCTCTGGATGGTGTCATTAAATTAGGTTATAAAGTTTCTAGTTTAATGATAAAAAAATTCTTAGATAAAATGAATAGTCCTAAATTTCCTAGGAAACCCTGATGGTATAGTGGTTAAGTGCTATGCTAGCCAACCAAAAGGTTGGCAGGTCAAATCCACCAGGTGCTCCTTGAAAACTCTGTAGGGCAACTCTACTCTGACCTACAGGATACCTTTGAGTCAGAATCGAGTCCTAGGAGTTAATGAAAATGAATTTTGTTTTGGCAAAGGGTTTATATTTTTGTCAACCTTAAAAGCAAAATGCTAAAAGCAAAACTTTTCCAGGTAAATTAAGCCAGATATTACACAAAATGTGTTGCATTTAAGGATAAAGAGTGAATCTGAATAAACCTAGAATGAGAAGAATTTATCTTTTGTTTTTCAAATTACCTGTGCCAACTTGAACATACACAAATAAAGTAAGATTAACCTCTTCTTTCTTGATAATAAGCTTTTGAGACCCACGCTACTACAGAGAAGATTTTAAAACAACCCCTCTCAGCCTACTAAAAACCTTTTTAAGATGAAATTTAAACAGTAATGGAGACTACTTAGACAAGCTTTACTTTAACAATAATAATGTTTTATAGTATACAGGCTTAAATTAGTTTCCAAAAATTTTAAGTAACTTCCTGATATTAAACTGAATTAATATATGTTCATTATAATTAAAGTTTATAGGCTTTCAATTTTTATGTCACAGAGTAAGGATACATGTATACATTTAGGTCCATTTTTGTCACTTAAAAGGTTGTACTGTAAGAAACACAAGGACAAGAATTTGAAAGGTTTTTGAAAAGAAAAATTATTTGATACAGTCCGAGTG
The DNA here is from genome assembly GCA_028571685.1 of Heterohyrax brucei. Taxonomy (NCBI): domain Eukaryota; kingdom Metazoa; phylum Chordata; class Mammalia; order Hyracoidea; family Procaviidae; genus Heterohyrax; species Heterohyrax brucei. The sequence continues at coordinate 66,264,468 of CM053155.1, read as the reverse complement.
CTTATTTGCTGCAGATAAAAGTTTAATAAGTTAATCTATGATAATTCTTAAGGACATTAATGTCAAATAGCAAAGATTTAAATTTCTCCATGATAAGATAACAGAAGTTTCCTTGATTACTGTGTTAAAGAGGTAATATTATTCTTAGTTTAATCTGCTTTTAACGCCAGGGTTCAAAAAGGGTATTTTTGAATTAAAAAAAACTATGAAATATGTTAAAATACCAGCTATGTTTACTCAATTTTATTAGTCTTAGTTTCTTAGTTTACTATTTATTCTACATAATCTGCCTGGAAAGTCTGTGACTCTAAATTTATGTTAACTTTTATGTCTATAACTAAAAGTCTAAGTCCCTTGGCTTTAAAATAAACTAAGGCTTTTAAAATCCTTGGTTAAATAGTTCATGCATTGTTCTTCAGTAACCTGCCATAAAATTCTGTCACTTTTGAAACTTTAAAAGAAGGATAAACAAAAGATTTGATTTTGTTGTATAGAAAAAAAAATATGAAAAACTTTTATTTAATATGTTACAAATGACATAAAAATGTCAAATCAGGAGAAGTAATGTTAGCTTGATATTAACCAACAGGTGGTCCATATTATGCCATAATTTTATCTTTTCAATTATGAACTTGATTACAATCTGGTTACTTTAAATCTGGCATCATTGAAGTCAACAGTTTTAGTCAGTAGTTTAAGTCAAATAGCTTACCCATAGAGTTTTTATTACTGTTCAAAAATGCCTAGAAGCTTAATCATCTTTGTATATTAGTATGTCCTGACTATTTAATATTATGCCTCAAAATTATTGTTATATCTGAAGCTCTTTAATAGTAAAGTTAATCATTATATTTAGAGACTTTTTTCTGAAGTTCCTTTTTAATTGACTTTTGAAACTTTGTATACTTTTCAAATATTCCAATCAAATATTTTACTTCAAAAAATTTATTGTTCTAAATTAACCATGGAAATTTTAAATTGTCATTTGCAGATAAGTTTTACCTTGCTAATCCACTGAAAATGCTTAACTAAAATATTTCAGGAAAAGATAGACAATATCAAACTTACAAAAAGGACTAAAACATTTCAAATATGGATACCATTAGACCAAATCAAGATTTCTAGAACTCTTACATAGAAGCTGACAACGTTTGTTGACTACTGCTAATTCAAAATTACATGGAATCAAAGTTAACTACGCAGGATTGAATAAGTTAAAAAGAATTACTATAAAATTTAGATGAGAATGTTGCCGATGTTCAATGTTCTATTGTATAGATATTTAAAAAAATATTTTTTCTTCCCTTTATTAGTCTAAATCTGTATTTCAATGGTGTAACCATTTAATGTCTATTTTTATACCCCAGACAAAAATTAAAAGGTGTTATGGCACCTGTCAAAATTCTAGCTAAATATATTCAGAATATTTTAATCAATTCTTCTCGTAGACTCCAGGAGATGAATACTGAAATGATTATAAAGACAAACCCTGGTGGTATAGTGGTTAAGTGCTACAGCTGTTAAGCCAGAGACTGGTGGTTCAAATCTATCAGGCACTACTGGGAAACTCTATGGGAGCAGTTCTACTCTGTCCCCTTCCAAGTCACTGTCATGGATTGAATTTGTGCTTTCCGCAAAATGTGTAATAGAAATGTGTGTGGCAGCACAGCCAGTGGTCTCAACTCAGCAGGAACGGATGTTCACCGAGGACCAAAAATGACATGAGGTAAAGACAACCCAGAAGATAGAGAGACCCACATGAGTGGGTGCCTACATCGACTTGGGACCGGAAGAACTGGATGGTGCCCGGCCACCACCAGTGATAGCCGCGATGGAGCTCACTAAGTTGAGTCTCACTGACAATACAAGAATAAAAAGGGGTGTATCCTGAGATCTCCACTAAAAGACCTCAATTGATGGTCCAATGTCTTCAGGGTTCCCCTGGGAACATGGCCCCTGGCCCTGATGCTGCCCTTGCCCATAAACCGTAATGAAGGTCCACTCTTCGGGCACGAATAGATTGGACTTGGCGATGCAGACTGACCATATTGGACGCACTTTATGGTTCTATGCATCTATAGGATATCATCTTGCTGACCTCTGGCTGGAGGAAGGAGAGTGGGTGGAGAGGAGGGAAAAGGAGACTGCTGGGAGGATGAGACATGTATGGAGCAGAGAGGAATAGTGTGCTGTCACCGGACAGGGAGAACAGTGGAAGTTGCATATAGGTGGGCATGTAAATTTGTATGGGAATGTACATTTTCACTCAGTCATATTAAAAAAAAAAAAAAAAAAGAAATGTATGTTGGCAGTTTGGCTAGGCCATGATTCCTGTGGTGGTATTGTGTGATATTCCTGTATCCTGTAAACCCTGCCTCTCTGATGTTAATGAGGGAGGATGGATGGCAGTTGAGTTGGTGGGGCAGAACTTAATGTGTGAGATTGTTTTGTGGTATGGGGCAGCTCTGGGGATGTAAAAGAAAGAGAGACAAGCTGAGATTTTGGGGATCTCATACCATCAAGAAAGAATGAAGTGCTGGGAGCTGAGTGCCTCTTCTGGAAGTAACTGAGGTCACTGCACCACAGAAATTTTCAGTCCAGGTGAAGATTGATGACAATGACCTTCCTCCAGAGCCAGCAGGGAAAGCCTTCCTCTGGAGCTAATGACGTGAATTTGGACTTTTAGCCTACTAGGACCGTGACAAATAAAATATCTCTTTTTAAAACAATCTGCTTGTGATATTTCTGCTGGAGCAGCACTAGTTGACTAAAATGGTCACTGTGAGTTGGAATTGACTCAACGGCCATGGGTTTGGTGTTTTTGATTCTTATGTTTTCTGTACAAGTCCAAAAGCTGTGAAAGTAGAGGGAATTAACAATTGGTAACCATTTGTCCTAAAGAAGACCAAAACACTCTTAAAGACTTATCAGTGCTATAGAGATCTAAAAATCACCTTCAAATGCCCGGTAGCAGACAACATCTAAGGCGAACGAGTGATCCAAGAATACAAAGTAAAACCTCACGCAGACTCTTGAAATTATTAGACTGTTCTGGTCATAATAGGCTATTTAATGCTCACTGATTTTGAAATTGCATTGTTTTACAAACTCGGATTCATCAATTGGTAAAAATTACTCATGCAAATTACTTACATTAATGTATTTGTCTTTGCTTTTGTTATTATAGTCTTTCTTATGCTGATAGCTGTATCATACTTTATGTTAATTTAGCCCTATGTAACTCTTAAAATAATAGCCCTTTATTTAATATTTCTTTGCATTTGAAACTACTTTATTCTCTAATGGTATTTAACTTCTCCATGCAAATTACTGAAAGGACCTGTTTTGTTATACCAATTTCTTTTTATGTTATTTATTTTACTTCCTTCCATTATAAACATTTTTTGTTTTGTTTTGTTTTGCTATTTTCTAACTCTCATTCACACTTAGAAAGAGAATGCCCTTATTGAGTTAGCATAATCAGTAGGTAATGTTAGCAATTTGACTGATGGCTGAATACGCACTCCTTTCTGCAGTCCATACAAGGTTATTCTACTTTCTTTACAACTCCAATTTTCAATTATAAATACATACTCAATGCTGCTGTAAATTTTAAAAGAACTTTTAAGAGTCTTAGGCATACAATTTTAGTTAAAATCAATATTTCAAATAGCCTCTTTGTTGATAATGCTCACTATCATTCCAGATTAAAAGTTGATTGTATTATGAAATAATCAGGCCTTGCCAATATAGTCTTGAATGGAATTAGGTTTTCTTAGAGCTTTGCTCTCCATGTTTAGTATATTACATTTAGAAAAATCCATTTACAACTTGTCAGCTACCATGGCCCAGATTCCTAAGAGGGTTGTTGATGGGATGCCTGCCCAGCAGAAGTCTTTAGAATCCTTAGTCAAAGTAGTCTCAGACAAGATAACAACTTGAGATTTTCTCCAAACTGAACAGGCAGGAGTCTATGCCACTGATAATACCTCCTGCTGTTCTTAGATTAAACCACTGGAGAAGTTGAATAAGATCTCACAACAATCCACCAGAAGGCTACCTAGTTGTATTCAATACCTCTCACAACTGTTCCCTTTTTCTTTGATATCTTACTAAATGGTGTTGAATAATGGATTATATTCACATAATTTCTAATTAATTATATGAACATAATTCTAATAATTTATTGAAAACATGATAAAATGTTATATGAAATACTTGTCAAATGTTTTCACCCCCACCACAAATACTATAACTCTGAAGAGAATGAGATATATTGCTAAATCTACCTTTCTAAATGGAGTAGATGTCATGCCCTACAGGAATGTATTTTAGTTATGTCAAGGTGCTCCCCTAAATTTGACCAACTCAAAACTTCTATGAAAGAAAAGCTTTAATATCTTATATGTACTGAAAAATAGTTATTCCTCTGTAGGTGTCTTGAGCCAGAATAATCATTATTGGCAGTAGCTGCAGCAATGGGCTCAAGCGTGGCAGACTGTGAAGATAGTGCTGGACAAGGCAACGCTTTGTTTTGCTGCACATAAGGTCATTAAGAGTAAGAATCAGTGTGATAGTCCCCAATAATAGCAAGGGTGTAAAACTGGCTAGCATGACACAGTAAGATAAGACCCTAACCTAATGTAAAGTGAAGAGGATACACGATTTCCAAGTGTGAACAGAGAATTTTCAAGGAAATGCTTCATGAAAAGTAGAGAATGAGAGAGAACACTCTAAAATTTAAATCTCTGGGGCACTTGACTTCACTAAAGAGTGGCTGCCTCTGGAACTGAATTTAAACCCCATTTTGAAAAAAACTTGCGCTAGCCTAAGAAGTTAAACTTTAAACAGACTTAATCTGGCATACAATAAAATGTTTTATTTATAACTGGTAAACTATGCAGGCCATTCCCCGGCTCTGCATTGTATAAGAAAATTGTTAGCAGAAAAGAACAGCTTGTGTTGCTTTGCGAAGTCTCTGTGAAACTCTTGTAGTCACCAATTGGTAACTAATCAACAAATCCCACATATCACTGAGTAGTAACTAATCAACATGTAAACCCACATATGCTGTGCTCACCATTTATGTAAAGCCCTCACTTTTGTTAACCTATCTTTGATTTTTACAAATCACTAGTAAGTCAATCATAATATTATGTTGTTAGCTCCTAGTTTAACAATATAAAAATTGCCTACGTGCCTGTAACTCTTTGGGGAGAATAGTTCACTCTGTAGACTCCACTTATCCCTGGTTTAAACTGTCTTGCCTGCAAGAAATCTTTCTATTTTAATCTTTAAGAGTCAGAGTTTTACTCTACAACAACCACGTATTAACTTGCTTTTTTAATCTCAAATTATAACTTTCTGCTGCCTGCCTCCAATTCCACATCCTTTAGTCACATCTCAAATCCCTACAGCTGCCTCCTCAGCCCTGCTTGACCAGGACTGCGCGTGCCAGAGGCACACATTGTCCAGTCCCGTGGACGTACTTAAGGGTACTTATTCTCTGTGTTTCCTTGCCTTTCTGCAACATTTGACTCTACTGGCCTCTCTTTTCTTTACTGAAATCCTCTCTTATGTGTCTCTTCCTACTTCTGTTTCTACTTGGTTCATTCATAGGTTCCTCTTTCTGCACCTACTTCTTAAACCTTCATGATTGAAGAGAGGCAGCTTGACCCATAGTCTACATTTTCCATGAGCAATATATCCATTCTTTTAAATTTCAGCTCCTCATCTCTTAGTTCTGACTCCTCTCTTAAGCTTCAAACTGATACAGTGACTACTTTCCCAACATCAGTGGTCCCCTCTGTTGAAGTGCTGTCCAGGCAGAATGGAAACTCTTCAGTGCAAGCTCTGTGATATACCACAGGAAACACAACCAGAAGTCCTTCCCTACCCAGTTTTATCCTCCATGGTTTATATGCCTCACTACATTGAGCACAATGTAGGTTTTCCCACTGGACCACCAAAGGAGGGAGTGGTTAGACAACTGTGTGTGTTTCATTTCTTTAACCCTGCTTCTTACCAGGTTTTGGATGGCTGTGGTTTGCTTCAATGCCTAAAGATGCTAGAAGGGGAGGAAGATGGAAGACCATAGCTCCTCGGCTTGTCTGAAGAACTGCCTTCTCCCAACATAGTAATAATTCAAATCTCTATAAACTGGCCTTGAGACATAACTATGTCATACAACAATTCCTTTAATTGGCAATGAAACATACTAACCTTGTTTTAATAATGCATCCCCTAACCTGTATCTTGTGAAATCCAGGTGAGGAAATAATTTACAAACGTTCAGTTTCTGCTCACTTGCAAAGAGAAGACAGCTGGAAAAGGTCTCTCTGGTTTTGCTGTCTCTAAAGATAGAGACACTGCTGAGATGCTGTCCACCACACCCCACACTCAGACCCTGTTTACAAAGGATGCCCTCCCACTTTCAGCTGTGATTAACTGTTCCTCCTGAGACCATTCATTAAAAGTCTGAAGTCCAAAGATTTGGACTTTAATCACTGAACTAACATTGTAACCATTAGTGCTGATTCTCCAGTGCTATTTGAATGTCTTGAGAGCTTACCTGTGTGTCTTGCCATGACTACTTTGCAGTAAACTAAACAAGCTATGCATGGCAAACGTGACTGTTTCTCTACTTATTTCAAAATAAATAAAAATCTTCCAGGACACAATGCAATCCTTACTGAATGAGATAAGGGACTTCTGGGAGTGTTCTAGGCCTTTCCTGAACACACTTCCTTGCACATGTATGCACATGTGTGCACGCATACACAAACTCATCATCACATCGTAGCACTGGGGATGAAGATGGCCTCCTCCCAGTCTCCCACGTGCCTTTGGTGCCACCTTAGGGCTGTGCACCCAGATGAGGGAGCTGTGACGGTCAGCATGTTGCAAGGTTTCTGCTAGTCCACATTTGGACTGGACTCACATCTCTAGTAGGCACAGCAGGCACAGTGCTGGTGGCCCAGTGTACCTCTAAACCCAAACCAAAATAAACCCAGTGTTGTCATGTCGATTCTGGCTCCTAGCGACACTATAGGACAGAGTGGAACTGCCCCATAGAGTTTCCAAGGAGCACCAGTGGATTCAAACTGTCGACATTTTGGTTTGCAAACATCGCTCTTAACCGCTATACCACCAGGGTTTCCAGGGTACCTTCAGGAGCCCACAAAAGTGTTTTCATTTTCATTTCTTTTAAAATCAGAAGAAAACATGATGCTGTGTGACAGATAATTTTTATATGGCCTTTCTAGCTATGGTCTTGTAATTCCCACCAAAATATTGGGTGGTTTTTGTTATTGTCAGGTGCCATTGAGTAAGCTCCAACTCTTATTGACTCTATAGAACAGAGTGGAACTACTCTACGGGGTTTCCAAGGAGCAGGTAGTGGATTTGAATGGCCAGCCTTCTCATTGGCAGTCAAGGTCTTAAAAACCACATGGTCAGGATTCATAAATATTAAGTGGGGCTCTGCAAATCATATGATTATTGTCATGGACTGAATTATGTCCCCCCAAAAATGTGTGTAGCCATTTGGCTGGGCCGTGATCCCCAATATTTTATGATTGTCCTCCATTTTGTGATTTTCCTATGATGTACGTTACAGAGGATTAGGGTGGAACTGTAAATCCCTTCCTAAGGACACCTGCCTGCTTAATTGTAAAAGGAGTTTCCCTGGAGTGTGGCTTGTACTATCTTTTATCCTACAAGGAATAAAAAGAAAGGAAAGCAAGCAGACAGCTGGGACCCTCATACATCATGAAAGCAGCACCAGAAGAGTGCATCCGTGAGACCTGAGGTTCCTGTGTGAAGATGCTCCCTGACGAAAGACTGATGCAACACAGAGACTTTCCTCCAGAGATGACACGGAGGGAAAGCCCTCCCTTGGAGCAGGCACTCTAAATTTGGACTTGTAGCCTACCGGACAAGAATAAATTGTTCTTTGCTAAGGCCACCCACTCTTGGAATTTCTGTTAGAGCAGTACCAGATGACTAAAACACTTACGGATCACCAAAAGGATTGGGCAGCTTGTTAATAATATAAATGAGGTGTTACCTTTGTGGGGTCTGGATTATGCAAATAAGATATATGCAACCCTATCAAGGGGATTGGGTAGGTTTGCCATCCTACTAGGCTTAAAATGAATCATTCCAGAGGCAGAAAAAGAGAACATGACTACCATTAAGAAGAAGATACAGCAGTACAGCACATCTTTTGGACCCTGTATATCTGTGCTGTGAATCTTCTAGACCTAGGAGACAGAGAGAGAGAGAGAGAGAGAGAGCTGTAACACTGGAAACAGTGCTAGGCAGTGAGAAGTGGTGGCAGCAGAACCTGAAGACCAGTGTGAGATGGCACAGTGAGCTCTGTTTTGTGGAATAAAGTACCTACAGCAGGGGTGACAACACACAGAATAAAAAGTTGAGCACCTTCATGTGGGAGGCTTCCTGCTGGAGTGGGGTGCCTCCAGGCACTTACCAGCAGAGCAAAACAGCTTTGTAACACTTGCCTGAGTGCGTCAGAGACTGGGCCAAGGGAACTAGGGCTGGAGAGTAGCCTGCCTGTGAGTACATCTGAGGAGGGGCTGTCACGATAGAAGAGCTGCATTCTGAGCGCTTCGTGATCCTGAATTTAATCTGTTATTTCCTTAGTAAACGAACTGTGAGTATGGTCTCTGAGTTCCGTGTGGCTGTTACAATGAATTATGGAACCTAGCAGAGGAGTAGAGAGTGCTGTGAGAGGGAGCTGGTGTTAGAATTGATAGAAATGTGAGACAGAGAGGAGGTACATCTGACCTCTGCCTCATAGGATCATCTTTGGGCTATTGATGCTGATCTTGATTCTCCTTCCTTCTTGTGAAGTTAGATGAGGAGGTTAGATGCCTCCATGACACCATTTTTGCAGTTGGTATCAGAAACGGGGTTTGTTGTAATGGTCTCCAAACTCATGAAGCAGAGACTTTGTAAGAGAAAGACTGGTTCTTGGCTAGTTGCTTTGGTTATCTGTAATGGCTGAAAGCAAAGTAAGCAATGTTAAGCTGAAATAGCAGACAGAGAAATATATGACAGAAAAGTCACATTTAGAGTGGTTTGGGCAAACACCAGGCTGATTAAACAAGATGATCAGGGGGCCAAGGTCTTCTGGTTCCACCCATCGAGAACAAAGGCCCAAATGTGTGTGTTCTTTTGGCAGTGCGTGGTATAATCGATATTCTTCTCCAGCACCACAATTCAAAGACATCAATTCTTCTTCTGTCTTCATTATTCATTGTCCAGCTTTCATGTGCATATGATGTGACTGAAGCTATCATGGCTTGGGTCAGGCACACAGTAGTCTTCAAGGTGACATCTCTGCTTTTCAATACTGGAACGAAGTCTTTTGCAACACACTTTCCCAATGCAGTGTGTCTTTTGATTTCTTGATTGCTGCTTCCATCATGGATTCAAGTAAAATGAACTCTTTTTTTTTTTTTACAACCTTAAGTTTTTTCTCCACTTATCATGCATTGCTTATTTGTCCTATTGTGAGAGGATTTTTGTTTTCTTGATATTGAGGTCTAATCCATACACCTGAAAGCTGTGGTCTCTGATCTTCATTGGAGTTTCAAGTCTGCTACTTTCAGCAAGCAAGGCTGTATCATCTGCATAACACAGGTTGTTATCCTCCAATCCTGATGCCCCATTCTTCTTCATATATTCCAGCTTCTAGGATTATTTTCTCAGTGTACAGACTGAACAGGTATGGTGAAGGGATACAGCCCTGACGTATACCTTTCTTGACTTTAAACCATGTATTTTCCCCTTGTTCTGTTCAAGCAACTGCCTCCTAATCCTTGTACAGATTCCTCATGAACACAATTAAGTGTTCTGGAATTCTCATTCTCTCCAATGTTATCCATAATTTGTCATGACCCACGTAGTTGAATGTCTTTGCATAATTATTAACATACACGTAAGCATCTTTCTGGTATTTCCTGCTTTCAGTCAAGTTCCATCTGACGTCAGCAGTGCTATCCCTGTCTCCTTCTGAATATAGCCTGAATCTCTAGCATGTTCCTGTCAGTATGCTTCTGCAGTTGCTTTTGAAGGTTTTTCAGTGAAATTTTTACTTTCATGTGATATTAATGATACTGTTCAATAATTTCCACATTTTGTTGGGTCACTTTTCTTCGGAACAGGCACAAATACGGATCTCCTCTAGTCAGTTAGCCAGGTATTGTCTTCCAGATTTCTTGTTATAGACAAGTGAGGACTTCCAAGGCTGCATCCATGTGTTGAGATATCTCATTTGATATTCTGTTAACTCCTGGAGCCTTGTTTTTCAGCGATGACTTCCGTGCAGCTTGGATACCTTCCTTCAGTATCACTGGTTCCTCATCATATACTACCTCTGGAAATGGCTGAGTATCAGTTCTTTTTAGTATAATGATTCTGTGAAGTCCTTCCATCTTCTTTTGATGCTTTCTGTGTCATTTGATATTTTACACACAGAATCCTTCACTATTGCAATTCAAAGCTTAAATTTATTTTTAGTTATTTCAGCTTGAGAAATGCAGAGCATTTTCTTCCCTTTTGGTTTTCTATTTCCAGCTCTTTGCACATGCTTACTTTGTCTTCTTGGGCCACCGTTTGAAATCTTCAGTTCTTTTACTTCATCATTTTTTCCTTTTTGCTTTAGCTAGTTGGTGTTCAAGAGCAAATTTCATAATCTCTTCTGACAACCATTTAAGTGTTTTCTTTGTCTCCTGGCTTTTTTGTTGTTGTTGTTCAAATTATTTTATTTATTTAATTTAATATGACTGAGTGAAAATGTACATTCCCGTATAAATTTACATGCCCACCTATATGCAGCTTCCACTGCTCTCCCTGTCCGGTGACAGCGCACTTTTCCTCTCTGCTCCATACATGTCTCATCTTCCCAACAGTCTCCTTTCCCCTCCTCACCACCCACTCTCCTTCCTCCAGCCAGAGGTCAGCAGGATGATATCCTATAGATGTATAGAACCATAAAGTGCATCCAATACATGGTCACTCTGCATCGCCAAGTCCAATCCATTTGTGTCTGAAGAGTGGACCTTTGTTAGGATTTATGGGCAAGGTGTCTCCCGTCTTTTTATTGATGTCTTGTTTTCTCCAGGTATGGCGCTCTTGATGTTGTTTCACAGTTCATCTATTCTTCGGTCACTAGTGTTTAACAAGTCAAATCCATTCTTGAGATGGTCTCTAAACTCGGGTGGGATATAATCAAGGTTGCACTTTGGCTTTCATGGACTTTTTCTAATTTTCTTCAATTTCACCTTGAATTTGCGTATGAGCTGTTTTAGTCATCTGGGTCATCTGGTACTGCTCTAACCAAAATACTAAATAAAAGTGGATGGCTTTAAAAAAGAAAGGTTTTGCTTACACGGTCCAACAGGGTATCTGCTCCAGGGAAAGGCTTTTCCTCTGTTGGCTCTGGAGGAAAGTCCTTGTGTTACATCAGTCTTTAGCCAGGGAGTGTGTTGGCGTGGGAACCTCAGGTCTGAAGGACTCACTCTACTCCTGATATTGGTTTCTTGATGGTGTGAGGTTCCCAACTCTCTACTTGCTTCTCTTTCCTTTTAACTCTTGTAGGATGAAAGAGTAAAAGGTGGTGCAAGCCATACTCCAGGGAAACTCCCCTAGCAGAGGTGTTGCAGTCCCACCATAATCTTCTTTTAACACAATCATCCTATCTATTAGCCACAGGCAGAGATCAAAATGTATAGCATAGGAAAATTACAAAACATTGGCAGTGATGGCCCAGCCAAATTACTACACATGTTTTTGAGGAGACACGAGCAACTGATGGTCTGTGCTGCAGTCAGTCCCTGATCCTTTTTCAACTGATGATAATGAACTTTTCTATCATCTCTTTCCACAGATGTAGTCAGTTTGATTTTTGTGTGTGCCATCTTGCAAAGTCCATGTGCATTGTTGACACATTGGTGAAAAAAAGGTATTGGCAGTGAAGAAGTCATTCATCTTGCAAAAATCTACCATGCAATCTCTGGTGCTGTTTCTATCACCAAGACCATATTCCCCAGCTGTGGATCCTTCCTTATTTCCAACTTTCACAGTCTAATCACCAGTAATTATCAATGCATCCTGACTGCATGTTTGATCAATTTCAGACTGCAGAAGCTGGTAAAAATCTTTAAGTTTTTCATCTTTGGCCTTAGTAGTTGGTGCAAAACTTTGAATATCACATTAACAAATCTTCCTTGTGTGCATAGAGATATTGTTTTATCACTGACAGTGTTGTGCTTCAGAACAGATCTTGAAATGTTCTTCTTGACAATTCTTGACAGAATGCAATCCCATTCTGCCTCAAGCTGTCATTCTCAGCATAGTATGTATATGATTATCCATTTCAAAATGGCCGATACCAGTCCATTTCAGCTCACTAATGCCCAAGAGGAAACCCTGGTGGCATAGTGGGTTAAGTGCTACATCTGCTAACCAAAAGGTCGGCAGTTCAAATCTTCCAGGTGCTCCTTGGGAACTCTATGGGACAGTTCTACTCTGACCTCTAGGGTTGCTATGAGTTGGATCCGACTTGATGGCAGTGGGTTTGGCTGGGTTTTGGAACACCTGGGATGGGTTCCATTTCATTTTTGACAATTTCTAGCTTTCCTAGATTCATTCTTCATACGTTCCATGTTCCAGTAATTAATGGTGTTAACCAGGGTAAGACTGAAGAAAGTGGTCTTCCTTGAGAGCCTGCACAGAAAGAAAGACTTCCCTGGATCTGGAACCCTGAATTTGGACTATTAGTCTATTTTACTGTGAGGAAATACATTTTTCTTCATTAAAGATACCCACTTACGCCATTTCTGTTATAGCAGCACTAGATAACTAAGACAGCACTAGATAACTAAAACAACAAGTTATTTGCTTCCAAAATGCAATGGAACAGGCGTAAGGTAAACATTTCTAAATGCGAGAAAGTGAAAGGAAAAAAGAAATAATAGCACTAAGCAAGTCAAACAACCAAGCAGAATGTGTTACATTAGCTCTCAAGGGTTGAAGATAATCCTTTTTTCTGTGAGATCGTTTAGGCGACAGAATGCTTTCTAGACTCTGGGAGTTGACCACATGCATTCTCTGGATTCTGGGTGAAAGCCCCTCAGCCCGGGGTTTCAGCTTCACCTTTTAGGCCCTCTGGGATGGTACCTCTGCTCCATTGGATTTGGGTGGCTATATTCTTCTAATCTATCTGAGTGATGATCCCCACATTAACCCTTGTAGGCCCTGGTCTTCTGCCCTTGATCATGGCAGCATCACTGCCTCAGCTTTGGGCAGGGGATCTGGCCTCATCTCACTGACACTCTTGAAAGGCAGCCCCACACTCCAGAATTGAGTTAGCAAAGATCTGACTCTTTGAAACCTAGAAGGCCATTGTCCCACCTTTTGAGACCCAACAGGCTGTTATTACATCCTTTGAGACCCCAGAGGTCATAGCCCTACCCTTTGAGACCAAGGCGGTTCTGTTTCATGAGTTTCTTGTCTCTTGAACTTCTGCTTCCTGGGTTCTTTGGCATTTTGGCCCCTTGGGCACTTCCATGGGCCTAGTCTCTGCTCTGCTCTGGCAAGAGCATCAAAGCTCTTTAACTCTACAGATAAGTGTCTGGAGGTATGCTACTCAGGCAGGAAGTATTTCTTACCTAGAAATACTCAGCTTTTCCTTGCAAGGCCAGGTGTCATGCATAGAATTGTGTTCCCCCAAAAATGTGTGTGTCAATTCAGCTAGGCCATGATTCCTAGTAATGTGGGATGCTTTTCCTGTTGTAAATCCTGGCTCTATGATATTAATGAGGGTGGATGGGCTGCACTTGAGTTGGTGGGGCAAGACTTAATACATAGGATTATATTGTGGCTTGGGGCAGCCTCTTGCAATATCAAAGAAAGGGAAGCAAGCTGACATCTGAGGACCTCATGCTATCAAGAAAGAAAGCAGTGCCAGTAGCTGAGTATGTCCTTTGGAAAGGATCAGGATCCCTGCGCCTCAGAAGCTTCCAGTACAGAGGGAAACTGACATCAAGGACCTTCCTCCAGTGCCAGCAGAGAAAGCCTTCCCCTGGAGCTGACACTCTGAATTCGGATTTTTAGCTTACTGAATCGTGACAAATAAGATTTGTCTTTTTAAAACCACTCGCTTGTGGTGTTTCTGTTAAAGCAGCACCAGGTGACTAAAATACCTGGTCTCCTGGTTCTGCTGCTGCAGTTTCTCTGCTGCTGCTGTCCTCATCAGTTTTGGTTTCACAGTTCTCCTCACTTCCTTCTGAGACTTCGTTGGAATTGATGTTGACCTCCATAATTCCAACAGTCTTTCAAGGCATTTCAAAACTCCTAGTCTCTACTCATTGTTCAATTCTAAAACCACTTCCACATTGCAGGTATCTGTTAGAGCACTTAACTTTCCTGGAACCAAATTCCTTCTTAGTTACCTAGTGCTGCTATAACAGAGATACCACAAGTGGGTGGCTTTAACAAATGGAAATTTATTCCTTCACAGTCTAGAAGGCCAGAATTCCAAATTCAGGGTGCCAGCTCCAGGGGAAGACTTTTACTCTCTGTTGGCTCTGGGAGAAGGCCACTGTCATCAATTTCCCCCTAGTCTAGTAGCTTCTCAGTGACGAGACTCCTGGTTCAAAGGACAAGCTCTATTCCTGGCTCTTTTTGCTTGGTGGTCAAGAGGTCCCTCCCCTCCCTGCTACTTACTCTCTTTTGTATCTCAAAATGTATTGACTCGAGATGTGACCTAATCCTGTAGAGTGTGGCCTGCCTCGTTAGCACAGCTGTGTCTAGTCTTCCCTCATTAACAGAGCTGTCTCCAATCCTTCCTCATTAGCATCATAAAGGTCAGGATTTACAACACGTAGGGCAATTACATCAGGTCACAAAACAGAGGGCAACAACCAATACTGGGAATCATGGCCTAGCCAAGTTGACATATATTTCTGCAGGACCCAGTTTAATCCACAACAGTCAGCAAAGCAATGGTGTCTTCCCTGCATCCATCTTCATCATCTAGTCCATCTTCATCATTTACTCTTTGAAAGACTAAACTAGTCTTTTAAAGACATCTTTACAATGAGGATAATTACATATTATTTAATATTTGGTATACTTGGACTTTATGAAAAAGGCACTGTGATGTACATAGTATACAGGATGTCTTTTTTACACCTACAATCATTCATTTAGGGTTCATCTGTGTTGTTGCGTGTAGATGCAGTTTATTCATACCCTTGAATTTAGGGTAAGGAACCCTGTCTTTAGGATAAGGAACATATATCTTCTTTCCCTCCTCCATCTATGGTAACGAGGACTGTACCTTTGCAGGGTCTAAAGCAAGATATAACGATGCCTGTCTAGTTTGTCCTTGGCATGTCTCCTCCCTATCTTTGTGTGTATTTTAAAACTTCCTTCAATCTAGAGCAAATATATTTTATTGCTGTTGTCGCCATAGCCCAGATCTTCCTAATACCTATTTGATGGCTTGTGATTTGCAGGGAAAACCACAGGGGCAGTTGTAATTAGAGTGCAGTTCTATCTGCATTTCAAATGAACTCAGTCCATTTTGGTTTTTGTAATTTTGGGCCTCTCAGGTTGTGAGCAGGTGCAATACTGTGTCTCAGGAGAGAGGGCAACTGCAAGATTTTAAATGCTCTGCACTATTCTTGGCAGTAGAGATTGTGCTCTGAGGGCTTTTTGTGAACTGGGATGTATTATTCTCTTTGAAACGTTTTGAAATGATCCTGGAAACTTCATCTTTGAGTTGGAAGAATCTTATCAGATTATCTTAGCCCTCACACAAGAGCAATCCACTCTTAATTCAAAAAGATCACTTAGAAAAATTTGTCCTTTACTTTTGAACAGCCAACATGCCAGAAATGATACTAGGGACCCTTTGGAAACTGTATGCAGCAGTTCTACCCTGTCCCATTGGGCCACTATGAATCAAAATTGACGTGACAGCAATAGATTTGGGTTTTCTTTATTTTATGTACACATATATGTAAAATACGTATGTGTGTACATATCTGAAAATGAATGAGCTGAATACATTCCTTTAAAAGTGTAGTTTATCCAGAAATGTAAATGACAAAGAGTCTTAAAATATTTCATAAGATTGAGTTAAAAAGGCAAGTGCTGTCGAGTCGGATCCGACTCATGGGATTGAGCAAGTAGGTAAAAAGAAAGCTTTCCTCACAGAATACAGTATCCCCAATTGGCTACACCAACAGTTTTACCAAACAACCAGGAAAAATAATTCAAATTTTACTCAACCCTTCCAGCTAATGTAAAAAGGGAATTTTTTTTAAACAAATCACCAGTTCCCTTGGTGAGGTCAGCATGACCTTGATACCAAAACTATAATACAAACATCACGAGAAAATAAAATTACAAAGTGATCTCACCCATGAGCACAGATGTAAAAATTGTAAACAAAACAGATGGAATCCAACAGTGTATAAAACTTTAGCACTTTATAGTTGAGTAAGATCTAATCCTGGGAATAAGAAGTTAATTTAATATAAGAAAAGTGATCTATAAAACTTACCACATAAAATTAAGCTAAAGTCTTGAATGTTGTTTTTTTTCACACCCCTCTCTGTCTTCTTATCCAGAGGAGTAAACCCAAACCAAAAAGCAAGCCCACTGCCTTCAAGCTGGTCCCAATTTGTAGTGACCCTATTGTACAGAGCAGAACTGTCCCACAGAGTTTCTAAGGAATGGCTGGTGGATTCGAATTGCCAGACTTTTGGTTAGCAGCTGCAGCTCTTAACCGCTGTACCACCAGGGCTGCTACAGGAGAAAAGAGGATTGGAAAAAATATATATACTAAGAATATAAAAATAGACAGCCTGACAATTAGAGAGTAAGTAAAATGAAATAAGAACAATTAAGCTGCATAATTCAAAGCAGAATTCCAGATATAGAATACCAAAAGAACAGAAAATGGTTTGTTAAAAAAGCATAAAGAAAACCCCAAATGTTCCCCAGTGAAGCAAATATACAGAAAATGATCTGAGAGTCTCAAGAAAAGACCAAGACACAGCTCAGGAACTGAGTCAACTTTCTACATTGCAGAGTGTACCAGGCTGTCAGAGCTCTTTAGTGCTTGCTCTGCACCAGGCCCTGACCAAGCTCCACTGTTGTGGCTGGTCCTTGCACTGGTCAGCTGTGGTGAGGGTGGGACGAGGCAGGGAGAGAGGGTACAAACGGGTCCAGTTCATACGCAAGGGAAGCGCAGACTCCCCAGCCTCATCCACTGATCAAAAAGCCCTATTGAGTCTCTACTGCGGAAGTGCAGGCCTTCAGGTGGATTGCGGATGTTAGGTACCATTGAATCCACTCTGACTCATAGTGATCCTATAAAACACAGTGGATTTGCCCCCTTAGAGTTTTCTAGGTTGTAATCTTTACAAGAGCATACCACAAAGTCTTACTACAACATAACCACTTGAGAAGCTTCAGACTGCCAACATTTTGGTAACCAGCCAAACACTTAACCACTGCACAACTAGACCTCCTTTTAGAGGGACTGCAGAGAAAGAAATGCCCGCTACCTTTCTGGTAAATCCCATCTCTGCAAAATGGTGTATCTCATTTCATAATTGAGTTTGGACTCCAAAAGCCAGAGGCTCAGAAAATCAGAAAACAAATGAGAGCCTTCAGCTGCTGTAGGAAGACTAGCCCAAGACTACAGGAAGGGGGGGATGTGGAAAAGACGGAGGAGGAGAGAAAGAGAGGGGGACTGGAGGCTGACTGGGCAGTACAGCCTAGTGTGGAAAGGATTCGACTCTACTGTGGACTACACTGTGTAAACTAGCCCGTTCCCCAGCCTCCTACCATCAGTTCTGTCTGCTATACCTCACTGCTTTCTGTGAATGGAGATTTCGTGTAGCAGTCAAGATAAGAGGGCAAAACTCCACATCTGGAAGAGCACACAGAAGAGAAGGAAACTACAGGGAGCGAAACCACAGAGAGTGAGTTCAAAAGGTCCTGCAGAAGCAGGCCATCACTGCCACCGTGAGCACGAGCACCACAGCTTCAGGGACATCTTGGTGACACCTTGGTGAGAACCAGGGCATGACGTTCAAGCAAGGTCACAAAAGGAACAAAAGCCATCTCTTTTTAAAAACTGAAGATGACTAAGGTAGATTGAAGAGTTGCCTGTTTCAGGCCCTGTGAGCCAAGCAATTTACAAGCATCACCTCCTTTGACTTCATCCTTTTATGGGGTTACTACTCCTGTTGTTACCTTTGTTTACAGATGAGAAAACTGAGACTTAGAGTGGTAATAATTCGCCTGAGGGCACTTAGTGAATGACCGAGCCAGTGTTTGCTCCCATGCTGTCAACTTCAGAGTCCAGTCCTTACCTACAATATTTTATAGACTGGCTGGAATGACTCACACCCAACCGGGAGGTCATATGACTCATGAAACACTCCTCAGCAAGGTCACCAAGGGCCTGTCTCTTGCTAAACCTGATGAGTTAACTTCTGGGCCACAAAAAAAGCAGAATCCAGGGAGCTGACCCAAAAGACGCAGAGCCCAGTTCTTTTTTAGAGAATAGTCACAGCTAACATTAATGGTGCCTACAGCCCATGCCAGGTGATGCCTCCCACACTTGGAGACACTGCTTCTTTCTGTGGGAAACATCTTCTCTGCTCCAGGAGATGCAGTTCTCATGTTACTTGGTCTATTAGCTGTGTTGGATGCATTCAGTTGGTTTCTACTCTTTAAAATCCAATTTGGTTTTAAAGACACCCCTCGTGGTTTCCCCACCTCCCAGGCTCAGTTTCCTGGACAGGATAGTCCTTCTCTCCCAGGCTTTTAACACTGGAGTGGCCCAGGCCAGGCTTTCTTCTCCTCCCTCCTTCACATTGCCTCTTCATACTCATTCCTCTCATTCAGTACCATGACTAAATATTATCTTTCTATGGAAACCTTGGTAGAGTAGTGGTTAAGTTCTACACCTGCTAACCAAAAGTGAGCAGTTCAAATCTGCCAGGTGCTCCTTGGAAACTCTTTGGGACAGTTCTACTCTGACCTATATGGATGCTATGTGTCAGCATTGACTCGGCAGCAGTGGCTTTGGCTTTGGCTATGGTGACATCATTCAGATTTCTGTCTCCAGCCTGCTCTGTTCCCCAGAATACCAAGCACTCACACCCAGCTGCCTACTTTGCAACTCTACTCTGACGTCCAATGACCCTCTCAAACTACACCCCCAAACCTGAACCCAGACCCTTCCCCTGCTCACCTTGCAGTTAGCGACTCTCTCTCCAGTTGTTCTAGATGAAACTCTAGTGTCAGCTTGTCTTCACCCTTGTCTTACACAAAGCCACCAACCAGCCACAAGTCCTGTGTTTCTGTGTTTTAAAAAGCTACATTGACTCTGACCATCTCCGCTACTCGCATAATCCAAGCCCTTCTCACTGTTTACCTGGACTCACGATGCAGCTCCTCACCAGGCTGCTCATTTCCACCCCAGCCTAGTCTATTCTCTATGCCTTATCTGGTGTGATTTTTGTCAAAAGGAACTCAGATCTCAACACTTCTCCACTGAAAAGCTTAGAGTACAAGCCTAAACCCTAGTGTTATCTACGAGGTTCTGTAGTCTGCCTTGCTACTCTCTGCAGCATCGTCTCCTCCCTGCTTTCCCCTGTTCTCCTACCAATCACACTGGCCACACTGGCCTCCCTGAACAAGCTGGGCCGCTCTGTGTGCAGGGCATTTGCACTTACAATTTCTCCTCTAGGCTGTTCTTCCCTCAGGCATAGCTGCTCTGCTCAGCCCTTCACCTCCTTCAGCTGTGCGCACCTTAGTAAGACATTTTTGTATGGGGCAGTTCTACTCTGACCTCTAGGGTCACTATGAGTCAGGCTTGACTCGAAGGCAGTTGGTAGATTTACAATGTCAGTCACTCCCCTGAGGTACACTCTGTTTTCCATCCCCACTTTAGCTATAGCATTTACTGGAAACACCGGTAGCGTAGCAGTTAAGACCTCAGCTGCTAACCAGAAAGCTTGCAGTTTGGGTTTACCAGGTAGCCCTTGGAAACCCATTGGGACAGTTCTACTATGTCCTATAGGATTGCTATGAGTTGGAATCCACGAGATACATGCAGGTTAGGTGCTGTCTTTTTTTTTTTTTAATACTACTTAATATCATTTGACATTTCATATTTAACTTTTTAAATTTATTATTGTTTTCCTAACTGTCTGTCCCTAACAGCAAAGGGTTTTGTTTGTTTGTTTGTTTGTTTGTTTCCTCTTTGTGTACAGCTGTTTCCCTGGCACCTGGAGCAGTGTCTGGAAAATAACAGCTGCTCAGTAAACATCTGTTGAATGAACCCTAATATTTAGCCAAAAGAATACAATAGTTTGGAGATGTGAATGGTACCTTTTAAAAAAGCTGAGCTCTATGACCCAGCAATGCCATTCTGAAGCATAAGAGAAATGGAAATAAAAGAGACCTGTGCCAGACTGGGTAGCAATCTTATTCCTAATGGCCAAAAAAGTTGGAAACAGCCAAAATGCCCATTAACAGGAAAATGGTTAAAAAGTGATACATTCTTCAAATGGAGTAATACACAGCAATAAAGAAGAACAAACTACTGATATTTAAAGCGTAAATACCAAAAGTTATGTTGAGCAAAAGAAATCAGACACAAAAAGCTGGGTACCATATAATTTTATTTTATCTGACTTTGTTTTAGACATCTGGTACTGCTCTAACAGAAACACAATGGGTAGATGGCTTTAACAAGGAAAAGTTTATTCTTACATGTTCTGGTAGGTTGTAAATCTGAATTCAGGGTGTCTCCTCCAGGGGAAGGCTTTCCTTCTGTTGACTTTGGAAGAAAGTCCTTATGTTCCACCAGTCTTTGTTCAGGAAGCATCTTGGCACAGGAACCTCCGGTCTGAAGGACACGCTCTTCTGGTGCTGCTTTCTTGATGGTGTGAGGTTCCTAATTCTCTGCTTGCTTCCCTTTTTTCCTTTCATCTCTTGTAAGATAAAAGGATAAAAGGTGGTACAAGCCATACTCCAGGGAATCTCTGTTTACATCAGAGGAGGGAAGTAACCACAGGGAAGGATTTATAGTCCCCCACTAATCCTCTTTAAGATACAGCATAGGAAAATCACAAAATGGAGGACAATCGTAAAATATTGGGGATCACGGCCTGCCAAATGGCTACACACATTTTGAGGGGGACACAGTTCAATCCATGACAGATTTCAAAGAGCAGACAAAACCAATTCGTGGTGACAGAAACCAAAGCAGTGGTTGCCTAGGGGCAAGGGAAGTGACAGGTACGGAGCCCAGGGAGATTTCTGCGGTGATGGGAGAGTCCTCTGTCTAGTTTGGGGTGCCGGTTATAGAAACACAAGCAATTGCCAAAACTTATCAAATCGATCACTTAAAATGTTGTGTATAAATTATATTCCAACTTTTTAAAAATCTATTTAAAAAAATAGCCAAAAGTATTAGAGAATTGTTTTCTGTTTTCTTGGCAAGTAATATAATTTAGTGAAATGCAGTCCTGCTCACTAGCCTGAAGACTTGTCTCAGTTTCCTCACGTAACGAAAGGGTTATAATGCCTGTCTGATAGGATTTTGTCAGGATAAAATGAGATCAGGTGTATAGTATGTGCATAGTATGGAATCACTTTACAAAAAGGAGTATGAAATTTTGGTAGTGATTTCTCAGAGCCACCCAGTAACTTACCTTCACCTGCATTGGCTGGAGAGCCCTGCCCAGTAACTAAACCCAGAATGCTGGGGTTTTAGGGCCTCCTGACTGATAAGAACCAAGAAGATCATGTGTGCTTGGGAAAAGGGGACTTTGCACTGAGACCCTTCCAGGTGGGCAGAGAGCTATAAAATGCTTACAGCTGCTGGGACAACAGAGGCAGCAGCTGTAACAGCGCCGGAAGCAGAAGGGATAACAAGTGAATGCAATTTCAGCAGCAGAGCGTAAAGACTGACGCCCTGCAGAGAGTGGTGGCATTCTGAGAGCAGGGGGCCCATCACAGAGCAGGGGGCCCGTCACAGAGCAGGGGGCACCCTTACAGCTGTGGGTGCCTGCAGCTGGGATCACCGTGCAGTAATTAGAGACCCTGAGAGCTGGGGCTCTCCAAGAGCTTTTCCTAGCTAAAGAATTTCCCAGTTGAAAGGCTTCCTGGTTGGTGACAAGGAACATTAGTTTTTTGTGAAAGGTAAGCAGGTTCCCTTTGATGTGTAAGTGGGTCACCTTTTGAAATGTTAAGACTGCACTGGGACTTCAACAAGACCTTGACCAATGCATATCTTCATTTCTGATTATAGCCTCTGTTATCTTTTTCTCTTCTATTAAAGGGATGCTGGAGGTGCAGTGATAAAGTGCATGGCTGTAACCCAAAAGATCAGTGGTTCAAATCCATCAGCGACTCCACAGGAGTAAGATGTGGCAGTGTGCTTCTGTAAAGATTATGATGTTGGAAATTCTACACGGTAGTTTTACTTGGTCCTATGGGATCACTAACAGTAGGAAGCAACTTGACAGGACTAATTTTTTGTTTTCTTGTTTTTAGTCTTCATTATATTAAAACTGTTATGACAGATAAGGTGTTTCTGTTAGCTCTATGAGTCACTCTGGTAAATTATCAGCCCTAACAGGGGAAACCTGGTGGAGTAGTGATTAAGTGCTATGGCTGCTAACCAAAAGATCGGCAGTTCGAATCCACCAAAGTGCTCCTTGTAAGCCCTATGGGACAGTTCTACTCTGTCCTGTAGGGTTGTTGTGAGTTGGAACTGACTCTATGGCAGTGAGTTTGGTTTGATTTTAGAGGGAGAAGTGAGGCTGGCTAGTACAAAATGAAGAAAGGCAGGTGAATGCTAGAGCTTTAGGCCAGAACCCTGAGGGAGCAGAGGAAAGCCCTCAACGTTTGGGACCGGCTAGTCTGAAGTGAAAAGAAGTCACTCTCAGTGCTTGCAGCTAATTAGCATCCATTGACCTAGCACTGGGTGGCTGGTTGTCATAGAGTGAACTATGCCCCACAAAAATATGGGTCAACTTGATTGAGCCGTAATTCCCAGGACTATGTGGTGGTCTTCCACTTTGGGACTGTAATTTTGTGTTGGAGAGGGTCAGAGTGGGATAGTAACACCCTGACTAAGGTCACATCCCTGAGCAATGCAGGGAGAGTTCGCCTGGGGTATGGCCTGCACCACCTTTTATTTCACAAGAGATAAAAAGAAAGGGAAGCAGCTCCTCAGCAGGGGGAGGATTAAAGACAAAGTTCTTTGTCCAGAGCTGACAGAGAGAAAAGGCTTCCCCTGGAGCTGGTGCCCTGAATTTGGCTGACATCCTGAATTTGAACTTCTAGCCTAATAGACTGTGAAAAAATAACGTTGTCTTTGTTAAAGCACTTGGCTTTGGCTTGTTAAAGTCATCACTTGAACTATTTCTTTATTATTATTATTTTTTATTATGACTGAGTGAAAATGTACATTCCTGTATAAATTTACATGCCCACCTATATGCAGCTTCCACTGCTCTCCCTGCCCGGTGACAGCACACTATTCCTCTCTGCTCCATACATGTCTCATCCTCCCAACAGTCTCCTTTCACCTCCTCTCTACCCACTGTCCTTCCTCCAGCCAGAGTTCAGCCGGATGATATCCTATAGATGCGTAGAACCATAAAGTGCATCCAATATGGTCAGTCAGCATTGCCAAGTCCAATCCATTCATGTCTGAAGAGTGGACCTTCATTACGATTTATGGGCAAGGGCAGCATCAGGGCCAGGGACAGTGCATAGATAACTAAGACACTAGAATAAGAAGACCCAGACACAGGTGGCTGGGGAATGAGATGGAACGGCTACATGAGCAGCCAGGGGCTGAGCTAGTCAGGGGAGGGAAGTTATGCTTTCCAAACAATGTGTGTGAAGTGAGATACATTATCTAGCACACAATTTGGCATCAGAGGTAAGTAATCTCGGCATCCTTGGACTGGCTGACACAACTGACCCTGTGAGTGGAATGGGATTGCTTATTGTAAATTTGTGTTCAGTGCAATTTGCTTAGTACATTAGTACTTGGCAGAAAACAAATGTCCCATAAGTACTAATTTGCCACCTTCCTATTGAAAATAAAAATACAGTTTTCCATCCTGATTGCTTTACATCAACTAATTTAAGGTTTTGTTGCCCTTTCTCTTTTTTTAAATTTCTAATTAAATGAAAGCATGCAGTCCAAATTGGTTTTGTTTGCCTACCTATCTGCAGCATCTCTGCTCTCCCCATCCAGTAACAGTGTAATTGCAATCACAGATTGTGCCACCTGTCTGCAAAGCCAGTAGTGAGACAGGAGGGGAGGTGATTAAATGAGAAGATTTATTGATGGCCAACACACAAGAGGCAAGGGGGAATCAATTCCCTTCCAAAGCTTGCCTGCATATATGGGTTAAGCCTGGAGGTTACATAGGTTGATTAAGTGGGGGAATCTGGATAATATTTTTTCTGGTACACACTAGTAGTTCTTTCAATGTTTCAACAATATTCTTTGTGAAGGTCTCCATGGCTCCAACAAGTCAGGGCTTGATAATCATCGAAACTACCTGTTGATTCGATTCAGTAGTCTTAGACAATAACTGAAAGGGGATAAACAGAACAATTAATCAAAGTCCCTGAGAGGAAAGAATAGCCGTGTAACTTATGACCAGTACAAGGTAAATTCTTACAGATCGGGGAGAAGCGAGTTGTCAGGACTTAATGTTTATAACACAGTTATCTTAACTACTGTTTGTAGCAAGATGGAGTTGGGCTGGCCAAGGGCCTTCCTTTCAACAGCACACTGCTCCTTTTAGCTGTATCTATCTAATATGCTGTGAATTAGCATCTGTGCCCTCCTCTGGTTTTGCATTCACTGTAAATTTTCTGAGCATGCCTGTTGTTTCAGTTATCTGGGACTGCTCTAACAGAAATACCCTAAGCAATTGGCTTTAGCAAAGAAAAATTTATTCTTGCATAATCTGGTAGGCTACAGGTCCAAATTCAGGGTGTCCGCTCCATGGGGAAGGATTTCCCTCTTCATTGGCTCTGGGAGAAGGTCCTTGTGTTGCATCAGTCTCTGTTCAGGGAGCACCTTGGTGCAGGAACTTCAGGTCTGAAGGACGTGCTCTACCCCTCGTGCTGCTTTCTGGCTGGTATGAGGCTCCCATTTCTCTGCTTCCCTTTCATTTTATCTCTTGTGGGATGAAAAGCTAAAAGATGGTACAAGACCCACTCTAGGGAACCTCCTGTAGTAGGAGTGTTGCACCCCACCCTAATCCTCTTTTAACACAATCCCATCTGTTAACTGCAGGCAGAGATTAGGATTTGCAGCATAGGAAAGTCACAAAACGGAGGGAAATCACACAGTCCTAGGACTCATGGCCCAGCCAAATTGCTACACAAATTTTTGGGGAAACACAATTCAATCCATGACGCTTCCGATCTTTGTTGTTATTAGTTGTGGATGAGTTAATCCCAACTCACGACAGCACAAAATTCAGTTTATAAGACCACAAGTGCTTTTGACCTTGAATGAAAGCAAAACCTGGTCAAACTGAATCAATTTAGATAGTTGCAAGGTTTAAAATTCAGTTTTAAAGTCTGTCCTCTTCAAATTTTTCTTTAAAAAAAGGCAGTAAATTATAGGAATTGCTCATTGAAAAAACCTTTAAAAGCTGTCATGTTGATTCTCAAAGTAAATGTCTGCTAAAGGTTGTGAATTTGGTTGGCGCGCTTGTTGTATTTTCATTAGATAATAAAAGTCATTATTGTTTGATTTTGTGTTATTGACCTATGTAGTGATTTCTGTCATTCTGAAGCTGAAACTAAGTTTGCTCCAAGGACTCAGTGTGATTACTAGATCATTTTTGTGGCTCCTTTACCATATTCCCTGAAGGATATAATGACACAGTCATGTAATCAGGATGTCAGCTCTAAGGCTAAGAGAGTGAGCCCCTCTCTCGTACAGGAACTTCTGTGACAGCAACATAAGTCTCAAAGGCCATGATGGCAAGCAGACTGGAGGACTTCAAGCTGCATTTGAGATCCTGAGGATGACACAGAGTAAGAGATCCTGTGACAACTTAGATTCTAGCCATTCACATGCTCACTACAGATGTCCAGATTTCCCTGGCTTTGGAAAGGATAGAATGAGAGTAACACATAAGCACTGCTCCGTTCTCCAAGGTTTTGACTCTGTCTGCCATTCTTTGCCCAACCACTTCTAACACCCTGTGCCTGTCATCCTAAGAGTGACTCTCCAGCTGTGACAGCTTGGAGTCTTTGTTACATTACTACCAGGATTAAATTTGATCAATAGGGTAGCTAGTCTGAGAGCAGAGTGTACAATTTTGGAATTAGTGAGAAGAGCTAACTTTAATCTCCACGCTTCCCCTCATACTGACTACTGGTATCCCCTTCCACCTACATTGTCAGTCCCAAGAAACTCATTCACTCTAATTCTTGCCCTCCATGACTTTCTCCTACCTTCAGGTTTTGCTGTGGCTAAGTATCATGAAATCTTACTAAAGATAATAAATAACGATGTGGAACCCTACTTCTTCTGCACCTTATCCATGCCATGTGCATTGTACAGATTAAAGTAAATGGTGAATACTATAGAATCTCTGTGACTTGGGCGTGTTTTTCTGTTTAAATTTTAGTTACCTCTTCTGTAAAATGGGGATGATAATACTTATTTCAGGAGTTTTCACAAAGATTAAATGAATACACTTCTTGACACATTGCCTTCAGAGTTAGTGCTGAGCAAATGGTAGCTATTTTTGTGTAGTAATGATTTAATTATTTTATAATGATGTCTCATACTGCCTTGCTTTACTGCTGATAAAAACTTAAACTATTGCTCTTGAGTCACTTCACAACAAATGAAATGCAGCAAAGGGCCCGTGCTTACAGAATTTACTAGTCTTACAACATTCTTCATCATTCTGGAGAAGCTGACGTGACAGAAGGATGGAATGGCCTTCTGAAAACACAATTGTGATGCCAACTAGGTGGCAACACTTTATAGAGCTGGGACACTGCTCTCCAGGAGGCATATATGTTCTAAACCAGTATCCAATATATGATGCTTGTTTTAGTCAGCTAGGGCTGCTCTAACAGAAATACCACAGAGTGGATGGCTTTAAGAAAGGAACGTTTATTCTTACATAGGTCGGTAGGCTATAAGTCCATATTCAAGGTGTCCACTCTAGGGAAAGGCTTTCCCCCTTGTCAGCTCTGGAGCAAAGTATGGTATGGTGTCAGTCTTTATCCAGGGAGCATCTTGGTGCAGGAACCTCAGACCTGAAGGACACGCTCTTCTCCTGGTGCTGCTTGCTTGATGGTGTGAGGTTCCCAATTCTCTGCCTACTTCCCTGTCCTTTCATCTCTTGTAAGATGAAACGATCAAGGGTAGGGCAAGCCATATTCCAGGGAGACTCCCTTTACAGTGGAGTAGGGAGGGGATTTTATAATGGCATTTACAATCCCACCCTAACATATAGCATAGGAAAACCACAAAATGGAGGACAGTCACGAGATGTTGGGAATCATGGCCCCAGCCACGTGGCTACATATATTTTTGGGGGGACACAATTAAATCCATGACAATGCTGTTTCTCATGTAGACAGGATTCATGAGTCCTCAAATGAATGGGTGGAGATGGGAGTGGCACCACTCGCTGTTACCTCTACTGACCCACTTGCAAAATTTTTGCTTTCTGTCCCTGTGACCCTATATTCTGTGGGTCTAGCGATCTTAGTTCCAAAGGGAGGAGTGCTTCCACTTGGAGACTTACCACTGATTCCATTGAACTGGAAGTTAAGAATACCATCTGACCATTTTAGACTCCTTACACTTCTGTATCAACGGGCAAAGAAGAGAGTTACCATATTTGGCTAATATAATTGATCCTGACTACCCAGAGGAAATTGAATCGATGTTATGTAACAGAGGTAATAAAGAATGTCATCTGGAATGCAAGAGATCCCTTAGGGTATCTCTTAATACTACCATTCCTTGTTATTAAAGTCAGTAGAAAACTACCACAAATTGATTCCAGCATGACTGCTAATAGTCCATATCCTACAGGAATGAAGATTTGTGTCACCGTATTGGGCAAAAAATCACAACTAGCTGAGGTGCTTGCTGAGGGAAAAGGAAATACAGAATGGATGGTGGAAGAAGATAGTTCTGAGTACCAGTTATCATCACATAACCAGATGCAGAAGCAAGGACTGTAACTGTCATGAGTATTTCTTCCTTGTATGTATGCATCAAACATGTTTTGTTTTATTTACTTACAAAATGTAAGAGGTAAATAGGGCTAGGGAAATTTTGGTTGTACTCAAGTTAGTTGTGTTACATTAAGTGCAAGTACGACTTTATAATTTTCTTTATTCAGAGATTATGTGTGCTTTAAGGAGATGTGTCCAAGTGCCAAGTTGACAAGGGGTGGATTGTGATGGTTAAGGTTGTGTGTCAACTTGGTGTAGCCATAATTTTCAGTGGTTTGGCAGTTATGATGCAGTTTGGCAACTTATTAATAATGTAATCACCTTCATAGTAAAATCCGAAAAATGTGATCATCTACGTGATGAGATCTGTTGCAAGCAGCCATCAGTTGAAAGAGAGCTTCACTGAGGGTGTGGCCTGCATGCCATATAAGTGGACTTGCTCTGAATCTTGCAGCTGGCTCCTGTTCATCTGACCTTTGATTCTTGCAACTTGAGCCGGCAGCTTACCTGCTGTCTTACCTGCCAACCTTGGGATTGGTCAGCTTCTACAGCCTGTGAGCCAGAGGTCTGCTGTCTGACCTTCTGATCACGCACTCACAAGCACTTGCAGCTATGTGAGTCAGAAGAAGCCTCTAGCCTGACCCATGAACTCAGGACTTTCTAGCCTGTACAGCCACATGAGTCATTTCCTTTATATAAATTTCTCTGTATATATGAAGTCTGACAATGAAGTCTTCTCAATTGTTCTAAACTTAATTGTTCTAAATGCCATATATGTCATTGCTGAATATCACTATGATCACCTTCAAAATACTCCCCTTGGGAAGCTATGTGCTGATGCCAGCACCTACTCTACCCTTCAAAGCAATTTTTGAACTCTTTCTGGAATGGCCATTGAGCACAGTGGCAAGTTCGCAAACTTAACTGTGCAGTTATCTGTGAAGGAGTTTTTAGCCAGTAAACAAATAACTGTATTGGAACACTCTCTGTACTCACCTGATATGGCCCCTAATGACTTTTTTCTTTACCCCAAGATATAGGAAATGTTGAGAGGAAGACACTTTGATGACATTCAGGACATCAAAGGTAATAAGATGACACCTCTGCTGGTCATTTCAGAAAAATAATTCCAAAATTGTTTGAAGGGTATACTAGGTGCCTGTATCAGTGAGTAGCTTCCCAAGGGGAGTACTCCAAAGATGACTGTACTGATATTCAGTAATGAAGTATGTAATACTTCTTCTAGGATGAGTTTGTGAACCTAATTGTCAGGCCTTGTATATTCCTATGCTGCCCTGGTTTTGCTTCTTTAGAGAACCCAGCCTGAGACAGTTATTAAATAGTCATTTGTGTCACAGTGAAAGTACTTGTAGATTTAAATTAAGAATTCAAAATACCGTTCTGGTTTAGCAAACAAAGAATAGAAAATGTGAACTACAAATCAACTACACGACATTAGATTTATACAGTGTTTAATACAAATTATATGACTCACAAAGGATTTTTATTCTTAATTTTAAAATACAATCAGAACATCAGTTAGAAAAGCAGCTCTTCATCCAGAAGCAGCTTATTTTAGCCATGGTTTAGGAAAATAATGCTTTCCTTTATTCAATTTGCTCTTATTTCATAATCAGAGCCAAATAGCATATAAGAATCTCCTACTTAACATTAGTTAATCCATTCTTGAAAATCAAATGTTTTGAATAACAACAAAAGTAGAATTTTCCCCTATTGTTTTAAATTAGGAAGTTTGTTTTACATTGTATGTCAACAGAGAATCCCTAATTAACTTAAACACAGTGAAATGCCTACATGTAAGTAACAAACTGTCACAAAGAGATAGAAAGTGCTTAAAACATTGCTTCCCTATTACCAAACAATTAATATGTTTTTAACCAACAGCTGTTCTGTATTCATTAATATGCAGGATTTGCATGCAGCTTTTCATCTGCAATAGAAGATGGCAAATAACCCACAGAAATAAATGTATCTACTAGAAAAAAAGTACCCCAAAATTTACACCAATTAAGGTAATTTCCTGCAATGTTACTCACCAAATGAGATAGATACATGGAAGTGAACACAGCTGAGAAGCTGCTACCACAGACACTCCTGGACAGAGCCTCCTGACACATGTTCAGAAGAGGAGGGTGACACTATTGGATGAAAAAAATGCTGTTGGAAGCTCTGCTTGCTCTCTCATTGCTTACACTCTTAAATTTCTTTGTAGGGTACCACAGAGGCAAGTCTTTTCATCTTATTGCCTTTAAGTTCAATAAAAGGAATAGTGGTTGTTTTTAGATGTTATTTGTAACCTCTGGTATCCAGTGGTTTTTATCTGATGCTCTTTCAAGTCTTCACAACAATGTTCTTTGAGCTAAATTTGCACTACACCCTGAACAAATTCAGTGGTTGATCATCCATCAGCATGAGGTGTTTAAGAGTTCTCTTCCAAGTTCTCTGCCTTTGGAAAAGTAACAATTTGTTTTGGCATCTCCCACCTCTTCAAAGCCTTTGACATCAGTCATGAATTGCAGGGTTAATTTCTTCCATTTATTGTTTGCAGACAAACTCTTCATATGCCTTGTCAATGACAGCAATGATTTCATGTGTAACTTAGGCCAGGTTTGGGGATATTTTCTATATAAATGTCAGCTAAAGTAGTTAGGTTGAGAAATGCATATTTTATAAAATTTGGGTTTTAAAAAATACCTGACCATATTGGGAAACCAATATATAGAGAGTACGCCTGTGTACTGGCCCTGCTGTGAGCATGTCTTTTATTTTAAGCTTTCAAAAAATATCTGTCATACACTGATTTTAAAAAAAAAAGGAATGCAATCTCATGCCAACTGCCAAATAATTGTCATAATAAACAATAAATTTACCATCTTTGGAGTCAACAAAATAATAATATTAATTTTTTTTTTCAACATAATGCAGCATTAAGGAGATTCCCTTAGTTGTGGGGCACTTGTGTAGTATACAACCTGGACAATCTTGCATGGTAGCTCACAGTCAGGAAATCCGTTTGACGTCCCTTGACACAAAGCCTTATGTGCAGTACATGCCACACGCAACGATGTGGAGAAGACGGTGGGATGGTTACTTCAAACTCTGCTTGGACCTGGTTTTTTCAGGCAACCAGATGCCTTCCTAACCACTCTCATGATCCTGCTGCCTTGTTTACTTTTCTTCTCACAATTAGGAAGTCATACTAAAAGACTAAGAGCTAGTCTATTTTGTCTTTCTGTTGCACAGGAGACAAGGCAACAGCTGCTATGGCTTGTGTGTGGGCTTCTCGGTCACACTTGTGCTAGGCCACCATGTCATATTCTCTTCCTTTCTCCAGGAAAGCCATGCCAAATTCTTACCTGAACAGTTTCTGGCTACCACGTCTCTGCTTTTCTTTCTCCCTTAAGCCCTCTGGTCAACAATCTCTAAAAGAAGTCTTGTTATTATGTGCTGTGATTCTGCTTCTCTCCCCTGTTAAAGTTGTGTATTTTCCCTGAAAGTTGGGTTGTCACCTCTTTTTGTGTTTGCTAACTTGGAAGGAGCCTTTAAATGTTTGTTTTGATTTAGGGACCACTAATGGCTAAAAAGTTTTCGTGATAATACTGATTTTAAGTGAATATTTTGAGCTGCAGAGTCTGGGTGAGAGGTCTGGGTCTTTAAATTGAAACTCTAAGCCCCTAATGAACGCTGCATCACAGATTAGAGAAATGAGAAATGACTTCAGTCTTCTCTCATCTCCAGTGAAGACATTTCTTTGAAAGTCAACTCTATTTTCCTGCTTTAGAAATTAGTCCTGGGACTTAGTGGTAAAAATCAAAGTACTTATCTTTCCATTTTAAAAAGTGTTCTCCAAAGTAGGGTTTGAAAGATGGTCTAATGAAGTGTAGAAGGAAAATATCAGATATTTTACATCTATATAATTGTAATCTCACCTTTTTAAGTGTTCAGCTTCTGTATACTATTTGTAATGCACATAATTTAGTGCAATAGAAGAAGTCTATAATTTATAAATGTATGTTATTTTTAGGTGCCATAGAGTCTGACTCACAGAGACCCCATCTACAACAGAACAAAACCCTACCCACCCAGTGCCATCCTCACGATCATTGCTACACTGGAACCCATTGTTGCAGTCACTGTGTCAGTCCATATTGTTTGGGCTTTTTTTTTGCTGACTCTCCACGTTGCCAAACGTAACATCCTTTCCTAGAGATTAGTTCCTCGTGATCACGTGTCCAGAGTATATGAGAGCAAGTCTAGTCATCTCTCCTTCCAAGGGGCATTCTGGCTTTACCTCTCCCAGGACAGATTTGTTGGTTCTTCTGACAGTCCTTAGTACAGTCAGTATTCTTCGCCAACATTGTAATTCAAAGGCATCAATTCTTCTTTGGTCTTCTATATTCAATGTCCAGCTTTTGCATGCATATGAAGTTACTGAAAATACCATCACTTGGGTGAGCTGCATTTAGTGCTCAAAATGACATTTTTGCTTTTCAACACTCTAAAGAGGTCTTTTGCAGTAGATTTGTCCAAGGCGATGCACCATTTGATTTCTTGACTGCTGCTTCCATGGGTGTTAATTATGAATCCAAGTTTAATGAAATCTTTGATAACTTCATTTATCAAGATGTTCCTTATTGATCCAATTGTGAGGATTTTTGTTTTCTTTATGTTGAGAGATGTATCGCATACTGAAGGCTGTGGTCTTTGTTCTTTATTGGTAAGTGCTTCAAATCCTCCATACTTTCAGCAAAAAGTACTATCATCGGCATATCAAAGGTTGTTAATGAGTCTTCCTTCAGTCCTAATGCCTCCTTCTTTTTCATATGGTCTATTTTCTCCGATCATTTGCTCAGCGTTCAGATTGAATTGTTATGATGAAAGGATAGCATGCTGACACACACCTTTCCTGACTTTACACCATGTAATATCCCCTTGTTCTGTTTGAACGATGGCCTCCTGATCTGTATATGGGTTCCTAATGAGCACAATTAAGTGTTCTGGCATTCCTATTCTGGCATTTCTATTCCTGTTCTCTACAGTGTTATAATTTGTCGTGATCCACATAGTTGGATGTCTTTGTGTAGTCAACAAAACACAAGCAGATATCTTTATGGTGTTCTTTGCTTTCAGCCGTGTGGCATCTGCAATGATACCCATCTCTCATTTCGTGTTCTGTATCTGGCTTGGATTTCTGGCAGTTTCTTATCAGTGTTACAACCACTTTTACAACCGCTTTTGAATGATCTTCAGCAAAATTTTATTTGTGGGTGATAATTTCCACATTCAGTTGGATCACTTTTCTTTGGAATAGGCATACACATGAATCTCTTCCAGTTGGCTGTCCAGGTAGCTGTCTTCCAAATTTCAAGGCTGTGTCCATTTGTTAAAACATCTCAGTTTGTTGGTTCCTGGATCCTGGTTTTCCCCAAGACCTTCAGTGTATCTTGAACCTTTTTCTTCAGTACCATTAGTTCTTATTATATGCTGTCTCCTGCAATGACTGAATGTTGATCAGTTCTTTTTGGTACAATAACTTTGTATTCCTTCCATCTTCTTCTGATTATTTGTGTTGTTTAGTAGTTTGCCTACAGAATCCTTCAATGTTGCAACTCGAGGTTTGATTCTTTTTTCAGTTGTTTCAGCTTGAGAAATGCTGAGTGTATTCTTTTAGATTTCTAACTCCATGTCTATGCACGTCATTATAATAATTTACTTTGTCTTCTCAAGTTGTCCTTTGAAATTTTCTGTTCAGTTCTTTTACTTCATCATTTCTTCCATTCTCTTTAGCTACTTGACATTCAAGAACAAGTGTCAGACTCTCTTCTGAAATCAATTTTGGTCTTTTCTTTCTTCCCCATCTTTTTAATGATCTTCTGTTCTTCCCATGTGATGTCACTTCACAACTCATCTTGTTATTAGTGTTCAGTGTGTCAAATCTATCCTTGAGAGGGTCTCTAAATTCAGGTGGGATATACTCAAGGTTGTTTTCTTAGACTGAGTTCTCTAAAGAAGCAAAACCAGTAAAGCATATAAATATATGTATAAAGAGATCCATATAAACGAAACAACTCATGCAGTTGTAAAGGTGGAAAAGTCCCAAGTCTTGGATCAGAACACAAGGCTCACACAGCTGCAGCAGCTGGTGGACTGAAGGTCAGCGAGTCAGAGAGCCAGGTTCCAGTTCACGGGCCACGAAGGTGGGTGAATCTCAAGATGGCACGCAAGACTACAATGTTTCTGCTGATTCTGTTAGTTGCAGGGGCTGCCAAATCCAGGATTGGCAGGTCAGGGAACAGGACTCTTACTCCCAGGCTGTGAAGATAGATGAATCCTAAGAACTAAGAGCTCCAGTCCCAAGAATCAAGTGCCAGAAGACAAGAGGCAGTCCCAAGAACTGGATGTCAGAAGACAAGAATTGCTGGATCCACAAGCCAAAACCTTGACTAAGTGGCCAGGTAGGAAGTAGGCAGCAGAAGACAGAGAGCTGAAGGCTGAGGGGGCTGTGAGCCACCACAGGCCCTGCACCTCATGGTACCGTGCACATTCTATCATGCGGGTAACTATAACATTGTACACGTGCCAAAGCACTGGGAATGATGGCCCAGCCAAGCTGATAGACAGTCTTTTTTTTTTTTTTTTAAACTTTTTTTTAAAATTGTGATTAAGTGAAAGAACACAATCTATATTGGTTTTACATGCCCACCTATTGCAGCTCTCTCTGCCTTCCCCACCTGGTGACAGCATACTCCTTTTCACTCTATATATCTAGTATCCTCTTAACAAGCATTGGTCCCCCTACCCAGACCTACTTCTCTCCCATCTAGAAAGAGACTAGTAAGACAGTTTCCTGTAAATGCACAGAACCACAATTTATGCACATCATACTGTTGTTGCCTAGTCCATTCTTCAAAGCGATTTTGGAACTCTTTCTGGAATGGCCATTGTGCACAGTGGCACAGAGACAATTTCACAAACTTAATTGTATAGTTGTCTGTGAAGGAGATTTTACTCAATAAACAAATAACAGTATTGGAACACCCTCCCTACTCACCTGATCTGGCCCCCAGTGACATTTTTATTTACCCAGAGATAAAGGAGATATTGAAAGGAAGACTTTTTGATGACATTTAGGACATCAAGGATACTACGACAACAGTTCTGATGGCTATTCCAGAAAAGGAATTCCAAAATTGCTCTGAAGGGTGGACTGCGGACTGTTGATGATGTGTAGCTTCCCAAGGTGAGTACTTCAAAGGCGATCTTAGTGATAGTCAGCAATGAGGTATGTAGCATTTTTTCTAGGATGAATTTGTGAGCTTAATTGGCAGTCCCTATATGTTTTCAAACTTTCTTTTCCCCAAGGAAGAGTGTTGCATAATGAAACTGATTGGTAATCATTTTTCTACAAATGCAGATATTTTCCCAAGCTTCTCTCCACTGTATGAGTCACTTGGACCCTGTGACTCTCTATCTGTTTCCTAAAATAAGCCCTGTAGGGTACTCACATCTTGTTCCTAACCCAGGCAGTCTCTGGGAGCAGTGCTGAGATTACCTTAGGAAAAAAGTGGCTTTTGGCAGTTGGTTTCCTCACCTTTACCCCTATTAGTGTCCTGTGTATAGAGATGTAAGCTGGTCAAGTGTTTACAAACACAGGCTTGTGTATCAGTGTAAGTTTAGATCCCCGATGACAACTTAACAACAAAAAGACAACCTAACTAAACAATGAGCAAAGTCTTAAGGAAATTTTTTACCAAAGAGAATATACAAATGGCCATTACACACATGAAAACATGCTCAGCGTCATCATTCATTGTTTGTTGTGTGCCTGTGTGCATTTCAGTTGATTATGATTTATAGTAACCCTATAGGATGAAGTACAACTGTCTCATCGGGTTTTCTGAACTGTAATCTCTAAGGAAGCAAACCGCTACATCTTTCTCCAGTGGAGCAGACTGTGGGTTTGAACTGCAGACCTTGTGGTTAACAGTCAAGCACTTAACTGTTATTCCACATAGGCTCCTTCATTAGTCATTAGGGAAATGCAGCTCAGAACCACAATGAGACACCCCTTCATTCCCACTAGGATGGGTATGACAAAAATGTGCAAACAAGAGTTGGTTGTGGAGAAAGTGGCACCTTCATGCTCTGCTAGAGGAAATATAAATTAATGCAGCCACTGTGGAAAACAGCAATGCTCTCGTGGTTATAGAATATCCCAAAATATTGCAATCAGTGACACAAATAGATACTACCACACCAGTGTTCCTTATAACACTGTTCACAATAAACAAAAGGTTGAAACAATCTAATTATGCATCCATCAGCAGATGTGTGGATAAAAAAATGCTATATGTACAGATGATGGGATACTATTGTTGCTATTAGTAGGTGTCTTCGGGTCAATTCTAACTCATAGCAACCCAGTGTACAACAGAGCAAAACATTGCACAATTTTTAAAAGTTGTCCTTGAGTCCATTGCTGTAGCCACTGTGTCAATCCACCCATTTAGTGTCTTCCATTTTTTCACTCACTCTCTACTTCACCAAGGATGATGTCCTTCTTCAGGAACTGGTCCCTCCTGATAGTATGCTCAACGTATGTGAGACAAAGTGTCACCACCCTTGCTTCTAAAGAGCATTCTGCCTATACTTTTTCCAAGACAGATTTATTGGTCTTCTAGCAGTCCATGGTATATTCATTATTGTTTGCCAACATCATAATTCGAAAGCATCAGTTCATCTTATGTCTTCCTTATTCACTGACCATCTTTCACATGCAAATTAAGCAACTGAAAACACCAAGACTTAGGTTAGGTGGCCCTTAATCGTTGTTATGACATCTACACCTTTTAACATTTTCAAGAAATCTCTTGCAGTAGATTTGCCCAATGCAATACATCCTTTAATTTCTTGACAACTGCTTCCGTGGGCATCAATAGAAGATCCAAGTAAAATGAAATCCCAGACAACTTCAGTATCATCTCAAGCTATCATGATGTTCCTTATTGGTCCAGTTGTGAGGATTTTTGTTTTCTTTGTGTTGAGATGTAATCCATACTGAAGGCTGTATGTAGTCTTTGATCATCAGTAAGTGGAATACTACTGAGCCACAAAGAGAGAAGAAGTCTTGTCATATGTTTTGAGAGGGGTGAACAGAGATCCCAGACAGCCCATCTATAGCTATGTGGCCTTGGGAGCATTGTTTAGGACCTTTCCAAAATTTAGTCCAGTCATCCATGCTATGGAGATAAAGACAGTGGCTATGCCTATAGGCTGCTCTGAGGATCACAGGAGATAACACCCACCACGTGCTGCACATTACTTGGCACACAGTGGTCCTCAATAAACAGAGTTGTTCTTAATAGCAGTCATCGATATGATAATTATTATTTTTCATAATAATGAAATTTACAATTTGAGATGACTTTAAAGCAAATTCGCTTTAGCTGGGTATCTGAGATTAACCTGTTTTAGAATAAATTCTATGAAGAGTAATTCAGCCGGCAACTAGGAGTTTCCTCCCAAATCCTCACTGATTTTTCTAGGATCTGCTCTGCAGAGAAGTTCTCAAGAAAGACCAAGAAAAAAAAAAAAGGACAAACTCTCTCTTCTAAGAATGTGGGAAATGGTCGATTTTGCCAATTGATGTTTATTTGGGTATAAGGGATGCTCAGTAAAGATCTCCTATTTGATAAATTATGGATTCTGAGTAAAAACCATCTTTTATACCTAAAAGTAACACAAGCAGTAAAGGCAATAACAAAGGCATACTGTAGCTGATACACATGTAATTAACATCAACTCTGTTCTCTGAAGCTAAGAGCCTAATTAGGTTTGGATCATTGGTAAGAGATGATTAAAAACAAACACAGGCACAAGTGAGATACATAAATGGTCAATTCTTCTTCGTTTAATTTTCTGTTGGAACAAAAGAAAAGCTCTAGGGGGGTTTGTTGCCACTGAACATAAGGTGACCAAATCCCAAATAGGAAGCCATAGGGCTTGTTTTGATTGTGAATGTGTGGAATTAGATGGAAGAGCTGTTTTTTCATTCCAAAGGATGCTTTACTGCAAGGATGCATATGTATCTAAGGCTGTGACTAAGATGAATAAACCGTAATGTTAGTTTTTTAAAAAATATGTCTCAGTTTTTACTTGAAATTCAGTTTGCCTACATTTCAGAAATTACTTCTCTCATTTGTCAATTACACTTTTACCCTAAGTTTGGGCCTGTAAGTTATCATTGAGCTGAGGCAGGAAGTAGAACATAGCCTTAAGATGTTTGCTTCTCTTGGCCACTGAGACACTGTGCAGCTGTCCCCACGATGGCAACAAAATTTGCAGAACCTGGTACAAAATGCAAATACGAGATCCTTGTTCAAAATCCATTAAAAAAGTCACTATTAAAGGTAATACAACACAGTTTTCTCCTTTTTCTTTTTCTCTCGATTTGTCCTGGTAATCTATTTGCTATCACATGTCATTCTAAGTAAAGCCAATTTTAAAATTTTTGGTTATTGGTATACTTTTACTGTTTATGTTATGTAATGCCAATTTTAAATGCAAACATAAGAGTATTTAACTTGTATGTGGAATCACCAAAATCACACAATATGTATTTTAGAGCTGATCCGTGTATTCTGTTCTTAACAGAACAGTGAAATCACTGCCCAAAGCACACTCACTTCTTCATTTCACTTCCTGATAGGCACACCTTTAGCACATTCTGTACCTGTGGCTGACTGCTGTGCAGAGAAGGATTTAGGAGGAGGGAACTGGTACATTGCCCTACCTCTCTTTTTCCTTCCATGCCATCGTTTTCAGCATAAATAGTTGGTTAGTTCAGAAAGTAACACAAGTAACTAAGGATCCACCAGAGTTCTTAGTCATTCATGTTTCTCAGGATGCCATTGCCTTCCTTCGGGGTTGGAGGCAAGTTTTGATTTAAACAGAAAGCATGGTCTCTTGGGGCCTTCGGTACCCCCACTTACTCTTGGATGTGACATGCTTACTTTGTAAGACACTCACTCGTACTCACTTCGAGTCCCAGAACTTCCATATGTGGGTCCAGAAGGACTCTGTGCTGGTAAGCACCGCAAACACTATATGCAGCTAGAATGAAGAATGATGAGGGTGCACATAGCACATATTTTCTTTGCTCATTCACACGCTCTGTTGTTGCACCAGACTTGAACTTGCAGGGTTGCAAAACACAGATTTAAAGATGAAATTACTAAGAATTTTGAGGCTGCAATAAAACCAAGCACGTGGTCCTTGGAATGGAGGCTCTCAGCAGGAAGTATGTCCTGAATATGTTGAGCTGTATGTAACTGGAGTGGTGAAGGCTTGTGGCAGACACACAGTGTGACATTTGTGCTCTTGCACGTGCTCTACTGTCCCATCAGCCTTAATTTACAACACACAAGGTCATAGGGAAAGTTACTGAGAATCTCTGGATGGCAACAGCAGAGCACTAAACCAAGCACAGGGTACTTCTGTGGGTGGATCCCTCTGTAACTGTGCAAGTCTCACACTATGCTGGTGGACCCAACTACCTCTCCATTTCCTGTCCCCAGGGACTTTCAGGTTTGGAAACTACAGTCAAGACTGAAGGACAATGTCAATGCTTTACAACTGCTGCAGAATGACATTCTTACAAAATGTTAATTTACGATTTACTCTCAATATTTTCAATTCCCTCCTAACCCCTAGTTGTTGTTGGTTGTCATGGAGTTGGATTCTAGCTCATGGAGACGTCTCAAGTGAAGGGCACAACTACTCTGTTTGGTTTTCAAGGCTGTGACTTTTGAGGTGGTTTGAACATCTTTGAACATCATCTTTGCTTAGCAGTGGAGAGCTTAACCATTTACATCACTGAGCCACCTTCCAACCCCCAGGCTTCCTCTTTACTCGGTGGTGCAAGATGACGTCATTTTGTGCTCAAGAACTGAGGAAACAGAGCTAAGGGAAGAACGAGGAGGAAAAGGAGTCTTTTCTCAGCTTTTAAGCTAAAAAAACTTAGGCTTGTAAGTAAATGGAAAGGATTTGTGAGGTAGATAAGCAATTTGGAGGAAAACATGTTGATTAAAAGAAGTTACTGCCTCAGTCCAGACTGAAAGAGTTCCCAGGCAGCAGGAAGACGGGGGAGCCAGAGAAGCACCCCACAGAAGCAGCCATCACAGGCTGTCTTGGAAATCTGCAGCTGGCTGACCTTCGTAGGGTGAAGACTGGGGAGTCAGTCAGGTTGGTGAAAGATGTTGTATACCGTATGGTAGGCTGAAATTATATTTATAGCAAAAGTGTATTTGAGATTTCTGAAAAAAAAAAAAATCAAAACAAATGGAAGGGCCAAGATATACAGAAAATTCCTGAATCTTCTGTGGCAAGACACCACAAGATATCCTCATCCTAATCCATGGAATCTGTGAATGTTACTTTATGTGGCAAAAAGGAACTTTGAAAGTATAATTGCATTAAAGTTCTTAAAATGAGGGTGTTATCTTGGATTATCTGGAGGGAGACAGAGGGTGATTTGGCTACAATAAAGGAGAAAGCAATCTGGTGATAGAAGCAGAGATTGGAACAAAGTGCTTTGAAGATGCAGAAAAAGACTGCAAGTCAAGTCAAGTCAAGGAATATATGTAATCACTTGAAGCTGAAAAAGACGTAGATTCTCTTAGAGTCTCCAGAAGGAATAAGCCCTGCTGACACCTTGACTTTCACCCACTAAGGCTGAGTTGGAACTTGTGACCCACAGAACTGAAGTAACGATTATGTGTTTTTTGAAGTAACTGGCTTTGTGGTGATTTGTTCCAGGTGCAGAAGGAATCTAAAGCAACTTTCAAGTATACTTACTAAAGGAAGTATAAAGGACAAATTTTAAAACAGGAGCTCAGAGAGAGGCTCCTGCACAACGTGAAACTGTATGAGTTCCCTTCTTTCTGTTCCAGTTCCAAGGCCCACTCTTAGCCTGATGATTCAAGGTGAAGAAATATTGATGAAGCCTCAGAGTGAATGTGTTGCAGAGAATGTGTGCAAGGAGAGGTCAGAAATAGGTTATAATAAATTGGACATCTTTCAACCAGTGTACCTTTCTCTGGAGCCCTCTCCCTAAGGACAAAAGATAGCCTTTCCTTCTTACATTGCATTCGTCTTTGATCTTGAACTCTTGTGTAATCTTTCAGCACTATAATGCTGGAAGAGAAGTCACAGGTGAACGCCATCATTAGTGGCTGAGCTGACTTCCATTTGTGGTCCCCATGGGCTCTTTGCTCCAGGCCAATTGACCTGGGCTCACAAATTCATAGACAGTAAGAGCCATGTACCAAAAAGGAAGACGACAATGATTATATGTAGGTACTTCCTCTCTCCTTTCTCATGTTCACTTTTACTTCACTGTTGACTTTTTCCTTAGAAAATCTCTAGGAAGGACAGATTTGAAAAGGTTTGTTGTTGTTAGCCACTGTCAAGTTGGTGTCACTCATGGCAGCCCTGTACACAGCAGAACCAACTGCTACCCAGTCCTATGCCATCCACATGATGGATTACGGATCAGACCATTGTGTTTCATAGGGTTTTCTTTGGCTGATTTTCAGAAGTAGATCACCAGCCCTTCATCACTAGTCCATTTTAGTATGGCAGCTTCATTGAAACAATTTCTACACTGAACTAATTTTACCTTATTATTTTTTTATTGTGCTTTAGGCATAAGTTCAGAGGTCATATTAATTTCTCATTAACAAATTTATACATATGTTGCTTTGTGACATTGGTTGTCATCCGCATAATGTTGACAGCACATTTCCCCTTTCCCCCTGTCTACACTGGTTTAGTCTGACCAAGCAGAGTCTTTGGAAGTTGTAGGTGGTAGAGGAAAAGGAGACCAGAGTAGGTGAATCTCTTCTAAGGATTTTACACAATTTTTTTTCCCAGTGTTTCCTGATGTCATCTATTTCTGCCCTGGACTTTAAGAGGGCTCTCCTACAACTGCTTCCTCAGAAGGTGACACTTCCGATTTGCTAAATTTCTTTGAGTGGAAACCTACCTCTAAGTCTGTTGTAGGCTTCTGTTGGCCATGAAAGAGATGAAGCCTATCTGTGTGTTTTCCTCGGGACCCTTCCTGAATGATTTTGCCTCTGGCAGGGAATTTATAAACCAGCACAACGTTGTCTTCGACAATGGGGTTGGGCCATTTATTGAGTCTTCACAACTCTTCAGAAAGAGGGTAGTGCTGCATTTTGATATAAATAGATATTATATTTACATAAATATTATTTAAAATACTGATTTGCTTTCTAGTTTGGACAGATGAAACACATTACATTCAAGATATTTTCACCTATTCTGTGACAGCAATTTAACATTTTCTTATTAGTCTTCACCACATCATCCCTTTTTGGACATTATAATCCAGCTTCAGAAAGTTCGTATCGCTTGCCTAGGGTTACATGCCTAGTACGTCTAGTAGTCCACATAGTGGATTTCACTGGGCCTCCTTATCCAAGGGGATGAAGTAGATGACAGGAGGCAGACCGTTGGAAGCCCTCCATGGCTTCCCGTGATTGATCTTCTTGGGCAGGCAGAGGGCCCTGAGTAAGAGTCATGTAACCTAAAGGAGAAAGCATCATGCTGGTCCTGGCTGGGCAGGAACCTGTGAGAAGAACTCTCCACATTGTGGAGGGTGTAGGGATGCTGGGAAACACTTGTCCAGTGGAGAGCCCTGGCTTCTTATTTACTCAAATCTTGTGGGCTGTCTTCCACCTTTCTGTTCTCTTGCCATTCTTCCTCTTAAACTGTGTCCTACAGAAAGAATCTGAAAAATACACTGAACTGCAGAACTATGGCAAGTGGTGTCACTTGCCAACAAGTCTCAAGGGCTTTGGGTTACTATTAGAGGGCAGCATCTTAAGGTAAATCAGTACACACCAGTCAGCAGCAAAATGATTCCAAGAGTAATTTAAGGGGTCATGGTCTGTTTTAGTCAGCTAGGCTGCTCTAACAGAAATACCACAGAGTAGATGGTTTTAACAAAGAAAGATTTGTTCTTACACAGTCCGGTAGGTTGCAAGTCCATATTCAGGGTGTCCGCTCCAGGGAAAGACTTCCCCTTGTCGGCTCTGGAGGAAAGTCCGGTATTGCATCGGTCTTTGTCCAGGGAGCGTCCTCACGCAAGAACCTCTGTTCTGAAGGATGCGCTGTACTCCCGGTGCTGCTTGCTTGATGGTAGGAGGTTCTCAAATTGTCCTTTGTTTCTTTTTCCTTTTATTCCTTGCAGGCTAAAAGCATTAAGGGTGGGGCAAGCCATACTCCAGGGAAACTCCCTCCACAGCAGGAATTCACAGCCCCACCTTAATCCTTTAACATACAGGTTAGCAAAACCACACAATGGAGGACAGTCCCAAGATACTGGGAACCATATCCCACCCACGTGGCTGCACACATTTTTGAGGGGACACAATTCCAACCATGACATGGTCATTATTGGTTCACATGTATTTCTTAGCATCCTCATTCTTCTTTCTTGTCTGAAAGTGAATGCTGTGCTATTAAGGTTTTCTGAAAGAAATATGGTTGCGTGGTAAACTGGGCTACCTCTGTAGTTCACTCACCC
Source organism: Heterohyrax brucei (assembly GCA_028571685.1). Classification (NCBI taxonomy): domain Eukaryota; kingdom Metazoa; phylum Chordata; class Mammalia; order Hyracoidea; family Procaviidae; genus Heterohyrax; species Heterohyrax brucei. The sequence continues at coordinate 66,220,511 of CM053155.1, read as the reverse complement.
TTGAACAACAACTAATACTGATGGTTTGAAGAATTAGTGAAGGAAAGAGCTGGAGCTGAACACATGAGGGCTGACAATTAAGTCCACAAATTTAATTGTCCTAAGTGCTGCATACCTCATTGCTGACTATCACTACCGTCACCTTCAAAGTATTTCCCTTGGAGTACTTCAATGCCAGCACCTAATCCACTCTTCAAAGCAACTTTGGAACTCTTTCTGGAATGGCCATTGTACATGGTGGAAGGGAACAAGTTCACCAACTTAATTGTATAGTTTTCTGTGAGGAAGTTTTTAAGCTAGTAAACAAATGACTGTGTTGGAATGCCCTCCCTATCCCCCTAACATGCCCCCCAATGATTTTTCCCTTTACCCCAAAATAAAAGAAGTGTTGAAAGGAATACATTTTTATGATGTTCAGGACATCAAGAGTAACGAGACGACAGTTCTGAGGGCCATTCCAGAAAAAGAGTTCCAAAACTGCTTTGAAGGGTCGACTGAGTGCTGGTGTCAATGCATAGATTCCTAAACGGAGTACTTCAAAGTTGACTGTAGTGATATTCAGCAATGACATAGGTAGCACTTTTTCGAGGATGAGTTCATGAACTTAATTGGTAGTGCTTGTGTGAGGAAGGCCTTCCATCCTAGAGATAAATAGTTAAAGCCAGCAGTCACCCCTTCAGCACCGCCACTGTGGTTTCGATACTGATGCATGTCCTTAAAGGGAAGTGGGATGGGGAGCCAGTGAGAGTTAGAAAACTACAGGCAGCTGACGTTAAGAGGTCGACCAGGAAAATGTGGTACATTCCTGCAGTGGAATATTACACTGCCATAAACAAAAATGAAGTCCTAATACTTGCTAGAACATGTAGGAAACCTGGAACTATTATGCTGAGTGAAAGAAGCCATTTACAAACGACAAATACTGTACGATGTCACTTGGCAGAGATTGAATTGTATGCCCCGAAAATGTGTGTAGCAATTCTGTTGGGACTTGAATCCTTGTGTGATATTCCTGTATGTTGTAAATCCTGCCTCTATGATGTTATGAGGGAGGATGGGTGGTGGTTAGGGAGACAGGACTCAATGAGTAAGATTATATTGTTCCTTCAGGCCATCTCTTGGGATATAAAGGAAAGCAAGCAGAGAACTGAGGACCTCATGCCTTTAAGAAAGAAATGGTAGTGCCAGGAGCAGAGTGCATCCTTTGGAAAGGACTTGGGATCCCTAAGGCTTAGAAGCTCCTAGTCCATGGGAAGCTTGAGGACAGGACCTTCTTCCAGAGCCAACAGAAAAAGCCTTTCCCTGGAGCTGATGCCCTGAATTTGAACTTGTAGCCCACTGCACTATAACAGAAAATAAATTTCACTTTGTTAAAGGCATCCACTTGTAATATTTCTTTTATAGCAGTTATAGATGATTAAGGCACCACTTACATAAAATGTTTAAAATAGAAGAAGGTATAAAGACCAAAGTTTACTAGTGGTTTCCAGGGGTAGGAGAAAGGAAGGGTATGTGTGTGTGTGTTGGGGGGGGGTGGTGTGTCATTCCTTAGAAGGCATAGAACTTCCATTAAAGGTCATAAGAAAGACTGAGACTGGATAGTGGTCATCATTGTAAAACATGATAAAAGTAATTAATATCTCTGAATTGCATACATAAAGAATGTTGTATGTTTGTGTGTATATGATTACACACACATATAGAGGAAAACCAAAACTCTCATATCAAGACTTTCATTGATTTTCATGCCATCTCCAACCATTTATCTTTATTTGCAGTAAATTTTTATAAGCACTAATGTTATGATTAATAATTCTGGGTTGCCACGAGCAACTCAATTACTGAAGAAATATATACGTATTCACTACAATTAAGGAAAAAAATAAAAAAATGTGTGTGTGAGCATATACACACGATTACAACCTGTAATTAGACTACCTGAATTCTAACTCTGACTCTGCTAGCTGTGTGCTCTTAGAAAAGTGACTTCACCTTTGTAAATACCAATTGTGTCATCTATAAAATGAGTTCAATAAGAATCTTACAGTGTTTGCTGTGAGAAATAAATTAGACATTCCCAGTACCCTGGTGGTGTAGTGGGTAAGTGCTATAGCTGCTAACCAAAAGGTTGGCAGTTCAAATCTGGCAGATGCTCCTTGGAAATTCTATAAGGTTGCTATGAGTTGGAATCAACTCAACGACAGTGGCTTTGGATTTTGTACACCACTTAGAACAGTTCCTGGCATACAGGTTGCATGCAGTAAAAGTTGACTATCATTTTTCTGGACCTTCACTTTTTAGCTTTCTGTGATAAACCTAACAATACTTCAGAAAAATAATCACTACTTGGAATATTACAGGAATGAGGTATCTGTGCTGGCTTAATTAGAATAAAGAAGAAAATCCTTGCTTAGATTTAATTGAAAAAATTTTAACCTCTTCGTCTGCTCTTCTATTTTAGAAATTAGAACAAACTTTAGAAACCAGTGTTTCTCTCATAACTGAGTTGCTCATGGTAGCCAAGAATTATTAATCACAACACTAGTGCTTATAAAGGTGACTGCAAATGAGATACAGAAATGGTTGGAAGTTGCATTAAATTTGATTAAAGTTTGATAAGACAGTTTTTTTCTTGTGGTTTTCTTTTTTCCTCCTTAAGTTAGAGTGCTGAGTACATTCCAGTTGGGTGATGATTCAGTTTTGCTCCATTCCTAACCTTTCACAGTGGCAAAATTTGTGAGTAAGTGGTAGAACTCTTGCCTTCTGTGTGAGAGACCTGGGGTCAGTTCTCAGCCAATGTACCCCATGTGTCCAAAACAAAAAAAAACAAACTCACTGCCACTGAGTCAGGTCCGACTCATAGCCACAGTATAGGTCAGAGTAGTAACTGCCCCATAGAGTTTCCAAGGAGCATCTGGCAGATTTGAACTGCCAACCTTTTGGTTAGCAGACGCAGCACCTAACCTACTATGCCATCAGTGTTTCTACCCCATGTGTAGCCACTGCTAATCTGTCAGTGAAGACTTGTGTGTTGCTATGATAATCAACAGGTTTCAGTAGGGTGTCCAGGCTAAGACAGACTAGGAAGACAAATCTGGTGATCTATTTCCAAAAGTCAGCTATTAAAAACTCAACAACGGTTGAATATACAACCGATCATGGAAATGGCACTAGACTGAACATTTTGTTTCAGTGTGTAAGGTCACCATGAGTTGGGGACCATTTTGATGGCAGCTAACACCAACAAGCCTTTCAGAGATGGCCTTGTAAGCACAGTGCTTTGGTCATTCCTGCTCTAAGAAACCTGAGGGACAGATGTGGCTTTAACACTAACTTAATGACAATGTGCCAATTCAGTAATTTAAATAAAATTTGACCCTGAAGCTCCTACTTATACTTTTAATTGTATTGGTGTCAGCTATAAGTTTGTGAGTTTAGGAACACTGAGAAGTGCTTCTCTTGCAGGGAGCATCTTCCCCAGCTTCTTAGAATACACAACAGATTGCATTGCTAAAGCAATCCACTCATTTCCGTTACACACCAAACTTCCCCAGCAGTTTCTCATTTAAAGTGAAAATATACTTTAAAGTTAGTAATCGTGTCAGATCTCTTTATTTTGTGGGAGAAAAAGTGAATGGGAGTTGTGTGTGCTTAAAGAAGAATGAGGTCACCAAGGAGGCAGGGAAGGAATACAGGACAAACTTACAAAATCATGGAAAGAGATTTAGAGCCAGCCCTGACTTGATACACTATGCTATTTTTCAAGACTATGAAAGTCCAAATCCAAATATGTATTTTACTTCACTACACATATCTCATAATGTTTACTAGATTTTAAACCCTAGATAGAAAAAGAAAGGTAGGTTGAGATGTTAATCAGAATCGTTTGTGATGCTTTTGGGGGTCCAGATGCCTTAAATTGTTTCATGGAAATGTTATGTCGCTGACCAACTCAGAATGAAAAAGAAAATCCTACAACAAGAAGCCAGTAGTCTCCTCTCTTCTCACCCCCCTTTTTTTTATTATGGTATATGTTTATAACAAATCATTTGCTTTTTCAGCATTGAGTGACATAAATTATGTTTATCATGTTCAACTACTACTGTTACTGACCTGCTTACAGTTTTTTCTCAGTGCCCCTAAAGCAGTGAGTCCCCTCTTCTCTTCTTGTTGGCCCTTGGTAACCACTAATAATCTTTGGTCTCTATATACTAGATAATTCATATAGGTGGAAGCACAAAATATTTGTCCCTTTTCGACTGAGTTATTTCACTCAGCAGGATGTTTTCAAGGTTGGTCTATGTTGTGGCATGAATCAGAACTTTATTTCTCTTTATGGCTAAGAAGCATCCCATTGTATGCATGTACCACCTTTTATTTACCCATTGATCTGTCGATAGACATTTAAGCTGTTTCTTTCTTTTGGTTGTAGTAAATAATGTTGCAATAAGCACTGATGTTTGCTGTCTATTTTGTTCCCTACTTTCAATTATTTTGGGATTTACCCATCTTTATTGACTCTTAGTCTTTCTTCCAGATCTCATCTGCCTCCTTATCTGTTGCAGATTATAGGTCCATCATTATAATCATTCTCTTGTACTCTCTCCCTGCATCATCCAAGCCTAGTAAAATTCTACTTTGGTAAAATCTAACCTTCTGTCAACCTTGTGCTTGCCCCTGCAACTGAATGTCACTGTAGAAAAACACAACTGTGTTGACAAGACTTACTTCAAATTCACAACCACAAGCCCAACTACATTTCTCTAGTCAACTGAGTCACCTATTGTCTCAGATAACTCTTTGGACAGTTTCACACCTTCTGTCCTGGAAACTCTAAAAGTGGGACCCTCTATTCTGCCTGTCCACTTGAATCACCAGGGAGACTTTAAAACATGACCAGGTCCCACATTACAGAGTCTGTTTTCATTGATATAGAGCAGGGCCCCAAATATAAAAATGCTTTTCAAGTTCCCAGGGATTCTAATGTACAACCAAGGCAGACAGCCGGGCCCCTCTTCCCATTCCTCAGATACAGCTGATGATCTCACTTCTCATGACACTGATTAAATGAGTCAGTGAGGAAAGAACACCCACAGACTTCCTCTGAGAACACAAATGTGCTTGCTTTGAACCCTTTATCCATTCCCCCTTCTGAGCTGAGATCACCATCCACAACGGGTTCTAATCCAGCCAACACAGTACTCACCAAAACCAACCACCGTTGAGTTGTTTCCAACTCATAGCAACCCTACGGGATGGAGTAGAACTGCCCCATAGAGTTTCCAATCTTTTTACTAGCAGCCGTAGCACTTAACCACTACATCACCAGGGTTTTCACCAACACAATGGTCTTATTTTAACAATAGCTTCCTTTCCAGTGTCTCTCCTGTATCTTCTCTCTAGTTGCCTTCCTGTAACCTTTCAAACATCTCCTGATTTTAAAAAATCTTTCCCTTAATATATCCTATAGAAATAAGGGCTGCCATATGAACAGATACATGGACACCAATGTTTATTGCAGCACTGTCCACAATAGCAAAAAGATGGAATAAATCTAGGTGCCCATCAACAGATGAATGGATAAACAAACCATATTCACGCAATGGAATATTGTTCAATGATAAGGAACAACAATGATTTTAGGAAATATGTCATAACGTGGAATTATCTGGAAGACATTATGTTAAGTGAAATTAGTCGTATGCAAAATGACAAATATTGTATGAGACCATTATTACAAGGACTTAAGAAAACGTTTAAAAAATGTTTAAGCACATAAGAAAATAATCTTTGATGGCTAAAAGGGTGGGGAGAGGTGTATTTGTAGATTGGATGGTAGGTAGGAATTGGGTTAGGTACAGGGTGCGACAGTACACAATAGAACGAAGTTTAGCACAACTGGACTACACCAAAAGATAAAGAGTTTCCAAAATACAATGCAATATTTTGAAGGACCGAGTAGCAGGGATGAGGATCTCCGGACCACAGTTTCAGGTGACATCTAGGCTAATTGCTGTAACTAAATTTTCTTCTCCGAGACTTTTTTTTTCTATTGTAATTAAGTGCAAGTATACAATCCAGATCAATTTTTTCATGCCTACCTATCTGCAGCTTGTTCTGCTTTCACCACCGGGTGATAGCACCTTCCTCTTTTTCATTCTGTACTTCCAGTATCCTCTTAATGAACACCTGTCCCCTGCTTTCTAACTGCTTCTCTCCTGTCTAGAATGAAACCAGTAGGACACCTTCCTGTAAATATATAAAATCATAAAGTACGCAAACCATATGGTCACACTGTGTCCCAGAGTCCAGTCCATTCTTGTCTGAAAAGTTGATTTCAGCACTGGTTTTTGGTCAGGGCCAGAAGCATGTCTGGGAGCCACATTCCCAGGGGACCCTCCAGGCTATGGGACCATCAGTTCTGGTCTTTCAGTAGAGTTCTTGGACTGCACACCTCTTTTTCTCCTGTTGCCTCAGCAACTCTACATTGTGCACCCCATCATGGCTGTCTTTGGTGGTGGCCAAGCACCATCTGGGGGTGAGTGGCATTTGGGGTCTTGAAAGCTAGCAAGCTGCCATCTAAGTATCATCAGTTGGTCCTAATCCACCTTATGCAGAGGAGAATGAAGGACACCAAACACAAGAGGAAAATAGGAGTCCAGCAGACAGAAGGTGTCATGTGATCCAGAGACTGCATCAACATGTGACCAGAGAAACTAGATAGTGTCTTGCCATCACCACTGACTGCCCTGGCAGGAAATACAGTGTCAAGTTCCTGATGTAGCAGGACAAAAATGGATGGGCAGAACTAGAACTCTATTAAAAGACTGACCCTCTATTAGCCCAGAGTGGAAACCAGTGCTGAAGCCAACTCTTTAGACAAAGACTGGATTGGACTATAAGACACAGAGTGATGCTGGAAAAGAATATTTTTCTTGGTTTAAATATATACATGAGACTTCCTGAGAAGCTCACCTCTAGAGGTGAGCTGATTGAATAGATACAGGAAGTACTGGTGGAAAGGAGGGGTGTGCTGTCATGCGGGAGCAAGCAATTAGAGTAGTATAGTGGTGTATGTTTCAGGTTTTATATGGCAAATTGATTTGGATTGTAAACTTTTACTTAAAGCACAATAAAATACTAAAAAACAAACACAAAGACAAAAACTTTCCCTTTACCTCACAACCTCCATGGGTATCTCCTTTTTCTCTGTTCCCTCTGCAGCAAAACACCTCAAGATTTATCTTTCTTATTTGAATTCTTTCCTTTTAATATATTGTCTTTTAGAGATTTTCATGAATCTTTCCCCTGCAGAGCAGGAGGTCGAGGAGATGCAAGGGCAAGACCTGAGAGTGCAGGAGCATAAGGTACCTGCCTTCAATAGGTCTAATATCACTTTGGGTCAGAATAGTCCAAACATCTTTATTTTTTATGCAGGCTTAGAAAAAGCAATGTGCTTTGCTGTTTTGTGTAACTATTATTCAGTGTCTGTCAGTTTGTCATACTGTGGGGCTTGCGTATTGTGTGTTGCTGTGATGCTGGAAGCTATGCCACCAGTATTCAGATACCAGTAGAGTCATCACAGCAGATGGGTTTCATTTGAGCTTCCAGACTAAAACAGACTAGGAAAAAGAACCCAGAAGTCTACTTCTGAAAATAATTATCCAGCAAAAACCTTAGGAATAGCAGTGTAATTCTGTCTGATATAATACTGGACGATGAGCCCTCTAAGTTGGAAGGCACTCCGAAGATGACCAAGGAAGAGCTGCTCTGTCAAGTAGAATCCACTTTAATGGATGGAGTCAAGCATTCAGGAGCTTTGTTTACTGATGTCGCATGACTCAAAATGAGAACAGTTACAAACATCTATTAATAATAGGAATGTGGAATGTAAGAAGTATGAGTCTAGGAAAATTAGAAATCATAAAAAATGAAATGTAATATGTAAACATTGATATCCTACACATTAGTGAGCTGAAATGGATTGGTATTGGCCATTTTGAATTGAATGATCACATGGTCTACCATTCTTGGAATGACAACTTGAATAGGAAAAGTTTTGCATTCATTAACAAAAAGAATATTTGAAGATCTATCCTGAAGTACAATGCTGTTAATAGCATGATGACATCTATAAACCTACAAGAAAGGCCTGTTAATGTAACTATTATTCAAATTTATACACCAATTACTAAGGTCAAAGATAAAGAGCCATGAAGATTTTTACCAGCTTCCGCAGTCTGAAATTGATCAAACATCCAATCAAGATGCATTGATAATTACTGGACACTGCATGGTTTCAAGTCAGAAAAAGTGTGTGCCAAGGTTGTATGCTTTCATCAAATCTATTCAGTTGGTATGCTGAGCAAATAATCTGAGAAGCTGGACTATATGAAGAAGAATAAGGAGCATGATTCAAGGAAGACCCATTAACAACTTGTGTTCTGCAGATGACACGATCTTGCTTGCTGAAAGTGAAGAGGACTTGAAGCACTTACTGATGAAGTTAGAAGACCACAGCCTTCAGCATCAATTACACCTCAACATAAAGAAAACAAAATCCTCACAAATGGATCAGTCAGCAATATCATGATAAACAGGAAAAAGATTGAGGTTGCTACAGATTTCATTTTACTTGGATCCACAATCAATACCCATGGAAGCAGCAGTGAAGAAATCAAAGGATGCATTGCACTGGGGACATCCACTGCAAAAGACTTCTTTAAAGTGTTGAAAAGCAAAGATGTCATCTTGAAGACTAAGGTGCACCTGACCCAGGCCATGGTATTGTCAATCACATCGTATGCATACAGAAACTGGACAATGAATAAAGAAGAACTGACACCTTTGAATTATGTTGAATTGTGTTGGAGAAGGATATCAAACATACTATGGACTGCCAAAACAATGAACAGATCTGTGTTCGAAGAAGCACAAAGTGTTCTTTAGAAGCAAGGATGGTGAGACTGTGTCTTATACACTTTGGGCATGTTTTTAGGAGGGGTCAATACCTGGTGAAAGATACCTTGCTTGGTGAAGTAGAGTCAACAAAAAAGAGAAAGATTCTCGATGAGATAGGCTGACATAGTGGCTGCAACAATAAGCTCAAGCATAGCAACAATTTTGAGCACGATGCAGGACCAGGCAGTGTTTTGTTCTTTGTCTATATGGTCACTGAGTTGAAATGACTCAACAACACCTAACAACAATAACCCAGTAGGATTTGTAAACCCTTCATATGTCTGTAAATTTATTTCAGAATAAAAATGCCTTCATGATCTCAATTATTGTTAATGTGACTTCTTGTAGTATTTGTGGGGGTAGGAGAAGAAAGTAATCAATATTTGATGTTCAAAAGGTGTCAAAGATCAAAAATCATGAAGAATCACTGTATTCCTAACTCAAGACATTGCCACCCTCAAATTACAGGGCTATAGTTACCTTGCGTGATGGTCAAGATTGTGTGTCAACTTGGCTGGACCATGATTCTCAGTCATTTGGCAGTTATGTAATGCTGTAGTTTGGCAGTTAAGTAATGATGCAGTTGTCTTCCATGATGTGATCTGATACGATCATCCAATCAGTTATATGGGTGATATAGCTTGTATCCAATATGTACATGTATATGTATATGTATATGTGTATGTATGACAGTCTGGCAAAGCTATTTGCTGTGTTCGGATACTGGCTCATCATCATCTGTCCTTCAGTTCTTGAGACTTAAGCCAGTGGCCGGCTGGACTGTCTGACAATTTTGGAATTCTTTCACCTCTATAGCCTGTGAGCTGTCTGACCTGCCTGTGGTCAGCCCCTGTAGTTTCCTGAGTCAGGATGCCTCCAGCTTGATTTGGGACTTGCCAGCATCTGCAATCACGTAAATAATTTCCTTCAGAAATGATCCATTTCTCTGTGTGTGTATGTATGTGTGCTTCACTAGTTTTGCTTCTCTAGGGAACCCAGCCTAAGAGAGAGTATGACCCCAGAAATGACCGGTAAGTCCAGCTCCTAAATTAAACAAGATTCCAAATAGCCAGATAGCCCTTGTATTTACAGAAACATGTGATGCAGTTGACTTTGATGCCACTGCTCTTGGGCCTGCCACTCATTTTGAGAGAGGAGCCTAGGGTGCCAAGCCCAAGCAGGTCACGCCAGGCAGGTGTCCGCAGCCTTTCGGTTCAGAACCACAAGAGCGGACAGCTCCTCGTGCCAAACGCCTTCTGTGGACCGGCCAGGGGAGTAGCATGCTCCTCCTTCTTGGCTGCCCCTCCCTCCTCATGCCTCCTCCTCCTCCTCCCCGTGGGGCAACGCCATGCCTCTTGGGGGCGCGGTCCAGAGCTGCACCCTCCAGGAGAAGGACACCCGTGGCGCCCTCTAACCTCCCTCTTCTCTCAGGTGCTGGCCTACGCGCCCCGCCCGACCTAGTGGGTGGGCACGGCCCCGGGCCAGAGCCTGCCCCCTGACCAGGGCCCGCCCCCGGCCCGCCCCGCAGTCCGCCCGTGCCTCCCATTGGCCAGGGCTCCGGAGGACGAGGTGGAGTAGGCTCTCACAGCTCTGGCACCTGGAAGGTCGGCGGGCTCTGAGGGTGCAGCGCGAGAGCGCTGCTCTCAGGGTGGGCGCGGGCTGGACGAGCGGTGTGGGTGGCGCGGGCGCGCAGCGGCGGCATCGGCGGCTGCTCAGTCCTACGCCTGGCCGCAGCGGGCCCGGCTCTCGGGTCGGCGCGCGGACAACGCGTCTGCGGTGGCTGGTGCGCCCGCGGCACCGGCGCCGGGAGCTCGGAGGGCCGTGGTCCCGGCCAGGCGCTGGGCAAGGGAGGCAAGACGGCGGGCCGGCCGGGGCCGGGGCGGACGCGGCCGCTGTGCTGCGGGCTGCGCTGGTGGGGGGCGGCGCGGGGCGCAGGCCGGGGCGCCGGGGCGGTTGAGGGACTGCGCGCGGCCGAGCTCGGGCCGGCGGCCGCAGCAGCCGCGGCGGTGATGATGGCGGAGGGCGGCGGCGGCTCTCGGCGGAAGGCTCTGGCGCTGCTGGAGGCGGCGCGCTCCCGCTACGAGAGCCTGCAGATTTCGGACGACGTGTTTGGCGAGTCTGGCCCGGACAGCAGCGGTAACCCCTTCTATAGCACTTCGGCCGACTCCCGCTCCTCCTCGGCCGCCTCATCGGACGACGAGGACGAGCCGGCTGGCCCCGCGCCCGCCTCGGTAGCCGCGCAGAGCCCGTCGCCTCTTCGGGCCCCGGAGGGGGAGCTGCAGGAGGACGAGGACAGCGGGGGCTGGAGCCCTGCGCTGCGAGACCCTCCAACCCCGCGCTGCGAGGAGAGCGGCGGTAAGGACGCGCGGGGATTCCGGGCTGGGTTGTGGAATGGCATTTATGCTGAGCGCGAAATTCCAGATGTGCCACTGGCTGACTGACCGTCGGCAGCTGCGTGTTTCTGGGAACAAATGAGGCTGCGGGACCGGAGATGTAAAGTGCGAGAGCGCTCCTGCCTGCGAGTAGGGATCCACATTATGTCAGGAGAAGGGTGAGGCGGAGGCCGATGGAAAGGGTTTAGGAGGGGCCTTCAGTGCTTCTGGGCTTCACCCTGCATCTTGCACCAGAAGCCAGTCACACCAGTGAGGTCACTCCTGTGAGACCGCACCTTCGGGGGAGGTAAAGTTTGGCTTTCTCCCATCAGAGGTTCTGAGAACTTGGCTTGACTTTGAGGGGAAGTCGCTGAGCACTTGACTGCCCGGAGCAGGCCTGCCAGGGGCGGGGGTGGGAAGGTGGAGGGGTGCAGGGGGCGTTGAGTGTGGCGGTCACAGCATGATCCGGTGAGCATCTCAGAGGCCATCAGCTGTGGTGTCTTGGCTTATTCTCTCCAGCTAATCCGAGAAACTTTCCATGTCCATCGGATTTGGGATCTCTTGTTAAGAACTATGGGGAAAGTGATGTGACCGACTCAGTAGGGTTAGGATGGATACCCTTCCTGCCGCTGGTACTTTCAGGTGTGTTTTGCACATTGTTAATGCCCCTGATATTTGGAGAAGGTCAAAAGAATTACAGTCAGCCGCTGGAGGTCCTTGTTTACTGTCTCCTTTTCTTGGAGTTGGCTTTAACATTAACATGTCACTGTCCTCGGTGAAAGGAAGAGCCCAGCCACCTCTAATGCTTTGTTCTTTGTAATGGTCTTTCATGGCAGATTCCCCACATCGTATCATCTGGTGGGAGTGTGCGCAACCGGTGCTGATGAGGGCCAGGGAGTGGCCACCAGCCACGCTGGTGATGCAGTTTCTCCTGTAGCTCTCCAGATATTATTCCACCAGTTAGCAGCAGGGCACACAGAGAGGTGTGCCCAAGGGGCCCTGACTACTGCCGGGACTTGGCTCTGTAGATCATTCTGTACCTGGTGTACGGGCTTGTTCCAAGGGCTGACTGGACTTCTTAGCAGGGAGTGGTTTGCAGACCTCAATCAGGCTGCAGTGCTCCTACCTATAGCTGCATATGGACTTGCAAAGCCCACTTTGGCTGTGCAGGGCTTTGGGGCATATGGACTTGCAAAGCCCACTTTGGCTGTGCAAGGCTTTGGGGCAGGTCAGTTTAAAAGCATATTTGCCTTGGAGTTTTTGTTAAGAGTTTGGGAATTTTCAAAATCATGTCACTCTGGTTAATCCTTTAATACTGCCCTACATTTTTCAGAATGTCAAAGATCTCCTGCCCCGGACAGCTATTTATGAATACTGTCAACCCAGAGCCCTGGTTTGGCAAACTTTGTGTTATATGTGTCTGTGATCTACTTTTTGATCTTGGAGCATTTGAGATACATGCTTCAAGTCCACCTGGAAGAGTGCAGCAAGCTCCCCTGTCTTTCGGGGCACAATAGGGGGATTGTATTAGATGAAACCTAGTTATAAGAAGCATGCAAGTGATGGTGTAAGGAGAGGATGGATACTGAAATGAATTAAATCCACATTATATGGACTAACCTGCACCTAGGAGAAACTCTGCAGCAGAACCATTTAATCTAGCCACTGCAGCACCTTCAGTTTTGAAGAGCAGTATCATGTGTCAGTCAATGCTAGGTTCAAATTTTCCTTCTTTTGGAAGCTCACCAAATCCACAGTGGGACCTTAGAATCACAGCCAAGCACCTGAACAATAGAAACGAGTGGCTGCTTGATGGTGTTTGTGCCCAGTTTTCCTTTCCTATTCTGTGTGGGGGTTTGCTTTTTAAATCCAGCTCTAATGTAGAATCTTCTGTCTTCTTTGCATCACCCTCTTTGTAAGAGAAATTGAGGGCAGGGCTGGCTGGTGAGGTAAGGTTGGTCACTTGTTAACACGAATCCAAATAGTCCTGAAATAGAGTATAATTTATAGGCCAAAAACAGGTACAGGAGTGGAGTGTTGGTAAGAGGATTTCCTGGGCCCAGCAATGTGAAGTGAGGAGAGTGCTTACAAGGAGGCTGCAAGCCCTATGTATCCCAGCTATTCTGATGGTGAGCACTCGCACTAGTGCTGGATTTATCACAGTGCAGTCTCTAACAAACTTCTAGCCAGAGCAGGCTCCCCACATACAAGGAAATAGCCTGGGTCTTGTCCATCTCTGTCCCAAGGTTATTAACAAATCTCAGTGTGGACAGAGCCAGATGGGGAGAGAATAAGAGGGTGGAATTTCTGTTTGCACTCAGTCTGCATGAGGAAAAATAAAAAGCTTGTTAGAATGTTGTTAGAGAAGGAAAGCAGAGATTTCTGTATTTATATACACAACAGAATTTCTGCCCACCTTCTACTTTAAAAAACATGTACTTGTGTATGTATGTAACTGTGTATGTATATAAGTATGTATTACTTGTGCTTGGTTGAGTAGAGTAGGATTTGTTTCATCAGAAATAGGTTAAGCTGCTGTCATAGAGCTCTCTGATGGCCTAAAAACCTTTTCAAAGAGTCCCTGTGCATGGGGTGGTGGTAGACACTGAAGGTGTGTTTATTCTGCAGTCAGCATCACCATATGGCCGCAGTTAGGCTGCCCAGCTGAGGGCCGAGAGGAAGAAGGAAGTGCAGAATGCTGAGTGCCAGCCCTCATAGCTGCCTTTCTGCGGAGAGGGTGGAGAATCCCAACCACTGGGAGAGCTTTACTTCTGTAGGTTTTCCCAGCCCCTGCCTTCTATTTTTCAGTAGAATTAACTTCCTGGACCAGGCCCTCCTGAAGTGCAGCTGGCAATTATGGATGGGGAAGGTCCTGTTCCATATCTGTATCCATATCACTATATAGCTGTCTGTTTCCCCTCTCTCACCTTTTCTCATCTTTCTCTTATCCCCTCTTACTCCTCCTGTCTCTTTCCTTTCCCTTCTTCTCCAGGTTCTGGCTGTGCCTGGATGTGTTAGTCCCCTCTGAGACTACAAAGACTACGATTTAGTTGTACTAGCAGGGCTGGTTGGCCAGCTTTTCAACCCTGTGTGGGTGAAGGGTTAGTGTGGGGACAGAAAATGCTAACTGGGGAGCTCAAGGTCCAGAATCCTCTCTAAACCAGCTGGCAGCATTGCCCTCTAAGATAGCTCTGCAAGTTGTCTCTGCCTAACACTGTGGATAACAACACTGAACCCAAGCTTGTGCTTTAGAAACAGCATGGAACCAATGCCAGGCTGCCTTTGGGCGCTGCTTTTTTGGTTTCTTATTCTGAGCAGTCTTGTGATTTGTTCCCTCTGAGGAGGCAAAGGAAAAAGCAGATTCACAGATGCTTAATGGCTGGCATCTGTCTCTCTTTGTCCGTCTTTGTAGTGGCTGGCTGGGTTCTGAGCCGTTTTCCCTTTATATTAGAGATACGGACTTCATGGAAGAGTTTTTCATGTACCATGTCAGCAGGCTGTCTAATCATTCAATAGGGAGTTATGACCTTGGGATACTAGAGAGGAACATATGGTATTGAAAATTAACATTGTCGGATATTTTTATCTTTAGGCTTTGCTGTGGATTTACTAAGTTGAAAGTCTTTTTACCTAGCAAGTAAGAAGAGAAAAGGTTTTCTTTTAAGAAAAGAAACTTAGGTCTTCAGCTGCCAAGAGATTTGTAAGCTAAAATATGTGCATCTCTCTGTTGAGTCAAGTATATGGGTTTGTCTGCTAACCAAAAGACTGGAGGTACCTTAGAGGAGAGGCTTGGTGATCTACTTCTGAAAAATCAGACCTAGGAAATCTTGTGGAGTATAGTTCTCCTCTGACACACATGGAATTGCCATGAGTTGGAGCCAAGAGCAACTGGTGAAAAAAACCTCTTCACTTTAGCTCGATACTAGATTCTGTGGCTACAGGAGAAACTGGTGAGTTTCTGGAACCCTGGTGAGACACCGGATAAATCTTTGGCAATGCTACAGAATAATCAAGTGCAAAGTTGTGTGACATGACCATATAGAATTTCAGAGAATGCTGTATTTTCCAAGGAATCTGTACATGTAGTAGGTGAAACTTGAATCTACAATGAGAAGAGCCAACCGTTGTCATTTGTGACTTGCTTTTTCGTGTGTTATAATACTTAACCTTCACAAGGAGTTACCTCTTCCTTCACAGAAAAAGATAGACGTGTCTCTTCACTTTGAAATTATCTTTCTAAGTGATCCCATCAGCCTAAAAACCAAACCAAACTCAGTGCCATTGAGTTGATTCCAACTCATAGTGACCCCATAGGTTACTGCCCCACAGAGTTTCCAACAAGTGCCTGGTGGATTTGAACTGCCGACCTTTTTGTTAGCAGTTGTAGTACTTAACCACTATGCTACCAGGATTTCCCCATCACCCTAGTCAGTCTAAATAATTTAGGAAAGGTAGTGTATTTTATTACTTTACCTGAAATTATTTTTTAATCAAAAATATTTATTTTCTTATTTGGTATGGAAATGCTTTTAACTTTTTTGGAGGGGCCTGTAAAATTCTGTGACTTTTGACACTTGTATAGGCCAACGGCACTGGGTTTATAGGCTTGTATAGACTATGTCACAAGCAAGATGCAAAACAGAAGAACTGAGACTTTGATCTATTCCTTATTTAATCTTTGTCTCTGAGCCATAAGCATGGGAATTCAGGAGCTGTTCTGCAGGAGGCCAGCCTTGGAGAGAACACAGTACCTATAGTACTCAGTTTTAGGGTTTAAAACTCATCTTTATTTTTAATAACTTCATTTATATATCTTTATTAATAAGTAATATATGTTTTGGAGCCCTGGTTGCACAGCGGTTAAGAGCTATGGCTACAAACTAATAGGCCAGCTGCTCTTGGAAGTCTTATGGGGCATTTCTACTCTGTTCTGTAGAGTTGCATGAGTTGCAGTTGACTTGACAGCAATGGGTTTTGGTTATATGTGTGTTTTAGGGAAAAAAAACAATAAAGTCGAAAAATTTCCTAATATTCCATTGCCCAGAGATACAGTTCATGTACTGATATGTCCTTCATAGATTTTAGATTACATATTGTTGGGTGATCTGTTTTTTTTTTATCATAATTGATTCATTGTGAATACTTTCCATTTAGACTCTTAAAAAGTCACTTTAGTGACTTCATAATAGTCTCTAGTCCCCTTTGGATGGACATTGAGTTATACTTTCCACCTTTTTTTTTTCCTTTTTTTTGCTGTTAAATCATAGCTATGATGAATGTTCTTGAAGATAGGTTTGTATGTACATTCTTACTCTTCTCTTTAGAATAAAAGGATCAAAGCAGCATTTTGCATATTTGCAAGACTTTTGATGTCTGTTGGGTAATTGTCTTGAAGAAATGTACCTACTTACATTCCTGTCAACAATATGCCAGAGTCCATTAAGAAAGCTTCTTGCTTTTAAGGTAGCAAACCAGTGCAGGATTCTTGTTGGAAAGGAGGCTCTTACAAGAGTATACCACTTAAAAGTTGTATTACAGTGTAACATACGTATAGTGTACAGCACAGTCATAAGTGTACAGCACAGTCAGTTTTACTGGGGTGTTACACTCATGTAACTATCCAGCAGATCAACATTTTTGATACCTCAAAAGATTCTCTCCTGTCTCTTCCCAATTAGTACCTCTTGTTCCCAGAGGAATGGAAACCCTGGTAGTATGGTGCTAAAATGCTGTGTCTGGTAACCAAAAGGTTAGCAGTTTAAATCCATCGGGCCCCACTTGGAAACTCTATGGGACATTCTACTGGGTCCTATAGGGTCACTATGAGTCAGAATACGCTTAACGGCAGTGGCTTTGGCTTCCCAGAGGTAACCATTTTTCTGACTTCCATTGTGGTAGATTAATTTTGCCTATTATTTTGTGAAGCTCTTTAGTTTGTCATTACATCTGTAAGGTACATCCATATTATTGTATGTAGCTGTCCTTTTGTATTGGTGTGTGGTATATGGTATATTTCATTGTATAAATACACTTCAGTTCATTTAGCTATTGTCCTATTGATGTACTTTTGAATTGTTACAGTGTTGGAACTTTTTTTGATGGGCACACCCATTGCTGTCTAGTCGATTCCAACTCATAGCGACCCTATAGGACAGAGTAAAACTGCTCCATAGAGTTTCCAAAGAGCACCTGGCAGATTCAAACTGCTGACCTTTTGGTTAGCAGCCATAGCACTTAACCACTATGCCACCAGGGTTTCCTTGATGGACATAGACATCATTTTCCTTTGGCTTCTATGACTAACTGTGGGATTTCTGGGCCATAGATTAGGTGTATGTTTAACTTTAATACTGTGATTTTCAACCCCAACACCTTTGAGATTTTCCATCTGGTCATTCTTTGTTGTGGGGGTCTGTTGGTCCTGCACACTCTAGGATGTTTAGCAGCTTCTACTCACTAGATACCCCTAGCAGTCTCTTCCCTCCTCTACTCCCAGGGTGACAACCAAAACATTGCCAAGGATCCCCTGAGGGAAAAATCACCCCCAACTGAGAACCGCTGCTTTAACAGACGCTGCCAAACAGTTTTCTCATTTATACTCCCACCAGTAATGCATGAGATGTGCCATGCATTAATTCAGCAAGCCCACTGAAACCTGCTGAGATGAAATGATAGACAAGACCCCTGAGATCTGACAGGAAAAAAAAAGTGAAGAGAAAGAGATAAGGCTCTGATATTGCTGTGTTCAGGGTATATATGAGTTTATGTGGGATTCCAGAGGTGGGCCACCTAATCCAGCTGCAGTGGGGAAGAGGAGACACTTCTGGAGCTGGTGGCCTGAAACTGCACCTTGAAGAACAAGTAAAAATTAGTCAGGCAAGTGAGTGCCGTGCGAAGGCAGGGAAGGAGAGAATGACTGCCATTTTTGCCCGTGGCAGCCCCATAGCAACTGAAGGTGTACTGTCTTAGACTGAGCATCCTTCTAAAGTTGGACATTTGCAGTTGTTACCGTTGCTGAAAACTGTAGCTGGACTCTGGACTCTGAGTTCAGGCATGTATATAGCTTCACATGACAAATGATGGATCCAGTGGGAAAGGGAGATCTGACACTTTGGTACTTGCTGGAAGAATAGAGTCCATGGAGAAGAAAAATGACAACCCCAAAATCATAAGATAGAAATTCATTGGCTAAAGGGAGTACTATTTTATCTCTGGGGAAAAAAATGACATCGTAAAAGAATAGTAAAACACATTATAAAGTAAAATACATTATAAAGAAAAGAGAGTGTTCTGCCTAGAGTGACATGTGGTATGAGGAGCTTCTACCTGTTCCTCTTGTTTGTAAATTCTCTGCTGAATCATTACAAAAGTATGAAGATCGGGCCATGTTTAGGTGTATATCCATTTCATTAAAAAATTCAGAATCACAAATCCACTTCTTACATCATTGTCATTGCTATTAACTTTAAGCAAGGAAATATCATCCAAATGCTGGGCCACAGTGTCATTTGCCTATTTGAATTCCCAGCTTCTGTTTTAGTCTTCTTCACAACCCCCTAGTTGGTTGACAGGTCGCTATCTCTGTAAATCTAAAGTCACCTTGCCTCTGGGCATTCCTGTTGTTGTCCAAAGTGAGCCAATTCATTTACCATTGTACCTCTACTTTGGCTGTGTTGGTCATGGTTAAGTGTGGTGAGTACTCAGTTTTTGTTGAAGGAATGAATGAATACATAGATGCAGAAGTACATTAAAAAGAAAAATGACTCTGGGAGTTGGCCTCAGAGAAGAGTGTTTTCAAGGAGCCTAGTATTCCTAACATCCAAAACAGTGGATGAATGGATTGAGCAGCTTCACAAGGGTGTCCATTCCTTACTCTTGAGACACTGAAGCAAGTTTGAGATTAATCAGAAAGGGAGGTCTTTCTGGATGGAAGAGTGAGCCTGTTGGCTTCTGAAGAACTCCCCAGAAAGTGGGCTTTTTATAGCATGTCCACTTCCTAATAATTAGAGACCCCCACACAAAAATCTATTAGGAGTTTGCAAGGAAGCCAGCTCCTTGTAGACCTTTGTTTGCTTAACAAGTCCTTACGTATCACTGTAAGTTGTAATTGATTTGATGACAATGGGTTTGGTTTCAGTATATGTCCTTTATTATGTGCCAGATACTGTTCTAAGCACTTTTGAATCTGTGTAATCCTTGTAATAATTCCATAAGAAAGGTTCTCTTATCATTCCTATTTTAAATATGAGGAAACTGAGTCATCAGTTAAGTTACATAGGCTAGGCTGGTCCCTTTGATCAGAAAGCAGGGCAGGACAATACTTACAGTGATGAGAGTAGGACACAATGTGAGCTAGTCAGATCAAGTGTTGAAAGTCACAGCCCATATCTATCCAGCGCTTACTATATGCAAAACTCTCTTCTGAGTGCCCATCCGTTCACAGAATGACACAACGAGGTGGGTGCTGCCGTGACCCCCATTTAGGGATGAGTAAGGTAAGGCACAGAGTTAACTTTCCCACGTTGACATAGCTGGGGGTAGAGCTAGGCTTTTCCCACAGTCTCTTGCCAACGCTCAAGCTCTTCCTCACTGTCTACACTGCCTGTCAGCCCTGGTGGTCACTGTGGACATGGGCACAGGCTGTCCGTCTCTTCAGGGGCCTTCTGTACCTGGCCATGTGAGATCAACATGAGCTTTATGAGGGCTTTTGTGGGTGAAACAGTTACAGAGGCAATCATAGTATGGGTAAATACTCTGAGGCTAAATAAGGTGGCTATGAGTCGGATCCCATTCGACGGCACTTGGCTTGGCATGATGGGGCTTGGTACTACGGGAAAACTATGCAACAAGACAAAACAAAACAAAAACCCTAAGTACAGTGGGTATCACTTAAGAAAACATGTTACTGAAAGTTTAAGATAAGTATGGAACCTGGCCAAAGGTAATTGTGGAAAGTTGTGTAGGTTTGAGAAGCGCCTGTGAAGGGCTCTAAGGTGGAGACTGTTCCTGAACCCAGCTTGCTTGTTTCCACTCTCCTGGGCACCTGCTACACCTCCTTGCCTTGAGACGGGGCCTCCTGCCTAGATTCCAGAGCCTGCAATTGTGGTAGATACCACTGTCCAGGTGGCCACAAAAAGACTTCATTGTCTTCCTCTCTGTGATTTAATGGACCCTGGAGCCACATGTTAAAGACGCAAACCATGCGAGGAGAGGACTTCTGTCTGAATCAACCACTTGCAGTGGAGCCACTCATGGATAAGGAATATTTTGCAGTCTACCTTTATGTAAGCAAGGCTACATTTATGTAGGCAAAAAGTGAGCTTCTTTTTGATCTGTTATGCATAGGTGGATGGTTCTTAAAGCAGCCAGAATAATCATATTGGGTACAGACTGAAATAGGAAATAGGAAAGTCAACAGGAAAATGAGAACAGAAATCAGTGGGGCTACTTGTTGAATCATTATGTGAGGATATATGGGAGGAAAATATTGAAAAGCAGAAATTAGACAATAAAAATAGATTATTTGAATTCTTTCAGGGAAATTCCTGCTTGATAACTTCTGCAGCAGATGGGCCAGATAGAGTTGTTAAGAAATGTATACAAGATGTTCTAGACTTAGTTGATTAATTGGCTATCCATGTTTTGAAGCCTGTAAATGGTCTTAAAGGTATTTGGTAGTCAGTTAGTGGCTGGAGAGTTAGGACCAAGAGTAAGGAACATGGACTCTGGAGCAAGAAAGCCCCGCATCTATTTGTGTGTGACCCCAGAAACATGCCCTGTTTGAAGCTGTGGGTTGTTCATCTGTGCAGTGAGGGTAGTAGCCCCTCAAATGTAGTAGCTGTGTAATAAGAGTTAACTTTAGTTTTATTCCTTTAAGTGATTACTGTTTTACTGTATGACCAAAATAGAAATGATGGCTATTGAGTTGTATAGAATGTTTTCAAAATGTCTTAGTATCAGGAACCTTAAAGAGAAAGTGTGCACCCAGGACACACATAGAAAATGCTGGAAGCTAGTGTCTCTCTTTGAAGTTGGGATGAGAGCAAGGGGCATCCAGGGCCCCCTCATGCCCTTTCCCCATTTGGGAGTACATCTTCAGGAAGCTCGAGGGCTCTGCAGGATGCCAGCTAAAAATCCAGTTACCTGCTACCTTTCCATTGCTTCAGCTGGAGCACAGGTGAGAAGGGGAAAGACCCCAGGCTTGAGGCCCTAGTGAGAAATAGCTCTGTGCTCAGGCCTGCTTGGGCATCCTCTCAGAGATAGCAGAGCAGAGTACAGGTGAAAGGAAACTGTAGGCAAACACAGTTTTGACATTTCAAAACTTCCAGAAGCTTCCATGGCAGAAGCAATAAAAAATGGAATCACCCAAGGTGTGATTGAAGGGGGAGGAGACCTGCTTTCTCAGGTCTGGGAAGCAGTTATATAAGGGATCAGGGCAAAATATTATTTTCCAGGAGAAAGGGGTGTGGGATATGTAAACAAGTGGAAAGATCCAGTAAGTGGTTAGTGAGTCTTGTTCATTTGACTGGTTTATACATTTGGAGGAAGGCAAAGAACCAGTGAAATTTTAAATAAATGCTTTTGGGAATTCAGTGACCAGGGTGAGTAGTGGGAATTCTGCAAGTACAGAATTCACTTCAGAACTCAGATGAGCAAGTCTGCACCTACTCCCTCATCCTCATGTCTTGAAGCCTGCTCAGGTCCTTGGCATTTGCAGTAACTAGAAGCAGTCCATTTACCTGCTTTAATTTCTAGTGGTTTATCAGAATTTTCTGTGTTCCTTGGCTACATTTCCTTAGGTGAGCATGGGAACTGGGCTAAACTTGATATATCTTAGAAGAAGTGTAAAGATAATCCCCATGGAGTCTTGGAGCAGAACTGAATTGGAAGTTAGAGACCGAACTGCAGCAAGAAGGCATTTCTTTAAGATGGAGAGAGGGACATCTTCGGTAAATAACAGAAAGCATAAATTCGCACTGAGTATAATAATTTTATAGACATTTTATCTCTGAGAAGTGTGGCAGAGGACACAGACATTCTGAAAGGATTTAGATGAATTGAGGGAGATGCAGTTGACATCAGGGAAACTGGAATGGTTGAAAGAGTCCTGGTTGGATTTTCTAAAACTGCAGATGACTTGGGTGAAAGACTGAAGACCTCCTGCAGTCTTTGATCCTCCTCCTCAGCAAGGCTCAATGATGTGGTGCAGAGAGCTTTGGAGAGGCACCCTGAGTTCCAGTCACACCTCTGCCCCCAGAGTGACACTTCCTTCGGGCTGCTCCAGGGGCGAAGTGAAACCACGTAGCCTCTGATACAGGAGGTTCTCAGAGAAGTACTCTTGTTCTGCATATATCTGAGATCTTTCTGAACAATCCCAGGGTCTTTGGCTAGCACAGATGGTTGACTGCTAGGCTCCTCACCAAAAGGTTGGCAGTTTGAACCCACCCAGAGGTGCCTCAGAAGAAAGGCCTAGTGATCTATTTCTGAAAGGTCTCATCCATGAAAACCCTGTGAAACAGTTCTGCTATGCACACATAGCTCAACATGAGTTGGAATCAACTTGATGGCAACTGGTTTGTTTTAGGTTTAAGAGTGCTAGCAGGCCCGTGCCGCCACGAGACAGACCAAAGTGGTGGTCTCTTTTACCAATGTTCCTTTACGCCATTGGTTTAATCCGCAACAAGATTAGACATTTTTTAATAATGAAATTTGCCTAGGAAACTAAATCAAAATGGCACTGAATAGAACAGTTTTCAGACAGCAGATTTCTTACCTTTTGAGTATATCTCCTTCATTTGGAAAATATTTATAGCATGTACTATGCACCAGGTCCTGTGTTAGAAACTGAGACTTGAGAAATTCATGAGAAAACATTGTGGCTCTTACACAGCGTGAATCCCAGGATGAGGACAGGTGGTCCATAAGAAATTGTGATGACATGTAAAAGGTGCTATTCAAAAGGATGTGTTAGGTCCTAAGTTAGGGACTGAGCACCATTAAAACCATCAGAGCCACAGGAAGCATGAAAGATATAAACAGCATCAAGGAAACAAAGGGTTGTCTCCTGTCCAGCCTGCTCTCAGACATAGGACGTGGAGGTTGGCCAGCCAGGAGTCTGGCTCTGGGTAAGATGATGGGTGGATGGATCTCAGTTCTCGCCTCCAGTACTCTGAGTCACTTTTCCTTTAAGGAGTAGAGCCCAAGTTAACATTTTCAGCACTTAGTCATCTAGCGCTGCTATAACAGAAATATCACAAGTGGATGGCTTTAGCAGAGAAAAATGTATTTGCTCACAGTTTGGTAGGTTGCAAGTCCAAATTCGGGGTGTCAGCTCCAGGGGGAGGCTGTCTCCCTCTGCCAGCTCTGAAGGAAGGTCTTTGTCATCAGTCTTCCCCTGCTCAAGGAGCTTCTCAGCATAGGGACCCTGGGTCCAAAGAGGGGTGCTATTCTCCTGGCTCTTGTTTCTTGGTGGTATGAGGTCCCCATCCCAAATTTCAGGATCCCATTTCTTCCCAATCAGTATCTTCACTTTAACTTCAGACAGCTCTCAAAGTTGGCATTTGAGTTGGCATTGTAATTCAGCCGCTCTTACAATAATACTCTGGTTTCAGTTTTCGGCAGTATCAGCTCTGCTACTACAGAAATAAGGCTTTCTTTCAGAGCACAAGTGGAGACTTTGAGTTTATTTTATGTGGTACTTGAACACTGAACCAACCAATGTGCTTTCTCATTTTGACAAAACTGTAGAAAGATACCACACATGAGTTCACCCAGAGCCTTACTTTTCACCAATAGCTGAAGGGAATTACCATACTGGCTGGTGTGATTGATACTGATTACCAAGGGGAAACTGGATTGATACTACCTAATGGAGGTAAAGAAGAGTATGTCTGGAGTACAAGAGATCCCTTAGGGCATCTCTTGGTACTACTGTGCCCTGTGATTTAAGTCAGTGCAAAACTACAGCAACCGAATTCTGGCATAACTGCTAATGGCCCAGACCCTTCAGGAATGAAGATTTGGGTCACTTGACCAGCTAAAGAACCACAAACAGCTGAGGTGCTTGTGAAGGGCAAAGGGAATACAGAACAACTGGTGAAGAGGGTAGTTCCAAATATCATGTACGTCCATATAACCAGTTGTGGAAATGACTGTAATTGTTGAGTATTTTCGCTTTGTATGTGTTATTAAATATTTTTGTTTTCTTCACTTATAAAACATAAGAATAAAACAAGGCTAGTACATTTTTAGTTGTGCTAGTGTTGATGGTATTATGTTAGGCTCAAGTATAACTTTCTACAAGGTCTGACAAATGAGTTTGCATGCTCATCCTAGAAAAAGTACTACATACCTCATTGCTCAATATCACTATGGTCACCTTCGAAGTACTCCCCTTGGGAAGCTATGTATTGACACCAGTGCCTAGTCCATCCTTCAAAGCAATTTTGGAACTCTTTTTCTGGAATGGCTATCAGAGCTGTCATTGTATTACCCTCGATGTCCTGAATGTCATCAATATCAATATATTCCTTTCAATATTTTTTTTGTATTTTGGGTAAAGAAAAAAGTCCTTGGGGGCCAGATTAGATGAGTAGGGAGCATGTTCCAATACAGTTGTTTACTGGCTGAAAACTCTCTCACAGACAACTATACAATTAAGTTTGAGAACTTGCCACTGTGCCATGATGTGCAATGGATATTCCAGAAAGAGTTCAAAAATTACTTTGAAAGGTGAACCAGGCACTGGCATCGGTGCATATCTTCCCAAGGGGAGTACTTCAAAGGTGACTGCAGTGTTATTCAGCAGTGAGGTATGTAGCATTTAGAACAATTAAGATGGCAAACTTAATGGTCAGACCTCATATTTATTCAGAAATTATGTATAGTTTGGGGAGAAGTATGTAGGTGCCTAATTGACAAGTAGACTGTGATGGTTAGGATTGTGTCACCATGGCTTGACCATGATTCTCAGTATTTATATGTGATCATTCCCATGATGGTACCCACTGTTAGTAGCCAGTCAGTTGAGAGGAGTTTCTTTGGGTGTGTGGCCTGAGTCAGAATACAAGTGGGTATTCCAGCTTTTGCCTATTCTGGCTCCTGCTGTTGTCTCCTGTTTGCCTGACCTCAGGTTCTTAGAACTTGAGCAAGCAGCTTACCTGCTGATCTTGGGTTCACCAGCTCCTGAAGCTGTGTGAATTACAAGAAGCCCTGTGGTCTTGCCTGGCAATCTTAGGATTTGTTGATCTTCACAGCCTGTGAACAAGAGCCTTGCTCTCTTACCTGTCCATCTTGGGTTCACCAGTCTCTTCACGTCCTTTAATCAGGAAAAACCTCTATTCTGATCCATGGACTTTGGACTTCCAGCCTCTACAATCATGTAATGCGTTTCCTTGCTATAAATCCCTCTCTGTGTATACTTTTGGAAAACTTTATGGCACAGTGGCTAAGTACTATAGCTGCTAATGAAAATGTTGGCAGTTCAAATCTGCCGCACACTCCTTGGAAACTATAGGGCGGTTATACTCAGTTCTGTCAGGTTACCATGAGTCAAAATTGACTAGAAGTAATGAGTTTGATTTGGTTTATGCACACACAGACACACATGCATTACTGATTTTGCTTGTTTAGAGAACCCAGCCTAAGACACCAATGAAATGTGTTAGTGTAAAACTTAGTACCAGGAAAGTAAGTGATGGTTGTGAAGTTCAAAAAGAAAGAAATACTTTTTTTCTTGGTAGTTTTAATATTGTATGCAGTCTTTTTGCTTTATTTTTTTCAATTGCTGCATACTAGGTGAAGGTTTACAGAGCTGGCTTGTGATTAAACAATCAGGATACATATTGTTTTGTGACATTGGTTTCCAACCCCATGACCTTGACCTTGAGTTTCCTATTCCCAGTTTTCCTGTCTCCTTCTGCCTTTTAGTCCTTGCCCCTCATTTCATTTTATGGACCTGTCTCGTCTTTGGCTGAACAGTGAACCTCAGGAGTGACTTATTTACTGAGCTGGAAAGGATGTCTGAGGACCATACTCTTAGAGTTTCTCCAGTCTCTGTCAGGTTTTAAATCTGATCTCTCTCTCTTTTGTTAATTAGTTGGAATTTTGTTCCATATTTTTCTCTAGCTCTGTCTGGGACCCTCTAGTCTGATCCCTGTAAGAAAAGTCATTGGTGGTGGCTTGGCACCGTCTAGTTGTATTAGACTCAATCTGGTGAAGGCTGTGACAGCTGTGGTCCATTAGTCCTCTGGACTAGTCTTTCCTTTGTGTGTCTGGTTTTCTTCATTCTCTCTTGCTTCTGATGAGTTGAGAATAGCAGAATATCTTAGATGGACACTCACTGTGTGCAGTCTTTCGAAAATTATACACTTAAAAAATATATGTATTTGCATAGTTATCTAGTATGCTGTAACGGAAATACCACAATTAGATGGTTTTAACAAACAGAAGTGTGTTCCTTCGTATGTTTGGAGGCTAAAAGTCCAAATTCCAGATGCCAGCTCCAGGGGAAGGATTTCTCTTTATGTTGACTCTGGAGAAAAGTGCTTGTCATCAATCTTCCCTTGGCTTAGGAGCTGTTGTTCTGCACAGGGATCCTATATCCAAAGGATGCACATTTTCTTGGTGCTATGAGGTCCCCTGTCTCTCTGCAGTATTCTCTTTTTTATGTTTCAAGAGAGATTCATTTAGGACACAACCTTGTAGACTGAGTCCTGCCTCATTAAATCATAGAGGTAGGATTTACAATACATAGTAAAGTCACATCCAGTGACAAAATGTAGGACAGTCACACAACACTGGGAATCATGGACTAGCCTAATTGACAGATATTTTGGGGGGCACAGTTTGATCCATGCCACTATCCATGGTTTCAAAACTGTAGTATTTTAAAAATCTTTTTTTTTCCTTTTTTTTGGATTCCCCTCTCTTCCTTGCCTTCCTCTCCAGTGTCTGTCTACATAATTGATATTGAAAAACTGGGTGCTCAATTCCAAACATACTTGCATGTATGCATATATGTCCATGTACAAGGCTTTTCTTTGGGGGTGGGGGCAGTCATTGTTGAACAAATATGGGCTTGTTTTCTATCTAGCTCTCCTCATTCAATAATATTCCCTTCTATTCATATTTTACTTAGTTTCTATAAGGAAAGACTGCTAAATTTTATCAGTTGCCTTTTTAATGTCAATTGCTATGGTCCTATGGTTTTTTCATATTTATTGATAAAGTGAGTTTTATTACTGCTCTTTATTTTGAGCTACTGTATTTTCCTGGAATAAACCTTGATTGTTCTCAATCTGCATTTCTTTGATAGATGACTAAATTTTGATGTTTGTTAATATCAGTTTAGAGTTTCTGTAACTAATCAGTCATAAATCTGATTTGTTAGTATTAGTTTATCCCATTCCCCTGACAGTCTCATCTCTACCAGGTTTGGGAACTAAGATTTTTACATGCCTTCATCAAATGAATTGGCTTATTTTAAAATTTTCAATCTTAACATTTTTAAAAAAATTAACAATTTAATAGTAGTATTACAGATTAAGTAAAACTCAGCCGTGAACCTGTCTGATCTTTGTGTCTTTTACTAAATTTTTCCACTTTTTGTATCGTTTGGAAAACTTAACTTTTCCTAGGAAATCAACCATTTCTTCTAGGGTTCCCCAATTTATTAACATCAAATTTCACACAGTTTTTAAAAATGATTCTTTAAGTCTCTCCTGAATTTGCTTTTATAGCTCTGTTCTCAACCCTAATCTCATCTAATTTTGCACATTCTGTCTCTCCCCTAGCCCTCTCTTTTGCTACCTTTCTGTACTCTAAAACTCCCTTCTCTCTCTCACCCTTAATTGAGCTTGTGAAGTGTTTTTCTGCTTTAGTAACTGTTCAAGCAATCAGCTTTGAGATTATTTGTCCTTTTTTAAATTCATTTTTGTTTCATGTTAGTATCAAATTTTATCTTTAATGTCTGGATTTATTGACTTGTCCTTTCTTTTTGCTTAATGTAAGTACATAGTTCCTTATCTGTTTTTGATCTTTCACACCGACGGCATTTGACACTAAAATTTAACTTTTGATGTATTCTATAAGTTTTAGTGTGGAGTATTCTCCTTTCCATTGCTTTCAAGACTTTCTACGGTTTCTGTTTTAATTTCTTCTGTGATCTGAGGAGATTCTGAGAGTTAAGATTTTGATTATAATTGTAATTCATTTGAGTTGTGGTCAAAGAACATGCCATTTAAAGCTGCAATCTAAAGGGTTTTTTAAAGGTTTTCTTAGTTGCCAAATATCTAATTAACCTTTATAAATGTTGCAGTTATAAGAAATAGTGTACATTTTTTTTTTATCTGAGGGAAGAAAAAGTATCTGCCTATCAACCTTTTTCCCGACCTTCATCATTTTCTCTGTTCTAGATAGTCCTGTGTTGAAAAGCTAAATTTTATCATGTTCTTAAATTTTTAAGAGTTTGTAATTGGTTTGTGCACACATGCTTACACCTTTTATGTAGTCCCAAGTTGTGCCTTTAGTAATGCCACTCTGGACTCAACAACAGGTTTTGGTTTTTTGTTTATCCTGCTTAGTGTCTGTAACCTAAATCCAGCCTGTCCGGCAGTTATTTGCCACTTCTCCTTTCTCCTTCTTTGTACTTCCTTGGTCTGTTCTTGCTGAGACCCTTGTTTTCAACTTCTTGTTGTCATTTTATTTTTATTTCTTTCTAAAAAGATACAGTTAGATAAATGTTTTAAAGCACAATTTGGCAGATACCTTAGTTTAGTTGGATCAACCAGCCTGTATACTTTCGAAGTAATGACAAATAAGGCACAATCCTATTCTTTTCATCTTATTTACTTCACTCCCCCACCATTCTTGTTTTCTTTTTTTTTTTGTTTTTGGTTAATGTTTTGATCAAGTTGTTCATGGTTTTGTTTGTTTGTTTGTTCTCCCTTCTTAGTAGTATAAAAGTTCATCTCTTTCCATTTTTTTTAACAGCTTTATTGAGATATAATTTACCAATCCAAAGGATCTAATTCATTTGCTTTTGGTATATTCACAGACTTGTGTACTACCATCAAATCAATTTTAGAATGTGTTCATCACCCCAAAAAAGAAAATTTTAGACCTTATCCCCCAGCCACCTTGGTCTCCCTCAGATCTTTCGGACTTCTTCTTGAGTCGATTCTGAGTCATGGTGACTCCATCTGTGTAAGAGTGGAACTGTGTCCTATGGGATTTTTAATGGCTGAT
This sequence comes from Heterohyrax brucei, assembly GCA_028571685.1. Classification (NCBI taxonomy): domain Eukaryota; kingdom Metazoa; phylum Chordata; class Mammalia; order Hyracoidea; family Procaviidae; genus Heterohyrax; species Heterohyrax brucei. Next base: position 66,190,932 of record CM053155.1, on the reverse strand, counting down.
GAGTTGAAAGCGGATCACTGAGACTTTCTTCCAAGGTGCATCTGAGTGTGTGCGAACTGCCAAGTGCATTAGTTGTTGCACTGCCCAGGGATCTACTTTCTATAGATTTGCCTGTTCCAGAAATTTCCTAAAAGTCTTTTGTGCCTGGCTACTTTCACTTAGCGTTATGTTGTCAAGGCTCATCCATTTCTGTCCCATGTGTCAGCACTCCCTTCCTTTACGTGGCTAAATCAACAGTCCGCTGTGTAGATTCACCACATTTTGTTTTCTGTTCATCTGCTGGTGGACATTTGGATTCCAGCAATTTTTGGCTGCTGTGAATAATACTGCTTTCATTTGTACAGAAGCTTTTGTTTGAACATGTGGGTTCATTTCTCTAGGGTATACACATCTAACAGAGGAATTATAGGGCCATATCATAATTCTGTGTTTAATCTTTGGAAATTGCCAGGCTGTTTTCTGAAGTGGCTATAACTTTTCACACTGTCACCAGAAGTCGATGTGGGTACTGATTTCTCCACCTCCTCTTCAACATTTATTATTGTCTGTCTTATTTATTATAGCCTTCTTAATGGGTGTGAAGTGGTATCTCACTGTGATTTTGATTTATCTTTCCTCAATGTCTAACAATTATGAGCACTTTTCGTGTGTTTATTGGCCAGTTGCATATCTTTTCTTGTAAAAATGTTTATTCATATTTGTTGGCCAGTTTTTGGTTGGGTAATTTTTCTTTTATTATTGAGTTGTAAGAGTTCCTTATATATTCTAGATAAAAGTCTCTTGTCAGATGTGTACTGTGAACATATTTTCTCCCATTCATTGGATTGTCTTTTCACTGTCTTCATGGGATCCTTTGAGGTACAAAATTCTTTTCCTTTGTGGAAGCCCGGTTTATCTTTATTTTGGCTGCTTGTATTTCTGGTTGATACCTAAGAAACCACTGGTAAATTCAAAGTCCCTTAGATTTACTCAAATGTTTTCTTCTAAGAATTTTACTGTTTTAGATATTCCATTCAGGCACTTGGCTGGCTGGCTCTTCAGACCTTTGATCTATTTTCAGTTAATTTTCATAAATGGAAAAGTAAATTATGGTAAATTGATTTTTGACAAGGATAATAAAACAATTGTATTGGGATAACTGGGTGTCCTAATACCAAAGAATGAAGCTGGACCCTTTTCCATTTAATAGTGTTTTCGTCCCTTTCCTCTGCCCTTTCCTCTGCATGTTTCTCTGTAATTATTTGAAAAACAATACTCTATTTCTTGACTGAGACAACTTTCCCCAGAACAAGACCTTCTATACTGAGAGTTCTTATTTAACTTTTCACAGTCCCAGAGAGTTTCTTATTAGCCTTTATATTACACACACCCCCATATGTGAGATACACCAAATATACCTTTTGTCCAAATGACTCAGTATTTGCTTAACTCAAGGCTGAGGTTCACCTTGTAGAGTGAACTTCTAAGGTACAGTAATATATCTGAAGTTTTGGTTTTTTTTTAAAATCATTCAAATTTTATTTAAAAATTTAGGAGGCAAAATTTTAAAAGCTGACAATATAGTACAGGAATAATATTTTTTCATGCTCTCGGTGGCTAGATTTCACCTGTAGTCAGTATACTGCATAGCTCTGAACATGAAGAGATGCTTACATTCTGGTGGGGAAGGAGAAAGGTATTTTGGTCAGCCTTTGCCAGTGTAAGATACTTCAGAAGTGATGCCTCCACCTTCTACTCTAGTAGTAATTCTGTAAGGTAAAGCCTTACTTTATTTTCAACTCCTGGACTTGAGCAGTTGGTCAAGGGGATAGTGCAGTTTCATTGCCACAGTCCCAAGAAGCCCTCTGTTGACTGCATAAAGATGTTCTTTGAATATTTTCAGGAACTCAGATGTTGCCCTCACTTACATTATTTAAAATTTCTAATATTTACGTATGTAACTGCTACTTCACGCAATTGAGAAAAACTGGGACTGTGGCAACGGAACCATTATCTTTTTCTTTCAATATAGCAAATGATTTCTGAATTCTGTCTTCATCTTGGCTTTTAATACATGAACATCAATTTCAGAATCTCCCGCAAAGGAAAAAATAGACATAATATAAAGGATACTTGTATTTTTCTGGCAAATCAGTTTTATTTCCCAGAAATTTCTGGGCCAGCCAGAAAGATAGAAACATGGCTGAATTCCTCATTAATCCAGCAGGCTGTCAGGCCTCAAAGGACTTTTGGATATGTTTGTGCATCCAGATATCTGCTGTGCAAGATACAGAAAAAGCACATTAATTAAGAAAAATTTTGTTCAGTACCATGTCTTTCAGAAGAAGCTTTGTTATCCAGGGCTTGTAATGAGGGCAGATCTCATCAAGTCCTCATCTTCTAACTTCTGAAAATGGTAGATAGTGTACAGCAATTATTTCAACATGCTTCTTGGTTTTAGCCTCCATACTCTTAAAATTGTAAGATGTTGTCTTCTTTATAGTGTTCCTGTAAAGTCTGTTATTTTAAACTTTGATTAATGATATAAAAAATTTCAACACTTTTTCTTCATACTTTGTATATATTTTCGGGTCTAGTTTGAAAGTGATTTATCATGGATGTTGTCATATATGGTGACAGAATTTATTTTTAGCTGAATATTTAAGGTGGCACAGTTGATTTTCTGCTTTTAATTCATTTCTGCTAGATGAAGAATTGACAGATAGGACTTCCTCTAGAAGTACTTGATGTGAGTTGCTGTCACGCCGTACCTCACTCCTGGCAACCCATGCATGATGGAAAGAAATACTGCCAGGTCCTGCAGCAGCCCTGTGATTGGCTGCAGATCGTACTGTTGTGACCCATAGTATTTTCGTTGGCTAATTTTCACAAGCTATTCGTAGACCTGTCTTCCTAATTCATCTTAGTCTGGCCTGATTAAAATTAGGTAGCTATAAAGTTATAAATTTTTTTAAGGGCTATTTGGTTTAATGTCATGAAAGCTAATACATGATAAAATTCTACAAACATTACACTATTCTATAACCTACATTCTATTATTCTGCATTATATTGTGATTTAAATTTTATAACTATTCAAAAAGATAAATATTCTTGGTTCTAGGTGAACCAAGTGTTCTTAACATTTGTAGTATTTTTATTAATTGCCAGTTTGTTTCTCAACTTGCCTGTTTAAAAGCTTGCAATACCAGTTTTTATAATCTTCTGTAATTGTTGCACCATTTTACTCCTGTGATAATAATTCTACATCTACATTTTAACTGATTTGTAGAGTTGCAATATATAAAGTACGTAAGGATATATTTAGTGTGAGCATCTAAAATGTTTAATTGTATGTGAAAGTGGAAATTCAAACATTAATTAAAAATCCAAATTGCATGTCTTGTGCAGTCAGTTGTGTATTCTGCTTAGGCATGATGAGAATCTGCATGACCAGGTGAGCATGGATCACACGTTGAATCAAGGATGCCATGCAGGCACTGAGGTCCACATGGCTACTCAGCCTAGCAAAGCCAAGACTGGTCTGGCTCACAGTTGCCACCAGTGTGCTCTCCTCTTTCCAGTGGAGTCCTGCCTCAGGGTCATTGTTCTTACTTACGTTCCTTTGTTGTTGTCTGAGGCTGTGGTACCTGGGTGAGATAGATTCAGAATTCTCTTCAAATGCCTTTTACTTTTATCTTAATAGCTGAGCAGCAGCTGGCCTGCCGAAGGGACTGTTGAGTTGTAGTCAGTTCTCTTCGAGTTCTAAGCAAGGTGGGTGGTCCTGGTTCATTGCTGCCCAGATAGTTATCTTTTGTTCCAGGTCACTCTGTGTCTGTACCCTTATTGGTCTGACTCCATTCTGCCTGAACAATTACCTTTCTTTTTTTTTTATCCTTAGAGTTCAGAAATCCTACTAGCATATCCGTGTGTGTCATTCCTCATCACTTATGCCCTTTATTCCCTCTACTTCATCTCTTCCTTTTCTCCCTAGGAAAGTCTTTTTGGCATCTGTTAGGGCTCAGGTTGCAGCCTGTAAACCTACTTTCTTCCTTTCTTGTCTCTTATGCTTTCTGTCTCTTCAGACTTTTACTTTCTGCTTTTTTTCTTAGACTTGATCTTCTCAGTCCAATTCAGGAGTCCTGGGTGGCTGCCCTTGTCTTTTGTCTGAGTTGTGTAGTTGGCAAATCACAGTTTTTAGTTACAATATTTTTTTTTTCTGTGTGTGTCATAATTGAATCTCTTTGAGTACTACTATTATAATTTTATGAAAATTCAGGTTATCCTCTGTCTCTCAGCAGCACTCTTTTCCTGGCATATTTGGAGTCTTCTGACTGTTCTAGTCTTTCCCTATTTGGCTGCTGAGGCTCTCAGGATGGTTGTCCTTCTCTGTGGGCTGACTGAGCCCAAGGCTGGCAGAGTGCCTCAGAGCAGCCAGGCCTGCACGTGTGTGACTGAGGGCTCTCCTTACAGCCCAGCAGTACAGAAGCTGTTGAATCTGCAGTCCACAGCTGGATGCCCTTCTGTTTGTGCCCTCTCAGGTCAGGGGCAGAGGATATTACCCACTGGCTCAGCTTCTCCCCTGCCTTGTAGGGCCTATGAATCCAGGCTGTGGCACATGGAGCACTGGTGCCCTCCTTCCAGGGTCCACAGACTGCTTCAGGCTGAGTTCCACCCAGGCCCACAGTTCCAAAGTCCTTGGCTGGAGCTCTGTGGCTGATCCCCAGGCTGGCCTGCACTGAGGGGGAAGAAGCTCCCACCAGTATCTTCTCTCCACTGAGAATAGCAAGTGTATACATTACTCCTCTGGTTCTGAGAGCTGGAGAGGAGGGTTGAGATGGAAGTGGCGGGGAAAGGAGCATGTGGAGGCTGCTGTATTCTTTCAGGGCTATGTAAAGATGCCCCCAAGGAGAAGAATAAACATCTGTTGGGCAACCTTTTACTTATATTATCTTATTTAACAGTTAGATAAGTGTGTTTAGGTTTTTTTTGGTTATTGTTATCCATATTGAACAAATGAAGCAGATTTGGGGATGTTCAATAACTTACCCAACTTCACATACTAATAATGGTAGAATCAGCTGTGTAACTCTGGTTACTTGTTCAGCTACCCATGTCTCATTGTTAGAGAAGACAGATGTTTTGTAGTATTCAAAAGTCTTCCCAGTTAAAAACCCAATGGGAGATTAGAAGAGAATAATGGAGTGATGGGTGGTATCACAGATTGAATTGTGTCTGTATCTTAGCCTGAGTTCTCTAGGCAAGCAAAACAACCAATGTATATAATATGGATAGAAAAGTATTTATGTAAAGTGAACAGCTCACACATTGTAGAAGCTGGAATGTCTAAGTCCTAGCTTGGAGTACAAGCCTCACACAGTCACAGAAGCTGGTGACTACAGGGTTGGCAAGTCAGACACTGGAGTTCCTGCTTACAGACTGTGAAGGTCAGCAGATCCCAGTATGGTGGGCAAGACTGCATGGTTTCTGCTGATTGATGTAGCTGCAGGGGCTGGTGAACCTAGGATTGGGAGGTCAGGGAACAGGACTCTTACTTGCAGGCTGTAAGGGTCAATAAATCCCAGGAGCTGCTAGTTCAAGTCCCAAGAACCAGACATAAAAAGACAAGAGAGTGGGAGCTGCTGGCAGTGTGAGCAGACAAGAAGTAGGCAGCAGAAGGCAGAGAGAGGAAGGCTGAAGGGTGGGCAGTGAGCCATCACAGCCCCCATCCCTGCCACTTTATACACCTGCCAAAACATTGAGAATCATAGTCCAGCCAAGTTGACATACAGTCTTAACCACCCCCCCCCCCCCAAATATGTGTAGCAATGTGGCTAGGCCATGATTCCTGGTATTGTGTAATGTTCTTATATGCTGTGAATCCTGCCTCTGTGATATTAATGAGAGAAAATGGGTAGCAGTTGTATTGGGGAGGAAGATTGAATGTGTAAGATTGTATTGTACCTTGAGGCAATTTTTTTGGGATATAAAGGGAAGGGAAGCAAGCAGAGAGTTGGGGGCATTGTACTACACAAGAAGCTGTGCCAGGAGCAGAGTGCATCCTTTGAAAAGTACCAGGAGTCCCTGCACCTCAGAAGCTCCCAGTCTAGGGGAAGGTTGATGACAAGGACCTTCCTCCAGAGCCAATAGAGAAAGACTTCTCATGGAGCTCACTCACCAAATTTGGACTCTTGGCCTACTTTAAATAAGTTTCTCTTTCTTAAAGCCATCCACTTGTGGTATTTCTGTTAGAGCAGCAGTTCTAGATGACTTAGACAGGTGGCCCTCCTATGGGATTTATAGTCAAAGCTTTCATTCCTAGAACTTTCTGGCAGTGAGAGGTCTGGTAGGTACTCAGATGAAGACAACATGGTAAGGCTAGATATCTCCTTGAAGAACCTCATTCTGGAACATCAAATTAAAAACCATATAAGCAGTTGCTTGAAGATACCATGTCATTAGAGGGAGTTATGTGTGCTCTGAGGCTTGCTGTTGTTTATAGCTGCTATCAAGTCAGTTCCAATTCATAGTGACTCTACGAACAACAGAACAAAACACTGCCTGGTCCTGGGCCATGTTCACAATTGTTTTTCTTGAACATGTTGTTGTAGCCACTGTGTGAATCATTCTTGTTGAGGGTCTTCCTCTTTTTTTGCTGACTTTCCATCCCAGCAAGCATGACGTCCTTCTTTAGGGATTGAGCCCTCTTGACAACATGTCCAGTGTATGTAAAATGTAGTCTCACAGTCCTCGCTTCTAGGCTTAATAATATGTAATTAAGACACACTCAAATTTTACTATTGCTGTTTTCCCACACTGCCAGCCTATAGATTGAAATGCCAGATCCTCAGCCAAGACATGGCCAAGGTTATCGGAAGTCTTGGCTCAACCTGGTTAAGTGACCTTTCCAAGCCCATGTTGCAGCATCACAAAAATAGCTTATCAAGTGCCAGGTCAGAGGAAGCCTGAGCCATTTCTGATTTAATGCTGGGTTAATTTGAATTTTGAGTCAAAATTCCTGCATGTGCTTTGAGTCCAAACCCTTTGAATTGGCAAATTTCCTAGGCTTTACTAATTCTTTTAACAAAGTGCCTTAACCTCAGTGAACATCAGTTTCCTAATCTATATAATGGAAAAAGTAATAGATATCTCATAGTATTTGGGGCAAGGATAAATATTATGTTTGTATATATTCTATAGTGTCTACTATGTAGCAAATCTCCTTCATCTCCCCTTGAACTTGTCTTGAATCTTTCTTCTGGGTAAAGAGGGGGAAACCCAAATATAATTCACTGCCATTGAGTTGATTCTGACTCATAGTGACCCTATAGGACAGACTAGAACTGCTCCGTAGAGTTTCCGAGGAGTACCTGGTGGATTTGAATTGCCGACCTTTTGGTTAGCAGATGTAGCACTTAACTACTACGCCACCAGTGTCTTGTATGCAGGTCTAGCTGAGACAGTGGATCTGCCAGATTCACATCCTGTGGGGTGAGTGCTGTTGTGTATGGACATGTCTGTGGTCTTCACTGAAGTGTGGGGTGGGCAAGTTTGCAGAGCACCTGCAGAGAGCCCATGGGGCCCTGCACAAAGCAGCCCCAGCACAGGTAAGAATGCTGGGTCAGAGTGTGTTTTAGTCAGTTAGGGCTGCTCTAGCAGAAATGCCACAGAGTGAGTGGCTTTAACAGAGGAAGGTTAATTCTTACACAATCCGGGAGGCTACACGTCCAAATTCAGGATGTCCGCTCCAGGGAAAGTCTTTTTCCCTTGTTGGCTCTTGAGGAAAGTCCAGTGTTGCATGAGTCTTTGTTCAGGGAGCATCTTGGCGCAAGAACCTCAGGTCTGAAGGACACGCTCCTCTCCTGGTGCTGCTTTCTTGATGGTGTGAGGTTCCCAATTCTCAGTCTGTGTTCCTTTCCTTTTATCTCTTGCCAGATAAGAGGAATAAGGGTCTCGCAAGCCATACTCCCTGAAAACTCCCTTTACAGTGGAGCAGGGTGGTGATCCTATAAAGGGATTTACAGTCCCACCTTAATCCTTTAACATACAGCATAGGAAGAACACAAAATGGAGAACAATCATAGAATACAGGGATTTATGGCCCAGCCACATGGCTACACATATTTTTAGGGGGACACAATTCAATCCCTGGCAGAGTGTGATAACAGTGCTATGGTCTCTTTAGTGGGTAGAAGCCCAGGCAGCGGAGGCCCTAATTGAAAATTAAGCCACATCAGACGTGCTTCTTGACTGATGTCATTGGTTTTCAATGTTTCTTTAACCTCTTAGATGGCAGAGGAGAGTGAAAATTTCACCAACACGTTTTCACTTTGGGGCCCAGCTCTTCCTTTGGAAGGAAGACCCTTTTGCAGGAGCTGTGGTTAAGAACTGGGTCTCTAATCAAAAGGCTGGCAGTTTGAATCAACCAGCTGCTCCTTGGAAACCCAGTGGGGAGTTATCCTCTGTCCTACAGGGTTGCTGTGAGTCTAACTTGACTGGACAGCAACGGGTTTGGTTTAGCTTTTACAGGACACATCATGGACACTCAGTAAATCTTTGTACCTTTTCCTGCTGCTATTCTGTCTTATCCATGAGTGAACGGAAAATTAAACAAGTATTTATTGAGTGTCTAGTGTGTTTCAAGCACTGTTACAGGCTCTGGGATAGTTAATCAACAAAACAGATCCCTGCATGCATGAAGTATATGAGATCTGATTATTAAGTCTGTGAACTTAATTGTACTAAGTGCTATATATCTCATTGCTGAATATCACTACAGTCACCTTTGAAGTACTCACCTTGGGAAGCTAGGCACCAATGCTAGCACCTAGTCCACCCTTCAAAGCAATTTGGGAATTCTTACTGGAATGACCATTGTGCATGGTGGCAAGGTGGCAAGTTTGTGAGCTTAATCGTATAGCTGACTGTGAAGGAGTTTTTAGCCAGTAAACAAATAACTGTATTGGGACACCCTCCCTACTCACCTAATCCGGCCCCCAGTGACTTTTTTCTTTACCCAAAGATAAAGGAAATATTGAAAGGAAGATATTTTGATGACGTTCTGGATGTCAAGGGTAATAAGACGACAGCTCTGGTGGCCATTCCAGAAAAAGAGCTCTAAAATTGCTTTGAGTGGGGATGAGGGGTTGTCACTGGTCCCTAGCCTCCCAATGGCAGTACTTTGAAAGTGACCATAGCGATATTCAGCAATGAGGTATGTAGCACTTCTTCTAGGATGTATTTGCCAATTGAGAGAAACAGACAATAAACAAAATAAGTAAGTGCAAACAAAAGAAAAAACAAACCCAGTGCTGTTCAGTCTGTTCTGACTCATAGTGATTCTATAGCCAGAGGTGCACTGCCCCCGTAGGGTTTCCAATGAGTGCCTAGTGGATTTGAACTGCTGACCTTTGGTTAGCAGCTGTAGCACTTAACCACTGTGCCACCAGGGTTTCTAAATAAGTAAGTAGCATGTTAGAAATGAAGTGTTGCTGAAGAAAGAAACAGTAGATACTATTAGGGGGTTGGAAGTTATGGAGCTTGAGGGAGGGTGTTGAAGCTGGGGTGGGGGCAGAGAGTTCCAGAACTAAATAGGCTTGGCAAGGTAGGCCTTATCAAGGAGGTATCCAAAAAACCCTGCTGCTGTCAAATTGATTCGAACTCAGTGACTCTATAGGACAGAGTAGAACTGTCCTACTGAATTTGCAAGGAGCACCTGGTAGATTTGAACTGCTGGCCATTTGATTAGTAGCCGTAGCTCTTATCCACTACACCACCAGGGTTTTCATGAGGAATCTAACACCTGAGCAAATGTAGATGTGATGAGGGTTCAGTGCTGCTGGAGTTGGGGCACTGTCTCCCTGGGGTTCCAGGGGGACTCCTGGGATTCCTGGAAAGATACTCAGTGTGCATGATAATGAAGGAGGGCTGTTCTTTTGGAGTGGAGTCACAAGACAAATTGCAAGACTCCCAATTACAGTTTGAATTTCAAGTAAACAACCAAGAATGTTTTTAGTATTACTATATCTCTAATGCTGCATAAGGCATATTTATAGTAAAAGAAAAACTATTTATCATTTACTTGAAATTCAAATGTAACTGGATCTTCTATTTTAATTTGTTAAATCTAGCAATCTTATCTTGGAATGTTCTTGCTAATTATGACTACTCCTGAGACTTCACCTGCCCCCAACATGTTATGGTTGCCAAGTAACGGGGCTTGACTTTCAAAAGAGCCATTTAATTCATGAGGGGAAGGTTCTGCTGGTTCCTGGATCTGCCTGCCTTTTCCATGTTTCTAAGTTCAGAGTTGGAGAATCCCGTTGAACTTGAATCTCAAGTATAAGTATGCCCTTCCCCTTCTGCTTCTCCCAGATGACCTGTGTAGGTGGCTAAATGTTGAACTCTTGCTGTGTTGATGTTGAAATGCAGGCTCAAGGGAGTTCGTGCTGATGACTGGAGACCACAGGTCTTCAGCACCTGGACAGCTCGACTTGCCCAGGAGCTGTGAGGTTGGGTAGGAGTGCAGAGAGGACTCTGCCCTCTAAAGATTTCTGGTTTTGCTATGGGAAAAAGGCTTTAGTGGGGAACCCTGTTTCCAGAAACATAGTGATCGAGTCTAACAGCACAGTTAGATCCTGAGCAGCCACGTTCTGCTCTATCTCTGCTCCAAGAGCATTGGAAGAACAGGAAAGCCAGGAGCAAGGGAGGGAAGCTGGGCTCTGAGACTAGATCAGGTGTTGTCCTTTGTGTATGCCTCCTCAGCGCTTTGCTACTGGGGCCTCTTCAGGGTTCCGGGGGAGTCCTCTGAACCAGATGTGCCACTTTCAGACTTGAAGGTAATTTATTAAAGTAGCCTAGCAGATCTGTGGGGGAGGGGACAGCACTCTGTCTTCAGCCTCAGTACTTGTTGGGGGACAGAGGTGGTTCCTGAGCAGAGCTCCTGGTGGGAGAGCTGCACTCCTAAGCAGGCTGCATCCGGGGACTAGTTCTAAAGGCAGGTCAGATAAGGAAAAAGTCACTATGCTCAAAAGGTGAGGAGCTATTACTGATCTTCCATGAGATATACAGTTTCTACAGAAAAGTACACGATTCCAAGCACAGCTCAGAGCTAGCCCTGTGGGAATTCAGAGATGAAGTGGGGCTTTCCCAGGCTGATTGCCCAGAGTGATAGAGTGTGTTTTGCTTTGTTCTCAGGCTGCAATAAGATGTCCATACATCTCGAGCTATGGAAATATTAAGTGCTGGTGATCTCTAGAGAGAGAAAAAGAAATAATTGGCATATTTTGTTGCATATCTGAGTAAAGAATATGTGTGATGGGGTTTCTTTAGAGGATATATAGGTAGCACAGGATTAAGGGAGATCCATGGCTTAAAAAACTGAAGGGCAAGAGAAGAGGAGGTGAGAGACGGATGAGGGAAAGGCCCAGGGTGCTGGGTGAGGAGGGTGAAGGTGAGGGCCTGAGTGCTAATGGCAGAAATGGGGGAGGGGCCTCTCTGAGAGAGAGGGAAGATTAAAAAGCTACCTCTGTTACTTACTGGAATGTCAAAGTGTGGACTAGATCCAGGCAAGGGGGCATCTTCCCCTTCCTGCACTGCGTTCCTGCCTGTGGGAGACCCTGGGCTTGGCCTGGAGCCAGCCTGAGCTCTGAAATCCGTAGACCCGCCCCTCTCTCCAGTTCCTGAAGAACCCCATGAGGCCTCTCCTCCTGCCCGCTCTGTAGAGGGCGTGTGGTGGGATGTGGGTGGGGAGTCAGGGGGGCCCAGTCCCTGAACTCTTGTCGCTCAGAGTGTGCATATGTCCTGCTTCTCCCCTCCCCACACCCCATCGTGGTGGTCTCCTGGTGACTGCATGTCCTGCCGGGCCTGCGTGTGCTCCAGCTGCACCCTGGTGCAGCCTTCCTCCTCGCCCCTCTAGCACAGCCAGCTGACTAGCCCAGCTGTATCTCAAGCCCCTGCTGCTCCAGCTCCTCAGCGAAGCCGAGCTGGGCCTATTGCCCATCCCTGCCATCTTACGTGCCAGCTGGATAGCTCCCTTGTGGCACTGTCACCCGCCTCCAGGGCTGAGAGCACAGCTTCATGAGTAATACTCTGCTTGTAGGGCAGATGGTCAGCACTGGTCTGGGGATTGCAAGGGTTTCCTTGGAGGAGACCTTCCCGAGCAGGATAGGCGCAAGGGACAGAACTGCGGGGTGCTGTCGTGGGCAGCAGAGCAGCTACACCTGGAGCAGTGGCTCCATGGAACCGACGGGTGCTGTGCTTGGTGGTGGTGGACAGCAAAGGTGGTGGGAAGTTTAGAAGCTATTTTGTCAAAGGATTTCTGAAAGGAGGGGGAACAAGATCAAAGGACAGGACAGACTCAAAATCAGTTCTGAAGACCCCTGCTGTGCAGCGGGGCAAAGGAGGAGGAGGGGGCTGCACTGCTCTTCTGGGTGCTCCTGTCAGGACAGCTGGGGTGACAAAGTTGCAAATGTGTTTTTATTTGTTTATTTTAAGTAGTATTTTATTGTGACCAAGGTGAGTGTTGACACAGCAAATTAGGTTCCCATTTAACAATTTCCACACCAATTATTCAGTGGTATTGATTACACTTTTCACAATGTGTCATTCTTCTCATTCATTCCATTCTGGTTGTAGCCTTTCCAGTATTCTAGATTCCCTGCCTCACTAACTTCTCATTTTTCCTTTCGTTTTTCCACTTGGTCTCATTACTCACAGGTGATATTCGCTATTTTATAGGCCAGACCTCAAGGAATACTTTTAGTTTTATCTCAGGGTGTTAGCCTCAGGGAGCCATCAGTTCTCAACTCAGGACTTTGTAAGAACTCGAGTTCTGTTCCATAGTTTTCTCCCATTTTATCAGGATTCTTCTATTGTGGCCTTGATCAGAATGGTTGGGAGTGGTACTCAGAAGAGTAGCAACTCTTCTGATCTTCGAGTAGATGAGGCCATGGTTTGTGTAGACTTGTAGACTGCTTTCTTCTCTGAGGGTTTGGTTTTCTTCTTTCTTTTTTGTCCTGGATGAGTAGAAACCAATAATTGTATCTTACATGGCTGCTCAAAAGCTTATAAGACTCCAGACATTACTAACTACACTGGGATATAAAACATGCGCTGTGAACTATATTATGTTACAGTATGATCAGAGGCCTTCAAACTCAGAAAACTAACTCACAGGGTGTTTGGTTATGTTTTAAGAAGTGTCCCCTTTGGGGTTTATTCTATATGTAGATGAATATACTTGCATGCACACACATACCTTTATGCACATATGCCGTAGATACATTTATCTGTGCACACATATGTATGCACATATTCATACCCATACACATATATGTCTGCACACGTATTTCAGTTGTTGCATTTAGTTGTTGCAAAGTTGTGTTTGTTTTATCCTTTACCAAAAATGTTATTTTCTCGTGTGCACTTCTTAGTGATATCATTTATTTTGGTCAGACTGTGGGTACTTTACCCACATTCAGTGCTGCCTTTCTTCCTACCAAAAGTAGCAAGTGTTTTCCATCGTGAGAGCATGCCCCCGCTATCCCTGATAAGCATCGATGACCATTGGTCTCTGAATACATACCTATTTTTGTTCTCTTATAAAAGTGTAATCATGTATTTGACTTGTGATTGGCTTATTTTACTCAGCATAATGTCCTCCAGATTGATCTATGTTGTCATGTATCTCAAGGACCCATCATTATTTGTTGTGAGGCTGTATAGTTTTCCATTTATGTATGTACCGCATTGTGTTTATCCATTCATCTGTGGTTGGTTACTTAGAGTGTTTCTGTCTTTTTGCTATTATGAATAGTGCCGCAATGAAAATTGGTGTGTATATGTCTGTTTGTGTCTCTTTTATTAGCTATCTAGGGTATATACCTGTGAATGGAAATGCTGATCATAAAGTGTATGTGGTTTTTCGAGGAAATGCTATACTGTTTTCTGTAGTATTTGTACCGCTTGACAATCCAGCCATCAGTGGATAACTGTTCTGTCTCCCCATGTCCTGTCTTTTTGTTTTGTTTTGCTCTTCTCAGTGCTCTTTGCTGGGATAAGATAATATCCCATTTTAGTTTTGATTTGCACCTTTCTAATGGCTAATGATTGAAAGCAGTTTTTCACATGTTTATGTGTTTGTTGGCCACTTGATTGTCCTCTTTGGTAAAGTGTCTGTCTTTGTTCTTTGCCCCATTTTAATTGGATTGTCTTTTTGTTGTTGAGTTGTTGAAGTTTCTATATATATATTAGAGATTAGACACTTAGTGAGTATATCATTTCTGAAGATTTCCTCCCAGTCTTTGGTCGTCTTTTTATTTTTTTGATGAGTTTTTTTTTTTTTTTTTTTTTTTTTAAATCTTGAAACAACACAGCCTTATTCTGTCATAATTCTGGAGAATAGAAGTTCAAAATTAGGCAGTGCTTGTTCTTTCTGATGGCTCTGAGGAAGAATCTGTCTCATGCCCCTCTCCTAGTTTCTGATTCTAGCCAGCAATTCGTGGTGTTTCTATGCTTGTAAATACATCACTTCAGTCTCTGTCTTTGCAGGGCCCTTTTCCATCTGCATTGGTCATTCTGTTTCTTTTCCTCTTTTTACAAGGATATTAGCCATGTTGAGCTAAGTCCCATCCTACTGCAGCATGACTTCATGTTAGCTAATTACATCTGCAAAGACTATTTTCAAATAAGGTCACGTTCACAGATAGTTAGAACTTAAATGGATCTTTCGAGGGGGATGCATATCAACCCATGACATCATGTTTCCTTCAGTCTAGGATGTCATTGATTGTAAGACGCACCATCATTTTATAAACTACTGAGGAAAAAGTGATGCCAATTATAATGGCAAGATCCCATCAATTTTAAGATGTATTACAATTTCAGATATGTTAAAATGTGAAGGAAAAATTGTACCTTATTCTGTACAAAATATGTTTCGCCTACATTTCTCACCCTCAATCTGCTCTTCTTCATGTATTCACTAATTAATAGCATTGTCATTCTCTGCATCTCCCAGTTTTGATTTATACAAAGCATGCTACCTCCTTGTTCTCTTTCCTTTTTCCCTCCGAACTTAGAGATCCAGTTAATCTTCATCAGTATCTCAAAAATTTATCTTTTTCTTCGTATTGGGAATGTTGATTCAGCTGTCTTCATTTCTTGCTGTAGCAACAGTACTGTTTTAAGTCTTTTGATGAGTGTATTTAATTTTTAGGAATTCTCAGTTACCCAGTTTGTCTGCTGCTGTTCATGCTTTTGTACTTGTATTTGGTAACCTGTTTTTAGAAAATACCAGGTCCTGTAGTTTTTTCCTTCTGTTGTCTTCCAAGAACTTTGTAGTTTTAGCCTTAACATTTAGGTCTTTGATCCATTTTGAGTTCGTTTTTGTGTGT
The DNA here is from genome assembly GCA_028571685.1 of Heterohyrax brucei. Taxonomy (NCBI): domain Eukaryota; kingdom Metazoa; phylum Chordata; class Mammalia; order Hyracoidea; family Procaviidae; genus Heterohyrax; species Heterohyrax brucei. Next base: position 66,175,559 of record CM053155.1, on the reverse strand, counting down.
GGTAGGAGGTATGGGTCCTGATTTATGTTTCTGCAAGTGACTATCCAGTTTTACCAGCACCGTTTGTTAAAGACAAAGAATAGACTTTGACCCCTTGTCTAAAATTAGTGGCCCCCAGGTGACTGAGTTTATTTCTGTCTTCTCAATATTATTCCGTTTACCTACGTATCGGTCTTTGAACCAGTACCAGGCCATTTTGATGACTGTGGCTATCTAGTATGCTTTGAGATTGGGAAGTGTGAGGACTCCTACTTTGTTCTTCTTACTATATTGTTTTGGCTATTCAGGGCCTTATTCCTTGCCATATAAAGTTGGCGATTAGTTTTTCCATTCCAGTAAAGAATGTTTGTCATAGCTTGAATTGTGTCCCCTCAAAAATAGGTGTAGTCACGTGCCTGGGCCACAATTCCCAGTATCTATGACCGTCCTCCATTTCGTGGTTTTCCTGTGCTGTATGTTAAAGATTAGGGTGGGACCGTAAATCCCTTTATATGATCACCTCCTTGCTCCACTGTAAAGGGATCTCATCTTACAAGAGATAAAAGGAAGGGAAGCAGGCTGAGAATTGGGAACCTCACACCATCACGCAAGTAGCACCGGGAGAAGAGTGTGTCCTTCAGACCCGAGGTTCCTGCGCCAAGATGCTCCCTGGATAAAGACTGATGCAATACCAGACTTTCCTCCAGAGCCGACAAGGGGAAAGCCTTCCCCTGGAGCAGACACCCTGAATATGGACTTGTAGCCTACTGGACTGTGTAAAAACAAATGTTCCTTTGTTAAAGCCATCCGCTCTGTGATATTTCTGTTAGAGCAGCCCTAGCTGACTAAAACAATGTTGTTAGAATTTGGATCAGTATCGCTATATTATCTGTTGATCTCTTTGGGTGTTATTGATGTTTTCAGAATGTTAAGTCATCCATACTGTGAAGTCTCTTCCATTTATGTAGGTCCCTGGGATTTTCTATCTATAGGATCATGCCATCTACAAATACAGAGTTTTACTTCTTCCTTTCGAATTAAGAAAAAGAAAAACTCACTGCTGTTGAGTCAATTCTGACTCATAGTGACCCTATAGAACAGAACGGAACTGCCCTATAGAGTTTCTGAGGAGTGCCTGTAGATCTGAATGACCAATCTTTTGGTTAGCAGCCATACCACTTTACCACTACACTGTCAGGGTTTTCAAATTAGATACACTGTATTTCCCTTTCTTGCCTGGCTAGGACTTCTAGGACAGTACTGAATAAAGTGTGGTGATGGTGGACAACCTTATCTTATTCTAGATCTCAAGGGAGAAGTCTCTCAGTCTTTCTCCATTATGAATACTGTTGGCTCTTGGTTTTGCAAATATACCCTTAATTGTATTGAGAAATTTCCCTTCTGTTCCTGCTTTGCTGAGGGTTTTTATCAGGAAAAGGTGTTGAATTTTATCTGATACACCTTTTCTGCATCAACTAAGATTGATGTACTGGATTACATTGTTTGATTTCCTGTAATGTTGAACTGCCCTTGTGTGAATCCCATTTGATCTTGGTGCATGCTTTTCTTAATGTGCTGTTGAGTTGTCTTTACTAGAGTTTTTTTAATTTTATTTTTATTGTGATTAAGTGAAAGTTTACAATCCAAGTTACTTTGCCATTTAAAACCCTGAACACACACCTCTATGGAACTCTATTAGCTCTTTTCACCCTGTGACATCACATGCTTCTTTCTACCTTGTGCCATCACATGCTTCTTTCTACCCTGTGCTTCTGGTGTCCACTCAAGCAATACTTGTCTGCTGTTCTCCACCCACCCCTCTCCTCTCTTCCCTCTAAAGAGGAGCCAGTCAGACAGCCTCATAGAGAATATTACGCCAAGAAGTACACATACTACCTGCATCACTCTGTGTTCCATAGTCCAGTTCAATCTTTGTCTGAAGAGTTGACTTTAGTACTGGTTTCAGGCCTGGGTTAGCAACAAGTTCAGGGACCATGTTCTCAGGGGACCCTCCAGGTTGCTGGACGATCAAGTCTGGTATTTTAATAGAATTCTAGATTTCTACTCTTCTTTTTCTTGTGCTTTGTCAGGGACTAAACATTGTTTTCCTCTCAAGGCAGTCTTTAGTGGTGGCTGGATACTGTCTAGCTCTTTTGGTCTCATGCTGATGTAGGCTTCCATTCTTGTAGATCTTTCTGTCTCCTGGGCTTATATTTTCCTAATGTTCTTGATGTTCTTGGTTTTCATCTGCTAAGGTGGGTTAGGACCAACTGATGTTCCTTAGTTGATAGCTTATTGGCTTTAAGATTCCAGGTGCCACTCACTAGTGTAGAATGTAGAACAATCTCTTAGAACAAAACTAATTATGCCAACTGACCTTGACGTCTCCTGAACTGTGGTCCCCAGGCCCCTGTCCCAGCTACTCTGTCACTTAAAATGTTGGGTTGTATTTAGAAAGCCTTTTAGCTTACGGAGTGGTCCACTTGTTCCTACTTGCCTTCTACTGTGTGCTGTCATTCCCTTCACCTGATCAAATTCCTATTGACTAATCTATGAATAGCCTTCTCCCGTCTTCCCCACTCTTGTAGCCTACAAACATTATTTTCTTCTATGCATAAGCCTTTTCTTAAGTCCTTATAATAATGGTCCCATGCAATATTTGACCTTTTGTAACTTACTGATTTCACTTAGCACATCTTCCAGACAATTCCAGGTTATGAGGTGTTTCCTAAAATCATTTTTTTATTATGATTGAGTGAAAATGTACATTCCCATATAAATTTACATGCCCACCTATATGCAGCTTCCACTGCTCTCCCTGCCCGGTGACAGCACACTGTTCCACTCTGCTCCATATGTGTCTCATCCTCCCAACAGTCTCCTTTCCTCTCGTCCCCACCCACTCTCCTTCCTCCAGCCAGAAGTCAGCAGGATGATATCCTATAGATGCATAGAACCATAAAGTGCATCCAATATGGTCACTCTGCTTCACCAAGTCCAATACATTCATGTCTGAAGAGTGGATCTTCGTTATGATTTATGGGCAAGGGCAGCATCAGGGCCAGGGGCCATGCTCCCAGGGGAACCCTGAAGCTGCTGGACCATCAATTGCAGTCTTTTAGTGGAGATCTCAGGGTGCACCTCTTTTTATTCTTGTGTTGCCAGTGAGACTCAACTTAGTGAGCTCCATCACGGCTATCACTGGTGGTGGCTGGGCACCATCTGGTTCTTCTGGTTCCAAATCATTTTTGTTCTTTATTGTTACTTAGTGTTGCATTGTGTAGATATACCATAGTTTGTTTATCTGTTCTTCTGTTGATGGGCACCAAGGTTGATTTCCATCTTTTTGCTATTGTGGACAGTGTTGCAATAAACACTTGTGTGCATGTATCTGTTCCTGTGACAGCCCTTATTCCACTAGGATATATTCCAAGCAGTGGGATTGCTGATCATATGATATTTCTAGCTTTTTAAAAAGTGTCAAATTGCTTTCCCAACAGGTTGTGCCATTTTACATTCCCATCAGTAGTGTAGAAGTGTTCCAGTGTCTCCACAGCCTCTCCACCATTTATTTTGTGATTTTTGGATTAATACAAATCTTGTTGGGGTGAGAGAGTATCTCATAGTAGATTTGGTTTGGATTTTTCTAGTGGTTAATGATCGTGAGCATTTCTTCATGTGTCTTTTGGCTGCCTTCTCTTTGGAGAAGTGTCTGTTCATATACTTTGCCCATTGTTTAATTGGGTCGTTTGTCTTTTCCTTATTGACATTTTACAGTATCTTGTAGATTATGGAAATTAGACACTCAGATTTGTGGTTGGCAAATATTTTTTCCCAATCTGTAGACATTCTTTTTACTCTTTTGTGAGGTCTTAGGATGAGCATAAGTGTTTCATTTTCATTAGTCACCATTTATCTATTTTCTCTTATGCTGTTTGTGCACTGTCTGTAAGATTTTATAGTCTGTTTCTGCCATGTATTCAAATTTCCAATGTTGTCCCTGTGTTTTCCTCCATAATCTTTATCATTTTAGATTTGATAATTAGGTCTTTGATCCATTTTGAGTTGGTTTTTGTGCAAGGTGTGCAATATGGGTCTTGTTTCAGTTGTTTATAAAAGGACATCCAGTTTTTCCAACACTACTTGTTAAAGAGAGTGTTTTTTCCCCAGTTCATGGGCTTTGGGCCTTTGTCAAGTATCAGCTGCTCATAGGTAGATGGTGTAATTTGTGGATTCTCTATTCTGTTCCGCTGGTCTATATATGTTCCCCGCTCAATCCCTCTGCCTCCCCAGCACCAAGCTGTTTTGACTACCGTCGCAGTATAATAGCTATTAAGGTCAGGTAGTGTGAGACCTCCCACTTTATTCTTCATCTTCAGTAGTGAGTTACTTGTCTGAGCCTATTTCTCTTTCCAAACGAAACTGGTAATTTGTTTCTCCACCTTATTAAAAAATGACATTGAAATTTGTATTGGGATTGCATTGTACGTATAGATCACTTGGGTAGAACAGACATTTTCACAATGTTAAGTGTTCCTTTCCATGAGTAGGGTAGGTTTCTCCACTTGTATAAGTCTCTTGGTTTCTTGCAGCTGGATCCTGTAATGCATTCAGTTGTTTTATTGTGGTAATTCTGGAACTTGGAATCTGCTCTTTCCCTAGGTCTTATGACTTTTGTTCCTTTCTCTGCCCCTAGAATTCCCCAGAGGGTACTTTTGCTCTTACATTTTTCCAGCATAGACTTTGTGCTTGGGGAATTTGTTCCCCCTTTCCTCTACTGTGGGATGGCCCCTGGGAACTTTCTCTTTTGTGCTGCCACAGGCTATGCTTGTGTTTCCTGGCTTGGATGAGGGTGGGCCAGGAGGGAACTCCCTTAAATGCTGAGGAGAAGGATTTTCCTGCTTTGTAATATTGGTGAGAGTTCTTTTCTCCCTGTGACTTTATTTTCCTTGTGGACCCCATAAAGTTCAAAGTATCTGACCATTGGTGAAACTGAAACATTTTTCCTTTCCTCCTTGCCTCAAGGAGCTTAGTCTCTGACTATTTTGTGCCAGGCTACACAGCCCATCTCTTGCTGGATTTGAGATGTCCAGGTTGGATGGGGAAGGGACAGGAGGGCTTTCTGAAGCACTATAGAGAAAAATGTTCCTTACATGTTCCTTTTTTGCTCTGCACACAGAGGTTTCTCTGCCCAAGGGACCCTTGTGGGTGTCTGGCTGCATGCAAAGACCTAGTTGCACTGTGTGCCACTCACTGCTTCCTCTTGGGACACACATGGACCCAGACTCAACCTATTCCTAGATGCCCCTTCTTAGATCTGTACTCAGGAATTTCTGTGCTTACAGTCACCTCACATGTGGCTGTCTTTCTATGGAAACTGGATCTCACTGCATGCCACACATTGCTCCTTCTTGGGACCTCCATGGTAGCAAAGTAGCGGTGCAGCAAGGTGCCCCAACTTAGGTCTGCTTTCCTAGGCTTCTTTGCCCATGGTACCCTCACTGGGCTTAGCTGTAACTTCAAGCCTCCCCCTGCTGTGCACTGGCTGCTGTCATCCCAAGTTGGCTGCTCTGTGTTTGGGAGGACATTGGAGTAAAGATGCTCTGGGAACTTCTCTCACATGGTTAGTATATTACATTTAACTAATTCAGCATTCCCTCTTCCCTTTGGTCCCCCAATCTTTTATTGGGCGTTTGTAATTCTGAGGGCACTGAAACAGTATTTGCTTATTTTCTGTTATAATAGTTGTGGGGGAGAGGGTTAGAATATTCAGGTATTTATGCTGCCATCTTCTCTGCCTCTTCTTTTAGTTTTTTTCAATAGTTCTTCATTTGTGAAATCTCAAAGCTCCGGTACATTAACTCACACCTTTAGCAATTTTCTCTTCTCACTGGTCATGCAGGGTCTTCACTGAGCCCTGGCACTGAGCCCTGCAGTAGCATCCTCACTCACTTTTTCCATCTCACCTAGCTCCTCCTGGCCTCATTTCACACAGGCACTACCACGGAGAATGTAGGGAGAGCTAGGTGTTCACTGGATGGTCGTCATGTAGGAAGCTCAGGAAAACACCTGGAAATGAAAAAAATAAAAGCTAGTAAGATTTTTTTTTTTTTTTTAAATTTGGGAATCTGGGTAATAAAGCCCAACTGTCTCCTGGTAAGTAGCAGTCCAACTTTTTCTTATGGAAAATCTCTTTTGCCTCTTTTCTTTTCTAACTACATCATTAAAACTGGGGAATGCCCAGTGGGGCTCATCTAGCTGGTTTCTTTGAAGAGAAAGGCGACAAATGCCTTTGTCTTAGGGGCCAGCTTGGTCTTCTGTGGCATGGGGAAGAAACGCATGCAGTTCACAGCTTCCTTTCTGTCTAATGGGATAATGAAGATAAGTGCAAGGCATTTTGAGTTGCTTAATAATTGTTTAAGATTCTATTTTTGGCTATCAGAAGTTGAGGATGAAGTTTAGTTTTCACAGCAATAGCATATTCTCTTAATTGCACAAAAAGTACAGTAGGAGCTGTGTTTTACCAAAGACTAAACACAGCTTTTTGTCTGCTCAGCATTATGCCTCACACAGTTCAAATCATGGTCCAATAAACTGTTTTGTGTGTTGTGACAAAGCTCTTAAGGTGTTCTTGATTATGAGGGGAAGGATAAGGTTAGATTTGTGTGGCATTTTGTACTTTTCACTGCTACAATCATCATCCTTGAATTTCATCTTAGTATGTATATACCATTTTGGAATCCCTGGGTAGTGCAAGGAGTCCTGGTGGTACAGTGGTTAAAGTGCTCAGCTGCTAATCAAAAGTTGGTAGTTCAAACCTACCATGGGAAAAGGATTTAGAGTCTACTTCCGAAAAGATTTGTAGCCTTGGCTTATGGGGTCGTAATAGCTAGCAAGTGGCCATCTAAGTAGCATCAGTTGGTGCCAACCCACCTGGAGCAGGGAACAATGAAGGATATCAAAGACATAAGGAAAATATGAGCCCAGGAGACAGGAAGGGCCATATAATCCAGAGATGATATCAGCATGAGACCAGAAGAACTAGATGGTGCCTGGCCATCACCAGTGATTGCCCTGACGGGGAATACAAACATAGTGTCCCTGATGTAGTGACAGAAAAGTAGGTGTGCAGAATTGGAACTCTACTAAAAAGACCAGACTTGGTGTTCCAACAGACTGGCTGGGTCCCCAGAATACATGGCTCGCAGATTCTCTGTTAGCTCAGAGCTAAAACTATTCCCAAGGCCAACTCTTCTGAGATTGAACTAGACAATAAGACATAAAATTATACTGCTGAAGAGTGTGCTTCTTGGCTTAAGTGTATACATGAAGCTAACTGGACAGCTTCTGTCTAGAAGCAAGATGAAAGGGCAAGGGGGGCAGGAGCTGGATAAATGGACACAAGAAATACAAGGTGGAAAGGAAGAGTGTGCTGTCACAGGGTTGGGAGAGTACCTAGAGTTACATAGCAGTGTGTGTGCAAGTTTTTGTATGACAAACTGACTCAGATTTTAAACTTTCACTTAAAATACAGTAAAACATTTTTAAAAAAGACTTATAGCCTTGGGAAGCTTATGGGGTAGTTCTTTCCTGGCCAACGGGGTCACCATGAGTCAGAATCCATTCAGCAGGAATGGGTTTGGTCTTTGTTTGTGTTGTACAAATGGTTAACATGCTTGGCCACTAACTGAAAGGTTGCAGTTAACCTGAATAAAGACCTGGTGATCTACTTCAAAGACCCCAACCACTGAAAACTCTTTGGAGCACAGTTCTGTTCTGACAGACATGGGGTTACCATAATGCAGAGTTGATGGATGGCATCTGAAAACTGGAATATACCATTCTATGAGAATATAATTACAGAAGTTCTCTGTCTGTGAAACCTCTTTTATGTCCCTGTGTGAGTTCTCTCCTATGAATATTTTTTTCCTAGGGGGGAAAATGAGAGGACTAAATTGGAAAATTGCTAAGCTGCAATACTGTATGCAGTCTCTGAACCATCATAAGGATTGTGGTTACTGAATGGCAGCAGGAGTCAGACCACTGTCTTAGACCCTGACTTACTGTTGTCATTGTCCTTTGTCTGGTTTGCTCCAGATTTCTGCTGTCAGTAGCGGTGACGGGCCCTGAGAAATCTAGCTGGCAGCTCTGCCATCCGCTTTGTTCTTCTCCTATTAACATCAACTCTCTGCTTCTTTAAGTTTCATATCCGATATTTTGAGTTGCTGTTGTCAGATTGATTATATATTGATAGATCTTCAAAGAGCATGATGCTCAAGGCAGATGTTATTTTACTAGTTAAGCTAAACTACTGTTTGATTTTCAGAAGACTTCGTGGGATATTTTTGGCTTAAACTTTTATATATTTATTTTAATTTGAAATTTATTGTATTTTTCAGTTGTGTTTTTGCATCATGTGGTAATAAAAGTATTTTCAGAACGTTTCCCCAGATCTTTTTAAAACTTAAATTCCTGGGCACTTGTGCCTGTCTTGCTCTGCTTACTTGTCTGGGTTCTTAAATGTCCCGTAGTTCAGAGAGGCCATGGAGTAGTTACTATTTTATGGAGGATTTTCTGCATAAGTGTGCCTATGTATCCTTATGAGCAAAATGTTCTCACTTTCTCAGAATGTCTACGGTTTTACAGCTCAGCAGAAAGCTCAAGGGAAGCTTTGTGAAACATGGTGCATTGTAAGCATGTAAAGGAGAGGATGCTCAGTGGGGATCGCAGGGTCCGGCACTGCTCTGGCTTCCTGAGGCAGTGGCCACAGCTCCAGAGTCCGGATCCTCCTGTCTTCACAAGATGGGAGGGTTGAGATGGGCTCAACAGAGAGACAGACTGCATCTGAGGTCACCTTCTCTTTCCTGTCCCTTTCCTGTTTCCAGCCCAGGAAGCCACTTCTTTCCCGATTTGTGACCTGACCCTGCCCCAGCCCCAGGCAGTAGCAGCTGTCCTCTGTAGTTTGCCCTTCTAGGGGGTTGAGTAGTATTCTTCAGGGCAAGTGGTAGTAGTTCTTCCGCTGTGGCACAGAGTACAGTCCAGTGTACTCTGGATGAGTGCACTCTCCAGGCTCCACTACAGCCTCTCCCTCTCAATGATCTTTGTGCAAGGCAAATGTTGTCTTGTCCATCCCTTCTGCAAAGTCATTCGATGGCTCTCTGTTACCAACATAGCAACTGTCAGCTTTGGTGTCAATATTAATTGATTGTTCTGCTGTATTTAGGAGAGCAGAGCTCCACAGTTGATTATTTGTGTCTGCCGTGGGTTGTGAACTAGGAAATGGCAGTCATTTGGTCTGCTTCCTTTGTACATTAAAGTCAAAACATACCATCCCTCATTCCTCCTTATGACTTCAGTTCTGTGTACACCAACCTACTTGCTGTTCCCTGAATGTGCCAGACTTTCTTGCAGGCTTCACATGTTCATCACCACCTGATCCACTTGGCTAATATCTACTGATCTTTCAGGACACAGTTACATAGCTGAGCCTGTATCATAGAAGCTTGTCAGTACATTGAGAATGAGACAGTTAGGCAACTCAGGCTTAAAGTAATGTAGATGCTGTTGAAACTATCACTTTTCTACTTTCCCCGGGGCTGTGGACTTACTCGGCCCTCCATACTGCTCAGCCTCAGTGTTTTAGTTAGTCTCAGTCTAAAATCTACCTAGAATCCTTCCTTTTGCTTAGGAAGAATAAAGAGATGTAAGGTAGAATTTGTAGGAAACCTCTTTTAAAATATCACTACTAGTGAATACAGATTTTATCTAGATAGACAGATTTAAAATATTAGACCAAACAACTCAGGCATACTTTTATGAGCAGTTATTATCAGTTGCATTTTATATAAATGCATTAAAATGAATCTCCAAGGCTGGGAATTTTCCCTGATCAGCGGTAGATGACCATAATTACTGCTGTTTTATAGAACATAACTCTCTGGGTAGAAATGACATTTAAACCATGTTTATAAATTCAAGATCTTATCTGTGGACCTTGGGGGTGGGGAAGGGCAACAATGCAGACCTGCTTGGTTTATGTGTCTGGTTTTCCAGATCAGAAATTTCAGAGATGACACAATTGGAAAGGAGAGGATGAATATGCAGATGGCTAGTGGTTAGCTGGACAGTAGCAGAAAGGTGCCAACAAAGGACAGAAACAATTGTATATTGGGACCAGTAGTTGAGTATCTCCCAAGGCTTAGGTGCTCTCCTAGATGCCACGTTGCTACTGCATCTAATCTATGCCTAACACAACCCAAGTGTTGTGTTTCCATAAAACTTGTGAGTGTGAATACTATGGAAACCCTGGTGGCACAGTGGTTAAGACTTATGGTTGCTAACTGAAAAGTCAGCAGTTCGAAGCCAGCAGGCATTCCTTGAAACACTATGAGACAGTCCTACCCGCTTCTATAGGGTTACTATGAGTTAGGTTTACCGGTACTGTCAGTGACTTTGAGTCATCTAAAAGGTGGCCAGTGAAAAGGAAAGACAGAAGAATTGATACATTCACACTGTGGTATTGGAGAAGACTACTGAACACACCATAGTTTGCCAGAAAAATGACCAAATTAGAAACAATTCAACCAGAGAGCCAGAGTGCCCTTTAGAAGCAGGGGTGATTTGAGACTTCTGCTTGTGTGCTTTGGACACATCATCAGGAAAGATCAATTGCTAAAAAAGAGCATCATGTTTAGTAAAGCAGAGGATCAATGAAAATGAGGGAAACTGCCGATGAGATTGATTGACACAGTAGCCTGAACACTGCACTCAAGACATCAGTGATCATGGAGATAGTACAGGACCAGGCAACTCTTAGCTTCATTGACAAACTTTGTTCTGTTATAAGTAAGTCTCTGTGACTTGGAGCCAACCACATTGGTAACCTGAGCTTCCACTCTTTTTCTTGATTGTGTCTCAGCTTACCAAGGCACCCAAATAAGGGGTTTGGTGTAAAGGGGGGCATCAGTTGTACATTTCATTTATACCTCAGCCAGCCACTGCTGTTGAGTCGATTCTGACTCATAGCAACCCTGTAGGTCAGAGCAGAACTTCCCCATAGAGTTTCCAAGGAGCACGTGGCAGATTTGAACTACTGACCTTTTTGGTTGGTAGATGTAGCACTTACCACTCCCCACTGTGTCTGGTATTCTTCCACTTCACAGTTAGAAAATTGTGGGGTGCCATCCATAGGGAATCACAATGCCTGGAATTAATCACCCAAATTCCCATACATTAGCCACTCCTTTTACAAATTATAATTGTAGTGTGATTAATATATATGCATTTTTAAGTGTATAAATTTAAAGCATATAATTTAGTGACATTAATTGCTTTCACTGTCCTGTGCTGCTATCACTATCTGTTTCGAAAAGTTTTTCATCATCCTAAACTGAAGCTCAGTACCCTTCAGCAGTAACTCCATTGTCTCTTCCCTCCAGCCCCTGGTAACCACTAAGAAACTCTTTATTATGTTTTATGCCCTTAAAAATTTTGTTATAGTAAAATACAGACAGCAGAAGTATGTTATACTGACTATTTTTTAGTGTACAGTCCAGTGGCATCAGTCACACTGGCAGTGTTGTGTTACCATCGCCACTCTTCATCTCCATATTTTTCTATCACTTCTGAGACTCACTGCCTCTTTAGCAATAAGTCCCGTTTCCTCCTTCCCACAACCCCTGATAATAAACTTTGGTCTCTGTACGCTTGCTTGTTCTAGGTATCTCATATAAGTGGGATCATATCATGTTTGTCCTTGTATGACTGACTTGTTTCACTCAGAACAATGTTTTCAAGGTTAATCTGTGCTGTAGTATAGATCAGCACTTTTCTCTTTCTGAGTGCATAATATTCCATTGTATTTTGTTTATCTATTCATCTGTTGATGGCCACTTAGATTTTCCACCTTTTAAGACACTCCTGTTTGAAACACAAAATTGGAAAAAAAATTAATTTTTTGTTGTTATTTTCTGGCTTCTGAAGAAGAGTGATTCATGGGAGGAAGAGACCCACTTGCACTTGTTCCCTGTTCTGCAGACCCTGGCTCTGCAGCGTGGCATCTCTCCACAACTGAGTAGACAGCAAAATTTCATCCTTCTCAGACCTACAGAGGCAGACTCTGTGTTTTAACACCAATCTCAGGAAGCTTCTAGCACCTTGACATTTGAGTGGTGCTATTCGCCACATCCTCTGCTTGTCTGTCACTTTGTCATACTGTGAGGGCTTGTATGTTGCTATGATGCTGGAAGCTATTCCACTGGTACTTAGATACCAGCAGGGTCACCCATGGTGGACAGGTTTCAGCTGAGCTTCCAGATTAAGGCAAACTAGGAAGAAGGACATGGCAGTCTACTTCTAAGAAGACTTAACCCGCGAAGACTGTGTGAATAGTGGCGGAACATTGTCAGATATTGTGCTGGAAAAATGAGTCAATAAAAAATGAGACAATAGGAAAGCTCCATATCAATAGTCAGAACAAAACCAGGTGCTGACTGTGGCATAGATCGTCAATTGCTCATAAACAAATTCAAATTGAATCTGAAGAAAATTAGAACAAGTCTGTGAGGGTCAAAGTATCACCTTGTACCCCACCTGAGTTTAGAGATCATCTCAAGGACAGATTTGATGTGCTGAACACTAGTGACTGAAGATCAGATGAACTATGGAATGACATTAAAGACATCATCTATGAAGAAAGCAAGAAGTCATTAAAAAGACAGAAAAGAAGGAAAAGACTAAATTGGATGTCAGAAGAGACTCTGAAACTTGCATTCCACTGTTAAGCAGCTAAAGCAAAAGGAAGGAATGATTATGTAAAAGAAACTGAACAGAATATTTCAAAGGGCAGCTGGAGAAGAAAAAGTATTATAATGACATGTGCAAAGAGCTGAAAATAGAAAACCCAAAGGGAAGAATAAGTTCTGCATTTCTGAAGCTGAAACAGCTGAAGAAAAAGTTCAAGCCTTGAGTCACAATAGTGCAGGATTCTGCAAAAAAAAATATTAAATGATTCTCAAGCATCAAAGGAAGATGGAAGGAATACATGGAGTCATTATACAAGAAAGAACTGGTACATGTTCAGCCATTTGAAGAGGTAGCATATGATCAAGAACCAGTGATACTGAAGGAAGAAGTTGACGCTGCATTGAAGTCACTGGCAAAAAAACAAGGCTCCAGGAACTGAAGGAATATCAGTTGACATATTTCAACAAATGGGTGCAGCACTGGAAGTACTCACTTGTCTATGTCAGGAAATTTGGAGGACAGCTATGTGGCCAACCAAGTGGAAGAGATCCATATTTACATCTATGCCAAGAAAGTTGATCCAACCAAATGTAGAAATTACAGAACAATATCATTAATATCACACTTGAGCAAGTAAATTTTACTTGAGCAATTAAATTTTTCTAGAGCAAGTAAAATTTTGCTCAAGATCATTCAAAAGTGACTGCAACAGTATATTGACAGGGAACTGCCAGAAATTCAAGCTGGATTCAGAAGAGGATGTGGAACCATGGATATCATTGTTGATGTCAGACGGATCTTGACTGAAAGTAGAGAATACCAGAAAAATGTTTGCCTGTGTTTCGTTGACTATACAAAAGCATTTGATGGTGTGTATCATAACAAATTATGGCTAACATTGCAAAGAATGAGAATTCCAGAGCACTTAATTGTGCTCTCAGGGAATCTGTACATGGCTCAATAGGCAGTTGTTCTAACAGAACAAGGGGACACCACATGGTTTAAAGTCAGGAAAGGTGTGTGTCAGGGCTGTATCCTTTTACCATACCTCTTCAGTCTGTATTGCTAGAAAATAATCCAAGAAACTGGCCTATATGAAAAAGAACAAGGCATCAGGATTTGAGGAAGACTGATTAACAACCTGTGTTACACAGATGACACCACCTTACTTGCTGGAAGTGGAGAAGATCTGAAACATTGACAAAGATCAAAGGCCACAAGCTTCGGTGTGGATTCCACCTCAACATCGAGAGAACAAAAATCCTCAGAACTGAACCAGTAAGTAACATTGTGATAAATGGAGACAAGACTGAGGTTGTCAAGGATTTCATTTTACTTGGATCCACAATCAACGCCCATGGAATTAGCAGTCAAGAAATCAAAAGACACGTTGCATTGAGAAAATCTACTGCAAAGGACCTCTTTCAAGTATTGGAAGGTACAGACATCACCTTGAAGATGTAGGTGCACCTGACCCAAGCTATGGTATTTTCAATTGCATCATATGCATGTGAAAGCTGGGCAATAAATAGGAAAAACAGAGAAGAATTGATGCCTTTGAATTGTGGTGTTGGAGAAGGATATTGAATATACCATTGGCTGCCAGAAGAACAAACAGATCTGTTCTGGGAGAAGTATAACCTGAGTGCTCCTTGGAATCAAAGATGGCAAGACTGTATCTTACATACTTTGGACATGTTGTAAAGAGGGATCAGTCCCCGGAGAAGGACGTCATGCCTGGTAGAGTGGAGGGTCAGCAAATAGGAAGAGGCTCCATGAGATGGATTGACAAAATGGCTGCAACCAGGGACCTGAGCATAAAAATGGTTGTGGGCATGGTGCAAGACTGGACAGTGTTTCATTTTGTTGTGTATAGGGTTGCTATGAGTCCGAACTGACTCAGTGCCACCTAACAACAACATTCTTCACATGGAATCCCTGAAAGTATAGTGCTTAAGTGCTACAGCTGCTAACCAGAAGGTTGACAGTTCAAATCCACTGGGCATTCCTTCAAAACACTGTGGGGCAGTGCCACTCTGTCCCATAGTGTTGCTGTGAGTCAGAATCAATGGCAATGGGACTTCTTTACCTACTGTGTGTTCAGTGAGTTGAATATGTCCAATGAACAGAAGTAGCTTCAAGAAATAGACACTATATCACAAATTTCTGTCAATGCCACTTCAAAATCAGAAAATATATTAAAAATAAAGGTCTTCTAGCACTTCCACTTAAAACTTGGTAGTAAGGAAAATAATGCATTTATCAAATAGGTTCAACTTTTGTCAGGCCTCAGCCATCATAGGTATTCCTTTTCCTCGCTTTCTCAAACTTCTCTTGACATTTAAGAAAGAACTGATACGTCATTATGTTAAGGACTAGTGATTTGCTTCCCTACAGTTTGTGGCATTTTCATTTTTAATGGGACAAGGGTTTCAACCCAAAGAGATGAAATTCTAAGGGTGGTATTTCAACAATTTGCACTCGTGATGTAAAGAGAAGAACTTTAAGTGCCAGGTGCTAAGTTTATGACCTGTCTTCTGGAACATGGCTGGCCAGGTGAGGCTTTAGATGACAACAGTGGTTGCCACTGTGCTCCACAATGGGTCTACTCATGGCTGTGAGAGCTGTAGGTAACCACCCTCCACGTCTGCACAGGACTGCTGGGTTTCTGAGACTTGTGCTACTAGAACCAGTGTACTCGCAAACAAACCGGAACAGTGGTTCCATGAGGTTAGAAGAGATGCATTTATTATGAAAGCATGTTCAGGGTGTTCAACCCATTGTTATCGATCTGATTACAATTTATAGTGACCCTATAGGTCATAGGAGAACTGCCCCACAGGGTTTCCAAAGAGCAGCTGATAGATTTGAACTGCTGACCTTTTGGTTAGCAGCTAAGCTCTTAACCTCTTCACCACTAGGGCTCTGTGCAGTGT
The DNA here is from genome assembly GCA_028571685.1 of Heterohyrax brucei. NCBI lineage: Eukaryota > Metazoa > Chordata > Mammalia > Hyracoidea > Procaviidae > Heterohyrax > Heterohyrax brucei. Next base: position 66,159,900 of record CM053155.1, on the reverse strand, counting down.
GTTAAACCAAAACCCATTGCTGTTGAGTGGATTCTGACTCATAGTGACCCCACAGGACAGTGTAGAACTGCCCGCATAGAGTTTCCAAGGAGCATCTGGTGGATTCAAACTGCTGAGCTTTTGGTTAGCAGACATAGCACTTAACCACTTATACCACCAAGATTGTGCCCAAACTGAAACCAAACCCACTGAGGTTGAGTCGATTCCGACTCATAGAGATTCTGTAGGACAGAGCAGACCTGCTTCTTAGTTTCCGAGGAGTGCCTGGAGGATTCAAACCGCCGACCTTTTGATTAACAGCCATAGCACTTATCTACTACCCTACCAGGTTTCAGGGCTACTTAAATGTCACATAGTGTTAGTAATGACTCTCCAAGTAAAACGCTTTCTAGTTGGACTTTGGAGCAGCTGTCTGGCCAATTGTTCTGCTGTTTGAAACCTTGACTTATCAGAGACTTCTCAGGAGCCTGATGTATTGGGCTGGCCATTACCCGGCTTCACCTGTTTTTGTCTCCACTTCTGGCTGTTCCAGAGAACAGTGCCTCTGTGCTCCTGCATGTGAATAGTAGGCTGCGTGGGCTGGAGAGTTGGTACCGGGGAGAAAGAGACAGCAAGAAAGATGGTCACATTAGATTGGTTCATCCCGGACCTGTAAATCTCAGGGATTCGTCATCAGTGGTGATGGAGCTTGGGGAAACTATCAGCATCCTTGTCAACTGGATGTGTAAACACTCTTGAGCCAAACCAAGCGGCACTGGAAAAGTGTCCTGGCTTAAAAGAAACTGGTTTGCTGTGTGGACAGAAAGAGATTCCTGATTTGTTTGGACAGAGGGTAAGGGAAGCTGGGAAATGGTAATTGGGAAAGTACTGGGATATATATTTCAACTATTTTATTTATATTCCATTTAAGATTGCTTTTGAATATGAGGACTGTCAATTAAGTTCATGAACTCGTCCTACAAAAGGTGTTACATACCTCATTGCTGAATATCACTGTGGTCATCTTCGAAGTACTCCCCTTGGGAATCTATGCACCAATGCCAGTGCCTAGTCTACCCTTTAAAGCAGTTTTGTAACTCTTTTTCTGAAATGGCCATCAGAGCTGTTGTCATATTACCTTTGATGTCCTGAATGTCATCAGATGTATTCCTTTCAATATTTCCTATATCTCTGGGTAAAGAAAACGTCACTGGGGACCGATTAGATGAGCAGGGAGGGTGTTCTAATCTGGTTATTTGTTTACTGGCTGAAAACTCCTTGACAACTATATAATTATATTTGCAAACTTGCCACCGTGCCACAGTTCACAATGGCTCATTCCAGAAAGAGTTCCAAAATTGCTTTGAAGGGTGGACTAGGTGCTGGTGTGGATCCATAGCTTCCCAAGGGGAGTACGTCAAAGGTGACCATAGTGATATCTAGCAGTGAGATATGTAGCACTTAGAACAATTAAGTTCGTGGACCTAATTGTCATACTTCATGTAATGGTAATAAAAACAAGAAACTAGTCAAAAGAGGAACTATGTATTAGTATTTTTGACATTTTGCCTTTGGTCAGTCATGAAATGTAGATTTTGACAGCCTGGGATGCAGGCAGGGGAAGGCCATGTATTCCAAGAGATGCATGTTGGAAACCTTTGCTAGGTGGTTGCAGCATGGTGCTGTGAGGGTCTGTGCAAGTTATCCAGGATGAGGTGGACTCAGGTTTAGACTCTGCCTCTCCTGTGAGCCTGGAGTACTTGGACGAAAGCAGGAATCTCCCCAACAGTGCCTTCCTTTTATGATACTTCCATGTTTGCGATGGACACTCTGCTGGACAGTGGCTGTATGTGCTCCCAACTGAGCTTCACAACCAGTTTTACTACCCACATTTTACAAAACCCAAACCTAGAAGATGTAAATAACTCAACCAAAGTCACACCAGTAGTAGGAGCAGAACAAGAAACCTGCTTCGCTCTCCCTTTATGCCATCTGCCTCTTACCCTGTTTCCTCATTTATAGAATGGACATGTTGTGCCAATAAGAAGTAGTGCCTTAAGAGTCCTTAATGTAATTCTCTGGAGGATATACAGGTGCTTGGTTAGATCCTTTCCCAGCCTCCCTCCCTCATTTAGGGCTTAACCATCACTCTAAGTTGTTTCCAGAAATACCAGTGTCAGTGCAGAACTTGTTGACTTTCTAAGTGACATTGCTTATTCATGTTTCTCTGAGTTATGACAAGGATCCTGGTTAAAGAATTCTTATTAAGTAAATATGTTTTTAGTTACTGAACTTTGCTTTTAGCAAAAGCAAGAGCTACAATTGTTGCCTTTTATTTTGACCCTTAGCCTATGAGACAGTGTTAGAGGCTTGTTTCTTTTCTTTCATGTGATCTATTCATGCACAGCCTTGGGGCTGAGATTTTGTCTTTCATGCATGGTATTTCAGCATCTGATGTAGATCCCTCAGATAGCTCACTCTGCCCTTGTGTTTGCTGACTCACAGTGCATCTTCTGGCTGTGGGGCTTGGGCTTTGAATTGAGAGACAGATGCTTGGTAATTACGAGGTTTCCTTCCTACAGCAGGGGATTGGCAAGTCATCCTTTTGTTTTGTAAGGAAAAATTTTAAGCAATATCTGAAACAGCCAGAACAACAGCTTTTAGATGGCAGGGAAAATGAAAAGAATCCTTAAATTACTTTCACCTCCCTTACTGCAAAAATGGATTTTGAAAGGTAGTCTCACCTGTGATTCCATTTTAGTGATGACTGGTGGAGAGACACAGATCAGTTACGTGTTTGGGATGATGGCCATATGGGATGGGTAGAGCACGGGCAACAGCTCCAAGCAGAGATTTCCAGTGTCAATGCTGGTTTCCATCAATAAAATGCTCATTTATTGCAGGGACATTTAGAAGGTACAAGTAGGCAAAAAAGAAAAATATCCCAAATCCCTATCACTTTGCACTAAACATTCTTTGCATCCCAGTAAGTGTCATATATATAAGTAAAATACCAAAACCAAACCCATTGCCATTGAGTTGATTCTGACTCACAGCAACCCTATACCTATAGGACAGAGTAGAACTGACTGATAGGGTTTCCAGGGAGCAACTGGTAGGTTCGAATTGCCAACATTTTGGCTAGCAAGCAGCCAAATTTTTAACCACTGTGCAACCATGGCTCCATCTATAATATTACATATGGAATATATACGTAATTATATAATCATAATTGATTATTTTATAACTTGATCCCCCACTTTGCATTATATAGTAAACAACTTGTCATAATTATACATCTCTATCCTTAATACTCAAAGTGTAGTCCACAGACTGCAGGGAACCCTAGTGGTATCGTGCTTAAGTGCTTCAATTGGTAACTGAAAGGTTGACAGTTCAAATCTGCCAAGTACTCCTTGGAAACTATGGGGGCAGTTCTACTGTGTCCTATAGGGTCACTATGAGTTGGAATCAACGGCAGTGGATTTTGGTGTTTTTTTTTGGTCCACAGACTGGTACATCAGCACCACACTGGAAAACTTGTTGGAAATGCAGACTCTTAGGCTCCATCTTGGACCTCCTCAATCAGAATTCTGCATTTTAACAAGATTCTCAGATGCTTTTTTGCACATCAGAGTGGGGTACTGAACTACTCATTAAGTGGCTGCCCAATGTTCCATTTTATAAATGTGCTGTAACTGAGATAACTGCAACCAATTTGTTACCATTTGAACATGGAGATGTTATATAAATTTATACTTTTATAATCTGTGCTGTGATAAACATCCTTGTACTAAATGTATCTCCTTGTCTGATTAATTATCTAGGGAATATCAGTAGGCAAGGATGCTACTTTTAAGAATCTTTGGGGAAAAGCTGCCAAGTATTGCTCCCATCAGTAATGTGAATGTCCATTTTGGCATGCCAATTCTGACAATTACCTTCACCTTAAATTTTTAATCATTTGCTAGAAATAAGTGATACTTCATCACCAATGGGTAATTTGTTTGATTACTGATGTAGTTAAATTCATTTGCTTGCAGACCTTTTGTTTTGTTTATACAAATTGTTTGGGTACTTTGTCGATTTTTCCTTTGAGATGTTTGCCACTGTTTTTGAAGGTTTGGTAAGAACTCCTCAAATATTAGATATTACGTCTTTGACATGTTTTGCAGTGTAGTCTCAATTTTAAATACAGTATTTTGTGCCATCAGTGGACTATGTTCCAATTGCAGGAAAAGGATTTTGGAAAAAAAAGCCTAAATTGGAAAAATACACTCAACATAACCATAGAAGCTTTTCTTCTGAGACCAAAATGAGACATGTTACTTGTTGAAGTAGACTCTGAGGTTCTAACTGAGCAACTCTCTTCTAACCTGCGAAGGTCTGCTCTGCAGTCTCAGGGACCCAGGGGTGTTTCTTCTTTTCTTCTATTGTTAGACACTGGATTTTTCAGAGGGTGGAGCTGAAAGCACTTTTAATCTTTTTAATAAGACCTTATAATTTCTAATGGGGAGTATATGTAGAGGATGATTTGTATAAATTTTTTAAAATTTCTAAATGGAGAGCAGGCAGAGATACTTTAAAGGATCCTTTAAAGGATTGTCAGTTCTGTAAATAGCCTTACTTACAACCTTATTTTCCACCCATCCATTGCTATCAAGTTGATTCCAACTCATAGCGACACTATAGGACAGAGTAGAATGGCCCTGTAATGTTTCCAAGGATCGCATAGTGTATTCGAACCTCTGACCTTTTGGTTAGCAGCTATAGCACTTGACCCCTGTGCCAACCATATTTGCAGGATTCCATTATGTCTGAGGTGACAAGAAATTAGCTTTATTAATAGTATGTCCTCTCTTGACCCTGATTCAATTATATATTTAATAGCCAGTGTAGTTTAGACTTAGAATGAAGAGCAATGGTGGGTAGAATATGTGGTTGTCCAGAATGACCTGTGGACATAAAAGAACCCTGAACTCATAGCTGCAGCAGGAGTGACTGACATGCCTGTCCTTGCAGGCACAGCAGTCAGAATGGTGCTCCATGGAGAACTCTCAACTGGGGACTAGGGCCAAGAATAGGCTTAACGTTTTTCTTAGGAGGAAAGGAGATATCATGGATTGAATTTTGTCCTTATCCCAAAATATGTATCACCCTGTCCAAGTCATGACTCTTAGTATTGTGTGGTTGTCCTCTATGTTGTGATCTGATGCAGTTATGCTATGGTGTTGTAAATCCTAACCTCTGTGATGTTAATGAGGCAGGACATAATCTACAGGATTCTGTTGTGTCCTGAGTCAATCACTTTTGAGATATAAAAGAGAGATGCCAACAGAGAAGAGAGGAGCTTCCTACCACCAAGGAAAAAGAACCAGGAGCAGAGCACATTATTTGGACTCTGGGTCCCTGCACTGAGAAACATCTAGATCCAGGGAGAAGTTGATGACAAGGACCTTCTCTCAGAGCCAACAGAGAGAAAAAGCCTTTTCTGGATCTGGTGCCCTGAATCTGGACTTCTAGCCGCCTAATATGTGAGCAAATAAATTTCTCTTTGTTAAAGCCATTCACTTGTAGTATTTCTCTTATGGCTGCACTAGATAACTAAGACAGGAGCCACGGGGTTGGCCCAAATCTTCCTCTAAAGCAGTGTCTTCTGCCTGATAAAGACTGAATCTAGGACCTTCTTCCACAACTCAAGAGTAATTTTGCACTAAACACGCAGGGCTGACCCTCTGAACACTAGTTATTCCAGATGAGTTCCCCTGCAGGGCTATGTTTCCCATCCTATGATTAAAAGGAAAAGCCAAGCCAAGTGGTAAGTATCACATAAGCCCATCTCTCCAAGGTTGGTCTCCTGCCTGTCCTCATACAGACAGTTCTGAGTGCCTGCCAAGGGAGGACACTTCCCAAGACTGTGATCTACAAGATGAACAGGATGCAGCCTCTCTCAACCATGGTCTACCACGGCTGATAAATATGAAATCAGTTGCTACGGTCCACTGTGCTAAGGGTAGTAATGATCAGTCAATACTTAGGATCTAGGCTTCTAAGGTCAAATCCAGCCACTTGGGCAAGTCACTGCATCTCTTGCTTTAGTTTCCTCCATATATAAAATGGAGTCAATAATAATACTACATAAGGCAATATGAAGATGAAATGAATTAATGTACATAAGTGCTTAGAACGGCACCTGGTATATAAGACATGCTGTATAACTGCTGTTGTGATCCATAGACTGCCGCAAACCAAATCAGTCTTAGAAAAATACAACCAAAATGTTCCTTAGAGTTGAGGATAGTGAGACCTTGACTCACTTATTCTGGATATATCATCAGGAAAGACCAGTCGTTAGAGAAGCACATTGTGTTTGGTAAAGGGTCAATGATAACAAGGAAAACCCTCAGTGAATCAGATGAATTGAAATAGTAGCTGCAACAATGCACTGAAACATACCAGCAGGCATGACGATGGCTTGGAACCAGGTAACATTTCATTCTGTTGTACATAAGGTTGCCATGAGTCAGAGCCAACTTGATAGCAACTGTTAGCAACCACATATAGTTGCTAGCTTTTTTTTAATCATCTTGGGAGTGAGTAGATTGCTATGAGTGTATGGAAGGAGGGTTAACTGTCTCTGTGGCAGCTGAGGGCTAGTTGGGGAGGGTACAATAAATGTAAGGGAGACGAGCTGGATGTTGAAGAGAAAGTAGGAATTTGTGGGAGATGAGAAGTTAAGCCAAAAGGAAGAGGCTGGAAACTTGTTGCCTGGTAATTTCCATAAGTAGTTCAGTGTGCTGAAACCTTGGATACTAGGTATGTAAAGTGAAGATGAGAGAGGAGGCTGATGAGATGGAGCAGAACAGTCTTGAAGAGCTTGATAAATGAAGGAATTCGGCCTTCACCTGGAAGCAGTGAGAAAACAGTAAGATGTTTTGGGTATGGGTATAGAATGAAGAAGGTCGTATTGGAAACAGTCAAGTCTGGTAGTGGGGAGGGTAGAGAGGGGGCTGATTGTAGGGTTGTTGGCATTATCCTGAGGAGAGGTGAGGGGACTGACCTGGAGCAGTTGTTCCAGAGGTGCAGGAGGACTCCAAGAGTGCCAGAGAGGGGACCTTTAGTGCTGTGGACTGTGCATCGAGGTGATAAGACACAGGGTAGAGGGAGACCTCTGAGGCTGCTGGCTCCAATCACTGAATGGTGGGGTGTTTGGTGAGGAGAGCAAGGATAGGAGGCAGGCTGAGGAGGGAGACAGGGAGCTGGTGAGAGGGGTGCTCCAGCAGAGGTATACATATATGGTTAGCTTGGGACAGTACAGAAGCTGGGGGTAAAAATTTGGGGTCATGTGAATATAGGTTGCACTTGGTTGAATGTAGGTTGCACTTGGTGATGAGGGACTCTTACGAGTCCTTTCAGGGGCCCACAAGTCTCTGGGTGACTCTGTGAACCAGAAACCATCTCCCTCCTGTGGACTCATGGCTCAGCAGTCAGACCCTCACTAGTATGCGTGCCACCACATATATGTGCCACATAGAACCTTGGGCAATGGCTGATCTCTGTGAGTTAACTCCCGTCAGAGTCTTAGTGCATAAAGGAGGATAGTATTGACCTTTTGTTCATAAAGGAGGATAATTATTGAGAAAACAAAGAAACGTGCGTTTGTGAGAATGCGTTATGATTGCAGTGTGCTCCTCACTTTGCCCTGGACATGATGGTCCTGACCCAGTTTCAGGAAGCAATGGCTGTCCTAAGAATCTGAGGGGAGGAAGGAGAGACCTTGTTCTCTGGGCCTATAGAGCAGCACAAATGTTTGACTTTTATTGAGACATTTGTCCTTTAGGTTTTATGTAGAGCAGATGTGAAGCATGTTGGTGCTTCAAAACAGAAGAGGCAGCAAATTCATGCAAATAATCATGGCACAATCAGGGGAAGTCCCAGATCTCTTAACTCCAGACTATACCCCCAAAGCCATTTCTTTTACAGATTGTGCAACAGGCACTTTGGGTGTTGATGAGCATAGATACATTCGCCTAGTAGCCCCAGTGACAGGGAGATTTTGAATGCAGAGAGAACATCTGTAACAGATGTGACTTTAGGGAGACAGTGGGGACAGGATATTTTGTCTCCTTTGCATGCAGCATCAGTCTGACAGTAAATCTTGTTTGTGAAAAAACCAGTGATAACTGTTGTGTTACAATCCTACACAGGCAATGGTGTGTTAAAGCTGTCTCTAGTAGAGAGGCCATGGCAGGCATGAACAGAAGAGTCAAATACCATTTCCCATGTGGTAGGTTAAAATTGTCATCAGAACAGGAGGTGCATAACAAAATGTCCTCCAAATAAAGCTGTTCTTGATTTCAAACGTGAAAAGCTGTTTTGGCATACATCTGTCAACTTGTGATCTTGAGCTGCCTGCAACTACTTGGACTTAAGAGGACTAGCCAAAAATAGGTCTCAACAAAGAGTCTATGTTTCTATTATTAGTTCCTATAAATATACCATTCTTTTTCCTCAGAGTCAGAGCCATGTCAAAGGTGCATTCTTATTTAGACACCCTAATCTTTACATTATGCCTGCTAACCAAAAGTTCGGCAGTTCAGATCCACCAGATGCTCCTTGGAAACTCTCTAGGATGGTTCTACTCCTCTGTCCTATAGGGTCACTATGAGTTGGAATCAACTTGATGGCAATGGAGCTGGGACTCTTTAAGAGATAGTCTTCAATCCATTTAGCATGTCTACTTTGAGAGGCATATATACCCAAAGTGTTCCCATTTTGGCAGACAACATTAACAATAGCAATTTTGGTGTGTACCAGGTGCTGGCTGTGTTAGATGTACATTACTTCATTTTATAGTCATAGTTACTTATTGAGATAGGTACTGTATATATTCTCATTGTCCATTCAGGAAAACTAAAGCTTTAGGGGTTATATACTTAGTCCAAGGAAGCTGACACAGAACCATGCTTTCTTTGTACAAAACATTCTTGAATCCAGAACCAGCAATTTCTCACCCTAGTGCTCATGATGAATCATGTTGTCCATTTTGAGTTGTACAATGACATGGTCTATTATGCTGGGGATGACAAATTGAAGAGATGACATTGGATTCATCATCAAAAACAAACATTTCAAGATCAATTCTGAAGTACATATCCATATGGTATCATATCCATACACCTACAAGGAAGACCAGTTAATGTAAATATTATTCAAATTTACACACCAACCGTTAACACCAAAGATGAAGAAATTGAAGATGTTTGCCAAGTTCTGAAGTCTGAAATTGATCACATATACAATCAGGCATTTATAATTATTGGTGATTGGAATGCAAAACTTAGAAACAGAGACAGACAGTAGTTAGAAAATATGGCCTTGGTAATGGAAACAAAGCCTTGGATTGCATGATAGAATTTTGCAAGACCAACAACTTATTCATCAGAAATACTTTTTTTCAAGACCACAAATGATAGCAATATACATGGATCTCTCCAGATGGAAAACACAGGAATCAAATTGACTGCACCTGTGGAGAGAGAGAATGGAGAAGCTCAATATCATTAATCAGAAAGAGGTCAGGGTGGATTGTGAAACAGACCATGAGTTGCTCATGTGCAAGCTAAAAATGAAGAAAATTAAAACAAGTCCACAAGAGCCAAAGTATGCCCTTGAATATATCTCAGCTGAATTTATAGATTGTGTCACAAATAGATTGATGCATTGAACAGTAGTGACTAAAAAACAGAAAAGTTGTGGGATGATGGTCAAGGACATCCTACATAATGACAGCAAAAATTCACTATAAAGTCAGGAAAGAAGGAAAAGGCAAAAATGAATGTCAGAAGAGACTCTGAAACTTGCTCTTAAATGTAGAGTAGCTAAAGCAAGTGGAAGAAATGATGAAGTAAAAGAGCTGAACAGATGACTCCAAAGGTCAGCTCAGGAAGACAAAGTAAAGTATAACCAAGAAACATGCAGAGACCTGGAGTTAAAAAACCAAAGGTGAAGAACTTTCTTGGCATTTTTCAAGCTGAAAGGACTGAAGAAGACATTCAAAACTTGAGTTGCAGTCTTGAAGCATTCGATGGGCAAAAGATTGAATAACACAGGAAACATCAAAAGAATATGGAAGGAATACACAGAGTCACTGTACCAAAAAGAATTGATTGATGTTCAGTCACTTCAGAAAGTAGCATATGATCAAGAACCAATAGTACTGAAGAAGTCTAAGCTGTACTGAAAGCATTGGCAAAAAACAAGGCTCCGGGAATCAACAGAATATCAACTGAGATGTTTGAACAAATGGATGAAACCCTAGAAGTGCTCATTTACCTATGGCAAGAAATTGCAAGACAGCTAGCTGGCCAGGTGACCAGAAGAGATCCACACACGTGCTTATTCCAAAGAAAGGTGACCCAATGTATATCAGTAAGAAACTGCCAGATATTCAAGCTGGATTCAGAAGGGGATGAGGCATGAGGAGTATCTTTGCTAATATCAGATGAATCTTGACTGAGAGAGAATACCAGAAAGACGTTTATTTGTGTTTTATTGACTATGCAAAAGTGTTCAACTGTCTTGATAACAACAAATTATGGATAACATTGTGAAGAATAAGAATTCCAAAACAGTTAACTGTACTCAAGAGGAACTTGTACATAGACCAAGAGGCAATCTTTGGAATAGAGCAAAGGGATACTTGGTTTAAAATCAGGAAACGTTTGAGTCAGGGTTGTATCTTTTCACTGTACTTATTCAATATGTATGCAGAACAAATAATCTGAGAAGCTGGACTATATAAAGAAGAATGCAGCATCAGGATTAGGGCAGACTCATTAACAACAGTCTTGCTGAAAGTAAAGAGAACTTGAAGCACCTACTGATAAAGATCAAAGATTACAGCTTTGTGTATGATTAAACCTCAACATAAGGAAAATGAAATTCTTACAATGGGACAAATAAGGAACAAAAACATAATAAATGGAGAAAATAGTGACATTTTCAAGGATTTCATTTTATTTGGATCCATAATCAATGTCCATGGAAGCATCAGTAAGAAGTCAAACAACATATTGCATTTGGTTAAATCCGATGCAAAAGACCTCACTCAAGTGTTAAAAAACAAAGATGTCACTTTGTGGACTAAGGTCTGCCTTGCCCAAGCCATGGTATTTTCAATTGCCTCTTAATCCACCAGGTGCTTCTTGAAAACTCTATGGAGCAGTTCTGCTCTGTCCTGTAGGGTTGCTATGAGTTGGAAATGACTCGACGGCAGTGGGTTTGGTTTTGGGTTTTTCCTTATATTTGTGAAAGCTGGACAATGAATAGAGAAGATCAAAGAAGAATTAATATCTTGAATCATGGTGCTGGAAGAGAATATTGAATATATACCGTGGACTTCCAGAAGAATGAACAAGTCTGTCTTGGAAGAAATACAACTAGAATTCTCCTTAGAAGCAAGAGTGGTGAGACTTCGTCTTACGTACTTTGAACATGTTATTAGGAGGGACCACTGTTGCCATAAAACACAGATTCGAGCTGCCTACCACATAGCCATTATTGAGAGAAGGGTGAGGCGAGTAGCAAGAGGGCTTGAGTGTATACCAGCATACAAGAGAGAGGGGAATGCGCTCTTCCAAAAGTCTGTCTGTCTATTGGAGACTGACTGGAGGGTTTTATAGGGTTAGGGCTTAAGCTTGATGAATTTGAAGAATATTGTTAGTTACTTTTTCAGGAGGGCAGATTGACCTCCTGTAGGTATTCTTTTGGGGTCTGTTGGCACCACCCTGGTTTCAGTCACAAGATGGGTGCCCATTGTCCGGATGTCTTGCTCCAGATCTTATTGGTTTCTGTTCTGCTTCTTTAAGAGGAACATAAGTTAATTTTAAACTTGATAGAAGATGAAGAATAGGAGGTAGAGTAGGAGGGGAAAGAAATCATAAATCACCAAGAGTATATGAAAGTTACTATGTAAGCCAAACGGAAACAATACTATGATACCCAGGATGTTAGGGCTCTACAGTTTCTGTCTCACACGGTTCCTACAACCCCTTTCTCACACTGCCCCTTTCAGCAGTGCCCTGGGAGAAGGACATCATGCTTGGTAGAGTAGAAGGTCAGTGAAAAAGAGAAAGACCTTTAACAAAATGAAGTGACACTGGGCCAGAAAAATGGGCTCAAACGTCCCAAGGATTGTGAGGATGGTGCAGGATCAAGCGGCATTTCATTCTGTTGTATGTAGGGTTACTGTGGGTTAGAACTGACCTGATTGTGCCTGACAACAGCAGTGCTCATGTTGGCATGTTAGGTTTGAGGTGCTCCATCAGCACTGAATATATAGTGGTCTACTGAGGACATTGGTTGGCGCTGGGAGTAAGAATTTGGAAGTCATCTGAAGGTCTGTTATGCTTGCTCATGGGCTCTGTTATCCAATGATGAAACAGTAAGAGTGACTTTATATATCTGTTACTCTCTTTTTCCTGAAGAGCCAGAAAGAACCTTAGGTATTCTTATTCCAGGCCCTTTATGTGCAGATAAGCAAAATGAAGCAGAAAGGTTAAGTTATTTTCTTAGTCATGAAGTGCTGCTATAACAGAAATACCATAAGGGGATAGCTTTAACGAAGAGACATTTATCGTCTCACAGTCTAGTAGGCTACAAGTCCAAATTCAGGGCATCAGCTCCAGGGTGAAACCTTTCTGTCTCTCTTGGCCCTGGGGGAAGGTCCTTGCCATTTAATCTTCCCCTGACTGAAGAGCTTCTTAGTGCAGGGGCCCTGAGTCCAAAGGACTTGCTATTCTGACTCTTGTTTCTTGGTAGTATGAAGACCCCCGTCTTTCTGCCAGCTTCTCTTTTTTATATCTCAAAAGAGTGCTTTAAGACACAATGTAGTCTTGTAGATTGTGTCTTACCTCATTAACATAACTGCCACTAATTCTACCTCATTAATGCCATAGAGGTGGGATTTACAACACATATGGAAATCACATCAGATGACAGAATGATGGACAGTCACACAATACTGGGAATCATGAACTAGCCAGGTTGACAGATATTGGGCTGGGAGGGGGACACAATTCAGCCTATGATAGTCATTTTCCCAGCATCTTTCTGCTTGTAGATGAGGAGCCAGTCCAAATCTGTCTCCATCCATTGCTGTGTTCTCTCAGCTCCTCTGCTGTCCTTGTCTAGGTTTTCTAGAGAAACAGGATCCGTGAGATACCTGTATCTATCTCTCTATATTTGACTATGAAGATCATAAAAAATTATGGGTAACATCATGAAGAATAAGGATTCCAGAACACTTAATGTTGCTCATGAAGAACTTGTAGTAGATCAATCATATCCATATCATATGTGTGTGAAAGCTGAGCAATGAATAAGGAAGCCAAACCATGGATGCCTTTGAATTGTGCTGTTGGAGAAGACTTGAATGTACCATGGACTGCCAAAAGAATAAACAGATCTGTTCTGGAAGCATAACAAGAGTGCTTCTTGGAAACGTGTGGGAAGACTGCATCTTATATACATTGTGCATGTCATCAGGAAGGATCAGTCCTTGGAGAAGAACATCATGTTTGGTAAAGCAGAGCATCAGGGAAACAGAGGAAGACCCTCAAGGAGACGGATTGATGCAGTGGCTGCAACAATGGGCTTAAGCGTAAAAACAATTTGGGGCATGGCGCCAGACCAGGCAGTGTTTCATTCTGTTGATCAGAGGGTTGCTGTGAGTTGCAATCAACTCAACGGCACCTAACAACAATAATAACAGCATGGAATGACAAGTATACAGGTGCTTGGCTAAACCACTAGAAAGCATAAAGTAGCTAATTGACACATGAAATTAACCATCGTTTCTGGTGTCTAGAACACATCTCAAGAGCACACACATCCCAGTCAGTAATTGAGTCTTCACCTGAGGTCTGTGTGTTGGAAGTGATCCTTGGGATTTGAATGAGGTTTTTCTGAGCACCAGTGAAGTGAGCAGATCAAGAAACAGTGATAGCCCTGATGGCAGATCTGCACAGTGTAAGGGTTGGACCTCTGGAAACCATGGCACCAGGACCTCCATTTGCCCATTTGTCAGTGAACCTCCTATTGTGGCTGATTACTGTGTTTTTCTAGTAATTCTGAACCTAAGTGTGGAAGAACTTTAGAGCAAGTGTCGAGAACATCAGAGAAGCTGGATCCAGGAAGGTAGAGATGTCTGTAGGGTTAGTGGAAAGTAACGAAGGAAGAAGCTTCCCTGTCTGCTTCCAACTGAAAGTTGAATCTACAGGTGTTATCTTTTTTGGGAGGGGGGGGGCACCACTATTTCTTTTTCTTAATTGTGATTAAGTGGAAGGATACAGTCCAAATCAATTTTGCATGCCCGCCTGTCTGTAGCTCCTGCTGCTCTTCTTCCCCGTGACAACACATTCCTCCTTTTCTCTCTATGCTTATCGTATCCTCTTAACAAGCTCCTGTCTCCTCCTCTCTACTCTCTTCCCTGTCATCTAGGAAGAGACCTGTAGGACAGAATCCTATAAAGGCATAGAGCCATGAAGTACACACACCATATGGTCACATTGTGTCCCTGAGTCCAGTCCATTTTTGTCCTAATAGGTGACCTCAGTAGTGTTTTCTGGTCAGGGGCAGCAGCAGGTCTAGGGGCCATACTTTCAGTGGATTTCCCAGGCTATTGGACCATCAACTGTGATCTTCCAGTAGGGTTCTTGAGCTGTACCCCTTTTCTTCTCATGTTGCTGCAGGGAGTCAACATTGCGTGCTAGGGGTGTTATCTTTGAGCTGTTCTCTCCTCATTCCACCAGCTCACTACTATGCACCCTCTAATGACACTCTTGTCTGCATTTTGCAAACATCTGCTAGCTGCTGCTTTTCCTTCCCTGAGTCTTGACAAACAATGCCCTTAGTTACAAAGGGATATTTATAACCAGCAGAAAGCACAAACAAGCCTTTGACTACCATATTAACATTTTGGGATTCTTTAGTGTTTCCAGCCTTGTTTGCAATTCACCCCTTGAGATCCTACTACTTTCAGTCTTGGTAAGGTTGTATAGTTTCGCTTGTCTGCTCTCCTATTCTTAGAAACTTAGGTAGGGGAGGAGAACCCACTGCAAATCATAAAGAAGAAAGAAACTGGAGGCCTTTGGAACCTCTGAGAGATTTTACCCAGGCCTCTTTCCTGGTCCCCTCTCTTTCTCCCTTCTCTGTACCTGTGCTAGTGAGCACAGTAAGCTGACTCAGGCCTGGAGACTGGTAGGATCTAGAAGGAAGGCTGTGGATGATTAAGGGACTGAAATTCACACCTTCACATTGTTCTCATAGGCTCTTGTGGCCTTCTGTTGAAGGAATAAAAATTGCTTGAAGCAGATAAGTCACAATGAATGAATACATGCATGAATTAAATAATAAATTATATACAACTATATACTCACATTAAAAATTATAATAAAAAGATGCTTTAGGTAAATAGGGCACAATTTACAGAATGTCCAAACTAGAAGGGATTTTAGAAATTCCCTAAACTCATGCTCTGATTTTGTAAATGAAACCAGGCCCTTTACCTGGAAGGATGCATAAGAAACACCAGGATTTCTAGTGGCCCTTTCTTTATAATATTATTTAATGTTCTTTTTCTGCTTACCAAAACCATATGTTTAATTATAGCTGGTATTTCTACAAATCCTATTCACAAAAGTATAAAAATGGAAATCACCTGTAATCCTTGTTGTTGTTGCTATATGCCATTGAACGGGTTCCAATTCATAGCGACCCTGTGTATAGCAGGATGAAACACTGGCCAGTCCTGCACGAGTCTCCCAATCATATTGCTATGTTTGAGCTCGTTGGTGAAGCCACTGTGTCAGTCCATCTTGTTGAGGGTCTTCCTCTTTTTGCTGACTCCTTTACCTTACCAAGCATGATGTCCTTCTCCAGGGGGCTTGTCTCTCATGATAGATAACATCCAAAATATGTGAGACCTAGACTCCTCATCCTTGCTTCCAGGTAGCCTTCTGGCTGTACTTCTTGCAAGACAGACCCCTTCATTCTCCTGGCAGCCTGTGATGTCTTTACAATGCCCTGCCAGCACCACGATTCAAAGGCGTCAGTTCTTCTGGAGCTTCCTTATTCATTGTTCAGCTTTGGCATGAATATGAGGCAATTGAAAATATCATGGCTTGGGTCATGCACACTTTAGTAAGCAGAGTGATATCTTTGTAGCGTTTTAAAGAGGTCTTTTGCAGCAGATTTGCCCTATGTGATTTCTTGACTGCTGCTTCTGTGGGTGTTGACTGTGGATCCAAATAAAATGAAATCCTTAACAACCGCAGTATTTTCTCTATCACGATACAGGGTTGCTATGAGTAGGAATTAACTTGTTGGCAGTGTTTTTTTTTTAACCATGATGCTGTTGCTTGTTGGTTCAGTTATGAGAATTTTTGTTTCCTGTATGTTGGAGTGTGCTGAAAGCTTATGGACTGTGATCTTCATCGGTAAGTACTTCAAGTACTCTTCACTTACAGCAAGGAGGACTGTGTTATTTTTGTATCCCAAGTTGCTGACGGATCTTCCTTCAATTGTGATGCTGTGTGCTTCTTCGTGTAGCTCAGAACTCAAATTATTTTTTCAGCATACAGATTGGATGAGTATGGTGAAAAGATACAACTTTGACACAAATCTTTCCTGACTTTAAACCTTTGGCATCCATAGTTCCATTTGAAAGACTGCCTCTTGGTCTGTGTACAGGTCCTGCATGAGCACAATTAAGTGCACTGGAATTCCTCTTCTTTGCAGTGTTACCCATGATTTGTCATGATCCGTGCAGTCAATTGTCTTTGCATAGTCAATAAAACATGAGGAAACATCTTTCTGGCCTTGTTTGCCTTCAGCCATGATTCATCTAAAACCAGCGATGATAAACCTCGTTTAATATCCTCCTCTGAATCTAGCCTAAATTTCTGGCAGCTTCTTGTCTATGTACTGCTGCAAGTGCTTTTGACTTAGCTTAAACAAAATTTTGCTAGTGTGTGATATTAATGGTACTGTTTGGATAATTTCCACATTCTACTGGATCATCTTTCTTTGGAATAGGTACAAATGTGGATCCATTCCAGTCACTTGGCCAGGTAGTTGTCTTCCAAATTTCTTGGCATACTCCAGTGAGCACCTCCGATATTCCATCCATCTGTTGAAATATCTCAGTAGGTATTCTGTCAATTTCTGCAGCCTTGTTTCCACCAATGCCTCCAGTGCAGCTTGGACTCCTTCCTTCAGTCCCATTAGTTCTTAATCATCTGCTACCTTTTGAAATGGTTGAACACTGACCACTTCTTTTTTTGGTACAGTATTTCTGTGTATCCCTTCTATCTTCTTTTGATATTTCCTGCATTATTCATTATTTTGCCTGTAGGATCCTTCCCTGTTGCAAACTCAAAGCTTGATATTTTTCTTCAGTTCTTTCAGCTTGAGAAATACAGAGCCTGTTCTTCTATTTTGGTTTTCTTACTCCATATTTTGTACCTTCCGTTACAGTATTTTGTCTTCTCCAGCTGCCCTTTGAAATCTTTTGTCTAGCTCTTTTACTTCATCTTTTCTTTCTTGTGCTCTAGCTGCTGTACGTTCAAGAGCAAGCTTTGGAGTCTTTTCTGACATCCATTTTAGCCTTTTCTTTCTTTCCTGACTTTTTAATGACCTTTTGCTGTCTTCGTGTGTAATATCCTTAATGTCATCCCATTACTCATCTGATCGTTGTTCATTAGTGTTCAGTGCATCAAAACTATTCTTAATCTTAGTAGTTAAAAACGGTTATTGCTGATACCCTTTGCTGTATATCCTTGCAGTCATTTTTATTTCACACGTACTGTTTTATTATAAGTAAGTTTGTGTCATGTTATTCACACTACTTTCTAGTCTTTTTCAGGTTGGTGTCATGAAGGTTTTCTTACTTTTTTAAGTATCACTCAAGACCATTCCTTTTTTGGGCCTGTAGAGAGCTCTGTACCATTGATCACCCAGATTTTAGGCCACTCATTTTTTAAAATTTTGGGATGTCTAGTTTATTTACCTTGGTTTACTATTGCAAAACACATGTATATGTCTGATTATTTCCTTAGAATAAGTTTTCAGAGCTTATGGAAAATTTGTAAAGTGTCAAGTTTCCTCCATAGATATGCTATACCTCTTTATACTTCCCCAGACAGAGGATACATTTCTTTGAGCTCTAAATAATACTAGGATCAATCTTTTGAGTGTCCTGGGGGACACCGTCTCTTACTGTTTTTTCTTGTCGCAGTAGGTGTGGTGAATATTTGACGCTGTTGCTTTCCCTGCCCCACAGCAGGTGTTGCTAATCAGTTATGGCACCACCCACCCCCAGCCCTGGACAAAGCTTTGGAATCCTCAGCAGTGTGACACAGGCAGTTACTCACTGTTAGAGGTAACACAAGATGTAAAACCTACTTGCCCCCTGCAAGCCAAGGGTTGATCCCTGTTCTGCAGGTATATGCCAATTCCCTTTGTATTCCTTCCTGAAGTGTGAGTGTGTATGGGGGAGTGGGAGAGTATAGGCCACACCTGCACAGATTGGTTTTGGAAACATCTGGGTGGTGTTTCTATAGGCACCTAAACAAGAATCAAAATCTACACACCTTAACCCCACTTGCTGTCATTCTTTATACCCAGCAGCCACTTTATTCTCATCCTACTGCCTGGAGGTACTCAGGAAGTTGAAACTTTTGGTTTTCAGGAAGCTTTTATTAAAATGAAAACTTCCTTGGGGAGCATGGTACCCGAAGGCTTTATCTGTTGGCACTTTCATTCTAAATCAAGGTGTTGGCAACGTTGCAGAATGCAGATGAGAAGTGGCAAAATGGAGTGAGGGGTTGGACCATGGAGAAAAGGTTGGGCCAGCAGGAGGAGACAAGTGCCAACAGGACCTGGAGACAACCTGAGCTGGTTCTGGACTTTGGCATTGTTAGTGCTGATAGGCTTTCTTCTAGCAAATGATTGTACTGATGTGATGGGGGTGAGTAAGCTGATAACTTCCATCTCTATCACTGTTAGCAATGAAACTGCTTTCAAAACTATCTAACCTGGGTAGTTTGGTTTGTTGGCAGGTGGGTGCTACACTGCAGTGTGACCTGCTTTCCCCATGGTAAACACTTTCCACTTGAGCTTCCTAAACATACAGGATTGGAAATAGAGCTGCCTTGTGTGTCGGTCCCCGTTGTGGGCACTGCCTGGAAGACCCATGTGCTTATCTGTTATTCAGTCATGACACACTTAGGTGACAGGTCACAGTGCCTTGGTTGGGTGGGGCTTCCTCACAGTGATTGCCTTTTCCACTCCCATCCTCCTTGCACCCACCCCACATCTCTGCTTGGGTACCCCTTTGTTCATACCTCCTGGACGCTGCACTGAGGTGGCATGTATCCAGAGCACAGCAGTATCAGGAGAAGGAACACAGGAGTCAGGCCACCTTGGGATGAGGTTCAGGCTCTGCCAGTTAATGGGTAAGCGTGGACAATTTGTCCAAGCTCCCTGCCTATAAGGCATCCTGTAGCGATGTGTTACCTCCAAGTAGATGAGGACAGTGTTACCTTAGATTAATCTCTGATGTAGCTCCTGGCACATCATCAAGGCTAAATAGACATCAGTGTCCCCTCTCCACACTGGACTTTTAAAAATTAGGCACCAGGGGTGGATTTAAGAATGCACTTTAGAGACTTCTTTACTGAAGGAATAATTTGGTTTTCGTCCAGCTAAAGCAAATCTGCCAGGGTGGGGGTGGGGGAACTACTCCCTTTGGTTTTCTGCTTTTAATTTCTCTTGAGCAATGAAATCATTGTGGCCAGAGGTACTGTGTCTTCACTTCCTCCAAGAACGGGTGTATATTCAACACCCTGAATCATTTAGATTTCAGTTCCCACCTAGGTGTCTTTCCATCGATCAGATGTTGGTACCCAGACTGCTGGCAACCTTGTCTGACTGTCCCAGATGTGCTGGGTCTCGTTTTCAGGCACGCTGTCTTCTTGAAGCCTTCATTTTGTAAGAACCCCATCCTGAACTGGGTAAACTAAAGCTTAGGACAAAATAACATTTTGTCCTAATGGGGCAGCTGGAATAGCTTTTACGTTACAAAGCTTAAATTGCATTTCTAAAAACGCACAGAAAGCTGGCTCAGCTTGTTCTGTTACAAACAGTCGGACATTTTGGTAATCTGAGGTGGATTTAGGTTGATGAAAATAAATCCCCACTTTGATGTGAATGGGACTGTGGTTCCAGGTCTGTGAGTGGACTGGCCCTGTCCAAACACAGAGGAGAAAAGCTGGGTCCTGAGAGAATGTTGAAAAATGTCGCTCAGCCAACCAGCACTGAGTGAGCACCTACTTTGTGCAAAATGGATCTGTCCCATGCTGTAGAGTGTACTTGCCAGCTCATGAGTGGGGAGAGAGCACAGATTGGCGGGTCTCTGAGGGGCATGTGAGTGGGGGTCTCCTGGCTTCCCCTCTATTGTTTCCATCGAGTCTTCTTTCAGTTCTGAGCTGTGTTTGTTGGGCTGTGAGGTCAATGTTGTAGGCATCTTGGAGTTGGGGGCTCTTTCAGTAAGACACAGCCTGGTGTGGTGGTCAAGAACACAGGCCTTGGAGCCAGGCACCCTGGGTTCAGTCTGGTTCTGCCACTTAGTGCTGTGTGACCTGGGGAAGTTACTTAATGTTTCTGTGACTCAGTTTGCTCATTGACTGGATAGGGATTGGCAGTAGTGCAGATCTCATGGGTCACTGTCAAGGAAAAAGTAAATTAAATGATCATTTATAAGATGATCACCAATGACCAAAACGAAATGGGGGAAAGAGAATCCAGAAGACAGAAAGACCCATGTGAATGTGTGACTACAGCGACATGTGACCAGAAGAACCAGATGGTGCCTGGCCACCACCAGTGACAGCCATGATGGGGCTCACAAAGTTGAGGCTCAGTGGCAAGATGAGAATAAAAAGGGATGCACCCTGAGAACTCCGCTGAAAGATCCAACTGATGGTCCAAAGGCCTCGGGGTTGCCCTGGGAGCATGGCCCCTAGACCTGATGCTGCCACTGTTTGTAAATCATTACGGAGGTCAACTCCTCGGAAAGGAATGGATTGGACAAAATGACTATATCATGTGTGTACTTTATGGTTCCATGCATCTATAGGACATCATCCTACTGGCCTCTTACTAGACAGAAGTGGAGAGGGTAGAGAAGAGGGGACACGAGATTGTTAAGAGGATATGACGTGTATGGAACAGAAAGGAGGAGAGTCCTGTCACCAGACAAGGACAGCAGTAGGAGCTGCACATAGGCAGGCATGCAAATTTAAACTGGATTGTACACTTTCACTCAATCACAACAAATAAATAATATTTATATATAAATTATAAAGTATCTGAAATGCTCATCTACATAGAAATGCATAGTATGTATTATGTGTTATATGGAATAAATATAATGCATTTACCTTTATTAGTAACTATCACATCTCCTTGGCAACACTCTGAAGCTTTACTCAGGAGGTGTGGCCTGGAGAAAGGACAGCTTATTAGAAGGAAGGAGCTAGTAAGGCCTGGAAGGCCCAAATCACCACAATGGATTGTTGGACATCTCTGGTCCTTGTCTACCTCTTCAAGGGAGGGAACTACTACCATCCACCCCGAAACACACACCAACCAGAGGCAAAGCCAGCTACCTGCCATGGAGGGCCAGGAGCCTGTGAGGAGGCTGGGGAGGGGCTAGCAGGAGGCAAGTAGCCCTATCTTACAAGTGGGTAGTCTTGTTTGGCTTCCTTCCTTGTTGTTTTCATCCTTGTTCCAATATCTGTCATGTCAGCGCATAGCCTTACAGTGACTACAGAGATCCCACTCCTCCACTGTGACTCTGTAAACTCTGGCATAGTGATTAAGAGTTATGGATGCTAACCAAAAGGTTGGCAGTTCTAATCCACCGGGAACTCCTTGGAAACTGTGGGACAGTTCTGCTCTGTCCTATAGGGCCACTACAACTTGGAATAGACTTGACAGCAACACATTAGCGTGGCTCTGGTCCTGGTCAGAGGTCTTGGTTCTGCCTTCCTTTGATCTTTATCTTCTTTTGTGGTCTTGGGAAGACCCAGATCCTTTCCTTTTGAGGTCTTGAGGAGCCTGCTGGCCTCTGCAAAGACTCTTTCTCACTCATCCTCTTGGGCTTTGGCCTCTCAGAGGTCAAGAGAGGCCAGTGACACATCCTTTGTAAAATTCTTCCTATATTTTTTATGCTTCTAGTGTTATTTTGAAATTCTAGACAGGGCTACAAAGGTTGTGGCACACACAAAACATGCATGGCCCTGTAACTAGGTGACTAACTTTGCTGGTAAACCAGTGCACAGGCCTCATCCAGAGCCTCAGAAATCAGAGGCCTGGGCAGAGTGGCCTTCCCAGACTTCCCAGCACTTCCTCTCCCCCAACACTACCTTTGTGATGTGGGTCCTGCCTGTAACTTTGGCCACCTGGAGGGGCATCTACCTCGAGCTCCATATTCTTGTCCCCTCTTCTTCACCCTTTTCTAATGAACACATTAATGCTTGTGACCTCTCTCTGAGCTGCAGGTACTCTGCTGATCACCCTGCAGTCTGGAAGAGTTGTTCCTCCTTAATCGCATCTGATTTCCCTTTTCACTCATTCCCTGAATGAAGTATCTGCTGAGTTCTGTGCATGGGTCCTGCACTCTTCTCTGCACAGGGGACACCTCAGACAGAAGTCCCTGCCTTCTGGGGCCTCACATGCCGCACTTCTTTAACTTCTCACCAGGGAGCCGCTATCAATGACCGAATTCCCACTGACTTCCTCTAAAAACATCCAGGATTTCATGTCTGCACAATAGAGGCTCACTGTACCCATCACTTTTGGGGAGGGGACATTCTGCCACTATAGCGCACATTTCTACTTGTCTATTTTAGTCAAGGAAACAAAAAATCCCACGTCCAGGTGTATCTGAGTTGTCAGCTTTCAGCTTGTTTTTTTCCGTCTCCCCAGGGCCTCTTGGCTGGCAGGGCCTCTTCTCCTCCTTCGTCAGCCTTGCAGCCTTCCTTATGGTTGGAACTTCAAAGCATGCATAGAAACCCAGGAAATCAGGAAGGACAAGAAGCACCGCCATTTATCCCTATACTTACTAGGTGCATGTGGCCGCAGGGAGAGAGAGCTCACAATCATTTCATTTACCAGCGGTGAGACCTGGAGCAGGTTGCTTTCTGTGAGCCTCTGCTCCCGTCTCTGCAGGTGGGGTTCCTAATACTTCTTTGCTTGGCCATGGTGAGAATGAAATGGGGTCGGTGAAATGCACACTGCAGAGCTTGGTACAAAGAAGTGGCTCCGTGAGGTTGCACTGGGCATTTCTTTCCTAGCAGTGACATATTTCAAAGATACTTCTGAAGCTCTGGATAGCCAGACACCCTTTAGGTGCTCAGTCTCCCTGATTGGCTGGTATAGACGCCGCCCCTTTTGCTGCCGCAGTCTTTGGAGGCAGGGCTGGGATGGGCCTGGAGGTTGTCTGCCATGGGAGCTGGCCAGCGTTAACAGGGTGTTGGGAATGTCACTTGCTTTAAGCCTCTTGCCATCGAGTAGATTCTGACACATAGGTACCCTATAGGACAGAGTAGAAGTTACCCATAGGGTTTCCAAGGAGTGGCCGGTAGATTCAAACTGCCAGCCTTATGGTTAGCTTTTTAAAAAATTTTAATTGTACTTTAGATGAAGGCTTATGAACAAACTGGCTTCACCTGAAACAGTTAGTACACACATTGTTTTATGACACTGGCTCACAACCCCACGACTTGTCAGCACTCTCTTCTCAACCTTGGGTTCCCTATTACCAGCTGTCCTATGCCCTGCTGCCTTCCAGTCCTTGCTTCTGGGCTGGTATGCTCTTTTAGTCTCATTTTGTTTTATGAGCCTGTGTAAACCATGGCTGAAGGGTGACTCTCAGGAGTGACTTCATTACTTAGCTAGAAGCGTGTTGGAGGGCCATACTTGCAGAGTTTCTCCCGTCTCTGTCAAGCGGATATGCCTGGTCTTTTTATTGTGAGACAGAATTTCATTCCATATTTTTCTGCAACTCTAGCAGCTAAACTCTTAATCACTGTGCCGTCAGGTTTCCTCTATGGCCTTAGCTGAGGCCAGATAGGAAGAGGTGAGTCTGGGGAAGAAGTCTGAGGAAGAGGCCCCATTGCAGGTAGTTGGAAAGCTGAGACTTTCCATCTGAAGAAGGGCATCGGTAGGAGAGTAAGGTGGCACCTGCAGAGTGCAGCCAGAGCAGACTGTGATGCTGAGGAGGGACAAGGTGAACTTTCTGGGTGGTCTGCTAATGTGGCTCAGCCCTGCACAGATGGTGGCCTGGATGGCACTGCAAGAGCCCGTGCCACCACAGGCTGTCCTCATCAGGAGGCAGAGTCTCGTGAACACAGCCTGTGCTAGAAGCAGGCACAGTGTCTATAGAAAATATTAGCTACAAGGGCTAAGAGAGGGCCTGGGGCCCAGGGCCCAGGTGCTGCAGTGGGCGTCCAGCCCCTCAGCTCACTGGTAGCAACTATTCCAGAATGACATTGTGAGACTTTTATCTAACAATTGATATTTGTCATTGTCTTACTGTTGAGTTAGTCTTAGAAGGCTGATAAAGTGAGTTTCCTGCTGGCTTTAGGAAAATTGAGACCCAGAAAAATTGCCTCTTGTCAGAGGCTCAGTTAGACAGTGATTAAACCAGGACCAGAACCTGCCTTCCAGGTAGATCTAGGTAGAACCAGAAACAGAGCCCAGCTCTCCCTCCCTACCGGCTACCCCATCCCTGCGACATTCTCACAGATACCTCTGTTGTGCTGTTTTTAGCCCAGCACTGAGGAAAAGTGAATTTGTGGTTTCGGGGAGGAACTGTCTTCCGACTAGAAAGTGTGGGGCCATCCCAGTGATGGAATCTGATTCTACCCTTTCCTGTACAAGAAAATACCAAAGTAAACCAGTGAGGACCTGTATAACTAAACAGCATCTGTAAAAATAGAGAAACAGATAACATTCGGGTCATTTGATTTCTGAGTGATAAATCAGGAAAGTGAAGTTATTTAGTAACTATATATGCATTGTCGGCTCTTTCTTATAGATGCCCAGTTAAGAGAGAGGCAGGTGGTAAAACAAAGGAAGGTGGTGAGAGGGGAAGGTGAGCGTGACCACAGGACAATGTGCCCTCAAGGACAAGTACGCTTAGGTGTGGCAAGACTCACAGTCTCAGAACACCCTCAGAATAACACAGCACCTTCACTCTGTTAGGCAGCTGCCAGTAAGGGAACTGAGTCATGCTGGCATTCATCCACTCAGTGAGTGACGCTCTGTGGCTGTCCTTCCCCCAGGCACAGTGTGTGCCAAGTCTCCTGTGTTGCTGCTGATGTGCGTACGGGTGACCAGAGCCCCTCATTTCCTGTATACGAGAACATGTGTTCAGACCTCTGTTCAGTAACAAGGTCCACATGACGTCAAATTTAGACACACTCTGCTGACTAGAGTGGTGCTGAAAGTAGAAGGAAGTGTACCTGTGGGGGCAGATAACACCAGGTCCCTGGGCCGCGGTGGGCATGTGCCAGCGCATGCTCGTGGTGGGAGAAGATTCCACCACCCTGTGCCTTTTGGTGACTCCGCCTGTAGCTCTGTCCAACAGGGCTCTCCTAGGAGATGCCTTGGAGGTGTCTGCCATTGGCAGGCACTTAAGTTGGCTATTGCTCAAAAAAGGAGATCACGTGCTTTCTGCAAGACAGACTTCCCTATATATGAGGACTGCCGATTAAGTTTGTGAACTCATCCTAAAAAAAGTGGTACACACCTACTTTCTGAGTATCACTATGGTCACCTTCGAAGTACTCCCCTTGCGAGCTAGGCACCGACACCAGTGCCAGTCCACTCTTTAGAGCAGTTTTGGAACTCTTTTTCCGGAATGGCCGTCAGAGCTGTTGTTATATTACCATTGATATCCTGAATGTCAACAAATTGTCTTCCTTTCAATATTGCCTTTATCTTTGGGTAAGGAAAAAAATTGTTGGGGGCCAGATCAGGTGGGTAGGCAAGGTGTTCCAATACAGTTGTTTGTTTCCTGGCTAAAAACTCCTTCCCAGACAGCTGTACAATTAGGTTTGCAAACTCGCCACCTTGCCACTGTGTACCATGGCCATTCCGGAAAAAGTTCCAAAATTGATTTGAAGGGTGGACTAGGCGCTGGCGTCAATGCATAGCTTCTCGAGGGGAGTACTTTGAAGGTGACCATTGTGATATGCAGCAATGAGGTATGCAGTACTTGGAACAATTAAATTCTCGGACTTAATTGTCAAACCTTGTAGATTCCTGTGCATTTTATAGTGCCTGAGTCTGAAGGTGAGCCACTGTCTTAGTTTCCTCGTACAACTGTAACATAAGTACTGCAAGTGGATGGTTTTACAGAACAGAAATTTATTTTGTCCCAGATTTTCAAGGGAGTCGGTTCCTTCCGGTCAGTAATCTCGGTAGTTCCTGTAGATGGTGTCTGCATCCCCTGTGTGTGTCTATGCCCGTTCTGCTTTTTTATAACTCAGAAGTGACTACATTTAGAACCCATCCTAATCCCAACCCATTGCTGCTGAGTTGATTCCGACTCCCAGCAACCCTACAGGACAGAGTAGAACTGCCCTATAGGGTTTCCAAGGAACATCTGATGGATTTGAACTGCCAACCTTTTGACTGCAAGTAAAGGTCTTAACCGCTGAGCCTCTAGGGCTCCCATCCTACTCCAAACCCCAACCAAACCATTGCTGTTGAGTTGATTCCAGCACATAGTCATCCTGTAGGACAAAATAGAACTGTCCCATAGTTTCCAAGGAACACCTGGTGAATTTGAACTTTTGACCTTTTGGTTAGCATCTATGGCAATTAACCACTCTGCCACTAGGGTTTCCAATTGATGTAACAAAAAAAAACCGTTCTTTCCAAACAGGATCCTATTTGTTGTTGTTAGGTGCTGTTGAGTTGGTGCTGACTCATAGTGACCCTGTGCACAACAGAATGAAACACTGCCGGGTCTTGTGCTGTGTTCACAATTGTTTTTATTCTTAAACCCGTTACTGCAGCCACTGTGTCAATCCATCTTCTTGAGGGTCGTCTTCTTTTTCTCAGACCCTCCACTCTACCAAGCATGGTGTCTGTTTTAGTCAGCTAGGGCTGCTCTAACAGAAATACCACAGAGTGGATGGCTTTAACAAAGAAAGATTTATTCTTACACAGTCCGGTAGGTTGCGAGTCCATATTCAGGGTGTCCGCTCCAGGGAAAGACTTTCCCCTTGACGGCTCTGGAGGAAAGTCCAGTATTGCATCAGTCATTGTCCAGGGAGCGTCCTAACGCAAGAACCTCTGGTCTGAACGACGCGTTCTGCTCCCGGTGCTGCTTGCTTGATGGTAGTGAGGTTCTCAAATTGTCCTTGGTTCTTTTTCCTTTTATTCCTTGCAAGCTAAAAGCATTAAGGGTGGGGCAAGCCATACTCCAGGGAAACTTCCCCCATAGCAGGAATTCACAGCTCCGCCCTAATCCTTTAACATACAGGTTAGCAAAACCACACAATGGAGGACATTTCCAAGATACTGGGAACCATATCCCAGCCACATGGCTGCACACATTTTTGGGGGGACACAATTCAAACCATGACAGTGTCCTTCTCCCGGAACTGATCCCTCCTGACAACATGTCCAAAGTATGTAAGACAGTCCTGCCATTGTTGCTTCTTAGGAACACTCTGGTTGTACTGCTTCCAGAACAGATTGGTTTGTTGTTTTGGCAGTCCATGGTACATTTGGTATTCCTCTGCAACACAATAGTCCAAAGGCATCAGTTCTTCTTCTGTCTTCCTTATTCATTGTCCAGCTTTTGTACGCATATGATGCAACTGAAAATATCATGGCTTGGATCAGGCTAACCTTAGTCTTTGGGTGACATCTTTACTTTTTAACACTTGAAAGAGATCCTTTGCAGCAGATTTTCCCAGTGCAATGTGTCTTTTGATTTCTTGACTGCTGCTTCCATAGGCTTTGCTTGTGGAGCCAAGTAAAATGAAATCCCTGAAAACCTCAGTCCTTTCTCCATTTATAATGATGTTGCTTACTGGTCCCAGTTGTGAGGATTTTGGTTTCCTTGATGTCGAGGTGGGATCCATACTGAGGGTTGTGGTCTTTGATCTTCATCAGTAAGTGTTTCAGATCCCCTTCACTTCCAGAGAGCAGGGTTGTGTCATCTGCATAATGCAGGATCATATTTACAGATGTAACATCCAGAGTTTCAGAGCATGTTGAGTATGGGCATTTCAGTCCATAAGTACTACCTTTAAAAGTGTTTTAATACACTGAGAATTGGGGACATGCCACCTCTTCTTTGTACACCAGCCCTTTGTCATATGATGCCTAGTTAAGGTTATAAATTTCCTGTGTCCATTAGCCAGTTAAATCGCTTCTTTCTAATCTGTAGGCATTGCATGCAATTATTCTGTGGTCTGTGTTTCCTGTGAATAACTTCAGCTCAGTTGCCTGATTCCAAATTGTTTTTATTACCAACAAGTATGTTGTATTAACATGAAGAAGACCTTACACACACACGTATGCACATACAACATGCAAATACACATGGAGTTTACTTTTATATTCCTATTAAGGAGATCTACATTTCTGTAACTGAAGCTATACTTGGGGTTTCCTGGCAAAGTTTCTTCTGTTTTTTTAAGGCTCTAAAAAATGGATGTCAACCTCACGTGTGTTCTGTTGGGAGGTACCACTATGGGGCTAACGTTAATCTGGACATACTCAGAGAATATTGGAAAGCATTTCAGTGAGACTGAATATAAAAGGAAAATCTTCACATTCCTACAACTGCTCAGGGAGCTGGGTACAAAGTGTTATATTTCTGCCAGATGGATGAGGGTGGCTAGTCCGCAGCACAGTTGGCAGTAAGCCACCACTCACACCCAGGGCTCTGTTCCTGGGAGTAAGCGGGGTCTACACCTGCAATAATCCTTGATCGTTTGTTACTAGTCACTTCATTGTGAATAAGGAGGTTAAACAAGGAGAGGTGTCTGTGGCGCTTGAAAGGCAGAATTCTACCATTGACCTTGAACCTTTGGTACTTGCCAAATAGACGGCTTGTTCCTCACATCACCATATGGAAGAAGAAAAAAGAGAGAAACGTTGATTAGTTTAGCTGAAGATAAAGACGAGCTGCAGCTGGCGCTGAGAACAATGCCATAAGCCATTTTCTCCATTATGCCTTTATGGAATGTAATTTGAGATGTTTCAAAGGAGAAGCATATTTTTGTAGTGATATAAGACATTCTGGTTGTATTATTTTTAGCCTGGAGATAAATGAATGTATAATTCTAAACTCTTATTTTAAATTATTAATTATTCCTGTGTCACATGTAGTAATGGTGGCCTGGGGGTGTCAGACCTCCTTATATAACTTGGGGTGGGGGCAGTGAGGAGAAGCACTGTCAGCATTCACAGCCTGAGGCTGATTGCTGTGAGGTAGAGGTCACACCTCCACAACCTCTCCAGACTTTTTACTAATCCTGACACCAGCTGTCCCTCCCATGGCACTCTGCTTCTCCACTGGGTTCAGTAGTTTGTTGCAATGGCTATACAGAACTCACAGACCATTCTCACAGCTAGGGGATTAATTAGGGAAGTAGCAGGTTAAAATTGAGAATTAGGACTCAGAATACATTTCTTCAGTCAGGACAGCTTCTCAGCAGTGCCTACAGGTAGGCCTCTCTCTGGCCCTGAGCCTCTCCACCTCTCAGCCCCTTGATCTAGCCTCTGCCCTGCTTGAACAAGTGTCACAGAGCTCTTTAGCTCCGCTGTTAAGTGCCCAGAGACACACCACTGCCAAGAAGCCTCCTGAAGGCACCCAGCTCTCTAGCTTCATGGGTCAGCAAACCTGACAAATAACCAGAAGGCACCCGAGTCCTCCAGCAAACCTCTTTCCTGAAGGTATTCTTTTCTTGCTCCATGGGCCAGGAAGCTGACCACACCGTCTTCTGCTGCCTTTGTGGCTGCTGTTTCCCTTCCCTTGCTTCTAACTATTTCTCGCCATCTCTGTTGTTAGGCTCGCCCTTGTTGTCTTCTCTGTCTGGGATGTTTTCAGCATGAGGATCCTGGGTCCCAAAGACGTGTTCCACTCTCATCTGTTCTGTTTGGTGATAGTGAGGGCTCCCTTTTCCACTCATTTTAAGCTGACCCCCTTGTTAGGGTTCTGTATACTTTATTTGCATGGTCCCACCCCACAAGCATGACATGTGCCTTGTTTGCATTATTATCCAGTTGTCCAATCCCCTTGGTGGGCTCTAAGCACCTTATTTGCATAGTTTCACCCTACCATTTGGTGGGAATTGCTTCATTTTTGCACAAATAATGCACAACTTTTATATTTGTCTGCTAACCCCTCCACAAGATATTTTTCTAAGTGCCTGCTATGCCATTGTTTTCTTTATATGTTGGTGTAAAAAAGTCGCATAGCACACTTAGAAAGATACCTCGCAGTGGACCAAGCAATTGACAGACAACCTTAGAAGGATGTGTTATTAGTATAAAAACACAATACAAGACTGGCAAGAAAGGCCATCTGAAAGCAATCCACTGCATAGCAGAAAAAATTGCTGACAGATGGAAACAAAACCTACAAGTGTATGCAAAATATCATTCTTACCCCCAAAACTAATGTCTAAGAAGGTTCTTCCTACTTGGAAAGTATACAGATCAACCTGTTTCTTCCAGATGGGGAGAAAGAGGAAGTTAGTCCCACATACTGGGTACCAAGCCAGCCTAGAAATATGTAGCTGGAAGAAGAGAGAGAGGGAAAGAGCAGAAGGGACTCTACCCTTACAGCTCCCCTGCAGCAGCCCCCACCGCCACTCAGTTCTCCTCTGTGTGTGTGATCGTGTGATTTCCGTATCAGCCCAACGGTTGGCCTTACCTCGGTTTTATAGATGAAGCAGCTGTGTGGCTCATACTGGGTTGCACAGCCATAGGGCAGTTGACAGGGATGGAGGGAAAGTACGAGAAGATCTGAGGAGGGGCCCAGGGGAGTTTGGAGGTAGTTTGTACCAGTTCAGTAGGGAAGGCAGGGGAGGGGGTGCCAAACCAAACCAAACAGAACCTAGAGCTGGACTCATCCTACTGGCGTCCTGCTCGTCATCTGTAAGACACCCCATCCTGCTCGTCTCGGCAGTGTCCAAGTGACAGCCTCGCTACTTCATTCTGCTGAGCAGAGTAGGGTTCAGTAACAGAAAAGTCCCAGTGTTGACCAGGCCCGACCCTGCTTGCTTGCCAAGCTTTCTCAAGAGGGGCTGTCTTCAAGGACTTAGGTATCTGGGGCCTGGAACCTTGAAGCTCTCACTTCCTGCCACCTGAGTTGAGCCCTGCTGTGTTCCTGAGGCCTCTCAGTCTCGCCCCTGCTCCAGCCTCGTCCAGGCCTGTCCGCTAGCACAGCCTCAGTCCCCACCACGAGATGTTCTCTGACACATAGCTTTTCCCAGTTCACCTTCTCTATGGTTACCTTTCTGAGGAACCACCAAACTGTTCACCTCAGTGGCTGTACCATTTTGTGTTTCCACCAGCCACAGTTAGGGGTTTCAGTTTCCCCATATTCTTGCCAATAACTGTTGTTTTTCATTTTTTGGATCATTGCTGTTTTTATGGAGGTGAGATGATATCTCATTGTGGTTTTGATTTGCATTTCCCTAATGACTGATAGGAGCCCTGGTCGCAGATGGTGAAGAGCTTGAATACTAACTAAATGGTTCTCAGTTCAAATCCACCAGCGACTCATTGGAAACCCTGGAGGGCCATTCTACTCTGTCCCATAGGGATGCTATGAGTCAAAATTGACTTGACATCAATGGGGTTTTGGAGGTTACTGATTAATGATACTGAGTATCTTTTCATGTACTTCTTGGCCATTTGTATTTCTTCCTTGGAGAAATGACTATTCAAGAGTTTTGCCCACTTTCACTTGGGTTTCTTTGCCCATTTTCAGTTGGGCTTTTTCTAACTACTTTTTAAAGCTTATTTCAGAGAACTCCGAGAGCCACCACAGAGACTCTCCACCCCGAGTCTGCGTCTCCCCCGGGCTCCGGCATTGCTGTTGTCTGTTTCTCTTACGACAGTGTGAACTCCATGAAAGAAAATATGGGGTCTTCTTTCTTTCTGTTTCTAGGATCAAAACAACATTCTTGTTCCCCGAGTAAGGGGTGTTCCTGCCTGCTCTTGCTTCATAGTTCCCACCTTTAAAGGAAACACCTACTTTTTAAATCATTGCTAAGGAGACGGAGTCCATTTCTTAGGGGAATATCAACATTATAATGACTGTAACTACCTACTCTGATCCACGCTGTGGGATCTTGTGTTGTTTAGTGTGGGAAATCCTCCGGAGATTACGGGAAAGAGAGATTGTGTACCATGGGGTATGATGGATAAGGAGGGAGGGAAGAGAGGTGATTGTATGAATTCATTGCTGGCACAGTGCCATCAGCGCACAGAACCCTCCACCCTAGCCAAGACACGCAGATAAAGGTAGGTCACCCCCTTTTCATCCTTTTCTACTGTCCCAATTCTATGCCACCTTTGCATTTTTTGCAACATAGGTCCTCCTTTTCTCTTCAGAGTAACTTCCAGCTGTGCAATTTAACCTTATTTTACCTACCCTGAAATGTGTGCACCATGAGGGTGAAGAAAGGTCAGATTTTGAAGACTGTAGTAGTGGGAAGAACGTACCCATGGCTTAGTTGTGTGTACTGACAACATGTGAAACTACATACTTCATTGTCTAAATAGGACACTCATGAAACAGGCACTGTTAATAATTACAGTGGACAACAGGCACACCAGGATGGGCCCTGGGCAAAGTGGAATCATGGTCACCCTAACTGTGTGCCACTTAGCGTGGATGAGCTTGGGTGGGATCATTTGCACCCCTGAGCTCCTGCTTCCTCACCAGAGAGTAGGAAAATGCCTACAGGCCTAGCATGAGAATGACAGGAGGTCAATCTAGAAAAGCTCTCTAGAAATTCCTCAAACAAGGAATTCTTTTTTTATCATGAAAATAACCTTTTTAATTTTATTATGTTTTAGTGAAAGTTTACAGCAGATAATAGTTTCTCATTGAAAAATGTATATACAAATTGTTTTGTGACATTGTATGCAATCCCTGCAATGGGTCAGCACTCTCCCCATTTCTGTTTACACCCCATGTCCATTTGCCTAGCTTTCCTGTACCTTCCTGCCTTCTCATCTTTGCTTTGGGGAAAGTGTTGCCTTTAGGTCACCTGTACTTGATTCAACTAAGAAAGAAGTTCCTAACGTGTGTTGTTGTTTGTTTCATAGGCCTGTCTAATATCTGGCTGAAAAGTGGACTTTGGGAGTGGCTTAAGTTCTGAGTTAGCAGGTATACAGGGAGTCCATTGTCTCACAGGTTCCTCCAGTCTCTTCAGATTACTATGTCTGGTGTTTCATTTAATTTATTTATT
The DNA here is from genome assembly GCA_028571685.1 of Heterohyrax brucei. Lineage (NCBI taxonomy): Eukaryota > Metazoa > Chordata > Mammalia > Hyracoidea > Procaviidae > Heterohyrax > Heterohyrax brucei. Next base: position 66,126,337 of record CM053155.1, on the reverse strand, counting down.
TATTCTTTGATGTGAATTTGGCAACAAGGAATTCTCATTTTTGCTGGAGCCAATGCCCACTCCAGGACTATAATATTGAAAGTCTTTATTATTAAACTCTTGATAGCAATTCAGTCTCCTGAATAGCACCCTCTTCCTCCCCTCTTTCCTTCCACTCTTCCTTCATAGTTATGAAACTGTGCCAATGCTTTTCAGATACCAGGAGTCACAACAGCTCAGAAGAGACCATGGCAGATGTGTGTAAATCAAAATAAACAGGTAGAAAAGCAAGCCAGCTGCTTTCATGTTTCTTCATTAAGCAGCTGGCCAGGCCAAAGTTGGCTGTGTAAATTCATTTTGAAATAGCCTAGGAGGTCACATGGAAATCCGGGTGGCATGGTAGTTAAGAGGTCGACTGCTAACCAAAAGGTTGGCCACTCAAATCCACCAGGCACTCCTTGGAAACCCTATGGGGCACTTCTACTCTGTCCTATAGGATTGCTATGATTGAAAGTGACTTGATGACAACAGGTTCGGTTTGGGTTTGGTTTGAGAAGTAAAATTACTTTGAACATAACTTTAGGAAGAAGAATTTCATTTTGCTGACTTAGCATGATGTGGCCACTGAAATACTGCTTTTCCTCCTCTTTGAGAGCTGTCCTTGAATAATTTGTGGCTTGCCTCATTCCCCATCTCCCACCCAGGTGGCCATGCTCTACTGAAATGAAATGGTTTTCTCTGTGGGTAGGTGTGGTGCCTCAGGTCCTTCTCCAGGAATGGTGCCTCTTTATCTCAGTATTAGATCGCCAGGGACCCTCCCTGGAGCAGGGAGGCCTGGTGCCTTTCCAGAGAAGTTGTTGGTAAGAGTGAATATGACAATAGTGACTTTACTTTCTGGACTTTCCAAAGTCCCTCAACTCGAACCAGCAATAATTTCTGTTCCTAACATCACAGTGAAAATTACCAATGTGCAGTCTGTCGGTGGAGGGTTGGATGTTGCTATGATGCTGGACAGATTTCAAAGAACCTCTAGATTAAGGCAGACCAGAAATAAAGGCTGACAATCTACTTCCCACAGTTAGCTAATTAAAACCCTCCAGATCATAGCAGTCTGTCCTGTTGTGCGTAGGGTTGTCATGAATCACATAGACTTTACGACAGCTAACTATGCCACCCCAGGGCCGGGTTTGGGGCCAGATGTGTCACCTATGTGATCTTATTTATTCTGCTCTGCATGTCAACCTTGTGAGGTAGGTATTACTGTCCCTACTTCACAAATGAGAAACTACAGCTCAGAGGAATTAAAAAATGTATCTCAGATGTGACAGTTACAAGTAATTTTAGGGTTTTAATTTCTCAGGTCTCTGCTTCTGATTCTAAAACCTGGACTTCCTTACATATGTGTTGTCAGTCTGATTTTTGCTGTAGACTTTTGTTTTTTTAGGGATAATATAAATCAATAATAGAATATTAGGGAAAGTGGTAGTTAAAATTATAAAGAGCAGTAGGTACCTCCCTAAATTTAAGAAATAACCATATGGAAACAATAGAAGCAAAGTTCTTCTCTTACAGACCACTACCGACCATTAGCCTCATTTATGTCACTACATAGGGTTGAAAGCCACATCTCTGTGAATGTATATGCGTTAGAAAGAGTTGCCATTGAGTCACTCTGACTTGTGGTAACGCCATGTGTGTCAGAACAGTGCTATGCCTTATGGGATGTGTGGTGGCTGATTTTGTGAAACAGATTGCCAGGTTTCTTTTTTTTCAAGATGCCTCTGGCTGGGCTCGAACCTTCAGCTTTTTAATTAGCAGTCGTGTGTGTCAACTGTTCACACTACCCAGAGACTTCACTGTATTATGTATAGAATATAGCATATGTCATGTGATATATGATGTATATATCACATGTATATTACATATATAAATATGTGTATTTCCAAGTGTTAGCCCCGCATTAGTCAAAATTTGTGAGGTTTTTATTACACTGGTGAAATTACCTAAACAGGTCCCTTCAGAGTTACTTACTGAATGCTTTAAAAAAAGTGCCTAATAAAAATTGCTGTCTTAAATGGATGAAAATTTTCTGGCCCCTAGTGGTACAAGTATTCTTATTTGCCAAGTCACTTTAATTTGTAAGACTATGAAAGCCAGAAAACTATAGCCAAGCTGTTAAATGTTAAGTGTCGTTGCCGCTCTACCCCTTTTTGTTTATCTCTTTCGCTTTGGATTGGTACTACATTTGCCTGACTTGTAAACAATTGAATTCTTAATGTCCACGGAGAGGAGGCTGTCCCGGAGGTGGTCTGTGCGGGGGAGAGTGGTCCCCATTTGTGATGGGCTCCTCCTGGGGACATCTGCTCTTGTCTGAGGAGTGTGGAGGAGGGAGTAAAGAGGGACAGCTTCTGGGGCAGAGTGTCTGAACTCATTCTGGGGGATGGATGGACACTGGCATTCTAGCAGAGGGACCACATGAGTGAAAGCCCAGAGATGGTGAATGTGTGGCTGTGTTGATTGGGGGACTACAGTGGTCACAGTCACAAGCCCTCGTCCTGTCTTTGGGTTCTAGGTCCAACCCGAAAGATGCCCCCCAGTGCCAGTGCCATGGACTTCTTCCAGCTCTTTGTCCCCGACAATGTTCTCAAGAACATGGTGGTGCAGACGAACATGTATGCCAAGAAGCACCAGGAGCGGTTTGGCAGCGACGGGGCCTGGGTGGAGGTGAGCCTGGCGGAGATGAAGGCTTTCCTGGGTTACATGATCTCCACCAGCATCTCCCACTGTGAGTCTGTTCTCAGCATCTGGAGCAGCGGCTTCTACAGCAACAGGAGCATCGCCCTGGTCATGAGCCAGGCCCGCTTCGAGAAGATCCTCAAATACTTCCACATCGTGGCCTTCCGCTCCAGCCAGACCACACATGGCCTCTACAAGGTCCAGCCCTTCCTCGACACCCTGCAGAATGGCTTTGACTCTGCCTTCAGGCCTTCCCAAACCCAGGTGAGTCTCTTCTTTCGTGCAGGACAGCCAGGACGTCAGGCAGGAGCATTCGAGGCTCCCTGTGTTCCTCTGGCTCTGGGGCTGGCTGCTGTAGGGCAGGGTGAAGCAGGAATGAAGACATAGGGCTTCTACCTCCTCTACTTTCACCCTAAGGTCACAGGTTATTTCTGCTTTCTTCCATTCCCCAAACCAAAACCGCTGCCATCGAGTTGATGACGACTTATAGCAACCCTGCGGCACAGAGTAGAACTGCTCCATAGGGTTTCCAAGCCTGTAAATCTTTATGGAAGACAACCAACCTGTCTTTTTCCCATGAGTGGCTGGTAGGTTTGGCCCACTGGCCTTTTGGTTAGTAGCCGAATGCTTGAACCGCTACATCACCAGGGATCTCTTCCATTCCATTCACTCATACAATAGATGGGAGGAGAATGGTAGTATTAATAATGCCAGACAGCAGCAACAGTCAAATTCAGTGCTTTACTCTCAGATGTGGCTTCCTTCTTGTCTTCTCCCTGTCCTTCTGTTGCGTTAATCATACTTTCCAAATTATATTTCTCTCCAGCTAATATTTTCTTGTCATAGTCACTGAACATGTACTATGCTGTGGATGGTGGAAAGTGGCTTACGAGTGAAAATGCGTCTGTAATGTCAGTTCTCTCTCTCCAGTTAATTAGGGGTCACTTATGTGATGTGGCCCCACCAGGCCACAAGTACAGAGCCATCAGCCTTTGGACAAGTGTTTAAAGAGCCCAGAACATAACTGTTGTGTCTCCCTCTTGTCTTCTCTAACTTCTTGAACTTGTTCCAGAAGGCTGTTTGCTCTCAGCTCTGAGCCTTTTTCTGGTGTCAGTCTGTGACAGTTACATATGGCTGCGGTAAGACAGTTTCAGAATAATCCTCAAAATTTCTGTGCTGGTCTGGCAAGCTGGGAAATGGCAAATATTGTGAGATTTCCGTAACCGAAACTTCTACGGGAAGCATATTCCAAAATGTTTAATTGGGAAGTTCTTGGCCAATGTGAGCCGAATGTGGAGACAAAAATTTAGTTCACAGTTGTACTTCTTCCTGTGCTGTCCCTTTAAGGGCCTTCATGAGTGTCACGTTCTTTCTGAGATTCTCATCTAGATCCTGTCCATCATTCTCTGCATCCTGCATTTCCTGTGCAGCTGACAGCCACAGAGTTTTTGTAGGGGAACATCCTGCCCAATTGCAGGTCTGTGGAAACCTTAAAGCTGTCTAGTAACTGTTCTCTTCACTGTTCTGCGAATATGATGGGCTCTTGGTGAATTCCAGGTGCTCTTTCTGACTCCTGGAATGCTATTTCCTCTTCTCTTGGTAAATTTGTCTAGTCTCCAAGGCCCAGTATCAAGCTTGCATTCCCATGGTGATTCCATTTCCTGAATTTCCTCCCTGTCACCTGACATGACCTCCTTTCTCAGTTGTTTCTCTTACCTTCTCTGTGAGACGTGTGGTCCTTTGGGATCATGAGTCCTGTCTTATGGCCCCGTGTCCATAGCACTGAGTATGGGGCTGGGCACATTAATTTTTGTTTGACTGAACACTTGCTTGGTTGAAAATGAACCTAATTCGGGAAATATAGGTTAGACACAAGGGGGAAGGAAACATTCTTGATCATCCGTCCTTGGGATGAAACATTTGAGGAGTTGCTGGAGAAAACTGTGAAGTCTCTGTTCCTAAGGATCTGTCAAGAATTAAGCAACCAGCTATTTGGATGATTGCTATTTAACAGCCTGAAGATAACGATGCTGAGGATGCTTTCAGCTCTGAGACTAGGCCAGCCGTCTTCGTCTACATGACTGTTTTAATCAGACTTGTCAGGTGGCTTCCATGAGCCAGCCCTGTACCATCTGTGCAGCCTGGAAGCGTTATTACCAGCTCACAGTGGTGCAGAGGACTGATCACCATGCCTGTTGGGATATGTTCAAAGCCTGGGCCACCCTCTGGCCCATAGCAGTGCACATTTGCAGATTCTGAGGTGTATGGGCTCCCTTGCCCAGCTCCTGGGCCTGCATGCCGTGAGAAGGAGGAATCAGCAGTGCTCTACAGCCCACTGGGCATCATGGTATGACTGCAACTCCCTAGATGGGGACAAGTGGCTGAGAAGTCATCCCTTGGCTCAGTTGGGCAGGGGTGGGGATATCAGGAACAGGGAGAGCTGACATCGTTTCTTTCTTTCTAGTTGAGGGAGTGGAAACCTCAGATGAGGTTCAATTTGGGGTATGGCTCCATGTCATGGTTTTTGTTGTTGCTTTTACCCCTTTGCTTTTTTTTCCCAGGAGTCCTTGGGTGGCACAAATGGTTAAGCACTTAACTACAGTTGAAAGGTTGGTGGTTTGAACCCCCCAGGGGCACCTCAGGAGACAGGCCTGGCAGTATGGCTCCGAAAGTTCACTGCCTTGAACAGCCTATCAGCAGTTCTGGGCTGCAAGCATGTGGTCACCATGAGTCGGAATCAACTTGATGACAACTGACAACAATAACAACATTGTTTTCCTTACTTTGCGTTTTGCTTCTTGTTTTTATTGGTGCAAAGTTAAGTTCTCTTGGTTTTGCTACCATCTGTGTTCAGAGCCCCTCTGCTTAAGTCAGGACCCCACCTGGAAACCAGTGATACACTTGAAAGGGGCAGTTGGAGAACATGTAATGCAGGCCAGTTAGGTCAGAGCTAAGGGAAACCACAAGGGTGTTGAGGCCTCAGTGGGCAACCAAGGAGTGAAAGTCTGCCCAGAGCAGTGCAGGTTGTAGCCTGGGGGTAAGTCTAGGAACAGGCGTATTTCTAGGCCAGACAGTGCGCGGACAGGAAGATTGCCCGGTAATCCGTTTCCTGACCTCTTGCATTCTGATCTCTTCCTGATGCCCCACTTGGTGAGACAAACCAGGAACTAGGGGTTGCGGAGGAGCCTGGGTGACGCTGTTTGGAAGTGGTTGTCCCCCAGCCCACAGATTTGGGCAGAAGGATGCACAGTGAATCTGGAGGAGATGACCCCCAGGCCACAGACAGAGCAGAGGGGTGGACAGTGAATCTAGAGGGGTGAGCATGCGATGAGAGAGTGAGGCATACAGGAGTAAGAGGGCCAGCCTGAAGTCACAGAGACTGTGCTTGTTCCAGTTGACTGATTAAAAAATATCCCATTGCCACTGAGTCAATTCTGACTTACAGTGGCCCTATAAGACAGAGGAGAACTCTTCCACAGGATTTCTAAGGAGTGGCTGGTGGATTTAAGCTGCTGACCTTTTAGTTAGCAGCTGAATGCTTAACCACGGCACCCCCAAGGGCCCAGCTGACTGATAATCAAGCGGAATTTGCCTTCTGCCTTCCTCCTCCTGTATTTCGGCCCTTTTAAGTCAGTTCCATATATGCTGGAGGGCTGCCGGTAAGCTAAGATCAGTTCAGACCTTTCTATGCCTCCTTGTAAGCTGCAGAGGAAGGCTGGATTTTGAGAATGACCAGGTCTTCCTGCCATCCAGGTGTTTTTACAGTTTACCCTGGCCCCTTGCCACCCTAGACAAGCGGCTTGACCCTATTTTCCGTGGAAAGCAGCTATCTTTCTGTATGGGAAGGGCCTCAGTTTTCTCATGGGGACTGGATGAGCTCCTTTCTCCCTTGTGTCCAGCACTGACCACTGTACCTGTATGCTCCTCTCCAGACTTCTGTGCATGTGGCGGAAGAAAGAGCTCTCCAGCATAATCCCTGAAGCTCTAAGGATTTCTTGGTTTTCCAACTTTGCCTCTCTGGGAAGATCTCTATTTTGTCCCTGGAATGATCAGTTCGTGGAGAACCGGGGCTGGATTTGAGTTTCTACAGAACAGCTTTGCATGGGCCTCATTCCTACCTTCCAAGGACAGCCAGAGGAGTGTTCTTCCATCCTCTTTTGTCACATGTGTGGATGAATTTGCTCCAGATTCCCAGGATTCTCTAACCCCTTAGGCAGTCGTCTCCTGCTCTACCCTCAGCCCTCACACACATAGCACACTTGCCTCACACACTCACACCCACTTCCCTGAAATCACTGGAACCTTTTTATTTTAGCAAACATGACCTTTGGGATGGTTTCAGAATGATAACGAAAGCAGTGAGTGTGTGCACACAAATGCAAAATGGAGAAGCACATTCTTGCCCCCAGACTGTGGACAGAACAATTAGAGAAATGTTTTAGGGGAAAGGTACACTCCTACCGTACCACGACTGCCAGCTGCTCCCCTAAGTGAGCTCAGCTATACACAGAAGGGGTTCAGGGACCTAGACTGTGTAGCCGAAATGCTGACCGTTGAACAGCCTGGAAGAGGAGAAAGTTGCTTTTCTGGCATACAGTTTCCAGAATTGTAGGGAGTTGCCTGCCCTATGCTGGGTTTAGTAATGACCTATTCATAATTCATAATTCATTTCATGATTATAAAAAAGGGGAAAAATCTTCAAGGGTCAGAAATTCTTGCTGGTCCTTTTGCTTTGGTGAGGCGTGTGATTAAATATAAATCTACAACTGATTATACATTAAATGCGTGTGGAATATAGGTCCATTTTCTTTCTGAAGGTGAGAGTGAGAGAGAGGGCAATTTTGTTTAATAACAGTCTCAGAGAAAGGATAGGATGCTCGCCTTTAGCAGTGATAATTGGGCCGGGAGCAGGCAGGTAGAGCAGGGCTTTTTGCTGTTTTATTTCATCTCTGTCTACTCCATTCCCTACCACGAAGTGTGGAACTTGTCCATTTTGCTAAAGTGGTTCCAAATGGAGCTTTGAACATTTTATAGCTACAAAGAACCAGAGAGTGCATGAAGTCAGGCATGAAGGGCAGAGACAGTACAGCCAGGTCACCTTCTCCAGCCTTCCCTTCATCAGCAGAAGACAGGAGTCCTGGGTTAATGTCACTATGCATGCAAAACCCCTGAGGGACTCAAATGTGGTCATTGAGGACAGAAAAATACAATTCTGCTGTTAAAATGGAATTCAAGGTACCATTAATAGAAAAATAGGAGAATACTGCCCAACCCATAAGTGAGGATCAGCTTTATCCTCCCTTCTGTCCTTTCAGAGCACCTCCTGGGGCTCTGGGGCTCAGGGTCCCATGGAACAGTGGCATCAGCATCACCTGGAACCTTACTGGACATGCAGAATCTCACGCCCTAATCCAGAGTACCCTTCCAGAACATATATTTTATCCCCATAGGATTGGTTTGTTCTTTGAAGTTTGAAAAGCAATGATCTAGAGCAGAGATTGGCACTTTTTCTGTAAAGAGGCAGCAGCAAATGTTTTAGACTTTGTGAGCTGTTTTGTCTGTGTTGCAGTTCATTGATTCTGCTGTTGTGATGTGAAAGCAGCCACGGACAGTATGTAAATGAGCGAACATGGCTGTGTTCTAATAAAACTTTATTTACAAAATCAGATGGCAGGTCAGATGTGGCTGAGTTTGCCGACCTCTGATGTTGAGCATAGTGCAACAGTCTTAGAATCATACTATTTCCTATACTCTTCATTTCATGGAACTACAGACATACAAGCTAATTCGTAATCAAATTTATATTAGGATTGGACAGGAAAGTATAGCAGTTTCCTACAATGTCCCCAAAAGACTCTCAAAGCTTTAGCTTGAAGAAATCAAACTTAGACCACTCCTTTGGACCTTGTTTTTTGTTACACTGTTTCATTTTTTTAAAATTTCTTCTCATTGAGAAAGTGTATAACTTTGTTCTCAAAAAGTTGAAGTAGGTAAGAATGAAGATTGCAATAAAGACAGGAATAACATTTTTAGAAGATGGGTATTTAGCCTGGGAAAAGGAACTTGGTTAGTCTCCATGAGGGCTGCCTAAAGTTTTGTTTCTTAATGGAGCAGATATCAGATCAATGGGTCTGAGTTAGAAGTAGGTAGATTTTAGTCCGTGAGGGAAAGAACATGTTAGCAGTTGAAACTGTCCACTCAGGGAAAGGAGTTCTTTGAAAAGAAATGATGCGCTTCACCACTAGGTGGGTGACGAGTTTGACCTGGGGACCACTTCCTGAATGGTGGCTCCATGTCAGGCCCATGCTGAGTGCTTTGTGTTGTCATTTCCCACTTATTTCTCCCCAGAACTCTAGTACACATGCTGGTGTTGCTTTTTACAGATGAGGAAACTCAGGCTCAGAGTGGTGAAGTAATTTAGCCAAGGCCTCACAGCTCGCCGAAGTCAGAGTCCAGCTCTGAGCTCATACTGCCTTCCTTGAAAACCTCCAACTTCTCTTCCAATCTCATGGCAGGTGCTACACGAACCCTTGATCGATGAGGACCCAGTGTTCATCGCCACGTGCACGGAGCGGGAGCTGCGAAAGAGGAAGAAGCGGAAATTCAGCCTCTGGGTCCGGCAGTGCTCTTCCACGGGCTTCATCATCCAGGTGAGGCCAGGGAGGGGGCCTGGGCCTACATGGGAACGGGTGAACTCGTCACTTACCCTTCTCCCTGTGTGGTGGGCTCTTCCAGTGTTCCAGCTGAGGTTGGATCTGTGTCGTGACCCGTCCTCCAGAGGTCAGAAAGGCCTCTGCCTTGACTGGCATTGGCCCTGTGTGCTTTTCCTCCCACCTGAGACAGCTGGTTAATAACAGCCAAAAACACTGACTGAGGCTCTGGGCTGGTCAGGCCAACTCTCTAGGTTCCTTGCCTGGAGGCCACAGGCCCCAAAGTGGTGGATTGCAGCACAGAAGACCTTTCTGAGAGTCCTGCAGTGTGGCTGTCCCTGAGGCCATCTCTCTTTTCCGGCCTGCTCTCCCAGACTGGAGAATGCCTTCTTCACGTGGCCCACCAGCAACCCGCTGGTTAAGTCAGGGCCTGTGTCAGGAGCACATGCCAAGTCTTTGAACAGCATTGCTACGTGCTCGCCAGCTTCGCGGTGCTCCCAGGAAACAGTGGGTGTTTTAGAAGAGGTGGTGGAGCTCGGCCACAGAGGCCTGCTCCATGCAGAGCCTGTGCAGGGAGAGGAGGAGGGGTCTGGGTGATGGCTCCTGCCTCGCTGCTCCATAGCACCGCCTTCTGCCACCCAGGAGGCAAGGGCCTGGTGATTGCAGCCACTCCATGCTTACTGTCCCTGCTGGGCTGAACCCCAGGGACAGTGTCTGAGGCTGCTCAAGCACAGGTCCCTGAGCCAGAGTGGACCTCTCCTAGAGCAAGGCTGACTCATGGAGGTCCTGCCTCTGTCCTTCCTTGTGCTGCCTCTGTCCTGGCCCATGCTGCAGCCTCTGCCACCTCTGGTGTGCTCTATTACAACTACACCGAAACGGTTGAGAGTGCTTCTGCTTTATTCTGTAAAACAACACCCTGCAAGGGACCACCCACTCATTCTTTCAGTAAATATTTATTGATGTCATAGATTGAATTGTGTCCCCCTTCCCCAAAATTATGTATATCACTTTAGCTCGGACATGATTCCCAGCGTTGTGTGATGTTTCCTCTGTGTTGGGAATCCTGCCTCTCTGAGGTTAAATGAGGGAGAATGGGTGGCAGTTGCGTTGGTGAGATGAGATTCAATGTGTGGGATTATACTGTGCCCTGAGGCAATCTCTTGGGAATAAAGGAATGGGAAGCAAACAGAGAGTTGGGGAGCTCATTCCACCAGGATAGAAGCTCCAGCTGCAGAGTGTGTTCTTTGGACTCAGGGTCCCTGCACCTCAGAAGCTTCAGTCCAGGGGAAAGGTGGACGACAAGGACCTTCCTCCAGAGTCACTAGAGAAAGCCTTTCCCTGGAGCTGGCATCCTGAATTTGGACTTCTAGCCTGCTTTTCCATGAGACAAGGAATACCTTTGTTAAAACCATCCACTTGTGGTATTTGTCTTAGAGCAGCACTAGACATCTGAGACGGTTGAGTACCTGTTGTCTGCCAAGCAGTGTGATAGACACTGAGAATACAGAAAAAGTGGTCCTGCTGTCTTGGCGATTTGCCTGTTTAAGATTTAAAATGTGTGCATGTGGGAGTCTGTGTGCATCTGGCACCATTTAGTTTTTAACTGAGAACTTGATGAGCAGTTAGAAATCATGTTCATTACTTTGCAAGGCCACCTCTCTTTGTGTATTGGTATGAGTTGTTTCCAGCTTTCCTAGGCCCATGCGTAAAACAAGAAGTTTGGATTGGTAATGCTGATTTTCCTTTTCACTTTCGTTGCTGTATTCTTAGGGAGGGGCTTTACAGCAGCATGAGGGTTTGTTTGTAGAAGCTGGCACTTCCCAACCAAAAGCTATATAGTTTTCCACCTTTTTGAGGGGTGCCTTTAAAGCACCCACGCACAGTGGCGCTGTGGGAGAGAGTGATTACAATTTAGTTACAGGCAATCCCATGATAAGAGGGGAGCAAGATATTGCTCAGCCCTCCTAGTTCATCTTTGTTCTGAGCTCCTATTGGGGGTGTCTATAGCAGGCGGTGAGGTGAGAGAAGATACACCTCTTCTCTCAGAGATGGGGTCACTGAAAAAGTGACATGTAACCTGGGGTCATTTTATAATTAGTGGCCCTGTTCATGTTCATGGAAACCGTGGTGGTGTAGTGGTTAAGTGTTACAGCTGCTAACTGAAAGGTCAGCAGTTCGAATCTACCACGTGTTCCTTGGAAACTATGGGGCAATTCTTTTCCGCCCTTTAGGGTCACTGTCAGCTGGAATTGACTCGGTGGCACTGGGTTTGGGTGTTTTGTTTTGTTTGGGTGTATGTGCATGTTTTTCCAGCCCCTGCTCCTGGTTTGGCTGCTTCTGAAGAGTCAGCTACCTCTAAGGACAGCGTGGGATGGGAGGGAAGGGGCAGGAGAGTCCCATACTCTGAGAGCTCTCACACCCATATCGCTTTGACCCTCACGACAGCCTTGGGAGGTGTAGCAAGCGTGGGTGGTATTTACTCTGATTTGGCAGCGGAGGATGCTTAGGCCTGCAAAGGTTATGTGCTGGTCAGCAGCAGATTTAGCAGTTAAATGCTGTTTTCTTCTGTGATGCAGGTTGCCTTTTTCCGCCTCTGTCTTCTGTAATTTCTTCTTTGACTCATTGTTTGCACAATAGTATATTGTTTAATTTCCACATATTTGTGAAATTTCCATTTTTCCTTCTGTTAATGATTTCTAGCCTCATTATACTGTGGTCAGAGAATATACTCTGTAGGAGTCAATGTGTTTAAGTTGATTGAGACCTTTTTTGGGTCCTAATATGTGGTCTGTCCTAAGGAATGATCCATGTGCTCTGGAGAAGAACATGTATTCTCTGTTGCTGGATGGAGCATTCTATTAATGTCTGTTAGGACTAAATGGCTTACAGTGTTGTTCAAATTCTCTATTTTCTTATTAATACTTATCTAAGTGTAATATCCATTGTCAAGTGTGGTGTATTGAGGTCACTATTACTGTAGAAAGGTCTATTTCTTTCTTCAGTTCTGTAGTGTTTGCTTCATATATTTTGGGGTCTTGATGTTAGGTGCATTTATAATTGTTATATTTCCTTGATAAATTGACTCTTTTATCATTATATAATGTCCTTTTTTTGAACAGTTTTTAGCTTAAAGTCTATTTTGTCTTATATCAAGATAGTCACCTCAGTACCCTTTTGGTTATTATTTTCAAGGAATATCTTAAGCATCTTTTCACTTGCAACCTGTGTGTGTTCTTGAATCTAAAATGGGTCCCTATAGACGACAGACAGATGGATCACGGATTCTTGTCCATTCTGCAGGGTCTGCCTTTTGACTGAAAAATTCAGTCCATTTACATTTAAAATAATTAATGATACCAAAACTAAACGCACTGCCATCAAGTTGGGTCCAATTCATAGCAACCCTAGAGGTCAGAATAAAATTGCCCCATAGAGTTTTCAAGGAGCGCCTTGGTGGTTTTGAACTGCTAACTGATAACTGATAACCTTTTGGTTATCAGATATAGCACTTAACCCACTATGCCACTAGGGTCCACTTAATGATAAGAGAGGAAAGATTTCCGCATTTTTGCTATTGCTTTGTGTGTCATGAATCTTTTTTGCCTCTTATTTTTTTAAATACTGCACCTTTTGTATTCAGTTGGTTCTTTTTGTAGTGAACTATTTTGATTCTCTTCTACTTTCCTTTTAGATATAGGTATCGATATAGATATTTGTAGTCATGAGAGCATTATACTTAACATCCTACCTTTATAACAAGCTAGCTTACATTGATACCAACTTAATTACTTCAAGGACCCCTGGTGGCATGGTAGTTAAGAGCTTGGCTGCTAACCAGAAATTCAGCAGTTTGAATCCACCAGCCACTCCTTGGAAAGCCTATAAGAGGTTTCTACCCTGTGAGTCAGAATTGACTGTACAGTAGCAAGTTTTAGTTACTTCAATAGCATACAAAAACTCTTATTTCTATATCACTTCTAACCTCCCTTTTATGTTATAATTGTCACATATTGTGTCTTTATACATTGTATACCCAATAATACAAGTTTGTAGTATTTTTAGTGCATTTGTGTTTAAAATTACGAAGGACATAACAAGTATAGTTACAAAATAAAAATACAGTAAAACTGACCTTTGCATTTACCCATGAAATTACCTTTACCATGGATCTTTATTTCTTCCTATGCAATTTATTGCTGAGTGTTCTTTCATTTCCACCTAGTGACTCACTTTAGGATTTCCTGTAAGGCAGGTCTCATGGTAAAAAACTCCCACAGCTTATTTTTTGGGGGGACTGTCTTAATAAGTTCATTCTCATTTTTGAAAGAATAGTTTTACTAGATACAGAATTTTCATTGGAAGTTATTTTTTTTTTTCTTTCAGCACTTTGAATGTGTCATACCACTCTCTTTCAGTTTCTGGTTTCTGAGGAGAAATCAGTAGTTAATCTTATTGTGGATCCTTTGTAGCTGATGATTTGTTGCTCCCTTGCTGTCCTCAAGATTTTCTCTTTACTTTTGGCTTTTAAAAATTTGATTATGTGTCTTGGTATGAATCTCATTGAGTTTACCTTCTTTGGAGTTTGTTGAGCTTCTTGGTTTATAGATAATATATTTTGTTAAATTTGAAAGTTTTCAGCCATTATTTCTTCAAATACACTTTCTACCTATTTTTTACCTCTCCTTCTGGGATTTTCATAATGTGTATGCTGGTCTGCTTTATGGTGTCCTCTAAGTCCTAGACTTTATTCACTTTTCTTTGCTCTTTTAATGCTCCTCAGACTCAATAATTTCAATTGCTGTATCTTGAAGACTGTGGATTCTTTCTTCTGAGTGTTTAAATCTTCTATTAAACCTCTCCAGTGAATTTTTCACTTCAATTATTGTGCTTTTCAACTCCAGTATTTCTGTTGGGTTCCTTTTTAAATGATTTTTAACTATTGATACTCATGTTTCGTTCATGGATTTTTTCCCCCCTGATTTCCTTTAGTTCTTTGTCTATATTTTCCTTTAGCCCTTTAAGTGAATTTAATAGTGCTGTTTTAAACTCTTTGTCTGATAAGTTCCTTATCTGGACTTCCATGGGGAAGGTTTTTGTTGCTTTACTTTATCCTTCTGAATACGCCATTGCCTCCTGTGTTTTTGTATGCCTTATAATTTTTTTGTTGTTGCTGAAAATGGGATATTTGCCTATTATAATGTGGTAACTCTGGAAATCAGATTGTCTCCCTGTCTCAGGACTTGCTTTATTCTTTTTAATTGCTGAGATTGTAATAATCTGTTCATTTAGTGACTTCCTGTTACTATTTTTGCAAAGGCTGTCTTTTTGGTGGTGTTTCCATACTCAAACATCTGTTCTCGGGCTTGTATTCAGCTAGTATTTTGATAGAGCTACCCTTGAATGCTGGGAGTGGAGAGTGCAGGGAGAAACAAACAAACAACAATGACTCAATAGCAAAACAAAAACTTCTGCCAGTTTGTTCAGATTGACTCTTATAGAGGCACTCCTTTAACACTTTGACTTTGCTGAGTTTACAAATCAGCCCTAACTGACAGATTAGGATCTTTTCAAGTTTTTCTCACCTTGTGTTTTACCCTGGGCATGTGTGTGGCAATCTCAATTTACCCATATACACGATGCTTTTGACTGCTGTAATTTCGGAAAGAAACTTTCTTTGACCTCCCCTACTACTTCTTAGGCATTTATTTTATGTCTTAATTATACACTTTAGCTCCAGGCAGCTACAGATGGTTACAGTTTCAGGGCATTTCTCACCGTCCTTTACCCTCTGCCATCTCTGAAACAGGCCAAAGTGAAATGAGCACCTAGCCTCAGGCCTCCAGGAAGACCTGAGACAGGTTAGATGAGGCAAACACAATGATCCACAAATAAAGCCTTCTCTGCTCCCTCTGGAGCCAAGCAAGACTAGGCCTTCTCTCCAGGGGAAGCCTCTGCCTCTGCTCTAAAATGGCATGGCGTGCTGAGGAGGCAGTGGGGTGCGGCGTGAGAAACCAAAGCTTTCCTACCGTTGTGATACCATCTTGCTTTTGATTTAGCGTTTGCTTAGTTGCAGTAACTCTTGGAGTGATCCCAGAGTTCTGGTTAAGTTGATTCTGTCAGTTTCTGCTTTTTTTTTTTTTGTTTTCTTTGTGGGAAGATGAGAGCATGGAGCTGCACATTCTGCCTCCTGCTTTTAATTCCTAGATTGAAATTGTGCTTTGGCTTTAAAGGTTTATTTTGCCAAGACTCTAGACTTTTGACTAGCATGTCTGCACCCCTGTGAAGTCGGGCCAGGAGTGAGGATCAGATCCACTTAAATGATTCTAGATCAAGGGAATAAGTAAGAAAAAGAGATGCCAGTTTGGTGAGTAATATTTTAGGTGATCGTAGAAAACATCCATGAGAAAACTGCTGCAGAGCTCTCTATTTCCTACCTTTATTTTGTTACTTCCTTGGATGTGATGAGTTTATTCTCTGAATGCTCTCTGGATAAGAATGATGGTAAGCTAACAGTTTGAAAATAGTAATAATAATAATGAAACCCTGGTGGTGTAGTGGGTTAAGTGCTACCACTGCTAACCACAGGTTGGCAGTTCAAAGCCACCAGGTGCTCCTTGAATACTCTGTGGGTCAGTTCTACCCTGGCCCCTAGGGTCGCCATGAGTCGGATCTGACTCGACAGCACTTGGCTTGGCTTGGCTTGGCTGATAATAATAACAATAACAGGGATGGTGTTTAGAAGAACTCTAATATTTTTGTAGGCTTAATGTTCTTGAATATAGTTGAAGGGGAATCTTAGATGAAAGGGGTTAAATGTCCTGTGTGATACTAGCCTACTAAAAATAGAGGGAAGTATATGGTAGGATGGAAATGGGAGGAATAGATGAAATTAACTTTATAGTTTTGAAAATTAAAGTCTGACTATCCTTTGTTCCTCTAAATTCCAAAGATACTATGAGGTTTCAGGTAGAAAAAAGTGATCAGGTGAGAAACAGACTCTGCTTTGGGAGTTGGGAAGTGCAAGGCCGACCCTTCTATAAACACAGTCCTATTCTTTAAAATGTTACTTCCATGTCTTCTCTCAAATCTGTCTTCTAAAACTTGATCCCAGACCTCTTAGATGTGGCAGTGGTTCCAGTTAGTGGGTCTTGTCTTGAGTTCAGCATTTGTAGGGCTGTCGTTTAGAACCACTTACCTTAAAGTCCTTGGATCCAAGATGTTGCTGTTTCACCACATACCAAACACTTGAAAATGAGTGAGAGATGCTGACCTGCAATGCTTAAGGACTAGAAAAGAGTCCACTGAGGCCTCTCACATTGCTATATGAAGGAGATTACTGAAGGGACAGTAGAGGCTTGGGTCATTCTGCCAAGTCTTTGATGATCTGATAAACTTTAATATAAGATTGTAAAGGGTGAGATATGCATTGTGTATCGAAACCAAAAGCACCCTTTTCCATCAAGTTGATTCTAGCTCACAGTGACCTCATAGAACTGAACAGAACTGCCCCTGCCAGTTTCCAAGGAGCACCTGGTGGACTTGAACTGCTGACCTTTTGGTTAGCAGCCATAGTACTTGACCACTGCACCACTAAGGTTTTGTGTATTGTGGGGGATAAAGGAAAGGCATAGTCTTACCCTTAAGGATCATATTGTTTAGCTGAGGATATTATTCTAATATGTGAAAATAACAAATTATGTGAACCAAATGAGCCTTCTTGAGACACAATGGATATTACTGAGTTCAGAGGAGGGGAAGGAATGCTGGATCCTCAGAGATATTAATCTTAATTGAATTGTGTGACGGCCTGCCATCCGGAAAGGCCCTTGTAGACAAAGTCACAAACTTCTGTAAATGACAGGCTGAAGCATCTCACCCGTGACATGTTTTTTTAGCTTATTACCCCTGACAATATTTTGCTTCCTAATTAAATTCTCCTAAAAAGATACCCCCTCCCCTCCTGATATGAGGATTAAGAAGGATGCCTTCTAAGAGGGGCTTCACAACCCCTCAGTTTATGAGATTATATTGGGACAATCTGACCGGGAACTTCTGGGGAAAAGAAATCAGAGGAATGGGTTTCAATACAGCATGCCTAATAGCACTGAGGCCTGCCCAGCCTCACTGGCTTCCCCCTAATTGCATTCCCCCCTCCCTTTTCTCCACATACACAGGTTTACAAGCTAACCCTTGAAAGGCTTTCCAAGGACAATTCTCCACACAGTCATTAAAACTACACAAGCTTCTCACTCCCTACAGCAAAAAAGACAAATAAACTTCTTGGTTCTTTATAGCTGGTGTGGCAAACTGATAAACACTGAAGAAACATCTTTCTTAAAGCAGCTGGGCTTGATTAGGGGAAAGCAGACACTTACTATCTACACAGGAAGATATAAATAAAAACTTAGAGAAACAAATGAAGACAGCCAAATGGTGAAGCCTTGAGAAGTTTACCCTTCTGTACCTTCCACTTTGAGGTACAAATAAAACCATTAATTATGTTTACTGACATTTACCACCACAAACACCTGGCTCAGACCATTATCCAAAAAGGCTTTGACAATTAATCAGAAGTAGAAGACCACAAGGGGTAAGTTTCTTGTTAGCCAATTAATGTTAGGTTAGTTTCTTGTTAACCAATAGTTTATATGATGAAGAAAATAGGGTGAACACTACATCACCTCTTCTATAAAAACAATAAAGACAGACAGCTCCTCTCTCTTGCTCTCTGGGTCGGGCTGCCTTAAACTAGAAAAGTCTTTCCTGTCTCTCTTTATTCATTTCCCACCGATGCCTTCCCTCCCTCCGTGCGGGACCCTGAAAAGTGCTGGGGCTGGCTCCTGGCAGAATTGTCTGCTGTGTATATTTCCACAGCTATTCAGGTTGCTTTAAATGATGCAACCAGGGGTCTCCCGATTATGTACAGATGAATGGCTTGGACAGTGTACATGCTTTGGAGCCATAGTCCTACTGGCCATCTGTCTGCATCACATGAGGAATGAGCTCATGCTGACTTGTAGAGTTCTCAAGCCAGTCTGTTGTCAGGTAGTGTTGTTAGATGTGAAGGTATGTGTGGGTGCCTTCACTTCTTCCCTTCCTGCCTAACCCGTGGTTTCTGGCTCTACCTCTCGAAAGTCAACGGGGCTCAGACATTCTTCCATCATTCAGCCTGGTGTACGCAGGCCCTGCTGATATCACTTGTCTCACTATTGTTAATTACATGTTTACATTCTGAACTCGGGAAGGGTAGAGGCCTATTCCATTTTGACTTTCTAGAGCATAGGGACTTGCAGCCTTTTCTTTTTTTTTTTTTCTTTTTTTAAAGAATCCAGGTTTCAGACAGGTCCTTATTTTCAAGGAATATAATAGATCTATGCAAATGAAAATTTAAGCAATGCATAAAGCATGCATTATTTAGTGAGCCACACATTTATTGAATTAACATTGTGCTTGGCACTGAAGAATCAAAGACAAATGGAACGTTACTGCCTCTTTAGTAGTAGAGATAGTTGTATTAAAATATACATAAACGCAGGTGGCAAGGACGCTATGGGAGATAGCCAAGCCCAGTGCCATCGAGTATAGGCATGGCATATTATGAGGCCTGTATGAGGGCACCCATCGGGCTGATAAAAGCTCACCAGAGGGGTGCAGAGCAAGAGTATGTTGTATGCCAAAGGATAACGTATACCATACTGCCTGGTGTTGAAGGAAGGAGAAATAAACTATTACGAAACAGTCACCATAGGCCAGGCCCAAGGACGTGATCCATTTAACATTACACAACCCTTGGAGAAATGTGTTGCTCTCTCTTCATTTACAGATGAGAAAATTGAAGCTCTGAGAGATTAAATAATTTACCCAGAATCTCCAGGAGGATGCTCTATGGAGAGCAAACGTGAACCCAAGGGCTGGCTGGCTTCTGACTCCATAGCTATCTGTGTGACCCACTTACTGCCTCCCTTAGGAGGGGAGAAAGGAACACTCAGTGACCCAATGCCTGCTCAGCCCAGCACGTACGCCATGTAGATCTACGCTGGATGCGTTCTGATATAGTATCTTATTTTAAACATGGATGGCTGAATGAAAAGGATTTCTGTGACCTGTCTTCCAGAAGATATCCATCTTAGGAGAATCAGGGTTATCCCTGTCCTGTTAACATGCATGACGGAAGCTCCCCAAGTCTAATGTGGTTGTTGTTGGCAACCTAGGTTATAAGCAAGGGAAATGTTGCCATCTTCAGTATTGTTGGTATGTGTGAGTCCATTAGTGGGGTCAACACATGTCATGGAGTGTCTCTCTTGTCTTCACTGGTCCTCTACTGTACCAAATGTGTTGTTCTTCTCCAGTGGTAGATTCCTTCTGATGATACTTCCAAAGTCAGTCAAAGTCTCAGATAATATTCTGGGACTCAGGGTTTTTCACTGGCTAATTTTCACAAGTAGATCCTATGTTTTAGTCTGTCTTAGTCTGGAAGCTCTTGTGAAACCTGGCCGCCATGGCGGACCTTGCTGGTTTTCAGATACCAGTGGCGTAGTGGCTTACATCACAGCAACACAGAAACCACCACTGTGTAATAACAGTGACCCAAGTATGGAAAAAAGTAGCCAGAAGGGTGTTAATTGAGGCTCTTTTCTACTCTGTCTCTGTCCCCATGCCCTGTCTTACACTTTAACAATTTCTAGCGATGCCTTCAAGCTTTGTTTACTCCAGGTTCTGATGACGGCAGCAGTGAAGAAGAAGATAGCAAATGGGATCATTTACATAGTAGAGAGCTGAAATCCTAGGCTGTGCTTGCTCCATGGACACATATTGCTTTGTATTATGGAAAGCCATCCCCAGGTGAAATTCTTAAGATGTGCTCCAGGGAACGTTGGTCTGTGTCACAGGCCTAACACTTCTCCAGCACGTGCCCTGTTTGGGGAGGGTGTCTGACATGAGGAGCTCACTGAGATCCTTTCCTGTCCCCTCATGTGCAGGCTCACTTGCGAGTTGAGCAGAAGGAAAAGGAAAGATTTCTAGCAAAGATGAAACCTCTTGTTTTAGGAGAAATCATTTGATCAGGACCTGGGAAGCCTTAGTCCCCTAGAAGGCCATGTGACCTTTTTCTGGAGTTAAAAGGAGAGTCTCTGTAAGGACTATTGTTTAGTCTCTAATGAATTTAGTGGGAAAATAATAGCCAACAGTTTAGTTAATACGGCAACCTATGGTCATTAAACAGAGACTTAAGACTCTTTGGAGGGAAAAAAAGAGGGTTCCACTAATTAAAAAAAAAAAAAAATTCCAGTATGATCAGAAGGGCCCATGGTGATGCAGTACTTAAGATCTTAACTGCTAACCAAAAGGTGAGCAGTTTGAATCCACCAGCTGCTTCTTGGAAACCCTATGGCGCAGTTATACTCTGACTATGGAGTTGCTATGAGTCAAAGACAGTGAATTGTTCTGTTTTTATCATTTATCTCTTTTGCCTTTTACTGCTCATACTTTTCATGTTATGTCAAAGAATCCAGTCTTAAAAACCAGGCCTCAGAACAATATCTCCTTCTAAGATTTTATAGCTTTAGTTCTTGCATTTAGGCCCTTGATCCTTTATGAATTAGTTTTTGTACATGGTGTGAGGTGTGAGTGTAATTCCATCTTTCTGCATGTGGAAACCAACTTTTCCAGCCAGAGAGACTCTTCTTTCCCTGCTGAATGGACTTGGAACACTGCAAGAATCAACTCACCATAGGTGTATAGTTTTATCTCTGGACTCTCAAGCCCGTTCCTTTGGTCTATGTATCCGTATGTATATCGTTATACCACTACCAGTCTGTTTTGATTACTGTAGCTTCATAACATGTTTTGAAGTCAGGAAGTGTGAGTTCTGCTCTGTTATTCGTCTATTTCAAGATTGACTGTTTGGAGCCTCTTGTCATTCCATATAAATTTGAGGATTGACTTTTCAATTTCTGCAAAGAAGGCTGTTAGAATTTTAATGGGAATTATATAGAATTTATAGATTTCTTTGGGTAGTATTGATATTTTAATAATATTAAACCTTTCAACCAAAGGATAAAGAATATCCTTTCATTTATTTAGGTCCTTAATTTATTTTAATAATGTTTTGTAATTGTCAGTGTGTAAATTTTTCACTTACCTGGTTAGATTTATTTCTAGGAACTTTATTCTTCTAGGTGCTCTTATTTAACTTTTAATCTTTTTTTTCACTAAATGAATAAAATCTTTTACTCTTGAACTATAACTAAATGGATTAACTTTAAAATGAGAGTCAGAGTAGATTTAATTAACAGAAGTGAATTTTGTTTTTGGACTGAAACACTGACAGATAAGGATATTTGCCCGTTAGTGGAGAGGCCACTTGGCAGCGGTCCTGTCCAGGTTGGATGTGGTCGTGTTACAGAGTCAAATTGGCTGAGATATTAAACATCTGTCGCTTAGACCTCTCTTTGCCCTGTAGCAAGTAGCTAAGAACTAATTTCTCTGACAGTTCTTTAAATGAGGTAAATTTGCTCTGCCCTCCTTACCATATAGGGACTCAAAGAAGAAAATACATTATTTATAAAGTGCCTATAGAGGTGAACCTCGTACTGATTAGATTAAACCTTGGTTCTCTTTCCCATGAACTTGGAACCTAAGACTTCACTGACATTGAGTGGGTACAAAGAGCTCACAGAACGGTAACCCCTATCTCTTCTCCAATCCATCATTTTGAAAGATAGCTTCCTGGGGACGTGAGCCTTAGAGCAGATCGCAAGCCTGGCTCTTGTAAGCAGGGGTGCTAAAGACACAGCTGGAGAGGAGATGAGGGAGAACCATCTCTGGGCCTGAATTCTTCCCTGTCAGCTGATTCATGATAATAGGCAGCATGAGAAAAGATAGCTAAAGGAAAAAGAAAGTCATCAATAAGGAAGCAATTAAGAGACTTTGTTGATAACCTGGCTAATGAACTAAGGACTCCGAATCAGCGATATACGATGTTCTTTCTAATCTGCTGTATCCGTTACAGAAGCTACTTGCCACCGTATTGGACAGCACAAGTATAAAGCTTTACTGTATTAAAAAAAAAAAACTCGCTTTTACATTTATGAGTTTTACCTAAATACAATGGTCTTATGAGATGTCTTATTTTAACCTGTTCAATGAGACCAAGGCTTAGAGCAGTTATGTCTTTTCTTCCAAGTCATGCAAAGTAGTAATTGAGAGAGGCACCTAATCCAGCCCTGTGCTCTTTTTGATACACTTCCCATCTCTTTCGTGGCAGGCTCATTCTTCTTTTGAAGAGTAAACCTTGTTTATCATTTAAACTTCACAGCTCTCATGAGCAGTCATGCCACCCAGGAGTTGCCTGTGATAGCCCTATACATCTCCCTAAGCTCACCTGATGCCATTTAAATGAATGCATATCATAAACTCTGGCACTGTCTCCCCCTCTGCCAAGACTATGCCCTCCAACCAGCTTCTTGCACAACAATTTGTAAACATATTTGAATAAAACCTACCAGTGCCTAGTGAGAGACTTCCGGGTCCCCAAATGTGCTGTGCATCAACCATGGTGCTCATCCATCGGAAGCAACTCCTCATCCATTCAAGTTTTATCATGAGATTGTACTTGCCACATGTGGTTGCTGAGTAAATGAAATATGGTTAATGTGATTGAGGAATTGAAGTTTTACTTAATCGCAGTTAGTTTAAATTTAAATTAAAATAGCCACATTTGACAAGAAGCTACCATATTGGACAGCACAGGTATAAAGCTGTCCAATTCAATCACATCTTCAGACACCATTTCTAATTCTGGTTCTCTTGCTATTTCCACTATGTCTGGAGTTACTTCCACCACTGAAGTCCTGAGCCCCTCAAAGTTATCTGTGAACATTAGAATCAACTTCTTCCAAACTCGTGTTAATGTTGATATTTTGATCTCCTCCTATGAATCACTACTGTTCTTAATGTCCTCTGGAATGATGAATCTTTTCCAGAAGGTTTTCAATTTATTTCCCTAGATCCATCAGATGAATCACTATCTATGGCAGCTATAACTTTATGAAATGTATTTCTTAAATAATAAGATTGAACAACAGAATTGCTCCTTGAACCGTAGGCTGAAGAATGGATATTGTGTTAGCAGGCATGAAAACTGCAGAGCCAAGGGTCTTCCACTGGAGGTGGCACCCTGAATGTGGACTTCTAGCCTTTTAGACCATGAAAGAATCTATTTCTTTGTTAAAACTATCTACTTGTGGTATTTCTGTTATAGCAGCACTAGATGACTAAGACAAACCAAACCAAACCAAACCTGCTGCTGCTGAGTCAATTCTGATTCACAGTGACCCTATAGGACAGAATAGAACTGCTCCATAGAGTTTCCAAGGGGCACCTGGTGGATTTGAACTGCTGACCTTTTGGTTAGCAGCTGTAGTGTTTAACCACTATGCCAGCAGGGTTTCTGGTGACTAAAACAGTGAGCTTAAAATAGTCGGCAATCCGTATTGTAAGTAGATGTGCAATTATCCAGGCTTTGTTATTCCGTTTATAGAGCACAGGCAGAGTAAATTTAGTATAATTCTTAAGGGCCCTAGAATTTCTCCAGATTAGCAACAGGGCTAATCTTCTTATCATTCATGAGTTCACTCCAGTAACTTCTAATTTCCTTCAGGAACTTTTCCTTTGGCTAACTGTTTGGCACAGGAGGCCTAGCTTTTAGCCTGTCTCAGCGTTTGACTTGCCATGCTTACTAAGCTTAACCTTTTCTAGCTGTTGATTTATAGTGAGAAACACGTGAAAGGAAGAGACACAAGTTTCTCACTATAAATCAATAGCTAGAAAAGGCTAAACTTAGTAAGGATGGCAAGTCAAACACTTTCATGTGAACACTTAGAGGCCATTGTAGGGTTGTTAATTGGCCTAATTTCAGATATCGTACCTCAGGGAATAGGGAAGCTTGGAGAGAAAGAGAGAGGAATGGCCAGTTGGTAGAACAGTCAGAAAACACACGACATTTATCTATCAAGTTCAGTGTCTTACATGGGTGTTGTTCATCGTCCCCCAAAACAATCACAATAGTGACATCAAAAACCACTGATCACAGATCATCACAACAGGTATAATAATAATAAAGAGTTTAAAATATTGGAGAATTCCCAAAATGTGACATAGAGACACATAGTGAGTGCCTACTGTTGGAAAAATGGCACTGATAGACTTGCTGGATATAGAATTGCCACAGATCTTCAATTTGTAAAAAATACAGTATCTGTGAAGTGCAATAAAGCAAGGGATGCCTCTGTTAACAATCTAGACCAAGATATGATGCTATTATTTATCAGTTTCCTTCCTAAATCCCTATATTTAAAAATTACTAATCAGAGGAGCAATAAAAACTTTCTTAGGAAAAGTGAAAATCTTGGCAACTGAAAGATACATTTTTCTGCTGTTAAAGACATTTGTTAAGTAAGGAGCTCATAACTAAAATAGTAAAAGAATCTTCACAAACTGCTGTTCATCAGGGTTGGTAGATCACCTGCATTGCTATACAGGTGTTTTGTATGGACAGTGTTCTCATATTTGTAGGGAGGGATGCCACTTCTCTTTAATTTACTGGTGTTTATTATGATAAGTATTTGTGTAACAAAACATTTTACTTTTCAACCATTTTCATATGTGCAGTTCAGTGACATTAATGGGAGCTCATCAAAATTAAAAATTTTACTCATCAAAAGATTGCGTCAAGAAAATAAAGAGCCTGTGGATTGAGAGAAAATTTGGGGGAACCATATGTCAGATAAGGGTTTAATATTCAGAATATATAAAGAACTCTTAACAAGTTAACCACAAAAAGACAAATAATAGGCAGAAAACTTGAAGAAGATATCTAAATGGCCAACAAGCACATGAGAGATACTCAACATCATTAGTCATTAAGGAGATACAAATCAAAACTAGAAGGAGATACCACTCACTCACTAAGATGGCAATTATTTAAAAAATGAAAAACATTAGACATTGACTAAGATGTGGAGAAACTGGAACCCTCTCTGTTGCTAGTGGAATCATACAGCCACTGTGGAAAACAGTTTGGCAGTTCCTCCAATGGTTAAATGTAGAATTACCATAGAATCTGTTGACCATTGTACTACCAGGGTTTCATATGAACTAAATCTTTTAGTCCTAAGTATAGATGTAAAAAAAAAAAAAGCAGGAATGCAAACAAATACTTGTACATTGGTTTTCATGGCAGCACTGTTCGTACCAGCTAAAAAGTGAAAACATCCTAAATGTTCCTCATGAGATGAATAGATCAACAAAACATGGTACATACATACGGTGTGGTATTACTCAGCCACAAAGAGAAATGAAGTCTTGATACATGCTTCCATATGGATGAACCTTGAAAGGTCATTGTTATTGTTGTTAGGTGCCATCAAGTTGGTTCTGACTCTTGGGGACCCTATGTAAAACAGAATGACACGCTGCTCAGTCCTGCGTCATGCCCACAGTTGTTGATAGCCACTATGTCAATCCATCTGGTTAAAGGTCTTCATCTTCTTGGCTGACCCTTTCAGGAATACATTATGC
Organism: Heterohyrax brucei; assembly: GCA_028571685.1. Lineage (NCBI taxonomy): Eukaryota > Metazoa > Chordata > Mammalia > Hyracoidea > Procaviidae > Heterohyrax > Heterohyrax brucei. The sequence goes on along the minus strand of CM053155.1, from coordinate 66,100,394 downwards.
AGAGTGAAATAAAACCAAAAAAAAACCCCAAACCCAGTGCCATTGAGTCGATTCTGACTCATAGCAACCTTATAGGAGAAAGTAAAACTGCTCCCTAGAGTTTCTGAGGAGAACCTGGCAGATTCAAACTGCCAACTTTTTGGTTACCAGACATAGCACTTAACAACCACTATGCCACCAGGGTGAAATAAGTCACAAAAGGATAAACACTGTACAGTCCTATTTATTTGAAATACCTAGAACAAGCGTTCAGTGATTACCAGTGGTGTGAGAGCGTGAGTGAGGAGAAAGGAGGACTCAGTGCTTAGGGGACACGGAGGGAGATAATTACTTTTTTAAAAGCAAACCAGCAAACAATCAAACATGTAAGTGACTGATACTTGCTTCGAGGTTGTCTCTTCAGAGCTCAGTATAGGAATACACTTGTCTTAGTCATCTAGTGCTGCTATAACAGAAAAACCAGAAGTGGATGCCTTTAACAGATACTTACTTACCCACAGTTTACGAAGCCAAGAGTCTCAATGCGGGGTACTGGATCTAGAGGGCAGGCTGTCTAACAGTTCTGGAGCCAGCCTTGCTCTTCTGAGCATCTCTGTCTTGGCAGTCTTCATGTAGTTTGGCATCTTCTCTTCCCGCAAGCCTGCATTCTAACTTGCTTCTTTTAAGCTCTTTTACTATATCTCAAAAAAGATTGACTCAAGACACACCCTACACTAACCCTGCCTCATTAACATAACAAAGATGACCCTTCCCCAAATGGGATTGTAACCATAGGCATAGGGAGAGCACAGTTGAATGCATAACAATGCGTGTGGATTTACAGTGATGAGGCCATTTTTCAATTTATGGATCTCTGTAGGGTAGGCTTCAACTGTTTGAGTAGCCGCTGTGTGAAAGGAAAGAAGGGAATATGATTTCACTGGAGGCTACCCACCCCCCACCATAGGATTCCAGATTTATTCACCCAGCTGACGGGAGCCGTGTTGTCTTAGACCAGCTGGAGTTGTTCAGTCAAAGAAGATCAGGACGAGTCGGGCACTGGACCTGAGTCACTGTCAGACTGGACAGCATCTGTTGGGCTGAGCCCTCTTTTGGCCAGATATTGAGTGCCGTGTTAATAGTTCTTTCTAATTCTCATCCATCAGCTGGGACTTCTGAAGTTACTGCTATAAACAACCTTTAATGTTAGTATGTTTTTATATTTCTGTTGAAAAATCACTTATTTTATATAAACAAGTACTAGTAATTTGAGACCCTCTTTGGACTCTTACTTCTTCCATCTTCCTCCAGACTGCTTTTGGCCTCAGCCTTTTTTCAGTTTTCCTAACGAGTCCAGGCAGACCTTTGGTTAAGCACCTCTTCCCTGCTATGTGCTACAGCGGCTGATGGTCACCTCCTAAGGAGCAGCCTGTCTGGAATCTGGAGCAATGCCAGGGTCTGATGTCCCTCCCATAGTTTCAAGGTAGTCCCGCAACAGGGCTATCTTGCATGCCTACCCGTGGTCATAAGCCACATAACTGCCTCCTTACTGGCTGTGCTGGCAATGTGGTTATTCTGGAGAGAGCAAACAGCTGGTCCAGACTTCACGTCATTGTTGTCTACAGGAGTGCACTTAACTGGATGTCTACTAACAGCCATTGCTTAGATCTGGGGTATCTCAGGGAACAGATATTAAAAGTTCCAAATAAACTTACATTTGGACAGTTCTGATACAGCAGTTATTTTAAACTATATTTAGTGCGTCTTTTTCTGGTGGAATGGTATTATATATTTAGCACCAAAAATAGAAAAACCCTAGAATGCCTGTAACTCCAACATACAGAAATAGCCACACATCTATATATAACAGCACACAGAGACATTAAAACCACTTTATATTCTGGCTACTTCATTTCTGAGGCTATTGTGAACATTTTATATATCACTAAATAACTTTTCTATAGCATGATATTTAAAATCTGCACTGCATTCTATTATACCAACATATAATAATTTTATCCAATCCCCAATTCTTTTGAGATATGATGAAATTGTTGCTAATGTGTTGGGTTTTTTGTTTTTGTTTTGTTTTTTATTATTACAAAACACTCTGAGATGTACATGGTTATAACAGAAATCCTTTGACACACGCTTAATTGTCATCTTGGGTTCAATTCCTAAAAGTGGAACTGGTGTACAAAATAATTTGTAGGGTTTTTGATTCATACTGCAAAATTTTGTGATAGAAAACCAAGAAAACCAACCCTCTGCCATAAAGTCAATTCTGACTCATAGCAACCTCGTGGGGTGGCATAGACCTGCTGCATACTAATTCCAAGGAGCACCTGGTGGATTTGAACTGCCAATCTTTTGGTTTGCAGCTGTGGCTCTTAACCATTGCACCACCAGGGTTTCCAAAGGATATACCAAATCATTGCTGCCAACAGTGATGAGTGCCCATTTGCCCAAAACCTCATTGGTGCAGTATATACAGGTCAGGAAGGTTATTACTGACTCTTGATCTATGTGAAAGTACATTTAAATCAGTCTGTTTTGGGGGGAATAAAATTTACAACATCATCATACTTCTCATTTAAATAGAAGTAGGGAGCCTTCTATATGAGTTTTGAGCTCTTTATACACCTGCAGATATCTTCTGTTGAATCTGTATGTCACCGTGTGTGGTAGGCAGAATTCTCAGATTGTTGGTCCTGGCATACACACACCTCCTAGTTCTTCAGTCCAACACTACTCTAGGTGTTACTGTGAAAGGCTCTTACAAATATGATTGTAAATCAGTTGATGTTAAAAAACAGAGATTACTGTGGCTGGACCTGATCTAACCAGCTGAACACTCAGAAGAGACCAAATATGAGGACTGGAAGCATGAGAGGGATTCAGCATGAGGGAGACTCTCCATTGCTGGCTTTGAAAATGGAAGAGGTCACGTGGCAAGGGGTGCAGATGGCCTCTGGGGGCTGAGAGTGGTCCTTGGTTGACAGCCAACGAGGAAACACGGACTTCAGTCCTACAACTGCAAGGAAACCACCTGAGTGAGCCTAGAAGGGGATTTCAAGTGCCAGATAAGAGTCCAGCCACTTGACACTGTGATTTCAGCCTGATGAAAATTCATGCCTCTGTGCCATGGCTGGACTTCCAACCTGCTGTGAGATCATAAATGGATGTGGCTTGAGCTGCTAAGTTTGTGCTAATTTGTGACATAGCAATTAAAAGCTAATACCTAGTATTTCTATACTTGAATCTAGATATTTGTACTGAAACATCAGATATAAGCAGATGGTCACATGTTGTGTGAAGAGATGACAAGTGTGTGTGTTAATGTACAAATAATGTTACCACTAGATTTTAAATGTGGAGTCTCTGGGTGGCACAGAGTGTTAATTGCTCAACTGTTAACCAAGAGGTTGGTGACTCAAACCTACCCAGAGGTGCCTTGGAAGAAAGGCCTGGATATTTGCTTCCAAAAATCACAGCCTAGAAAACACTAAGCATCAGCTCTACTTTGCACATGTGGGGTGGCAATGAGTCAGAACTGACTTGACAACAGCTTGAAACAATGGATTTTAAATAATGCCATCCATTACAGACTGAGGATTTTGGTCCAGGTCTGCCTCATGTTATGTGACCTTGAAGAAATCACCAATGTCCTCCAGGTTACTGGGTCTTCTTGACCATTCTGCCTTCCTGGCCCTTGTCTCTTCTGCTTCTCTGGCTAACCTTACTGACTGTTCTTTTTGCCTTCCTTGTGAGCTCCTCCTTCACTGCTGCCCCTGTGTGCTAGTGTCCCCATGAGTGTTGGCCACTGCTGTGTGATCTCAGCCGCTTCCAAGATGTCACCATGTCCAGGTGCCCAAGACTCTTATGTGCATGTCTTCATCTCTGACCTTGCTCAGATTTAGAGAAATCACACTGAGATGATCAGACTCAAGTCTGTTCACTCCTTTTCTTCTTTTGTTTCACAAGCTGAGTTCTGCAGTATCATCAGGAAAAGAGACTGTGTTGTGTGCAGTTTTGTTAGAGGGTCTACAGTTGGTGTGAGTGTGTTTCTATGCTTCTGTTTTCCTGTAAATTATTAGGTCTGTCTTCTAAACTTCATCTGTAAGGTGGAAGCAGATCACCAAAAAAACCAAACCCACGCCATCAAGTCAGCTCTGACTCATAGCGACCCTAGATCACAGACCCAGATAACTCCTGAAGGATGAGAAGGAAATCTCAAAATCTCAGAGTTAAGAGAGGCCTCAAGAACAGTTCCCACCCTGTCAGTAAAGCGAAGGGCTTCAAACAGCTTCTGCCCAGTCATCATCATACGATTGTCTAGCTTGTTCTGGAACCTCTCTAAGGCAGCCCACTCAGTTTTTGGAAAGCTTTAAGTGTGAGAAGGACTCTTTGAGGTACAGCAGAATACCATTCGTATATATTCTTACCATTTGTATACATTCATCCTGGTTCTGCCTGAAATCTTTATTCTGGAAGATGTTTCTCTAGTTAAGGAAGCGGTCGTTCGGTGTGTCCTCTGTCTAGGTCTGGCATCACCTTCTGCTCTTCCCATCTACCAACTCTTCTCTGATGAGCTCCATTTTCTGTTTGCCTTTTAAAGTATAGAATAGGCCCAGTTCCAATTTGAATGTGGGTGGAGTAAGACTATGGCCATCCTCACTGTCAGTGCAGCCCAGGAGCACGAACGTCTCTTGGTGATCGTAGTGGCCCTGGAATGGGAGAATCATGAGAGGCACAGGGAGCCGTTTCTGGAGCTTGGACTATTCTTCAGTTCTCTCTCAACTCTGAGATGGGGGAGGTGGTTTCTTGGCAGGACCGTGAAGAGTGGGAAACCCTTGTGGCATAGTGGTTAAGTGCTATGGCTGCAAACCAGAAGATCAGCAGTTCAAATCCACCAGGCGCTCCTTGGAAACTCTAGTGCAGTTATACTCTGTCCTACGGGGTTGCTGTGAGTTAGAATTGACTCGATATCACTAGTTTTTGTGGAGAGTAGTGTACATTCAAACTGATCCTGTCTTTGAACAGGACGCCACTGACTGTTTCTGACTTTGCTGGTCAGAGAGAGTTGTTTGTGCTGCAATTTCATGCTGTCATTGTTTTATAAGAGGGAGTTAAGTGTCTAGCAGGGCTTCAACTTGTAATTTGTGCTGTTCTGCTAATCATTCCACTTTACCCACATTTTAAAAATTCAGGTCTGTTTGGATTTTGCCTTGTTGACCGTGACTGAACCGGGCAGAAGCTGTTTGAAGCCCTTCGCTTTACTGACAGCGTGTTCGGAAGTAGTCATGCTGGGCCCCGCAGCCCGCACAGCAGGCGTCCCCGAGCAGCTGGCACACCAGCATTATTCAGGGATGCCCCTAAACGGTACCTGTGCATTGCAGGACAGTTAGGGCCAGCGTCATTGCCCATCACATGTCATCTGGGGTCCTTGAACTGTTGTCAGCAAAGGCTCCCAGAAAAATTGCATGGACTACTTTCTCTGACAACAACACCAACAAAACAGTTGCTATCAAGTTGATTCTGACTCGTAGCAACCCTGTAGAACAGAGCGACACTGCCCCATGAGGTTCCTGAGGAGCACCTGGTGGCTTCAAACCGCGGACCTTTCAGTTAGTAGCTGTTGCTATTAACCCCTACGCCGCCAGCGTTTCCGTTTCCTCTAAAGGAGTGTACTGTTAGTCAACACCCGTGTGATTCATTCTTCCTGGCTTGGTCAACCACAGAGAAGACCAGATTCTACTTGAACTCATTCACATTCCCTATGTTTGCTGCTTCGTTAATGCTGAGGGAAAAAGTGTGGGACCAGAAGTTTTAAAATTGATGAATAGTTCCAGTATGTACTCTTTCTGGAACTGTGACCCCAGGCGGGTTTTTTTGTTTTTTTTTTTTTAATTTCTTTTCTTTCCTGATTGTGGTAAAATATATATACATAAAATCTGTCATTTAAACTACTTTAAATATACAATTCAGTGGAATTAATTACATCCTTGATATTGTACTATCATCACCATCGGACAAGTATTTAAACTCCCCTGTTTCCTCTGGAATACAAGGTAAATAATACCTGTTTTGCTGCATTGTGTTACTATAAAGAACAGTGCAATAATAATTTTGGATGTACGTTTAAATTAAAAAGCCATATTCAAATGTAGAATGCATGTTGTTGTTTTAGGTGCCATCAGGTTGGTTCCAACTCACAGCGACCCTGGGCACAACAGCAGGAAACACTGCCCGGTCCTGTGCCATGCGCATGTTGTGGCTAGGCTTGAGCCCGTTGTTGCAGCCACTGTGTCAGTCCATCTCACTGAGAGTCTTCCTCTTTTTTCGTTGACCCTGTCCTCTACCAAGGATGATGTCCTTCTTCAGGGACAGATCCCTTCTGACAGTATGTCTAAAGCGTACAACATGTAGCCTCACCATCCTCGCTTCTAAGGAGTACTCTGGTTGGACTTCTTCCAAGACAGATCTGTTCTTTTGGCAATCCATGGTGTATTCAATGTTCTTCTCCAACAACCACAATTCAAAGACATCAATTCTTTTGTCTTCCTTGTTCACTGTCCAGCTGTCACATGCAAATAATGCAATTGAAAATACCATGGCTTGGGTCAGATGCACCTTAGTCTTTGCTTTTCAAAACTTGAGTCTTTTGCAGCAGGTAGAAAGCACAGTTAAGTTTATTCCTCACAGGTCAAGTAGCCTTTACTTTTATTTATTGTAAATATGAATTACTCTAATGTTTCAGAGTGGAGACTGTGTCTGTGTTAATCAAGATTCATTACTTGTTAGCTAGTCATCATTTTTTCTTGTCTGTGTTGACCTTTGTCAACTGAAAAGGCTTAGGCTCAGTCACTGGCTTCCAGAGCCAGTGATGACCTGGAGCCTTTCTAGGGGTGGCAATGGGGGTGGTGAGGGCCTGTTCATGGGCCATGGAACCAGTGGTCCAAGAACATGGTAGTTTTCCCATGAGTTCTCAACCTCAGAAGGGAAGCCATGCTTCCAGTTCTCCCACTCCTGCTGCTGAATGCACTGACCCCTGTGTGTTTCTGTTAAAGATTTATGTCCACCTGAAGGAAGGCGGGGGCCCTGATGGACTGGATGCCCTGAAGAATAAGCCCCAACTCCATAGCCTGGTGGCCAAGAGCCTCTGCCGCAACGCAGCCGGCAAGAACTACATCATCTTCACGGGGCCCAGCATCACCAGCCTGACCCTCTTTGAAGAGTTTGAAAAGCAAGGTTTGTGGAGTGGAGGGCTGGTGGGAGAAGGCCTCCTTCCTCACTCAAGTGCGAGGAAGAGGCCAGAAGAGAGGCGTGCTTCCCAGGACCTGGGGTCATATGGCACTGTAGCCTGAAGGTGTATAGACATCAGCTCACAGGCTGGGCAACTTGATGGCATGAAACTGGGCCCAGGCTTCAGGGACACGTACCCTAGTGTCTCTCTGTTGCACAGCTGTGGCCATCAAAGGAGTTCTCCCAAGGCACAGCTCCTATTAGGTTCTCAGGGAATCTTCTGAACGTTCCCCCAAGCGATCACATGGCTCATTCCCAGATGGCAGAACGGTATCTCTTTTCTGCCAAGAATGGTGTAGATAAATGCAGGAACAGTGGGGGAGGCTCGGAGAGGTCTTAGTACCCCCAGTATAAAGATGCTTGCTTTGTGTATTGCAAAATCAAAGCCAAACCAAACCCGTTGCCCTTGAGCTGGTTATAATTCACGATGCCCCGAGTGTTACAGGATAGAGCTGCTCCATAGGGTTTTGTTGCCTGGCAGTCTGCGTCAGAATGATCACAGCCATAAGAGCCTATGGAAAACCCTGTGGAGTTCTTTTTTACACTCATGGGCTCACTATGAGTTGGAGTCCACTTGACAGCAACTAGTAAGAACAAATCTTTTCTGGAAGCACATTACCAGGCCAGCCTTCGGCAGCCCCTGGGCTGGTTGAGGCCCCTGACCTTTCAGTTTGTCATTGAGTGTAAACTATTTGTGCCACCCAGTGGCTTACATTTGTTACAGAAATGGGGCCGAACCATCCACAGCTCTGGCGGGAATAGAGCCATAGAAAAGAAGACCTGCAGTCGGTCAGAGTTCATTCATAGCGAGCTGCATTTCCTTCAAGGTGCCCTGACTTGCGAATTGATAGATATGCATATGAAGCCCATTCGGGAGAAGCACAGCCAGTCCGCTCATCTAGGGCAGCCTCCAGAATTACAGACTGTTGCTTAGCAATAGGTCAGAAGCCTGACCTTCCAACTAAGGCCTCTTCGGTAATGGAGAGCTAACAACTCACCACCTGAGACCTCGACCGTGCCTTGGCAGCTATGCTGTACTTGCTCGTCTGCATCTCTCCAGTACCCAACGGGGTCTGCTTGTGAATGCTCAGTATTTATTTGCCAAAAGAATTAAGTGCAGAGTGATCAGACTACTTGATGACGGGCTTTGGAAGTAAAAAGTTGAAGAAATGTGGCTCTCATGCATGTTAACCAGCTGCTTTGAAAGTACATGGACCCCAATTTTCAAGAGAGTAGGACCCCCAGAGCCTGTGATCTCCCTTCCCACACAGTACATGTCCGAGTCAGTAGTGACGAGCACCAGGAAGAGCCCCTGCAGCTGCTAGAATGTTCTGCTGGGGTATTGCCTGTCTCCTGCTCATCTATACTCCCATCAAGCTGGACTGGGAGTCACTGGTGTTCCTTCTCAAAACCAGCTCATGTATGAGTGGGACAGGGGCTGGTGTGGTGCAGAGTTTCCTGGAAGAGGACAGAGTAGGGAGAGCTAGGGAAGTACCATGGGCCGTATTCTTAGAGATGGCTGTTAGGGCAGCTTCTCTGAGGACCTGGTGCTGCCCTGTGGTTCTGGGAGGAAAGTGTGCTTTCTGGCTCCATGAACAGGAGAAAGGTAGGAGGAGAATCTCCTATCTGGGGGAAAATAATTAAATGTGAAATTCACATTCTTCTAAGAACAGGTTAGGTAATAGATAAAAAGCTCTTGTGCCTATGTTTAGAAGGATCTAAAGCTACTGAGTGCTTCACATGGGGCCTCATGTGCTTTCTCTCAGATGACTGACATTTAGGGCGACTGTTCTCCAGGATGGATCTCCTGTCCCTGCCCCTGTCCCCTCAGGTTTTTTGTCTGAGTTTAAGGCCCCCTTGGGAATTCCAATGTGCAGCCAGGATGGAAGAAAGGAGGCAGAGTCAGGGGTCTGGTTCTTCTAGGGCACACATAGACCACTGCCTTAGTCATCTAGTGCTGCTATAACAGAAATACTCTAAGTACATGGCTTTGAAAAGAGAAATTTTATTCTGTCACGGTGCAGTAGGCTGAAAGTCCAAATCTAGAGTGTCAGTTCCAGGGGAAGGTTTTTCATGTTGGCTCTGGAGGAGGGTCCTTATCCATCTTCCCTTGGACTGGCAGCTTCAGATATGCAGGGACTCCGAGTTCTTTCTAAAGGACACACTGTACTCCCATCACTGCTTCTTGTTGGTATGAGGTTCCCAGCTCTCTGCTAGCTTCTTTCCTTTATATCTCAAGAGACTGCCTCAAGACATAGTACTACCTTACACCTTGAGTTCTGTCCCACCAATGCAGTTGCCACCCCTCCTCCCTCACTAACTTCTTAGAGGTGGGATTTACAGCATGGAGGAACATTACACAACCCCAGAAATCATGACCTAGCCAAATACTACACCCATTTTAGGGGGACACAGTTCATTCTATGACAGTCACTTAAGGAAATTCTTATAGTAATCCATATTTTCATAAAGGGATAGATTCAATAAAATGAGAGTGTTGCAGGGAATTTCCTTCTTTTCCTTTTATGAAAATACAGCTGTTCTTTAGCTGGTCGTGTATACCAAACCCCGTGTATGTAATTAAAGGATCCTTATAATCATCTTCCTCCCCTGTTTTAAGATATTCTGTCTTTTAAAACTAAGACTTGAGTAGTTATTGAATAATCCTGTCTAATTGTGCTAGGAACAGAGGTGGTATTGGAACCATTGCCCCAGACACAGCAGAAAGTCTTCTGGTTTTCCAGAGGGGCTTGTTGCCCACGCCCCCCCCCCCCAGTGCCCCAAACTCACAGCTTCTAGGGAGGATGGATGTCCAGGGTGGTTCAAGGTTAAAGAAATTCTGAACAGCAAAGGAATGCATCCTATCTGCTTCTTCAAGCTTGGAGTGGAGACACAATGATGTGGAAAGTAGACTGATAAAATATGGACTCGGTCTGCGTTACTGATGAGGCCATGTCTGAGTTACTGATTAGCGAGCTAGGAGTCAGCAGAGGATGAGGCTGTTTTCAGTCAGACACGCTGCTTCACTGATCCTCCGGTGTTTGCACTGAGGAGGCAAGGTGTAGGGACAGAAAGGGAACGCTGACCTCTCTCATGCTCCTTGTGGCAGCATCTGTGCTATGGGCAGAGTGGGGAGGGTTTATGAGGAGGGAGAAGCTGGGTGGAATTTAAAGAGGTCTTCATGGGCTTTTTGTTTTTTTAATCAACTGTGTTTTTTGGAACAGTTTTACACTTAACAGAAAAATAGGATTCTGTTCACTCTACTCTGCCTACAGTCTATACGCACACCCATTGAATCTTCTGTCTGGGTTGCTGAGTTTGGCTTCCATCTCCTTTCATGCAGCCTTCTCCGGCCACCCTCTCGCCGTCCTTCATAGCCACAGGCAGGGCACCTGGCTCAACCCGTAATTGTTTGGTGACTCTGTCCTTCTCTTCGCAAAGAGATGGGGAGCACACTTCCACACTCCTCTACAGACTCGTGGTCAGTAAGGTCTTGGCAATGTCAGCAGTGTTCTTGTTGCCATTGCTGGGTGCCACAGAGTTGTTTCTGGCTCATAGCAACCCTATCTGTATACAACAGAATCAAATACTACCCAATCCTGGACCATCCTCATAACTGTTATGTCTGGGATTTTTGAAAGAGCCACTGTGTCAATTGATACGTTTGATGGTCTTTCTCTTTCACTATTCCTCCACTTTGCAAAGTGTGACGTCCTGCTCCAGGTATTGGTTCATTGCGATGCCAAGTTCAAAGTGAGATGAAGTCTCACCATCCTTGCTTCTAAGGAGCATTCTGGCTGGACTTCCTCCAAGACAGACTTCTTCCTTCTCCTTGCAGTCATGTTATATTCAATATTCTTCCCTAACTTCAAATTCAAAAGCATCAATTCTTCTTTGGTTTCCTTTTTTCATTGTCCAACTGTCTCATGCATGTGACGCAATTGAAAATACCATAGCTTGGGTCCGGCATGTTTTAGTCCTCAAAGTGACATTTTGGCTTTCAACACCTGAAATTTGCAGCAGATTTGCCTAGTGCAATATGCTGTGTGATTCCTTGACTGCTGCGTCCAGGGACATTGATTGTAGATTCAGGTAAAATGAAACCTTGATAGCCTCAGTCTTTTCTTCATTTATCATGATGTTTATGGGTCCAGTTGTGAGGGTTTTAGTTTTCTTTATGTTGAGGCATAATCCATACTGAAGGCTGTGGCCTTTGATCTTCATCACTAAGTACTTCAAGTCCTCTTTGCTTACAGCCATCAAGGTTGTGTCATCTGTATAAAGCAGATTGCTAATGAGTCTTCCTCCAATCCTGATGCCCTGTTCTTCTTCATATAGTCCAGCTTCTCAAATTATTTGCTCAATATACAGATTGAATAAGTATAGTGAAAGGATAAAACCCTGATGCACACCTTTTCTGATTTTAAATCTTGTAGTATCCTCTTTTGTTTTGTTTTTTCTGAATGACTGCTTCTTGGTCTATGTCCAGTTTCTACAGGTTCAGGAATTCTCATTCTTCACAATGTTATCTACAATTTATTATGACCCACAAAGTTGAATGCCTTTGCAGAGTCAATAAAACACAGGTAAGCATATTGCTGGTATTATCCACTTTCAGCCAAAATCCATCTACCATCAGCAGTGATATCCCTGGTTCCACATCTTTTTGTGAATCTGACTTGAATTTCTGGAAGTTTCCTGTCAATATACTGCTGCAGCCACTTTTGAATGATGCTCAACAAAAGTTTGTTTGTGTATGATATTAATGATATTGTTAGATAATTTATGCGTTCTGTTGGGCCTCCTTTCTTTGGAATGGCACAAATAAATATATCTCTTTTAGTCAGTTGGATAGGTAGCTGTCTTTCAAATGTCTTCCAAACTGCATATGTATGTTGAAATAATCTTAATAGGTGTTTTGTTGATCCCTGGAGGCTTGTTTTTCACCAATGCCTTCATTGCAGCTTGGACTTCTTCTTTCAACACCGTTGATTCTTGACAGTATGCTACCTTCTGAAAAGGTTGACTACCAACCAGTTCTTTTTGGTACAATGACTTCCTGTAGTCCTTCCGTCTTCTTTTGATGCTTCCTGTGTCATTGTTAGGATGGCATAACTTAGGCTTCGGAGTCAGACAAACCTGAGTTAACACCCTTCTTCCCCTCCCAGTTGTATGACCCTGAGTGCTACTTTGCTAAGCTTTGTTTCCTCTTGTATGAGACAATAACCCACTGTGTGTGGAACTTTTGAGAGGGGGATCAGATGAGATAGGGTGTGTGCATGCTTAGCACTGAGCTCGGCACACAATGTTCTCAAAAAGACTCTTCAGAAGGACTGCTACTGTTGTCGCTGATTCATCACTATAAAAAACCAAAACCAAACCCATTGCCATCAAGTCGTTTTGGATTCATACTGGCCCTACTGAACAGAGTAGAACTGCCCCACAGGGCTACCAAGGAGCAGATGGTGGGTTTGAACTACCTACCTTTTGGTTAGTGGTCAAGCTCTTACCCACTGTGCAATGAGGGCCCTGCCTGATTTATTACGTAGAGTCCTGCATATAAGCTTAAACATATATTCTTATAGAAGCATGAGGGGACAAAGGAAGGGATAGAAGTCTTCAAACTTCAAAGATGTCTTTTAGAGGGACTTCTAGAGGGTCCCTCAGACTAGGCAGTAACTTTTCTTTCCACCTGGGACAACAGGAAGCAGCTACAGCCTCAGAGACAGGTGTGTTTCAAACTCTGTGTTTCTCTCCCCATCAGAGATTTATTGCTGTGGCCTGCTCAGCTCCAGGAAAAGTGACTGCACAGGCCTGCCTCTGTCCATGCTGGCGAACCCAGCCACCCCCCAGTTCCGGGGACAGTACCAGATCAAGATGAAAGGGAACATGTCTCTGATCTGCTGGTACAACAAGGGACACTTCCGCTTCCTGACGAATGCCTACTCCCCAGTCCAGCAAGGTATGGGTGGCGGGGGTGGGGATCTGGTGCGCATGTCAGAGAGGGTCTGGGTAGGTGTGAGCAGGTCATCTGGGGGAGCAGACGTGAATTCTCTCTGCTGGACAGCCCTGTTGTTTGGGCTAATCCTGCTCACCAGCCCCTGTGGCCACGCTGGGCCCTGCTGCTCTTCTGACCAGAAAGTTGCGGGGCAGCAGCATGCCTCCTGGCAAAGCAGAGAGCTCTCCCTCACTGGTAGGCTTTCAAAGGAGCAATGGTGTTGGCATGTGCCGGTGACTGAGAACGCTCTTTTCCCTGGATTATACAGGGGTGTAATAATGGGCGACCTTTGAATAGTATTTACATGATCACTTTGTCATCTGGGATTCTGTGAAAAATCTGTCCTGGTGAGAGGACAAAAAATATCAGCTGCTCTTATCTTTCAGTTTTCAAAGCCAAGTGCTGTCGAGTCAAATCCGACTCATGATGACCCTAGGGGCCGGGGTGGAACTCTCTTCCTTATAAATTGGGTTTTCTAGGCTTTGGGTTCATGTCGTTTTTTTCCCCCCCAATTTAAAATCCATTTGTAACAAAGGGATTTATTCAGCAAGTGATTTGTTATATTTAGGGGATCCTGCAGCAAAATCACTATTAAACTGCTGAGAAGGAAACTGAAATGACAGAAGGGCACGGTACAAAAATATTTACAGTTTGGTGGCATAGTTGCGCAGTCCCTTGTGTGCTTTTACATGAAGATACAGTTTTTCTTCACTTTCACAGGAAGGCTGCCAAGGAACTCAGTGGTATCTATGTGTGCTTGCGCCCACAATCAGTTTATGTTGTGCATTTATTCCCATCTTGTACCCCCAGCTAAATAGCATTAAGAATAAAATTAAATTTCATTGCGGATTGCAGTCAAGAACGCCAGCTTGTGAGTGTCATTTCCCCAGTGAGGATTAGAGGGGTGCAGATAGCCTCACTCATGAATGCCAGGGTAAGGATGAGGCAAGGACAGTTTGGCATCAGCCCTGCAAGGGGAAGGGTTGGATTTTCAGCTCTAGAGCGTAGGACCCTGGTCCAGGGGAAGGGCATTTCTGGGGAGGATGTCTGAGAATAGGGGGCAGAAACTTCTTGCCACACGTTGGTTTTCAGTAATGGCTCTGAAAGAGTTGTCAAAGTGGGACATGGCATCTGTCTGGCTGTGAGATGAGATGCTGAAGAGATGTACCACGATGTCTGGGAAGATGGAGTGTATGATTCAGGGTGCAGATCTGAAAAAAGGTCACCCTAACCCTAAACCAACTAAACTCATTGCTGTCGAGTCACTTCCGACTCATAGTAACCCTGTAAGGCAAAGTAGAACTGCCCCATAGAGTTTTCAAGATGCATGGATTCAAACTGCTGACCTTTTGGTTAGCAGCCATAGCACTTAACCACTATGTCACCAGGATTTCTGAAGAACAAATAACCATCCATTGCCATTGAGTTGATTCCAACTCATAGCAATCCTTTAAGACAACCAAACTGCCCACAGGGTTTCCAAGGAACAGCTAGTGGATTTGAACTGCCAGCCTTTTGGTTAGCAGCTGTAGCTCTTAACCACCACACCACCAGGGTTTCCACGGAACATTGAAGGGTATCTTATTAATATGCTGAAATGTAGTGTTGGTTTGTGTTTAATAATAGTTATGGTTTTCATTTCCAAAGTACTATGAAGTATCTATTATGTCTTTATTTTTCCATTTTTTAAAAATTCTATTTTTACTGTGATTAAGTGAAAGTTTACAATCCAAGTCAATTTGGCATGTAAAATCCTAAATGCACACCTCTGTGTAACTCTTTATCTGTTCTCCTCACCCTGTGACAGCATACCCCTTTCCACCCTATACTTCTGGTATTCACTGAACCAATATTTGTCCCCTCATCTCTACCCTCTCTTCTCCTCTCTAAAGAGGGACCAGTTGGGCAGGCTCATGCACATATTAAGCCAAGAAGTACACACAACCATCTGCATCACCCTGTGTCCCGTAGTCCAGTCCAATTTTTGTCTGAAGGCTTGGCTTCGGTACTTGTTTTGGCTCTGGTCTACCAGCAAAGCCAGGGGCTGTGTTCTCGGGGGACCCTCTGGAATGTCAGACCATCAATCTGTTTTTGTTTTTGTTTTTAACTATTATAAGTCCTAAAATTCCAAGTCTCAGACCCCTTTGAAGACTCCAAAGACTATGACACAGCATTGTTCCCCACTGAGAGTGAGACGTCTGCATGGGGCACCTGCCTCCAAGGACAGTTTGCTTTGTGTCCCACCCATTCCAGGGATGGGCTTTAGAAGCACTCCCCAGGCAGGGGAACTAGGAGGACTCCCTGAGTCAGGGCCATGCTCAGTGACAGGACTACCTGGTGAGCAGAGAACATACTGGCCCCACAGTGGTGACGGTAAGACTCTGGTCAGGGGAGCGTCACACAGGGAAGGGGAGATTTAAATGCAGAGCACTGAGACAGGGGACGCCCTGCTAGCAGGCCTTTCTCCAGGTCCGAATCCTAGCGTTTGCTTCTTTTTTTAATAAAGGGATATGGTTTTCCCTTTCAGTCTACTTCAAAAACATCGTTTTTAAAAAAAAAAGAACGAAAAACTACATATTCTTTTCCTTTAGATGTGCCAAAATTTATTTATTCACTCCCCATGTTGGTGATTGATTTTTCACTGTTATGACTAAAGACACAGTGAACATCTTTTACACATAATTCTTTTGCTATATCCTTGCTCGTTTCATCAAGATAAACATCTGAAAGTGGAATCTGTGGGTCAAAGAGTATGAACAGTTTTAAGGTCCCTGTGTGAAACAAATGGTTTACACTCAACTGTTAGCCTAAACGCTGGCGGTCAGACCCAACTCGGGATCCACTTCGTGAAGGTCACAGCCAAGGAAACCCAGAGCAGCTCCATTCTGCTCTAACACATGGGGTTGCCATGAATTGGAAGTAACTCCGGGTCAATGGATTTGCTGTTGTTAGTTATCGTTGCAGCAGGTAATTCTTCCAGCTTTTCCAACACTATTGCTTTTTTTTTTTTAATTCATCCTTCTGATGGATGAAAATGCAAAACATAATAAAATAGAAATATTATGCCTCTTGGTTGACTTAACATGTTTATTGGCTAATTAAATATAAGTAGGTTTACCGGCTATTTTTGAATGGTTCCTATTTTTTTCCTAGTTTTGTTTTGAGGTATTTATATTTTTCTCATTAACTTGAAGGCAAATTTTTTTTTCCCAGAAACAGCCAAGGTTCTGTGTGTGAAAACTGGAAACTAGGAAGTCTGATATTTTAAGAAGCTGTAACTCCGCACATTTTTGTTTGCAGTTTGTTCTGCATTTGCTTGTTCTCCTTTTATGAGCCTGGTGGTGCAGTGGTTAAGAGCTTCGCTGCCAACCAAAAGTTCAGCAGTTCAAATCCATCAGCTGCTCCTTGGAAACCTGGTAGGACAACTCTGTCTTACAGGTTCACTGTAAGTCACAATCCAGTTGAGAGCAATGGCTTGGTATTTTTAACACAAAAAGTTTTTCGTTTTAACAGAGGCAAATCTATTCATCTTTGCTATCATGCTTTAAAAAGTCCTTCCTCTTTCCTAACCTCAAAACAATACAACTCTTTGCCTGGTTGTTTCATACTGTTTTTGCTCCTAGCACCAATCCACCTAGAGCTTATTTTGGGGCTTGACATCAGAGGAGCCACTGATATTTTTCAATTTTTTTTGTTATTAAATGGCAAAGGCTGTTTGCTCTGTGCCAGAACCACTCATCAAACAAGTCTTCCTTTCCCTACACCCCAAAACCAAACCCAGCACCATCGAGTCAGTTCCTACTCATAGTGACCCTATAGGTCAGAGTAGAACTGCCCCTTTGAGTTTCCAAGGAGCACAAAAGGTCCACTCCCGACCTTTCAGTTAGCAGATGTAGTACTTAACCACTATGCCACCTCACTTAAAATGTCACCTAGATGGTAAAGTAAAGCCT
Source organism: Heterohyrax brucei (assembly GCA_028571685.1). NCBI lineage: Eukaryota > Metazoa > Chordata > Mammalia > Hyracoidea > Procaviidae > Heterohyrax > Heterohyrax brucei. The sequence continues at coordinate 66,083,159 of CM053155.1, read as the reverse complement.
CATATACTCTGAAGATGGCTTCTCAGCTTTGTCTCCTGCTCATCTGTGACCGTATGTATTCTTGAAGCTAAGCAGAATTTCCAGTTTTAGGAAACAAGTAAAGAGTCGTGAGCACTTCAGGGACTGTTCTGCCATCCCTTAGTCTGGATCCTGAGGAAGAGTGAAACTTCTTACAGAATGCAAGGCTTTTTGAAAATCTGTTGTCACACGCTGAAGGGTGCCCCACTGAGAACCAAACCCTTTTGCTTTTTACTTCTGAAATTCATTTGGGACTGTGACTTCAGGGGTCTCTACTCATTTAAGGATCAGAGTCTCTCTACTCATTTACGGCTTTGAGTTAGAGAGCCGATGAGAAGCAAATGCCTGCATGTGAGCCTCAGTCAGGTTTAACTCACGTGCTCGGACTTGCAGGACAGTGACACAGCCAGAGACCTTTTAAAGTGGGGAGGAGGGTAGATGGTGTCCTAGAGCATCCTAGAGACAGGATGGAATGCAGATGTGTGTATAGGCTCCCATGGAGCTCCCAGTGGCTGTGTACCTGTGTGTGTCATCCATGGTGAGGAAGGAGGCAGAAAACACACAGTCTAGACAACCACTTGTTCACAGGCCCAGTTTCAAAGCCCTCAGTCTGAAGATAAGGACTTTCAGAACTGCTGCCTCACTTTCACAGCTGGAAGTGGGTGAAGGGGTGATGTGGATTAGAAACTGGGGGAAAAGCTCACAGAGAGTGATGCAAATCAGGATTTGAGAGGCTTAGTAAACCCTTGACCTGCTCAAAATTATGACATGAGAGAAGGGAAAATAAGACTTAAAGACAGCTGCCGTTGGTTAGGCATGTTGGGCCAATGGCAGTCCATCCGCTTTTGCCCTCATTGGCCTGAGACCAGGAAGTGAAGAGTTGGGTTTAAGACTTCAGGGGCCAAAGGGGCCTGGTGAACCCTTGACCTCTGAAGATAGTAATGACTGAGAGCACCCATAGGATTTCCAAAGAGCAGCTGGTAGATTCAAACTACCCGCTGTTTGGTTAGCAACCTAGCTTTTAACCTCAGCACCACCAGGGGTCCTTTCTCTAGAGGAGGCTGCAGCTGGAAATCAGGCGAATTAGGATGCGGCTGCAGGCCATGCTTCCAAGCCCCAGTGCCACATATAGTCATTGTCCCTGTCAGTCTTCAGGGGTTCGTGGATGCTGAGATAGGGGGCCAGGGACAGGTGTGCTTGGGAATGGGACTGCAGGTCACCCCCTCTCTGGGGACACTGGAGATCATGTGAGCTAGCAAGGTGACCGAGCACATTAGAAGATCTCTAGGCAGAAGTTGTCCTTGGCAAATAAATAGTCCAGAATGATGAGACCAGCAGGCCCCTAGTCTGTTCCTCAGACTTGTGGCAAGTGGCCTGTGTGGCTGGGCTTGCCTGAGGTCTGCTGGAACCAGCTGTCTGGGTAGCCTCCTGGAACCAGAATTCCTCACAAGTTTTCCAGGTTCTTCTTCAGTGTGAAAAAATGATTATTTCTGAAGAAAATAACCAAAGAAAGAAAGAAAGAAAGAAATTAAAGTTTCCCACTCAGCCTGTGCAAGCATGAGGGTCCTGGGGTATGGAGGTGAGGTGAAGGGCATACCCACATGAAGCTCTCTGTGGACCTGCAGGAGACATGACATTTTTACTCTGGCCATGTAAATTTAGTTATTACTAAAATTTCATAGCCCTGTGAATTAACCTCATTTAAAAAAACAAAAACAAACGAACATGAAAAACAATTTTCCACTCTCTTCTTTTCAGTGATGTAGAATTTTATTAAATAGGGGGGAAAAAAGAGTTAAACGACAGGTTTACTAACAAGGCCCCATGGCCATAATGGCTTTTTGCTGTGAGGGAAGTAAAAATTACAGGCTGGTTAGAGGAAATGCCATGTAAGTCCCAAGCCACATTTATAGTAAATTGTATTTTAAGACATCAATTCCTACTTCTTTGGCCTTTAGCATTATCTCTGGGGTCAGGAGCCAGCTGCCTAGGGTAGGTGTTGGGGAGCGGTCTGTTCAACTGCGACAGCAGGGAGGTATGGGTAACTGATCCCTCTCTGCCTCCCACCACGAGGTGGGATTGATTCATCTTGCCACAAGGTGTTGATGGTGCCCTGGCACACATTTCCCTTTATATTTAGTGGAGAAAAAAGGTGAAGAATACAAGAGTGTGGCAGGTGGAGAGTGAGGCTCCCAGGAGCCCCCGTGAGGCTTAACCGGAAAACAGGAAGGGTCTGGAGGAGAGCGAGGCCTGGGGGAGGGAGGCAGCAGGCTTCTAGTCACCCCAGCGGCAGCTCCACCCTCCACCCTGTGACGATGACTCCTCCACCAGGCTCCCTGACTTCCGCCTCCTCTTCCCCTTCATCGCAGATTATGTCAGAGCCTGAGGGGGTGAGGTGGGCTTGGGCGGGCAGTGAAGAGTGGTTCCTGTATCTCCCCTTTTGGAGGGCAGAGGACACCACCTCTGGACTTGCCTTTGCCATGTGTGCAGGTGATGCCTCTTAGGGGGAGAATCAGGACCCCTTGGGTGTCTGCTAGCTGGTCCTTTGGATTCTTCTCACTTGAATCATTTTCTCAACTTTTTTTTGAAGCATGTAGTAACCAGGTCTCCATTTCCCTTCTTTTCTTTTTTCTCCTCCTTGGCTGGGATTGTAAGTTGTCTAGGGCAGCCGCTAACCCCACAAGTCGATTCCAACTCTGCTCTATAGGGTTGCTGTGGGTCAGCACTGACTCAGTGGCTGTGGGTTTTTCGGGTTTAGGGCCCTGACGTAGAGGAGGCAGTGGAGCGAGGATTTATGTGCTGTTCTCCGCAGGGGTGATCATCAAGAGGAAGACTGGGGAGATCCCTTGCCCCCTGGCTGTGGAGGCGTTCGCCGCGCACCTGAGCTACATCTGCAAATACGACGACAAGTACAGCAAGTAAGTGAGCCCGGCGCTCCCGTCTGCCCGGGGGGCCCCGTTCCCACCGTCCGGGGAGGGTGGACTGGTAGGTGGTCGACAGAGTTCAAAGTAGAGCCCTAGAGGTGTGCATTAGTCACCTGGTACTGACCTAACAGAACATACCCCGAGTGAAAGGCTTCACGCAGAGAAACTTGATTGTCACAGTCCAGTAAGCCACAAAGCCATTTGCAAGTCCATTCAACAAGAGAAGTTATCACAGTCCAGTAGGCCGAGTCCAAGTTCAAGGAGAGCATCTCCACACAGAAACCTCAGGGCCAAAGGCCGTGCTCAGCTCTCAGTGCTGCCTTCTCGGTGGTATGAGGTGCCCAGCTCTGCTCACTTCTCTGCCTTGTAGCTCACAGCTGGTAGCTTGAGTGCTGCCTCACCAGCGCAGCTGCTGCCCAGTCTCCCTCATCAACACCACAGAGGCAGGATTCACAGCACGTGGGAGAAAGGGTACTGTATTGGGATTCAGCACTGAATCAAATCAATATATACATTTTGGGGGGACACAATGCAACCCATGACAAGGTGCAATCCTGACCCCTCATCCTGGGTTCTGACCCATGCAGCACATCTACCTTTCTTACCTGAGACCTCTGTCCAGGGTCCTGGAGTCTCTGCTCTCTTGCTCAGAATCCCCTTCCCATCCATTCATCCAAATCAAGTCAGCTCAGTCCCCACACCTCTGCGAAGCCTTCCCAATTCCTTTAGCCCACCCAGCATCCACTCCGTCTCAACCACTTAGCATCCACTCCATGTATTTCTACATTCAGTCCTTTAGTTCTGGTGACTTCAGGTTTTCCGATGTGGATACCCCTTTACAGAAGCTAACCAAGAGGTTGGCATTTGGAATCCACCAGGCACACCTTGAAAACTCTGGGACAGTTCTACACTGTTCTGTAGGGTTGCTATGCATTGGAATAGACTGTGGATTTTGGTTTGGTATCATCAGTATACACTTGCAAAGTACACACAAAACCCAGACAGCACACATGCCACATGGACATGCACATACCCACCATGCTGTCACATAGTTAAGTGCCATGAGCTCAGAAATGATCACACGGAACGTTTCTGTGACTATTAAATCACTAATGATGGGCCTTAAGCTTAGAATCCAACAGGCAGTTGGATGACTCAGCAGCCTGCTTTGAGGGTAACTTATTTTTCTGGGCTGTTCTTTGTCAGAGAGAGAAACAGAAAGACCAGGTTCTTTGGAAGAATGCTGGTAGCACAGAGGATAAGTATTTCACTGCTAACCAAAGTGTCAGCAGTTCGAATCCACCAGCCACTCCTTGGAAACCCTATGGGGCAGTTCTATTCTGTCCTGCAGGGTCACTGTAAGTCAAAATCTACTGGTTTGGTTTTTGTGGCTCCTTGGAAATCTCAGGTTTGAAAGGTAGCCCCACTCCTTAGGGATTCACTTAGCATGTCTTTATTGACTGTGCCAAGCTCTATGAGGCCACGGTAAAAGAAAAAAAGTATGTTTATTTAATAAGCATGTGCTTATATTAAGGATGCTGATGTGTGCATAAAAAATATAATTCAGTGAACCCTAAGCTGGGCTGCTTAAGGTGCACCTTAGTGTCACAGTGTTGTGGGAGAAGGTTCTGCTGAGGCAAGGACATCAATAGACAGGAGTGGTAAAGAGAGTACACTAAGGGAGAAGGGGAGCACTAGCTCACGGGCATGGAGCTGAGCGACAACACAGCCGTTGGGAGCAAGAGCCAGTAGGTATGAATAGATTGTAACACATGAGAAAGAGGTAGCATTTGGAGAAGGCCGTAGTGTCTCCAGGGCTGTGAGCCATGCTCCAGGACACCTGACATCTGACCTCAGCATCTCCCTCGGCTACTCACTTTATTTTTGATTGGAAGTATTGGTACTGTCTGTATCATGTTCATTGTGACAAAGACAGTTGGCTACCCCCCGAGCACCCTCTGTTCATAGACCCCACAGCATCTTGCTGGCCAGAATAAGACCTCATGGGTACCCATGAATCCCCTGGGCCAACCTTTCTTCTTCTCCCTGTCCTCCTAGGTATTTCATTTCCCATAAACCGAACAAGACCTGGCAGCAGGTGTTCTGGTTTGCCATCAGCATCGCCATCAACAATGCCTACATCCTGTACAAAATGTCTGATGCCTACCATGTGAAGAGGTACAGCCGGGCACAGTTTGGGGAGAGACTGGTCAAAGAGCTGCTGGGTTTGGAGGATACCTCGCCATCCCAATGATGAATGGGCTCAGCCCAAGGCTCGGGTGAGGGACCAAGTCAAGGGAAGGTGAGAGGAGGGAGAGAGCCTGCTGTTCTGACTTGCCCCAGCAGAGACCTGGAGATGCCAGAGGAAAGTGCTAGGCCTCTGTGGGCAGAGCAGGGACTTTGCCTGAAGGAGAGGCTTCTTGTCCTGGTTTGCACTCCAAGAAGAGCACGTCCTCTGTGAACCTGCCCCCCACTGCCTTGTCAGTGCTCTACATGGACTCGAATGCCAGTCACTGCTACGTCAGCTGTGTCTTTTCACCAGGGCGTGATACCTGTGTGACCCCACTGAAGCCTGGCAGAGAGTATCATCTCTTTGCAGAGTTGGCTTGGGGACTTGGGGGACTGTTTTCCAGCAGGTAGGCTGAGCTGTAGCATGCTCAGGTGGAAAGTATTTGCTTTGTAAAGATGTAAAGAGATTTGGAACATGGTTCCATTTCATGTCAGATCAAGAGGTGACAGGAAAGCAGCCAAAATTTGACCTTTGCCCTTAAAGTTGTTCAGGGGTGTATAGGAGACCAGAGAGCTTCCCAGAATCTGCCTGGTGGCCAGCAGCTTAGACTGGGTCTCAGAAGAACAGATTGGGTGCCATTTAGAGGAAGTAATGGAACTGGTCGTGGTTGCCTGTTCTAATTAATCAGTGAGGCATCCCTGCTCATCTCCGAGCCAGCTCGGCTGGTGATGGGGAGAAAGGAAAATGCCAATGTTAATTGCAGTGAAGTGTGATGCTATTTTTTTCTTATTTTTAAATATATCTTCAGGTTATTTTCTTACTGTTACTTCAAATCTTATGTAAAGGAAAACGTCCCCCTTCTTTCCCCCACCCCATCATCTCCTTTCCTTACCCCAGTCATGGCAACTTACATAATCACCATTCTGTGACTGTTGCAGGGCCAGAGAGGGTAGTCACTTTGCTGTGGCACTTTCCCCAAGGACCACAGGGAGCCTCATGGGTCTTGAGCTTGGTCACAGAGGTTATGACTGGCAGGGTTACTTGTTTTGAACAACTACTGGAACAAGAGTTCGCTCCAGATGGCTACTGGCTACTTTCTAGCCTTCATGCATAGTAGCTCTGGCACCAGTAGCCTCTTCCAAGCTGACCCTCAGCAGGATATAGCTGGCGTTGGCAAAGCCTAAAATGGGTATACCCGAGCCTTGCTTGAATGTGATCTGTCATGGAGCCAGAGGGCTTGGCTCTCTGTGCACTGAAAGGACTACATAAAAACAGCCGGGAGTAAGGGTACTCATTTAGTTTCCAAAAGATCAAGATTTCTTTCTGAACCAAGGTACATGTGCCTACTCGGGACGCTCAGGGCCAGAGTGATCTACTGACCCGATTCTCCCTGCAGGCAAGCAACAAGTAATTTCTGGAATTTCACAGTTCCCCTCCCACCCAAGTTTATGTCACCACCCCATTTATACAAATGCAAAATCTATTCTACTCAGGCTTTGGGATGCTTTTCCTTGTTCAGACTCAGTTAATTACGTGTTGCTGGCAGCATGCTCCGGAACTCCATATTGTTTCTGTATCCCGGGTTGATGATAGTTAACGTCACCTTTTGGTTTTAATTCAGTGCCACGGATTGTAGGCCACATTTTCAATTGTGTTTCAGAACACCTTTGCTGTGTCCTTTAATTGGATTGAAAGCACTTTTATCACATGGAGAAATATATTTTTAATTTGTGATGCTTTTCTACAAGGTCCACTATTTCTGAGTTTAATGTGTTTCCGACACTTGGGAAGACTCTAATGAAAGGTGATAAATTTTCTTTTCTGTCCAAAAAAGTGAAATAAAAATAAAAGTCTATTTAGATGGTGATTCTGTGTTACGCTGTTCATTGTTTCAAAGGTCAGGGACAAAAATACTAGTTCCTAAGACTTAATTTCTTGTTATATAAGCCACTGCATATGATCTTAACTGTTGTTAGTATCATGAGTCACTGAGCAGTTTAAAAGAGAAACTCAGTTTTGACTAAGAGAAATATGTATTTATGATATAGTTCCATGAGTACAGTTGTATCTGAGGTGCCTGTGCCATTTGAAGACAATACTGTATCTGCAATACAATCAAGACAATACTGCATATCAAAGAGCCTCAGTGGGGAGTTTTCTCGTGTCTTCTAACTTGTACTGTGTGTCATTCCAAGTTAACATGACAGGGAGCTGGGAAAGTATTGTGGGTGACATTGCATTACCAAGTACTTACAGAGTAATTACACCATTTTGGTGCTGGGTTTATAAAACAGTGACTCCCTATTTGCTGCTAAATGATTGGCGAAGATAGTGGCTCAGCTAGGAATGGAGTGGAGTCATGGTAACCACTCCAGTGCTTACAAGGTATGTTATTAAGGAAAGTTTCTCTTCTTCTTCCAGAAGGGCAAAAGTGCATGTAGTACTGGGAATTAGGAAAACCTTCAGGGAATGGACATTACAGATGAAAATTTAAGAATTGCTCTAGTTAAAATACAGCCAGACCCAGTGTCCCTGAGGTTGACAGCTACCTGTTGACACTTGAATCGGCTGGTTTAATAGCTGGCCGGTTCTGAAAATAAGGAAAGGACTGGTGGGTGGTTCTCACAAGAGGCTAAGAGACAGGTGGCCCTCTGCATTCTGTGGCCGGAGAGCTCCCTTCTTTGCTTAGGTCCTGGCCACTGTGATGAATGAAGGCCCCTTGAGATATAGGCTACCAGGTCCTTGGTGAAAAAAAAAAAAAAAAAAAAGACTGTATGTGAGCTTTCCTATTCTCATGCAAAATAAAACAACAAATGCTTCTAAGCTTTCCCAAAGAGAATCTCTAGTAACTCATGCTGGATGAAGGTGAAGCTGTCACCCCACTCAGGATGCAGTTCCTAGACTATTTGGAATCAGATAAGGTAAATTCTTAGGAGGATTTAACAGCAGTGCATGACTTGCTGTTTGTATTTGCTGCCTTCTTTACCGTGCTCCAGCTTTAACCTGTGTTGTCTCTCTTCCCCGTCATCTGCATATCAAAGAGCCTCGTTTTTGAACCCTGTCTCACTGTGGTCAATGGAACATTACATTCGGGTCATATCTCAAAGCTCAAGTGAGTCACATAGTAGAATCTTGGTGCCTGGATCACTCTGGGCAAAGACACGCAACTTACTGGCTAAGTTAGATCAGACCTAACCACCAGAATTGAATTAGTTTTGCAGCTTTGCAAGTGCCAAAGAGAATGCAGACCCACTGGACAAGGACTGGAAGGTTCTACACCCTTATGTATATAGCCTGTATGTAGTCTGTGCTCTGCTGTCAGCCTGGGAACCCAACCTCCACGTCAGCAGGGGAGAAGGACTCTCCGTGGCTAGGTGTGAAGGCAGGGAGCACTGTAGTTAGGTAGATACGCCGTTAGTAATGAGGGATAGGAATAGCTGCAGCTCCCTAGGCTTCATCTGTTCTTCTACAGTCTGCATTTAAAGCCAGAGAACGTCTCCACGTGGTTCCTGGAGCAACTGGGATGACAGCAACTCACGGCACTGAGAAAGAGGAGGGAGGGAGGGAGGCAGTCCTGGGTGCCCTGCTCATCTCCCCACCCTGTCATGCCACCCCACTTTCTGTGGGGAGGACAGCCATGACGGCAAGTCTGTGATGCGTAGCACTATGCACAGGCTTGAATCTTCCCTCTGACTTAGAAGGTCAGTGCAGTACCATCGTCCCCAGTGTACAGGTGGAGACATGCAAGTTCAGGGCAGTTACACAGCGTGTGCAAGTAAGCCAGCTAGCTAAGGGGAGCTGAGTCTCAAGACCAGGCTGGCCTGAGGTCACAGGCATGTGCTGACCCTGTGCACACAGGTACTAGGCCCATTATGAAGGCTGTGCCTCTGAGCCGTGGCTTATTTAGTGCTTTTATAGGGTGTTCCCTCTTTCTAGAGACTTATAGAAAGGAATGCACAGTCTCTCTTGACCCTACCTATTGCACAGTAAATATAGTACCACAATGTCATTGCTGTCTGACTCAGCAAGAATGAAACCAAACTTTGCCAGGTAAGGAGCCACCACCCTGGAGAGGAAGCAGTTCACGGGGGACCCCAGGACATCCTGGACTCTGCTGGACTCAGCAGTCAGCGCACTTGCGTCTTCCAGACACTAGACTGCTGCTCTGGTGGAACATTGCAGAGATGGAGTCGGAGCGTCTCCTAAACGGCACAAAGGCTGAGTCCAGCCATGAAACCATGACATAATCCCTGAGTCAACTGCTTCCTAATTTACGGCTCGGTGACCCTTCCTCCATGAACCCAAGATTCTCCGCTTAAGTCTCATCCAGCTCACAGCTCTTTGTTTCTGGTCTCATTCCCCTTCATCAAGTAAGGACTTAACACAAGTCTTGGGTATGGAAAGCTGTAGCCTTCTGTAAGCAGAGTACCAGCAGAAAGGAAGTCCCCAGGCAGATGGCCAAGAAGATAAAGGCCAAGCGTCCCCACCCCCACTTCCCGTGTGTTGGTGGCCTGCTGGGAAGAGCTCCCTCTGTGGCTGAGATATCTAGGTCAAGGTAGCTGTCCTCCTCGAGTTCCTTTTATCTTTATTAGGACCATCGCTATGACTTCATTCTTGAATCCCATATTCTATGTGGTTGCTCTGTGTCTTTCCACAAATGTATTTCTAAACTCTATGCCATTCTCTCCGAATGAACAATAGAAGAGGGTACCAGAAAGTGAGAGTGCATGGAGTGCCGCCGAGTCTCGCCCTAGCACCGCAGCGCCTGCGAAGTGGGCGCCACCAGCTAACGCTGTGTGTGCGCATGCGCACCTGCGCACTCCCAGCCCAACACTGAGTCCAGTTGCTTTCTCCGTGATCCCCCGCGGTGTCCTGGGTCTGCGTCCTGCTCAGGTGGCTGTCGCAGTGCAGACTTTCGCTCTGTTTGAATACAATTAAGTACTTTTCCATGCCTCATGGGGTAAAGTGTATTTATTCTTTAATGTATAACCATTTATAGGCCTTTTTTCAGGAAGTGGTTTAGATAAGGTGTTTGGTTTGTGCGTTCTTATGTTCACTGGCAGGTTTACAAGCTGGTCAAGTGCTCAGGTTTGAGGTTTTTAAGTTACCTGGCAGCTTGGCCTTTTGTGTGCTTGTTTGGAGAGGAGGAGAGAGTGAGCTGGCCCCCAGAAGGCCCCGGAAAGTGTGGAGGGAGCCCACAGCTACCTCAGGCAGAGAGGCTTCTGGGCCAGGAGGGATGGGAACAAGGAGGGTGGGTGCATAGAGAAGCGGACTCCCTTCTGGTTCCTCCCCCAGTGAGTACACCTCGGCAGCTTTCCTTCCTTTGGGGTGTCTCTCTTTAGTCTTTCAGGCACTCTCAAATTCATTCTTTTGGCTAATCATTGTTAGAACTGAACTGTAGTAAGAACAGTTGACCATGCGTACTGGTGTTTATGTATCAGTCTTGGTTGTAGACTTGTTAAATGGTTATTTCATTTAATCCTCAGCACAACCCTGAGCGAAGAGCTATCACTACCCCTTTTGCAAATGGGTAAAGTGATATTTCAAGAGCCACAGTCCACTCAGCTAGAAGGTGGTGGAGCTAGGTCAAACCTCAACCCCAGGCCCCAGAACTTGTTCACTCTCAGCCTTGGCAGGTCAGGGCAAACTGCTTGTGCCAGGAGCTGGGCACCTGTCAAAACGTAAACCATGGCCTGTTCCCCACATGAGCTCCATGATCTAAGCATGTGGAGGGTGCAACAAAGACATAAAGGGGGCTGGCATCTTGCCAGAGGACACCCAGGTTGGGGAGGTGGTGGTGTCCTTGCCTGTCACACAGTCCCTGCCTATCACACAGACACCCTCGGAAATACTGGAGCACTTTACCCTAGGGGCGCCAGAAGTGCTTGGAGTAGCAATCCTTAAAAGACAGGCTGGAACTAGAGTCCCTGTGTGATGCCAGTGGTTGACACACTTGGCTGCTAACTGAAAGGTTGGGGATTTGAGTCCACCCAGAGGCACTTTGGAAGAAAGGGCTGGTGATCCTTCTGAAAAACCAGCTATTGAAAACTGTATGAAGCACAGTTCTACCGTAACATACATGGTGTTACTATGAGCAGGAATCCACTCGACCACAACAGGTAAAAGCTGGAGCTGGAATGCCTAGGCCAGGTGCAAGCCCGGTCAGCCACTGCTGTGCATGTAAATTATATATACCATGTAAATTGGATATAGATACATTTGGGAAACATGGGCTGGGAATGAACAACAGGAAAAAATGTGGTCCTAGCTATTCAAGCGGTCTTAACAAAGCCAAAAGAAAGTTTATCTCATAAAAATTGACTGGAAGTTAACAACTTTCCATTTCTTTCATCCTACCTGTGGCTTGTCTATGTATGGTTCTGTTTTCTCCAAGCAGGTTTGGTGTGCCCTCTCTGCATGAGTCTGTGTGAGGGCCTGCTTGTCATCCGTCACCATCTCCTGGTGGCCTGCCTTCTTCCAAGAAAGCTACAGCTTTGACACACATGCTGGTAGGAAAAAAATCATTAATTAGGCAGATGACTCTGGAAGATGCAGAAAGACCGATAGGCCAGGGGCTGGGGGGTGATCCCAGGTACCTCAATAATGTCTCCTTTCTATTCTCCTAACACTCTGGGGAGATCAGCGGGCTGGCACGGGTCCTCCACCTCTCCCTTTCCGTCTGTGCCTCCACCATGAGAGGCTGCGCTGTGCAGCCTGCAGCTTCCTCAGCTGCTTCGTCAGCAGTCTCTGCAGCCTCTGAGTTCCTCCTCCACCTTTTTCTCAGAGGGTTCTGGAATCAAGCACTTACTGGGCTGAGCCACCTGCTGTCATAAGCCGAGAGGTCCAGAGGTGGGTCCCTGTGAGAAAGGGAGGCGTGTAAGGCAGAAATGCCCAGTAGTGAGAACTGGCGGGCACAGGAGCTTCTGCAACCCTGGCAGAGCAGTGGGCCCCTTGCCAGCAACCACAGTGTCCTGTGGAGAGTCACAGCACTTCCGTCTCTGGGAGAAACCCTCTGTTTGACTGAGCTCCATGTGCAACTGTCAATGAAATGGAATTCTTTTATGACTGGAATTAAAGAAAGGAACAAAAATAGGTAGTGGTGGCCATGGTGATAATATTCTAAAAATATTCTAAAAGTAGGAAATCATTCTTACTAACAAAGAAAACCTTTATGCAAAATGAGATAAGCTTGACTCCACTTCCCAGAGTTCTTTTTATACTTAATTACAGGAGAATAAAAAAATTTCCAGAAGCATGTGCTTTCTAATCTAAAATAGCAATGAAAATATTTTTGCCCTACATTCTGACAGTGTTTTAAATTTTTCTGTAAGCCGAAAGTAATTTTCCTTTGTGTGTCTTTCTAAAATTGGAATTGCTAGATAATAGAATAATTCTGTATATAACTTTTTGAGGAACTGACGAACAGTTTCTACAGCAGCTGCACCGTGTTACATTCCCACCAGCAAGGAATGAAGGTTCCGGTGTCTCCACATTCACTCCAACGCTTATTATTTTCAATTCTTTTTTTAATCACAGTAGTTTTGAGGAAGAATCTCATTGTGATTTTCATCTGCCTTTCCCTAGCGAGTAATGTCACGCATCTTTTTATGTACGTGTTGACAATTTATATATCTCTTTGATGAGAGCTCTATTCAGTTTCACTGCCTGTTTTTTTTTTTAAATTGGGTTGTTTTTTGTTGTGGTGGTAGGAGTTCTTTATATATTCTGAATATTAAACCCTTATCAGATATGTGATTTCTCTAAAGTTCTCCCAACCTGTAGATTCTCTTCACTTTGTAGAGAAGGCCTTTGAATTCATAAAGGTTTTTCTATTCCTTTGTTTCTATTTTGATGAAGTCCATTTTATCTATTCTGTCTGTTGACGCTTGTGTTTTTGGTGTCATATGGAAGAATCCATTGCTACAAGCTAGGTCCCAAAGCATTGTGTCTTTGTTTTCTCCTAAGGATTTTGTGGTTTTAATTCTCATTTAGCTGTGAAATAATTTTCAGACACCTTTTATAAATTGTAATGATTTCAAAGCTCACCAAACCTTTTGGTAAGTAGTGAATTTACCTTTACTTAGTTGTATTTTATTTACTCTTGAGATGATCATTTCTTATAAAGTTAATGACTTTCTGCCACCACTGTCTTCCTCCTCCAGTCTTGGTTTCTGTATTTCCCTGCATCTGACTTCTCTCCCTGCAAACCTCTGTCTATCCGACTCTCCCTGGAGACCACATTCTTTTGGTGATCCCAGAAACAACAGGGGTCCCTGTCTTTTCACCCAAATCATGGGGCTCAGCCTAAATGCCTGTCATCTGATATTCAGATTCTCAGAGCTCACAGTCTCAGAGAAGCATGGACTCTTCCTCATCAACCGATGCAGAAATGGAGAATATCATCCTTTGTATTAGACACTGTGAAAGCAGATAGTCCAGGAGGGGTTGAAACTTCAACAATGAGGAGACAAAATGCCATTCAGAGTCAGTTAGGGGATAATGTGATTGAATTTATTTCTCCTAGAGGCCCAGCCTTCCGTACCATGTTTAATGAGATCTAATTGTATTTCCCTTTTGGGCTCACAGGACTACCTAGAAAATCAAGCGGTTGCTTGCTGACTGGGGAGACAAGACAGCAGAGAGAATGTGAACTAAAAGTTATTCATTGAAAAACCTTTCATTGAGTTTCTCTAAAATACTAGTTCTCTGCCAGGCACTGGAGATGTAAAAAGAAGTGGTCCTTGACATCAAATGAGAGATGCACACAGATATTTCATGTGATCAGAGCAATAATTGTGTGTAAAGAATAGCCAAGGAAAAATGATCGTATTTTCTCAAACACAAATGGGCACACGTGGGCTGAACTGTGGTTTATTGGTGGGACAGAATATTTTAAAAGGAGATCTGTCTGTGCTGGACCATGGAGAGGTAAGAGTGTGAATGTTGCTTAATGAAACAAATGGGTTTGTTCCTTAGAGCTAACTGGTGTCACTCTGGTGCATCCTGGGCCAAAAGCCTCTGGGATTGTCACTGGGAGGAGCTTGGGCCAATGGGTATGAGCCTGATCATTCTGTCCCAGCTTAAGTGCTCTGGCTTGAGGAACAGGCACTGTGGGGCAACGGAGCAGGAAGTCTATCCCAGATATGTCTGCTCTCAAGAGTAGACCTGTAAGGCAGGTCTCAGCTCCTGAAGAAGTTGGAGATAATCGGACAGGAATCCCTAGTTAGAAAGTGGTGGCTGCCTTTCCCTCTCCAGATCCCCAGTATCAGAAACTAGAAACGAATGGAACAAGAGCTGTCCCTGAATGACTCTCCCTTGCCCAGGTGGGAATTCACCTGAGTGAAGGCCGGCAAGAGAAGTGATCGCTCATTCACATTTGCCATCAAACAAGGCCACAGCTCTAGAGGCCAGGAGAGAGTGATACACCCCCAATGGGCGAGACTCAGGGCCTGCAAGGAGAGGTGTGTTTATGAAGATAACAGGATGGAATGTGTGAGGACCCTGGCATTAGCCAGCAGAAGGCCCCTTAGAGAGAGTAGAAAGTGGAAGGGTTTAGGTGGCTTGGTCTGATTCCAACAATGTTAGAATGAAAAGAGAGAAATGTTTAATAAACTGCTCTTTCCTCTGTTCATTCACCTCTCAAACCAAGTGTTTGCCCTAGTGTCCCTCAAACCCGTCCCCTCATTTGAGATGATGCCTTTCCCAAGTCCATGCAGTAGAGGGCAGAAGAGTACACCTTATTGAGCTTCAGTGAGCCTTGCAAAATAAAGGTCTTTCAGTCCACAAACATGTTTTGAGTTTGGGGGTCAGGCAGCACAGTCTAGAAATTGGATATAGCAGGAAATAAGGCAGACAAGGTCTCTATTGTTAGAGAGCAATAAGCCAGTCATCGGGACCACAAAACAGTAACGTGATGGGGATAGGACTAGGAAGGGGACTCAGCTGCCAAATTTGGTATTGACTTATTAAGCGAAAGAGCCTTGAGGGTTAAGAGCGCAGGCTGCTAACCAAAAGGTCTGCAGTTTGAGCCTACTAGCTGCTCCTTGGAAGTCCCATGGGACGGTTCTACTCTGTCTTCTAGGATTTGGGTTTCTTTTATTCAGCACAAACTAAGTGCTTTGTGGTATGAAAGACGCTTCAAACTACAAAGATCCCTGCACTCGAGGGCTTTACATTCTCTCAGGAGGGAAAGAATGTAAACAATACATAAAGTGAATGATGGTGCCGGTTTGGAAACCATCAAGGGGGCAGGGGTTGTCAGGGGTAGAAGGCTCTCCTGCCACGCTGGGGACCTGGGCTCCGTTCCCCACCACCATCTGTCAGTGGCCGCCATGGTGCCAAGCGGACTTCCGCAGAGCTTCCAAACTAAGGTGATGAGGAAGGCCTGGGAATCTACTGCCAAAAGTCAGGCCATGACCTAATCACGGAATGACGCAGGACCAGGGGAGTGCAGTTACCGTGAGTCAAGTCAACTCAATGGCAGCAGCTACAGCAACAAGGAAAAGCTATTATTAGGGAAAAAGGAAAACAGAGAACAGAGTCTGGGGAATGGAGTGGCAGATTGGCCAGGTGAGGCCTCCTGGAGAGACCAGATGGGAGCAAATCTGAGGAAGCAGGTAGGTAAGCAACACCCAGCAGAAGAAGCAACAAAAGCAGTGGCTCTCAGTGTGTAGGAACCATTGGGGAGCTCCTAAAAATGAGAGACTCCTGGGCCCAATCCCCAAAGGTCTGCTCTAACAGTTAGGAGCAGCCTGGGCATGTGATTTTTACAAGTCCTCCCAGATGATCTGCTCTTTGGCCAAGGTTGAGAACCATGGTCAAGGGCAAGGTCCTAAGGCAGCATGCCTGGTAAACTCTGCTGGCAGAGAGGGGTGGCTGGGCTGGAGTGGGAGGGCGGGTGCCAGAGCACCTGGGCCAGATGAGATAGGATATCGTTGACATGCCTGTGTCACGGGAAAGTTGAAGGGCATTAACAAAAGTATAAATCAGTGGGCAGGAGCGTGGCCAGGGCTGAAGGCTGCTGGGAAGGGGAAACAGAGAAAGAGAGAGACCATCTGTTGTGGCATGGGCACCTGGCAGGATCTGTTAGCTCTGGGAAAGGTCCTTGTCATCGATCTTCTCTTGGTAAAGAAGCTACTCTTGCAGGAACTTCAGGTCCAAAGGACATTCTGTTCTCATCATTGCTTTTTTGGAGGTATGAGGTCCCTAGTTTATTTGCTCACTTCTCTGTTTTATATCTCAAAAGAAATTGGCTCAAGACACAATCCAATCTTGTAGACAGAGTCCTGTCCCATTAACATGACTGTCCATAATCCCACCTCATCAGCACCACCAGTAGGGTTTATAACATGTAGGAAAATCACATCAGATGACAAAAGGGTGGACAATCACACAATACTCGGATTTGTAATGTAGCCAATTTGACAGATATTTTGGGGTGACACAATACAACCCATGACACTCAGCCAAAGCAATGGGTGGGGCTAGTGGGAAAACACAAGATGTTTCCTTAGACCCTGCAGAGCTGGGCTCCGCCACCATGACAGCTGCTCTAGTTTGCTCCCCATGGTATCCAAAGTGTGCCCGTTTATCTGCACTCTGGCTAAGTGCCGCTGGAGGTGCAAAGCACCACCATGGAAGGCACTGTGAGATGTGTTTGCAGGCCTGAGCTTAGGCTTCACCCACTCTACACTGGTGTGCCCCTCTAAATGTGTCAATAGCCTTCTGGCCGCAGCTCCCTCCCTGATAGGATGGGGATGGTCACACTTGCTGACTGACAAGTGACATCATAAGCAGGACCCTTAGGCGTCACTAGCATTGTGGAAGCACATGGACTGCGCCGATTCCACTGGGAGTCAGCACAGCACCTGGTTTCCACTCCCCGGAGAAGGCCAGGAACTCCCCCAGCAGGCCCTGTGTGGGATCCTCCTGCTTTGCCTGTGTCTGCAGGTGTCCCTGCCTGCTTCAGGCATATGTTGCCTCATTAGCTAAGAAAAGGCTTGAAATTATGACATTAGTCCCCAGTTCAGTTTGCTGTAGTTGTGTCAAAGCAATCAAAGGCTGCCTTTTTGCCCAGAAGATTATGTCAGAAGTAGGCCCGGACAGCCTGTTTGGATTTCACATCTCCTTCCAGATTTCCACCCTGCCTCTTTGGCATCTGTTGCTGGCAGCCACAAAGGTCCAGCCCCAGCTTCCTGCTGCCTGTAAGTGGATCACCATATCTGAGGATGGAGGAGGGCTGGATGCGGGAGACTGGAGAGGCAAGTGGCTCCAGATTGTTCCAGAGTCAGGGCACATGGCCACAGCAGCCACCTCCTTACCCATTTGCTGTATCTCCAGAAGAAGTCAGATGGTGATTCATGCAGTGGCAGGAAGAACCACTTAGGACTAGATATTTCCATGAAGAAACCAAGGGAGATGGGTCACATGGTCTGGAGGCACATGAGACTGCCCAAGTGGGTGAGCTTTGGGTACAAGTAGATGGGGTTTAACCCCTGACTGTCGTTGTTTAGCAAGCCATTTAGCCTGTTGGAGTGTCATTGGTCTCATTTGTACAAAGAAAAGAATATCTGTTTGGAGGATGTATGTGTGGAAGATAGGGAGCACTGTCCCTTTTCTGGCATCTACCAACTCCTTTGGTAATGGAAAACAAAGTAGGAGGGGAAATGCACTTTTTACACAGAACATTCAGGACAAAGATCATTGTTATTAGCTGCCAGTCGAATTGGCCTCAATTCATGCAGACTCCACATGTGATCCATGTGGTTTTCGTTGGCTGAGTTTCTAAAGCAGCTTGCCGGGCCTCTCCCAGTCCATGTTAGTCTGGAAGCTCTGCTGACATCTATTTAGTGTCACAGCAACGTACAGGCCTCCAGTAATGGACAAGTGGTGTGAAAAGGTTAGCCCCCTGAGAGATCAGATTCTGGTGGGTGCTCCTAATTCTCCTCCTTTCCACTCCACAGCCACCCTCCCTCCCTCTATCCAGCTGCAGCTCCCAGTGGGCCTAAAGCAATGAGAATCCAGCCCACACTGGGGGACGATGGACAGCACAAAGGATGACAGGTACTAGGGATGCAGGGAGGAGATGAGAGAGCAGAACAGGCTTGTCTGCTGCCCTGAAGGGTGACCCTATAGGAAATGTCCTACAGCTAGCTTTGAGGCTCTGCAGCCCCTGGAGGAGATGAGGGGGAAGAATACATTTAGAAAACAGTCCTGGGTCTCCCTCATTTCCTTCCTTTCCCTAGTTTTGCAGGTCTGGAAGATGCTACCGAACCCTAAGGAATGACTTTCTTCTGAAATCCTTGTTTCACCTGCTATCCCTGTTAGAGACGGACCACACTTTTTTCCCTAAGGCAATAAGGGACTCCTGCTACTTGAAGAGGAGCCCTAGTTGCCCAGTGGTTAAGGCATTCAACTGCCAACTGAAAGGTCAGAAGTTTGAACCCAGCCTGGTGCTCCATAGGACGCAAGGCCTGGTGGCCTGCTTTTGTACACAATATAACCTTAGAAATCCGATGGCACAGTTCTACCCTGTCCTGTAGGGTTGTTATGGGTTGAAATAAACTTGACAGCGTACAACAACAGCACAGCTACTTACAGATTTAAGGTATCCCACTTCCCAGCACAAGAGAAAGCGCTCAAGATGTAGTGGATTTGACCTAGACGGACAGAGCACTCCCCGAGGGCCAGACCTGATGGACCTGTCCAAGCCAAACAAGCAGGCTTTATGTTAGGTATACGGCCAAGGCTGTGCTGTCATGGCTCTGCCCCCTAAATCAGACCAAGCCCATTGCCACTGGGTTGATTACTCATAGCAACCCCAAAGGACAGAGTACAACTGTCCCATTGGGTTTCCAAGGCTATTCTCTTTGTAGACATAAACTGCCACGTCTTTCTCCCTCAGAGTTGCTGGTGAGTTCAAAGTGCTGACCTTTTGATTAGCAGCTGAGTGCTTAACCTCTGTGCCACCAGGGCTCCTTGGTTCTGTCACAAGGGAGTTAAAATTGAAAAAACCACAATGAGCTGTGGACACTGAGTGATCAGGTGGACTCTTGCTTTTCTGCTTGCTTGGCTCAGGCCACTAAACCGACAGGTTTTTTGCCCATGTGCAGGCCTGGGTGCTGGCGGGCAGCAGCGAGCAGGCTTAGGCTTTCACACAAAGAGGACTATTGACAGGCGTCCCTTTCTTTCTGCATGTTTTTTGATACAAGAGTAAACAAGCAGCAGTCCTTCTGGAAGAATCCAGGTTAATCTTGTCGAGAAATAGTAGCACAGCTCTGGAGCTGTCAGGATTTGTATGTTCTCTGAGGATCGGCTCTGTTAATGCAGCGAGCTAGGACAGACAGTTCTTCCTCTTGCTTCTCAGCCAGGAGAACAGACCGACAGTACAAATGTGGCTGACAGAGAAAGTCAGCTGCTCAAAGGGACCCCAGGCATGGTCACCACTTATCCACCGTGATGCGAAGGGTTCTCGGGAGATTCTCCCTCCCAGGAGATGCTTCTACCATGAGCCAGGGCCTCTTAAGCTCTTGTTTTCCAAATGTCTGTGACTGAATATCCCCACTCCTCAAGGGTAAGAGATAAATGGCCTCCTATCTGCTAGTTATTAGGAATTTGTTAATTTCTATCATGTGTCTGCATTAATTCATCCAGTCATTCAAGAAAGAGTGTAAATAGAGGAAATGGGTTTTCATATTTCCTGAATGCCAGAATTCAAAGAAACCCAGATTCTGCCTTTCCCAACAACCAGCAGTCAACCAGGAGGTAGCTGCAGACTTCTTGGATATGAGTTCTTGTAAAATGCTATGGACACCCTCCCCCTGCCTCTCCCCACCACTCCCCTCCCCAAAAGAGTGATGATTGGCCAGGAGTGATGACTGAGAATATACAAGGGCTTCGGGGAGAAGATGCTGTTCCAAGAAGGCCTGGGAGGAGCGTGAACAAATGGCTGTGATTTGAAAGGGTCAGAGGGGCTGGATTCGGACCCAGTGATGAAGATCCTCATGCTGCAGGGAAATGGTTTGTTTTTCACAGGCCAGGGATGGAGGGGTCATGGTGAGGTTGTGGGGGGTGGAGGTGGTTTTCAAACTGTAAAGCAAAATATTATGTGTATGACTATGTGACTTTTTTCCTCTAGGAAGAAGATCCACAGATTTCATCAGACTTACAAAGGATTTATGATCTGCAAATAGTGGAGCATCCTGGCCTTTGGCAATGACAAGACTTTGTTTTGGCACACCTTCTACATACGGTGTATCTCTGTAGCTGTATGACTACTTCATTGTTATTAGAGTTGAAGTATATTCTCCTATGGGAACTATACCTCACTTTGTCCATTCATCACTTGATGGGCATTTGGGCTGCTTTCACATTTTGGCTGTTACAAATAATTCTGCAGTGAACATTTGTGTACAAGCATTTTATTTTGTGGACATATGGTTGCATTTTTCTTGGGTATACCGAGGAGTTGGTCTTACGGCAATTCTATGTTTAATTGTTTGAGAAAGTGCCACACTGTTCTCTACAGCAGTGTATGAGGGTTCCAGTTTCTCCACTTTCTCACCAACACCTGTCATCACCTGTGGTTTTGACTCTGGTCATCGTAGTGTGTGTGTAACGATATGTCATTGTGGTTTTGATCATCATTTCCCTGATGGCTAACAGTGTCAAGCATATGTGATATCTTTTGAAAAAAATCACTGTAGTTGTTGTGTAGAAATAGTATTGAAGAAAGACAAGAATGCATTCTAAGAGGCAAACTGAGGGCTAGAGTCGAGGCCCATGGCAGTGGTGGTTCAGTCTGGGGTCACTGAGGCAGATAAAGTGATCACAAGTTGGGATGTGGTTTGGAGGTCTTGACAATTGTCACGATAACAGAGATGTCACAAGTGGATGGTTTTAAAGAACAGAAATGAATTCTCACAGCTTATGAGGCTAGAAGTCTGAATTCAGAGTATGGGTCTAGGAGAATATTCTGCTTTGTCTGTTTCAGCTTCAAGTAGCTGGCAGTCCTTGGGGCTCCTGACCTTATAGATGCGTTGTTATGTGCATTTGTCTTTCTGTGGCATGCTTCTGTGTTTGCTCTGCTTTTTATAACTCAGAAGTGATGGAATTTAGGACTCAGTTGACTTGGGTTTGACCTTGTTAATTACCAAAGAAAACTCGATATCCGAACAGGGCTACATCTGCAGGCATAGGGTCAGGTCTTCAGAACGTGGAGTGGAGGGCCACGCTGCGATCCCTAACACTGATGGAGTGTGGAAACAGAGCACTGGGTGGTGATCCCCAGCCTTGGGGAACGTGTCTGGAGGGGGTGCCAGAGCAGAGCCTGTTTCCACAGTGACAGGAACCTGGTTATGAGGCCTTGTGTGTATGTCAGTCAACTTTTAGTTCAATTTCTTCACCTTGAATTTTAATGTGGAGCACCACTGTGGGCACTTGGAGGACATCCTAGTTGCCTTCAAGGATGTGCCAGGGACCAGATCAGGGTGGAGCTGGGCTCACAGCAAGAGAAATGAATGATTTGGAAACCTGGTGTCATATTGGTCTAGTGCCATGCCTACTAACCAAAAGGTCTGCAGTTCAAATCCACTAGGGGCTCCCTGGAAACTCTATGTGGCAGTCCTACTCTGCCCTATAGGGTCACTCTGAGTCAGAAGTGACTAGATGGCAGTGAATTTTATCACTGAGTTAGCAATGCCACCAAATTTCTGACAGATGTTGGGTACCCAGATCGCACATGGGCCTACACAGCTGAGAAAGGTGACCAGGTGATCCCTTTCTCACTATGGAATAGCAGTTTCTCAATCAGTACATGGCCAGGCATTTGAAAGACACAGCATGTTGTGGAGAACCCCACAAACTGTCAACAGAGCACTAAAAACACTGTAAATATATCCCTCTGGCTACATCACACACAGCTGCATTACGTTAGATCAATAACAAATGATTCCAAACAACAAGCATGGGAATGTTCATGGGAGAACAGCCTTACTCTAGGCGTTATTTTTCTTTCCTTATTATTGTTTTTTTCAAGTTAGGAAAATAAAAACCATTATTCAATGAATTTTTCCAGTGGTCATTTAGATTTCAGAGAATGCAATACAAGAGCCAAGGCCTTGGGCTCTAGGGAACAGATCAGAAGCAGATCGGGTGCCTGACAGGATTCTTCTGATGTTCGGCCACTTGTCTGAAGTGTTTTTCCAGCTCTTCCTTTCCTCTCTTTCTCCTCCTGTCAGTGGCCTGAAAGGGACAGAGGTATCTGACCCAGCTTGAGAGGCTAGGATGGTGTTTATTTCCACAGAGCCAACAGACCCAGCCTGGCACATCCTTGTCGTCCAGCGAGAGAAGAAAGTGATTCCTAGGGCTGCCAGACCCACTGGAGAGCAGGGCCTATCAATAAGACTTCGAGCCTCAGCTGGAACAAATGACGTTTTCTCTCACAACAACTAATTAGAGAATACCCTTCACCTGCTCCTTTTCCTGTGGCGTTTCCTGAACCGATGCCCTCCCCTAGACTTCCACAACCACCTAAATGTTCCCTCAAATGGAAAATGTAAACCTGTTAAAACCCAGAGACTTTTCTGGATTAGCGCTAGAGAAGTCCTTCTGTCCTCTTGACCTCCTGTGGCCCACTAGGATCTCGGTCTCTCAGCAAAGCATCCCCGGCACATCTTTCATGACCAGTGCACTAATGGTATCAGTACTTAATGTACTGTCCCTCCAAAGTAACATACTCAGTCTAGTAATGACCTCTTAAGGCACAGTGCTTCAACAGAGGATGTAGTAGACAGAATGATGACCTCAAAGTGGTCCATGTCCTAATCCCTAGAATCTGTGACTATGTCACATTACACAGTCCAAAAAAAAAAAAAAATTAAGGTTGCAAATGCACTGAAAGTTGCTAATCACTTGATCCTGAGATGGATTGTCTGGGTGGGTTCATTGGTCCTTATAAGCTGAAGAACTTTTCTCAGCTGTGTTCAGAGGGTGGGCAGTCACTATAGCAGAAGGTAAGAGATGTGGTGTTGCTGGCTTTGAAGGAGGGAAGAGCCACGAACCAAGAAGGTGGACAGCCTCTAGAAGCTGGACAGCCTCTAGAAGCTGGAAGAGACAACCAGGTGGATTCCCTGCCACAGCCTTCAGAAGGGATGAAGCCTGGCTCACACCTTGGTTTTAGCCTAACGGCTAATGTTGGATTTCTTACCTACGAAACTGTGAGAGTGTTGTGGAAGCCATCAAGCTTCAGGTAATTTTCTACAGTAGCAAAAGAAAGTTAGCAGAGAGGGGCTGAGGCCCCAGAGAGATTTCGAAGGCAGCTCGAGCATTAAGGAGTTTCACAGTGCACAGAGGACAGAAAGGTCCCCAGCGCCTGATTTCTGTTGGCCTGGCCTTGCAGAGAGCCGAAAGAGCAGGTTTTCGACCCAAGAAAGGGCCACTCTAGAGCTTTTGTCCTTTCTAAATGCACTGACAGACGTCAGCCTGGAGAATGGCCTTCCTTGTTTCGAACCGAAGGAAATAAACTCTAGCTTCTCGTGGTCGTGAGGGACACTAGTAAAACGGGACCTTTAAACAGCAGTGCAGATGGTAAAACCTCGGAGATCACAGGTCTGTCTCCGGAGGAAGCCCTTGGACTTTGCTCTACTTTCTGTCATCCGAATAAGAAGGATGGTGACATAGGACACACAGGACAGGTAAACTGTGACTGGATCAGGAGAGGCCCCAGACTCAAAGCACTGTCTGATTGGGACAGATCCTCCCACTTCAGGGGGCAGACACAGAAAGAGGGTCTGGAAGGACATGGAGGTTTTCCCTCTAAGGGGACCACCTGGCACCCACCCCTTCCCTTTTCCTGACTCTCTCTACGCTGTTTTGCTTCAGGCTGACCCTGCACTGAAACGTGCTGGAGGCAGGAACTGACCATCACAGCAACTGGCCAATAGCAAAAGACGACTCTAATGTGGTTAGAACTTGGATCTTGGAAACAGATGTTCCGGATTCCAAGTCACAGTTCCAGGGATCAGGAGTCCAAAACGAAGGTGTTAGCAGTGCCACACTCCCCCCAAAACTCCGGGGGAGAATCTGTTTCTTGCCTCTTCTAGCTCCCAGCAATCTTTGCTGTTCCTTGGCTTGTGCCCTCATCATTCCAGTCACTGTTTCTATTCTCCATTTCTTCCTCTGTGTATCAAATCCCTGCTTCTCTCTTACAAGGACAGTTGTGATGGCATTTAGGGCATCTGGTCTCTCCCTGAACTTGAGATCTGTGATGTTGTCAGCCTATTATTAGAGGAGTACAGAGTTACTTTGTGGCTGATCAGTCAAATTAAGGGAACACTGTGGTCCTCCTTTTGGGACATGTGTGTCTGTTAGGGGCATCCATCAAAGGACAGCTGATGTTGGTGATATTACTGTAGGTGGTGTGACAGGTGGAGAGGTGGGGCCTTTTGGAAAGGGGCCTTTCTAAATGTCTCAGTAACATCACTTAGGCAACCTTCCTGGGTATCATCCTGGCTGAGGCTCAGGCCACTGAGATATATGCTGTCTATTAACTTGAGCTTCTGGCCCCAGCTTTAATGGTCCCACTCACCAAGGTCCTCTCTGGGGTGCCCCTTGGTGAGAGGGCTCACCTCTCTCTGGAGCCCTGTGTCCCTTGGCTCTCTTCTCCTCCCCCTTCTCTATCCACTCCTTGTATTCCAGAGTACACAGAGACGGGGTACCCAGACAGCCTGGCTGCAAACCTCACCTGTGTGTTGTCTTTGTTGCTAGGCTGCAGAGCTGCTCCCAAACCCAAGGCCTTCTTGGACACAGCAACAAGCCACGTGAGCTGGAAGTACGGTCCAAGGAGAGAATTTGTACAAAAATGATGTCTTAAAACCAGTTCTCTGCTCTGTTCCTTATCCTTCCCTGCCAGAGAGTGGAGGAGGATGGGTCAGTCTATATCAGATTATTTAGATTCAGACTTTCCCCAAGTTCAGGAAAGGTACTGCTGCCTGGCCCTGAGCTCTGCATCTTAGAGACCTGAGTTCCAGGTTACTGCTCAGATCGACAGCTGGCCCTGGACAATCTCACTGTCTGGTTTGAATGCTGTCTGCAAACCTTGTTCATTTTATCACCTACTTTCAGTTTTTAAATGAATCCTGTCATTCAAAGGCCTGTACCCCCAAGGATTCCAAATAGAAATCACTAAGTGTGGTCTGTGATATCATAGCCATTCCAGCCACAGGAGGAGTGTCTTAGTCATCTGGTACTATTCTAACAGAAATACTACTTTAACCCAGAAAAGTTGATTTCACACAGTCCAGCAGGCTACAAGTCTGAATTCAGGGTACTGCCTCCACGGGAAAGCACTCTCTCTCTCTTTCGGCTCTGGAGGAAGGTTTTTGTGTTGAATCCATCTTTCTTTGGTCTGATAGCATCTTGGATCAGGAACCTCAGGTCTGAAGGAGATACTCTGCTCTTGGTGCTGCTTTCTTGATGGTAGGAGATCCCCAAATGTCTCTGCTAGCTTCTTTCCATCTCAAGAGACTGCCTCAAGGCACAAAATAACCTTACACCCGGAGCTGTAAAGCACCAACAAAGCTGCCACCCACCTAACCCTTATTAACATCACAGAGGCAGGATTTACAACATGGAGGAACACCACACAATCCCGTGAATCAAGGCCCAGCCGAACCACCACACACAGTTTTGGGGGGACACAATTCAATCCATGGCAAGAAGAAATGGTTTTCCAGTAAAGCAAGTCAGTGTGCAGACAGCGCAGTGACAGGCCCAGGCAGAGGCCAGCCCCACAGCTCAGATGTTCCCCGGCCTCAGACCCAGGTCAAGAAGCCGAAACCATTAAGCTTCCAGGAGGAAAGAGGAAGACGGAGAAAAGTCCCAAGGGCTCTTTGGGAAGCCAGTTCATGCCCTGGCCGGTCCCCGCTACTCCTATCAGGAGCACTGGCACAGTGCTGGACTTCATGAGAACTGATTTTTCTTAAGGCACAGAGGTAGTCCGAAAACAGAATTCTCACCTTCCATGCAAGAGGCTCGAATTCCATTCCTGACCAGCGCACCTCACACACGGCCACCTGTCTGTCTACGGAGGCTTGCATGTTGCTAGGGTGCTGAACAGGTTTCAGTGGAGCTCCCAGACTAAAGATGGACTAGGAAGAAAGGCCTGCTGATCTACATCCCAAATCAGCCATTGAAAACCCTGTGGATCACAACAGTTGGCTCCAAAACCCATCAAGGGAACGCATGGGACCTAGCAGCGCTGTTTCATGGTTCGTGAGGTCACATGAGTCAGGGGTTGACTCCATGGAGCTAACAACAGGTGAGTTTGTGTGTGTGTGTGTGTCTGTCTGTCTGTCTGTCCCCTTCCCCTGATGCAAAACAGCCACGGTGCCACACTGGGAGACATCCTGAAATGTGGTATGTGTCCGGGATCTGCAATGAGCCCAACAGCAGAGGACAGATACAGAGTGTATCACTCAAACAAATGTGACCATTTTTCAGAAGTTGAAAATAAACGCTTGACAAGGCTGATGCCCTGGTGAATTCCCAGAGCCACTTGCCCAGCTCAGAGTTGCCTCAGCAGAGATCCAGGAAGCCGACACTCACCACTCACGTGGTGTGCTCCGCTGTCCCGTCTTTCCTTCAGCTCCCCTAACAGCTGCTCAAGCTTTAACAGCCCAGGGCAGTCAGGCTGTCACTGCAGATGAGGGCAGTGTTCACTGAAAGCTGTACTTTGCCAGAAACTGTGCTGGCTGCTTCATGAATGTTCTCCTTCAATCCTCACTACACAGCCTTTTAACAGGTAAACCAGGTGGGGCTGAAGAAAGGTTAAGTAACATTTGAGTCACATAGCTAGCTGTCAGCCCTAATTGGAACCTAGTCCTCGGATTTCAAAGTCCTGCTTTGTGTACACAACCACTCTCCTCAACCTTGTTGTGTGTTACACAATTACTTGGGGAATGAAAAAATATAGAGGACTGCCAATTAAGTTTACAACTCATCCTAGAAAAAGTGCTACATACCTCATTGCTGAATATCACTATGGTCACCTTTGAAGTACCCCCCTTGAGAAGCCATGCACAGACGCCAGCACCCAGTCCACCCTTCAAAGTCATTTTGGACTCTTTCTGGAATGGCCATTGCACATGGTGGCAATTTCACAAACTTCATTGTATTGGTGTCTGTGAGGAAGATTTTAGCCAGGAAACAACTCTCTTGGAACACCATTCCTACTCACCTGTGCTTTCTTGGGAGCATTTGCAGATCCCACCCCAGACCTCCTGAACCAAAAGCTCTGGGGGAGGGCCCAGAAGTGGGTGCTGACAAGCCCTCGGGTGGTCCTGGTGCACACTGAAGCTTGCACACTGAACCACATCTGGCCCCAGATGATTTTTATCTTTACCCCAAAATAAAGGAAATATTGAAAGGAAGACATTTTGATGACTATGACAACAGCTCTGATGGCCATTCCAGAAAGAGTTCCAAAATTGCTTTGAAGGGTGAACTAGGTGCTGGTGTCAGTGCACAGCTTCCCTAGAGCAGTACTTCGTAGTTGACCATGGTCATAGTCAGCAATGAGGTAGGTAGTACTTTTTCTAGGATGAGATTGCGAACTTAATTGTCAGATACGGATGTCCACACGCAGCCCAGACTAACAGCTCCTGGCGCTGCTGTGTTTACAGAGCGCACCAGCTGGTGTTAAAGAGCAGCCAATGCTCCATGCCACGCTTCTCAAGTTTCAGTGTGCACCAGGACCACCCGAGGGCTTGTCAGCACCCACTTCTGGGCCCTCCCCCAGAGCTTTTGGTTCAGGAGGTCTGGGGTGGGATCTGCAAATGCTCCCAAGAAAGCACAGTTGGAGGAGCACAGCGCCAGGCTGAGGCCACAGCGAGAATGACAGCCCCTGGGAGGACAAGAGTAAGTTGCGTACTTCTTTGTAAAAGGTTCTTGCAGCGCCACAGGAAGGCGCTGGAGGGCAGCAGAGACGCAGTCCTCGCCGGAGGACTCTGAGCCAGGCTGCTAGCCGGCCAGTTTCCGTTTGTTGGAATTGGTGTGGCCGAGGCTGTGTTTTTTTAACCTTTCCGTACATTTCACAGGTAAAATGAGGGTAATGATATTAATTAGAGAAGCAAAACCGTGTAATCCTGAGGCTGAAATGAGCTCATGGAACAGTGCTGGCATCGAGGCAGTGCTCAGTCCGCCCTGCTGAAATTTTAGGTTGTAGGCGGTAACTACGTCCATGGATCCCTCTCGAACACCCCAGTGCTGAGCACTTGGAGAAGGAGGGGTGGGAGGCACACGGAGCTGGCTACAGGGTCCGCGGCAGCGCTGCCCCTCCTCCGCCAGGGCAGTCCGCACAGCAGGGTCCTTGCTGAGCCTGCTACTTGGCGTGGGAAGACTGACTTGGCTGGGGCCTTCCCCTTTGCCCCGCCTTAGGTGCTTCCCAGTCCGCTCCCTCCTCCTCTGGTCCCTGCCCACCTCCTTCGCCCTCCACCACCTTGTTCCCTTGCAGACCCCAGCGTCGTCTTCCGTTCTCTCTTGAGTCTAGCTTGCAGGGCATGCCCGCCGTGGTGCCAGCCCAGGTCGCCCGGCTCCCTCTCCTGACCTGCAGTGGACTTTGGACACACTGAGTCGCTCCAGGGTCGTAGATGGCTTTGCCCCTGTGCATCTGTATAGCTACCGCCTCTGCTTAGCAGATGACACCTCTTCCCGCCCCCTGGGAGCCACCCCACCTGTGAAACCAGTTTCAGTGTTTAGTTTTCTCCCAGTGCTCCTGAACGCTCTCTCTGAAGTCCTTTGCATGGTTTCTGACACCACTTAGCCCATGGACCTTGTAGTGCCGACACTTCATCCTCTCCAGTCCTTAATTGCCTCAGCCCCCAAAATAGTATTTTAGATCTCTAATACAAACGGTATTTGCTCCCTGTCATAGTCAACGAGTGTCACTTTAACAGAAATACCACAAGTGGATGACTTTAAAAAGAGTTTATTTGTCGCAGTCCAGTAAGCTGAAAGTCCAAATTCAGGGTGTCAGCTCCAGGGCAAGGCTTTCTCTGCTGGCCCTGGAGGAAAGTCCTTGTCTTCCAACTTTACCTGGACTGTAAGCTTCTGAGGCACAGGGACCTGTGTTCAGCTCCCAGCACTGCTTTCTTTCTTGAAGGTACTAGGTACCCAATTCCTGCTTGCATCCCTTTCATTTATATCCCAAGAGGCTGCCTGCCCCCAAGACACAATATAGTCCCCCACACCAAGTCCTGCTCCACCAGCTCACCCTCCACCCTTCCTCCCTTATTAACATCCCAGAGGCAAGGTTTACAGCATAGCAATACTGGGAATCATGGCCCAACTAAATTTCTACACACACTTTTTGGGGAACACAATTTGATCCATGACATTCCCAGTTTGCCCCTTCCCTCTGCAATAAGGCAGTCGCCGCTCCGTGCTGGGCACCACGAGACAGACATTTTTTCACACAGTATCTCTGATCCTGACAATAGTCTTTGTAGGCGGCAGAATGTTCTCACTTTACAGAGCACATCAGTTGATTTTCCCTGGGTGGTGCAAACGGTTTGACTACTAACAAGAAAGCTGGGTGATTGAACCCACCCTGAGGCACCTCAGAAGTAAGGCCTGGCACTCTACTTCTTAAATGTCACAGTCATGAAAACTCTGTACATGGAGCACAGTTCTACTCCGAAACATACGGAGGTTGCCATGAGTCGACTCGATGGCACCTGGTTTTAAGTTCACACAGGCAGTTAAATGGCAGGAGCCAGCATTTAAACCGATTTCTCTCGTCATTAGCACAGCAGGCTGCTCTTCGTCACCCAGGCTCCCCTCTCCCGCGGTCTCTGGTGGGCGAGCCTTGTTAGCTTCTCCCTTCTCCACAGGAGCCATGCTGCCTCGCCCTCCCTTCCCTGCACCTCCAGTCACACCTGGATTCTGAACCACGATTTTCAAGCTCCTCCCTTAGCTGCGCTCTGCCTTCTTCCCCATCCCCTGACGGCTTCTATCTCCCTCTGTAACCTGGATCGCTGTAATCAAGGGCAAATGGCGTAACTTATCTGCACCTCAGTTTCTCCAACAGTGAAGTGGGGGCACCAACTTCTTTGTAGCTTATGAAGATTGGAGGACACTTTGAGGACACTCCAGCAGCAGGCGAACCACATTATCATTACTTGTCATCAAGTAGGCTTCACAGGACAATGACCCCTTCCTGTGCTATCTGCACAATCATTGACATGGGGTCAACTGCTGCAGCCAGTGTACAGTCCGAGTGCCGTCCAACCTAGGCACTTGCCTTCTGGCACTCCACCAGACGGTATTCTATTGCCATCCCTAGGGCTTTGTCGGCCAGTTTTCTGGAGGCCATAGATCTCCAGGCAGTTCTTCCTTGTCTTGAAGCTCCACTGAAACCTGTCCACCACGGTGACCCTGCTGGTACGTCAAATTCCAGTGGCACAGCTTCCAGCGTTATTAGCAACATGCAAGCCTCCGTTACTGTAGATTCTTGCTACCCACCAGAAAATAATTTCTAGAGAAAACACAAGGTCAACCAAGTTAAAAATCCAACCAGTATATAACACTCTGTAAAGCAAAAGCGTAGTGAGCACGTGCGGAGGCCAGATTTTAAGGCTTACAGGGAAGCAGAGGCTCAGTCTCAGCCAATCAGAACCAACAGTTTCTGTCTTTCCCTTATTTGGTCTTAATGGTCTATGTGTCCTTAACGAAATTCAAGATGGTTTCCATCACTGAGTTTCTGGGTGGCTGGTGAAACTTATCATGGGCTGTTGAATAGGTGCAGATCTCTGTTTCCCTCAGTTCAATTCCCTGGCCCTGGTTAGCTTTTCTGGCACCACAGAGGACGGTCATCTCATGGTTACCTCACCTGTGCCTGCCTCAAGATTACCTAAACAAGTGTTTCTGAGAAACCACTTTAAAGAAAGATCATGTGATGTGGCAGAAAAAGGGGAGAACCCTCACACTCAGGCAAAGTCTTGGTTTTTGTAAAGCTCTGGCATTTATCTACTCTGCTACCACTGTACAACACATGGATAGAATAGCCAGTCTTATTCATGCCTCTGCTACTTCTTTCCACCTGTACCTCTTCTTTCTCCATCAAGCCATTTTCTTCACTCCCCCTGAACTTCTAGACCTCCAGTGGCACCAAAAGGTGGTGCTTCAACCAATTTACACTGTGCTCTCCACATCTGTTCTTTTGATCCTCCTCTGCACACTCACACTGCTTTCTCAGACACTTCCTTCACTGTTCTCAGCGTGCCCCCAAATGGCCAGGGCAGACCTGGACAGGCCTAGGATGAGGGGACAATGGAAAGAAGACCAGCAGCACCCCTCCATCATGGTTCCACTAGCAAGATGCCAGGCGAAGCAGATGCCAAGACCACGATTCCCTAAACAAGGCCACACCTTTGGCAGGTAGGGCATATTTCAGGCAAGAGGCACTTTTGCAAATTTATTGGACTCCTTTAACCCAGTTTTCACCAGGCAATTACCTGACCCCTTCATTTCCAACTCTGCTCCAACAGATTGGAGAGAAGCTGGCCAGCAGAACCCCGGCCATCACCTTCCACAGAGTAGATCCATAGGCTGCACCTGCTGATCCAGGTACCATCAGCCACTGTCTCAATATAAATGGAAATGAGGTGGGGAACCTGGGAGTCTCGGGCAGCCTGGCCAAGGAAAGCCTGTCCTTGAGGTGCAGCTGTGGGCACTTGAGGCACTTGACCCTCAGAATCAGAAAAGGCCACCCAGATGGAGTTGCAGGTCCAAGGTCAAGGACAGCTCAAGGCCTGGCTGGGCAGCCTCTGCCTCTTTGTGCAGCAACTTTGTTAGTTTTTAAACTGTGCTTTAAGTCTAAGTTCACTGCTCAAGTTAATTTCTCATTCAAAAATGTAGACATGTATTGTTCTGGGACTTAGGGTGCAATCCCCACAATGTGACAGCACACTCTTCCTGTCCATGCCAGGTTCTCTGTGTCCATTTGTCCAGTTCCTGTCCCTTCCTGCCTGCTCATCCTGCTTTTGGACAGGAGCTGCCTGCCCATTGTTTTTGGGTATTTGACCTGAGAAGCACAGTCTTCCTGTGTCGGTTTTGTCATACAGGCCTGTCTAATCTTTGTCCATGAAGTAGAGCCTTCTGGGAACGCTTTCACTTTGGGGTTAGCAGAGTGTCCAGGGGTCACACTTTTTGGGGGGGTTCCTCCAGTTTTGCATCCACACCTTTTCAGTCAACCACCTTGGCAGCAAGCACACACAATCACTGATGCTGGGAAGTGGCGGGGGACAGGCATCATCTATGCTGAGATTTGTAGAATTTAGGGAACCTGATAACTTAGATAAGAACAAAAGGACTTTGCTGTTTTCATAAACTTCCAAATGGAGTGCAACGTTTCCTCCCTTTATGAATATAGCCAAAAAAGCTGTCACTGATAAAAACCAGATATTTTCATATCACATTAATTACTGCATATTTGTTCAAAATATTGTTTACTGTCATCACTACTTTGAAATTATGGAAGCTGTTAGATATTAGGCCTTGTTACTTAATGCATTAAGAAGCACATCTTTTACTATATGCCATCATTACAAAAATATTTTGATAGCTGTATCTTAATTGGTTTTCTTTGTGAGCCTATGTAATGTGTTTTAAACATTTAAAAGCTTTCTGAGAGAAGCTCCAGAGTGCCCAACAGACCACCAAAGAGGTCTACAGCTGTTACAGACTGAATCTGGGCTCCGTAAACACGTTGTTATGAAAACCCTGGTGGTGCAGTGGTTGAGTGCTACAGCTGCTAATCAGGTCGGCAGTTCAAATCCATCACGCACTCCTTGGAAACTCTATGGGGCAGTTTTATTCTGTCCTATAGGGTCGCTATAAGTAGGAATCAACTTGATGACCATGGGTATACTTGTGTATTGAAACCCTGGGGGCATACAGGTTAAGTGCAAGGGGTGATAACCAAGAGATCAGCAGTTTGCATATGACATACACTCCTTGGGAGTCTATCAGGCAATTCTAGTTTGTCTTATAGGGTTGCTGAGTCAGAATTGATTCAACAGCAATGGGTTTGGTTTGGTTATACTTGTGTATAATAACCTCATTTGGGAATAGGGGTTTATTATGTTAATGAGGCTATATCAGTATAGGATGTGTTGTGAGCCAGTCATGTTGAAGATATAAAATGAGCAGATCAGGCATAGACAGGCAAGCAGAGATGTGGCAAGATAGATGTCACACCACATGAAAGTAACCAAGGAACCCAGAACAGATGAAAAAAGATAGGACTTTCCCCTCAAAGCTGACAGAAAACCTTTCTCTAGAGTGGGTGCCATGAATTTGGACTTCCAGCCTCCTAAACTGTGAGAAAAGAAATGTTTGTTAAAACCACCCACTTGTGGTATTTCTGTAACAGCAGCACGAGGTAATACAATAATGGCTCGAAAGGTCAGATAGTTCTAAAGATGCTGCTGCCTCCTCTATCCTAATGTAGGAATTTCCTGAACTACTGTCTCCCTTCCCCCATTTGTCTGTCAGTTTGTCCTACTAATTTACCAGCTTCTACAGTCTGAAATTGATCAAATATGCAATCAGGACACATTGATAATTACTGGTGATTGGAACGCAGAAGTTGGAAACAAAGAAGGAGGATCAGTAGTTGGAAAACATGGTCTTGGTGACAGAAAAGATGCTGGAGATTATGTGACAGAATTTTGCAAGACCAATGACTTCCTCACTGCAAATACCTTTTTTAAATCAACACAAATGGGGGTTATAGACCTGGACCTCACTGGATGGAATACACAGGTATCAAATTGACTACATCTGTGGAAAAAGAGTCAGCAGTCAGAACAAGACCAGGTGCTGACTGTGGCACAGACCGTCAATTGCTCATAGGCAATTTAAAACAAACTACAGAGAATTAGGACATGTCCATGAGAGCCAAAGTATGACCTTGAGTATATCCCACCTGAGCTCAGAGACCATCTCAAGAACAGATTTGATGTGCTGAACACTAACGACTGAAGACCAGATGAACTGTGGAATGATATCAAAGACATCATCCATGAAGAAAACCAGGTCATTAAAAAGGCAGTGAAGAAAGAAAAGACCAAACTGGATGTCAGGAGAGACTCTGAAACTTGTTCTTAATGTCGAGCAGCTGAAGCAAAAGGAAGGAGTGACAAAGTAAAAGAACTGAAGATTTCAAAGGGCAGCCTGAGAAGACGAAGTATCATGATGACATGTAAAGAGTTGGAAACAGAAAACCCAAAGTGAAGAACACACTCTGCATTTCTCAAGCTGAAAGAACTGAAGAAAAAACTTCCAGCCTGGAGTTGCAAGTGAAGGATTCTACAGGGAGAATATTAAAGGACTCAGGAAGCATCGAATAAGATAGGAGGAGTACAGAGAGCCAGTATACCAGATAGAACTGGCTCATGTTCAGCCATTTGAAGAGTTAGTGTAGGATCACGAACCAATGTTACTGAAGGAAGAAGTTGAAGCTGCATTGAAAACATTTGCAAAAAAACAAGGCTCCGGGAATTGATGGAGTATCAACTGAGATATTTTAACAAACAGATGCAGTGCTGGAAGTGCGCACTCATCTATGCCAAGAAATTTGGAGGACAGCTACCTGGTCAACTGAGTGGAAGAGACCCATATTTATAGCTATTCCCAAGAAAGGATCCAACTGAATGAGGAAATTATACAACAGTGTCACTGATATCACACGCGCAAGTAAAATTTTGCTCAAGATCATTCAAAAGCAACTGCAATTATATATTGACAAGGAAGAGACAGAAATTCAGGCCAGATTCAGAAGAGGACACGGAACCAGGGATATAACTGCTGATGTCTGACGAATCTTGACTGAAAGCAGAGAATCCAGAAAGATGTTTACTTGTGTTTCATTGACTATGCAAAGGTATTTGATTGTGTGGATAATAACTAATTACGGATACCAGTGTGGAAAATGGGAATTCCATAACATTTAATTGCACTCTTAAGGAATCTGTATGTGGATCAAGAGGCAGTTATGTGAACAGAACAAGAGAACACTGCATGGTTCAAAGTCAGGAAAGGTATGCATCAGGGCTGTATCCTTTCACTATACCTTTTCAATCTGTATGTCAAGCAAATAATACGAGAAGCTGGACTATATGAAGAATGAGGCATCAGGATTGTAATAACTCACTAATAACCTGTGTTATGCAGATGACACAACATTGCTTGCTTGAAGAGGATTTGAAATACTTACTGATGAAGATCAAAGACCACAGCCTTCAGTATGGATTGCATCTCAACATCAGGAAAACAAAAATCCTCACAATTGGACCAGTAAGCAACATAATGATAAATGGAAAGGACTGAGGTTGTCAAGGATTTCCTTTTACACAGGTCCACGATCAATGCCCATGGAAACAGCAGTCAAGAAATCAAAAGACGCACTGCATTTGGAAATCTACTGCAAATGATCTCTTTAGAGTATTGAAAACTAAAAATGTCACCTTGAAGACTAAGATGTGCCATACCTAAGCCATGGTATTGTCAATTGCATCATATGCATGTGAAAGCTGGACAATGAATAAGGAGTATAGAAGAAATGACACCTTTGAATTGTGGTATTGGAGAAGTATATTGAATGTTACATGGACTGCCAAAAGAACAGATCTGTTCTGGAAGAATTACAACCAGAGTGCTCCTCGGAAACAAAGATGGTGAGATTGCATCTTCACATACTTTAGACAAGTTGTCAGGAGGGATCGGTCCCGGGATAAGGATGTCATGCTTGGTAGAGTGGAGGGTCAGCAAAAAAGAGGATGATCCTCAATGAGACAGATTGATGCAGTGGCTGCAATTATGGGCATAAACATAAAGATGATTGTGGATGTAGCAAACGACCAGGCCATGTTTCATTCTGTTGTGCATGGGGTCACTATGAGTCAAAACAGACTTGGAAGCACTTAACAACAACTGTTTCCCTTGGCCAGCCAGTCTGCTAAAAGCCTCTCAGTGACTACAAGTGGGGTGGATACTATAGGGTGCTGACCCAGTGGCCATGCCCTTCCCTTCCCTCCTTGCTGGGAGAACCCACTTCGATCACACACACAATTTGCCACTGAGTTGATTGCAACTCATGGTGACCTGTTGGGTATCAAGAGTACAACTGTGCTCCATAGGGCTTTTGTTGGCTGATTTTCCAAAGTAGATTTGTCAGGCCTTTCTTCTGAGGTTCCTCTGGGCAGACCTGGAACCCCTAACGTTTTGGTTAGTAGCCAAGTGAGTTAACAATTTGCATCACTCAAGGATCCACACTTCCATCATTAAGGTGGACAATGGGAGGTCAATGCTTCCTGCTTCTTAAGCACCTATGCAAAAGAGTCACTGCCAGTTAATGGAGCCAGAGAAAGGTGTGCATGCATGCGTATGACTTGAAAAGGTATACCTTCCCTATATGAAAGGAAGCAGCACAGGACAAGGAACCATGCTTCCGTTTCTTACAACCATGGCAGAGGCTGGAGTCAAATAAGTAGTTTCTCCTTAGTATTAGGATGAGGATCAACCTGGAACCATATCACTTATGGATTCTTGTTGTATGAAATAACATCTTTTGAAATTTAAACCACATTTAGTTATGATTCTTTTTTTTATTTAGCAGTGTATCTTTTATTAAGCCTTGGGTAAATCATGACTGCTCTTTTTGTCTGCATTAATTAGCAGTCTTATTGACTTCCTCTCCATCTGGAAGGACTGTAATGACTGCAGTACATCCCTCTTTTTAAATACAATGACATCATAGTTTCATGATATGATCACTGATCATTTCTTTCACTATTATAGCTTTGGTTGAGTTCAGAGCCTTCCCTAAATGAGTAGGTTTCTAGGTGATGTTTCCTGTATTTGCTTCTAAAATATAAAGTTAGTGGTTTTGTTCTTCTAAGCCAACATTTCTTTCAGTATTTCTTGTAGTTTTGGTTTGGTTTTTAGTCCTTGAGTTTATCTGCAAATGTCTTCATTTCACTTTCATATTTGAAAGATAGTTTCACAGGATACATAATTCTTGGTTGGAAGTTCTTCTCCTTCAAGGCTTTGAGTATGTCCTGCCACTGTCTGTGACAGCACTGTTTCTGCTGGGAAAGCCAACGAAAGCCTACAGGGTTTCCCCTTGAATGTTAGCTTGCTCTGAGTCTTGCTGCCTTTACGAGCTTCTGCTTATGTTTCATTTTGTTATGCTTGATTGTCTTTCTTTTGAGATCTACATTGAGTGGTATTTGATATGCATCTTGGATATCTATATTCTCTTCTTTCATAATTTGTGGGAAGTTTTCTGTCAGCAGCTCAGCAACAATATTCTGTGTTCTCAGGTGTCTTGTCCTGTTTAGGAACTCCAATTAATTGTAAATTGTTCTTCTTGAGTCCCACAAGCTTCTTTATGCTTCTTCCTTTTCCTTGTTTCTGTTCTCTGATTTCTTCTCATAGATGCTAGTCAGTAGCTGTCTTCCAAGTCAGAAAGTCTGTTTTTCATTCGTTCCATTCTGTTTTCCTGGGTTTGAAGTTTCTCTTTGATTTTGTTCTTGATCTGTTGGATTTCAGAGTACTGGTGTTCCATCAGATCAAACAGCTTGCTTAATTTTTCATTTTGCTCTGCTGCATTTTGTATAAAGTCTAGGAAGGCTCTCTATATAATCCTTTTGTATTCACCTTTTGATAGTTCCAGAAAGGTTTCTTTGTCTGGGAAGTTCTTTGGCGCTTTCTTTTGGGGGCCTTCTGAAGCCATGGGTGATTTCTTCGTTATGCTTTTATCCAGAGTTTGTTACTTTTGGGGCATCATGTGAGTCAATATAGGCTGGGAGAGATGCTGCGAGGATGGACCACAGTTGTTTCTCTGTGTAGTCTTAAAGTGAAAGGTAAAAGGTATATGACAACTTCCACAGTCAGTCAGGTTTTAGGTGTACAGGTCCCGGCTGGCAAAGTAAGCAACTCTATATCCAACCCCAGATGTTATAAACTAGTTCAAAATACAGAAAGGCTACTGCCCTGCTGGCCTCTGCTGTTGGGCTGCAGCCGCAGGTGACACTGTGTAGAATACAGCTTTACTGTCGGAAAAGCACTCTCCTCCATGCAGGTGCTACCTCCCACCCTAGGAGTTAATTCCCCTGAGGCTTCCTTATGGGTATCTTTGCCTCCCAGTGAACAAGATGGTGTCCCACACAAGCTCCCTGCCTGCCTTGGTACAGGCTAGTCAACTACTGGAGATGGAAAGAGAGGTCAAAGATGCCGAGATGCACGGAGTCCAAAGCTAGGCTCTCAAAATATGGCAATTTTACCTGCTGATCCCACCAGCAGTGTGTCTGAGATTAGCTGCTAGTCAAGTCCCAGCTCCACCTGCCAGTTTAGACAGAGAAAAAAAAGTTAAAATGGCGAGTTACCTTCCATCGATGAAAGCCAGCACTTGCCAAGAGCTGGGGTCAGCAAAAGAAAGGAAGTTTTCCATTCAGTGGTATGAAGTCCAAACTAACAGCCCCATGGAACATCCTAGGGCTCACTAGGTGTCCAGAGGGCTCCATTTAATTATCAATTGAGGTCTTGGTTTCCAGAGGGATTTAGGGAGACGTGTTTAGTCTGCCATGTTGACTCTGCACACCCCAGTTAAGATTTCTTATGCTCATTGAAAGCCTTCCAATGCAGAATTCTCAGTACTTCAAGAACAACATGTACAGTTAGTTTCTGGCAAGTTCTTTACAGAGCTTGAATCAACAATCTTAATTTTCACATCACATCCAATGATGATCCTCCAGGAGTTGTTTACATGACTTTTCTGAGACACAATTCTTACTCTGTAGTGGAAATAATTTGTTACCCTTCTCACAATGTTACTGGGTCCTGGCACTACGGACTTGAGGTTCTTGTCCTTTATCTCTTCAAAAGTGAACAGGCAAGGTGCAAAGGGTCTTTCCACATGAGCAGTTTATTTAGGGGGGGAAAAAAGGCCTGTGGGTGGAGATGGGGAGGGACTTGTGGACAGTGCTAGCCTCCAACTCACTGAACAAAAGGGTTTGTCTGAGTTTTAAAGATTTTGTGGTGAGAAGGGGAATTATGATTTTTCATTATGTAGTGGGAGGGAGAAGGTCAGGGTGATGAAGTGTGAAACACAAGCAGACTTCAAGATAGCTTCCATAGTGAAGGCTTCTGGGACATCTAGTAGGACTTAGATTGTGGTATTGCACCTATGCAGTTTCTTGCTCTCTTGGTTTGATTTCCCAGTCCTGCTTGTAGCCCTCTGGCCAAAATTGAACTTTCTGCACATATTCCTGGGAACTGGTCTCACCTGACTCCTTCTGAAAAACAACTCTCGAGAGATTTACACAATCATGTGAGTGACTATCTCAGTGTCCCAGAATGCAGTTCATCTTTAGGTCTTTTCATCCTTCACTACCTGTTTGTATTTTTGTTGCACTGTTTACTGAAATGTATTCACATAAGAAAGCTTTTATGAAGGAGGTCTTCAGTTTTCTCTATCACCTAGGTGTGCTTCAGGGCACAGTTTTACTTAAAAGGCATTCAAATGAAAGGAATTCCTAGACCTCCTAACTCACTGTCTCAGCAACATTCATCATAACTGCAGGCAGCCTCTTGGCCCAATGTCAGGCTTCCCAGCTGGGCTACTGTCACAGGGAAGGACCATGAAGATCCTTGTAGCTCTACTGTCCAGTATCTATGACTGGCTTGAGAGATGCTCAGATAACAAGTGCTGAAGAATGCTTCTCTTTACTTCTTTCAGATCCCAAGGGCAGAGCCTTGTGGAAACATGCTTGCATATCATTTGTAGGTACTTAATACATCAAATCAAGTTCATGTACACTGTACTATAGTAGTTGTCCAGAAATCTGTTAAGAATACTTAGGGAGAGAATGGTTTTCAGGTGAGTCAGTGGGCAGAGATTTTATTTTCCCCGGCTCCACGTATTTTTAAAATGTGAAATCATACTGCAGAACCAAATAGCTAAATTAAATATTTTAGAATTTTAAAGTTTTACTAATCTGATCTTTTATTCCAAAAACTCTTAAGAGTTCTCCCTTCCCAACCCCCTTACACAGGGCCTGCCTCTGTACCTCTCCATACACAGCAGGCCCTCAGCCTGGATACTCTCACTTACCACACCCCCTTCAAAGCCCGACTCACTGCACCAGAAGCTTGCTTGGATTCTGTGCACCAGCAACCTTCTCTGAGCCTGCAAAACATCTGCTGCACTCTTCTCTGTCCTGGGCCCTCTTCAGGACTACTGGTGAGCATTTCTGGGATGAATAAACCTTTCTCTGCTGCTCACACAGGGATCACGCATGGCTCCTCAAGGGGTGCTGGTGCACATCACAGGATGCTGCTGCAGCTGTCTGCTTCTCAGAGCCAGGTGTTTGGGTCTCCCACATCACGGAGGAGGAGGATGAATGTGGTCTCCAGAAGATTCAAACTGCTTACCTGGCCCACTCCTTTCAGCTCCTCATACCCCCTCCCAATCTCAATCCAAATTGCTCAATAAGGAACTGCTGGATTTGTGTTTCACTGGCACACCTGTGGGTAGGGTTTTAAAAAGGCCAGGAGGAAAACCACCTACTTGTGATGGAATTGGCCAGCTCCACATAACCGGTAAGATGGAGTGGATTAGTCAGAACACAAGGTACACACGGGCTCACAACACGCAAGGCCTGTATTTACTTAATAATCTGCGGAAGCCTGGTGGCACAGTGGTTAAGAGCTCGGCTGCTAACCAAACAGTGGGCAGTTAACAGCTTCCAGCTGCTCCTTGGAAACACAAGGAAGCAGTTCAGTTCTGTTCTGTCTGAAAAGGGTTGCTGTGAGTCGGAATTGAAGGCAATGGGTTTGACTTTGTTTTGTGATAAACCTCAGTACACAATTTCCTGTGGGTTTTACCACATCATTGGTGAAACTACATACTGCAGATTAGTAAAGAAGC
Source organism: Heterohyrax brucei (assembly GCA_028571685.1). Taxonomy (NCBI): domain Eukaryota; kingdom Metazoa; phylum Chordata; class Mammalia; order Hyracoidea; family Procaviidae; genus Heterohyrax; species Heterohyrax brucei. The sequence goes on along the minus strand of CM053155.1, from coordinate 66,041,998 downwards.
ACAAGTAAACCATGTATACTTTGCTTACTGCGTGATCTGTCCCTGCTGGTTAGCAACTGAATATTCTTAAATACTGTAAAAACTGTATAAGCTGACTCCCTGTGCAGCAGCTTAAGCAGGTGAGCTGCTTCTGGCATCAGCCCCACTCCTCCCATAAAATGCAACCCTGCTGCTCTCTCACTGGCTACTGTGGACACCCAACAGGAGAGCCGTAACGCTTCTGGTGGTGAGTCTGACTCACCACACAGACTCCCCAAATGATAATGCCTGTTAACATAACAGAGAAGAAACACAAGGGCACAACAGTAAAAGGTAGATGCATTTTTGAACAGTGGCAAAAAGCTGTAACTGAGCAGGAGGACTGGCTATGATTGCAATCCTCAAACACAGTCACATCCATCCTATAAAACCAAAAAAAAACTACAGCCTCCACCAGAGTTCTTTATCTATAAAGTATTGTCTCTTTATTTAAGTTAAACAATTTTCAAGGATGGTTTCCATCTATAAAATGAACAAAGTACAAGCTCTGTACAGCAGTTCTTTTTAAAAATCAACTGGAAAAAAAAATTACCAAACTATATTTTGAATTTGCAAAACGTACTCACAGAGACCATCATTTTAGCTTTTATGAAGACGTTTAAGAGAGACCACCACAGAGAAGACAACTAATCTTGTCACACTTTGCTCGAAGGGCTCTTAGGAAAGAATTTTTCATTTTAAAAATAGGGGTAGGAGGGTGGGATCATCTCGATGACTACAAAATAATGCAATCACAGTAAGTCACTTTGGCACACTGTGTCATGTAAACATAGCTCACAAAGGATCCCTCCCCAGCCAACACTGAGGCTGCTCCCAGGGCATAGCCAGCCCGTGGGATCTGGTGGCTATATCCCTACGGTGCAATAGTTGACAAGATTCTGGGTGGGCTGAGGGGCATGGGTGACAAATTCACCATGAAACCTGATTTTAAAACAAGCCAAATTTATTTTCTATCAATGGGACCCTTTCCCTAACAACAGTAGTAGAAGTTCACAGGTGACAGGGTTTGACAACAAACCAGGTGCTCCAGGCCACGGACTCACTCCTGCCCTCAACCGGTAGTGAACATACGTGCACAGCTATCTGAAAGTGACTTTCCTTAGACTCTCACCAAGAACCTATTTGTAGATAGGATCAGTCTTTAAAGATATAAGTGTGCAGAATTCAATCCAACTCACGGCTACCTTGTTCATTCAAAGTATACCTAGTTGCTTGGCAGGGAACAAAATGCAGAAAACATGAGATAAAGACAAGCCAACAGCATCCCTGTTACAAACTCCTGTGCTGGGCATCAGCAGTGGAAGGAGGAAGACTGTTTTCTTCTCAACAATAATGGCAGGATAGGGAGCAGCACTGGTTAGACAGCCAGCTCAGCAGAATCTTGTAGGCCACTTCTAACTCTGACTGCAGCAGTCCCTCCGAGGGGCAGACAGATGTGCAGCTGTGCATACACGTTAAAACCACAGCAACTCTGCTGGCTGCCAGGCCCATCAACTACCTTGGGATGGGAAAAGGAAGCAAGGCATGACCATGAGAATGGCCAGGGGGGGTGACTGTGCTTGGGGCTGGCTGCTTTGTTACTCACGGTGGTCACAACAGAAGCACAGTGACTCCCTAGGATACCTTGGACATCAATCCAAGTGCCCAACTTGTCTGGTCATTATTATTTCAATTCATAACTGAATTGTAGTTCATACTCAAGTCTGTGCCCTGAATTACAAGGCTCCTGTTTGTGGCCCTGAATCCTCAACCTAAGTTAGCTGGTGTTCTTTTGTTCTGTCCTGATTCTTTACCTGAAGCTTCGAGAAGCAGCTATTGTGGGGCAGAAGAAGAAATGCAGACGCCTTCCCTCTTGTATTTGGGTAGGGCCGTGATGGGCAAGACAAACTTCAGGCCCACGGTAACCTTGCTGGTGTTGCTAACACACCAGGGGACCAACTACACAGAAGCTATAAACCAGGCTTGTGTTCAGACTGGGGCTAATCACCCACCTTCTGCCAGCAGCTCAATTAATTCTGAAAGCCCAACGTGCATGGCCTCTGATCGTCATTAGCCCAGTGTGTGCGTTGGATGGCTCCCAGTGCTGTCTGTCTACCCTGCTGGAGGGCAGCAGTGGGACCATGGCTCAGGGGAGAGCTGTGGGGTCGGTTGTTTTGCCTTAGAGAAAAGAAATTTAATTTAAAGAGACCCAAAGCAGTGTTTGTCAAAATGAGTAACCCATACAGGTTTACAGACACCAAAAGCACGCCAAGTGAATTCCAAGACAATAGCAACTCCAAGCTGTAGCCAGAGGTGCCTGTGGGGCAGGCTGGTTGCCCAGGCCACCTCCCGCCTCCCTAGTGCCAGCCACAGGGAAGTCGTGACTCCATCCAGCTGGCAAAAGTAGCACCTACTTGCTGATAAGGCTCCAGGAGGCTAGGGGCCCCCCAAGGGCTCCAGCCCCTCTTCCTCTTCTCGAGCGTGTGGGCTGCTTGATGGAGAATTTACATGATGACAACCTGCAGAAACCATAGGGAACTGACCGTCAATTCTTTCCTAGTATATATTTATATTTAGTGTCCCATCATAGAAAAGTTCATATTCAAATATGGGAAGTACATTACACGGAGGAGGGGAACCTGGGCTACGAAGGTAGCTGGGGACGGAGGAGCAAGGGTCGGGGGAACAACGTCAACCTGCGAAATGACATGATTAGGTTTTGTGGGAAACGTAAATGATTTGATGGGATCACCATGGAGATCTCAGGAGTCCTCTGCTCTGAGGAGCAGCCACACCCCTTCCCCACTCCAGCCCTCCGAAGCGTCTGGGTTGGTCGCTGCCTCAGGTCGCCATCCTGGGCAGGGCTCGGCAGTCTGTGAGCGCTAGTGGAAGCTGGAGGGAGGAGGAGATGGCCCCAGCCTGGAAGGGGTGCCAGGCTGCAGAGGCACCCGTGGAGGTGGCGGAGCCGCTGCCTTCTCTTCTTTCCCCTTCTGTGTCTGCACAGCCCCGAGGCCCGGCTGAAGTTCTCCAACTCGCGACGTGATGGAATACTGAGGTATATAGTTTCGTGGAAAGTTTAAGAATCATAATCGATAACGGGATTTCCACCACTCAGCCGGTGAGGCAGGAGCCAGGTGGCGCGGCTCGGCCGCTACTGCTGCAGGTTGAGTGAGAACTTCCACTGCTGGGACAGGGAGGGGCCGCACACCTCCACGCTCAGGCCCCCGCTCTTGGCCATGCGGCTATCCAGGCACAGGTTGCTGCCCACGTGCCGCAGCTTGGAGTTGCCCTCAATCTGCTCCCATTTCTGCAAAACAGCGGGGAGACACATTACTTACAGTACGAGAACCAAATAGAAGAAGGAAAGCAGACCACTGCCAGGGTCGTCGATGCATTCAGGCTGACAAACGAGTTTACTTGGACAGACCCTGAACACCGGGGGTGACAGTCTGGAAAGCTGATGCCCACACTTTCTGGGTGCTGCTGATATCAGAAAGGGAGCACATGCGCTCAGCTTTGGCCTCTTGCTCCCTCTGGCCCCTGCCTTGGAGTGTCCCTGTTGTAGACCCAGTGCTCTGCACACCTGCCCCTCAATCAGCAGGAAAGTGCCTGAAAAGGCCAGCTACCCAGGATGGTTACTGTTGTTGGGAACCTGCATCCATTCACAAGGCAGGTCTCTTGACACATCACCCAAGTGAGGCACCGTAAGAACTCAGTCAGCCTCAAAGGGGTAGTCAGTCCTGCCCCCAGTTGTTTTAAGGTGGCCCGGCTGGGGGCCTCCCCGTAGGCCCCCAGTGCTCCCACTTAGGGCCTCATGCTTAGCTGAACAGAGGAAAAGAATCAGGCTGAATGTGAGGGAAAGAGGCTTCTCGATGCACAGGCTGCATTGCCTACCTACTCTGCTGGTGTGTGATCTCTCCTGGTGCACACAAGAAACCTGTCTCAGCCACCTCGCACTGCCCACTAAAGTCTGCATCTGCATGACTGGCAACAGGCAACATCTGCCCGACTGAGTGTGCCACTTCTACAGTACAGGCTGGAATGCCGCCCCACGGAGCTGCACACGCACACATGCACCTCTACACACCAGGCCAACCAGCCAGTCAGACAGGCCAGAAACCAAAGCCTATAACCCAGGCTAATGGAAACCTGAGGACCCGTTGCCCCATTTAGCAAATGATAAAAACATCCCTGTTTAAAAAATCCCTAAGTCTGTTCTTGTTAAAACTCCTCCCTTCAAGCTAGGTGAATGGACACTATAGGGTGGAAAGAAAGGTCACAGGCTGGCGGGAGCAGCCAAGGTTATGGAGCAATGTGTGTACAAATTTTTGTGTAACAAACTGACTTGGATTGTAAACTTTCACTTAAAGCATAATACAACGTTAAAAAGAAAAAAAAGGAATGCAAGATAACTTGCCCTTTAGATACGTCTTTTAAAGAAAAAACCCAAGAAACTCCCCCACTTCTGGTGGCCTAATGGTTAATCACTACAGCAGCTAACCAAAGGTCGGCATTTCAAATCCACCAGACACTCGTTGTTAACTCCATGGGGGCAGTTCTCCTCTGTCCTCTAGGGTCACTGTGAGTTGGAATCAACTCAGTGGCAGTGGGTCCCCCCAACTTGGTTCAGTGATGTCTGTGATTCTAAATAATTTTTATACTGTGTGCACTGAAGTTCCTTTCTGTAAGTTTCTGCAAATCCTTTTGACATTCTTGCCTCCCTTTCCCTTTACCTCTGCAAAAGTACATACAGCACGGACAGAAAGCTGTGCACAGAGATAAAACGTTCCCACAGGCCAGGCCCAGCCGCTTCAGGCGCCTCTTCTTAAAGTGCCAGCAATGGGACAGGTAAGAAGTGTGAGCCCAGCGGAGGAACCAAGGCAAGCCAGAAGCCTGCAGGGGGATCCCACAAGGATCCTGTTCCTTTCTACACCCGCAGTCTGTCCCATTCCTCTGGTGAATGTGGCGGCCTGCACCACAAACTCGTCCTCTGCTATCAACTGTTGTGTCACCATTTGTCACTCTTTCTGCGGTTTCCCTCCACTGTCACATAAAATCTGTAAGCGGCTGCTACACCCATGGAAACCCCGGTGGTGTAGCGGTGAAATGCTGTGTCTGCTAACCACTGGGTCAGCAATTCAAAGTTACCAGATGTTCCATGGAAAGTCTATGGACCTGTCCCATCAGGCCGTGATGACTCAGCATCAACTTGATGGCAGTGAGTTCAGTTTTTTTAAGCTAACACCCATGCCACTTTGGAAGTACCCAGATAGAAATAATGTCAGCAGAGAATATGTCACAAACGGAATTCGATTCCATTCTCCGTGGGGACTCTGCCTGTCAGGCAACAAAGAATCGCTGAAAGAAGGGCCTTAAAACAACGTGAGCATACCCCAGCTCTGCCCGTAGATGGCAGTCCACCAACTCTGACCAGTTCACCTAGTAGAAGGGCGGTGGGGGCACTGAGTTCTGAGACAGTGAGATGTGATTCAAGTGGCTGGCCCTCTTTTTCTAGCAGGCTATGTCTCCAGACCAACTTCACGATTCTCACTTAACACACACCAAACGTTCAGCAGCTTTCACTGCCTGCAAGTCTGCTGCTGTCCATGAAGCCTTTGAGGGGTGCCCACTATGACTCCCCAGTCTGGGGCTGCAGCAGAAGTGCCCATCATCTCTTGAAATAAAGCATATTCTTCCTAAAGAGTAATTCTTATTTGTTTTCCTAAAGAAGGTAAAAAGATTTGGAGACTAGACAACATCACTTCCTTTCACTCCAAAGACTTCCCTCCTCTATGAGGTCTGGGAAAACCCACTGCACTTTGAGCAGGTGAAGCTGAGCACTGGCCTCATCAGGGGCCAGACTTGCCTAATCCGGGCAGTCAGAAGCTGAGGGGAGAAGCCCTCTGCTGTTTCATCGTTAGCCTCTCATTCAACAGGTTATTCAAGTCCTATAAGCATGCCACCAAGTGCATCCATGTTTGCAGACGGCTGGCAGTGAGCAGGAGAGCAGCCCAGTGCCAAACACAGGCGGGAGACAGGGAAGGAGGTATAGAGAGCAGCCCATAGCTGGCTTGGTGTTTGGAGATGGAAGGATGAAAGGTGGCACTTTGCAAACACTTCCTTTGTAACTTTAATCCTGTAACTGTACAAAGGTGCAGCTGAAAGGACACTGGCTAGAGAGTTAGGAGACCCAGTTCCAGCACACACAGAAAGGCTTTTCCTGTCTGTGTTTTATTTCCAGCACTACACATCACCCATGGATCGGGATGGCACAGTGCTTCCCAGTTACCACTGGGGAGTGTGTCAGAGAAAATGAGCTTAGGGGTAGATAAAAAATACATTTTGAACAGTTTGAAAAAAGTAACACACACAATATATTTTTATGTGTGTGTGTATACAACCTTGTAACTTTGAGCTTTAATCATTTAGAAGTTTTATAAATTTAAACAAAAAAAATTAGTAAGTTAAGAAAAAAATACGTAAATTGTTCAGTGGCAAGGGAAGGAGAATGATAATGTAACTGGAAATAAGCAATGATGTTAGACATTTGGCTTAAGCAATAAAAGACCTGTAACGTTCCTCCACTTTGGGGGCTAGCAGTCTGAAACACGCCAACAGCCATACCAAGACAAGACAAAACTGCTTACTAAGCCAGCCTGACTACGAATCTTGCTATTTTCCATTATGACTCATTTTCATTGCTGGTCTGTGTGTGTACGTGTTTAACACATCATGAATAAGGTAATAAAGTGTGTTTTGTAAGGAGAGCTTCAAATCAGTATTTTCTTTGACTCAGGCCAGCATCTCTCTTGCTGATCCCTGTGGGTGGATTTCTGGATTTCCAAACCCTGGGCTGCGATGTCACTGTGTGGCTTGGCCAGCAGTCTGCTTTAGGTGTTTTGCAGAATCCATGAACAGCAGGACCCAGCTTTAGCCTCGTTTCTCCCCACTCCCTGGTGGGAGTTCCAAGCTTCCAGACCCCAGGGTTCTGACAAGCTCTTTCCAGATACAGTGTCCAGTATCCAGAAGCACCACCAGCAGCCTCATGTTTCCTGCCAAACTTCGTTAGGCAAATACTTCCGGGTGTCCTGGGCACCATGGCTGATCCAAACAAGTACTGAAACGCGGGCCAGCAGCACCACTTATGTCCCACCCAGTAGGGGGGTTCTCATGAGGCCTGCCTAGGGCAGGTCCCTACAGAACATCAGCAGAATCTAACTCTACAACTGGAAAGTACAGTCCTGCCCTTTCCCACTAGAAGGTGAGACCCAGACACAGCTGGACCCGTCAAGGGGCTGGGCACAGCCAAGACTGGTGTCATGGAGGAGGGAACCATGGAGGGGCCAAGAAGACAGGGCAAATGCACAGCCAGGAGGTAAGGCAGAGACCTGCCCTCCCAGCACACAGCCCCACTGCCCCACACCCTAACTATACTCACGGGGCAGTGATCTATCAGATGCCTCTGTACCCCAGAACTCTGCAGCACACTGAAGCAAACACAGACACACTGTGACCATGTTTCAGGGGCCGTGCATGGGCGCGGAGCCTCACCTGTCTGGTATCGTTTTCTCTGCAGCCCTGCAGCTTTATGAGAGAGCCAGGTGCGCGGTCCACCACGGTAAGGCACAAATCCATGTGTTTAACCGACTTGTCCTTTGTTAAGGCCCATTCCTAGAACACAAAACCAGAAATCAAATGTGTGCGTAGGTGCAATACACAACAAAATAACACAATTAAAGAAGGACACCAACTGCAAAATAAATAATGTTGGGAGAAAGGATTCCTAACTCCTGAACCAACCCAGAACCAACGTGTGACGCTGTGATTCAGGGCCACTCTACAGCTGGAGGATGGATGCTGGAGGAGGCCTCAGACTTGAGCACTAAAGCCAACCACCGATGAGCAAAAATGCTTAGTAACTAGGTCCTGAGTAACTGGAACTAATAGTATTCACTGTTTCAGTCCAAAACCAAGTGAGAGGGCCACACTCGTGTTTCTGTAACAGTATGGGAGCTGTAAAGACCTGCACTGCACTGAGCTTGCTACCCACACCTGCTCCCGGGTAGGTGTGGTTTGGGAAGAGTATTTATGAGGTTGGGTTACAATGTGTGAAAAGTATAAATTACATGTTGCATAATCAAACAAATATATATAGTACCTGACCTTATAAGTGAGCACTAAGTTGGGCTACTGATGCAGATAAAGTTCTTTCAGAACTTTAGGAATGGATCTACATGTTTGTATCAAACACACACTAACATTTACTGAGTGCTTACTATGTGCCCAGGACTACATGGGCCTTTTTCACAACAGTCCCAGGAGAGACTGTTATTATCCCTATTTGCAGATAAGAAAACTGAGTGCTTAAAAATTTGCTCATGATTTTGAAAAGTGTAAATACACATATACACGTATGTATTTATGTTTACATGCACGGGCACATGAGAACACACACATGTATCAGTTATGGTCTGAGATGACAGGCTTGAGAAGAAAACCTTTGCAAATACTAAAGAAGGCCAGCTGTGAAGACAGGCAGCCAGAGAACAGGGACAAGTGACTGCCACAGGCACAAGGGGAGCTAGCAACTCAAGGGTTATAGCCAGATTCACAGGTGGGGACAAACATGCATGCCTGTGGGACCACGGAGGAACAAAGCTGCTTCTCAGAATCCCATGAGGATGTCCCCACCCTGTGCAGCACTCTGCTATGAACCCAGGACAGTGGCTCCACTTGGTTCATTCCCTCATCCACAACCGAAGAAGCCCTGCAGTGACACACCGCCCTCAGGGCCAGGACACGGCAAGTGGACAGACCTGGCTTGAGGCATTAATAAGGACTATGAAGAAATGTGTTTTCTTATTTCTGTTCTCTGGGGACAGAGGAAAGGAAAGGAATAACAATCCTTCAAACAGCCTCATTGTTTAGTACTTAAATCATCCTGAAACAAATTGTTACTAAAAAAACACGAAAACCTCAAGATGAAAATAGGCATAGCCCCTTTGTGAGGTGCACTCTCTATTACTGGGGTGTCAGCCTAGGGGTAGCTTCCTCTCTGCTCTTCAGTTTTCTCACCTCTCAATAATTAGTGTTTCTCAAAGGGTGTTCCATGTGGAATTCTGTGAAAAACAGGTTCCAAACCAAATAAATCTGGCAACACTGAACACATGCCACATTTCTCTTGAAAATTCACAAAGCAGTCTACTCTAGGCCTGAACAAGTCAAGAGAAATGAAAACCGTGAGCCCTGCTTAACTGCCCAGACTTACAAGGGACACCCCTACCCTGTGGCTCTGGGCACTGACGGGCGGGGGTGCATTCTCAGGAGAAGGCAAGGCAGGGCCCGGATGACCCCGAGAGTCTGATGCCAACATTCCACTGTGCTGTGGAATGAAGCGGGCTTTCTTATGAAGCGCCAGCAGGCACTCAACTTCACCCAGGCTTAAGCACAGCATTCCGATTAAGATGCAAGCCTGCCTCCCTTGCAAAAAAAAAAAAAAAAACAAAAACCAACCCATTTATCAAAATATACTGATCATGCCTCCAGTATGTACCAGCCCTTGTGTGTGACAACGGACAAGAGAAGGATGGTGGTGGTGACCACCGCTGCAGGGAGAAGGGCTTGGAGTTGTTCCTCACAGTGCATGCTGGGAGATGTGGGAAGGTTTGTGGATGCCAGTTACAGCTCAGGCCTGGTATTTATACAACCTACTTGCTATTGTGTGCTTAATTATTTTAAAATAGACTTTACATTGCATTGTGGAAAAACTAATTTAGCTATGCAAACAGCAGAGCTAGTTGTCACGGTGTTCTTCTATTGCATTTCAATTATCTGAATTTGTAGGGGGAAAAAATTTATAAATATTTAAGTAATGCTTTTTTGAGCTGCCACTCTGAAAAACAGTCATTAATTTTCTCATTTGCTTATGTCTGCTGAGCCTCAGCCAGAAACCTGATAACACAATTCATTCTTCTGAAGCACCACGCTCGAGTTTTAGTCAGGAAATGCTATTTACACTCTCATATCTCAATGAAAGAGGAAGTCAACTGAGCCCATGCACGTGAGGCCACCCCAGCGGTGAGCTCCCTGATGGCACTGTGGATCCTGAGGGCCTAGTGTAGTATGGGACACAGGTTCTTCGCAAGTGTTTGTTGTAAAGAAAGGAGAACCCCGGCACACTTGTTTTTTCTCCAGAGCTACTCTAACACAGCCCTGGGCCTGTCACACAGTACAAGAGGGGACTCTGGACAGAGCAGTACTGGGGATCTGGCTACCATGCAGCTCTGCCTCTGCTGTCAGTGTTCCCTTAAAGAGCAGCCAAGGACATGGTTTCAAGCAGCCACCTCTGGGTGGCCCTGTGCATGGGCCCAATCAACTTCCTCCTAAACATGCATCCCCAGAGTAGCTTGTAACCAATAAGCTCCAGAACTCACTGTCCAAACTGGGACACCTCTGAGGCCCAAATTACAGAGGCAACAGATATAACCTGGAATGTCTCAGACAAACCATGATGTGGGACCACCTTCCCTATGGGTGCTCAGAGACTACCATCCAGCAGGGTCTGGGGAGTTAGAGGTCATTCTACATGTATGACAAAGCTTCCATCTCCTGACCTCTACCTGCCACTATGGGAGGCCTGACTCTGTCATTAGTTACCACCTACAGAGTGAGCGGTGTGGTCCATTCCCAGAGGTCATGCTGCATGGGGACATCTGACATGGAGCCCAGAGCAAACTGAGCTAGAGAGGGATGACACTGATCAGGAAGAGGTGATGGGAGTCCTTTAGAAAGAGCTGGGGACCTTGACTTCTTTTTAAATGCTCTGTGGAGTGAGACCCAGGAACGTCACCTCTTAGCCAAGTTGCTGACCTATGAAGGATACAGCCCTCCAGCTTCAACTGAATAATCACAACACAGCAGATGCACAGCGGGAAACCACACAATTAACTGGGTGGGGGGCAGTCTGATAATAAAAAGTCCCCAAGTAACGGACAGCAAATGACTGGGGTCAGCACTTTCTCCATTTTGTAATACGGGGGGCTAAAGTAACATTCCTATCTGAATTATTCACATTTCTAAACTAGTGATATGCTACCAAACTCTGAAGATTCCTTTTCCTTTTTATATTAAACTTCCTGAAAATCAGAATTATCATCTTTCCTCTTCACAAAGCTCACTTCTGAGATGGCATTTTAGTATTTTCATCATGGCTGCAGATGGAAAGTGGTTACAGAAATCTCTGACTCACTGCTTTTCCCACGTCTACACTGACGCCCCCGTGGTGCTGAAGGCACAGCCTCTCTCCCCTGGCTCTGCCCGAGCACACTTGGACCAGAACGGAAATGGCACCATATGGTACCGAGTGCGGGCCTGGCCCCAGCAGGGGAGAACCCAAGAGGACCCCGTAGCAGCTAGGGTCTCCCTCCCAGCGGTGCGTGCACACCAGCTTCATGCTGTAGGCGGAGTGGAGCCCATCAGGTCACAGAAACACTCTGTAATGCCCACGGCAGGAAGGGTCCCTTCCCTGACACAGAATACACCCTCTAGCTTTCTACTCATTTCCTCTCTTTTCTTGTCACTTTCCTCCCATCTACCTCAGTTTTCATCCTTCCCTCTAATGGATTCTTCCAAGTCCAAGCTTAACACTTGTGAAACCTGAGCCAGGAGTCCAAGTGTGCATCTGCTTACCAGGTGTTTAGACACTGAAATTCAGTGAGGCTAGCGCAATGCTCACTGGGGCTGCAGCCTGTGCCCTTGGGGCACATCCTGGAGACCAGAGGCCAGGAGAAAGGCTGAGCCTAGTGGTGCCTGGGCTTTGTGGGAGAAGGGCAGGGCAGCGTCTGAGAGGGCAGCGCCAGTCTAGACCCTGCAGTGCTAGGCCTGCTTGCACATGACAGGGAGGGAACAGACCCAGTCAGCCCCAGGCTGACAGTCACTCCCGCCTGCCTCACTGGTCTGATGAAGGTGTCCTAAGCACTTCCAATCCCGCATCACTACACGTAGCAAGGAGCCCAGGCCTTAAAGGAGTGAAGTCTGCTTAGTCATTCCTCAGGATGATGTGGAACACACCGCTGGGAACAAAAGCAGGCACCCTTCTCTAAAAATGGTTCTACACAGAAGTTCTGGGATCAATACATTTGGGACAGGCAAACTTATGGTGCCTCCCTCCTCTCCCTTTTTAAAAAGAAACTGCAGGTCCTCTTCGAGCCTGGCAAGTTTTCAAGAAGAGGTAAGAGCACACAACGCCATCCAAACTATTTTGTGCAAAAAGCTCACTGTTTAGCAAATGCCCACTTAACAGCTGGTGGAAAAACAGGCTCTAGAAGTCTAGGGAACCCACCAGATCAGGGGCTACCCAGTCTTCACTGCTTCCTCTCCTTCCAAAAGACAAGAGAAGGTAGTGGGTGCCCACGCCTCGTAACAAACACTTCAAAGCGAAGGCTATTGTTACCAAGACTGCCACCAGCCCATCTCTCGGTAGGCGGCAATAATTTTAGCAGCAAGTGCAATGAACATTGGGTTAAACACTTATTCGAGCCCAATGACAGGCTGGGTCCTTTACAGACTTGGTCGGAGACCAAGGATAAGATCCCGAGCAGGGTTCTAGGGATAAGGACACACAGCAGAGACAGGGAAGAAGGGCAAGTCCACTAACCCTGCACCTGCCTGGACAATGAGGGCACAGCATCAATGAGCAGCCAGTGCACCTGGTGTGCTCCAGCAAGGCATGGTCCCTAAGCCACTGGAAAGCTGAAACTGATGGCAGTGCCGACCAGGCGACCTCTCCCTTGCCCCGAGGGCTGGCTATATACCAGCAGAGGCCAGGCCCTTCTGATCACAGGCATGTTTCTGATTACAGGGAGAGCTGGCAGCAAGCTCTCCAGCCTCAGGACCCTCTGCCCTTTTCCCCACCTCCCCGGGGCCCAGGCCTCCCAGTTCACCCACATGCATACCTGGTTTCCCCCAGCATTGTGACACTCGTATACTCCAACAACACCATCAGCAAAATGTCCCAAAGTGTCAAGGCAGTTGGTTCCCTGCTGCAAGGCCCCAAAAGCAATATCCTGATGGTCTGGAACCCTGAAAAGCAACAGAAGAACCACCTGCTTAATTCCCCAGGAGTGTCAGCTGCCCTCCACCAGCGGTTCTGCACAACGCCCTCATTAGAGCAGCAGAAAGGCCACAGGGAGGGGCAAACCAGTGAGAGAGGGTTTGTCTGAGGCCCTGTGTTTCTAACACTGCAAGGGGGAGAACTGTATTCTGTATCTAAAACAAGTTCCTGGAAAGGAAAAGCTCAGAGCATACTTTGACGCTAGTTTGACAGAAGTCGTTCAGGAAAGCAGTGAGTGTGATCACATCTGACTGCCTCTAGCTTTTGTTTTTTAATTGTATATTAGGTCAAAATTTACAGAGTGTATTACATTTCTATTTGGTTTGCATATAAACTGCTCCATGGCCATGGTTTCACTCCCCACTACGTGTCAGCTCTGTCCTCTTTTTCATCCTGGGTTCCCTGTCTCATTTCTTCCTGATTTCCTACTCATACTCACCTTATCTTCATTTTTCAGCAAATATTACTCCTTTAATCTTGTTGAATGGACTGTTCCAAGGAACACATCCCTCCTGGGCATTACTGTTTATTTTATGGGCTTGTCCACTGTTAGGCTGAAAGGCGGTTTCTGGGAATGGCTTCAATTCAAGGTCAGAAGGTGTCTGAGGGCCATCATCTCAGGGGTTCCTCTAGTGTCTATCAGACCAGTTAGTCTGGTCTTTTTTGTGAATTTGATTTTTTATTCTACGTTTTTCTCCTGCTCTGCTTGGGACCCTCTCCTTGTGATCCCAGTTTGAGCAGTTGGTAGCGGCAGCCAGGCCTCAGAGCTGTGCACACTGTGTTGCATGGGCCCCCTTAGTTTTTTGGACTAAAGGCTCCCTTGAGTCTGGCTTTCTTCACTCTCCTCTGCTCTGGATGGGAGGAGACTGACAGTTGTATCTCAGATGGCTGCTCACAGCTTTTAAGACTCCAGACACTACTCACCAAAGCAGGATGCAGAACACCATCTTTACGAACTATGCTGTGCTAACTGATGGAAAGTCTGTGGTCCCTTGTTTTCACGCTAGGAACTTCCCCTCCTGAGGTCTTGGGTTATGTGTAAAAGGTTTCCCCAGCTGTGTGCCTAGGGAGCTCTACTGTCCATATTAACACGTGAAAAGCACCTGAAGTCAGGCACCTAGGAGTATCTAGCACCACCGGGTCTCCCAGTGGGCGCGCTCCTTCATGCTCTCCTACACTCCTGGCATAGCGATCTACCTGCAAGTGTGCTAATAAATTATTGTTTGGGAGTACTATTTTTGTAGGACTGTCTGTTGTACAGTAGTGACTCTGGCCCTCGCGTTCCTCACCTTCTCTCTTGCCCGGTCACGTGTGCTGCCATTCCCCATGGAGTGTGCTGTCTTCCCTTCACCAGTATTAACGTGTGTCATATATCTACTTGATAACTTTCCCTCACTCTCCCTCCCATCCCTGGTGGCCATCATTGAATGTTTTTTTCTATGTGTCAACCTTTTGGGTGGCTATGCGTCACAACCAACTTGAAAGCAACGGGTCAAACCTTGTGTTTTTACTGTATGTAACATTCTACATTTGTTCTTTTGTGTCTGACTCATTTTGCTCTGCATAATGCCCTCCAAATTGACACATGCTGCAAGATATTTTCATGGGCTCATCGTTCTTCTTTACTGTCTCACAGTACTTCACTGTGTGTATCAAAGTGTGTAACTGCATTTACATTTCGATGGTCATCTAGGTGGTTCCCGTTTCTCTCCCAGGGTGAACAATGTTGCAGTGAAAGTGAGTGTACCTATGTCTATCTGTGTCATGGCTCTTACGTTTTAGAGTTGGATTGTTAGGTCATGTGGTATTTCTATGTCTAGCTTTCTGAAGATGCACCACACTGTTTTCCACAGTGGTTGTACCATTTTAAATTTCCATCAGCAGTGTGTAAGTGTCACAGATTGAACTGTGTCCCCCGAAAAATATGTGTAGCCATGTGGTTGGGCCATGATTCCCAATATTTTATGACTGTCTTCCATTTTGTCATTTTGCAATCCTGTATGTTAAAGAGGATTAGGATGGGACTGTAAATCCCTTCCAAGGGTCCCCTCCCTGCTCCACTGTAAAGGGAGTTTCCCTGGAGTGTGGCTTTCACCACCTTTTATCCTTTCATCCTACAAGAGATAAAATAAAAGGGAAGCATGCAGAGAAGCGCCAGGAGTAGAGCATGTTCTTCAGAACTGAAGTTGCTGCGCCAAGATGCTCCCGACCAAGGACTGATGCAGCACAAGGACTTTTCCTCCAGAGGGCAAGTCTTTGCCTGGAGCGGATACCCTGAATTTGGACTTGTACCTTATCAGACTGTGTAAGAATCAGCTTTTCTTTGTTAAAGCCATCCACTTTGTGGTATTTCTGTTACAGCAGCACCAGATGACTAAAACAATAAGAGTTCCAATCTTCCCACAACCTCACTATATATATATTTTTAAATTAGTGCCAGTAATGTTTGGGTGAGACTGTATCTCATTTTAATTTAAATTTGCATCTCTGTAATTGCTAATGACTGTATTTCTTCATATTTCTTAGCTGCCTGAATGTCTTTGGTTAAGTATCTGTTCATATCCTTTGCCCATTTTTAATTGGACAGTTTGTGTTTTTATTGCTGAGGTGTTGAAGTTTTCTATGAATCTCAGCAATCTCACCACAGCCAGATGTGTTGTAGTGAATTTTTTTCCCCAATCTATAGGTTCTCTTGTACTCATTTTAAGGAGTCTGTTGTTGAGCCTGTTTAGTTTTTAGGTCATCTCATTTTTCTAGTTCAACTTCTGCTGTATATGCATTTTAGCTGTTTGGTATTCTATTTACATCACGTCTATGCCATACGTAAGCCTAGCACGGTCCCTTTTTTTCTCTTCCATGAGCTTTATAGTTTTTACATTTAGCTCTCTGATTCATTTTGGGTAGGTTTTTGCATATGGTGTGAGGTATGGCTCATGTGTCATTTTTCTATACACAGACATCCAGTTTTGCCAGCCTATTTGTTGAAAAGACTGTCACTTCTCCACTTAGTGGACTTTGTCCCTTCAACAAAGATCAGCTGTCCATCGGTGGAGGGATTTACATCTGGGTTCTCAACTCCATTCTGGTGATCTGTGTCTGTTTTTGTGCAGTACCAGGAGGTTTTAACTACTGTGGTTGTATAGTAGGTTCTGAGATCTGATAGTGCGAGGCCTCCTACTTTGTTCTTCTTTTTCAATAATGCTTTACTTATCCAGGGTCTCCTTCATTCCACATAAAGTTGGTGATTAGTTTTTACATTCTGATTAAGAACGCTGTTGGAATTTGAGTCAAGATTGCATTGTATCTGTAGACTGCTTTGGTATCATGGTTATACAGCCTTCCCAAAATGATTTTGGGAGTATTCTTTTCCATGGTATGAAATAGTTTCAGCAGTACTGGTGTGACTTTTTCTGTGAATGTCTGGTAGAATTCTTTCGTGAAGCCACTGGAACCATGGGTTTTTTGGGGGAGGGGGGCTTGGTGGTTTTTTTTTTTTTTAAATTATCTTTCAGTTTCTCCTTTTGTTACGAGTCTGTTCAGTTTTTTACCTCAGACTGTGATAACCTTTAGGAAGGTTGTGTGTTTCCAGAAATTGTCCATTTCCTCTAGGATTTCAAATGTGTTGGAGCACCACTGTCCAGGGATCTTACGGTGATCCTTCTTTATTTCAGTTGGTTCTGCTGTAATGTCATTCATCTCACTTCTTACAGGGGTCACCTGCTTGACCCCCCTGCTTTTCTTTTGTCACTTTAGCCCAAGGTCTGTTGATTTTACTGATCTTTTCAAAGAACCAACATCTGATCTTGTTAATTCTTTCTATTGTTGTGCTGTTCTCTATTTCACTTATGCCTCAAATTTTTCACCACATTTATGATGTGACCTTTACAAAGTAAACAGGAAGCATTAAGCAGATTTGTCTAGTGGCCTGATACCAACAAAGCAATACAGCACAGACAAAAACTGAATGTACTGGAATGGACCTGAACTTGAGCCGTACTTTCGCCACATGCTCACTGTGTGACCTTTAGGGTCAGACTCGGTCTCTTTAAACCTCACTTTGCTCTTCTATGTACCCACTGCTGTCAAATCAATTCTGACCCATGGTGACCCTACAGGACAGTGTAGAACGGCCCCGTAGGTTTTCCTCAGCTGGAAGCTTTACTGGAGTTGACTGATACATCTTTCTCCCACAGATCAGCTTGTGGGTTTGAACTGCCCAATCTATGGTTAGCAGCTGAGTGCTTAACCTTTGTGCCACCAGGGTTCATTGCCTCCCTCTTCTTTATACCCCAAACAAAAACCCACTGCTGCCAAGCTGACCCTGACTTACGGTGACCCTGTAAGATAGGAGAGAACTGCCCCATAGTTTCCAAGCATTCCGCAGCTGAATGCTTAACACCTGCGCCACCACGGCTCCCTCTTCTGTGTCAGCACCTATCACACAGGTCTGCTGCCAGGGTGATGTAAATATTTCACCTAAGCAGTCAGCAGAGGGCCTGGATGGTATTCCCCTTGTCCTGCACAGAGAGGTGAGCATGCAGAGTTACTGAGTGCTGGGATACCAAATTAGTTTACATAGTGGTCTCAAGTGGGTGCAGGGGCCCACTGTCACCCCAAATTACAGGATACTCCGGAATGAAGCCGTATATTCAACGTAACTCAGTTTGGCACTGTTACCCACCAAGTCACAAGTGGCAGTGTCAGCAAAAGCACATCAGGGACTACTATGGCCTGGAATCGAATGTAGTGACTCCCCTCATCGAGTGAGAAATGTCACTGATCAAGGGCTTCCACTGATGGCCATTACCACTCTCCACTCCCAGGGAAGCTGTCCTTGTAGGCGAGGACAGCAGGAACATTTGTTTCTCCTGCTCCTTCTTGGGGAGCATGGAAAGCACAGGGTCTCATATATTACTCTAAAAGCAGAGGAAAAAGCCCCACAGAGCCATGTTTGAGTCAAGGCAGTGATGAGCAAATCTCAGCTCCTGCCAACAAATCTCCAACACAGGGCTCAGAAGGGGCCATTAACAGAGAGATAACGGCAGGAACGCCTGTGTTCACAGTCACTGTGTTAGAGATATGTGACTCACTGTAAAACGTTCTGGGAGTATTTAGAATAAAAAATATGCCACATTAAGGCCAAACCTGCCTGACAGTCCCTCTAAAATGATGAAGTTCAGATGGATCCTGAAGCCTAGCAGATCTACAGGTTGTCTGGTAAGGCTAGTGGTCCCTGAGGACAGGGAGCTGCTACTAATTTAAGATAAAAGGCTGGCGCCGAAATAGGCTTGGAGGAGTATTTCTGCCACTGTTGGTGTTCTCAGAGGGCAGTGGGGTGCAGTGTCATTCTTTCCATTCCAGACGTGGGACAGCTGGCCTAGAGGAGGGAGGCCCTGCGCCTGCTGACCACACAGCACTGATGCAGAAAGAGCAGAGTCCTAGTTCTCCGAGACTTTGCTGGGCATCCTCATGTTCTGAGAACCCCAAACAACCCTGCAGTCTGCGCCCCAGCAGCACCACTGGTTGCCTCCTGATGTTGTCTAGAAAAGCGGAGAAGGAGCAGAGAAGCAATACAATGCAGGTGACGACCTAGCTGCCAGAACAGGGAGGCTGGAGAAGGCACTCGGGCAGACACCGCCTGGGCAGGGAGGAGTCCATAGCAGCTGGCCGAGCAGACACTAGGTTGGGGCTCGGGAGCCACATCCTCTGGCCACTTACAGAGATGCTAGACAATAGTTTCCAGTCACCTTGCCTCTCCGGCACCTCGCCAATGGGGAACCAGCTGAAACTAGATGACACTGTGGGATGGTCTTCAGCTCTACAAATGTGTAACCCAGAGTAGATGAGTACAGTTCTGTGACTCAGGCAGTACTTTCTCAGGGATGCTTGGACAACTGTGGAACAAGGCCTGGCACTTCTGTCACAGGGAGACCAGCTGCTGGCCTCTGGGTCTGGCCACTCCCAGGAGTGCAAACTTCACTCTGCCTCTCTGCCCTAACCACCCCATCAAGAGCTGAAGGGCAGAGGAGATGCTGCTCCCTGTTGCTCAGAAAGGCTCTGGTGAGCCACTGAAGAGTGGAACTCTGGTCCCTAGCCTCACCTTAATTCTGGGTAGACGTTTTCAAGGTACCATTTGAAAGGCTTGCAGCTGAGTTTCTTCCGCAGTTCCAATCTGCTCTGAATACTGCAGGAGAGGGAAAACAAGACCCCTTTACAGTCATAGGCTAGATGAGGCTCCCTACACCTGACCCGCCCGTGAGAACAGACTGGCACAAGCAGTGGTTGTCACGCTATCTACCCACAGTGCTGCCCCCTCCTCCAGTCTTTTCACCCTTTCCCCGCCCCCCATCCTACCCCCAGCCCTTGTCCCACCTGGCCCAGCAGGTCTCCTTTAACATCTGTGTGGCTGTTCTCAACTCCAGCCCCAGAGTGGTTTTCAGGGTGTGGTGGGCCTACAAACCACCCCCTGTGCAAGAAGGCCAAGTGACACTTACTTTCCGTAAGGGACATTTCTGGCTGAAGGCACTGCTGCATAATAGAAGTTCTTGTATTCGTCCATCCACACCTCTGCTGCCCGACGCGTGTTGCTAGGAACAAAGTAAGTCTTCCTGAGTAATGACTTGGTTTCTCTGTCAGCGTCACTGTTTGCAGGTGCCTGCTTTGAGTGCCACTTAGCAGGTCCTTCCAGGGGTGCTAGCTACCTGTGCTGCAGTACACAAGTCATAGAGCACAGAGTACCCTGGACTGGACACCCCTGTTCCCACATGACGCCTAAGCTGTATGCATACACAGCTGGTGCTCAGTAGGTGTTTACCAGGCAAACAGAAGGAGCTTCCTTGTCTCACGCAGCACACAGATTGTCAAACCACCCAAGTGAGAATGACAGCACAGAGTCATTGTGAAGAAGGGACTGCGGCTACATCACAATGGGGACGACCAGTGTTACTCTGCAGTAACTCATTTATGCATCCACAGAAGGTTGGCAGCAGGGAGAATGAGCAAGACAATTTGTGGTTTCCCAAGCACTGGGTTTAGTTCTTCTAGTATATGGCTACAGTAAGACTTAGTAGCTCCGGGATCAAGTTAAGAAGAGATAAGAGCTGTTTTCCTGCAGAGCTGAGCTAAGGCTGTGCCGCATCAGGACAAGGACTGGCAGTCTGAAGGGGAGGCGGCTCTCAGCTGCTGCCTGAGTGCCAGCTGCACTGCGCCGGGTCAGGCTTTCCAGAGGGGAGAAAACCATGTGCTGGAAGCTTCCCATGACTTCAAGGTGAGTGGGGTCACAGCACCAGTTACTTATGAATGTTTATTGGCTATTAAAGGCCATTAGGTGCACAGGTGTCAGAGCCTTACCCAGGTGACAATTCTGTTTAAGGTTTCTATGAAGTGGCACTAAACCAATGACTTTGTCTGTCCTGTGTTCTGTACTTGGCTCCAAAGTAGGTATAGTACACCCTGGGCTTACGGCAGACCCTACTTAGAAGCCCATATATAAGGTAATCTGTCCTTCCAAAATAAATATACAAAGGAGGCAGTGTTCACCTTTTAAAACAATAATGTGGTAGACAGACTAGTTTTTAGGATGCCATTTATGAGACAGAAAAAACAACATGTAAGTACCCATCCTCTGACCCAGCAGTTCAGCTTTGAGAGACTTATCTCAAAACCAAAATACCCAGTTGTCATTGAATCAATTATGACTCATGGTAACACAAAGAGTGTCAGAGCAGAACGATGCTCCCAATGGTTCTCAATGGCAGTGACTTTCTACATGTTAACAATGTGTCTCTGGGTGGATTCAAGGCAACAACCTTTTTGTTAATAGCTGAGCACTTCATCATCTGTACCACCCAGGGACTTCTGATTTACTTCAAGAAAATAATAAAACTGGAATGAAAATACCTACATGAAAAACAGTTTGCTTTGGTGTAGCTTATAGTGGGGAAAAAAATTAGAAACCACCAACAGAGAAAGGAGTAAATAAATGGAATACTTGGTATCATCAGAAACACCAGCATGTTCTTTACATACGGACGTGGTGATGCTTTGGGTCATTGCTGGGCAGAATAAAACAGGCTACAGAACTGCACATAATGGATATGAGTCTGTGTGTCCTTTCGGCGGGGAGGGTAAAGGAAGAAAGTCAGACAAATTCTAAAACTGCCAAGTTTTGGTAATAAGATACACGTTTTTTTGCTTCCTACTGAAAAAAACACATAAAAGCAACAAACATTTCAAGTGCTAGGAGGTCCTGGATTATGAGCACTACCCTCACTAGGGTTTGGGGCGGTGCTGCACCACAGGCCTTAATGCTACATCTCTCATGGGCTGTGGGACTTCCCACCTCTGGGGCCTGAGTTACCTGTCAGGAAAACAAAAGGACTGGCATTTGAGGACTTCTTAGGGTCCTTTTAGCCATAATGGTTGTTTTATGCGTTTGTATCACACAGTGTTTTTCGATGACTTAAGTCATCAAGCAACTAGGAAACTTCTTCATTCCTAAATGGTGATTATTTAGCTGGTCTTTCATCCAGGTCTTCCTGCTCTTGCTCTTTGTTACATTCCTGCCTCCCCACCACCCCAGCTAGATAAAGTGGCTTCTTCCTGAAGCAGGCAGGAGTCAGAAGGTGTACTTCAAAGTAGCCAACTGTTCTGCAAGGCCGTCACAACACAAAGAAATTTGGTAAAAACGTAAGTTCAAGCCACTGATTTCAAATATTTATTTATACTTTAGTAGTACGAGTAATACATGTATAAATAAGGTACTATAGTACTTTATAGTATAAATTTACGTATCTTTATAGTATAAATAAATAGCACTTTATGCTATTTCTCACCACTATTAACTAAGGTCTCTCTACAACCTACTAAACCTAAACCCTATTAACTATCATAAGGGATAAACACCTCTCTCCCCAAACTATTCTGATTTAAACTTTCACCCTGGCCTTTGAACAAATGCTACCTAACAGTACCCTCAGGCACACAGACACCACTTTCCAGAAGTCTTTAGATTTATGAGATGTTGCCTGGAAATGTGGCTGTTTAAGGAAAAGAAAGGAAGGAGTCACCTAATTGTTCACTATTAAATAGCCCCAAGGGATGTCACTGCCATAACCCAAACAGATGATGTAAGAATCTGCAGTTGTTTCACTACCTTATGTGACAGGCTAAATTGTATCCCTCAAAAGACATGTTCAAGTGCAGCCCCCAGCACCTATGAAGGTGGCCTTGTTTGGAAGTAGTGTCCACGAAGATGTCATCAGTTAGCATGCAGTTATACTTGAGTAGGGTGGCCCTGACTCAATATACCCACTCCTGATAAAAAAAGGAGTACAGCCAAGGAAAACAGAATGCCACTGGAACACAGGCAGGCAGAGAAGGCCGGCAGCCACGCGATGGCAGCGGCAGAGATGGCGTTTTGCTGCCACAAGCAAATGTGCAGGGCTACGGAACCTGGGCATGAGGAGGTGGGGTCTTCCCCGGCAGCTGACAGAAAGAGCAGAGCCCTGCTGATGCTGGGTACCGGCTTCCAGCCTCCAGAACTGGCAGACAGAACACATTTCGGGTGTTGTAAGTCACCTGGTTTGTGATCCCTTGTAATGGCAGCCTGAGGGCCTCATATGGCTGACTGTTTCCCACCTGGCACAGACCCGAGGAGGCAGCACCAAAGCCAGACAAGACCTCAAGCTGGGGGGCTGCGCAACTCATTCACTCACCCACTTACTCACCGACAAAGCAGCTCACATGGGCGACACCAGCCTATCATGCTATTCTGTGACCTACTGTAGAATCTGTACATGATTCCTGACTTCCAGCAGCCTCAGACACGAACTGCATTTTGAGATCAAGGAAAAAAACCCTGCATGGGCTGAATACGTGCACAGCAACAACCCTGCATGGGCTGACTTCCACCTCTGTCACTTACCGGCTGTGTGAATGAGGGCAGGGCAGCCAAGCCCTTTTGGGTTTCAACTTTCCCTCTCCCTAAAATGAGGCAACAGTACTACTTACCTCCCACGTGATGACAATCAACTACATTACTATTTGTAAAGTAAAACTGGTGTCCTGTCTACCTGATACATTTATATATTAGCTATTGTTCTCCAGTTCAAATTATCAGATGGTGAAATACTTGCAGGGTATTAAAAGAACTCCAAGCTGCAGAGAGCCTAGAAGCACTGTGGTTCGGCCTCTGTGTCTCCCAGAGGCCCGTGCTAAGCTCAAGTAATGCAGCCTTCCCTGTTCAGTTTTAAGACCGTTTCCACACTTCATGGTATTTCTGCTACAACAGCACTGGACGACAACAACAGAATTTGGTACTGAGAGAGGGGGTTGCTGCTCTAACAAATACCTAAAATGTGGAAGTGGTTTTAAAACTGAATGGACAGAAGACTCAGAAGGAACCAAGGACAACTGTTAACACTGAAGAAGGTACAGATGGTGAGAAACAACAGCAGCAGAACCAGACCAGTGTAAGTCAGCACTGGAGCCAACCTATGGAACAAGAGAGCTGAGTGCCTCAGCACAGAGATTTCCTGACAGACTGGGGTGCCTTTGGACACTTGAATAGGTGAAGGTGGGCTTGCTGACCCATGAGGCAAGAGAGCTAAGTACCTGAGTGTTGGAGGCTTCCTAGCAGAGTGGGGTGCCTCCTAGCACTTAAACCAGTAGACCTACAGAGCTTTGGAACACTTGACCCAGCAGGGCAGACGTGGGCCTGAGGCCAGGGCCATCAAGTCATAAGAAGCAGAAGCTGAAGAGACAGAGAACATGAGAAGCTGAGCTGCCTCAGTCTTAAAAGGTATGGCCATGACCTCAGGAGTTTGAAAGGGTGGAGCCATGGATTTCTGTGTTGGTAAGGGTGGAACTGCCACTCATTTGGGCTTCGAGTACACCTAAAGCTGAGGGGACAGAGTTGCTGTCCAAGTGGGCCTTTCTAGGCAGAGTCATGGCACAGGGCCAGGGGTCTCCACTCGGCATTGAGAGAGTGTGGCCAACACCTTGAGTATGAAGGGCAGGGTCACTGTGTAAAATGTCTCAGAAAGTAGATTATTTAGAAAGCTCTGAGGGCTAATGCAATGTGTTCTGCTAACTTGCCTGCTGCCTGTTAATGTCTTCTTTCTCTGCAATTTCTCCCATTTGTAATGAAATGTTTAACTTGTGCCTGTTCTGTCACTGTGCCTTTGAAAGCAGACAGCTTGTATTCTAGGTCTGATAGATGTAGACGACTTTTTGTATTTTGGACTTGGAACTGATTTACGATTTCTATCATATGGGATGGACATGTCTTTGCGATGATGGGATGATTCTGTTGCATGTTTCAAAGATGTGATTTTGGGGGGTCCAAAGGGTGAGGTGTCATGGATTGAACTGTGTACCCCCAAAAATGTGTGTAGCCATCTGGCTGGGCCAGGATTCCCAATATTTATGATAGTCCTCCATTTTTGTGATTTTCCTATGCTTATGTTAGAGGATCAGGGTGGGACTGTAAACCCCTTCATAGGATCACCTCCCTGCTCCACTGTAGAAGGAGTCTCCCTGGAGTGTGGCTTGCCCCACCTATTTATCCTTTCATCCTCCAAGAGATAAAAGAAAGGGAAGCAGACATCGAGAATGCAGCACCGGGAGAAAAGTGTGTCCTCCAGACTTGAGGTTCCTGTGCCAAGACGCTTCCTAGACAAAGACTGACAATACTGGAACTTTTTCCAGAGCCTACAGCGGGGAAAGCCTTCCCCTGGAGTGGACATCCTGAGTTTGGTTGGACTTGTAGCCTACTGGACTGTGTAAGAATAAACTTTCCTTTGTTAAAACCATCCACTTGTGACATTTCTGTTAGAGTAGCACTAGCTGACTAAAACACCCCAGGTGCCCCAAGTAGTGAAATCCTGGCCAGTTTCTTCTCTGACTCCAGCACACAGACCATGGTACATTAAAACACCATGGAAAATATTCTGTTCTAAAAAATAGAGTTCTTTTTTAATGTGTATAAAGCAATATTAGGTATCTTAACATATTATCTTCTGAAATTGCACTATTAGCTGGCAGCATCAATAGCTTTCATCTAGGGGTATTGGCTATGTCTGTACAAAAGGCTTCTGGAAAGAATCGCATGCTGCCCCAGAGGAAGAGCATATGTATCAGTATTTGTTTGACTGTGCAAAGTTCACTGTATTTAAGATCATATTTTTGTTTTCATAAAGAGCAAAAAAGAAATTTAGACAATTCACCAAAGGATAACTTTTTGAAAGAAGGCAATTAGATCAAAAGCACTATTTGATACTCTGGCTTCTATTCAGACTCCTCAGGGCACAGATTCTCATTTTAAAAACTCAACTTCTATATGACATGTGTATCACGTAACCTGCACTTACTACAAGTTTGAAAATATGACACAAAAGAAAACTAGTAATTTCATCTCCAGCCTACACTCCTTACCTCAGCTTTCCAATTTTAGTAGTGGCACCAAATCAGCAAAGTTGTGTGACCGAAATTCTGGGTGTCAGTCCAAATTCGTCTAGCTATCCCTCTGATGCTACTGCTAATCTATGACATAGGTACCGTCTGCTTCAAATGTGGCTGGACTCTGACCTTGGGTTGTCACTGCTTTACTCTAGGCCAGGTTGCTCTCATCTTTTGCTTGGCCGTCTCCCTGCCTCTAATTCACAGAGAGTGGGGACATACGCACATCACCCCATCGAGGTGTCATCTGTATCTCCATCACCACTCAGCCGCCAGAGATCTTCCTCAAGTTTCAAACAGTTAAGTTACTCACCTGCTTAAACCCTCAGTGGCTTCCCAGTGGCATGAGAACAAAATTCAAACCCTACCACGACCTACCAGAGCTACCTGGCTTGACCTCATCCAGCTCTGCCAGCTGCCTCGCTTCACTCTTACTCTGCTCTAGTCCCCCTTGGCTGCACTGTTTCACATCTCACACAGAGCAGACCTACAAGATTTCAGTGCCTATGGACTTGTTTCTCCTGCAGGGAGGGCTATTCCCTAGGTGTGCACATGGCTACACCTTAAACCTCTCGAGTCTAAACTCCAAAGACCACCTTCTCAGAGAGTCCCTCTCTGTACACTGTACATGACTCTCCTGTCCCAGCCACTCTATGACATATGATCGTATTTGGTCTCTTCTACAGCATCTATTAGTATCTGAAACAATCTTCTGGAGCCATCTGTGTTTGATTGTCTTCTCCTGCTAAAAGGTAACTTCCTTGACATTAAGCTTGTGTCATATACTGTATGGTGTTTTATCTTTAATATCTAAAAGAAACCCCTAGTCAATATTTTGGTCTGACTGGTGATTCTCTTAAAAAAATTTCTACATTTAGCATATTTATGTTTATGAAAATAACATGTAGATGCATCATAAATCATATCTATATTTCACTGTCTTTTTTATATTAATTTAGCATGGCTTTAACATTGTTCATACATTGTACCCTTAATGGAGTCTCTGTGTGGTGCATTGGTTAACATGCTTAGCTGCTAACCAAAAGGCTGGGTGTTTGAGAGCACCCAGGAGCACCTCAGAAGAAAGGCCTGATGACTTCTTTCTGAAAAATTGTGCATTAAACAGGTTGTGGAGCACAGTTCTACTCAGACACATGGGTCACCATGAGACAGAAGTGACTCACAGGAACCAACAACAAATGGTTGTATGTAATAAAAACCTAACTGTTTTCCTTTAAGTATTTTCCCATAGCATCTGTTTGGGAGATATATAATTTTATGAGTTTTCATACATGTATAGATTTGTTACTACTATCAAACACAGAATACAAAAAATTTCACCCCTCTCCCAGAACTTCTTGTACCACTCCTTTTGTTTTGTTTCTTAAAACAAAAATCCTCATAACTGGACCAATACGCAACATCATGACCAACAAAGAGAAGACTGAGGCTGTCAAGAACTGCACTTCTCTTGGGTCCACAACCAACACCCATGGAAGCAGCACTCAGGAAGCAAAAGATGCAAGAGATCTTTTTAAAATGTTGAAAAGCAAAGACATCACCTTGAGGACTAAGGTGCACCTGACCAAAGCCATGGTGTTTTAAATTGACTCATATGCATGCAAAAGCTGGATGATGGGATGAGGAAAATGGAGGAAAACTCGATGCCTTTGAGCTCTCGTGTTGATGAAGCACGTTGACTACACCACGGATTGCCCGAGAATGCACAAGTCTGTCTCAGAAGGACAGCAGGTGTGTCAGTAGAAGCAGGTACGGTGAGACTATGTCTCACACACTTTGGGCACATTGTCAGGAGGTATCAGTCCCTGCAGAAGGACATCATGCTTGCTAAAGCAGAAGGTCAGAGAAAAAGAGAAAGATCCTCAACGAGATGGGCTGACCAGTGGCTGCAACAATGGCATCACGCATAGTGACAACCGTGAGGATGGCAGAGGACTGGGCAGTGTGTTCTGTTCTGCTGTGCACAGAGTCACCATGAGCTGTAACTGACTCAACGGCACCTAACAACAATCCCTTCTCGTTAAACTTTCTCTGTCACTATAATTTTGTCTTTTCAAGACTATTGTATAAATGACTTCTTTCACTTAGTGTAGTGCTCTGAGGGTCACCTAAATTGTTGCCAGCACTAATAGCTTCTTCCTTTCCATTGCTGCGTAGTGTTCTGTTGCATGAATTTTGCCTGTCTGTTTACCCACTGACCCACTGAGCGGCTCTGGCTATTCGCAGACAGCTAGGTCGTCAGCTCCTTTATGGGGGGCATTGGCAGCATTCTTGTCGTGCTTAGTCTCTCATACTTACCGAGCAAAAACTGTGCCACTCCCACCCGGGAAGGTGTAGGGGTGCTGCTTCCGGAACACGTGTCCCACACGACTACAGGGGATGATCTCCAGGCTGCCACCACACTGCCACACTCGGAATGAGATCTCTGCAGGAACGAAGGAGACACCGGTGACCACAGAGCCTTCCCAACCAGGGTACAGGGGCTCCACTGTACCTCACATGGGGGCCCCCACAGGGGCTCAGCGGATGAAGGAGACCCATGCAAGTGATGGTGGTCCTGAACTCTGCCATGGAGCCGTTCCTGTGTCTTTCTACCACATGGTACAATCAAGAAGGTATGCTCAGAGGAAATATTTTTCAGATATGGACTACAAATCTTGAGATAAGAGCAACTGTTTTTTGGTGGGGGTGGTCTATTTTGAATATAAAGCTCTCCTGGCATAAAATGATGCACACCCCAATAACGTTACAACTATCAAATGACTGATGAAATGCTTGTCCTGAATTCGTCACGAGCTACTCATGATGAAGAAGTCTTACACCTGCATTTGTTTAGTACCCACACTGTTAGAAAACGGAATACTGAAGTGCATGAATGTGCAGACTCAAAAGACATATAACATCCACAATTAGGGTTTAATGTTAAAATTACAGGCAACCATATACACCATCTTCCTCTAAAACTTGTTTCAAATTGACTGAATGCCGGCACACATGTGGCTTTTTCTATGAAAATATTTCTTTTTCCTTCAAACTACCAAAATTCCATTTGTTCTTGTACATTTGCAGGCCTCAAATCAGCTGGCAAAATTCGCAGGCACCTTATGTACTACAGTAGCAACTGCAGACAACCCACTTAAAAACAGATGCCTCCAAGCTGCCCGCAGACTCTTACTGCACATCAGTAAGTAATTACTCCTGAAAGGGCTACTGTCCACCTTGCCTCAACACAGGATTTACTCACAGACGCAATGAGCCGGAAGAGTACCAGGTACCTACCACTTTGCCAGCTGCCTTAGTCATCTAGTGCTGCTGTAACAGAAATGCCATAAATGGGTGGCTTTAAGAAGTTCATTTTCTCAGTTTAAAAAACAAACTCAATGCTGTCAAGCCAATTCTGACTCATAGCAACCCTATAAGACAGAGTAGAAGTGCCCCATATAGTTTCCAAGGAGCACCTGGCAGATTCGAACAAATGATTTTTTGATTGGCAGACATAGCATGTAACCACTACACCATCAAGGTTTCCTTTCTCACTTTAGGACACTAGAAATCTGAATTCAGGATGCTGGCTCTAAGGAAGGGCTTTCTCTCTTTGAGCTCTGGAGGAAAGTCCTTGTCTTTTGGAAGCTTTTTCACCTCCCGGGTGACTGTCTTGTGGTTTATATTTCTCTTTCCCTGTCTCTGCTCTGCTCACCTGTTTAATCTCTTTTGTATCTTAAAAGAGAATGACTCAAAATGCACCCTACACTAATCCTGCCCCGTTAACACAGCAAAGACAACCCATTCAGAAATGGGATTATATACCGCAAGAGTAGCAACGCACTCCTGTGGATCATAAGGACCCAGAGGATGGAATAGAACTGTTCCATGGGGTTTAAAAGGAGCAGCTGGTGGATTCAAATACTTGCCCTTCTTTTTTGTGGTTAGCAGCCATGGTTCTTAACCACTGAACCACTAGGGCTCCACCGAGAGGCAAAGAGGTTAGGATTCACTACACATTTCTGGCAGACACAGTTCAAACCATAACACCACTTAAACACACACTGTGGTCCTATGCATGTGCTGGGCAATGGGTGTGCCTTTCATGACATACAGCACAGGGCACCTGCTGACCAGGTAGCTGCCCAATTAATACCCAACTGCAGCCTGGATCAGAGGTTTGACTGAATGCAAGAAACTAATGCCAAACAGAAAAATTAAGAATAATAACTAACATTATGAAATGGTCAATTTTTTTGGACAGATTTCTTAAGGTTTGTTTACAAGGACATTTTTCTCTTTACTATTTAAGAGTTTCTAGAACACGCTGGGGACACCACTCATCTAGCTGTTGCTTTCCAGTGTGGACTGATGAGAAATAAAGTGGAACATCTCCAAGTATAAAGTGAACAGATGTTAGAACCTCTGGGACAAGCAGTCAGGATGCGAGAGTGAGAACCACAGCACACTGTGACGATCTTCGCACCTGCTCAGAGTCAAGGAGCACCCTTCCTCCTCCAACGCAGCAAGATAAAGCCAGAGGAAAACCTCACTTATTAGAGCTGGGTGATTCACTCTGCTGTTCCAGCCATGAACACTCCATTCCTTTGTCAGAAGCATCACACGTACACACAGATAACGGATTCTGCCTTTCCTTGTAGTGTCCACCAAAACTGGGAGTTAGAGCAGCATTCTCTGTATTTCAGAAAATAAAACTTAAACATAAATTTGCCTAAGTAGAAAATCAAATATCCAAGACTAGGAAGGCCACCTGCCTTCTACACACTGAGTTTTGTTAAACCAGGAAGGGGTCCTTTCAGAGGTCTATTGGAGATGTTTAAAACTACACACAACCAGCAGAAATAGTGAACTATAATTTCTCTTGGACCCTGTAACTGGAGAAATATTATTCCAATGAACTTGTGGCTTTCTAATTAGGTAGTCTGTGCTTGCATCTTGACCCTACTAACTACCTGCTACCTCAGCCCTTTCACCTATACAAACAGAACAATTACAGGGCCTCAGACGGCATTAAGAAAAGCACGGGCTGAGATGAGGATGCAATGAAACGTGCCAGGCTGCCTACAGGTCAGGCTTCATTAAAAAAAAACACAAACCAAAAAGGAATCTGATCTGTGGTTCCTGACCCCCACAA
Source organism: Heterohyrax brucei (assembly GCA_028571685.1). NCBI lineage: Eukaryota > Metazoa > Chordata > Mammalia > Hyracoidea > Procaviidae > Heterohyrax > Heterohyrax brucei. The sequence continues at coordinate 66,011,252 of CM053155.1, read as the reverse complement.
CGCAGTTACTGGTCTGTAAGATGCTTGCAAGGCAGAGAATCCTCCAGTGATTAAATGTTAAATGTTACCACTAAGTTTAACATCATAAAATGATAGAAAAATAATTGGCTAGGATGCTTTTGTTTTGCTTTTTAATTAAGAAGAAGAGCTCTGACATCTAAGTCTCTGTTACAATATTACTGAAAGTGACAGTGGCATCAGGTTTTTTCTCTCTTTCCTTGCCCCTTTCTCCTAGAGCACACTGTACCTGCAGCACAGTACTCAGTAAGAATAGAACTTAGGAACTAGGACAGAATCTTAACCACTTGAAATTCAGACTTCAAGTGAAACAAAACCTTAAAAAATAGTTGTTTCCCCCCCCCCCATCTTCTATGCAATAAACATGATATGGCTACAGATGACAGCTGAAGTCTGTACGATTTCACTGTCCTTACACCTGAGTAAAAATAATTTACCATTAAGAGAAAAAAAAAAAAATAGCCAAACCAACTTAGAGCCATTTGCAAAGTGGTGGTCAAGAAGGGTTTCCATGTCAAGGCCTCTCTGCCTTACCTGATTTCCACCATGAGGATATGGGCACATCTCCCCACTCTACAAAGCTGAAAATGAGCCTTGGGCTACAAACATGCTCCCCAAGTTTGCCACCTGCTTTTCCAACTCTCAGATTCAAATGATATTCAAGAGTTCGGACTTTCTTTCAATGTATTAACCGTACTCTACGCCAAAACCAAATCAAACCCACTGCCATTGAGTTGCTGCTGACTCATAAACTGCATCCCAGCACTCTCTCACGCAGAGTGACACGCTATAGTGCACAACCCAAGGCACGCCTGAGAGTGAGAATATTTATAATTACACTGATATAAAGTATGCCAGAATGAAGGGTTACTTTAATTCCTTTTTAAAATTTTTTTCCAATTACAATTCTGCATCCCATGAACTCTTGCCAAATAATCCTTCCAAAGCTTCCATTTTTCATTCCCTGCTCTCTTAGGGGGCAGGAAAAAAGAACTGTATTCACCGGCAGCTGAAGTCCTCTGCTGTCCACTACTGAACTGTTGTGCAGACAGACTCATACGTACCCAGGTTTTCTCCTCCCCACACATCCATCATCATGTCGTATTTCCCTAGTTCTTCAAAGTAGAGTTTATCCATCACGAACAACCCACCAGCAATCATGGGAGTTCTAAGGAGGCAAAAAAGGGAGTGGGAGGGAAGACAGGAAGAGATTGAAGGTCAAAATTAGATGGCAAGCCCTCTTACACTTTTGTTTCCTGAGCTACTAGTCAGGAACTAGTAACAGCCTCAAAGCCACGTCTCTGTGTTCATGGTTCAAGATGCCTGCCATTCTCAGACGCCTAGTTAGCCCACTTTCCCGACCCAACACATCCACTTCAGTACTGTGCTGAACTGAAGCTCTCGCTCTGGTGCAGGGAAGCTCAGTGGAAGACAGTATGCACTCTGCAGTTGGCTGTTGGGTTCAAACACTTGCCAGCCAACTTAACTTTCTGGGCCTAGCTTGCCTACAGGGTGATTATCGAACTACGAAAAATAATATGCATAAAGCACTCAGAACATGTAGGAACTGGTCAATAAATGTTAGGTGTCACTGTCATTATATGCATCAGTGTTCTCATCTGTAAAATGGAACCCATCCTATTCATCACTATCTCATCACTAGGAGCAAGAGTTAACAGCACAGTACTTGCAGAGCTCTTGCTTTGTCCCAGCAGCAGTGCTGTGACAATTAAACACAGAATGCTAGCAGAGGAGAGTGTCTGGTAAGAGTTACTCAGCACGCACAGCACTACGTCAGTGCTGAGGAACTATGCGCAAATATATTTCAGGGCTAGGTACTTCGCAGAAGTCATCCTCTTTAGCTGTCTGTGATACTTTATGTTTCCCATTGGCCAGAGAGAGTATCCCAGCCCCCCTGCCGCGAGTCTCCCTACTGCACAGCCAGGTGGAACATAAGACTAAGGTGCTGAGCAAGGCGGCCCTTCTGTGAACCAACAGAAGACTGGAGTTCTGCTGGGAGAACAGGCCAGCTGGCGAGGATGGGACTCGTGCTCACGGCCCACTCCTATTACAATATTACAGAAACCAAGAGGAGCCCCTACTCGGCTTCTGAAAATGCTCCACCTTAGACATGTGGGAACACAAAGAGTTGGCAATTTGCTTTCTAAATATGTAACAGATTTTAGTCTGACAAAACAAGTCTCAAAGTGCTTTGTTCTATGGCCTACCGGCAGGACTTCTTTCCAAATCAGGGCATGGGGAATCGTGGACACAAAAGGGCAGAGCGTGACTTGGTCCATAAGGCCCAGAGTTCTTGACTTACAGCACCTATGGGAGCAGCACTTACTTTATGGGGGCCACTGGGTTCCCCTGGCGCGCTCTTCTCTGCTCAGGAGTCATGTAATCCCATTTGAAGACCAAATTCCAGTCAAAACCTGCCACGACAGAGAAGAAACACAGGACAGTGACAACACAGACCAATTCACGTGTTCCCGCATACTGCCTATTACAGCTCGGGAACACCTGATATTTGCACAGGCCTCACTGAGAGACAAACAAAGCAAAAAGCAAGGAAGTCCTAGAGGGAGAGCACAGCAGGGGGCCAGGGCCGGAAGACAAGAAGCAGGACAATACGCTTGATACTTTTTGCCCCAACAAGCCTGCCTGAAACACAAGCTGCAGGTTAGAGCTCTGTAAAATTACAATATACAAGAATACAAACAAAATACAAAGAGAACTGGGATCAACAGTGACATATCTGAGGCTGAGAGGAGACTAGAAAAAGGGGTGACCACGAGGAAAATTCTGCCTCTGTGTCTCTGTCACCCAGGTAGAGGGCCTGCAAAGGAGGGCAGAGCATGAGCAGTACTGGTTCTCTGGGCCTGCAAACCTCCATTTCTTAATTGGGAGGAGGAAGAGTAAAGACTTTCAGATAAAAATGAGCCAAAAGAAGCGATAAAAGCAGGCACGATGACCTTCCATCTTCAGTTAGCTGGCACCAGCCCCATTCCACTTTAAAATCCACAGGCCACTTTGGACAGAAAAGTGTATGCCTTGTACTTGGGCTTGGTTCCCAGCATGTACATGACCCTGGCATCAAGCCTCCTGGGCACGCAGATTTCCCAGTTTTGCCTTTATTCATGACAAGACCTGTATGGCACACTCCAGACACACCAGCAGACACTGGCTCGTGGTACTGCCCTGCTGGGGGTGCGGCAGCCAAGCCTGCGCGTTGGAGTCTCTTCCATCTATTGACTCTCTGCCTTCTGAGCTCTCTGCCTCAGGCTTTTCTTCAAAAGGGCCTTTGCAGCATGGCTGAGTCTGGAGTTTGTCTGCCGCTCAGAAGCCAGGGTGCCACATGCTAAGGGGCGTACAGCCTGAGCAAGGCAGGACTGCAGCGGAGTAGGTTCCAGCAAAGGGGGTGAGCTGGCTGGGAGGCAGGAAGGAGACAGTGAGGAAACCAGCACAGGGTAAGGCCCTACAGGAGAGCACTCGCTCCCCTCCCCATGGACAGACAACACCCCACAGACCGGAAAACAAAGCCCTGCTCTTCACAGAGGATGAGGTGGCCCCAAAAGGCTAATCAACATTACAGTACCTTTCTTTCTGATAGCCAGTTATTAGTTTTATTATTATTTTATGAATCTGGTCCAAAAAGTCTAATATAAGATTAGAGATGTGCTAAAAATATCATCCTAGTTTTTGTCTCAATGGCTTTCATAAAATGCTTTTGCAATGTGTTTGGCCTGTTCCTGCCTCACAGAAGCCCTGTGCCCCCTGAAAAGAGCACTTCCCATCTCGTATCTGCACAGGCACAGAGAGCTGCTTTGTCAAAAAAGGGCCCGTGGAGTCTACGCTCTTCCTGATCCTGGGGAGGACTTCTAGATGTCCCAGACCCAAGAGCTTTCCCGACAGGAAAGGATCTGCCCTCTAAAAAGTCCAAAGTAGCTTTACTTCTCGCCATTTCTTACAGCCTTTCTAGAATGCTGATGTCCCCAGTATCCCCAGTGGTGGTCCCTTGGCCATGATCTCCCTCTTGCTCAGGCCTCTGGGCACCATCAGAGCCCACCCAGGAGCACAGCTGACTTTACGTCAGGCGCTGCTCTCAGCACCTGCCACATCATGACACCTTCAATCTCACAACCCCCACCACGGTGGGCACTACTGTGACCTCCTTTCTCCAGGAGGGAAGCTTAGGGACGGAGGGAGCGATGACCTGCCCTCAGACACTCGGCCTGAGAGGCGGCTCTGGGAGCTGCGGAGGGGCGGCCCGCCCACCACGCGGAGGACCACGGCTGGCTGCTGGCCGGACAGCCTCAGCGTTCTGTCCTCGGAGGCTGGTGCCTACTTCTGCAGTTCTGCAGAGTTCTTTTTTGACATGAGACTGTTAGCTGGCCCTTTGTCTGTGTATTTCTGCATCAGCTGAAAATGTGAAGAGGTAGGAAAGAAAGTCTGTTTTACATACCGTAAGTTTTACATAAAGATACTGGAGTGCTGAGCAGGAGGGAGGGTTTACTGACTCTGGGCGACTCTGCAGTGAGTGAATTACACATACACACACACACGGCAATGACTGTGACAGATTTCCATTTCTTAGAGCAGTCTTTGCTCACTTCTTGGACCTTAGATGTATTTTCACAGGCGAGGCCGCCAAGCAGCTGAGAGTCAGAGAATGAAGCATGTATCACTGGACTAGCGGAGTGGATGCGGCCTGGGGCCTGCACAGAGGCTGGGTCACCACTGACAACTTGTCAGAGGCAGGACAGAACATGCTGGCTCCTCATGGTGCTGGGCAGGCTGACCCCTGGGCCCCCGTAGGAGACCTGTAGGAGCACTATGAAACACTTGTAGGAGGGGCTGGGCCAGCACTCGGACACACCTGGATCAGGCCAGCAACTCCACGTGTGCTGAGACCCTGGAGGCCCACAGGCCCCACTAGCGGTTTGAGAACTCAGAACTACTTTTACATTTATCCTATGATGTTAGCCAAGTCATATGTAAGAAGCAAAAACCAGCAGGGTTATGTGGACTGTGAAGGTCAGGGATGACTCCAGGGGTCACACTGGGTGGCCAGGTAGATGGTGAAGCCACCAAAGACAGAGGATATTAGAGAAGAGCTAGTGTGAGGACAGGAGACAAGCAGTGGCTCTAACCTCTCAACCACAAGTCCTCTGCCCCACAAGCTCCCCACGCCGCCGCTGCCCGGTGTGCCTCCTTAGCCCAGCCCACAACAGGGTGCAATCATCTCTGACAAAAATACCACCGCTGGTCATGAAGCCAAATAGTCACAAAAGCAACAGAAGGGCAAAGAAAAAAGAGAACTAAATATGCAGGAAGTTCTCTAAGACAGGCTGCTTTTTTCCCTGTGAGATGCTCCTTGTTCAGCACATAAATGCCCTTTCTTGTGTGCGCATACCGTCATGTGAGAACTGGGGACACAGCTTGGACGCACATGTGGACAGTGAAGGCACACAGGCTCACCCTTGCCCCACACTGATACCTACCGCCTTTCAAGTCAGCGGATGCTCCCACATACTGGAAGTTATCCATGTTAATGACATCAATGATGGGTGACACAACCCGAGTCCTGTCCTAAAAGAATGGAGACAAGATAAGAATAGTCATCACACAAACACATCCTACAAAAAGAAAAAGAAATTTTCACTAGGTAGTTATAGTGTAGAACAAACACACAGACTTCGATAGCATGTTCATTAAGTCTACACTCCTCACTCAAGTAAGTGCTTTTTCAGCAGGCAGAAAAGAACAGAAACAAAACAAGCAGAAGGCAAGAGAAAAGACAAATAGTCTTAGCAATATCACTTCTACCTGCCACCCTGGGCCACTCAGAAGTTCCAACTCTCCCATCAAAGCATGTTGGCTCCTCACCTCATACAAAGATAGTATATTCTGGGTGACAGAAGTCCAGAGCAGATGCTTGGAGTGAGTCACTGTCCCAGAGAAGGTAGACATGCGACTGGATGGCTCAGGCATCGCGGGCCTGCCTGAAAGTGAGGACCACACCCACACTCCCAGGCACCCTCTGCGTTCCTTACAGGCAACAGCTAGAACCACATGGCAGCTTTCAACTGGATACTATCTATGTTTACTGAAACTGAAACATCAGTCATTTGTTCACTGCCGTCAACTCCAAGGACGATACAGCCAGTGTGAACTCACTGCTAAGACACCTGCCTACCCAACAAGCAGCAGGAATAGGTCTCTACAGGCCTGTGTGTGTGCACGCAATGTGGTATCATTTATAGCAGTATAATTATAGCAGAAGGTAAACTGAATAACTGGAGACTTCTACCTTCTCAGTCTGCTGAGAAATGATCTTTCTCCTAGAACGGGTCATTTCTTTGTGGCATACTGCCATTGTTCTGCTAAGAGTGTGTGAACACATACAGGCCTTTTTAACTCTTCTAACTCCTTTCAATTTGAATGACTGAGTGGTGAGAGACATAGTGAGACTGACTCATTCTGACCTTCAACCAAGGGGTAAGTGCTTTCTTGATCCATTTAAAGAACCTTTATTAGGCAGAAGGACTTAAAAGAATTACTAAAAGCATCGAGCAGAGGTAAGAGCATAATAAATCAGAGGAACAAACTGAGAGAATATCGTGAGGTTCCAGCATCACCCAGGTATAAATTTTCAAGGAAAAGCAAACCATGTGGTGCACTGGAAGCCAAGAACACAACAGTGCAGAAAATAAGGCACTTAAAGATAAATGGCTGCTGATTTTAAAAATCTTTCATTTATTGAGTGTCCACGATGTGTCTTGACATTGTGCTAGGCTTTAAGGATACCAGAATCAATAACAGCGATTTTGTGCCCTGAAAGAGCTGACGGTCTGGCAGGCAGCCAAATTAATCAATGCCGAACTCTACAGCAAGAGTGTTAGGCTATCATGTTCCGGATGACACTATTGTGCCACATATTTGACAGCAAAAGTATAGTCTCACCAGGGAGCTAGGAGAGCAGGACTGAACCTAAGACTAAGGGACCTGGAACACAGCTGTACCAAGGACCTTAAACAGAAGGGCGTCGCAAGCTTGGCCAGTCTTAAGGAAGAGACCTTTTATAAATCCCATTCACTCATTCAACTGGCAAGTATTTATTCAGCGTCTGCTTCCTGGAGAGTACCATGTTTAGTGACACTGACTCACTCGGCAGGCTCAGTTGCCAGCAGTGGGCCTTTCCATTTAGAGAAAGCAATGTCCTTTTGCTACACAACTTACTTTGTCTAATAAACTCCTAATGGGCTCGACGGAGACACGAGCAGAAGCAGTCCAACACGCACAGAGTTACTGGGAGGGAGCCCAGAACACTAGTTTATCCTCAAATCCTGATATTCTCTACCTGCATGGGGCAAGAATGAGCCCAGCAATGTCAGCAATAAAGGGGAACAAAATTTATCTTGCCTAGCTCAGTCTGGACCTGGGTGTGGGGGTCAGAGACCACCCTCTGCTTTACTTCTAAGGCCACTTTGTTTCTTTTGATAAGACTAGACTGCATGAAAATTAACAATCTCAATATTTTTTTGTTCTTAAGTTGGGGGGAAGGGAGTGGACTCTTAAATATTTCTGAGAGTCATACTACAGAAGAAAATGGGCTTTCCAGGCTTTATAGCATGCCTGCCAAGTTTTCGTTTTGGCTAAGCTCTATGGGGTGGCAGTCTGGAAGAAGTTACCTGGTGCCCTATATCCCACTCGATGGCACTTGGCTTGGCTATAAAGCACCCAGTGCACAGTGAGTACTCAATAAATGGTACTTATGATGTTTATGAAAGTATGAGTAACTTGTAGTTACTCATTTTGTGATGCACTGCTTCTCAACTGCCTCTTTTGCTACGACTTTTGTGGTCTGTTATTTCCACAGCGCTTTCATCACAAGCAAGCTCTTTCTTAGTAGGAAGGGCAGAAAGTAACTAAAACAAGAACAAGGCAAGAGAAAGGACAAAAGGCTGTAACATTAGCAATTCTGCTTCTAGATAGCAGAAAGTGCTCAAAGTGCAGGCATGGGTCAACCTCCAGTGTCCCTCAACTAGTCACCCTGTGGTCACCACACCTATCCCCACCAAACCTTCCTCTCAACATGTCCAGAAGCTGGTCTGGCCGTCAGGCAGCACTAGCGGGGGGAATGATCCTGCCACCCGCGCAGACATCACAGAGCCAAAGCAGAGCCGCCCCCAGCACTCCTCCCTGGCTCTGAGCAGCCAACACACTGCACTCCCTGGCTGCCAGGTCTCCTTAGGAACTGGCTGCTTTTCAGTGATTAGAATGCTGCGGGCCATCATGAAGACCATCCTAAGACAACAGAGGCCTTGAAGCAGTCAAGCATCCTCCCAGCCTCTGGGGCTTTTGCCTTCCACTTGCGACTGTTTTCCTAGTGATTGATGCTGACAGTAAATAAAATACTCCTTAAACAAATGATTCAGAGACATTTTCCTCTCTAGCATTAAGGAAAACCACAAGAAGCCCCCACCCTCTCCCTGGGCCCCTGCCTCACCTCAGCCACCCTCTCAAGGAGGGGCTCCAGCCATCGCTCGTTGCACTCGCAGTGACTATCCAGGAACGTCAGGACCTTGGCCTGGGCGGCATCAGCCCCACGGACCCGGGAGCGCATCAAGCCTGTAGAAGAGAATTCAAAAGTCCATCAGGGCAGAGAGCGTGCGGTGCCTGAGAAGAGGACAGCAGAGCACACACCCGGGCTCTGCGCCTGCACCACCCTCTCCCAGCTATCAGCCCTTTCCGGGGAGGGCAGTTTGCTCCAGACAGGTCTGGTAGGATCGGTACTGCCCTGTGGTTACCAAGACAGAGCTCTGAAGGGTGATTTTTGTTTTTAAAAAGCAACTGGATGACTGGGAGGACAAGTTTCTAAGAACTAGTATAGTGTGAAAACTGATTTTATGTAACTGAAATCTAACCTTTATCCAGTAACTGTAATGAGGAACTTCTAAAACCCCTCTCCTCTGAAACAGAAAAGAGTCTACTAACTCACCGAGCGAAGTAAGGTGTCACCCACATACTTGAGACACGAATGGTGCTGACTTAAATGATAACGAGTGCTGCAAATATCTTTGTCTTCTAAGATTTACCATAAATAATATAAATGATAAAGTGTAGCAGCTGTCCTGTATTTACACAAAATTATTATATTACTGGTCAAACTCTACAGCCTATTAATTTGTGATCTGTTAATGATATACATTTTTATTATCACACTGTCTTGTTATGAACAGCATATCTATTCCTGGATGTCATCATAAATGGCTTTGATATGTATAAAAAATTAAAAACAAACCATGCTGGACTGAGTCAATGGTGACTCAGGGAGACACTATAGGACAGAGGAGAACTGCATCACCGAATTTCCAAGGAGTGGCTGGTGGATTTGATTTGCCAACGTTTTGTTTTACAGCCAAGTTCTTAACCACTGTACCACCAGGGTTTTATATAGTGATGAAGCTACTATTCACAATCACTGAAGATAAGCACTTTGGGTCCTTTTTTCACACAGTCAGAAGTTTGGAACTTGAATCCATCCAAGTTAGAAGGAAGAGCCCTGGATGTACAGGGGTTACATGTTCAGCTGCTAACAGGGAAGCTGGTGATTCAAATCCATCAGCCACTCATTGTGAGACACATGTGCTGGTCTCCTTCTGTACAGAATTAAACAACCTTGGAAATTCTATAGATCAGTTCTACTCTGTACTACAGGGTTGCTATGAATTGGAATTGACTCAACAGCCATGGGTTTGTTTGGTATGATTTAAGTTAGAGGGGCCTGGTAAACACCCCAGTTCTTTCATAGAAACTCACAGGATAATATTTGGGAGCTACATCTCAGGACTAAATGACACCTCCAGAATTAATGGCAAATCCAAGCATACATACCCGAGCAAAGAACAAAGACAAGGCCTACACACATTCAAAGTGATCAGCCAGTAATTTAACTGCTTGCCAGCCAAGCCTTTAGTAGAGGATAACAGAATCTAGTGTTTCTAAATCATACCATCCCCAATATTCACTAAGAGATAAAAAAATTACTAGACATGAAACAAGAAAATATGATCCATATCCAAAAGGGGGGAAAAAATTAAAACTCACCCTGAGATTGGCTTGGCTGAGATGACCCAGATTTTAAATCATTATTATTTTCAAAAACACAAAGGAAACAATGATCCTAACAGGTGAACAGATGAGAAATTTTGGCAGATAAAGAGTTAGATGAAAATGTTAGAACTGAAAAACACAAGCTTAAAAAGAACAACTCTCTAATTGAGTTTAATAGTAGATAGGATATGCTACAGGGCCAATCAACTTAAAGATACATGAATAGAAATCAACCTACCTAAGGAGCAAAATCACAAACTATAGCGGGAGAAAAAGCCTAAGTGATCTACATGTTATTACAAAAAGTGGAAGAAAGAAAAGGTCAAAAATAATACTTAAAGAAATAAAAAGCTGATAATTTCTGAATTTTGACGAGAAACATCATTTTCTATATTGAAGGGGACAGCAAACCAACCCCAAGCAGGAAAAATATAAAGAAAGCCCAAGTTACCACATCATAGACACACTGCAAAAAATCAAAGACAAAGTGAAAATACAGACAAAAGTCAGAGGAAATGACTCATAACACACAAATGATGAGAAAACTACAAACAGAAAAACAGAGTCCAGAAGATACTGGAGCGACATTTGGAAAGTGTCGAAAGAAAATTAACTCAGAATTCTATTCACAGAAAATACTCTTCATTAATGAAGGAGATATAAAGCCTCTTTAGACAAGCATAATCTGAGAGACATCATCATCAGTAAGTCTGTAAGAAAGGCAACACTGAAGAAGTGGTTTGGCAGCTAAGAGGAAATGACAGTAGATAGAAACTAGGATTACAGGAAGGGCTGAAGATACTGGAAACTGGAAAATAAAAATTCAACTATCTATATATACAACCTTTTAAAAAGTTTTTTAAAAGATAATTGTTCAAAACAAAACTTTTAGTACTGTATCATGGAGCTTACACGTGGAAGAAAAATATATGAAGGAATAGTATTTAGGACAAGGAATAAAAACAGAAACCAAAACCAAACTCACTGCCACTGAGTCAACTCTGACTCCTGGTGACCCTGTAGGTAAGAGTAGAACTGCGCCCTACAGTTTCCAAGGAGTGTCTGGTGGATTCAAACTGCTGATCTTTTGGTTAGCAGATGCAGAACTTCACACTGATGGCATTAAAACTATTAGAAGATTCCTCCATTTTCTATAAGGTGGTATGATACTAACTCTGAAGAACATAGTTATAACGAGACTTATTATAACTGAGAGCCATCCAGAAAAAAAAGACGACAAGAAGGATTAAAGGAATTTTAAAAATATATGCAATCAATCCAAAAGGGGGTTGGAAAGCAAGAATAGGAACAAAAAACACACTGGAAAAATACAAAATATAGTAAAACAGTAAGCCCAAGATCAACCATATCAATAATTACATGAGTCTAAATGGAAAAGATAATTATGCTGGGTTGAAAAATAAAAAATAAAAAAAATAAAGGACAAAATCTAGTGAGAACTCATCCATAAAACATATATATTAATTGAAATCAACAGATAAAAAACACAAAGATATTTCAAAAATAAAGATTTATCCTGACGTACAGTGTTATTTGTGATAGGATAACATCCATATGCCCACACCAACCACTAGGGTTAAAGACAAAGAAACTGAAGATTGTTACCAACTTTTGCTGCCTGAAATTGAACATGCACTCAGGGTGCATTCATAACCAGTGGTGATTAGAATGCAAAAGCAGGAAACAAAGAAGGACTGGTAGCTGGAAAACATGACCTTGGTGGTAGAAATGATGCCACAGATGGTATAACACAATTTTGCAAGACCAACTACTTCTTCATTGCATATAATCTTTTTTCACCAACTTCAAAGGAGACTGTGCACAGAATCTTGCCAGATGGAATACACAGGAATCGAAGTGACCACATCCGTGGAAAGAGACAATGGAAAAGCTCAGTATCATCATTCAGAATAATGCCAGGGACTAACTATGGAACAGACCATCACTGCTCATATTCAAGTTCAAACCGAAACTGAAGAAAATTAGAACAAGTCCATGAGAGCCAAAGAACGACCTTAAGTGTACTGCTTAGAAACCATCTCAAGAATAGATTTCACACACTGCACACAAATGACTGAAGACCAGGTGAGCTGTAGAATAACATCAAGGATGTCATACATGAAGAAATCAAGAGGTCACTAAAAAGTGAGAAATGAAAGACCAAAACGGATTTCAGAAAAGACTGAAGCTTTCTCTTGAATACTGAACAGTTAAAGCAAAAGCAAGAATTGATGAAGTAAAAGAACTTAAGATTTCAGAGTGGTTTGAAAAGACACAGTGAAGTACTATAATGACCTGTGCAAAGAGCTGGAGCCAGAAAACAAAAGGGAAGAACATCCACAGCAGTTTTCAAGCTGGAAGACAAAATTCAAGCCTCAAGTTGCAACACTGAAAGACTCTAAAAGGAAAACATCAAATGACTCAAGAAGCATCAAAAGAAGATAGAAGGAATATACAGAGCTACTATACCAAAAAGGACTGCTTGACACTCAGCCTTCTGAAGAGGTAGCAGATGATCAGGAACCGATGGTAGCGAAGGAAGAAATCCAAGCTGGACTCAAGGCACCGGCTAAAAAACTGGCTCCAGGAACCGACGCAATACCAACTGAGACGTTTCAACAAACAGATGCAGCACTGGATGTGCTGACTCATCTATGCCAAGAAACATGGAAGACAGCTACTTGGCCAACTGACTGGAGCCAGCCAAGTGCCGTCGGATCCGAAGAGATCTCTATTTATACCTATTCCCAAGAAAGGTGATCCAACAATGTGGAAATTATTGAACAATATCATTAATATCACACAAATACAATCTTACTGAAGATCACTGAAAAGCAGCTGCAGCGCTACATTCACAGGAACTGCCAGAAATTCAGGTCAGGTTCAGAAGAGGATGCAGAACGAGGGATATCATTGCTGATGTCAAATGGATCCAGGCTGAAATCACAGAATACCAGAAGGATGCCTACTTGTGTTTTACTGATCATGGGCATTCGACTACATGGATCATAACCAATTATGGATAACATTATGCAGAATGGAGGTGTTTAGAGTACAGTTTAATATTTTCATTATAAAATGAGATACAAGAACTAGGCCTTTAATCTTCAAAGCACATCAAAGTCATTCAAGTAGTTTTTAACAAACACAGATACTGAAGTCCCAATCCTAGAAATTTGGCAAGTTTTATTCAATTAAGGTGGGGCCAAGGCATGGTCGGTCTCAAATCCCCCAGATAATTCAGCAGCTCAGTAGAATTCCCAGCACTAACATTCAGTCAGCAAAGGCTGCTTCTTCACTGTCATGTTTTAACAGACAGATCTACCCGTCTGTCTAGTAGTATCACTATAAGCACCTGTGTTTGGGACTCAATAGCAACAGGCAAATAGGTAAAAGAAATATACATGTCTGTGTATTTTCTTACTCCACTACCTCACACTTCACTTCTTCCAAACAGGCCTCCTACAGCCCTGCTTTCTACAAATGCCCTCTCTTCACTTCTCTCCAGAATCAACACATAAGGAATCTTTCTTTCCATATTTGTCTTATTTCTCTTTTATCACTTTTCTTTTGTAGGTGATGGGGTGGGCAGATATATTGAGATTCAAATCACACAGTTATTTATATAGTTTGTTCAGAGGCAAAAATAATGCAGCACAATCCAAGATTTGGGTTTATTCTTGGCTTAGGAGACTGATGCGTGTCTTGCAAGGAGAAACGACTAACAGGCAAGGCCTAGGCATTCTATTCTTTTTGTACCTTGAATGAGCAGGTTGATGTTAAAATATGATGAGGACATCGCCCAATCACATTATCAGCTAATTAGATTTTTGCTAAGGAAAGAATGCTCCCATCAGACCACACTGATGAACACAGCCACCACTTAAGGGTCAACAGTGGCACCTTCAAACGCAAAAATGCTACATAGTTTAAAGCTTTGTAGCTTTTTTTACATTGGAAGATTTCTTCAGCCAGTTGGAGAGCCACTGCGCTCTCTATCAGCAGCCCTGAGCGTTAGTTACCGTGTGACTTCAACTGCCTCCCCTGAGTCTTCCAAGTCCTGCTTCCCCTTTGGAGTCTCTCTTATAATTGCCAGTAAAGTAGACTTGATGAGCTCAGCTCCAGCACAGAGGAAACTCACACCCGTTTTGAGGTTGGTGTCTGCAAAGCTGAATACGCATGTAATTGCTGTGCTCTTTCTCTTCTTAGGACGATTCATCTTCAGGAGGCTGTTAAACTTGAATCCCAGTTACTTTATCAGGTGCCTGGAGCATACAGTCATTAAACCTCACACTACTAAGCCTTTTGTTTTTCTTCTAAACTCTCATACTCAAGGGACTACTAACTCAGGAAGAAGTCCTAGGTTGTGAAAGAGAGAAACCAATTTTCTAAATACATAAATAAAATTGCAATCTGAACTCTTAACTCAATTAGTTAAGCTTTAATATCCTTTCCAAGTGTGCCTGGGAGAAAGCTCCCAAGTGGCTGTGGGAGAGAGAGGCACAAGGACACAGAAAAGAAAAAACAAAACAAAAGACGAGGCAATTAACAGTTTTTTTTTTAGCTGCATCATTTCTTTAAGTTATTACTAGGCTCAGGAAAACTCAGATTTCAGCTGTCTTGGTAAGGAATTAAACAGTCTTACCTTCTCGTCGATCATTTCTAAGCACTCGTACTTTCTCAATTTTTCCCAAGAGAGCCCCGTCCTCAGCTGGGCAAAGAAAAGAAACAGCCTTCTCAGCATCAAGTTTTAACAAAGATGCTTTGCATTCAAGCACAGTAATTCTTGATTATTTAAGGGCTGACTGTCTCACTGGGGGCATTCTAGAGATACCTTTCAGAGGCCTGATTTTTGGCCTCTTCACTGTTAATTTGCACCCAACGAAGGCTGTAAGAGATATCATACTTACGATCATTGCTGTAGTCATCCACCAAGATGATTTCTTTTATGAGGTGGGGAGGGCTTTTCTTAAGCACACTGAGAGGAGACAAAAAGATAAAGGTTGTCAGGCCTTTATAACTTGCGGTAGAAGTTCTTGTACCTTTGACCCTGTGGTTGCCAAAACAGCCATCAGTACTTCCTTGTCCTGAACAACAAAAGCGACTCAGCAGCAACATTTTTTTTATGGTGCCCACTCACTGAGAGCCCCGGTCTGACTGTGCCTGGGTCCATGGTCTCCTCCTGCCCAGCGTCCCTCAAGCAGTGTCTGCAGTAGCTGCGTGAGAGGGTAATGAGTGGCATCTCCTGGCCTCACCTGACCACTGTCCTCAGCAAGGCTGACCGGGCTTCATTGTGAAATGTTATCACCACGCTGGTGGCCGGGAGGCCCAGCCGCCACTGCTTCCGCTGACATCTGAAGGAAGAGAAAAGCCACACTCTGAGTAACAGGTCCTGAGAGTTGCCAGGACACTCCGCGGGGAATGAGTAAACGAGCCTGTTAAAATGGACAGTCTACGATGAACTCACTTGCAAAAGTCACTGGCCCTTCTGAGATAAAATACCAAGGGGACAAAAGGAAACAGAAAGACAAGTGGAGACACATTTTAAAAAAGATGAACGATTTCAGTGAAAAGTAACATTGTGAGTACGTTTCTAACACATTAAGAAAAAAGAACATTCTAAAACAGTCAAGTGCTACTAGTACCCATGTGCAGCTATACCTAAAGAGACATGCTTTTCATAATTCAGAGTGATTATTCCTGAGTGCTGGAACCAACTGTGTGTCATTGCTTTCTTACTTAATTGCATGTTTTCTAACCTGTCTGCCCCAAGTGTGAATTATTTACTTGATTTTGGGGGACCCGGTTCTCACCAAGAATACCAGCACCAGTGACGCCGCTGCCTTACCCTCGGTGGCAAGGCTGTCCTTCCTTTACTCTGCCCAGCCATCTTCACAGTCCATAAATGCCAGTGTGCAGGCTGAAGTGGGACCTGACCAATGGGACCTGACCTGCCACCTCTCTCTGCTGACTTTCAGTAATACTGAAAAGAACCCTATGGTTACCTCTGAGACACGTTGGCTCAGAGGCTTGGCCTGTAAGGTACGGGAAGACTGTAACAGCGCACTTCTAAGTTTGGTCTTCACAGAGACAAGACTGGATGGGCAACAGATGGTTATACATTTTAAATTAGGACTCTGATAGCTATACGTCGAAGACGCTAGAGTATCACACAGTAGCAACAAAAATAACCAGAAAATTTAAGGCTGGGCTCAGCAGACTCCCTTAACAGAGTTTCCTCCTCGTCACCCAAGTTAATGGCCTTTAGCATAGCCAACAGACCTTAAGAATATGACCAGTATATACGTGATACTGCCAGAGAATCTGGAGAGAACAATACAACTTCTGAGGACCGCTAGAAACAGTCAATAGTGGTTTGAGTGCATGGAGAGTTACTAGGTTGGTGCTGCCACTAACACCCATTTGAAAAAGAGGCTGGGTTGGACAGCAGAAATAATTCTGACCTCAGGGACATCACTGCTGAACTGTCACGCTTAGTAACATGGCTGAGAGGCTGAAGAAGCCTGACTTGTACCAGCAAGAGGGGGACCCGCTCATTTCCAGCACGTGGAGGGTCCCCGTGTGCCAGCACTCTCATCTGTGAGTACTGTCCCCCACTCTACAGATGACACACCATCAGTTGTTTCCAAGAAGCAAAAAGCCTTCCATGAGACCATCTTTTAAAAATGTGTTTTATATTCTTTATTTCTTAATGTAGTTTAACAGTCATGAATTATCTGCTCCTAGGATTAAAGACAGTATCTGTCTTAAATGGGAATCAGTAGGGAAAAAAAGGTAGAAGACAAAATCTTCGGAGCACAGCCATTGCTAAAAACATGTAAGTAATTACAGACTAAAGCGGGCTTTCCACAGCTGCTGGACGGTGACCAGCAGCTGCACATGAATGGGGACACCTTACAGGAAAATATCCAAAAGGCACTGATATTCACTAATGATCCACAAAACTACTTCAGATAAGCGAATTCTGAAAATGAGCCAGAGAAGCAGAGCAATTAAAAAGCGATAATGTCAGAATCACAAAGTGGGTTTCTTTTGTTTGTTTTAGTTATATGGATACCCTGATTTTAATTATTCATGAGAAGACTGCATAATATACCAGTCTTTTAACTTGGGGGAAAAAAAAGGCTTTCTAGAATTCACATTGCATTTCATCACAGCTCCTGATGGCTGTCTTCACTGACAGACTGATATGCTATTTTCTTCCCTTTGCCCCCAACCCACAAAAGTTTAAGAATCAGCAGACTGTTCAAGTGTAAATCTGCAAGGTTCAACTGTAAACAAATTACTAAGGAAAGTCATTTACAGGCCTCAGTCTGTAATGCTAATGAAACAGGAGTCCACAACAAGGGGGACCAATATCCCAGTCAATAGATTCCCCACTTAGCACAGTGAGAAGTGCTGAGGCCAGCGGATCTGGAATAATTTATCGAACATGGGTTTATCCAGTCACGTAAGAATCTACAAAGAGACAGAAGGAAGTATTTTTCATGCTTAAATCACAGCAAATGTAACTGATCCAATCACATCCTATTCTCCCATTTTCCTCTCCTCAGCAGGAAGTCTACAGTCTTCCACGAGTATGTGGAAGTCTACAGCGGCTTGGGAAGCACTTTTCAGAACACACAGGGCTGTTGCACTCACATGATTTTATTGTAAGTTCTCTACATATTCATAAGGCATCCAGTTTTGCTAGGAACTGGCAATCAGGAAACTCAGGACACATCCCATTTTTAGGATGAAGACGGGGTGATGAGTAAAAACTCAGTATCTTCTACCTGTCGGTTAGATGGGTGTGTGTACATATGTGTATAAATTCTGATAGTAAGTCCTAACACTGAGCCAGTCCATGTGGAAGGGGTGGGAATGAAGAATTCCTATAAAAAGAAAGAAAAGAAAGTGTGCATTTAAAGAGGCATGCCCCTGCTAAAACCTGCCTTTACTGCTCTAGAGCTGGTCTAGGAAGGCTCAGTGGCGTCACTAGTCACAGGGAGGAGGCTGTCTGGTACTTTCAAACATGAGTTTTAAGAACTGGATAGAGTCTGCAGTCAGCCTTGCTCTTACAGAAAAATATCTGGGCATAAAGATGGAACAGGGGCACCTACAAGCAGTGAGATGGAGGAAAGAGGACACAGCTCTGGGGCGGATTACACAGGCCTGAGTTCACTAGATTTTCCAAGAGTCTGGTATTGACACTGACCAGTATGGTAACTTCCTGTTCAATAAAAGGAATACTTCAAACAGTGGACACACAGAGATCTTTTTTGAATCCTTAATCTATTGTCAAATATTTGAGACAGGAAGGCTATCAATATTTGAACTTTCGATTGGCTGAAAATGGTGAAACTGGTTAACTTAGATAGCAATGTACCTGAGCAGGTCAGGGTACAGGGGGTTTCTCTGGGGGGCAGATTTTTCTGATGCAGATGTTATGCTGGGGGTGACCAAGACACTGATGACATAATCGCAGGCCCTTGAGACTGGGGAAACCCTGGTGGCACAGTGGTTAAGTGCTACGGCTGCTAATCAAAAGATCAGCAGTTCAAGTCTGCCAGGTGCTCCTTGGAAACTCTATGGGGCAGTTCTACTCTAACCCATAGGGTCACTATGATTTGGAATTGACTTGACGGCACTGGGTGGGTTTTTCAGACTGGGAAGGTACGAATTCTGCTTAATAACGCAGAGGCTGTTGTACAGTGTGGGGAGGACAACAGCCATTTGTTCTCGACGCTTCCCTGCAGGACTCCATTCTCACCCTCCCTCTCACTAGGTGAGCACTTCTGTTAAGGGCCTCACGTGCTCACCGTGTTTACTAGCAGTGCCACATTATTCCTCATCTGTGAAAAGGGACACTGCACGGCCCTTACAAGCTGGAACCGTTACTGGAAAAACGAAAAACAAAGTGAGGCAAATGAGACAGAACTTTCAGCCCAACTTCTGGATAATGTCCACAGGTATAGGGGTTTAGATTCCAACACCTATTTTTGAAGGGACACATAATTCAATCCATAACTACTTCTTACGATTCTTGTCTTAGCATAGTAATACATAAAGCCTCCAGTACACGCATATTCAGTAAAAGAAGTGGTAGACAACGTCATTACTTTCTGTCTTTACTGAAAGTGACTGCACTAGGTTTCCATTGTTAAGGATAAATGTCAGCTATATATGTTCTCTAGACACTTTTAATCAGGTTAAAGAAATTCCCTGGTAAGTACTGAATTTTACTGATCCTTTTTTATGCATCTATCTAGGTTTTCTCACTAGTCCATTAAGATGGTATTATGGACTGAATTGGGTCTCCCCTAAATATCTGTCAGTGTAGCTAGTTCATGATTTTCAGTATTGTGTGACTGTTCACCCTTGTCACCTGATGTGATTTTTCTATGTGTTGTAAATTCTACCTCTATAAATATTGAAGAGGTGGGATTAGAGGCAGTTATGTTCATCAGTCAGGACTGAAATCTACAGGATTAGGTTACATCTTGAGTCAAACTCTTTTGAAATACAAAGAGAGAAGTGAGCAGAAAGACATGGGAACCTCAGACCACCAAAACAGTAGTTCCAGGAGAAGAGTGCATCATTTTGGACCTGCGGTTCCTGCTCAGAGAAGCTTCTAGTTCAGGGCAAGACTGATGATTTGGGACCTTCCTCCAGAGCCACCAGAACGTCTCGCCTGGGGCTCATGCCCTGAATTTGGACTTCTAACCTACTCAACTTGTGAGAATAAACTTCTGTTTGTTGACACCATCCATTTGTAGTATTTGTCACAGCAAATATAAGAAGGATGTTCAATCATTCTTACATTTTTAAAATAAACTCTTTTTGCCTGTGGTTAACATTTATCCAATGCTGCAGACTGGCTAGGATTGACTTAGGTACTTTGGTATCTACAATCACAAAGGAAACCCTGGTGGCACAGTGGTTAAGTGCTACAGCTGCTAACTAAAAGGCTGACAGTTCAAACCTACGAGGTGCTCCCTATAAACCATGGGGCAGTTCTACCCTGTCCTACAGTTTTGTTATAAACAGAATCTACTTGATTGCTATCACTGTGTTTTTTATAATCACAAAAGTGATTTATCTACAGCTTTGTTCTTACATTCTTTCTCCAGTTTCATAACAAAGTACTATAACTCTCATGAGGCAAACAGAGTAGCTTTATCTTTTACTTTATATTTTATAAAAGAGCCAGTATTTTATGCAAACCCACTGGAATGTTGAGAATTTTGAGAAAGTAAATTTTTATTACTGAAAATTTCTTTCATGGTTCTGCATTTATTTATAATTTCCATTTCTTTTTATAATATTTTTCTAGAAAATTATCCATTCTATATTTTCAAATTTATTTGCAAAAAAATTGTACTTAGTTTTTAATTATTTTAAAAATGCATACTTAATAATTACAGCTGCTTTATTTATTCCTATTAATCAATTGTGCTTTTTACGTATTTTCTGTAAATCAATGTTCTTACAGATTTCTATTTTTTAAGGACAAGACTTTTTAATAATTTTGTTGTTTATTTTCCAGTCTATGAGTTTCTTTTCTGTCTTCAACATTTGCTTGCTTCTGCTTTCTTTAGGTTTTCCTTGTTTGGCATTTATTTTCTGATTTTGCTGTTTTATGATAAATAACATTTACGGCTATAAATGTACTTGTAACGCTTTAGCCACATCAAGAAACTTCTGATAGGCAGCACCTTCATTGTTGTGTAGTTCTGAATATTGTGTAATTACAACTGCAATTTCCTCTTTATATGTTATTCAGGAGTGGATTTTAGTTTCCAAACTAATCAGCTCATAGACTATTTTTTTGTTATTTATTTGTAATTTAATTCTATGGTGGTGAGATTTCCTGGAAATACAAGACTTTTTAGTAATGAAGTACATGACCAAAAACCCAAACCAGACCCACTGCTGTCAAGTCGATTCCAACTCCCAGTGACCCTACAGACAGAGTAGAACTGCCCCATAGAGCTTCCAAGGAGCGCCTGGTGGATTTGAACTGCCAACTTATTGGTCAACAGCCATAGCACTTAACTGCTACACCACAAGAGTTAGTACTGCAACATATATATATAGTTAATTTTATTTTTCAAATCTCCTAAATCTTTCACTTTGTCTGATCTATTTCAAACAGATGTGTTAAAATCTCTCTCTCACTTCGATGGCCAGTTTTTTGAATAAACCAGTCACAATTTGCTATATATGTTATACACTTACACACTGTTTTGCACAGAGAATGTTATATATCTTTGGTGAACTGTGCCTTTTGTTATTATTATGTTATGTCCCTCTTTATTTTTTCTTTTTTGTTCTACATACTGTTTTGTCTTATATTAATTAATAAGCTTCATTTTGGCTAGTATTTGATATTACTTTTATCCATCTCTATTTTTTACAATGTGTACATTTGTGTGTGTTTATTTATGTTGTTTCACAGAGTATATAGCTGTACTATGCCTTTCAAAATCAAATCTGATAATCTTTTCATAAACAAGTTTATCCCACTTATATTTACTGTATCTGCTGATAATAAGCAAAATTATTTCAACCACCTTATTTCTTTTTACGTCCTTTCTTTACCAGCCTTCTGTGAAACGATGAAGTCTTACTTTTGTTTTCTGATTTTGTTCCTTTTATTGTGAATTAAGAACAATTTTACAGTCTACGTCATGTTATCATATAACACCCACAACTTTCACCTCTATTCTATTCTAGGTGCCCTCCCACCCTGCACCCATGTGACAGCATGCTTCCCCTTTTGTTTGGAACTTCCTGCGACACTTTGGTAAAGGTCTGGTCCTCCTAACCCAATCAATTCAGCTCCAGCAAACTGTTCCTCAGACAGCTGAACGTACATTTTTAAAGATTTGTTCACCTCCAGTATCACTCTATGTTTTGTGTGGTCCAGGTCAGCCTTTGTCTGGGCAGCTGGAGGTTAGAGTGTCTGGGGGCCATGCTCCCAGGGGGCCCTCTGTCCAGAAGAACCATCAAGTGTGGTCTTTTGGTAGAGTTCTAGCTCTGCCCTCTACTCCATCACCTGCTATGTCCGGAGCTCCGTTCCATATACCCCATCCAGGGTGTCACTGGTGGTATCAGGTATCATCTAGTTCTTCTGGACCCATGCTGAAGCAAGCTACAGCTCATATGGCCTCTTCCATCTGGTGGGCTCATGTTTTTCTCCTGTCCTCGATGTCCTCTATTTGCCCCTGGTCCAGGTGGATTGAGATAATTTAGTGTTGTTTAGACAGCAGCTTACTAGCTTTTAAGACCCTAGTTGCCACTCACCCATGTCATATGTGGGGTGATATCTTGAGAGGGAGAGATAAAAACCTTGGGTATCCCAGTTAGTCTGGGTGTCCCCTGAGAGCATGCCCCTACCCCCCCATTCCCATTTCTCTGTTTTTACAAAAAAGTGGTCCACATTAAGGGGACAATTTGGTTTTCCAGTTGAGTAGCTATGGGTACCTCATTTCTAGCGCATGCTGTCACATCCAGTACACATCCCTAATCCTAACCACTATCTAATTTGTAAAAAATCTCTCTCTTTCCATTCCCCCCAGCTATGTAACTGTCAAATGCCATGCTTAAATGATTAACTGTGTCATAGCAAGGTCTCATACAAAGTTTGTCCTTTTGTGTCTGGCTAATTTCACTCAGCATAATTTCCTCTATATGGTCCCATGTTGACAGGTTATTTCTCTAAGCCATCTTATTATTGTATAGTATTCCATTGTATGACTATATCACAGTTTGTTTAATCATTCATCTGTTGATGGTCACCTAGGTTGCTTTCAACTTTTTGCTATTGTGGAGAGAGCTGCAATAAACCCTGGCGTGCAAGTATCTGAGTAGTATTTGTTATTTCTTTGGGATATACTCCAAGGAGTGGGATTGCTGGATCATATGGCATTTCTATTTCTAGTTTTTTAAGAAAGTGCCAAATTGATTTCCATAGTGGTTTAGCCATTTTACAGTCCCACCAATAGAGTATGAAAGTTCCAATTTCTCCACATCCTCTCCATCACTTATTATTCTGTACTTTTTAGATTATTGCCATCTTTGTTGGGGTGAGATGCTATCTCATTGTGGTTTTAATAATCTGGATTTCTCTGATAGCTAGTGATCATGAACATTTCCTAATGTATTTGTTGGCAACCTGTCTGTCTTCTTTGGTGACATGCCTGTTCATGCCACTGGCCCATTTTTTAATTGGGTTGTCTTTTTTCTTCTTGAGGTTTTGCAATACCCTGTAGATTAGAGAGATTAGGTGGCAGCTGGAAGTGTGGTGATCCCACTGTGTAGGTAGTCTCTTTCCTCTTTTGATGAAGGCATTGGATGAGCATAAATATTTAATTTTAGGAGTTCCCAATTATCTATTTTCATTTCTGATGACTGAAGGTTGTTGTTGGTTTTCGGTAGACTGTTGATGCCAATGATTAGCATTTCCATCATCTTCTCAAATTTTCCTTCCTACAATTTTATTGTTTTAGCTTTTGTATTTAGGTCTTTGACTCATTTTGAATTAGTTTTTCTGCATGGTGGGAGATAAGGATTTTGTTTCATGTTTTTAAAGGTGGAT
This sequence comes from Heterohyrax brucei, assembly GCA_028571685.1. Lineage (NCBI taxonomy): Eukaryota > Metazoa > Chordata > Mammalia > Hyracoidea > Procaviidae > Heterohyrax > Heterohyrax brucei. The sequence goes on along the minus strand of CM053155.1, from coordinate 65,987,491 downwards.
ATCCAATTATGCCAACACCATTTGTTGAAGAGACTGTCTTTACCCCAATTCACTCTTTGGGCCTTTATCAAATATCAGCTGTTCTTAAGTGGATGAACTTATATTTAGATTTTCGATTCAGTTCCACTGGTCTATGTGTCTGTTTTTGTGCCAGTACCAGGCTGTTGTGACTATTGTGGCAGTGTACTGGGTTGTACGGTCAAGAAGGGTGGGACTCCCACTTTATTCCTCTTTGATAATAATTTATTTATCTGTGGCTTCCTTCCTTTCCATATGAAGCTGGTGATTTGTTTCTCCATGTCGTTAAAAACTGTCATTGGAAGTTGAATTAGGATTGCACTGTATGTATAGATTGCTTTGGGAAGTAGAGACATTCTCACAATGTTAAGTCTTCCTATCCAAGAGCAAGGCAGATTTCTCCACTTGTGTCGTTTTTTGTTTCTTGCAGTATAGACTTGTAGTTTTCTTTGTATAGGTCTTTTACATCTCTGGTTAGATTTATCCCCAGGTATTTTATCATCTTGGGGGCTATAGAGAATGTTAACGATCTAGTGATTTCCTTTTTGCTTGTCTCATTGTTGGTGTAAAGGAATCCCACTGATTTATGTACGTTTAACTTGTATCCTGATACTTCGCTGAAGTCTTTACGAGATCCAGTAGTTTTTTGGTGGATTCTGTACAGTTTTTGTGTATAAGATCATATCATCCACAAATGTGATACTTTGACTTCTTCTTTGCCATTTTGGAGGCCCCTTATTTCTTTATCATCTCTAAATGCTCTGGCTAGGACCTCCAGAACAATGTTGAATACAAGTGGTGACAACGTGCATCCCTGTCTAGTACGTGTTCTTAAGGGGAATATTTTCAACTTGTCTCCATTAAGTATGATGTTAGCTGTTGGTTTAGTGTAGATGGCCTTTATTATGCTGAGGAATTTCCCTTCTATTCCTATTTTGCTGAGAGTTTTTAACATGAATGGGTGTTGGACTTCACCAAATGTCTTTTCTGTGTCGATGGATAGAATCTTGTGATTCTTGCCTTTTGTTTATGTGGTTGATTGCATTAATTGTTGGCCTTATGTTAAACCATTCCTGCATCCCTGGTATGAATCCTACTTGGTTGTGAGGAACTATTTTATTTTATTTGTTTCCTCTCCTGTTTTTCTTTTGTCAGTTTGGCCAATGGCTTATCAGTTTTTGACAAACCAGCTTTTGGACTTGTCTACTCTTTCAATCATTTTTCTATTCTTTATTTTATTTATTTCTGCTCTAACTTTAATAATTTTCTTTCTTCTGGAGCCTGATGGGTTCTTTTGCTGAAATCGTTCTAGTTGTTCAGGTTGATGAGTTAATTCTTTGATATGCCTTTTCTTCATTTTGGATGTGTGCACTTATTGCAATGAATTGATCTCTGAATACTACTTTTGCTGTGTCCCACAGATTTTTGTAGAATGTGTCTTCATTCTTATTTGATTCTATAAAATTCTCTATTGCATTCTTTATTTCTTCTTTTAGCTAGCAGTTCTTGAGCAAAATGCTATTCAGTCTCTATGTGCTTACTAAACTGTTTTCAGGATGTTCTGTCCTTTACTGGGAGTGGTGTGTTGAAATCTCCTACTATTACTGTGGAGCTGTCTATTTTTGTTTTCAGTGTAAATAATGTTTCTTTTATGTATTTTGGAGTCTTGGGTGTGTAGATATTTAGTAATGGTTATGCCCTCCTGCTGAACTGAGCCTTTGATCATTAGATAGTGACCTTCTTTATCTCATATAGTGGATTTAACTTTAAAGCCTATTTTGTCAGAGATTAGTACTGTCACTCTTGCTCATTTTAGAATGTTATTAGCCTGGTATATTTCTTTCCAACCTTTGAGTTGTAGTTTGTGTCTTTGAGTCTAAGGTATATCTCCTGTAAGCAGCATAAAGATGGCTCAATTTTTTTTTAATCCAATCTGCTACTCCTCTTCTCTTAATTGATGGATTTAGTCTATTTACATTCAATGGCCAAAGCCAAGTGCCGTGGGGTTGTTGATAAATATGATGTTAGCACTGTCATTCTGATGCCTTTTTTAGGGTGTTCGGGACAGTTTCTCTGTTGCATTCCATTTTCTGTTCTGAGTCTTTTTTCTTCATGTATTTTCTTTTAGTGGGTTTCAGTGTTTGTCTTCTTGGAAGTGTGATTCTGTACACAGCCTTCTGACGTGTAGAATTACAGGTTTCTTTTGCGGGTACTCCCTTAGTTCCTTTTATTAATCTAAAAGTAGTCCAAACTTCAGTGTCTGTGTATCTCCTTGTCTTCCTCCACGTCTGGAAGGTCTATGTGTACCTTTCTTTAACCCTCTTTTTCATATACTATGGTTGTCCATATTTTGAAATCTTTACATTTCTATTTTTTGTTCTTCTAAGCCAACAGATTATTTCAGTATTTCTTGTAGTCTTGCTTTGGTTTTTACAAAGTCTCTGAGTTTCTGTTTATCTGCAAATGTCTTCATTTCATTTTCATATTTGAAAGATAGTTTTGCAGGATATATAATTCTTGGTTGGAAGGTCTTCTCCTTCAAGGCTTTGAGTGTGTCATGCCACTGTCTGTGTCAGCATTGCTTCTGCTGAGAAATCCGACGAACGCCTACATGGTTTCCCTCTGAATGTTTGCTTTGCTTTGCATCTTGCTGCCTTTAAGAGCTTCTGCTTATGTTTCATTTTGTTAACCTTGATTATGTCCTGGAGTCTTCCTTTTGAGATCTATATTGAGTGCCATTCCATATGCATCTTGGATATCTGTATTCTCTTCTTTCATAATTTATGGGAAGTTTTCTGTCAGCAGTTCTGCAACAATACTCTCTGTGTTCTCAGGTGTCTCACCCTGTTCAAGAACTCCAATTAATCACAGATTGTTCTTCTTAATACAGTCATACATGCTTCTTCATCTTTTTTTTTTTTGTTTCTTTTTTTCTGCTAGTGTCAGTAGCTCTGTCTTCCACGTCAGAAAGTCTATTTTCCATTTGCTCTGTTCCATTTTCTTGGCTTTGAATGAAAATTTCTATGTCTTTCATTTTGTTTTTGATCTGCTGGATTTCAGGTGTTCCATCACATCGAACAGCTTGTGTAATTTCTCATTTTGCTCTGCTGCATTTTGTATAAGGCCTAGGAAGGCTCTCTATATAATCCTTTTGTATTCAGTTCTGACAGTTTCAGAAAGGTTTCTTCATCTGGGAAGTTCTTTGGTGCTTTCTTTTGGGGGCCTTCTGGAGCCATGAGGGATTTCTTCGTTATGCTTTTAACCAGAGTTTGTTGCTTTTTGGGCATTATGTGAGTCAATGGAGGCTGGGAGAGATGCTGTGAGGATAGACCACAGCTGTTTCTCTAGGCAGTCTTAAAATGAAAGGTAAGAGGTATCTGACAACTTCCAAAGTCAGTCAGGTTTTCAGGTGTACAGGTCCCTCTTCCTAGCTGGCAAAGTAAGCACCTCTATATCCAACCCCAGATGTTTTAGACAAGTTCAAAATACAGAAAGGCTACTGCCCTGCTGGCCTCTGCTGTCATGCCCTAGCCGTAGGTGACACTGTAGAATACTTCTTTTCTGCCAGAAGAGCGCTCTCCTCCAGGCAGGCACTGGCTCTGGGCCTAGGAGTTAGGTCCCACTGAGGCCTTCGTACAAGTATATCTGCCTCCCAGTGGAAGAAGATGGCGTCCTGCAGGAGCTCCTTGCCTGCCTTGTTAAGGGCCACTCAATGACAGAGGCGGAAAGAGAGTCCAAAGGTACTGAGATGCACAGAGTCCAAAGCTGGGCTCACAAAATATGGCAATTTCGCCTGCCAATCTCACCAGCAGTGAGTCTAGGATTAGCTGCTACTCAAGTCCAAGCTCCACCCACCAGCTAAGACAGGAAAAAAAATGTTAAAAAGGCATTACCTTCGGTCTATGAAAGCAAGCATTCACCAAGAGCAGGGGTCAGCAAAAGAGAGAAAGTTTTCCGTTCAGTGATATGAAGTCCAAATGAACAGCCCTATGCCATGTCCTAGGGCTCACTAAATGTCCAGAAGGCTCCATTTAATTATCAGTTCAGGTCTTGGTTTCCAGAGGGATTTAGGGAGATGTGTGTTTAGCTTGCTACACTGACTCTGCCTCTGAATTTCTATTTTTCATGATTTGGTTTTGGTTACTGTTTTTGGATTTCCTTTCCTGATGTTATTTTAGATGCTCTGTCAAGTGCTTGATGTTTAAGTAAATATCTAATGCTACTGACTTTCCAACCTAAGAACTTCCTTTAACATTTCTTGTAATTATGGTTTGGCTCTTACAAATTCTCTAAATTTCTGTTAATTTGTGAAAGTCTTAATTTTACCTTCATATTTGAGACAATTTTGGAGGCTATATTATTCCTGGTTGACAGTTTTTTTCTTTCAGAGCTTTGTGTATGTTATCCCATTGTCTTCTGGCCAGCATGGTTTCTGCTGAGTAGTCTTAGCATTGTTTTATAGATTATTTTTTGTTTATTTCTGGCTGCCCTTAGTAGTCCCTTTGTCTCTAGTTTTATTCAGCCTATTATACGCCTTAGTGCATTTCTTGTAGGATCTGTTTTGAATGAGGTTCGATAAACAACCTGAATTGAGATCTTCTCATCTTTCACTATACCAGGGAAGTTTTCTGTCAGCAGGTCTTTAACTATCCCACCTTGTTCTGGTACTCCAATCACATCGATATTATTTCTCTTAATAGAATCCCACATCACTCTTAGAGATTCTTCACTTTTATGGAGTCCTTTAGCTGATTTTTCTTCATGTATGCTGGTGTCATTTACTTCGTCTTCAAGCTCACTAATTCTGTCTTCCATGTCCTCAATCCTGCTTCTCTGACTTTCTGTTGAGTTATCAAGATCACAGATTTTCTTGGTAACCAGTCCAATTTAGATCGCTGCTGCTCAAACATTTCTTGCAGCTTATTTTTCATTATGCTCTGCTTCATTCTGTCTGATCTCTCTCCTGATATCTTACACAGCTCTGTACATCAATCTCTTACATTCTGTCTCTGATAGTTGTAGGAACTCTTCTTTATCTGGGAAATCCATTGTTGCTCTATTTGGGGAATTTATGGAAGCCATGGTAGTTGGCTTTTTTAGGTGTTTAGAGACTGACTGCTGTCTCCAAGCTATCCAGAAGCTGTCTCAGTGAAAGACTTTCAACATTTCAGTTGGCCTAACTGGTTTCTTTCTGTTGGGGCTGGGCTGTAGATTCTCCATGCTGTCTGATTATTTTCTGTTGCTTGCTCTTACTGTCCTGCACTGGTCTGCTGCTGCTGCTGCTGCTGGTGCAGCTTCTGGGTGGGGCAGTCATGCCTGCTTTTTGAGCAGCAACACTACCACTTCTGCCTCTGGGCTAGGGGTGGGGGTGGGGGGCAGGGGCGTCAATTGCACAGGCGCTGTGCTTTCAAAGCTACTCCAATGGCCAGCCTCATTCCAGAGTGTTCTAACCTGAGTGGGGGTCTTCAGGTCTGGGCTGCAGGCTATGACTGCAATGCTTAGGCTGGGGCAGGTCTCTAGTCAAATTCAAGGTTGCTCCAGCTTTTGTTTCTCTGCTCCAGCTGCTTGCTAAATTTCGCTGCGGTGGGGGAGATGGGGCAGGGAGGAGTAGTTTTCTTGCTGATCAGTTTGCCTTCAGTTCCTGGACAATCTCCACCCAGGCCATGTTGTGTTATCCAAGGCAGTTCATCAGGGCTCCTGAGATCTTCCTCTCACTCCCTCTGTACTTAGGCTTCTTTAAGCACAGATTAGTCTTTCTAGACTGTTGCATTTGGTGGATTCCATTAATTTTGAGGTTCTTAGTTGTTCCAGGCTTTAGCAGGGATGTGTTGTTACTCCATCCGCCCTGTTATTTATTCTTATAGAGCTTATTACACAATAACAACAACTAATTCCTACATAATGCTTATACTGTGCCAGGCACTGTTCTAAGTACTTAACATACTGGTTCGTTTAATGGAAACCCTGGTGGCTTAATAGTTAAGTGCTGTGTCTGCTAACCAAATGGTGGGCAGTTCTATGGGGCAGTTTTACCATGTCCTACTGGGTCACTATGAGTTGGACTCGAGTTAACAGCAGTGGGTTTGTTTATTTGTTTTTGGATTACTTTAATCCTCACAGCCTAAGAGGTTGGTATCACTATTCTCATACAGATGAGGAAACTGAAGCACAAAAGGTGAAGTATGCTGCCCAAGGATGCTTATCTAGGAAGTGGGAGAGCTAGGATTCACCCAAAGGCAGTTTGCTCCAGAATGGGTATTCTGCTTTCCACTAAGCTGAGTTACTTATATAACATTAGTATTTAATTCCATTTGTGTTGTGTTCATGATTGATTTCTTGTATCCCACACCCACTCCCTGGGTTCATTTTTCTTTTCTGTTTTTTTAAATTATAAATTTTTATTTTTGTGTTTTAAATGAAAGTCATTAGAATTACAGTCAATTTCTCACACAAAAACTTACAGACATTTTGCCATGTGACCTTCACTACTCTCGCCACTGGGACAGTGCACTCTCCCCTTCAACCTGTACTTCCAGTGTCCAGTTAACCAGCTGCTGTACTCCTCGGTCATCTCCTCTTGCCTCTGAACAGGAGCTACCCAGTTAGTCTCCTCTGTCTGCTCAAGCCAGAAAGCACACTGTTTACCAGCATCATTATGTTTTATAAAAAATCCACTGCTACTGAGTCAATTTTGAGTCACAGTGACCCTAACGGCAGAGTACAGCTACTCCACAGAGTTTCTGAGGCATGCCTGGTAGACTTGAACTGCTGATCTTTTGGTTAGCAGCTGTAGCACACCATAATGTCACCAGGGCTTCCCATGTCTTATAAACCCTTCAGTCTTTGTCTGAATAGCTGGCTTCTGGAATGTTTTCAGTTCTGGGTTAACAGAAGAGTCCAGGGACCACGTCTTCCAGGAAGCCTCCAGCCTGTCAGACCATTAACTCTGGTCTTTTTACTAGAGTTTCAGTTCCGCATCCCACATGTCTCCTGCTCTATCAGGAACTCTTAGTTGAGTCTTTGGTGGTAGTTGGGTATCATCTGGTTTTTCTGGTCTCATGTTGATATAGTCTCTGGTATATGTGGCTCTTCTTGTCTCTTGGGCTCACACTTTCTTTGGTTTTTGACGCTCTTCTTTCTCCTTTGCTCCAGATGGGTTGACAGCAGTTAATGGTTCTTAGATGGCCACTTGCTAGCTTTTAAGACCCTGGACATGACCTGGGTTCATTTTTCTTGTAGACAAACATGTTTGTTAATTACAGTCATGAGTGCCAAACTCTCTAAGCTTTTGTATATTTCAATTTTAAAATTTTTTTCTGTCACCAAAGAGAAGGACCTCACCTGAGCATAACATTTTAGGTTAACAGTCATTTTTCACTACATTGCAGATAGTATCCCATTATTTTCTGACTTCTCTTCTAGTTGATAGTAAGTCTGGAGTTAGTCTGTCATTTCCTCATTCTTTATTATATGTTTGTCCTACCTAGTTAAGATTTTCTATTTATCCTTGATGTTCTCTAATCTCAACATAATGTTTCTCTATACAAATTTATCTTTATCCCACTTGTATTTGGAGTACGTTTTCAAGTTGAAGACTCAAGTCCTCCCCCCCAAATTCAGGAAATTATAAACAACTAATTCATAATGTCTTACTCTTTTCTCCTGAAACCAGTTCTGATCAGGCACACATACCCTCTTAATCTCTTCTCCTTGTCTCAGCTGCAATTTACTGTTTTAAAGATCTTGGTTGTGTTCCTGATAAATTACTCTCCTTTTATTTCTCATTACTAGATCTCTGGAACCAGGAAGAACAATGAAGTGTAAAGTTTTTATACCATCTTGTTTTCTAAAATAAGTTAGAGAATGATACTTATCAGAAAACACAGGAAAGACAACGAAGGATTAAACTTCAGAACTGTGGTATCACTTCAGCCATGGAAAAATCCTTTCCTGTTCCTTAGTCATACTTCAAAGATCACTTTCAACTAAAAAAAGTTTTCAAGCTGAAAATGAGATTCCACTACTACTGCTACTCTAATAAGTATCATCAAAGTGATTCATCCTACAAAATCATCTTCAAAAATCTTCCTGTTCTCTGTTTTGCATTTTATACTCCTGTCAGTGACTCTGCATCGTCATGGATTAGTTGTCTCACCCACCTGTGTTACACAATGAACATGATCCATAATTGTGTTTTCTATTCCCTGTTCTCTGCTTTCTGTATTTTGGAAAATATCAAGCATTTTATTGCTCAGTGGCATTTTCACCTGACCGGAAGAGAGAAAATAAGAGAATGTGAATAGCACCAACTGTGCTGCTCATTAGAAGTTGCAGAAAATAGACTGAAAAGGGTGGAAAATCAGTGAAAGTCAAAGGACAAAGTAAAATTCAAAGACTACCCACAGGTGTCCATTATCTAAGATATTTCTCCCAATTGCCACAGTTAACTGAAATCTGGCCAAAAATGAAATCTGATTTCTCTGGGTATGTTGTGTTACACATCTATATGAAATTTATGCTGTGAGCATGTGTTCCAGAAATGCACTTATGACAGTAAATATGCTAGAGGAAAATTAAATAGCCCAAACCTACAATTTTATGAGGAAAATACAGTTTTCTCCTCATGTCTCCACAGGCTATCCCCATGGACATCCATATAGATGCTGAATGGGTGTCCACATGGGTGTCAATGTGGACTACCACACGACTGCTTACATGAAAGTTTACATGGATGTCCACATGAATGTTTACATGGGTATCCACATGAGATCCACATGGCTATTGACATAGGTAACCACATGGATGTTTACATAGGTGCTCACCTGTGTGTTTACCATACATGGGTGTTTATAGGGCTGTGGCTTGCTGGCAGAGGATCATCTCTTCACCTCCAATCACCATCCTGGCCTCGTTACCTATGTCCCCACAGCATAACCATAACCAATGTACCACCCTTTCTTCTCCTGGGGAGACTATGTAGTATACATGAACTGTTAACCAGCTTCTTTCTCCTTCACTATCTCCAAAGTCACCCTGTACATGTCTCTAGGAAGCTTTCTCTGCTCTGTCCTTCTCTCCCACCAATATGGTGACAAGTCTGCTACTGAAGCGATGACTGTGAGATGCCCTGTCAGTTTAGTTAGATCAAGGGCCAAAATTAGGAGTCAATCTTGTACAACGTAGGCAATCGTATATAGTTTTATTTAAATATTTAACTAATTGCTACACATCTCCTGGATATGAAAGTGAGAATTTGGTTTTACGTAGTTAATTCTTTTCTTCCTCATATCATCTTTTAATACAGTAACCCTTTTTCTGCAAGCCCTCAGTATGACGCCCTATGCCTGTCAGTGTTGGGTAAATGTTACCCATTACTAATGATGCAAAACTTCATTTGCCACAGCAGCTAGCGGGGATGCGAGCGCTAGAGGGCCTGGCTCTAACGCTCCCTGGAGGGGCAGCACAGGCACGACACTGAATTCACAGAGACGGTCTTTAATCAAGAGCCTCTCAGTGACTGTGGAAGAGGGCAGAAACGAAAATGGAGTATCTGTGCATCCAAAGAGCATGTAGCGGCTGCCTGTAAACCACTCCCAGGAACGGAGACTCCCTGACAAAGCTCCCACCAGGAAGCACTCAGTGACTCATGTCACAAATCCCTGAACACATAAGCAACAGTCACAGCACAAGACCTGAACAAGCCCCAGTAACACACAAGTGGGCTGTAAAGCTGACCACATTCTCTCCATATAGGAACAAAGCAGTTCTGCACTCAGTCCACAGAAAGGTGGGTAAAGCGGGGAGAAGTACCAGTCAACACAGAGGTCAGTGTCCTTCACACTGGCCTCCATCCCATGCCATGACACATACTTGCAGTCCATGCCAGAAAGGCAGAGCAGCAAAGGAAGTAGCTCTGGCTTCTCCAGCCAATTTCAAGTTATGACCCAGTATGGCAAGTATCCACTTTTCCACAAGATCCCACAAGCTACAATGAAACCAACCAAGAAAAGTACTTTGTAGGGGTCAAGTTCAAACAGGAAATAAACTGGGTCAGGAAATCTTGAAAACTAAAAGAACAGATTAAGACAAATTCTGTTGCTCCTTTTTCCCTGCCTGTAGCTGGAGATACAGTGGTGGGGGAGGTACCAATGAACCCCAAGACACTATGGACAAAAGCTCTCAACTGAGCAGGTAACTGAATACAGGACCTGAAAATGTTTAAACAATCTGCAATTTTAAAGGAAGAAGGGACACGTCTGCTGTTTTAGTGGCTGTGTCTCAGCAGCCTTACACAGCAGACCCACAGGCAGCTGGATCTCCCCATGCATGCTTATGCTGTGCACCCTGGTGCTGCCAGGCGGCAGGTGACCACGTGCCCTGTGTGGGCCAGCATCCACCCCTCATGCAGGACTCCAATGGCATGGGTTTCTGACCATGACAGCAGCTCTGACAGCTTAATGAGCATCAGCATCACCCCAGGAGCTTGCTAAATGCAGGGCCTGGGCCATACCGCTTCTCCCATTCTGAATAAGTAGGTCTGGATGGTGCCCCAGAATATAAATTTTAAGTCCGCCTGCCATTCCCAAGGTGATTCTGATGCAGGTATTTTAAGAAATCTCATTTCAAGAAATACCCAGAAGGCTGGCCCTAAGACTGAGAGGTTATTAGCAACAGCTCTCTACTAGATCCATAATTAGAATCACCTGGAAGTTCCTGAATTACATTACTGGAATAATTTCTGACAGGGGCCAGACAGTGCAGAGGTTGAAAAACTCTCCCTCCCCCAGAAGATGCCGATTTCTGGTCCCCTAGTCCACATGAGTTGAGGCCCAGTGGTCACAATGTGTGAAGTGACCCAGGCCTGTATTGCATTCCAAATGCTATCACAGCTATGCCACCCAACACAGGCACTGCATTTAGTCGACACTGAGATCCTTTGGAACAAGGCCCAAATATAACCAGGGCTTCTTCAGAACAAGATTTAGCCACGCTACAGTCAGGATTTACAAGGAGGGAAGGGTACTCAAAACACAGTTACCAACACACTTCCCCCCCCCAAGCCACCCCCAAAAGAAAACCCTCAAGAGCATGAAGAACACTTAGAAGCCACAGGGGCCTGGGATGTCATCCTCAACTCCAGGGCACTCTGCCTGGGCCCTCACAAAACAAGATGTCACAGACAAAAAAAAATTCTTAAAAGAAGATAAGCTATATTTTAATATTCAACAGCAACAATCTGTGCCAGGCATACAAGATGGGCAGCCACACAGTACTATTTTTGTGGTCGGTTGCTCTAGTGAGGTCAGGTCGGCCTTTACACAGAGAATGTGAATTGGAAATGGCATCAGAAAACAGGAAAGGAAAAAGGGACCGGGGGGTAGGGTACATAACTGTTGTGTAATGTTCGTCTAATTAAAACACACTCATAATAATCCTCCATGCAGTGATAATGACATAATATCCCACCTAATCAACTAATTTCTGATCAGCCCTAATAACCAGAGAGATTATACAGAAATCTTTTAAAACCAAAGAGAACCAAATCCTAAGATATTTAAAAACTTCTATAGGACCCATGTGAAATTAAGCTTCTTAAAAATCTAGTTGGCAAGAGATTTGAATAAGCCCTATTAATCACCATGGGCTTGTCTCACTCTGAAATTATATCTAAAAAAGCTTTCTCACATACTTAGGCTCCTGTGTTCTGCACTGCCTAAGAAACAGGAGCATATTCTAAAACAAAATATTTATCTTCCCTGTGACATGAGAAACTCAAACCTGTCTTACTGACTGCATGCCCTTTGAAGTCCTCTAACCCCTCTGACATGCCAAGGGCCCCAGAGGCAAGGGCACACAACAACCCCACTCCCATCCCTTTCACTGACACTCCACTGATTCAACACAGCCAGAGAAACACTTCTTGAAATACAAGGAAGACTGTCTACCCGAGGAGGGAATGCACTGGCTTTCCAGTGGACACTTTAAACTAGTCATCATTTGATTGAACAGAACCATTCTGTCATTCCAAGAGTACCATCTTCCCTTTATTGCTTGCAGTTTTACAGAGACTAGGTTTTAACTGAAAACTTTTTCAAAAGTGAAGAGATACTGAATGCTGAGAAAATAATGGCCCTGGGTACAGCCATCTGAGCACTCCATAACCCTCAAAGTGTATTTCACATGACACCTCTGCCCACCATTCCGGCTGAAGTTAATTTTAGAGACGAGCCACACACTGCGCTTTAAGCTTCTATTCCTCCCAATGCCGGGAGAGAGGTGCCTCTCTAGATGAAAGAGTGTACTTCTGGTCAGGGGCTAAAAACTACGATACAGTCCATTTCTTTCTCCCCTCGCGTTTCCTCTTGGAGGACATCCGGCACCAAATGTAATGCTCAACTCTAGCATCTCTCTCATCCCTGCATCAGGTACCGGCACCTTTCTCTGTGATAGGTTAACTCTGGTTTTCATTGTCACTGAGGGTTTAGTTCACATTTTCACTCTTCTGAGAAAAAAATTTTATTTTTATCTGCTTCATATCTGTCTAAAAGAAGTTATCCCATGAGTGTCCCTGTTAGGGATAACTCAGGCAATTCAATTCCCTTCCTTTCTGTCCTTTCCCCTTAAATCAGTGGGCCAAATAGCGTCCTCTGTGTGGCCCAGTCAGCAGCAGTTCTGTTGTTACGAGAAAAGTTTTACATATTGTCAAGGATGATGATTTCAGGGTACCTCCATTCTCAGAAATACAATTTTAGGGTTCTGCTTGTGGTAAGGAATCAACTTTACAATTAACACTACTGTCACTAGTAATCAAAGGCTGCACTGGATCCATTTCCTCACATGGATCCACTTCCTTACAGATTTCCCACTGGACATGTGTAAGAACGCGACTCTGAAGTAGAAGATTCACTGTTTCACCCAGGCCTTGGTCTTAGCTTATATACACTCCATGTAAGAATACAACACACACATGTGTCTTGGCATGAATTGTGCAAATTCTTTCCAACCAGAGCTAGCACAATTTGTTTGGGCCCTTAAACCATGCTCATGTGATAGGAGCATTTCTTTTGCAACCTCAGAAAAAAAAGAACTTCTAGTTAATGACAGAATGGTATAAGGTAGCAAAATATTTCATATATGGCTTTTGAAGACTGATGTTACATTTACGTTCAGACCTTCTCACCTCTATAGTTCAGGGAAATGTCTTCCATGTACAACTGAACAGAGAGCTAGGAAGTGAGACAGAGATTGTGAATTGTGTAGGCAGTGTGGGCTTTCAGAAAGCAGAGGAGAAACTGTGGGAAGAAAATCCCCAGACACAGAGACGGTCTTCATTGGTCTCCTGGCTGACAAGTAGCCTGATAAACTATTAAAACTTCCATCAGCATACCAGCACATAAAAGCAGAATACCCACATGATTGCTACCTAGTAACACAAAAGAATCTCCTTCCTCCTTTATTAACGGTTTTTGTATGAAGTGAACTGCTAAATCCCAAGAGAGGCCTATGACTGGTTTAGGACAAGATAGTTTCCCTAGTCTCCTGCATAGACACACACAGCCATGGCTTAGTTCTGGCCCATAGATTATAACAGAAAGTCTGCTGATAGATGTAAGGAGAGCAGTACCACAGAAAAGGTCACTTTTAACACCTTTACCTCCTGCCTTGAAAGTAGTCAAGATACAAGGAGTCACGGCAGCATTCTTGCAACCACATGTGGTAAAAACATGAAGGTGAAACATCACTATACTGAATATGTAACGAGGAAGGCCAGGGAGAGCTTCCAGCGCAGGCGAACCAGTCTAGGATTGCAACTGCAGACTTCTTGTTAAACGATTGAACAAATTTTTTTTTTTTTTTTGCTTAATGTATTCTAGTTGACATACAAATGAACACAATCAGGATGGCTTCAGGCTTTTCCCTAACAATAATAAACACCAGGTGATCAACAATATATAGAGAGTTTCAAAGGAAAAAAAAGGTGTAACACAAGACTTTTTCACACTGTGAATTTATCATTCCCGAATGAAGAGGATGAAGCGATTCTTACGTAGTGATGCTTCAGTAAGCAGACACGCAGAAAGTATTTCAGTTACATGCCAGCCAAGTTCCGTCAGTTACATAAACTTCCTAAAAATTCACTAGGAAGTTTTCTAAAAAAATATAAAGAACTCAACTATGGCATAAAATTGTAGGAAGTGTGAAAATTATTTTAATAGTACAATCAACTATACTTGTACAAATATAGTCACACAAATGAATTCTTAAAAGATTAATTCATATTTTAATATTCAACAGCAGTGATCTGTGCTTATTATCTTAGATAATATTCAAAAAACCAGAAAGCATATGGGAGAAATAAAAGCATATTAATTCCTTATTTTAGAATACTATCTTATTTTTCACATAAAACCAGTATTTTCCTAATTATTATATGTTTTGATTGAATTTTTATAAACAATTGCAACTATGTGAATCAGAAATAGGAAACAAATTTTAACCACTATCTGAAATGGGAAAAAAATCTTAAACATTGGATACAAAAACAAATAACAAAAACCAGAAGCCAATAAAGAGAAACCACCAATTTTCCATGTGAGAGATAAACAAACACTAAAGGAAGCGTGAAAATAGTGTGACATAAAAATTAAATGACAGAACAAACGAAGATAGCTAAAAGCCAAGTACTGTATTTTAAGTATATCTGACCATCTTGAAGATAGCTAAGTGTCCTATTAAACTTCAGATGGTCAGATATACTTAAAATACTGCATCAAGTTGCCTACAAAAGACAAATCCAAAAAAAAGATACTCTCAAAACGAAAACTAAGGAGAAAAAAAAAAATACGTCAAGAATAACTAAAATAAAGTAGACTATTAACAGCACACAAAATTACAGCAAAAAAACTATCAGATGTAATCTAACACTAATTTTATGTTAATCATGGTACCATTCATAATGATGATATATATCTCTTATATCCAGAATCATAGTATTAAAATATATAAATCAAACACTTAAAATTTTTAATGTATTTTATTATGATTTAAGACCAATTTTTACAATTTGTATCATTTTGCCATATATCAACCCAGAACTTTCCCTGTTATTTTGTTCTAGCTGTCCCCTACCCAGCAGCATTTTTCCCCTTTCGTCTGGAACTTCCTGTGATCTTTTGACTGAAGTCTGGCCCCCCTTACCCAAGCATCTTGGCTCCAGCGAAGAGCCTCTCAGACAACCCTGTGTACAAGTTAAAACGTTTGTTGGTCATTGTCGTGATTGGAATTGTGTCCCCCCCAAAATGTGTGCAGCCACGTGGCTGGGATACGGTTCCCAGTATCTTGGGACTGTCCTCCATTGTGTGGTTTTGCTAACCTGTATGTTAAAGGGTTAGGGTGGGGCTGTGAATTCCTGCTGTGCGGGGAGTTTCCCTGGAGTATGGCTTGCCCCACCCTTAATGCTTTTAGCTTGCAAGGAATAAAAGGAAAAAGAAACAAAGGACAATTTGAGAACCTTGCTACCATCAAGCAAGCAGCACCGGGAGCAGAGCACGTCCTTCAGACCAGAGGTTCTTGCGTGAGGACGCTCCCTGAACAAAGACTGATGCAATACTGGACTTTCCTCCAGAGCCGACAAGGGAAAGTCTTTCCCTGGAGCAGACACCCTGAATATGGAATTGCAACCTACCGGACTGTGTAAGAATAAATCTTTCTTTGTTAAAGCCATCCACTCTGTGGTATTTCTGTTAGAGCAGCCCTAGCTGACTAAAACAGAATTGGTACCAGGAGTGGGGTGCTGCTCTAGCAAATACCTAAAATGTGGAAGCCACTTTGAAACTGCGAATGGATAGAAGATTCAGAAGGAACGAAGAAGGCGCAGATGGTGAGAAACAACAGAGGACTGGCGGCAACGGCAGCGGCAGCGGCAGCAGCAGAACCAGAGGCAGCGCAGGAGCCGACCCGTGGAGCGAGGGAGGTCAGTGCCCGCACAGTTTTCCTCACAGAACGGGGTGTCTCTGGGCACTTGAATCGGTGGAGCTGGCCTTGCTGACCCACGGAGTGAGAGAGTTGAGTGCCTTTGGGCAGGACGCTTTCCAGCAAGAGTGGGGTGCCTCCGGGCACTTAAACCAGTGGAGCTACAGAGCTTTGGAACACTTGCCCGGCACGGCAGATGTGGGCCTGAGGCCCGGGCCATGCAGCCACAGGAAGCTGAAGCTGAAGAGACAAATAGCATGAGAAGCTGAGCTGCCTCAGTCTCAAGAGGTATGGCCATGACCTCAGGGGTTTGAAAGGGTGGAACCACGGCGTGCTGTGTTCGTAAGGGTGGAATTGCCACTCAGTTGGGCTTAGGGTGCTCCTAAAGCCAATGGGACAGAGTTTCTGTCCAAGTGGGCCTTGAAGGCAGAGTTGTAGCACAGGGCTGGAGGTCTCCACTCAGAAACCGGAGAGTGTGGCCGATACCTAGAGTCTGGAGAGCATTGCTGTTGTGTACAATGTCTCAGAAAATGTAAGAGTATTTCCAAAGCTTTGAGGGCTAATGTAATGTGTTCTGTTGACTTGCCTGTTGCCTGTTAATGCCTTCTAAGTTTCACAGATGTAGAAGAGTTTTTGTATTTTGGACTTGGAACTGATTTAAGACTTCTGTTATGGATGGACATAATTTTGCTATGGTGAGATGAATGTGTTAAATGTTTTGTGATGTGATTTTTGGGTTGTCAAAGGGTAGGATGTCGTGGTTGGAATTGTGTCCCCCCAAAAATGTGTGCAGCCACGTGGCTGGGATATGGTTCCCAGTATCTTGGGACTGTCCTCCATTGTGTGGTTTTGCTAACCTGTATGTTAAAGGATTAGGGTGGGGCTGTGAATTCCTGCTGTGGGGGGAGTTTCCCTGGAGTATGGCTTGCCCCACCCTTAATGCTTTTAGCTTGCAAGGAATAAAAGGAAAAAGAAACAAAGGATAATTTGAGAACCTCGCTACCATCAGGCAAGCAGCACCGGGAGCAGAGCGCATCCTTCAGACCAGAGGTTCTTGTGTGAGGACGCTCCCTGAACAAAGACTGATGCAATACCGGACTTTCCTCCAGAGCCGACAAGGGGAAAGTCTTCCCCTGGAGCAGACACCCTGAATATGGATTTGCAACCTACCGGACTGTGTAAGAATAAATCTTTCTTTGTTAAAGCCATCCACTCTGTGGTATTTCTGTTAGAGCAGCCCTAGCTGACTAAAACAGTCATCAGCCTCACTCTATGTTTTGTACAATCGAGTCTTTCTCTGGGGAGCTGTTGCTGGTGCTAGATGTGGTTTGGGGTTAGGCAGTCAGTGGTGATGTTCCCAGGAAGCCCTCCATTCAGAAAGACTATCAAATGTAGTCTTTTGGTACAGTTCTAGCTCTGTCCTTGAATCCTTCTCCTGCTGTGTGAGGGCTCTGTTCCATGTACTCCATCTGGGCTGTCATTGGTGGTGTCTGGGCAACATCTACTTCCTCTGGTCCTGTGTTCAAATAGACTCTGGCTCATATAGCCTCTTCCATCTGGTGGGCTCACGTTTCCCTCCTCTTCTTGATGTCCACAGTTTACCTCCAGTTCAAGTGGACTGGGACCATTTGGTGCTAATTAGATGGCAGCTTGCTAGCTTTTAAGATCCCAGAAGCTACTCACCCAGGCGATATGTGGAACATTATCTTAAGAGAGAAAGAAAAAGCTCGGGCATGCCAATTAGTTTGAATGTCCCCTGAGAGCATGGGCCCCAGATCCCAGACCCTGTTTCTCAGTCCTTTCAAAGAGGTGGGCCACATTAAGGGAACAATTTGGTTTTGAAATGGAGTAGTTGTGAGCACCCCATTTCTAGTGTGTGCTGTCACATCCTACACCCAAACCTAATCCTAACCACTGTCTACTTTGTAAAAATCCCTCTCTCTCCCTACCCTAGTAACGGTCAAAGATTGATTTCTTCTGTGCTTAAATGGTTTGTTGCATCCTTATAATAATGGTCTCATACAAAATTTGTCCTGTGTCTGGTAATTTCACTCAGAATAACTTCCTCTAGATGGTCTCACGTTGACAGACATCTCTATAGGCCAGCACTGTTTCTTATTATTGCATAATATTCCACTGTATGATTATACCATAGTTCATTTAACCATTCGTCTGTTGATGGGCATCTAGGTTGCTTCCAATTTCTTGCCACTGAGGATAGAGCTGTAATAACCACCGGCGTGTATGTATCTGAGTGGTGACCATTACTTCTCTGGGATAAATTCCAATAAGTGGGATTGGTGGGTCATACGGTATTTCTATTTCTAGTTTTCTAAAGAAGCACCGAATTGATTTCCATACTGGTTAACTTATTTTACAGTCCCACCAACAGTGTAAAAGAGTTCTAATCTCTCTACATCCTCTCTAGCAATTGCCATTTTGTGTTTTTTGCATTATTGCCACCCTTGTTGGGGTGAGACAGTATCTCATGACAGTTTTGATTTGGATTTCTCTAATGGTTAGCAATCATGAGCATTTCCTCATGTATCTGTTGGCAAACTGTATGTCTTCTTTGGTGAAGTGTCTGTTTATGTCTTTTGCCCAATTTTTAATTGGGCTATCTGTCTTTTTCTTGTAGAGGTTTTGCAGTATCTTGTAGATTTTAGAGAGATCAGGCATCAGTTGGAAACATGGTGGGCAAATATTCGTTCCTACGCTGTAGGCAGTCTTTCTATGCTTTTGAGGAAGGTTTTGGAAGAGCATGAGAGTAAGTCAAACATTTTTAGAAGTAACTAGAAACTCAGACAACTGGAGTGGGAACTTCAAACTATATTGTCAAATGGACAGTAATAAAGATCAAGACCCTGAGAGTACAAGCAGGCTGGCTTCATGGGTATATTTTAACTTTAAAACAATTATAGCTAATAGAAGCCTTTGAAATGATACCTATTAAATATTTACAGAAATCAGTACTAATGACAGTAGATTTTGGAGTCAACTTGCAGTTGCTGTCTCCAGGGTTTCCTAAATGACTCCTTTGCAAATAAAGGATAGAACTAGAGAGATATGTAGAACAAAATTCTAAATCACAATAAAGAAAAACCAGACTTACCGGCCTAACACAGACTGGAGAAACCTCGAGAATATGGCCACTGGATACCCTTTGCTCAGGAATGAAGTTACTCCTGAGGTTCACCCTTCAGCCAAAGAATAGATGGGCCCATCAAACCAAACAAGACTAAAGGGCACACCAGACTACAGCCAAGGACTAGAAGGCAAAAGGGTACAGGAAAGCTGGTAATCAGGAACCCAAGGTTGAAAAGGGCGCACTGACACACCAAGGCCATGAAACAATGTGTATACCAACACGGTTAAGTGAGAAGCTACTTTGTCCTATAAATCTCCATCTACAATACAAAAAAAAGGAGAAAGCTGGAAAAGAAAAAGTGTAGCGTCTGGTTCTCACTGCCTTTACCTATAAAACAGTAGTAACAATAATAACAGTACCCACCTCACAGAATTGTTATGAGGATTGAGTAATGCCTACAAAATGCTCAGCACTGTGCCTAGAATAAAAACGCAAATACAGGTTTTGGCTACTAGTATCATCAATATCATGTCACAAACAAAAGTCTTCATACAAGGTCCAACAATCAAGTCAGTGAATTTAATGGTTCTAAGAGCTACTGACCTCACTGCTGTGTATCACTACAGTGACCTTCAAAGTACTCCCCTTGGAAAGCTAGGCACTGATGCCAGCCCCTAGTCCACCCTTCAAAGCAATTTTGCAGCTCTTTCTGGAATGGCCATTACACACGATGGAAAGGTGGCAAGTTCACAAAGTGAATTGTATAGTTATCTGTGAGGGAGTTTTTAGCCAGTAAACAAGTAACTACATTGGAAGACTCTCCCTACTCACCTGATCTGGCCTCCAGTGACCTTTTTCTTTACCAAAAGATAAAGGAAGACATTTGGATGGCATTCAGGACATCAAGGGTAATACAACAACAGCTCTGATGGACATTCCAGAGAGTTCCAAAACTGCTTCGGAAAGTGGACTGTGTGCTGGTGTTGGTGCATAGCTTCTCAAGGGCAGTACTTCGAAGGTGACTGTAGTGATATTCAGCAAGGAGTAGGACTTTTTCTAGCATGAGTTCACAAACTTAATTGTCAGCCCTTATATATTCCAAAGATTAAAAGTATACAGTTGATAACATATAATTACAATAAAGATAAAAAAGAAAAGGCAAAGACTTAAGTTTAAACACGTAAAAAGAGGGAGAAAATCAAATTCTTTGAGTTTTGAAAACCTTTCCTAAACAAGCATGTATTAAAAAAAACCTAAGTAGAATTCCAGATTTGTGAGAAACAACAATATTTTAGTCACTTAAAAGATTTTAAAATAACATCTGACTCAGCCAAAGCTGCACTCAGAAACAAATTAAACAAACCAAAGCTGTACTCAGAAACAAATAAACATAAATTAAACATTTAATTCCCACAGGGGGAGGGAAGCCATAAGAGAGTAGAGGGAAGAAAACATTAAAATGCAGGCAGAAACAGATAAACATCAGAATTTGTATGTAATTCCAGCACTTGGTTCTTAAGGATGCATGAAAGAAATGGAGAAAGAAAAACACAAAAACAAACCTAACTGACATTTCTGAACAAGAGAAAAGAGAAAGCATTAACAGTTACATGCAAATAAATATATATTATGCCAACAGATAAGAAAATCTAAATTTACGATCTTATGGGAAGACATAAATTAACAAAATCAAGTCAAGCAAAACATAGAAAAATGTTCTGTGTTATCTATATTCATGGAAGAATTTTAAAGTCAACAAAGGATTACTTTCATTAAAATAAAAATGGTGTTATAGATTCAACAGCATCCCTTCCCCCCACTCATCCACCCAAATACTTTGGAATCTTAACCCCTCCACCTGTGGATGCAGGCTGTCTCTGTTACATTAATGAGGCCTTATCAGTGTGGGGTGTTTCCTACATGGAACTGCTTCTGAGTTATAAGAAGAACAGATGAGACAGAGAAGCACAGCACAAATAGGAGGTGGGGCCAGGACAGACACCACATAAAGATGGCCAACGAACAACAGGGCTGCAGAAGATGAAAGAGATGGGATCTTTCCCCCAGGACCTATAGAGAGAGAGAGGCTTTCCTCATAGAAGGTACTGTGAATTTGGATTTCTAGCCTCCTAAACTCTAAGATGGAAACCCTAGTGTCATAGTGGTTAACTACTACAGCTGCTAACCTGGTCGGCAGTTCAAATTCGCCAGGCACTCCTTGGAAACTCTGTGGGGCAGTCTACTCTGTCCTATAGGGTTGCTATGAGGCAGAAATGACTCAAAGGCAGTGAATTTAGTTTTTTTTTATATTTTGGTTAAACCGTAAGAGAAAACCTTGGTGGCACAGCAGTTAAGATCTACGGCTGCTAAGCAAAAGATTGCTGGTTGGAATACACCAGGAGGTCCTTAAAAACTCACTAGGGCAGTTCTACTCTGTCCTATAGAGTTGCTAAAAGTTGAAATTGACTCAATGGCCCCCGTTAATGGGGAAACTGTAAGAAAATACATTTCTGTTCTTTAAAGCCACACACTGTGATAGTCCTGTTACAGCAGCACTGGGAAACTAGGAGAAATGCCTCTAGGTTTAAATAGCTTGTACAGGTGTATTTCAAGCAGGACTTCAAACCAGTCTGCACTGGTTCAGTCAAGACTTAAAGTGAAACAGGAACAGACCAAAGTTTTACAATTTGGCAGGTTTGGCACCAGAAAGATAACTCAAGAGAGAAAAATTATAGGTTGAGAGATGTGGAAGGGGATTAGTAGCTTGCTACAGGAGACTGGATTAAGGCAGGACTGCAGGAGAGAAAGCAACATTCTGAGTCCCCAGCCACAGTCTCTGAGCAGGTCAGTGCTGTTCTGAACTCTGCTCAAAATCCAAAGGTAAGAGATGTGGTTGCTATGCAATGCATATACTACTGCTCTTGTTCTCTAAAAGGGAGATGAGGTTTCTAGTAGAGCTTTGATGCATAATTTTTCCTGTCCAGGTTACCCTTCTGGTTCACCATAACTTTAAAAATCCACCTGCACCCATTCTTGTGACTTCCTCAACCATGACTGAACCTAGAAGAACTGGTTGTGCCCTGACTTCAAAGAGCAATTAAATAAATTTTTGTTATCTAAAGAGATTCAGACATTTGCTTTAAGTTCATTTACAAAGTTAACATAACAATGAAGTCAAATGCAGATGAAGGAGGGACAGAGAGATAGGTGATTTATGAATCACAACTCGAAACCCAAAATAAAGCAGTGGCTAAACTCAGCAGTATAACTGAATAAATTCAGATACTTTCTCAGAATCAAGTAATATACTGCCATTTAAAGAAGCGTCTCCTCTCAAATAGTGGGCAGAGAGGTTATTCAAAAATATAGTAGTATCTGTTAGCATTAAAAAAAAAAATGCAACAAACTACCTCCATCTCTATCATTAGAAAACCAGCCATCAAACATACATTACACACACATACTATGTAAATATACAAAGCCATTAAAAATGAAAGCTTTGACTTCCAGATTCTGTTGTGACATGTAAAGAGTTTGGAAGTCATCACTCCCATCCAAACAATGAAAAAAGCTGAACAAGTTGCAAAACGACTCTTCCTAGGTCCATCAGAGACTTGATATCGATGGGCAAGCCACTGCCCAGTAACCTGGAGACAGGTAAATACAGAGCATCACAGATTACCTGCTGCAGAAGCCTAGAAGAAGAGCCCCTGGAAAGGAAGCCCCATCCTGGAGAGGGAGTTTAACCCCAGATTAGGAACCAAGAGGTACACTTAACCTGTACTGATGAATTGCTGGTGGCTCAGTGTGGAAGGAAGAGTTTGCCAGTTAAAATCTGCAGGGCCCTAGTATAAGCCCCCCTAACTTTCACAAGCTTTATCGCCCTACAGAGTTCTGACTGGGAAAATCAGAGAAAAACTCCTTTGCGCTTCCAGCAGAGGGAGGAAAAAGTAACCATTCTGAAACATGACCAGATCTCTCTGCTCTCCTTAACAAGACCTGTCTTCAAGGGAAACTATTTTATCAGAGCCTAACCATGAGTCGGATCTGACTCGACGGCACTTGGCTTGGTAACCAAAGTGGGAGATAGGAAATACCCAACTCAAGTTCCCTCTACGGGAATTACCTACTGGAAAGGGAAACTGAGATGCACTTGAGAGGGTCACAGCCCAGGGGGATAGCTCACTAAGAGACTGAGACCTCACCGTGGATTACAGAACACTTTTCTCTCCCCAGACCTAACCACCATATTAATACTACTGCTGGAGAGCAACAGTGGATTACAATAGAAAGAACTGCAATGCTCAGAGTTTACTTAAGAAGAAGTCTGTAAGAAAACCCAAAGAAAAACGCAGAGACAAAAACATGGAACCTAGAGGAAAATTTACACTTTGACATCTACAACTACCAAACCAAACTAAATCTGTTGTGATTAATTCTGACTCACAATGACCCTCCAGGACAGAGGAGAACTGCCCCCACAGGGCTTCCAAGGAGCAGATGACAGATTTGAACTACCAATCTTTCAGTTATCAGGTAAATGCTTAACTACCACATCACCAGGGCCAACTACAACAAATAGTAAACCCAGCCAGTTCCCTGCCAAATAAACAAACATCACACTAATAGTCTGTTTACTTTCGCTCCTTTTACATTATACATGGCTTTTAACAATAAGAAATAAAAAATCACAAAGTACGTCAAAAACGTACACACACGGTCTATGATGAGATAGAGCAACCAGATTTAAATACAGTAGAGATTTTGGCAGTATTTGAATGTGATTTTAAAATAATACATTATGGGCTCTGATCGAAAAAATGGGTATCAGGCAAAAACAGGTAAGTAGAAAGCAGAAACTTTAGTAAAAAGGAAACATTAGAAACCAGAAACACAGTGACAAAGGAAGAATGCTTCTGACGGCCTCATCTGTAGACTGGAAATGGCCAGGAAAGAATCAGGGAGCTTGAAGACATGTTACTAGAAAACTCCCAAGCTGAATATTTAAAAAACACTGTAAGACTATTACAATAGGTATAATATACATGCAATTAAAATGTTAAAAGACAGAGGAGAAAGGACTACTGAAAAACAACTGAAGTAATACTGGCTGAAATTTCCCCAAATGAATGTGAGACACCAAAACACAAACCAATAAAATGCACAGAATACCAAGCAGAATAAATACAAACAATGATAACAACAAAACAAGCCACTACCTGAGTTCAGAATCTATTATACGGCCAACATCATCAAAATAGGCTGGTATTCATACAACAACAGCCACACAGAACAGTCAAACAGAATTGAGAATCCAGATCTAAAATCATCCACCTATGTCCCGCTGAAATTTGACAAAGGCCTAATTTCCATAAACTGGAGAAAAGACAGCCTCTTTCACAAATGATACTGGCAAACTAGATGCCCATCTACAACAATATGAAACAAGACCCATACTTCACACTACGTACAAAGGCTAACTCAAAATGGATCAAAGACCTAAATATAAAATCTAAAATGATAAAGACCATGGAAGAAAACAGGGACAACCGTAGGAAACACACATAGACTAAACAGAATATAAAACATCATTAACAGTGCACAAACACCAGAAGAAAAACTAGCTGGAAGCTCCTAAAAATCAAACACTTATGCTCATCCAAAGACTTCACCAAAAGAGTAAAAAGACAATCTACAGACTGGGAAAAAATTTTGGGCTATGATAAATCTGATTAGTGTCTAATCTCTAAAATCTACAAAATACTGTAAAACCTCAACAACCAAAAGACAAATAACTCAATTGAAAAATGGGCAAAAGATATAAACAGGTACTTTATCAAAGAAGACATACAGATGGCTAACAGATATATCAGGAAATGTTAATGATCATTAGCCATCAGAGAAATAAAAATCGAAACAACAATGAGATACCATCTCATCCCATCAAGGCTGGATTAATGCAAAAAACAAAACATAATACATGTTGGAGAGGCTGCGGAGATACTAGAACACTTACACATTGTTGGTAGAAACATAAAATGGTACAGCCACTTTAGAAATGTATTTGGCCATTTCCTTAAAAAACCTGAAATAGAAATACCACACAATCCAGCAATTCCACTCCTTGGAACATATCCTACAGAAATGAGACATATGCACACCCATGTTTACTGCAGCACTGTTCACAACAGCAAAGAGATGGAAACAACCTAGGTAGCCATCAACGGATGAACTGATAAATTATGGTATATTTACACAATGGAATACTATATAATGACAGAGAACAATCAATCTGCAAAACATCTCATAACATGGATGAATCTAGAAGCCATTATGTTGAATAAAATTAGCTGCAAGAGGACAAATACTTTGTGAGATCACTATTATAAGAACTCAAAACACAGAAGAAGACATTCCTTGATTGTTAGCAGGGTGGGGAAGGATATTTGCTAACTAGATAGTAGACAAGAACTGTTTCAGGTGAAAAGAAGGATGACAAACATTACAGGGGAAGTCAGCACCACTGGACTAAACCAAAGTCTAAGATGTTTCCTGAATACAATCAAATACTTCAAAGGACAGAGTAAAAGAGGAAACACCCAGGTCAACTGGCATATTAAGAAAATGTTCTACATTCCACTTTGATGAATGGCATCTGAGGTCTTAAAAGCCACCAAGCAAAGGAGAATAAGGAATACCAGAGACACAAGGAAAGAATGAGCCCAAGAGACAAAGAATCATATAAACTAAGAACATCACAATGTGAGGGACTCCATAAACCTGAGGCCAGAAAATCTAGATGGTGCATGGATCCCACCACTGACTGCACCTACAGACAATACAACAGAGTCCCTGATAGAGCCAGAGAAATGTAGCATGCAGAGCACAACTTCTGATAAAACGAACAGACCTGATGCTCCGAGACTGGAGGGTCCTCAGAAGACATGGACCCCTAGACTCTCTGCTAGCCCAGAACTAAAACCATTCCTAAAGCCAACTCTGCAAAGATTAGACTGAATTACAAGACATGTCTTGGAGGAAGCACAACTAGAGTGCTTTTTCGAAACACGTCTCTCACCTTCTTCAAAAGCTAGAAATGATTCAACTTAGTGGGGAAGGCAGGTCAAAAGCCTGAGAGCTGAGGAAGCTGCAGAAGAAGTCTGAAGCTGCCAGAGGTCGGTTCACAAGGTTTAAGCAAAGCAGCCATCTCCATAACAGAAAAGAAAGGTGAAGCAGCAGGTGTTGATGTAGACGCTGCTGCCAGTTATCCAGAAGATCCAGCTAACTTGTGAGGGTCGCCACACTCAACAACAGATTTTCAATGCAGACAAACTAGTCTTAAACTGGAAGAAGATGCTGTCTAGGGTTCATAGGGCTAGCAAGGAGAAGTAAATGCCTGGTGTCAAAGCTTCAAAGGATAGGCTGACCATCTTGCTAGGGGCTAAAGCAGCTGGTGACTGTAAGGAGAAGCTAATGCTTATTCACCATTCTGAAAATCCTAGGACCCTTCAGAATTATGCTAAATCTACTTGCCTGTACTCTATAAACAGAACAACAAAACCTGGATGACAGCACATGTGTTTACCACATCGTTTACTGAATATTTTAAGTCCACTGTTGAGACCTACTGCTCAGGAAAAAAAAAAAAACAACCGTTCTAAAATATTACTGCGCACTGACAATACACCTGGTCATCCAAGACCTCTGATGGAGACGTACAGAGGGGTTACGTTGTTTTCACGGCTGCCGACACAACATCCCTTCTGCAGCCCATGGGTCAAGGAGTAATTTATTTATTTATTTTACGAGGAGTAATTTAAACTTTCAAATGTTTTGATTTAAAAAATATATTTCATAAGGTTGTAGCTGCAATAGATAGTGATTCCCCTGATGGGTCCAGGCAAAGTAAACTCGAAAACCTTCTGGAAGGAATTCATCACTCTAGATATCATTAATAACATTCCTGATTCATCGGACAGCATCAAAATATCAATATTAACAGGAGTTTGGAAGCAGTGATGCCAAACCCAGCGGGTAACTTCGAGGGGTTCAAGACTTTAGTGGAGAAAGTGACTGCAGATACAGTGGAAACAGCCAAGAGGTAGAAGTGGAACCTGCAGATGTGACTGAAATGCTGCAGTCTATGCCAGAACGTTAACGAGTGAACAGTTGCTTCTTAGGGATGAGCTAAGAAAGTGGTTTCATGAGATGGTGACGATGTTGTCAAGACTGGTGAAGTTACAACAAAGGATTCAGACTACTACATAAACTTAGCTGATACAGCAGCAGATGGGTTTGAGATGTAAGCAGACTGACTCCAGTTTTACAAGTTCTACTGTGAGCATAAATGCCATCACACAGTATCGTATGCTACATAAATTTTTAATCAAAGGAAGGGTCAACTGATGAGTCATATTTTGTTGTTTCTTATTTTAAGTAATTGCCATAGCCACCTGAACCTTTGTGACCACCACTCTGATCAGTCAGGAGCCATCGACACCAAGGTAAGACTGTCCACCAGCAAAAAAATGACTCATTGCAGGCTCACATGATGGTTAGCAATTTTTACCAATAAAGTAGTTTTAAATTAAGATATGTACTTTTGTTTTTCAGTTATCCTATTGTAAACTCAACTCATAGTCACACTATACCCTGTATGACAGGAAAGGACTGCCCTATAGGGTTTCCAAGGAGCAGGTTTAAGTTAGCAAGCATAGGTCTCAACGACTATGCCAACAGGGCTCCTGACAGAGTATAGTATAGTGTAAACATAACTTTTATATGCAGTAGGAAACCAAAAAATCTGTGTAACTCACTTTACTGTAATACTCGTATTATTGCAGTGATTTGGAACCAAACTCGCAAATCTCTGAGGCATGCCTGTGTAACATTCCGGATAAAGCAGAGCTATCGACACAGTAAGAAGATCAGGGAAGCATGACGCGTTTGGGGGCAGTGAAATTATTCTGTGTGATACTGTAAGGGTGGATACTTGACAATATGCATTTGTCAAAACCCATGCAACTATATAACACACATATATATATAACAACACTAATATAACACATATATAACACATAATTTATACTATGAACCTTAGTTAATAACTGTATCAACACTGGTTCATTGATTGTAACAAACATACCACACTAATGTAAGCTGTTAAACGGGGAAATTGTACAGATGGGGGACGTGGGGGACTTACGGAAACTCTGTACTAAGCAATTTTTCTGCAAACCTAAAACTGCTCTAAATAAGTTCACTTAAAACAAAAAAGTAAAACTACATTTAACAACCCTAGAAAATGTTTACTGTGTATTACTACGTTATAAAAACATGGACTGCCAAACAGTCAATGCAGTATCATCCTATTTACCTAAAAATTACATGTGTCTAACTTTCCAAAGATATGAAGAAACCAAGATCAAAATGGACACTCACAATAATGCTAAGACTTATGCCTGACTAACAAGAATTTCAGATAACATTAGCTGTTAACAGTTTTTCTTTTTTCCATATATATAAAACATTTAACTACTTTTTAAAAGCTGTGTTCATAACAAAAAAGAGTTTGTGAAACTGGGTACATTTAAAGAAAGTGAGACATGGGGAGTGTGTGACACGTGGCTTTCATATGCAAAAAGGAGAACACTCTGTGTAGACCAGCAATGTTTACACAAAACAGACATTTCAGGTAAGGTTTGCAAACAATGGCAGGGGATACTGTCATCGTCATCATCACCAATGTTAACATCCTGGTTGCCATCACATTCCCATAAACAAGCATCTCAGGGTTGGTGATGCCTTAAGTCCAAGAATGGACTAAGCTTAGCATTTTCCCCTTTAGGAGGCCTTCTTGCGGCAGGACCACCATGCGCTAGCCTCCAGGGACCACCACCTCTTTGCAAACAGGATTCTAGGGTCATCATGCTAACTGAGTCACCTCATACAGCAGCCACCAGGAGAGATCTAGTTCTGCCCAGGCAGCCAATGGCTAACAGTAAAATGGTAACACAGTGTGCCTCAGGTGCCAGCGAGTCTCCAGGACCAGCCTGGGACCTAAGGTCATCTAGAAGACCAGCAAGCCAGCCAAGTGCCGTCGAGTTGGATCTGACTCATGGTGACCCTAGGGGCCAGAGTCTGGCTTTAAAACTTGGCTTCTTCACCCCTTTATGGCCTCTCACCTCCACCTAACACACCTAAGAGCTAACCTGTGTTACCTTAATCTACATTGTAGTACTCGAGGATTAGGCTCTGGTCACTCTAGGACTTGCTATCAATCAGGTGGCAGCAGAATGACATTTACTTTGCTATTCTTGTTTATTTACCTAGACCTGTTGCTGGCGAGTTGATTTTGACTCACAGCAACCCTGCAGGCCACAGAACTATCCCACAGGATTTCCAAGGCTGCTATCTTGATACGGAAGCTGACTGCTACCTCTTTCTTCTGTGGAGCAGCTGATGTTCAAACCACTGACCTTTCACTTAGCAGCTGAGTGCTTAACCACTGTGCCACCAGGTTTCCTTTATTTACTTATTCCTAATCATCAATTCCAAAAGTCAAACCTTTTGAAAAATCTGTCTCATGTTTGGTAGTAAAAGCCAACTTAATGTTTACCATCGGTGCCCCATTTGGTATGAACATACATAACTTTTGTGGCAAAACTATTAGTCTACTTGATTACAAGGTATTATCTTAAAAATGATGGCTATACCACAATACCTTTCTAGAATTAAAAAAAAAAAAGAAAAAATCAATTCTAAAATATCTGTGTCTTCAGAATTTAGACAAGGAACTAGGGGCCTGTGCTAATCTCTGTCCTAAAGAAGCTCACAAAAGACCCAGAGGAAGAAGAACTATGAAACAAGAGGACCTTTCCAGCACAACTGTGTAAAAGGGCTGTGGTGGGCTTTCACAATGAGGGCTGCAACCCCACAGCAGGGGCCACTCCAAGCTGGTTCTCTGAAGGAAGGGAGACAAAGTATGTTTTGAGGAATACTTCAATTTAGAAGAGTTCAGAGGAGAGCGGAGAATGCCCTGAAGTGAAGACAGAGCAACAAGCACTACATCTCTGGAAAGGGTGCTAACTCAGCTTGAATGCATCCACGTTCGCGGGAGCGGATGGCAACACACGGCCAGTTGCAGCAGTCCTCTCAGGCCACGAACACGGACTCTGTTGTCAGGGTTCCGTGTTACTTCTCAAATGGGAAGGAGCATTAGAAACAGTGCTTTCGGAAGAGCCACATCGAAGGTGAACTGACTGACTTCAACTAGGTCCTTGTAGCAATTCAGACAGGAGAGCCTGGAGACTGGACTGAGAACAGAAATTGAGAGACAGAAACTCATCTGACAGGCACGCCAAAGGAAGACTCAGAAGGCCATACAAACAACCCACAGCTCAGGCATATTAGCTGTCATGGATTGCATTGTGTCCCCCCAAAAATACATGTGTTGATTCCACTTGGCTATGAGTCCCAATATGGTGCCATCCCTCCCTTGTGTTGTGAACCCTGCCTCTGTGATACCGACGACGGAGAACGGGCTGCAGCTGCGGAGGCAAGGCAGGACTCGAGCTACCAGCTGTGGGAGAGAAAGAGAGAGATGAGCAGAGCTGGGGACCTCACACCACCACGAAGGCAGCACTGAGAGCACAGCCTGTCCTTTGGACCTGAAGTTCCTGTGCTGAGATGCTCTCACTAGATTTGGACTCAGCCTACCCGACCATGATAATTCCTCCTACTGAGTGAACCTGTAACTCATAAATGGATTTGCAGCTTACCAGACTGTCAATAAAATTTCTCCTCACGAA
Organism: Heterohyrax brucei; assembly: GCA_028571685.1. Lineage (NCBI taxonomy): Eukaryota > Metazoa > Chordata > Mammalia > Hyracoidea > Procaviidae > Heterohyrax > Heterohyrax brucei. The sequence continues at coordinate 65,956,603 of CM053155.1, read as the reverse complement.
ACCATCCACTCGTGGTATTTTCTGTTAGAGCAGTTCCAGGTGACTAAGACACTAGCCAACCCAGAGTTAGGCAGCCAGGGAACTGCTGTGTTTTAGCCTAGAACAATATGCAATAAATTTTCCAGAGTCAACACTGAATGCTTATACATGAAAAGGAAGAATGAATGCTTTGGTTTTTGGTCTTTAATATGAGTTTTAAAAAGAATTACCAAGAAAAAGAAGGGACTGGTTTAAAAAATTACAGGAAAGACGCTACAGGAAATTCAATAATCATCATAAAGGGGAGAAAACTTTACAACTGACAAACCTAATATTACTTACAGAAATCCTCATGCCACAGTGGTTAAGAACTACAGCTGCTAACCAAAGGTCGGCAGTACGAATCCACTAGGCAACCCTGGAAATTGTATAGGGAGCTCTACTCTGTCCTAGAGGTTATATAGTAGTTGGAATCAACTCTATAGAAATGAGCTTGGGTTTTTTTGGGGGGGGGTTAACATCACTTCTGCTTGTTCTGTTGATCAGAAACACCTTTATGTTCAATGACATACATTCAGCAATGAATCAAAGCATGTAGAAATATATTACTTCTACCTGAGCTCCTCCCTCGAACTTCAGACTTAGATTCCATTTCCCATCTGGCATCTACATTTGAATTCTAAATTTACCTCTAATTGTCCAAACAATGATTCCCTAGTATTAATAGTTAACATTTTCCATATGTCAGCCACTGTTTGGAGAAACTTCTAAATATTAGCTTATTTAATCCTCACAATAACCCCCATGAGATATATATTATCATTTTCCTTCTTAACTTATACCCGAGGCTACTAAGTCACAGAGTGGCTAAGTGACTTGTCCAAGGTCATGAAGCTAGAAAAGAGAAAACCCAGAATCCTAACACAGACAGTCTAGTGCCAGGGCCCATGTCTGTAACCATTATGCTACACTGTCCTCCAGCTCTGGATGGGGAAAGCCTGCTCTTCAAGTTGCTCATCTGAGAAATTTAGTCACCCTTTATTCTTCTTTTCCTTTAACACTGTACATCTAATTCTTCAGCATATCTCCTGTCTCTACCTTCAAAAAGCATCCAGAATCCAACTACTACTCACCACCTCTATTGCTACCACCCTGTTCAAAACCACCATCATTTTTCAGCTGGACTACAGAAACAAGCCCCAAGTGGGTTTCCACATTCTGGCTTTGCATCTTCCACTTCCAACTCCAACAAGTCTACCAGTAATACAGCCACTTTTAAAATACTGACCCTTGAAAGACCTAGGTCAGCTCACATACCTCTTGTGCTCTAAAACCTACACTGGCTTCCTACCTCTCTCAAAGTCCCTCTAATTACCCTCCTGGCTTCCCATAGGTTAGCATCCTGAGGTGTCCTGCTCTTCTCTCCAGTGTTTCCTCCAGTTCAGCCACTCTGGCTTCTTTGTTGCCCCCTAGGTGTACCTGGTACACACCCTCTTCAGGGACTTTGCCCTTGCTATTTTACCTGATGGGTACTCTCTTGCCAGTCATCCAAATGGTCACCCCATGCTTCCTGTCTCAGGTCTTTGCTAAACCCATCTTCTCGTGAGGTTTTTCCCAATCATCTTGTTTTATACTGGAACCCTTGACCCTGTACTCCCCAACTCCCACCCTTGTTTTATTAGTCTCCATTGTAGTTAATATAGTCTTATACTATATAAATTAATTGTACTGTCTCCTCTCCCTTATTCCTCTCAATGACACTGTAAAAGCAGAGATTTTTATTAGTTTTATTCACTCTTTTCCCCGGTGACTAGAAAAACTACCTGTCACACAGTAGGTAATCAAAACTTTGCTGAATGAATGAGAAAAGAAAGAGCTCAATATGAATATAAAACTTTAAGAGGACTATTTCTATTGGGATAGTTCCTTTTTAAAATGGACTTAGATTTCCAGAGATGTAGACATTCTCTTTTTCTCTCATAACTAACAGAAGAAGGAAATCCTGGTTGATCTGATACAGCTACAATAGCCTTTATTTGTGAAAAAACTTCACTTTAATTTTATAGATTGCCAAACGGGATCTGGGTGCTCATAGCTTCCACCACTAAGACTTCCTATCTCCAGACTACAGGTGGACTGGTCAACTGCACTGGACAGACTTATGCCATACACTGATAATACTGTTTCTATCAAGTTCATCAGAAAAGGCAGAGGCAGTCTCTGAGACCATATCCAAGTCAAACATATACCTTAAATGACCCATGATGACATTTACTTCATAATGTTTTGTTCCTTAAATTATTCATTTCCATTAAGCAAGAAAGTTTTACTCCCAGTAACTTGCTTCCAAAGTGATAGTAAAGTGACTAGTTTCCAGTGGATGGCTGAAATAGACTAGTTTGTTTGGATCCACAGATTGATGTCATTTATCAAGAAATGCTCAGATGGCTCTGTTTTTCCTGCTCAAATTACCTTTTGAAATGGGTAGGATCACTATTTCAAAGCTATTCCTTAGCCTTTTTGGGTAAGTAATGAAACTATCCAGTGTTGCGCTATGGCATGAAAATCTACTTATCCTCTCAACAGAGGCATTTGCACACAAAAAACGGAATGTCAACTTTCAATGTCTGGTATGTCACAAAAATATCAAAAGCAAAGCTTAAGACAATAACACCACTTCGTTCTTTGTACTCAAAGCAGATTTCACATATGCACAAGCCACTAGTCAGATACAATAACAATCATATCCTGTATTTGTGTAACTGTAGTTTATGAAATCCTTTCATAAATATTTCAATCTAATAACAACAAGGTCAGCTGGTGCAGACATTTATTACTGTTTTGCAGACAAGAAACCCAGTGTTCAGAGAGATTATTTTAACTCCAGCCTGAGTGTTGGTAAGGTAGTGTTATTAACCAAAGTTACACTACCCAGTTTCAAGTCCACAGTTATATCCCTTTATTTAGATTTGGCAAAGACACTGCTGTTCAAGGCAAAATTTATGGACTGCTAAAGACATACTGAATTTGGATTCTAAATAAAGCACCGAGGTTTTTTTTTCCAGTTTTCAGTGATAGTAAAGTATCTTATTGTAGAATAATTCATCCAGTGAAAGCAACTAGAAAATGTGGATGAAAAACATTAAAAAAAAAAAAACAAAACTATTTGAAGGCACTGGAGAGTTAAAAACGGCAGCTAGGTGCTTCAGAGCCAGGTTTCCAGAAAGAACAGAAACACCTTGAAGGTAGGGTGGATACTCCTGAATGCTTGCTCCCCTCACATACTGTGTCACTAGGAGGCTAAATTAGCTATCTAGGAGGTGACAGCTTTGAGTAGTCTCACGGAGTTGAGAAGGCAATTTGGAGTTTGGGGCTTGTCAAGGAAACGGATCTCTGGTAAACATTCAAATTCCCATTTAGAACTCCTAGCAGTAAAAGAAAACTGGAAATACACTAATTTTTTCAAAATGAAGAAACCAAACTCTATACAATCTCAGCTATAGACATAAGAAGATCTGCCTTATTACAACTACCTACCAGCAAAACTAAATCTCTTTGGTGGATGAGAACATCACCTAGAGCCTTATAACATCTCTATACAAACACAGTAAATGAAATTAAGATTCAGCAGATGGATTTAAAAGCAGATGAGAAACAGCAAGACAGGATCAACAGAGCAGAAGGCAGGTCAACAGGAACATATGCAGGCTGAAGCAGACAGTTTGAACTAAAATTACAGGACAGAGCCCCAGAGAGACAGAGAATACGTAAAAATATGTAACAAAAATGTAATCAGGGTTCCAGAAGGGATAAAAAGGCATCAAGCTAGACAAAAAACATTCGAGAGACTCTAAAACCATAAATAAGTTAAATAGAAAGAAAACAATATCTAGGCATATGTTGTATGCTCCTGGGTAGCACCATGGTTTGCATTTAACTATTAACGTAAGGGTTGGCAATCTGAATCCACACAGAGATTCTGCAGAAGAGAGCCTTGGTGACCTGCTTCCTTAAAGATTACAGGCAAGAAGACACTGTGGAAGTATTCTACTCTGTAATGCCAGGGGTCACCATGAGTCAGAATTAACTTGATGGCAACGGGCTTGGTGAGGCACCACGTACAAAAACTGCTGCACAACAAGAACAAAGATACCGTGCTGATAGTGTGTTCAATCCAGAATTCTATATTCACTGGAAATATCCTTCAAAATGAAACTTGAATAAAGATGTTTTCAGGTAAATAAAAATTACAGAATTCACTGCTAGCAAATCAGCATGAAAAGAAATGCTAGTAAAAGTTCTCAGGCAGAAGGAAAATAGTCCTAGGTGGGAAAATGGCAATGCAAAAAATGAGAACACTGGAAACATAAATATGTAGATGAATCTAAAGGACAGTTACTGCATAAAACAACAGAAGATGTCCTGTAGAGCTTACAAATAGATAGGTTTAAACCATATGACAACAATAACATAAAAAGGCAGAGGGGGCAGAGAATATTATGAGGCTTGTACTTGTCCAGGAAGTAATTATTCATTCATATTCAACTCCAGTAAGTCAAGAATACAGCAAGCTAACAGAGCAATACAGTGTTTAACACAGAAAAAGAATGCTAGGAGAAGATGAGGAACACAGCTACTACCTAGAGTGGCTTAGGTTACCCTTAACAAATTATTTAACCACCTGTTTAGTTGCCTGCCTCTCCTGTTAGTCTGTGAGTTCCTTGAGGACAAAGACTGTGTTCCCACTCATCATTCTAGGTGGAGGATGTCTGTGGAAAGAAGGAACTAAGACTAGAGAAACCAAATGGCATTATTCATTTATAGTACTATCCCTTCTGTGCACAAACTATTATTCACAGTTACAGATGAAGAAACTGAGTCACAATGTGTAAGCATTCAGGGATTAAGCTTTGAAGACACATTTGCAGTCTTTGAAAAGATGACTTTATCAGGCCCTTGAGAGATGATAACACAGATCCAAACTAAATATTTTCATCTGAGTATAAGACCCTTTCCCAGTCCCAGTGCCTTCTGTAACACAGATGCAGATGAGGCTGGAAATGGTACATGTTGCTAAACGTCAGGAATTGGTTTTATAAAAACACAGAACACAAACAAAACCAAGTAACATACTGAAGAACAATGGTGCGGCTTTGTTCTGAGCTTTTGCACAGAGGTGCAAGTTAACCTTGGAAGAGTCAGCTGGGGAACCCACAGGAGCAGGGAGTCTTGAATGCCAGCCAATCGTGACACCAGCATCACAGGGATCTCCCCCAGGATTCATTATCTTCAAAGCAGATGTAAGGTTGTCCAACAACCGAGCAAACCAATAGAAGGCTCCCTTCGGGTATTTAGTGAGCGATGCTTAAGGGAACAGAAATGTGGTGTGCTCTCTCCTTGTATTTCCTCAGAGAACCTGAAGCTAGAAAGAAGAAAAACAGAAACCGTATTTCTTTTCAGTTTCTTTGGATTCCATTAGCATGTGGCCAGCTGGGATTGTGACCTTCCTCAGGAGTCAGCCTGCTAGAAAGTTAACACACAACACTTGCTGCTTTTTAAGAGCATTCAAACCTCATGACACATACTCAGGGTTAAAATCTGGGAGAGTAAGACATTTCTACAGAGCTGACAGAGAGGCCGACAAGTCCAGAACACAGGACGTGGAGCTGGGAATTGAGCTACTCTAAGCCTAATTCCTCCACTATGGTCTGCAATTGACCTCAGGTGAAATGCTGAATATCTGGAGCCCTGGTCCCCATATGCCTCTCAGAAATGTGATCCAACTTTATGGCCTAATAATTGTAAAGTCCACCAACTTCCCAGAGAATAAGGACTCCCTGGACACAACACAGTTAACTTAAAAGATGTAAGGATACCCTGACTGCCTGTCAATCCCTAAATATAATCCTAATGGCAATGTAAAAAAAAGTAAAAACCACCTCTACCCAGCAAAGAGAGGCCAAATCCCAGGTAACCTAATTTGAGAGCTTCTGGGAGAGTATATGCGGTTATCAGGAGTATAATCCCACATCTACTTCATAGATATGTTATGCAGACTAAACAAACCTGATGCACATAAAAGGCTTATTAGCATAGGCCATGATACTGAAAAAATGTTGAAAACAATTTTTCATATTAAATAAACTTTTAAGGCTCACGGGTCGCTGTGAGTTCAAATCTGCTTGATGGTGATAGGTCTGGTATGCTACAGTCTACCCCTCACCGACCCCACTAGTCACAGGGCCCAAACAGGCCCAACTACCTGAACCTTAAAACAAGCAAGTGGCCAGCTGCCTAGAGGACAAAGAGGCAACAGATACTCCTTCCCCATCCAAAGACTCAAGAGTCATATCTGGTCTCCCCCAGCACAAAGCTGTCCCAGGAAGCTGGGGCTACTCTTCAAAACCAATGCAGCCAACTGTTCACATCTCCTGCCCCTGCTGAGCTCCAGACATGCAAGTGCTCTGGCCAGCTCAGCATGGACAGCCAGCCCTGCTGACTCAAGTATGTAACTCAAAACTTCCTCTTTATTCCTCCACTGCTTCCAGCCTCCTTCTCAGAAATAACATGAGGGCAGTTGATGAGCTCCCCAGAACAGAAGTGTGGGGTAAGAACAATCACCAGACCCCCTGAGTTCCTTGTGACACTTCCATAGACAAGGAATGGCAACTCTGAGGCCGTTGTCTGTTTCCTGGTCTTTTAACTCCCCTGAATATCCAACTCTCGAGCCCCCAAATAACTGCCTCAGCTCAGCTCTAGTCAAAGCTGGCTGAGTTCATGTTGAAACATTTTTCTTGGCTTCAGCAATGTTTATTCTTTCTGAGTAACAACAAGAAGTGAGGATTGCATCTTTCCCCACAATCCTTAATCCTGATTAGCTACTCTTTTCAAACAACTTGCATCAATGCTGACATTCTAGCTCGAGTAAACAGCACAATCCATGACTGAAATATCTGCTTCCTTTTAAAATTTCCTTACAAATTAAAACAAAATAAAAAACCACAACCACCTCCTCAAGAGCTCTGACCTCTGTTTGGGCTGAATTAAACCTAGACATTTAAAAAACTGATGAAAATGGAGTTCTTTAGCCATTCTTCTGAACATAACAAAACCTTAGTGCCCATAATCTATACACTGAGCAAAAACAACATTTATATTCTTGACTTCAAGCTCACAAGGTAAATCCATTAAACATGTGATTTGGGCAAACTCTTCTGTGAAAGAATCTTCTTTCCTAGGGCTAAACCTGAGGCTGGTCTCAGGAGCAATGTTTCAATTTTAGACACAAAATGTTTCGGAAGCCTTAATTTTTTATTTAATGATAAAAGGAAAAGGTGGCAATGTAGGCAGTGACATCTAATGACTCAACTTTGAAACCTAAAGACTGGAGGTGGAAGTCCACCCATGTGCACTGAGAAAGGCCTGGTGATCTACTTTGAGAAAACCAGCCGGTGAGAACCCCATGGAGCACAGGTTTCCTCTGACACAGCCACACACAGGGTCACCATGAGTTAGAACTGACTCAACAGCAACCGAGTCTGGGAAAGTGGTGAGAGTATTCTTCCCCTGGGGACCTTGCACCCATGTAACACCGAGACTAGGCATTAGAAGAGTTTGTAGAGAATTTTTTTTCCCTCCCTAGAATGGGAAGCCTCCCCCTGTGCTAGAAAGTTAGCTCTCTGAGGGAGAAATTCTTGTCTGTCTTGTTCTTTGAGGTGTCACTAACACGGTGCACCATGCAGGTAACAACACCACCATTTTTTCTAATGTGGCTCAACAGCAGCACTGAAGGGAGAAAATGTTTTAAGAGAAAATAACAACAGTAAGGCCCATCACGGGAATCTACTTGCACGGTCTTTTTATGGTTGGAGACCACAAACATTGGGTTCCCAGAACATGCAAGCTCTTGATCCCTATGTGTGTTGTGTCTGCAGAAGCAGGTGATCAGGCAATTCAGAGAAAAAGATGGTATCAATACTAGCAGCTGTGACACTGTGGCTATGGGAAACCTGAAAAGTAGGTACTCGAACGAGGTGGAGAGATACTGGCATCCTCAGCCTCCTTTGTTTCCCTGTGAGCAGAGCTTTAGATGGGATAACCCAAGCTTCCTATCCTAACATTCTAATCCATGGGTTCTAATTGGGCTACTAATCCCAGACCCCTGTGCACACGTCACTCCATCTCTGAGTAGATTCCAAGCTTGCCCTGATTCCTTCTCAGGACTGCCATGAGGATCAAGTAGGTTCCAGATGGTGAAAAGGAGAGACCAGAACGGGTGGTGTCATGATGCAAACCCCTGCCAGACAAGATGGAGCACTCCAGAGGAGACACGAGTGGGCTGTCAGAGCACCAGAGGAACAGCAGAGAAAGGGACCAGCTGTCTAATGAAATCAATCCAAAATTTCTTTTTAGGTCAAAGGTTTCAGATCTTTGGAAAACAAGTTTAAGCTTTTACTTCCAGCTATGACTTAAAATTGCCAGTCAGAGGGGAACTTCAGAATCTGCTATGGAGGAGGGCAAAGTAGACTAAAAAGCATCTTCAAGATTTCCATCAGTTTAATCTGCTTTTAGGACTGATCATTTACTTGAGATTTCAAGTAACATTAAAGGAGGTAGATAGGCTTTTTTGCTTTTAAATTGAAAAATTGTGCTTTCAAGAATAGGATGTTCCACGATCTTTCCAATTTCCAAGACAGCTCAGTATTTCCGGTATACAATAGCTAGTATTTCAAGTATAGCTTGAAATTTCTATGCTTCCTGCTTCCTTTTAAGTATTTATTCTAGGCACCATACTTTTTACATGCTTAAAAAGGTAAATAAAACATAGCTCATAAGTGGTTTTGTTTTGTGTTTTTGTTTGTTTCTGAGGGGCTCTAAACCTGATCCTTCTATCTATCCATAAGGGCAATTTTGGAAACATTATGGGCAGATGGCAACTGCACTCCTTTCTGGTCCTGAAAAACATGACCACTATGATTTATGTGGGTTCATCTGACCTCATCTGCTTACACGCCTTCCTCTCATTCTTCTTTACACTCTTATTACCCTCAGTATCACGGAGGCCCTGAGTGGACAGGGACTCGGATACTAACTGAAAAGTCAGCAGCTCGACTCCACCCAGAGACCCCTCAGAAAAAAGGCCTAGTAGTCCACTTTACAAACATGGGCCACTGACAACCCTGCGGAGAGTAGCTGCCTTCAGTCACACACGGGTCATCAAGAGGCAGAGTCCACTCAGTGGCAGCTGGCTTTACCGGTTACTCTCAGTGTTAACCATGTGTTGGGCTCTTAATGTACCAAGCATCGTGTTAAGCAATTCACTCACGTAGCACATTTGTATCGTGTGTGCACTCAATCTGCAGGCATTCTGAGTAACAACCACGGAGCTCACAGTCCACTCAGTAAAGACAGACAAACAGCAAGTACGTAAAATGCCTAACATGTTGTTGCTGATAGAATTACAGAGACAAGCAGGGAGGGAAGGGCGCGGGAACGCTGGGCTGTGCTGCGGTGGCTACAGCGGCGGCAGCAAGCGGCCAAGGGCGTCTCAGTGACGCGGTTCCGGAGCAAACTCTTGGAGGAGGAAGAACTTGTCCTTTACAAACCTTTTTAATTTAATTCTCAGTAACCACCTGGACTACATACCATATCATCTCACAGATGTAAAAGGTCACAGGATCAAGAACTGCGGAGTCTGAGATTTCAACCCGAGTTAGCGAGAATCCAGAAAACCTGCTCTTAATCTCATTTTTCATACTGCTTTTGGATTTATCATAAGTGAAGATGGAATCCTATTTGGCAAGTACTTACATAAACCCAACTCAAGGGCACTTGGCCTGGCTTGGCTACATAAACCTACACAAAGACAGACACTGCAAAAACAAAAACATAGGTATGTGATTTTTGCATAACCAAACCCACTTTCGTTGATTCTTAGTGACCCTACAGGATAGAATGCAATTGCCCCGTAGATTTTTCCACAGGACATGCAAATTGTTTCATGGCTATATTAGAATTTACAGGGGAAAAAAATTAAAGTGGTAACTCAATCTCTTTAACATTCAGAAAGGAGCGTGACATTCAACAGTTTTTTACGCTTAAGAGGACAGTAAGTCGGTTAAGTTCCAGGCATCCAACTGACTTTAGGTAGACCTTTAATTAAGAAAAATCCCACAGATGTGGAAAGCATCCCAGCTACTCCCTTAACACATGCAAATGAGTATGACACCATAGCTACAACTAAAATTAAACCCACCTAAAATTCAACTCCATATGGGATGACAATCCAAATGTCTGCTTGCACAAACTCACATATCAAGTACTTACATACATACATACATAAAAATACATATATAAGTGTATGTGTATATATAGTTACACAGTTTCGGGGACCTTTAGGGGATCTGCAAAGGACCCAGCAGATGAGAACCACCCCCCACACTGCTGATGCAGCATCACGGATGCCGTCTTCTCTCAGTTATACAGAGAAGCATATAGAGGTGAAATCTTAGGGGAAAACTAGCTCTTCAACCAAACAGGGAAATGAAATTCACACCATTTCATGAAGATGTAATTCCAAGTAAGTGATTCAAATACTAGTTTAAATCTTTTAGGTAGAACTTTAAATGTTTCCCTGACTTTAGAACAAGCTCCATTAAGAAGCTTTACTAAACCCTTTGGATTTGAAGTCAAAACTCGCCACTGGGCAAGTTACAAAAGTTTGCAGTGCCTCAGTCTGTCTCTGTAAAATGAAGATCACATCAGGGTCCAGCTTATAGCATTGTGAGGATCACAAGAGTTGTGGTACATCTGGGACTCCATAGGAAACGCCATGGACAACCCGTATTCTAGAAATGGGTGTGTGTACAAACCTACAACCTTGCACACAGCTGCAAGGTTATCTGAGTCCCAAAGTACTCCTAGCTCCCTAGGTGTCTTTGGTCTCAGGGGGTTAAAAAAAAAAAAAAAAAAAAAACATTGCCACTGAATCTGACTCATGGCATCATGTTGTGTTGAAAACCACAAGGTTTTCAATGGCTGGTATTTCAGAAGTGAACTACCAGGCCTTTCTTCCAAATCACCTCTAGGTGGACTTGAACCTCCACCCTTTCAGTTAGCAGCCACGCACTTAACTGCCTGCACCACCCAGGGACTCCAGGTTCCAAGTTAGTAACACCTATTTTAAGATCCACTTTAACAGGTGTTCTGCGGTACGGGGCACACACTCCCTCCCAGCCAGGAGAGCCGCTAGCTGACACGCCCTGGCTACAGGAAGACTAAGAGGAGCAGGTTTGAGAACTGGGGGGAAATGGATACCAGCAGGCTGCCACCTAATGCATCCGCATGCTGGAGGCGACAGCTGCAGCAAGCTCAGGACCACGGCTGACTCAGGTGACCAAAACAGCCATGTGACTGAAACACCTGAAAGCGAAGCCACGTGGAAGAGGGATGCAGTGGGGACTATTTGTATTTTAGATCCTCAGTTGAGTAAATCCTTGGATGTGGAATCTGAGCACACAAAAGGCCAGATGTACTTCTTAAATATGAGCTGTTTATGGGTAAACAGAGCTGATCAGAACCCCAAGAAAACTTTTATTAAAGAGGCACCTGGCAGTTAACTGGTACCTACCTTGAAGAGTAGGAAAGATGAGAAAATTCCTCTTTTCAATTTATTAACTTATAAAACAAGGTGTGTGACTCAGTTGGCCTTTTATGTCCTTTCAGCTAGGTTCTCCCTTCTCTTCAGTTGAGGAAACACACATTCAGGGAAACCAAACACTATGCTGGCTCTCTGGAAGCCCGGAACTGCCCCGTCACAGCCCTTCCACTTTCCCTCTTCCTGGAATTCTCCCACCCAGGACTCACCCCTCCACGAGCCTCTCCTGTCACGCCTGCCATGCTCACCACTCCTGGGTGTCCCAGTGCCCTGACTCTGAACAGTCTGATCCCCACAGTGCTCTCACTTGTTGATGTTCAGGTCTCCTACCAGTCCAACTGGCTTGGCCTTTGGGCTAAGAAGGCCTCAACACAGAGTATGACCTACAACGGACATTTAATCAACGTTAAGTTAAGTGACGAATGACTAGAGTAAATGAGTAGGAAGAGCTGTCAAGAACCCATAAAGACAAAGACTTCAAAATGTGGCTCAGTTTTTAAATAATCTGAACACCCTCCAAATCAAAGATTCTTATCAGCAAGGCTTAATGGTATATGACGACAATCAGACTGTAAATACCACTCTTCTGATAAGAGGCAACAAACACACTCTAAAAATGTTTGGAGACACTTGGAGTCAAGTTTCATAAACCATGGAGTCCTCTCAACCCTCCGTCTAAGACACTTAAAAAGTCAAAGTACAGGCACAGAAGAGCGTCTCTCAGAGCCAAAAGTGTGGTCATATGTCACCTTGTTTGCCTGTCTCCTATATTTCTACCTAATTTCCCTTTTAGCCACTTCTGACTTATTCCTTTCCCTTTCTAGTCTTTACAATACTTTAAATTTAAGCTGTCCCAATACACAGGAGTTTATATTTTTTCTTTCCAGTAGGGCTGTGAATAATGGAAATACAGTGAATGGATTTCCAAAACAACAAATGCTAAGTAAACACGAGGCAAATGAGACAACATTCTTTCTAACTACCATTCTTGGCCTTGAGATTTCATATACTGCCCTAGGAAATTAAAGACAGGAACCAGATTTAATGTGATCTGTTGATTTCACAGGAATAAGGTTCCACAGCACATGCCTGAAAATTTTCCCTAGTTTTACCATACTGTAAAGATACAACACATGTTAAGTTTCCCAGAAAAACAGAAAAAGTCTAACGTCCCTGTAGAAACTACTGGATGGTGCACAAGCCAAAGCAGCTGCCAGCTGGTGCTCAGGTGTATACTTACTGATCATGTCTGGTGTCAGGGATGTTTCTGTCCATCTGTAACTTATCACTTTCCACCTGGTTGAACTTGTTCCTGGCGTAGGGGTCCTGCCCAGATCGGACCATTGTTACTCCAACATAAGCTTCCTGGTTAAAGTCCTGCCACCGAACTTTCCCTAAAGGAAGAAAAGCAAAGGTTGTGGAACGAAGGGGAAAATGAGACTAGCATTTCTTAGCACAGAGACTGCTACAGTAAAGTACTAACCCAAGAGACAGTGCCCGGGGCTGCTTCTCACGGCAATTTTAGTCAGTATACTAGTCTAAATGATAAAGTCTGAGAGTAGAAAACTACATGCGTACAGTATGAAACTTGAAAATTAAAGGCCTTGGAGAGCAAATATCTGTCCAAAGAATGAAATTCTCTGACAGCCAAGTATCTATAAATATGGCACCACTCTGTAATAGATGAGCTATTATTAGCTTTGTCCCATCTTTCCAGGGATTATGGTAGTGTCAAAAAGTTCCAACAGTATGTCAAAAAAGATGATGTATAAATGAAACATCAGACATGCAATTATGTAAGAAAATATCAGGTAACAAAATAAACATTAACATATGAATAACAGTTGTTCCAACAGAACAAGGAGATATTGCCTAGATTAAAAATCAAGACAGGTGTGTGTCATGGTTATATCCTTTCACTACACTTATTCCATCTCTATGCCGTGCAAATCATCACAGAAGCTGGACTGTATGAAGAAGACAGCAGCATCAGGGTTGAGGGAAGAGTGATTAACAGCCGGCAATATGCAGATCAAACCACCTTGCTTGCTGAAAGTGAGGGACTTGAAGCACTAAATGATAAAAATCAAGTATCACAGCCTTCAGTATGGATTACATGTCAACATGAGAAAACAAAAATCCTCACAATGGGACCAATAAGCAACATCATGATCAATGGAGAAAGGATGAGAGTTGTCAAGGATTTCATTTTACTTGGATCCACAACCAATGCCCATGAAAGCAGCAGTGGAGAAATCAAATGACATAAATCAAATTACATAAATACACAAATCTGGTGCAAAAGACCTTCTTAAGGTATTAAAATTAAGTATCATCATGAAAATATAAGCTAAGATGTCCCTTTAAGAACTAAGGCTTGCCAGACTGGAGCCACAGTGTTTTCAATTACCTCATATGCATGTGAAAGTGGGATAATGAATGAGGAAAGAAGACGAAGAATTGATGCCTTTGAATTACTGTGCTGAGAAAGAATACTGAAAATACTACGGACTGCCAGAAGAAAAAACAAATCTGTCTTGGAACATGGTACAGCCAGAGTGCTCATTATGAGAAACAAGGACGTCAGGATGTTGTCTCCCATACTTTGGATATGTTATCAGAAGGGACGAGGACCTGGAGAAGGACATCTTGCCTGGCAAAGCAGAGGAAGACCCTCAGTAAGACAGATGACACAGCGGCTGCAACAACGGGCGCAGGTGTGACCAGGACTGCAGAGATGGCACACGACTGCGGAGGGTTTCACTCTGCTGTGAGTGAGAACCAACTAGAGAGTACCTAACAACAACACGAATAACACCCCCAAAGAACAGGACATTCAAACATTCCTCCAGGGAGGCTTCCCCAGGGAAACTCCTGGAAGCTGTTGCCATGCCTGATCCTACTAGGGTAAGCTTGAAGAGTGCATGGGTCTCAGAGGTGCCTGGTTTGCTCAGGGGATCACTGCCACTTCCTGGGATATAAGCTCCTCACCCTTTCTTTTCTCGTATGTGAAAGAGACCAGGCCTCGTCACCAAGCCCACTTCTCAGGTTAGCAGTTGCCACCGTTGGATGCCAAGACCACCACACTGCAATGGAAGTTTCCAGCTGGGAGGCTGGAGTGGGGGCGCTGTCAGTGGATGGAATAGAATCCAGAGGAGAGGCCACTGTGCGGCTGGTCAGCCTGGGCAAGGCCTGTGTAAGGACTGCAGGGCCAAAGGAATGAGAGGGGGATTAGTCCTTGTAAACAGGAGGAACAAAGGGGAGGGAACACATGCCAGGAGTCAAGAGAGAAAATATACAATTTAGCATCAACCTGGGATTAAATCATTATTGGCTACTTGCTACAGATGATCTGGTGCAAGTTATCCATTCTCTGAAATTGTTTCCTTAAAAGAAAAGAAAAAGTTACTCATGAAGATTAAACTCACTGTGTAACAAGTATAATGCAACAAGCACCTACAATGTGCCAGGCACTGTTTTTGGTATACCACTGTCAGGAGTCAAAATGTGTCCCCCCAAAAATACGTGTAGCCCTGTGGCAAGGTCATGATTCCCTGTATTCTATGATTGTCCTCCACCTTGTGATTTTGCTGTCCTGTATGTAAAGGATTAGGGTGGGGGTGTAAATCCCTTCAGAAGATCACCTCCCTGCTGCACTGTAAAGGGAGTTTCCCTGGACTGTGACTTGTACCACCTTCTACCCTTTCATCCTGCAAGAGATAAAAGGAAGGGGAAGTAGGTAGAGAATTGGGAACCTGGCACCATCAAGAAAGCAGCACCGGGAGAAGAGGGCATCCTTTAGACCTGAGGTTACTACACCAAGATGCTCCCTGGACAAAGACTGATGCAATACTGGACTTTCCTCCAGAGCTGACAAAGGGAAAAGCCTTCCCCTGGAGCAGACATCCTGAATTTGGACTTGTAGCCTACTGGACAGTGTAAGAAAAAACCTTCCTTTTTTAAAGCCAATCACTCTGTGGTATTTGTTAGAGCAGCCCTAGCTGACTAAAACAACAACAGAGAACAAAATATACACAAAACAGGAAAGAAAACAATAGCAACCCAGCTCTCTAGGAGCTTATACAGTTTCAAGTGGTCATAAGTGCTATGAAGAAAGACGAAGCTGTGTACTGCGTGCATGTGAAGCAGGGAATCCCAGAACATCCTCTCCTCTAACACTGACTGACAAAGGCAGGGCATGAGCCACTGCAGCTCTCTGAGAAGAGGGTCCAAACAGTGGGAACTGCAGTGCAAAGGCCCTGAGGTCAGAGCAAGAGCCTGTTGGGAAAACAGCCAGGAGGCTGGTTTAACTAGGAAGAGTGGCAGGTACTAAGCACGGACAGCACAGGTTGGAGAGGTGAGGCAGGGCTGCCGCAGCCCCAGGAGTCTGACGCCCCGGCAGAGGCAGCAGCTCCTCTGCAGCAGACCAAACCTCAGGGGCTTTAGTTAGGTCCCCAACATGGTCACCACAACAGCCTAAGTACTAGTGTTCCTACCTAGGTGCTTTCCCAACACAAATCTCTCAGTACATCACCGAAAGAATGTCCTCTTCTTTTCTCTACTTCAGAGGTGATGAAACAGATTCCATTACATAGGGACTCATTCAAGACCATACAGTCAATTTTCTATCTAAAAGCTCATTCAGCTCCTGTTACCACAGTCCTGTGAGGTCAAAGGCCCCATCTTAGCACAGCTGGTTGCTGTGGAAATGAAGCTTGGGTCCTAGCGCTTCACCTTCTCAAATGGAAAATGAGCTCCACGGCCCACGCACTTCCTGGCTCCAGTGAGGCAGCCGCTCCCCTGATAGAGGTCTGGGGATAGAGCCGGCACACATGTTAGCATTTTCTCCCACCTAAAATGAGATGTTTCCAAAACACATTTTTGGAAACATGTTTTTCATGCAAAGACAACCCTAAAAATACTTCCTGGTCCTCTTTCTCTCTTCCTATCATCACTCTCAAAAATTCACAAGAATGGAAGAAAAAAACCCCACTCTACGGTGCTAAGGCGTGCTCAGCTCATACCCCTCACTACGCTCAGATGCTCCTCTCACATACTCACGCAAAACAGGCTTTGAAGCTTCCGCTAGGGTCTACACGGGCAGCTCCCACAGAATTCAAATGAGCTGGCTTTAACACGTGTTTTACAGACTAAATACTATTCACCGCCACGTACCAACAGGGAATCTGAACAACAGAGCCAGGAATGGCAGTGGAGCCGTACGCACAGCTGAAGAGACCTCTACCTCACAGACGACTTATCTGCAATCCTGCACTTATCAGAGTACTATAGACAGCAGAAGTGGGCCAATTCAACCTTGGTGGGCAAGGGTCTCTACGAGGGCAGAGCACTGGTGACAGGACAGGACCTGCCTGAGCTCCTGGAGCTTCAACCCCGTTCCTACCTGCACAACACCCTTTTCTTAAATGAGGCTTGTGGCAGGGGGCTCTCCAGGAGGCCTAAGGCCAGCCAACCTGGAACGTCAGGCCTCAAAGTGGCTCTGACTCCAGCCCAAGGTGCTGACTGTACGTTGAAGCCAGCTCGTATGAACTCTTATAGAAGGTTCTGCTGGTACAGACTTTGGTGGCGGCATCAGAGCATGTTTTGTGTGCGTCTGTGAGGGGAGACTCTGGGTGGAGGAGCAGCAGGGGCACCGTGCTAGATTCTAGAGATGCAATTGAGCAAAAACAGGCCTACTGCCTACACCTTTGTGGATTTCATGTTCTAGGAACTGAGGAGAAAAACACAGTAATCAAACAGCCTACCAATAAGCGTATCATTAAAAACTAAGATAAACGTTTGATAGTCTGGGGTTCTACAAAACTCACTCCCATAAGTTAATTCCAACTCATAGCGACCCTACAGGACAGAGTAGAATTGCCCCAGAGTTTCCAAGGAGTGCTTGGTGGATTTGAACTGCCAATCTTTCGCCTAGTGGACATAGCACATAGCCATTATGCGACCAGGGTTTCCTGTGGCTCTGTGGAGGCATCTGATATGCATCCTGACCAATGGGATCAGGGAAGGTTTGTCTGGGGAAATAACATCTGAACCAAGTTCTGGACTAAACCAGAAGAAGTCCTTTGCAAGTTCAAAGAATGATTCCTTTCTACATCCAGAGACTATACAAGCCCCTTGGAGGTGCCCACCGTGCCTCCTTCCTTTTGACACAAGAGCACCTTCAACAGGACCTTTGCTTGCCATGCTCTGGGATAATTAACTTCCTCAAGGCAAAAAACTATTTTACCAGCAACAGATTACAAACAGTAACTTTGTCAAAAGCTTAGCAATATGTTAGATGTCAGTAGGCACTTTCAAACATGCCCAACTGTGACATACATTTACACTGTGAACCAGATGTCATAATGCAAGCACAGACATAACTGAAAAAATTTTCACAAAAACAATGTTTACGCTTACCAACTCACTGCTATCAAGTGCACTCCAACTGGTAGCAACCCTAGAAATCAAAGTAAAACTGCCCCATAGTTTCCAAGGAGTGCCTGGCAGATGTGAACTGCTGACTTTTGGTTAGCAGATGTAACACATAACCCACTACACCACCAGGGTTTCCCACTTACCCTTATTATGCGTGAAAAACAGATACATTCTTTTGTGTGTGTGTGTTTTCACAATTTAGTAATGGATTGTAACCTTTAATTTGGGGGGAAAAAAAACAAAACTGTCCTAGTGAACCGATACAGAAATCAGTACACAGCTAGGGTAGAGTTACCCAGGAAGAAGCAGGGATAGCAAGGCTCCTGGTGGTGACTCATGCCCCAGTCCAACCCATGTAGGAAGGAAAGCTGGCAGATCTAGAGACAACTAAGGTTTCAGCGGGCATAGAGGCTGGAGAGAGGGACGGTTAGAACATCAAAACAGTACACAAAGTGTCTGAATACTCTGACTTTCAAAGTTAATAACACCCATCAAACAACAATTTCAGATAAAGACACATAATAGCCACTTGAATGCATACAGCAGTAAAATAAAGTTAAAACAGATTTCAGGAATCCAAAATACAAAGTTACAAACAATGACAACATGGAAGCAAATGGGAGAATGAATGGTACAGACACAGAATTTCCATGTATTGAGGAAGTTAAGGCTGTTTCAAGATAAAACTGATTGTTTTAAATTTATAGGATGTTAACTGTAAACCTACTTATGAAAAGAAAGAACAAGGGAAACAAAAGCCTCAATAGACACACAATGATCATAAATGAAAGGCAAAGAAAATCTGTACACAAAAATAAAGAACAAAGAAATAATCAATGTCACAACAAAAAAGTATAACAAAATGGTTAATGTAAATCCTTTCCTATCTATAAACACTCCAGTCAAGACACAGAAAGTAGAAAATGGATTAAAAAAAAAGACCTATTCACAGGCTGTCTACAACAGACATACCTGAGGCACAAAGACATAAATAGTTTATAAGTCAAAAGATAGGGCTGCAACATACCAAGCAAACAGTCAACAAAAGAGTGTAAGAGTGGCAATACTAATATCTGACAAAATAGACATTAAGACAAAATCTATCACAAGAGACAAAGAAGAACATCATATAATGATAAAAGGGTAAATTTACAGATGTACTGATTATAAATATTTATGTACATAATGTCAAAGCACAAAATCTATAAAGCAAACTAATATAATTAAATAGATCTATAATAATAGTAGGATTTTAATACACCACTTTTGATGATGGATAGCATTCCATTCTAGAAAAAAAAATCAATAAAGAAACAGAAGACCTGAAGAGTACTATTAACCAATTAGATCTAACACAGACACACACACACAGAGAACACACCACCCAAAAGCAACATAATACACATTCTTTTCGAATGTTCAGGACCATTCTCCGCAACAGGCCATAGGTTAAGGCACAGAACAAACCTCAAAAAATTTAAAAAGACTGATATTATACCAGGCGTCTTCTCTGATTATAGTGAACAAAGCTAGAAATCAATAGCATGAAGAGGAAGGGGGGAAAATGAACACCTGAAAACTAAATAGCATACTATGAAAAAACTACTGGGTAATACAACAAATCAAGAGTGTAATTTAAAAAATACTTAGAATCAAATACACTAAAACATTTGAGGCTCAGTAAAAGCAGTGCTCAAAAGGAATTTCATAGCAGTAAATAACTACATTTTTTTTAAAAAAAGAAAGATCCATTATGCACAGAAAACCCAAAGGATCCACAAAAAAATTCTGAAACTAATAAAGAATCCAGCAAAGAGACCATCAAAGAGGAAATCACCAAGTCAATACCATTTACAATAGCCCCCAAGAAGATACAATACTTATGAATAAATCTAACCAGAGATGCAAAAGACCTACACAAAGAAAAATACAAGACTCCACTGGAAGAAACCAACAGAGACCTACATAAGTGGAGAAACCAATTTGCTCATGGAGAGGAGGATTTAACATGAACATGTCTATTCTATCCAAAGTCATCTACAGATATAATGAAATCCCAATACAAATGCCAATGCCATTTTTTAATGAGATGGAGAAACAGATCACCAACTTCATTTGGAAAGGGAAGAAACCCTGGAGAAGTAAAGCATTACTGAAGAAAAATAAAGTGAGAGGCCTCACATTGCCTGACTTTAGAACCTATTACACAGCCACAGCAGTCAAAACAGATACACAGACCAGTGGAACACAACAGAGAATCCAAACATAACATTATCCACCTATGAGCAGCTGATATTTGACACAGGACCAAAGCCCATGAACTGGGGAAAAGACAATCCCTTCAACATATGGTGTTGGCAAAACTGGATAAAACAAGACCCATAGGTGACTCCATGTACAAAAACTAACTCAAAATGGATCAAAGATCTAAATATGAAATCTAGAACAATAAAGATCACAGAAGAAAAAATAAGGATAATGTTGGGATCCCTAATACATGGCATAAACATACTACAAAATATTATTAACAATGCACAAACACCACAAAAGAATGTAGATAAATAGGAACTCCTAAAACTCAAACACTTATGCTCATCCAAAGATTTCACCAAAAGAGAAAAAACAGAACTCACAGCCTGGGAAAGAATTTTTCGCTACCACAAATCCTATCAGCTTCTAATCTCTATAATCTACAAGGTACTACAAAATGTCAACAAGAAAGATAATAACCCAAATAAAAAATGGATAAAGGATATGAAATAGCATTTCACCAAAGCAAGTATGCAGGATGCTAAGAGATACACAAGGAAATGCTCATGATCATTAGCTATAAGAGAAATCCAAATCAAAACTATAATGAGATACCATCTTACCCCAACAAGGCTGGCATGAATCCAAAAAACACAAAATCAGGGATGTTTGAGAGGCTGTAGAGAGCCTAGGTCTCTTCTGCACTTGCTGGTGGGAGGGCAAAATGGTATAATCTCTTTGGAAACCAATTTGGTACTTTTTCAAAATAACAGGAATAGACACACCAAGTGATTCAGCAATCCCACTTCCTGCAACATATCCTACAGAAATAAGGGCTGCCACACGAATAGCTACACGCACACCAATGCTTACTGCAGCACTGTTCACAACAGCAAAAAAGTGGAATCTATCTAGGTGACAAATAACAGATGAACGGATCAACAAACTATGGTATTGTGCAATGATAAAGAACGATGATCTTGGGACACATCAGATAACATGAAGCCATCTAGAGGCCATTATGCTGACCTTGAAATCAGTCAGCCACAAAAGGACAAGTATTCTGTGAGACCACTATTACAAGGACTCAGGAAAAGGTTTAAGTACAGAGGAGAATAATCTCTGACAGTTACAAACAAGGCAAGAGAAGGAGACGGGTATTTATAGATTAGACAGTAGACAGGAATTGGTTCAGTGAAGGGAGTGACAAAACACAGTAGAAGTGAGATTAATACTGCTGGACTATACCAAAAGCCAAGAAGTTTCC
This sequence comes from Heterohyrax brucei, assembly GCA_028571685.1. Taxonomy (NCBI): domain Eukaryota; kingdom Metazoa; phylum Chordata; class Mammalia; order Hyracoidea; family Procaviidae; genus Heterohyrax; species Heterohyrax brucei. The sequence continues at coordinate 65,935,013 of CM053155.1, read as the reverse complement.
TAATTATAACCCAAGATTTCGAAGGTTAGAGTAGCAGGGTTAGGGCTCTGGGGACCATGGCTTCAGGGGACATCAAGGTCAATTGCCATAACTAAGTTTTGTTTTTTTTTTTAAGAAAATGTTATACATCCCATTTTGCTAAGTGGTGTCCAGGGTCTTAAAAACTAGCAAGCTGCCATCTAAGTAGCATCAGCTGGTCTCAATCCACCTGGAACAGAGAAGAACAAAGGACATCAAAGACAGGAGGAAAATAGGAGCCCAGGAAACAAAAGGGATCATATGATTCAGACACAGCATCAGCATGGGACCAGAAGAACTAAATGACATCTGGCCACTACCAGTGACTGCCCTGATAGACAATGCAACATAGAGTCCCTGAGAGAGGAAAAAAGGGGGAGCAGATCTGTTAAAACTCTATCAAAAGACCATACCTGATGGTCATCCCCTGAGGACATGCCTCCTGGACTCTCTGCTGGCCCACAGCTGAAATCAGTAGTTAAGTCAACTTTCTAAAGACTGGACTGGACTATAAGACACACAGTGATGCTGGTGAAGAACATGCTTCTTGACTTAAATATATAAATGAAGCTGTCAGAGCAGCTCCCGTCCAGAGGTGAGACAGGAGAGTGTGTAGTGGGGAGAGGGAGGACACATGCTGGTTGAATGATACAGGAAGTACAGAGTGGAGAGGAGAGTGTGCTGCCACAGTGTTGGAAGAGCAGCTAGGTAGTATGTGTGGGGTTTTGTATGGCAAGCTGACTTAGATTGCAAACTTTCACTTAAAGCACAATAAAATATTTTTTAAAAAATCCTAAATCAATAACTTAACCCAACAACTTTAACAAATAGAAAAGGAAAAACAAAAGAAGTCTACTGTCACCAGAATAAAGGAAATGATAAAGATCAGAGCAGAAATAAATGAAATAAAACAAACCAAACAAAAAAACAATAGAAGGAATTAATGAGACCAGAAGCAGGTTCTCTGAAAGAATCAACAAAATAGCTAAGCCACTGGCAAAGGAAAAAAAATGACAGGATGCATTTTATCATTTTTGAATGAAATGGGAGACGTTATAACACATCTGACTGAGATAAAGAATATCCTAACAGAATCCTATGAAAAATGGTACTAGAACAAACAGATGAAATTGTCAAATTTCTGGGAAAAAAACCACCTATGTAAACCAGTAAATAGACCCGTAATAAAAGAAGAGATTGAAAGTGTCATCAAAAAATTCCCAAGAAAAACTTGGACGAGATACTTTCACCAGGGAATTTTACCAAATAGTCACAAAAGAGTTAATGCCAGTCCTACTCAAATTTTTCTAAAACATAGAGGAGGGAGGAATACCCTCTAACTCCTTCTACAAAGCCAGTATCACCATGATACCAAAGCCAAACAAAGACACCCCAAAGAATAGACCAAACCCTAATGAATACATATGCCGAAATTCTCAGCAAACAGAATTCACCAGCATGTTAAGAAATTTATAGATCATGATCAAGTGGGATTCATACAAGGAATACAGTGGTAGTTCACCATTTAAAACACACACACACACACACACACACACAATATAATTCTATGACATAAATAAAACACAGAATCATATCATCAACTCAATCAATGCAGAAAAGGCATTTCATAAAATATAACATTCTCTCCTGATAAAAATTCTCAGCAAACTAGGGCATATACGAAAAACGAACAAACAACACTGTACTTAATGAAGAAAGACTAAACAACTTCTCCCCTTGAGAACCGGGATGAGACAAGGATGGTCACAGCACTACTACTGTTTAATATTGCACTGAATGTTCTAGCCAGAACAATAAGGCAAGAATAAGAAATAAAGGATATTCAAACTAGAAAGGAAGAAGTCAAGTTATCTCTAGTCAAAGATAACGTTATCCTACACATAAAAACCCTAAAGAATCCATAGAAAAATGCTTGGTCCTATAGAAGAACTCAACAACACTGCAGCATACAAGATGAAAACCAAAGCCAGCTGGGTTCCCTTAGACTAACAACAAATATGAAAAGGAAATCAATAATCAATAATAACACAATAGCCCCCCAAACAATAAATACCTAGAAATAAATGGAATCAGGAACGTAAAAGACCACAGAATGAAAATTATAAGACACTATTACAAGAGACATAAATAGAAGGACATTATGTGCTCATGGATTAGAAGATTTAATATTGTGAAAATGTCAATACTTTCCAAAGCAGTCTGTAGATACCCAATCAAAATTCTAACAGCACTCTCTGTTGAAGGAGAATAGCCAATCATCATCTTTATATGGAAAGAAAGGAGGCCCCAAATAGCCAAAGTAATACTGAAGAACAAAGTAGGAGGTCTCACACTCCCTGATCTCAAAATATACCGTAAGTACAGTAATCAAAATGACCTCAGACTGGTTCAATAATAGATACATAGACTAAATGAAGAAAATTGAGGACCTAGAAATCTATCCATCAATTTATGAGCAACTGATTTTCAACGAAGTGTCAAGTCCATTCAATGGTGCTGGCAAAATAGGACTGACACTTGCAGAAAAATGAAACAGGACTTATATTCACAGCATACATACAAAACTAATTCAAAATAGACCACCATACACAAAAATTAACTCAAAATGTACCAGAAAGCTAAATGTTAAAGCTAAAAGAGTAAAGTTCTTGGAAGAAAACATACGGACAAAATTATACGACCTAATTTTTTGTAAAGATGTATTATCAAAAATAAGTACAAATGCACAGGTAGCAGGAGACAAATTAGATCACTAGGACTACATAAAAATTTAAATACTTAAGCTCATCAAAAGACTTCATCAAAAGAGTGAAAAGCAGTTCCCAGGAGTCACCTGCAGATCTTGTTAAACTCTAGATTCTGATTTAGTATACCTTGGGTAGAAATGCAAATTCTCAGCAAGGCACTCGTTAGAAATCCAAATTCTCAGCAGGAACTTGGAAGCTGTCCTCTGTCATTACCCATTAAAGAAAAGTACAAAAAACAAACATGTTGCTGTTGAATCAGCTTTAACTCACAGCAATCCTGCAGGACAGAGGAGAACTGCCCCATACCCATGGCTGTCGAGTCGACTCCGACTCACAGTGACCCTATGGACAGAGTAGAACTGACCCACAGAATTTCCAAGGAGTGCCTGGCGGATCTGAACTGCTGACCCTCTGGTTAGCAGATGTAGCTCTCAACCCACTATGCCACCAGGGTTTCCAAAACCAAACCCATTGCTATGGAGGGAATTTCAAGTCATGGCAACCCTGTCCACTACAGAACACAGCAGAAGTACCCCACCGAGTTTCTAAGGAGCAGCTGGCCCTTTTGTTAGCAGCCAAAGCTGTAAACCTCTGTGCTAGAACTCTTTCATCAGCCATTAAAGAGAAGCCAATCAAAATATCAGCCGTGACAGAGATGCAAAGTGAAACTACAATAAGATATCATCTAGTCCTGCTAAAAAAAACCAAAACAGAAAACAACGAACACTGGAGAGGCCAAACGGATACTGAACACTTATTCACTGCTAATGAAAATGCAAAACAGTATAACCACTAGGAAAACCAGCATGGTGAGTCCCCAAAGAATTAGAAACAGAGAGCTACCTTATAATTTAGCAGGTCTACTCTGGTACATACCTAGAGAGCTAGTTGAAGACACTCAAAGAGACATATGCACACTTTATGTTCACCACACCATTATTCAGAACAGCCCAAAGATGGAAACAATCTGAGAGCCCATCAATGGGCAAACAGACAAATGTGGTACATACATTCAATGGAATACCACCTAGCCATAACAAAAGATGAGTTCCCCCAAGTATCCTGGAACATGGATGAACTAGAGAACATCATATATTGAGAGAGAGTCAGTTCACAAAAGGACAATACAGCTATAAAGAGAGATCAATGTTCATTGGTGGTTACGTGGGGCAGACACAGAGGAGAGAAGGGGATTCATTCTTTAGACAGTAAACCAAATCCAAACTCCTTGCTATCAGGTCAATTTGGACTCAAAGCAGCCCTAAAGGACACAGCATAACTGCCCCACAGAACTTCCAAAGAGTGGCTGGTGGATTTGAACTGCCAACCTTCCTATTAGCAGCCAAGCTCTTAACCACTGTGCTAGAAGGGCTCTCTCCCGCTAACAGTCATATTTTATTTATGCTCAGAGAAAGGTAGCACCACATGCTGGAGAGACGGGCACAGCTTAGTCATGGTTACTGACACCACGCAGTTACACAAAGACATTTTGGTAAATGTTGTGCTATATATATATCTATCATGGATTGAATTGTGTCCCCCCAAAAATAGGTGTAGCCCCAAGGCTGGGCCATGATTCCCAGTATCTTGTGGTTTTCCTACACTGTATGTTAAAGGATTAGGGTGGGACTGTAAATCCCTTTATAAGATCACCTCCCTGCTCCACTGTAAAGGGAGTGTCCCTGAAGTATGGCTTGCCCCACCCTTGATCCTTTCAAATTGACAGAGATAAAAGGAAAGGGAAGCAGGCTGAGAATTGGGAACCTCCTACCATCAAGCAAGCAGCACCGGGAAAAGAGCGTGTCCTTCAGACCTGACAGAGACTGATGCAATACCGGACTTTCTTCCAGAGCCGACAAGGGGAAAGCCTTCCCCTGAAGCGGACACCCGGTATGGACTTGTAGCCTACTGGACTGTGTAAGAAATAAACCTTCCTTTGTTAAAGCCATCTACTGTATAGTATTTCTGTTAGAGCAGCCCTAGCTGACTAAAACGTATATATGCGTAATTTTGCAATAGCAACCACAAAAATACATCCATGTGTATACACAGGTGTGCACATATATGTACTTATATGTATTACATACATGTGTGTCTATGTACATATATTGTTGTTTTCAGGTGGCACTGAGTCAGTTCTAACTCACAGCAACCCTGTGTACAACAAAAGGAAACACTGCCTGATTCTGATCCCTACAATCATTGCTATGATTCAACCCACTGCTGCAGCCACTATGTCATTTGATCTTGTTGAGGTTCTTCCCCTTTTCTACATACATACATATGGGAAAGATATATATGGGAACATATATGTGGGAAGCCAGTCAGTCAAAGCCAAGTGCCGTCGAGTCGGATCCGACTCATGGCGACCAAAAATATAAAATTTTATGTAAAAGGCAGGAACCATAGACGACAGGAAACAAAACACATATATAAATGATACAAGCACAGAAAGAGAACTTTATCCTTAGGTAGGTTGTTAAAACAGCTTATTATATGCATGTATGCTATAGAATCTGATACTTCTTAGACATAGCCCATTAGTTTCCAAGATTCATAGTCTTGTGGGACAACTCAGTCAACTGATACAATACAGTTCAAAACAGTTTATGTCCTACATGCTAGTCTGAGGAGTAGTGTCCTGGATCCTAAAAGCTTATGAGTGACCATTTAAGATGCAACTACTGGTTTGTATCTGTCTGGACCAAACCATTAAGAAGGAAACCCAAAATTTACAGATGGAACTGGTCTAAAAATAACTGCCCCCATGAACCACAGCAGCCTCTGCTGAGACCCCAGGAACTAGATTCTGTCCAGTTATCACTGTTACATGTTCCTACCTTCTGATGAGGACCACACTAGATGGATCCTGACAGACAGTGAGAAAAATGTAGAACAAAACTTCAAACTCTCAAAAAACTCAAACTTAATGGACTCTGTGGGGCAAGAGGAAGCCCCAAGACTAGTCAAAATTCTTCCCTCAAGTCTCAATAGTAGACTACCTCAGAAAGCAGCAATATCACCTTTGAGTACTGCACTCTCTAAAAAACTATCTATCTGAGAGCAAATAAATATTCTGAAGTACAGATGGGCAGGGTGGAGGGATGTGAGATTAGGTTAACGGGAATGGAAGCATCAGACCAGAAATCATGAGAACTGGAACACAATGTGAAGGGTGTAATCAATGTCACCAGACATGTCCACACACTGCTGGGTGGGAACCTGTGCTGTTTCATCAACACTGCAATAAAATACTCTTTTAAAAAGAACCCCCAAACCTGTCATAGAATAAAAAATACAACTACCACCTTAAAAAAAAAATAGTGACACCCATAAATCATTCTATCATTCTGGACGTTTGTTACCTCTTAAAAGTCTTCATAATGAGCACCAGAAGTTAAGAGTTTTAGGGAAAAAAATATTGTCTCTCTCTCTCTGTATGTTTGTGTGTGAAAATACAGTGAAAATGGACTTGCTAAACAGAAATAGCTGATGGAAAAGATTTTGAAAATTCAAAATTTTATGTAAGAAACCAAAGATGACAGGAAACAAAACACATTTTTAAATGACACAAGCATACACGGAGAACCTTATCCTTAGGACAGTTGTTAAAACAGCTTATTAAACAAGGTTATAAAAATATTTACAAGGAAATTTATTCTCAGAAGATAGGCTTCTCTCACATGTGGCCTTTAAAGCTGAAGGGGCAATGATCTGACCTCTCTGGTGGCCATGAGAGCTCTGATTCCATACAAGTGAAAAGATTTGTCAATTACTAGTCACAGCCAGGTCAGCCTACCTGTCTGACACCTCAGAATGATCTAAAGGCCTAGCACAGGAGACCACCCACACTCTAGCCAAGCCCCCTAACTCACTCACACAGATGTCCATGCCCCCATCCTGTAAATGCAGGCATGGTGTAGACAGCTGAAACCCTCCACTCTTTCAAGGCTTCATCCTCCAAGAAGCACCTGCCCCAAGCTTACCAGAGTCTCCCCAGTGGGCTGGCAGCCCTCAGTGCTGCCGCATCTGTCTGCTGATACATCTCTCCCCTTCCTGACTACAGCATGGGCTCCTTGCACCCACAAACCAAGTCTCACGTTTACTGCTCTTCTCGCCTACAGGACCCAAGTCACCTGTGCACAACGCACAGAACCCTTGTACTCTGGCTGACCACTGACTGCCCCTCACAGACCTGAGGGACCTGAAGCCAGTCACAGACAAAGCACCCCAAATCCTGCATACGCCTCCCTATAGATGAACACACTGCTGTCCATACCTCCACATTGCTTGAGCCATTTAACAACCAAAAATATCTGGTGCCACTGAGTTGATGCAGGCTCATAACGAGCCCATGTATTGGTCCAATTAGACTCTGAGGATTTCTCCTATCATCCCCTTCCAGCTTTCAGTTTGGGGTCGTTTGTCTCTCTAACCTGGACTACTACTCCTATACCTCATCACACTTGATTCCTGTCACTTCCCCAACACTGCCTGTGAGGCACTGGCCCACCCACGAACCTTGTCATCCACCTCAAGTCAGCTTCCAAACTGATGAACAAACTGGCAAACTCACGGGTGCCAGAGCAGCGGGGAAACGCGGGGGCAGGTGGCTCACGGGGGCCTCAGCCAGCACCAGTATCACCGGTGAGCTTGGAGCACCAGCCAGGTCTTTGGGGCCCACAAGTCTGGCATTTCTGAACAGGGGAGCATAAAGAAAACAAACCAAACCCAATGCCATCGAGTCGATTCCAAGCAGAACAAGGTAGGAAAAACAACCAAGCAAAACCGCAGGGGCTCAGAGTACCAAACCGAGCCTGAGCCGTTCACTGACCCTGCTGACCCTCCAGTCTTATAATGTTGGAATAATACTCCACCTCCCAGAGGAATCATAAAAATTAAATGAAATAATGAAAGCCAAAGCAATTCCTAAACTACTGGTCACTGCCCACTGCCTCTGAGTTGATTCCAACTCACAGTGACCCTACAGATAGAGTAGAACTACCTCACAGAGCTTCCAAGGAGCACCTGGAGGATTTGAACTGCTGACCTCTGGTTAGCAGCAGTAGTACTTAACCGCTATGCCAGCAGGGTTTCCTGACATGAGCAGGCAGAAACGGCCAAACATAAGGACAGGTACCCTCCCTCACTGGGGTGATGCCCCTATGCTGGGACCAGCCGCCCCAAAGGGACTGCAGGTCTGCCCTCCACTCCTGCACTGTGATCACCCTCTTCTTCACCCGGTCCTTAGTCTCTCCCCAGTGGAAGAGCCAGAGGACTCAAGGGGTTCCTGTCTTTCCAGAGGTTCCTGGGGAGCTACACAGAACACGCCAGTGCCTGTAATCCACACCTCACTGTCACCTGGCAGCACCGCCTGGCCCGACAGTGCCCATGAGAAGAGAGACAGGGGGAAGCAATGCATAAGTGAACCATGTCTACACCCTGTCCTTCCATTTCCACCTGTCACTCCCGGGGCACACCTGGAGAAAACAGTAAAGACTTGGAGTCATTTCCGCGTCCTTCAGGCAGGGGCATGAGTGGATGTTGCCTCTCAGTACAGCTGAGGAGACAGAACAGAAAGCTCAGGTGTCACCCACAGGAAGAGGAAGGGCCAGGCCCAAGTTGTTTTGGAAATGTTCTAGCATCCCTTGTCTATGGCAGAATTAGTTTTACCCTCAGCTGGGCCCTAAGTTTCTCAAGTAGGTTGATTTACAACTTCCAGAAAAGGACGGCGCCTGAGGAGCGCTGGCCTCGAGGAGTACGCGCCAGGTCCCCAGGCACCTGTCCCCATGGCCACTGGCACCAACTTTCACCCTCTCCCACTCCCGATCACCTGAAGGGCCAGCCCAAAGGCAGCCACCACCTTCTCCTGTCAGAAGGGTCGGTGTGGGGAAGGCTCTGTGTGGCCCAGCAGGGCTGCAGTCTCTCAGGGCCGAGCTCCGGGCTCTTACTCACTGTCCCCCCGCAGCAGCTGGGCTAGCCCTTCAGGAAAGAAGCCCCTTGCCACGGTCCCTCCTGCAAGTGGCCCTCCCTGTGCGTGCAGGGGCAGCCTCACGCCAGGGCAGTCTCCTTCTCTCCCACAGGAAGCTCCTGCAGCTTTTGGAGAAAGCAGACCTGTTTACTAGAGTGCCTGAAAATTCTACCCAGGAGAGCCCCCAAGCCCACTATTTGCCATCCCTTCTGAAAACAGAGTCAGGGTTGCTTGCTCTCACTGCTTGGCACCTCTCTTAGTCACTGTCACTCCCAGAAACACACCTGTGGCTGGCAGCCCTTGCTTCTGTATTTGTCTTAGAGACTTGTCCATTTAAAGCAGTCTTAATCAGCTCTTAGCATCTCTTCAACTGTCTCAAATGCCAGCATCCTCTGCACCACATTGTGGCGCCCTTTTCAGTCTTGAGATCCATCTCTGTGACAGAGAAGGCAGAAACCATGTGGGAGTGGGTACGCCGTGCCTTCTCTCAGACATACCCTAGCTCTGAGGAACCTTGAGACAGTTTGGTTTTCCTGCTCTATTCCCTGACCCTCCCTCCCCAGGTAGGCACTCTCTCATAGCCCTGCCTCTAGGAGAGGACAATGGTCGGCGCAGCACCTGCTACACATGAGACATTCAATAACTGAAAGTGACACTCTGCAGAGCTCTACCACTGCCTCAGCACTGCACACACAGCCTGGTGGAGCACCAGGCCACTGTTTCAAATGTGCTACTATCCTCGACACCCGACCCTACATCTCACCTCTGAGGACGAGCAGCGGTCAGAACAGGGAAGAGCCAGAATAACAGCCTCAGGAAGCAGGCCTGCTCTTCCCCACACCCTCAGGCCAACTGTACAAAGCCGTCCGGCATGAGCCGGTATAGAATGGACACAGGTCAGCCCTTGTCACCTTTCCGGCCACGGAAAAAACATCCAGTGTCAGGGAGAAAGTGAGGTCACTGGGAGAGAAGAGGTCAAATTTAGAGACAGACCCTAGCCTTAGCACAGCTGCTTGACAAATCTCCTGTGGTGTGAGCCTCTGCAGGACAAAGTGGAAGCCCCGGGCTGCAGCTGGGAGGTCAGCTCTCTGCTGGCCAACAGGACACAATCCGCTCTGTCCTGGTCACTGTCCAAATGCTGCTCTCTGGGTGACGACGGCTCAGACACTGCTACGCTTTTTCTTCTTCCCTCTCTTCTTCTATCTTTGACTTAACGGCAAATCTTCCCATTAGTATTCTTCCTACATCACACCTGCTGTCCTTTATAGGATGCGGGTTTACAGTTTCATAATTCTTCAAACCAGTACTTTCTTCTCTCCCCAGCTGACTCACTGGGCTCTTGAATTATGTCTATCTTTTGTAAATCTTTTTCTTCCTAGTTAAGTTTGGGAATTTTTCTAAAAAATAATCTACTCTGTACTCCTTCACCCTCTGTGAGAGCCTTCAATGTAGAGAAACCAGTCTGCAGCTGTAACCATCCATGGTCTCTAAGTGCCTTCCAGGAAGCCAAAGGCAGACACTGATGGTCTGGAGAAGGTTCACTCCCCCGGGCCAGCTCCATTCTCCTCTGTAGGACTGTGAGACGACACTGTGTCTTAGAAGTGCGATTGGTGAGATGGTGTGTTCCAGGTGATCCAGGTCCAAAGTGTCACTGCAAACAGTACTTCAGTGGAAGATTCACCTTAGGCTCCTAATACCCAAAAGGCCTTTTGCTAATCAGGGGACAGCCTGCATTTAAGATGATTTGCTCAAACCAAGTCTTAACTTCAAAAAATTTTTCACTTTTCCAAACAATGTTATTTCTTTCTTCTTTTAACTTAAACCTCACATTTAAAAACTAATGATATAAATCTAAGAAACTGAACTTTCAAAATAATACCATGAAACACAGGGAAGCCCACATCCTTAGACACAAAAATACAGCCTCTGAGTCAGGGAGCTTTCAGAAGCAAGGGTCAGGACCCTGTGGCAGACTCAGTGGGGACAGATCTCCTGTGGACAGGCAGCATCAATCCACTACCCACAGATGTGAAAGTGAAAGGTTAAGTGTCCTCCCTGGATGCTGGGCTCTGTCAGGCAGAATACAAGACACCTCAATGAAGCCAGGCTGCAGGAGACTGCTGAGTTCTGTGCTGGTAAGTGGCCACATCACAGCTCCTCATACTTGCCTGCCCTGAGACGGATGGCTGAAACAGTGCGGAGCTGCACTGCTCAGAACAGCAGTGGCTTCTGGGAAAGCAGCCAAGGAAGGCAAAGAGAGTATATTTACATTCAAAGAACAAGGCTCTTACATTATTTTAACTTCTTGGTCAATCTCAGATTAAATATAATTTTACCATGCTTAAAGGGAAAAAAACATTTTTAATATTCTTCATCTAGGTCATAAGGATATGCTATGAAAGAGAAGACTAGAATTATAAATAAACATTCACATTCGGGAAACCCTGGTGGCATAGTAGTTAAGTGCTACATCTGCTAACCAAAAGGTCGGCAGTTCAAACCTGTCAGGTTCTCCTTAGAAACTCTATGAGGCTGTTCTACTCTGTCCTGTATGTTTGTTGAGCTGGAATCAACTCAGTGACAGTGGTTTTACATATGTTCAAGCTACAAAAAAATACACATGACACTGAGGTTAAAACAGGTATTTATCACTGTTTTGTGGTATGACAGGAACTTCTGTTCATTTGTGAGAAGTGTCTTCTGAAATATGGACTCCTACGTAATTCATTTTCAAAGATGAGAAAATCGGAAATTCAAGGAAGTGACTAAAAGCTATATAAAAAGAAATGTAAGAAAAAAATCAGGTTTTACAGGGGAAATAGTCTTAGTTTATTGAAAATTATTTGTTATCAAAATACTAAACTTCTGTGCAACAGCTGAGTAAATAAAGTGCATCAGAAGCTGATTTGCATTATGAGGAGTACGTAGGGCTTGATAACAAGGAATTTCCATGTTTATTCTTCAGATTTTAAATAAAACCTTCTCATTCCCCTCTATGGTTTCCAACCATAATGAATTCAGCTTATTATCCATGATGTCTACCAAACTCCTTTCTCACCTCAAATATTAACTAAAAATACCAGTGTGAATAACCGGAACGTGTATCACAAAGGACGATGATGCAGGAGGGGCAGAAAGAGAGGAACAGAGTGCGTGTGACTCTCAAAGCACAGGACAGCTACTTCACAGGACACCCAAATCACACCACATACTGATGCCATCAAGTTGATTCCAGCACACAACTCTACATGGCATAGCAGAACTGCCCCAAGGCTGCAAACTTCTCAGGAAGCAGACTGTCACATCTTTCTCCCACAAAGTCACTGGCAGGATCAAACCACAGATCTTCTGGTTAGCAGATGAGCACTTAAGCCCTGTGCCACTCACATTCCTTCAGGTCACACAAGAACCTCGTAAAACCTATGTTATGGTTACCCTTTCCATGTTGCAAACTATGAAATGGAGGCTCAGAAGTCAAGGTGCTTTAACGAATACATCCCAGCTATTAAGTAGCAAACCCACAACTCACTGCAGATCTTTCTCACTCCACATCTGTGATTTTCCCCTTGCACTTTAAAACCTATCTCTGCATGGGTAAACTTTAAGCAAAGCATCAAAAAGCAGCCCACATGCTTATGCGGTTCCCAGAAGCACATTCCTTCTCTCAGCCATCACTTTCTTCACCAAGCCCCTTCAGGTGATGGTGTACCCAAGCCAGGCTGGGCTGCACCATCCCAACCAGCCGTGGGAGCAACAGAGCCTCTCTCCTGTTGAGATAGTGGGTTCTGCTATTGAAAACTGCTGTCACAGGCTACTGGTGTCAGGAGAACCCGGGATGCAATTTCTCTCAAGACAGACAAATCTCTTCCCAAACCGCTCTTCTCTGGCTGCAGTCTCAGTCGTGGGGAGATCATCACCCCACGGAGGGGGTGCTGGTCCTTGGGATGGCTAAGACTGTTTGCAAAAGCTGCCTTATCTAAAACAAAAACTGCTTCCTATGACTTTCACTCTATGAGGTCTCACAAAATTAATCTTCAGCCTGTCTTGTGCAACAATCTTACAGATGATCCCCTTCTCCCATTCCTAAGCCCTTTCATGAAAACACCTACAGTTATTTCACAGGTCCCTCCTTGCACAAGGTTTCAGCACCTCACCATCTGAATCATCCTCATCTGGACCTTGTCTCCTTTATGAACATCTCTGAAAACCCTGTGCCCAGAAAAGAATCTAGTCCTTCAAGTGTGGGCACAGCAAACAATGGGGCTTTGTTTGGGAGGCTGTATTTCTAATAATAAAGTGTAAGATGACTCTGTTTTGATAGCTCCATCATACTTCTGGTATTGATCAGATGTAAGTGCTCTGCTTTGCCACTTTCTTCCTTGTGGGGGTGGAGCACCGACAGGGAAAGATTTGTTTTTTAGTGTTGCCTAGGGTACAAGGAAATAAGCCTCATCTGGAAGACAGTGTGGCAATTAACACGAAAAGCCCTAAAGCCATGCATTGTCATTGACCCTGCAACTGCACTTTTAGTAATTTATTTGACAGAAATAATTAAGGACACACATAAACTGTCCTCTAAGGATAGCTGTTGGAAATCATGCTCATGTCCTACAATATAGCATAAGCTAAATGCACTTATGGCACAGCCATATCATGATATACACTTACATGAAATAACAAGAAGAGGCAAAGGAACAGAGACCGAAGTTTATTAATTTACCAAGGATCAGAGGAAGCATATTTATGGTGATAGAAAATTTGGTAACAACTATGGGTACAGGCAGCACAACATGATTGACATAATTTGCATCACTAAACTGTACACCTGGAAAATGCTGAACCAGAAATGTTCTTATATATATTATAAAAATAAAAAATAACTAAAACTAAAAAATATATGGAAGCTATCTATCACCAGGAAAAGACGTTTATGACATAATCTAAGAAAAAACAGGTGAAGTACCACATAAAAATGTACATCTAGTCAGCTGGCAGCAATTCCTAGGGTACAAGACGGAGGGATGAGGAGAACCCAAGGAAGGCAAGTAGATGTGGCCTGATTTCACAGTTAATCCTCAAAACCTTCAGTACCGTCCCTAACCTCAAGGGCTATTTGAGTATTTTTGTAAGTATTTGTGAGCAGACTCAACTTGGATGTGGGATAAACTGAGAACATATGGATACAAAGGTCAGGAAGCAGCAGGACCTAGAAGATCCCTCAATGATTAGAGGAGACAGAGGAGGGACCAGCTTGTCTCAGGTGTGTGAGCAATGTGGATGGGTGTCTGCCTGAGAGGAGTCTAGAGGAACACATGATACAATACAGCAGTAACAGCCCTATCTGGAGGGCAGAATCAGGCATGATTCTAACTCCGTTACTTCTGCTTATGTGAACTTTAGATTGCTTGCTTTTTAAAGGATGCTTCTCCATGGATACTCAAAGGCCCTTATTCTCCACACAAAACGGTGCAGGCCATTGGATTCAGGGACCCCTGGACTTGGCTTCCCCACTGTCATGGACTGAACTGTGTCTTCCCAAAATGAGCATCAGTTTGGCTACGCCATAATCCCCTGTATTGTATGACTGGCTACCATTCTGCCATCTGATGTGGTTTTCCTATGTGTTGTAAATCTTATCTCTTTGATGTTAATGAGATGGGGATAGTGGCAGTTATGTTAGTGAGGCAGGACTCAATCTACAGGATTAGGCTCCAAATCTTAAGCCAATCTCTCTGGAAAAATAAAAGAGAGAAGCCAGAGAGAGACATGGGATGTTGTATTACCAAGTAGCATGTCCTTTGGACCCAGATCACTGTACTGAGTAGCTTCTTAACTGGGGAAGACTGATGACAAGAATCTTTCCCGAGAGATGACAAAAAAAGTCTTCCCCTGGAGGGGACACCCTGAATTTGGACTTCTACCTTCCTGGACTGCAAGAGAATGCATTTTCCTTTGTTAACGGCATCATCTACTCGTGGTACTTTTGTCATAGCAGCACTAGATGACTAAGACACCCTTGTTGGTTGCATCAGTTCTAGCCCAGCAACACATCTCACAGGCACATGATTCATGGAGGTGGCCTTCCTGGGAAGACTCCAAATCTTAATTCAGCTCAGGAGGACCCCAGGATTCTTAGGAAATTCAAAGACTTACAGAATTTCATAGAGTTGTGCTTCTGGGGGGCACTTTGGGTTTGGCTGGGCTGTGAGGACTGAGTACCCAAAGATTTAGGAATCAGAACACCAGTTGTCACCTCTACCAGTTTGGAGGAGGGTCTGGGTACCAGAGGCTCCAAGATCTCATCATCTTTGTTCTGGCAGGTGTAAAGCAGAAAAGCTAAACTATTTCTGTTAGGATCGGCAC
This sequence comes from Heterohyrax brucei, assembly GCA_028571685.1. NCBI lineage: Eukaryota > Metazoa > Chordata > Mammalia > Hyracoidea > Procaviidae > Heterohyrax > Heterohyrax brucei. The sequence continues at coordinate 65,919,893 of CM053155.1, read as the reverse complement.
TAATTTACAGCCTAGATTTACGTTCTATTAAACACTTCATTGTTTCATTTCATTCGTCTTTCCATGAACATAGCAATTTGTCTTCTGAGAAAGAAACTGTCTCAGTTAATGAAGCAGCCGCCTTTGGAGAGGGGTGGGGCCTCACAGGCAATCCAAAAATGGAAGAAGGACTCTTCTTTCTCAACTCTCTCCGCCCAAGTCTCTCCAAAGCCTCATCTCTTTAAAGGCGGCTACTAGTAACAGGAAAGAAAGATACTAAGGTTTCACTGAAGCAATACAGAAGTTCTGTCTTAAAAAGGCAAACAGCCCACAGGACAAGCGAACTTCCTATCAAGAATCTCCACCGGTAGTCCCTCTCAGAGACCAACATTTGACCTTCTGCCTTGTCTGGCCCTGTTCCTTCCTGGACCCTCTATATCACTGCTGCCCACCAGCTGGCCTCCCTGGGCTGACTGAGAGATTCTGAGCAGTGGGGAGGACGTGAGGAAATTACTGGGAGAAATTTATTTTCAATGCAAAGAGCCTTTTTCTGCAACAAGGAAAAAGAAGATGGGATTCATTTCCACTGGGCAATTTTTAAAAAACCCAAAAGCTGAGACATAAAATATCTATTTGGTGAAAACCAACATAGAAGAAAACAATTCAGTGGTTCCACCTGGAAGGTGTGATGATCACACAGAAGCCATAAAGTGTAAGCACAGGAGTGAGACCTGACATCCAACATGAAGGTGGTGGAGCAAGGAGTCAATAAACTTGGCAATTCTAATCAGCAAAGACATACTGAAGGGGCAGGGTGATAAGACAGTGAGAATAGAAACAAAAACTCCTAGACTATGAAGCGTGTCCATTTTACTGACACGCAAAACGAAACCCAAGTATCTGTGGACCTTCCAAGGGCTGGTGCAGAACTGAGATGAGCACCCTCGACGCGGCTCCCAGTCCTGGCTCTGCACCAGTCAAGTGCTTCTAGGGGACCGTGCTCAAGTCCCTAACGTCAGCATTGTGGGCATGGTGAAGAAACAGGAGGATGTGCAGTGCAAGGATCCTGCAGCAACTCCTAAATACTAGAGAGCAACGGTCCGAGATGAAGAGGAGGTCCGACAATCCAGCATGCAAACTGAATTGTTGTAAGTGCTACATACCTCATGCTGAATGTCACTATGTAGGATCACTTTCAAGGTACTCCATTTGGGAAGCTATGTACCGATGCCAACACCTAGTCTACCGTTCAAAGCAATTTTGCAACTCCTTCTGGAATGGCTGTTGCGCATGGTGGTACAGTGGCAAGTTTGTGAACTTAACTGTACAGTTGTCTGTGAGGAAGCTTTATTTATTAATTACAGTAAAAGAATAAAATTTCTAATATCTACCCATTATCTCATCTATCATAAACCCTCACCCCCTCACTCACCCTTATAGCCAACAGTTATTTTCTTCTGTAGGCAATTCTATTTTTAAGTCCTTCTAACAGGGGTCTTACATGATATTAGCCCTTTTGACACTGACTGATTTCACTCAGTATGCTCTCTTCCAAATGAGATCATGTTATAAGATGCTTTCTAAAATCATCATTGTTTTTTATCATAGCATAGTGTTCCACTGAGTATATGTACCATAGTTTGCTTATCCATTCATTTGCTGATGGGCATCGGGGTTGATTCCAACTTTTTGCTATTGTGGACTGCACTGCAACAAACATTTGCGTACATGTGTCTGTTTGTGTGACAACCTTTGTTTCTGAAGGATAAATTCCAAAAAGTGGAATTACAGGATCAAATGGTATATCTATTTCCAGCTTTTCAAGGAAGTGCTAGATTGCTTTCCAAAGAGGTTGTACCATTTTGCAATCCTACCAGCAGTGTAGGAGAGTTCCAATTTCTCCACAGCCTCTCTAGCATTTGCTGTTTTGTGTGTTTTGGATCATGACCATCCTTGTTGGGGTGAGATGGTATCTCATCACAATTTCGATCTGAATTTCTTTAATAGCTAATGACCGTGAGCAATTCCACATGTGTCTCTTGGCTACCTGGATCTACTCTTCAGAGAAGTGTCTGACCATCTCCTTTGCCCATCACTAATTGGATTATTTATCCTTTTCTTGTTGATATTTTGTAGTACCTTGTAGATTACGGAGATCAGACACTGGTCTGACATATAGTTGCCAAATATTTTTTTCCATTCTGTAGGTGGTCTTTTAATTTTTTAATGAAGTCTTTGGATGAGCAAAAGTGTGTGATTCTTGGTAGTTCCCATTTATCTAGTTTGTCTTCTGTTGATTGTGCTTTGTTTGTCATATTTTGAAGTCTGTCTACATTGTGTATTACAATTTCCATTGTTGATTCTATTTTACCTTGGATAAGCTTTATCATTTTACATTTTATATTTAGGTCTTTTATCCAGTTTGAGTTGGTTTTCGTATGAGGTGCGAGGGAGTTTTTAGCCAGTAAACAAGTAACTGTATTGGAATACCCTCCCTACGCACCTGATCTGGACCCCAGTGACTTTTTGTTTTACCTGAAGATAGAGGAAATATTGAAAGGAAGACATTTGGATGACATTCAGGACATCAAGGGTAAGATGATGTCAGCTCTGATGGCCATTCCAGAAAAAGAGTTCCAAATTGCTCTGAAGGGTGGACTAGGCACTGGCAATGGTGCACAGCTTCCCAAGTAGAGTACTTCAAAGGTGACCATAGTGATATTCAGCAGTGAGATATGTAGTACTTTTTCTAGGATGAGTTCACAAACTTAAATGTCAATCCATTTACGTCCAACTTAAGAATCCTGACTTGATACTTCCCCCAAACTAGCATGCTCCTTGGAGTGCTAGGAGGGTGGGCCAGGATCCCCCCAAAGGATGGCCTACAAGACACTGACTGCAGCCCTAAGCTAGGACCCAAACCAGGGTAGGAAAGAAAACCAACTGTTCCTTCCAATATGTAGCTAACTTGCTGGGAACCTGACGACTTCTAAGCTGCCTTGCAACCCAGATGAAGTATTGTTCTGAGACGGGAAATACTGGACTCACTCAGGGACCACTGGGGCCCCAGTGGAGAAGTCATCAAGGGCTCAGCTGATAATCAAAAGGCTGGCAATTCAAATCTACCAGCCCCTCTCTGGAGATCCTATGGGGTAATTCTACTTTGTCTTACGGGGTCACTCTGAAATGACAACAGGTTTTGTTTTTGTTTGTTTTTAAGAGACCACTGTACCAGACAGCTTTGAGAGAAGAGCTGGGCTTAAAGGAATGAAATCAAAGGGAATTCAGCCTGGTCTCTCCCACCGGGGGCAGGACCCAAATCCGTGATGCAGACCACGTCTTTCACCCAACTATGGAGGCTTCCTTTGAGGGCTGGGTTTCAGCTGAAGAACCTGGTGAACCTGAAACACTGCAGGTCAGGGTTGTTCACATGTACAGTTTCCTGCCTGCACAGTCCCCATCAGTCTTTCTGAGCCTGGCACCGGCTAAGTGCAGAACATGGTCTATGGCTTGGGCAAAGGACGACGGGCTCCTCAAAACCCCTGGAAATGGAAGGCTTAGCTTCCAGCAGAAGCCAGGCTGACACAACCAACACGAGGAGTCCAGGCTCCAAGAGTCCCAGCTGGTTCTGCCCTTTCAGTGGCACTCTTTACTGAAACACTAGATTCTGTGCAGTGGTAGAGGGGGCTAGGAGTGGAGACAGACTTGGAATAATAACTTGGTGTTCTGTGTCCACCAGAGCCCCAAGAACACAGCCTTCAAAGTGGGGCACATGAGACAGTTTACTGGGGTGGAGAAGACAGAAGATATTTCCAAGTATTTTTAATCATCTTCTATATCTTATTTTAAATACGCTTTAAAATGTACCAACAGATTAGTACGGCAATGAGTGTATCAAAGGAGTACTTTAATATATTTGTGTGTATGGGATCTATGCCCAAAATAGTTTTGCCCATAGGGGGTGTGGTCAGAAAACTCAGATGCCCTCTCCCCTGAAGCCTTACTGGTACCTTAGATCTCACTCCCTCTGAAAGCTGTGCTCCTCTCTCATCTGCCACTGGGCTTTGCTGGCTATGTAGAAAGACACAAGGCTGTTACACTCAGCTTGGTATCTCGTCCTCCTATTCGTCTGTGTACCATTGCTAGATACCCAACACCTGTAACAATGAGCCACTGGGTTCCCAAATAGCCCATTCACACAAGGGAAAACCGCCGTGGTCACTGGTTCTCTGCAGACCACAAAATTCTAACCATGTCCATCATGCCTTGGGGAAATTTTTCTAAAATCATAATAAAATAACTTCTAAAGGGAAAAGAAAAGTCACAAGTACTGGTTTAGTAAAAAGTAAGATTTCGACCAAAAAAAAAAACAGGGGGGCGGGGGAGAGACTTTTGGCGAAATAAAGTGATGCATTATAATAATAATGTTATTATTATTACAAACACACAGAACTGATTTTAAGCGGAAGAGGACTGTTAATAGTCACTTTTTGTGTTAAGCCCTAAAGATGGTTTCTTCCTTCTTCTCTCCTTTTCTCTCTCTCTCTACATCTTAAAACACTTCTTTTTTTTAATAGGAGACACTCTACAGGAAATCTCTCAGTAATCCACACAGAATTATTTCCTAGTTTCTTGTTATTAGAATAAAGTAGTATTTATAAGTTGATTGTTCTATTTTGGTATACCGACAGTGTAGGTGACGCCTATTTTACATATGTAGGAACTGTGTGTGGTTCAGGGCTTTATGACTCATCCAGAAGTGAGGCAAAGAGTAAGATTAATACACTCACATGCACACAAACACACAAAGAGCCCCTGAAAGCGATGACAAACCACCTGCCAGGTGGGGCTGGGATGTATGGATCGCAGACAATGGGAGCCGGTCCTCCGAGGGCTGTGCTTGTCAAACTACAGAGGGACACACTCCATGATGTGGTACAATATACAAACACTTTCTCACCACCAAAACAAAAATTTCATAAGCCAACACATGCTGTTATGCATTGTCTGCTTGATTTTGACTCACAGTGACCCTAGAGGACAGAGTAGAACTGCCCCACAGGGCTTCCTGAGCTTTAATTGTTCTGAGAGCAGACTGCCAGATCTATTCTCCTGAGCAGCCGCTGGTAGGTTTCAACTGCCAACTCTTGGTTAGCAGCCAAGTACTTTAATGTGGAACCAAAGCTCCTTCACTCTGCATTTTCTATGCTAAAAAAAAAAAGAAAGAAGGAAAGAAAAAAATGGTCACCTCCCACTAGACTTATCTCACTATTTGGGGTCAAAGCTAAAGCAGAAAAGCACTGCTTACAGGCAAGTGCTCCAGCTCACCTATGAAACCCACTCATGTACCCCACAGACAAGCTGCTCCCCCTGCCACGCCGACAAAAACAAGGCCACCTCCCAACCCCCAGTCCTCAGCCCCCACCTGGACCAGCACAGTATCGGCATGCTGTTATACCTGGAGGCAGGGTCTCCACGCTTTGTGCTTTATCTTCCCCATTGCTGTGATGAAGGTCTTTCTTTTTAATCGGATCAATTTCATTCCAGTCCTCCTGGGGGGAACAAAGATACCAAATGAATTGATCAGTTCTTCCAACACAGTTTCACGTATCAGTTCAATACACAGCGAGCTGATGGTGCCAGGTACTGCAGAGGCATGGAGGAGGAGGAAGAGGCGGCTCTAGTCTCAGGGACACCGGCACAGAACCTGGCAAGTGGCTGAAACCGCGAGGGAAGAAAGAGTATGGATGACCTTTGCCAAGGGCGAGTTTCACAATTCTATTTCACATCTGTGGAAAGACAATAGCACGAACAGTCACAGGACTCTGAGGTTTTGTGAGGGTGGGAAACTGAGATTGGAAAGGTAGGTTAAATACTGTAATTTGATAGTGGCTAAATGAAAGCTGGTAAAAGGAAAGTAGCTCTCCAAACACCTGAGATGGCTTCAGGATACCCTAGGGCCAAATACTCCCTAAAGGCCCCTCCTCAGAGAGTTGTTAACTGATTTGTTTACTTCCACTGACTACAAGGGAGGGAGAGAAATAAATCAGCCAAGCTTCTGGGGCCTTTTCTAATGCTGACTGCCAGTGGAACAGGGCTGCAAATTAAGGACTTAATGTGAAACCAGAATAAGGTATACACTTTGGCAGAATTTATTCACCTCATTTGGGCAAACAATTTACTCCCAGAGAATAATTTATCAACATTAAATTAAACTAAATAACAACTCCATAACCAAAGCTAAATATATTTTTCAAGCACTTGGGATCTGATGTCTGTGAATAAAAAAAATAGAATGGTTTCTAAGGAGCTACACACAAAACCCAAATCAGAAATGTCCTATGGCTCGTAATTCCCCCACAAAGAGTTCTGCGAGCCAAGCACTGTCAACTGGCCACTTCCACTGGCAGATGCCATCACTACAAGCTGCAGCAGCAAGCCCACCCTCCAGGAGAACACCAGCCATGCTTCAGATCAGCACAGGCTGCCAGCTACACAAAAGTTTATCACTGGAAACACTGTGGCTCTTTAAACTGAGAAGTCAGATTTGCAAGAAATATCATCCTCAGAGTCTGCACCAAGTGATAAATTGTTTCCCAATGCAAACTGTTCTGCCAATAAAATACCCAAACAATACTCCACATTAAATGCTTTTCATTCAAGAGGTACAGTCAAGAGAACCCTTGCTTAAGACTCTCTCCTCTACAGACCAGACTTTCCTTCTGTGATTTCTGCATGGAAGCTCTACAGCTGGGTTTATCACATTAGGGTTGTCATGGAAATGACAGACAGGAGCATCTGTGATGACGGTTTCACTGCAGAAGGAACAGACAGCACAGTGGGATTCTCAGAGGAATTGTTTCAGATTGGTAGTCCCAGCTCTACACACCTATCACAAAACAAAACAAAACAAAAACCCACTACTATTGAATCGATCCAACTAAAAGTAACCCTATAACCCTACAGGAAAGAGTAGAATTGCCCCATAGAGTTTCCAAGGACTGCCTGGCAGATTCAAACAGCTGACCTCTTGGTGAGCCGCTGTAGCACTTAACCACTATACCACCGTTTCTACCTGTCACAAGACTACTTTAAGGGTTGCAAGTATCCTAAGTACAACATTGTGATAAATCTGTTAAAATCTGTTTGCACATCAATTTAAGCATTTTCGCTGAAAAAAATATCGAAAGAGATTTAAATTTTGATTTGGGGGGTTATTTTGTTACAAACAAACTTCTAATCTATATTCTTCAACTATGAGCAATTATGTCTCTGCAAATCTTGGTAAATATGCAGGAGTAAGAAAGTCTAACTTACCAGCTGTTTTGCTGTTATTGTTGTTATTGGTTCCCACTCACAGTGACCCTAGGTACGACAGAATGAAACAATGCCTGGCACCGTGCCACCCTCACAGCTGCTGCTATGTTTTGGCCCACTGGTGCAGCCACTGTGTCAATCCATCTTGTTCAGGGTCTCCCTCTTTTTTGCTGAACTGAAACTAGGCATGATGTCCTTCTCCAGGGACTGGTCCCTCCTGATAACACGTACAAAGTATGTGAGGCAAAGTCTCGACATGCTTGTAAGAAGCATCCTGGCTGTACCTGTTTCAAGACAGATCTGTTCATGCTTCTGGCAGTCCACGGCGTATTTACTATTTTTGCCAATACCACAATGCAAAGGCATCAGTTCTTTTCAAGTCCTCCAGCTTTTGCATGCATATGAAGCAATTAAAAATACCATGGCTTAAGTCAGGCACATTTTAGTTCTCAAGGTGGTATCTTTGCTTTTTGATACTTTAAAGATATTTTTTATAGCAAATTTGCCCAGTGCAATACAGCATTTGATCTCTTGATTGCTGCTTTCATGGACACTGTGAATCCGAGTGAAATGAAGTCCTTGACAAATTCAGTATCTCCTCCATGTATCCCAACGCTGCTTGTTGGTCCAGTTGTGAGGGTTTTTGTTTTCTTTATGTTGAGGTCCACTCCCTATTGAAGTTTACACTCTTTGATCTTCACTGTAAGCACCGCTCCGCTTCCAGCAAGCAAGGCTGTGTTCTCTGCCGATCACAGGTTGTTAACGTCCCAATGCCATAACCTCCTTCAGACAGCTCAGCTTCAGGGATTATTTGCTCAGTACACAGACTGAATAAACATGGTGCAAGGATCCAAACCTGACACACACTTTTTTTTTAATTGTGTTTCCTTACTCTGTTCAAAGAACCACCTCTTGGTCTGTGTATGCTCAGGTTCCACATGAGCACAACTGCCTTACAATGAAACAAAATACGTGTGAACATGAAATCAAACAGTAATGAAACTATAAGAGTCACATTTTGTAGATTATTAATTAAACATTTTTTTAAAGGTATTTATTTATTTTTGTTGCTTGCTTATTTTGTAGCCAATGATTATTTTCCTCCAGGACCTCTGCATAAACATTCGGCCTAGCATACACCACTGGCCAACAGATCCAGCCATTTAACCTTGCACTTAAACAAGATCAAAAGCACATGCTATTGGTGGAACCAACAGGTCCTGCGCTGTTTTCTACAACTGAACGTCACACCACTATCTTTACAGTTCACCAAACCAGTATTTCAGGTAAATTATCAATGCTTTCTCAGACAGTAAATGCTTCTCTGTCCCCACAAGCATGTCTCTTTGTTCTAGACTCCCAGCCAACAAGACCCTCTGTAAAATTATTACAGACACGTCCTTGTAACTAGGGCATAGCAAAGTATCAGGGTCTTAAAATACTGTCATTGGGCACTGCACACTAGTAATGTCTCAGCCCTACATGTTACAATTCCTATCTTACAATGAGGACACAAAGATCAGAAAGGTTGATTAATTTGTCCAGGTCTTACTGCTAGTAGGGAAGCTGGCCCTTTATAAGTCAGGATGGGGATGATAGCCTAGAGCTCAATTTAAAACAAGTTGCAAAACCTTATTCTCAAAATGTCATAGAAATTTAAAAACATGTTTCTAGGAGGCCATTCACAAAGGACTGCTTTGTTCTGGACTCCCTAAAACTGTCAATTTCCACGCTAACTACCCAATCTAAGGGTAAGATAAGGATGCCCCGCTCACACAGTAGTACATGACAGGCCTCACTACAGGCAGTGCATACCTGTTAAGTCCCTTATCTTCATTATACTGCAGTGACATGCTTGACTATCCTCATTTTACAGATAAGAAATTGAAGCACCAAGAGTTTAAGTAACATAAAGCTAATTACTACTGATGTTGGGATCTGAACCCCTGGTAGTCTAGGCTCAGGGTTCACAGTATACTGCCTCTAGATAAGATAGCACCCCTCCTCCCCCAACTCAATGACAGATTCTCTTAAGTATCCTCCGTTCATCCTGACACGGATTATTGGTCCATTTGTGAGGATTTATGTTTTATGCTGAAGTCTAATCCATACCGACGATTACAGTCTTTGTCTTCAGCGTAAGTACTTCAAGTCTTCTTTACCTTCAGCAAACAAGACTGTGTCATCTGCCTATCACAGTACGCTGCCTCTGATAATATAACAAAGACAATCCATTCCCAAACAGACTATAATCACAAGTAAAAGAGTTAGCATTGACAACATGTATTTTTGGGAGACATAGCTGAATCCATAACATCAATACTGAAGTAAACCAACATATCACCCATTACATTTTAGAATACATATGAGCAATAAATTCCTGAAGAAACAGTTCAGACCTCCTGCTGAAACAAGTGTCCACGTAAAAGCCAGGTTTAGTCTACATTCCACTGGCCATTCTCATTTCCCAGCCTCCACAAGGGCCTTTCCAAAAGCCATTCAGTTATTTGGAATACAATGGGGAGCAAACAGCTCCTCCTGCACTGGCATCACAGACCAGAGGTAATGATCCCAGTGTTCCTTGCAGGAAGTCAGTAGAAGTGCAGGGAGCACAGGGCTCTCAGGCAAGGATACCAAGCAAGAGTGGTAGGGAAGCCTGGGAAGACAAGTGACACTTTCATGGAGACCTGCAGGAAGCAGGAACTGACCAGACAAAGCAAAATGACTGCAGGTGGTAGAGGAGGGGTGAAGGCTGAGGGAAGATTAAAAAAAAAAAAAAAAGAAGGCATAGATGCAACAAGGTATTTTGAGACTTGTATTTTAGGAACATCACTTCTGCTGCAATACAGAAAGTGGACTGGAAGGGGAACAAAAAAAGAGGTCAGGAGGCCACAATGGCAATGCTGAAAGGGAAATCTGTCTGCTGGAATCAGTTCAGGGTCTACAGATGGAGAGGAGACAAGCCCAGCTACTGAGAAGTAAGAGGGTATGGTGGTGACCTGATAGTAACAGTGGGAAAGGAGGAGGAACAGAAGTGACAGCCAGGTTTCCAATCTGGACATTTAACGGACAGAAATACCATTCCCAGACAAAGATGAGAAAGTTTTTTGGGTGGGGTAGGAGTGGTGCCAAGAACTGAAGGTGAGTTTCTTTTGGAAGTGCTGAGGGCTTTACAAGTCATGAAGAGGAGGCATCTGGCAACTCAGATGAAGATGCAAGTCTGGAAAGCCACAGGGCAATTAAAGCTACAGTGAGCATGAAAGAGACACCCAGGAAGTGTGAAGGGAGTGTGAACAGGGCCCAGATAGAGCCTGAGAGGTCACCACTGAAGGGACAAGGGGAACAAAGAAGTGTGACCATGTAGCATACTGGGGAGAGCTAGGAGTAGAGAGCCAGTAGGGAGAAGGTGTCTAATCAAGGCCTTGCCAACAATGGGTGGCAGTCCAAGGAAGTCACCTCACTTCTCTGAGCCCTGCCTTCTACACAATTAGGAGGCTAGCCTGTCTGCAGGCTCTAGAATACCTGTGTAGCAGTTACATTCCATTATCACTTTATTAGTCCTTTTATATTTGCTACTATGGAGCACTGGTGACACGGTGGTTAAGAGTTCAGCTGCTAACCAAAAGGTCAACAGTTCAAATCCACCTGCCACTCCTTGGAAACCCTATGGGGCAGATCTATTCTGCCCCATAGGGTCGCTGTGAGTAGGAATGCACTCCATGGTAATGAGTTTGGTTTTTGGTACTTACTACATAAGTCTCTGGTATCCAGAAGATACCAGGATTTTATGCTCTTTGAGAGTGGAGGGCTGTCTCCTATTCTTTTGTATCCTTGGAGTGTTAGGGATCATGGCGACTGCTTAATAACAAATGCAATTTAAAAAACAAACAAACACTCACTCTACTTATTCAGATTGAGTTTACTGGCTCGGTTTAAGCAAGGAAGGGTATTGAATGCAAATTTATGGAGAAAGCTCATTATTTGTTGGTGTCCAGGCTATGCAGCAAATTGATCTGTTTGTTTTTTCCCTGCTAAGGGAAAAATGACAGTGATGGGCACGTCCTCTCTTTAGTGACACATAAACTGTGAGATTAGAAGAGTGATGATGTGGTTTGATGCTGGGTCAAAGGATGCAGAAAATTCTGAGCCCATGACCACATAAGCCTGCTTTTACTCCCCAGGATGCAGATCGATTTATGCTGTTTGTCAAACCTCAAAGGAAGGAAGTTGATACTGAATATATAATGACTAACCCACAAGTAGACAGCACTTTCTAAAATCGTAGACAAGAAAAGGCTCAGTGGGTCTGGTCAAAACTGAATCCTGCCAGGGAAATTTAACCAGAGGTCCAGAATTCCCTGCCAACCATGTAAGAAACATGTGAGAAGACATGTGTCCCCTGTCCCCACTTTGGCTTTACCACTGGGACCACAGAATTGGACACATTTAAGGGCAATCTTTGCAAAGACCTAGGAAGTCAACTGTGGCACTGAGGTTTCCTCTCCCTATTGAACTGGCATTTGGGCCAAATAATGAGGACCCTAATTCCACTACTCCTACTTACTAACTTAATCATAATCATCATTAGAAATTTGAATTTGGTTTCTGTTGTAGTCTAAAAGCTCAAAATAAACATCCTCCCTACACTGTTCTTACAAACACATGTAAAAGAAAACAGTCTATTTTATCTGAAGCATAAATGGGAACTAAATCAAGCCATAGTAACTCAACAATAATGGGTTTGGTTTTTTGGTCTAGTGAGATCAGGTGGTAATAAGCAACTAGGCAGAAGCAAAAATTCACTCCATCTCTCAGTAGAAAGAAAGCAGTATGTTTTTAATAAATTGACAGTACTTTCAGAAATACCAGTAAGTTGGTGTATTGATTAGTTTAAAAAAATAAGTCGCAACGTGATCTACATATAGAACACAATCCCCATCAAAATTCCAAGAACCTTTTTGCAGAAATGGAAAAGCTGATCCTCAAATTTACATGGAACCGTAATGGATCTTAAACAGTCAAAACAATCTTGAAAAAGAAGAAAAAAGTTGGAGGAATCACTCCTCCCAATTCTGAACTTAACCACAAAGCTACAGTAGTCAAAACAGAGTGGTACTGGTATAAAGGCAGGCACATAAGCCAACGGAATAGAACTGGCAGTCCAGAAATAAACTTATACATCTACAGCCAAACAACTTAACCAGAGTGTCAAGATCATTCAATGGGGAAAGAAGAGTTTCATCATCAAATGGTGCTCTGACAGCTGGCTCTCCATGTACAAAAATATGAAGTTGGACCCATATCTGACACCATACACAAAAACTAACTCAAAATGGATAAGTGACCCATACGTAACAACTAAAACCATAAAACTCTTAGAAGAAAACAAGAATAATGCTTTTGGACCTAGTTTCTGACAATGGATTCTTAGATATCTCTCCAGAAGCCATGAGCAAAGACAGACAAGACAGAAACTGGACTTCATCAAAATTCAAACTTTTGTGCATTAAAGGAATTTATCAACAAGATGAAGAGACACCCTATAGAGCTGGAAGAAATTTGGGGAGGGATCACATACTGACATGGGTTTAATATTCAGAATACATAAGGAACTCAACAACGGAAAGACAAAGAAGCTAATTTAAAAAATGATCAATAAGGACTTGCATAGACATTTCTCCAAACAAGATAAACATATACATTTAAACACATGAAAAGATGCTCAGCATCACTAATCAATAGAAACCACAAGATACCACTTCACATTCACTAGGACATCTGTTATCAGAAAAACTGAAAATAACATGTTGGTAAAGATGCAAAGAAACTGAAGCCCTCACTCATTGCTGGTGGGACTGTAAAACGGTGCAGCCACTGTGGAAAATAGCTTGGTAGTTCTTCAAAATGGCAAATAAATAATTACCATATGACTGAGCAATGGTACCCTTGGGTACACATCCAAAAGAATTTCAAATAGTGACTTGGATGTATACGCCACTGTTCACTGCAGCATTATCCACAATAGCCAAAAGATAGAAACAGTCCTGCCTATTGCCTTTAAATTAATGCCGATTCATAGCAACCCTACAGTACGTACGCACGACAAATGCTCCACAGGATTTCCAAGGCTGTAAATCTTTATGGAAACAGACTGCTGCATTCTGCCCCACAGAGCAGCTGGTGGATTTGAACTGGCAATCCTGTGATTAGCAATTGAGTACCACTGTACCACCAAGGCTCCTGGAAATACCCCAACGGTCATCAACAGACAAATAAACTAACTGTGGTATACACATACAGTGGAATGTTATGCAGCTAAAAGGAGAAATTAAGTTTTGATTCATGCCTCAACATGGATCAATACTGAAAATACTGTACTGACAGAAATAAGCCAGACACAAAAGGAATTATACTGTTATAATTCATGAAATACCTAGAATGCGCAAATTCATGCTGCTGTTGGTGATGGCAGCTGCTGTCCAGTTGGCCCCCAATTCATGGTGACCCCATATGACAGAGAGTAGAACTGCCCCATAGACTTTTCTTGGCTGTAATCTTTACTGAAGTGGTTCACCAGGTGAGTTAGAACAGCCAGCTTCCAGGTCAGCACTCAACTGCAAGCCACTTTTGCCAGCCAGGCTACTTCATAGAGAAAGACAGCAGAAGCTACCAGGCACTGGTGGTTGGGGCCAATGGGCAGCTACTGCTTGAGGGGTACCCAGTTTCTGTTTGGACTGATAAAAAATGTTTTAGAAATAGATATTGGTGACGGTTGTACAATACTGTAAACATTGTTAATGCCAGTGAATTGTATACTTGAAATGGTTAAAACATTTTATTTTGCTTATAAGAAACACATCTTAGACTTAAAGATAAGAACAGGTTGACAATTAAATGTTGGAATAATATATATCAAGCTAATAATACACAAAAAGAGCAGGTGTAGCAATATTAATCTCAGATAAAATAGATTTTAATGCAAAATCCACTACTGTGGACAAGGCTAGTCACTACCGCTGAAAGGTTCAATACTCAAGCAAGACTTAACTATATTAAATATTTATGCACCCAATACCAAAGCACCTAAATACATTCAACCAATGCTGATAACACTGAAAAATGAGGCTGATGATTCCAGAATAATAGTCGAGGACTTTAACACTCCCCTTTCAGTTAAGCTCAGTAAAGATACAGAAGATCTTATTGCAACAATCAACCAACTTGACCTTATCGACATATATAGATCTTTTCATCTATCAGCAGATAAATACACCTTCTTCTCCAAAGCACATGGAACATTCTCCAGAATAGACCATATGTTAGGTCATAAAACAATTCTCCATAAAATCCAAACCACTGATTTATTGCAAAGTACCTTCTCAGACCACAGAGCCATAAAAGTTGAAATCAATAACAGAAAATTTATAGGCAGAGATTCAAACTTATGGAAAACTGAACAACACTTTGCTCAAAAAGCCTTGGGTTATAGACGAAATTAAGGACAAAATACAGAACTTTATGGATTCAAATGAGAATGAAAACACATCCTACCAGAATTTATGGGATACAGCAAAAGTAGGGCTCAGAGGTCAGTTTATCTCTATAAATGTACACTTCTGAAAAGAAGAAAAAGCACAAATTAAAGAATTAACCTCACAGCTTGAACAAGTAGAAACAGAGCAACAAAGAAACCCCTCAGGCACCAGAAGAAAACAGATTATAAAGATTACAGCAGAACTAAATGAATTAGAGAATAGAAAAACAATTGAAAAAATTAACAAAACCAAAAGCTGGTTCTTCGAAAAGATCAACAAAGTTGATAAACCATTGGCTTACAAAAGAAAAACAGCAGAAGATACAAATAACCAGATTAAGAAATAAGTTGGGAGATGTTACAACAGACCCAACTGAAATAAAATATATCATAACAGAATACTATGAAAAGCTACACTCTAACACGTTTGAAAACCTAGGGGAAATGGACAAATTTCTAGATTCATATGACTTACCAAGACTATCATAACTTCATAAATCTATCAGAAAGGAAGACATTGAAAAAGTCATCAAAAATCTACCAACCAAAAAAGTCCTGGCCCAGATGGCTTCACCAGAGAATTCTACCAAACTTTTAGAGAAGAATTAACTCCAATACTAATGAGGCTATTTCACACCATAGAAAGAGATGAAATACTTCCAAATTCATTCTATGAAGCCAGCATAATCCTGATACCAAAACCAGGGAAAGATCCCACAGAAAAAGAAAATTACAGACCAGTATTACTCATGAGTCTAGATGCAAAAATCTTTAACAAAATCCTAGCCAATAGAATTCAACAGCATATAAAAAAATAATTCATCATAACCAAGTCGGTTTCATTCCAGAAATGCAAGGCTGGTTCAACATCAGAAAAACAATTAGTACACAAAACATTAGTAACACAAAAGATAAAAATCACCTGATTTTATCAATTGATGCAGAAAATGCATTTGACAAAGTTCAACAGCCATTCATGCTTAAAACTCTCAGAAAAATAGGAATAAAGGGGAAATTCCTCAATATAATTAGTGGCATCTATGCAAAGCCAACTGCTTTCATCATCTTGAATGGTGAAAGACTGAAAGAATTCCCTTTGAGAATGGGAACTAGACAAGGATGCCCCACTCTCACACTTCTATTCAACATTGTGCTAGAAGTTCTAGCCAGAGCAATTAGACAACTCAAAGAAATAAAAGGCATCCGTATTGGCAATGAAGAAGTAAAGATTTCCCTCTTTGTGGATGATATGATTGTTTATATAGAGAATCCAAAGAAATCCATAAGTAAACTATTAGAGCTAATAGAAGAATTCAGCAAAGTATCGGGATACATGATAAACATAACTAAATCAACAGGATTCCTTTATATCAATACTGAAATTATTAAAGAAGAAATCACCAAATCAGCTGCATTTACTATAGCCCCCATGAAGATAAAACACCTAGGAATAAATCTAACTAGAGAAATAAGAGATCTTTACAGAGAAAACTACAAGACCTTGCTACAAGAAAGTAGGAGAGACTTACATAAGTGGAGTAATCTGCCCTGCTCATGGATAGGAAGACTCAATATTGTGAAAATGTCTATTTTGCCCAAAGCAATCTACTTATATAATGCAATCTCAATACAAATCCCAGCGACATTTTTTAATGAGATGGAGAAACAAATTATCAGCTTTATTTGGAAAAGGAAGAAGTCCTGGATAAGTAAAGCACTACTGAAAAAGAAGAACATACTGGGAAGCCTCTCACTACCTGACTTTAAAACCTATTACATTGTCACAGTAGTCAAAACAGCCTGGTACTGGTACAAAAAGAGACATACAGACCAATGGAACAAAGTAGAGACCCCAGAGATGCCACCACCCTCCTATGAACAGCTGATATTTGACAAAGGTCCTAAGGTTTTGAATTGGGGTAAGAACAGTCTCTTTAACAAATGGTGCTGGCATAATTGGATATCCATCTGCAAAAAATTGAAACAAGACCCATATCTCACACCTTATACAAAAATCAACTCAAATTGGATAAAAGACCTAAATATAAAAGCTAAGACGATAAAGCTCATCCAAGATAAAATACGGTCAACAATGGAAGTTTTAATACACAATGTAGACAGACTTCAAAATCTGACAAACAAAATACATTCATCAGAAGAGAAAATAGATAAATGGGAATTAGTAAGAATGAAACACTTCTGCTCATCCAAAGACTTCATCAAAAGAATTAAAAGACCACCTATAGAATGGGAAAAAATATTTGGCAACTCTATGTCAGATCGACGCCTGATCTCCATAATCTATAAGGTACTACAAAATATCAATAAGAAGAAGACAAATCATCCCATTAAGTGATGAGCAAAGGAGATAGACAGACACTTCTCTAAAGAGGAGATCCAGGCAGCCAAAAAACACATGCAGACATGCTCACGATCATTAATTATTAAAAAATTCCAATCAAAACAACAATGAGATACCATCTGACTCCAACAAGATTGGCCATGATCCAAAAAAACGCAAAACACTAAATGTTGGAGAGGCTGTGGAGAGATTGGAACTCTCCTAACACTGTTGGTGGGATTGTAAGAGTGGTGCAACCTCTTTGGAAAGCAATTTGGTGTTACCTTAAAATAATGGATATAGACATACCATTTGACTCAGTAATTCCTCTGCTTGAAATATATCCTACAGAATCAAGGCCATTTACACCAACTGATACCTGCACACGAATGTTCGTTGCAACACAGTCCATGATAACAAAAAGATGGAATCAACTCAAATGTCCAACAACAGAAGAATGGATGAGTAAACTTTGGTATATGTACTCCATGGAGTACTATGCATTGAGAAGAACAACAATGATAGCAGAAACACCTCTCAATTTGGTCTCAACTGGAGGATGTTATGTTGAGTGAAACTAGTCAGCGACAAAAGGACAATTACTATATGAGACCCCTATGATGAAAACTTAAAAGCATACTCATACATAACAGCAAAGACTCTTAGATGGCTACAAGGGTGAGGAGGGTAGGAGGGTGGGAGGGTGAGGGGCGAGGGTTTAGATTAGATAGTTGTTAGCAATTTGGTTGGGTGAAATTGGTGACAATACACATTAGTAAGAAGATCAATATTAATGGGACTTCAACACAACTTGTGTACTCCTCCCATCTTAACCCAATATTGTAAGCAGAGTATGTACACTTTCATTTTTTATTTAATTAAAAAAAATTTTTTATTTTGTATACTTTGACATGATAAAATACTAAGTGCAAATTTATGTTTAGTTGTTACAAAGAATATTCTCCACACATTCTCAATATAATCTGTTTCTGTTACAAAACAACAACAAAAATAAAAAGTGGCCTGACTTTCGTCAGAGACAACATGTCTGGGAGTGGGGAGGCCGTAAGCAGGAACGTGGGCACTGACAGCTGCCAGCTCCAACAGAGATAGGGTGGGAAAGCTGCCAAGGGGAGGAGCAGAAGGCTGCAAGGTCAGCCTTTTATGCACTAGCAGATTGCCAGCCACGTGTTAGGGGTACGATTTACTCCAGCCCTTCTATTTCTCTGACGAGGAAGCTGATCCTGAAGAGCTAAGTAAGTTACTAGACAGAAACAACTGTGGTGAATCAGACTGTCCCAAAATGAGTTGCCTCAATCAATAAACACGTTTTTATAATCTTACACAGTTTCTGAGGACCAGGAATCAGGAGCAGCTTAACTAGATGGTTCTGGTCCGTGGCCTCTCATGAACTTCCAGGGTTGAAGTCATCCGAAGTTTTGCCTGGGGCTCAGTCTGTTTCCAAAATAGCTCAGTCACATGGCTGTTGGCAGGAGGCCTCAGTTCCTCTTCATGTGGACCTGTCTACAGGTTGCTTCAGTGGCCACAGAAGGTGGCAGATGACCTCCCTGATAGTGAATGATACAAGAAAAACAGCAAAGAGAAAGTGGCAGTGCCTTTTATGACCTAGACTATTCTCAGCAGTCACACACTGTCACTCCTGCACATCCTGTTCATTAGACTTGAGCCAACCAGTCAGATTCAAGGTGAAGGGAATCAGATCTCACCTTTCAGGAGACGGACTGTTAGAGAATATGAGGGGATATTTTAAAATCACTACACTCACCAGCCATCAGACACGCTGGTAGCTGAGAGATGAAGCCAGAAATTGTTCCAAAAGTAAAACACTGCTGAATCCACATAGTTATTCACATGGGGGGGGGGGGGGCTGCTGTGAGGCAATGGGAGCCTAAGGTGTGAGTCACAAAAGGGGCAAACTTGTGCAGCAAAAATGTTGT
This sequence comes from Heterohyrax brucei, assembly GCA_028571685.1. Lineage (NCBI taxonomy): Eukaryota > Metazoa > Chordata > Mammalia > Hyracoidea > Procaviidae > Heterohyrax > Heterohyrax brucei. The sequence continues at coordinate 65,900,764 of CM053155.1, read as the reverse complement.
GTCTTACACTGTCCTCTTATCTACAGTCAAATATAGATACTATTACCATCTGTGCTAACATACTTGAATTCTGAAGCACCACCAAAACAAACATGCTTACATGTATAAAACCAGACAATGACAAAGAATACATACATACATATGGCTAAAGCATCAAGGCCTACCTCATAATTTAAGTGACTAACACCACATTTGTTAACAAAGATACAAAAATATTACTATGGAAAAAAAGGAAAATAGATTGTTTTTAATCTCCCCTGACCGAAATAAATTTTGTCACTGCTGAATTATTTCAGCCTACTAGACCATATGCTCAGATTCAGTTACCAAAAATACCACCTGAATGACTACTTGATGCCTCTGCATCCACTGTCTCATTTTCACTGTTATTTAACAACTGCTCAGCAATTACCAGCACCACAACAAATCCAGACAGCCACACTCTAGCGCTGGAAAACAGCCAAGGTGCCAGATACGTTACAAGGAGGCAATAATCTATGTCTCCACAGCCCATTTCCAAAGAGGTAGAAACACAGTACCACATTAAGGCACTGTGATCACCAAAACGTTACTCAAAAGTCTAGTCAGTTTTAAGCAACTCTCTTCTCGATCCTCCTCAAAGTTGAAGAGCAACGCATTCCTCCATCAAGCATCCTCACTAGATGTAATGTGATCCACAGAAGAAACAGAAGGCCTGTTTAATGAAACCCTAGTGGCACACTGGGTGAGGACTACATCTGCTAACCAAGGGTTGGCCATTCAAACATGCCAGGTGCTCCCTGGAAACTCTATGAGGCAGTTCTACTCTGCCCTATGGGGTCACTAGGAGTCGGAATCAACTCGACGACAGTTGGTTTGTTTTTTTCTTTTTTGTCCTTCAGGATATTCTACCAGGGCAGTGCACAGAAATAATCTCTAGCTTTCTTAGAGAAGACGAACACACCTGTTGATACATGGTGCCACTATCAAAATTTTTTACTTTCTAAGTAGGGTATGTGATCCATTACAAATTGACAAATATAATTTTAACTCCCTGGAAAAGGGTCCCAAGAGCACTAGAGTGCCCAGTAAAATGTGTCTGAAAATCAAACACTGATATCCATGCATTTATTAAAAGGTTGGCTTTTGCTTCTAAATAAAACTTCCTGTTAAAAACAACAGCTGGGTTTAAGGGAAAGCGTGAGATCTTTCCTCTCAGTCATCAGAATAGGAAGGGAGACATAACAGACCTGACAGGCCAGAAGTACGGCTTATTCATTTCCTCGGGCATTTCGTAAGTGTGGATTTGTGGCACACACAGCAGGGTAGCAGTGTAACACACAGCCTGACAACTAGGGAGAGGTGGTGGAACATAGCCAAGTGAGGGGAAGCTTGCAACAGGCAACTCCTCCTGCAGTTTTTTCAAAAGCTTTACTTAAAAATAAAAAAATTAAAAAAAATGAAGGGTCTGAGAATCAGGACCTCAGTGGAACAGTGAGTAAAGGACCCAGAAAGGGATGGGGCCGCACTGTGGGTATTTCTAGAAGCTCCTCAGGCAGCTCCAGTGCACAGCCAGGGTAGGGAACCACTACCTTAAGCAATCTACGTACTCAGGTTTACATTCATTACTCCAGCTGGGTTCATGACAGTGGAATTACTAACACGGGGGCTGGAGGACAAATTTCTGTTGGGGGGTCCAAGGCCACAGTTGGCTTCATCAATACCCATTTACTCAGAAAAATAAAAATATTTCGGTAAAGGTCACCACTTCATTTGTTTTACCACGTGGCCTCAGGAAAGAACAGGTCGGAAAGAAACAGTGTGGGACTGTTCAGCATTTGAGAGCTGTAATAGCGGCTTTCTCCTAAGTCATGAGTTGCAGTAACACTGTCTCAATTCTCTCCATTTAAACATTTGCAAGACCCAGAGCGCTTAGCCCACTACCCTTCACACTCACCCCACATGTGCTCAGTCAACTGCCTTGAATCAGCTAGAACATTTCTGCTTACATCTCTGTGGCCAAGTCCACATTCAATGGCCATCAGTGACAACAGCCTGCTGACTCTACCACCTCTGGGCTCCTGAAACTCAACTAGGAAAAGCTGGGAATGTGTTATTGATACATCTCATCAGTCTTGGTCTATCTCTACAACTCTGAACAACTCAAGTAACTTCTCTGATGCTGTTTCCCAACATGTAATACAAAAATAAAAAACACCTCCATGCTATCTCCTGAAACAATGCTATCTGACGGTACAATTTAAGACATTAAGTCTCATTAATGAGGACACTAAACTTGATTCCTCAGGATTTGAAGGCCTTCCCTTAATTCCTCTTCCAGGTATACAACTAAGTTAGTTAACAGCAGCCAGCCTGTCCTAAACTTCATGTTCACAGTGATGTTACAACAGAAGACAGGACAGAGGCACAGGTGTACACGGCAGGCTATCAACACACAGCATTTCCTCCTTCCTGGTTAGTCAGCTTTGGGGCTTGGGGCCTGGCCATAATGTCCTTGGAATTTATGCAAAATCACTTTGATAGTGGGACAGTTGAGGGATGAGGACTACAGGAGTTCTTCTCCCTTTCCCTTCCATAATTAGCTCATACTAACTTGTTAAAGAGTAAATGCTTGCTCACTTCCCCTCTGTGGTCTTCCTCCTAAAAGTCCATAGCCTTAGTCTAATCACAAGAAAAATGTAAGAGAAACCTCCGTTGAGGAGCACTCAAGGAAACAAATAGGTGGCCAGTCATTCTTAGAACTGTCAAGGTCATCAAAAAACAAAGCACGCCTAAGAAACTGTCACAGCCAAGAGGAGCCAAAGGAAACATGACAACTGAATGCAGAATGGGATCCTGGGTGGCATCCTGGAACAGGATAAGGAAATTAAGGGAAAACTAAGGAATTACAAACAAAAGTAGGGACTTCAGTTAATAGTAACATATTGATATTGGTTCATTACCTGCAATAAACATAGCTTATTAACGTAAGATGTTGATAAATGGGGAGCTGGGTACCAGGGGTATGGGATTTCTCTGTAGTATCTATACAATTTTCTGTAAATTGAAACTGCTCAAAAAAAATTTTTTAAATTAAAATGTATGCAAAAATTTTACTTATATAAATGGAAAATAATGACCACTCAGGGCCAACATGTCAACTATGTCAATTTTTAATGGTAACTGTGACACCTCTCCACTCCTTCTCCCCATTCAAAGAAACTAAGGTGCAAATCTTGATAAATGCTGACCTTTAAACCAATGTCACAACGATAACGGTGAGCACATGTCTCAGGGTGGGAAGGACGCAACGTCCAGGAACAACCCTTTTCACTGCACAATCTTCCCTTTAAGAGCAGTCAACCCACTGGGACCTTTCATGCTTATAGTGACGACAGAACGGAGAGTGGCCCAGAAGCAAGGGTGCAGAAGGCAAGATTAACACACAGCATTTCCTGGTTACAGTCAGCTCTTGGGCTTGGACATAATGTTTCTATGACTTCCATAAAATCAGCTGATGGTAGAGGAAAAAATAATTTCTGACAGATGAGAGGAACAGCGGTAGGAAAGTGGTTACGCAGGCAGGCAGGCAGCACCAGAGCATGGAGACTGGTGCTGAGTAACTGGCACTGATACGCAGCAGTCTAGCAGCCAGCCAACAGGCCAATGGGCGTACTCATCAGCATCCAGGCCCATGAAGCCCCCCTGCAATGCTGGCCGCTGCCATGACATCTCCTCACTCTGAGGCCCCAACGCCCCGCTGTTCAGCCTTGCCAGCCCCCCGGTCCCCACCAGTACTTCTCTCTGCCGTGCATTCTGACTTCAGCACTGATTCTCTGCAAGGCTGCTTCTTCCTCTGCCTTCCGCCACAGGTTACCTGGTGTCATACAGCCGTGCGGCAATGCTACCCTTTCACCAGTAGCTGCTGCCATCCTACACTGCATTCTCTGATCAAATCCCTCACTGGGGGCTCCACTGTCACCGTTGTTAGCAAATACCGAGTTGGTCCCTGACTTAGGGGGGCCCATGGACAATGTATCAGATTGCTGTGTGATTTTCACAGGCTGAATTTTGCAGGTGGATCACCAGGCCTTTCTTCCTGGCCCACCTCAGTATGGAGGTACCGCTCAAACCTGTTCAGCATCATGGCAATCCACTGACAAACAGGCGCTGGCTGCACAGAGGTGCTCTGGTATGGCTTCAGCTCTGGTCTCCTACACAGAAGGCAACAATTCTGCCACTGAACTGGTGGCTTAGGGCTCGTAGAAAAACTGGTTCCTCAGTTGTTCAGTTCTGCAATCAAGTAAGTCAGAACTGGCTTGAGGGAACGCAAAAGTGGAGACTTTCCCTGGATACCAGATCTGGTGTCTGTTTTAAAGAGCATCTTCAAGAGAAAGATAAATATCAGAGTGACATGCCCAGGCTTCTGAGTAGGACAGTGTAGGAGACTAAGCACACAATTTGTAATTAGTTTCTTTCCCGCTTTATGACATGTCATTACAAAGGTGGCAAGTCTAGGTAGCACACAGCAGACTCACATGGGAATGGAGGGATGACCATTTATTAGTCTCTGCCCATGCACGTACTGGGAGAGTCTCTTACTTCTCAGGTCTCCCCACTAAAGCAGAGACTCTTCCCTGGCACGGATTGAGATGTATCCCCCCAAAATACGTGTATCAGTTTGGCCAGGCCATGACTCCCAGTATTGTGTGACTGTCTGGCATTCTGTCATCTGACGTGATTTTCCTGTGTTGTAAATCCTATCACTATGATATTATTGAAATGAATAGATGGCAGTTTGTGGATGACAGCTACAAAACTGTATTGTGTCTTAACTTGATCTCTTTTGAGATATAAACGAGAGAAGCCAACAGAGAAACAGAAGAGCTCATAATCACCAAGAAGGCAGCACCAAGAGCAGAGTGGTGACTTTTGGACCCAAGGTTCCTGTGCTGAGAAGCTCTACCACCAGAGGAAGAGAAACAACAAGGGCCTTCCTCTGGAGCCAACAGAGAAAGAAAGTGTTTCCCTGGAGCTAATGTCCTTAATTCAGACTTGTCACCTCCTAGGCTAGGAGAGAGTATCTCTTTGTTAAAGCCATCCACCTGTGATATTTCTGTTATACCAGCACTAGACTAACACATCCTCCAATCTTCTGTTCTCCTTACAGCAAATTGCCTGTCCTTTAGAGGGACGACTCAGTGCAAGCATAACTCAGATTTCAATTACTTCCCTTTTAGAATAAATAGAATTAAAGGGACTGGAACATTAAAAATAAGGAAGCCTGAAGCTGAAGAGGAGACTGCTCCGGGAGACAGGAGGCAAACAGAGACAAGCACATTCCAGAATTAGCTACCAATTAGCTACCTTGCCTTGCAAGGCCAAGGCGATACCATTTAAAGGCTGAAGACAGAGGCACGTGAAGGTACCTGAAACCCCATGGGGTAGCTCTACTCTGTTCTATAGGAATACTGTAAGTCAGAATCAACTTGACAGCAGTAGATTTTGCTTGTCTGATGTCCCATGGAAACCCTGGCAGTGTGGTACAACAGCTGCTAACCAAAAAGCTGGCAGTTTAAATCTACCAGACGCTTCTTGGAAACTCTATGGGGCAGTTCTGCTCTGTCCTACAGGGTCGCTATGAGTCAGAACTCACTTGACGACAGTGAGTCAAGGAAACTGTGGTGGCATAGTGGTGAGCTGCTACAGCTGCTAACCAAAAAAGGTCAATAATTTGAATTTACTAGGCATTCCTTGGAAACCCTATGGGGCAGTTGTATTCTGTCCTATAGGGTTGCTACGAGTCAGAAGGGACTTGAAAGGCAAGGGCTTGGGTTTGGGGGATTGGATACCCTATACCAAGGTCAGTAAGTTAAATAATACCCAAACCCAAAAATTCATTACCACTGAGTCCATACTGATTCACACCTACCCTAGAGGACAGAGTAGAATTGCCCCCCATTGAGTTTCCAAGGAGTGTCTGGTGGATTCAAACTGCCAACCTTTTGGACAGCAGCTGTTGCACTTAACCACACCACCACTAGGGCTTGCAGGTTAAATAACAGTCACCCCAAATGGGTTCCTGGACAGGTAAGGAGCATCTGACGAGAGCACTGGAAAACACCACGCATGAAGTCCACTGGAAAATTCATACCATCTGTCCACTAGGGAAAAAACTTGTGGGCATTTCAATGATGCTGTAAGGAGAAATTTTCTGTGACATTTCTATCAAATGAGTATCAGTAAAGAGAAACTGCACATTTATTTTTATTAATTTAAAATATACATGTTCTCATTAACATTCTCTTTAAGGTTCAGTGGCTACTTGCTGTGAGAATATTAATTAAACATTCTATAAGAACTTGCCTCATTCTCTTAAACCCATTTTTGTAATAAAGGTTTTATTAATAATAAATTCATTCAAAACAGATTTGTGTAAAAGGATGTTTCTCATGCATTATTGGCCCATTTTACAGAGCTGTATGAGCAGAGAAGACACACAAAACACACAAGGAGAGATGGCTGGTGCAGCACTCTCAGGGCCCAGATTCCACATCGGCCTCATCCAAAGCCGTCTATTTCCACACCTCCAAGCTCTTCTCTTAGAAGGTGATTTAGATCAGAGGGATCCTTGGTTAATGTGCTAAAAAGCTGTTACCTGAGAGGCTGGAGGTTTGAGTCTACTCAGAAGCTCCCTAGAAGAAAGACACAGTGATCCATTTCTAAAAAAAAAACAGTTGCCAAAAACCCTATGGCTCTCTTCTCTGACACACACATGGTCACCAAGAGTTGGAATCGATTTGACAGCAACCAGTAACTGGTGGTACTGGGATCAGACCCCGGAAGCAAAACTGGGCTTTTTCATCTATCCCCTAGTGAGGCCTGCTGTGGAGCAAGACTCTACACAAAAACCCCCCAACAAGAGTGGGGAAAGTCCACTCAGTGTGAGTATATCTGGTGGCATGTTCCTGGGCTGCTGACCCCAAAGGGCCACCCTCCTTTACACTGGCCTCCCTCTGGAACAGGATTAAAGGAAAACACTCCACTGCACTGGAATCAATGCCAGCACACAGTATGACCCTATGGAAGAGAGCTGAGCTGCCCCACAGGCTTTCCAAAGCTGTAATCTTTACCTAAGCAGACTGCCACATCTTTCTCCTGGAGAGTAGCTGGTGGCTTCCAATCACCAGCCTTTCTGTTAGCAGCCGAGCACTCAACTGCTGCGTCACCAGGACAAGACGGATAGCAACAATTGGGGCCTTGTCTCTGGCACTTACACTTGCATTCTCCACCCCAACGGCAGGGACCTTTTCCATCTTGTCCCAGTGCCTGGCATTTCAACATAGGCTACAGATGTCCTATTATCTTATTTACAGCAAAAGAACATTCTGTAAATTAACGTAGCCCAGTTGGAAAACAATTTGGCACTATATATATCAAGAACTAGAAAGACACATACAACCTTTAAGCTGAGAAATGTCACTTCTGGGAATTTTTCCTAGTGAGTTAACCCAAAATAAGACCTAATTTTATACATGAATGCTGCACCATTGTTTATAAGGAAAAAAAAAAAAGGAAGAACCATAAAGTAGTCTCCAATAAGAGGTTAGTTAAACTGTATTACTGGGTCTCAAATGAATAGCATGTAACCATTAAAAATTATAAAGATCACACATCAGTAATGCAAAATGCTTATAATATGTTAAATGAAACAGTAGGACACAAATTTTTATGTACACAATGAAACAACTATATAAATATATGCATACATATGGATTAGCTTTGAATGAAATGCAATAGAATATCAATGATTGTGTTTGAGTAGAGAACTATGAGTATTCTGTAGGCAAGTTCTGTGGAATTTTCAAACTTTCTATGTTTTAAGATTATCTTCATGAATAATAAAGAAAAGTGGCAAAAGATTGCTGACACTGGAACTTGAGACCTATTGCTAAAGCACGGGAACAGTCTCTGGCTTCAGGTTACATGCACTGCTCCAAGTTATCAGTGGTCCAGGACCTGCTTCTACACTCAGCTGCTACCCCAATGCTATACCTGGCATTTGCTCTGCATGTACAGGGCCCAAGTACTACTCTAGAACCCAAGGAAACCTCCCACCCCAGGTCCAAAAAGTTTCTCGGTGTCCTCGGCAGGAAAGAGGCTTGGCACTTCCAGCATGAGCTCAGGCTGGGTGCCAGCTGCCTGGCACATCTCTTCCGTGTGCACCAATTCCCCACTGAGTATTTGGTCCAGGAAACTAGTCAACAAAAGACCTGTGATCCTGTTCCTGTGTGTTTGTGGCCACCTTTGGTACTGAACTTTTAAAATAAGGATGTACTGGACTTTTAAGAAAGTTTACAGTCAACGACATGCACAGAGAGAGACATGAAAACACACTCTTCTACCTGGCCACTCACCACTGGTTCAAATGCCCCATCGCCCAGTACAGCACATGAGGAAGGGGGTGACAACTACGACAACAGTGCCACCTCCACAGACCTGACATTTCCTTAGGAGTTCTATGTAACAGCCACTACAAGTACCTGTGTATATTTTGTCTCAGTTATTGTTTAAAACATCCTTGATGTGTTTCATGATACCCCATCTAAAGAAGTGAAAATGGAGACTCTAAAAGATAAGATCAACGGTGTATAGCTAACAAGAAATGCATTTAGTATCATACCAAGTCTGACAGTCAGAGTTCATGCTTTCCCTACCATGCCATGCTGGTCCGTCCTGGGATGTGCTACTTGACCCAGACTTCCCATTCTTTCTCTTATCTCTTCTTTTACAATTCTAGAAGATTATAATCTTCTATTAGTGTTTTCAGAAGTTGTTTTAACCCTCTACACACTTCCCCTCATTTGACTGTAAGGGGGAAAAAGGTGATTTGTATGAAGAGTTCAGACTTAGCAGGAAAATTCACATTCCTGCTCTGGACTAGACCTCATCAGAAATAAAAATCATGTTTCCTGCTATGGTGATACTGTAAGAAATACAAAATCAAGTGTGATAATGCTAGCAGTGTCTGACACACGGAGGTTAGCAGTGAACAGTGAGCCCTATCCCACACAATCACCTTATGAAAGTAACAAGGCACTCCATTTCATGGATGTGAAAACTAAGGCAAAGCAATTACTCAGGATGCCATGGCTATGAATAAGCACCAGAACAGGCAGGAGTCTTCTTGCTACTGCACCTCAGGCTCTAGGAGTCCTGCAACACAGGACTGATAGGTAACCGAAAAGGCATGCTGATTCCACAAAGCTTGTTTGACTGCTGCTTGGATCTCACCTATACTGCATATTGATGGCTGAGAATCTGATACTCTCAGAGTAGGCTACAAAGAAAAATAATAATGTTAAATTCCATGGAACTTGTTTACAGCATACTTGGTAATTCAAGATTCATATGTCCATTAACTTTGAAAGTAGAAACATCTAGATTCAAATCCTGGTTCTAGAATTTTATAAATCATTAACCTCTCTAATTTTCAGCTATAGCATCTAAAATGCTACATGTCGAAAGGATTACAGAGATTGTGTGTATCTAGTGCCTGGAACATAAAAGCCGAAAAGCCAAATCCATTGCTGTCAACAACTCATGGCGAGTGACGGGACCAAGCAGCACTACCCAAAGAGTGTTTCCAATGGAGAGGCTGCCCACTTTGGTTAACAGCCAAGTTCTTAACCACTGCGCCACCAGGGCTCACAGCAGATGTTTAAATACAGGAGCCTCATTATAACACCTTAAGGAATATGGCTTTCTAGCGAGGCACTGGCCTGGATGACTTAAGTGTTGGAAGGAACTCAACGGAAAGATGATCTCCCTTCGTCATGGAAAGAAACAAAAAACATAATATCACTTGTGCCAAATCAAGCTGAGTATTAAACTCGCTTCCCTTCATGTCTACACTAGCTTCTTGGATAGCATTATGATACTGAAGCTTGTCAATAAAACTAACTAACCAGGAGTGCCAGGATTTAATTTTTAAAGAATTTTACTAGAGAGCATTACCAAAGATTAATACTCTATTTTATTCCAAAAATGGCTTAAGTAGCTTACAATAAAAATCTTTTTTTTAAAAAAAAAAAAAGAATGTCAGGACTCAGGAAAATAGAAAGCTAATGTGGTGGTCAATTTCAATTTTAATTCTCAACCTCCCAAGACAAAAGTAAAAGAAGTAACAGGAAGAAGAATTAAGACGTAGTGTGAATCACAAAAGGACAAATGGTGTATGAAACCACTACTGTAAAAACTCATGAAAAGATTTCTACACCAAAAGAAATAATCTTTGTGGTTACAACGAAGGGAGGTAGAAAAACACTGACCAGACAACAGACAAGCAGTAACTTTGGTGAAGGGTGAGACAGTACCTAATACTGGGGAAACCAGCACAATGTGTACAAAGCAAGGTCATGGAAGCCCCACAGATGCTTCCAAACTCCCTGAGGGACCGAACTGCTGGGCTGAGGGCCGTGGGGGCCATGGTCTTGGGGAACACCTAGCTCAACTGGTGTAACACATTTTATAAAGAACACGTTCCATATTCTACTTTGGTGAGTACTGTTTGTGGTCCTAAAAGCCAGCAAGTGGCCACCTAGGACATTATTGGTCTCATTCCTTCAAAGCAAGAAGAATGAAGAAAACTAAAGATACATGGGAGAGATCAGTCCAAAGAACTAAAGGACCACATCTACAGTGGTCTCCAGCAGACTAAGTCTGGCACAACTAGATGGTGCCAGGCTGCCACCACTGACTGCTCTGACAGGGCTCACACCAGAGGGTCCTGAACAGAGCTACAGAAAAATGTAGAACAAAATTCTAACTGAAAAAGACCAGATTTGCTTGCTTGACAGAGACTGGAAAAACTCTGCAAGTATGTCCCCTGGACACCCTTTCCACTCAGCAGAGAAGTCACTCCTGAAGTTCACCTTTCAGCCAAACACCGGACAGGCCTATAAAACGAAACAGGACAAACAGGGCATGCCAGCCCAGGGACAAGGACTAGAAGGCAGGAGGGGACAGGAAAGCTGGTAACAGGAAACCCAAGGTTAAGAAGTCAGAGTGCTGACATATTTAAACAATATATGTACTAACTGTTTCAATGAGAAACTAGTCTGTTCTGTAAACCTTAACCAAAAGTACCCTCCTCCAAAAAAAGATGTAATAAGAACTAATCAGGGGTCAAAGTTATGTAAGTCTTATTTTAACCACACAACAACTTTATGAATGAAAGTACAATTGTACTGGTTTTACAGATGAAGAAAAACGGAAGCAAGCAACTTGCCAAAGGTGGTCAAGTCAGATTCTGAACTCATGTCTGACTTTACAGCCTTGTTCTAATTAACCATATTCATATCACCCAAACGAAGCCCAAGTACTGAATTTCTGGCATTAAATCCCAAAATGTGTCATGAAACTAATGTATTTGGAATAATGGATTATGACGGGTTAAAAATGGCCACAAGGAATAGCTGAAGTTTCCCATTCCTCGTGAACTCTGGGCTTAGTCATATGATTTGCTTTGACCAACTGGACATCTACAAACTATACAACAAGCTCTATAAACACTTGCCCATTGTGACTTACCTCTTAGAATATGGTCCTGAGACCCTTAGGCTCTAAGGAAGCTGTTCTAAGCTAGTGGAGCAAGAGCTCGTGGAGAACTGAGGACCCCAGCCAAGGGCATGTGAGTGAGGCAATCTGGGACCACACAGCCAATCCAGTCACCAGCAACTACACGGGTCAGCCTTAATGTACCAGTAGGACTGCCTAGCCAACTGATAAAGCTGTGAGAAATAACAAAAGGCTGGTGTTTTAGACCACCAAGTTTGGAGTGCTTTGCTAGGCAGCAGTGGGTAACAGACATGACATGAGATAAAACAATACAGGAAATCTTCAACAACAGTTTTACTGTAAACAGGAAAGAGTTTTATATGGCTGCTTCCTATAAAAACCTTGGGGACATAGTGTCAAAGGAAAATTGGCTGAAATGGACTCTGGGTGGAGTGAAAGCTAATGTCACTCACTTTGCGCCAATGGCCCCCATGCCTCACATTTGGGAAAGCTTGTGTATCAGCAGGGCTACAACGGCTTTGGAAAAGCTTTAGGAGCCATCTCTGGTAGAATCAATTTATTCAAAAGTTCTTCTAGTGTTCACTATACACCACATACTTCGCTAGGTAGGAGAGATACAGAGATAATTGGTGCTACCCTCAGGAGAATCAGAAGTATTAGGATCAGTAGTTAGTACAAGTCAAGGTGTGTGATTTAGCCAAGTTACATAACCTTGCTAGGCTTCAGTGTTTTCATCTATAAAATGGGAACAGAGATTAATGGTTAGCACATACAATTTCTGTGATGCCATTGGTACAGTGTCTGACATTTACTATATGCTCTTTAACATTATATGTTGCTTTTAATACTAATGTAAAATGGTAATACTGTAGACTTCTAGAAGAATGAGCAAATCAGCCTTAGAAGAAACACAAGCAGAGGAGTGCTTCTTAGACCCCAGACTTAGACTCCCTTAATTTGGACACATCATCAGGAAAGACCAGTCACTAGGAAAAGACTGGTTTTTTGATTTACTACAAGTGAGACCCTTCATCCATAATCTCCATCACTGTTCAGTAGCAGTTTCTTCGGTGGGGCTCAAGATAGCCCAGTGGTTACGATACACCTTGAGGGGTGCCTGGCTGGCTCAGACCATTTTCTCTCTGCCTGCCAGGCAGTACAGAACCCTAGGCCCAAGCACAGAGCAAGGCGACTGTTGCTTCCCCTCTGAGAAAAGCCTGGCTCATCTTGTCCTAAATGACAGTTTTGAACATCTTCTTCAGACCTAGCAGAACCAAACAAAGAAATGAAATAAGCTGGCCAAATTGTGCAGCTGACCCTGCTCTCACAAATGAATGTCTCATTTCTTGAGATCTTTCTAAACATTTTGAGAGGAAAGCAAGAGAATTTGGCCTCAAGTACAAATATGAGCAATCGTGTCTTTAAGCATTTTTAGGAGGAAGAAACAATTACTTAAAGGAAAAAAAGAACCAAGTCTATAAATGAAAGTATCAACACGTTGATACCCAAGGGCTGTAACCAACTGTGTAAGGTGAAAGGTGCTCTTTCTCATGACTGGGTGAATTCAAAGGAATGTTTACAGACTACAGGTTCAAGTATGCTCTTTTTGCATGCTTCCTTTCAAACACTACTCTCTGTCTCATCAAAAAGCAGTGTCAGCAACCCCAGCAGACACAGGGATCCTGCCCCTTCATCAACTTCAAACATTTGATCTACGAGTAAATAAACTGCTGTACAGGCTGTTGAAATCCAAGCGGTGGAGGTGGAGATGCTCTTCCAGAAACACAATCTCTCAGGCTCAATTCTCTTTGTTGTCAGTTACTACAACTTTGTGTGTCACTGAACAAAGCATCTCAAACAGTCTTCTTTCTACTAACACGGAGACTGATGGCACAAAACCTTTACCTGTGACAAGGACAGCAAAACAAGGGCTCCTGAGGAAGAGAAAAGAATGGGCCCAAGATTCTGCTGATTCCAGTCAGACCTAGTAGGTACAGGGCCATGGCGAGGGCAGGGATCCTTTGAATATGTGGCTTACACCCTGCTACCTCCAGTCAGTATCCTTGTGTTCTTGTGGAACACTGCACTTTCAAGTTGAATTTCACATGGAAAGAGAGATTCCTGGCTAAAAATACTTGTAAATCACTGGCAGAGTGCATATGCCTGGAGGAGTGTCTCAGGAGGCCTAGCCTCTATTCCAGCTTTTGGCATATCTCCCAAAACAAAGGTCAGTGACCTCATGCCGTAGTTTCCCCACCTATTAAGAGAGGGCACCCTGTGTTACCTTCTAAGCCTTCAATCTCCTCGCCAAACCCCTCAAACGGATCTACTGAGTTCAGACCTTCATTTGCATGCTGGACAACTGAATCAACTCCTGCCTGGGCCAGCCTCTCCTTCTCCTCTGTCCCGTGCCACCTATCTGCACCCCATACAACTTGGAATGCTGCCTTCATTACCACTGAGAACCACGATGGCTTGCCCCTAAGAACTAAAATGCTAGCCCCTCTACACTCTGACTATCCCCTACCAGCCAATCTTATTTCTCACTGGTCCCTGCCCCACTGCTCAACGCAGTCTATTCCATCACGTTTCTCCACAGACAACACGATCGTTCTCATTTCCTTGAATTTCCTCATGATGTTTTCTTTTCAAGCTAAGGCAACATTTAGAGATAGTAAAATTCACCCTTTTGGTGTAGTTCCATGAGTTTTGACAATTGTAACCAAACACATATCCACCATGACAATCAACAGATAAGCCAGCTGCACTGTCAAAACAACTGCCCTGTGCACCACTGCGGTCCGCTCCTCTCCCTAGCCCCTGGAAATCCTGATCTGTTTTCTGTCTTTATAGTTCTATCTTTTCCAGAATATCCTATAAATGGAATCATAAAGTACATTACCTTTTGACTCTGGCTTTTTTCACTTAATATATAATGTTGTTGAGTTTCTTCTATCTTGTAGCTGTTTGTATCATATACTAAATATATTCCATTGTAGAAACCCTGGTTGTGTAGTGGTTAAGTGCTATATCCGTTAACCAAAAGGGCAGCAGTTCAAAACCACCAGGTGCTTCTTGGAAATCCCATGGAGCAGTTCCACTCCGTGCTATAGGGTTGTTTTAAGTTGAAATTGACTTGACAAGACCAGGTTTGGTTTTTGGTTCATATTCCACTGTCCATGGATGCACCACAGTTTCTTCATCCATTTCCCAGTTGAGCAACATGTAAGTTGTTTTCAGTTATTAGCACATACAATAATCAAAATCTGTTGCCATCAACTCAATTCCAACTCTGAGTAACCTACAGGACGGAGTAGAGCCATTCCATGCAGTTTCCAAGGTGTGAGCTCATAGATCCGAACTGCTGACCTTTAGGTTAGAGTCTAGTTAACTACTGCACCACCAGAGCTAAAAACACAAATAATTCTGAGAACATATACATCTCCATTACACTTGAATAAATATCAAAGAGCAAGACTGATGTGGGACTGCATAAGAATGTGCTGGACTGAAGAAGAATATGTGCTTAATATAAGAAATTGCAAACTGTTTTCTAAAGTGGGTGTACCATTTTACTTCCCCATCAGCAGCGTGTGAGAGTTCCAGTTGCTCCACACCACCAACACTTGGTGTTATTTTTCATTTTGTTTCACTTTTCCAAAGCCATTCTAACAGTATATAGTGATTCCATGCTGTTTCCTCATTTGCTATAATTCTGCTTCCTACATACCAGGCACCATGGTCAGTGGCTCACATGTATCTCCTTTCATGTTCATTTCAACTCAATGCCTTAATTCTGGTATTTTCTCTATTTTAAAACATGGAAACTCAGTTGGGATTTGAATAGAGGCCCACACAATTCATGACTTCAATAACAGCTCTCTTAGATCTGACAGCATCCCTCCATGATTTCTCCACATTCTTTCAGGCCCTTTCAGACTGTACTTCCAGTTTGACAGTTTCTTTAAATCAAAACGTGATACAGTCAACTTTGCTTTTTACTGTATTTGATCAATTCTCAATTAATCATTTCATTTATCTCTGGATAACCAAATTACTCTCAAATTAAGTCATGTTTCTTGTCTCCCAAACTAGAATCGTAATTTTTTAGGTCCAGAGATTACGTCTCCAACACTTCTTTTTCATCTTCCACATGTGAGTCACTGGCTGAAATGAAACAGAAATACCAAGAGAAGTACTGTTAAAAAACAGGCAGCACAACTTTGGAGTTATGACTCGAAAGTTCCACACTGCTTTAAAAAACTACAAGGTACAGGTCATATTTTACTCCACAGAGGTGATCAGAAAGCTATAACAGTTTAGTTGCAGAAAATACAGAAGGCTGAGGGTCACAGTAAACCAAAAATAACCAGCTGCCACTGACTCAATTACAACTCATGACGATCTCATGTGTGTTAGTATATAACTGTGCTCCCTAGGGTTTCCAACGAATGAGTTTTTTGGAAGCAGAGTGCAAAGGCTTTCTTCCAAGGTACTTCTGGGAGAACCAGAACCATTAACCTTCCTGTTAGCAGACAAGTGCATTAACCATGTGCACCACCCAGGGATTCCAGAGGTCAAGATAAAGGCCCCCCAGAAGGTATTATTAGGTGATTCATGACAAACAATAATAAAATACACAGTTCTAAGGAAAGCATGCTGAGCATAATTGGTGACATTATGATGGAAGACGAAACAAACACAAAAGACAAAAGAAGAACAAAAGGAGTCTCTTACGCTAAATAATTAACATACCATCAGGGACAAGATGACTTTCCCTAATGACAATGCAAACCAGAGCTAAGGCTAGAAATGGGTCCTAAAAGAGCAGCCCTGACAGTAGCCAGCTAACTAAAACAAAGTGGCCACAACAGGAGACCAATAATCAATAAGATGCAAATAACTCTCTTGCAGTTGACTGAATTTCTTACTATGGCCCTTTGACCCATAGTCCCACCAGATGACAGAATGGGATTACACAGATAAGATGCTGTGCCCCACCAAAGGGGTTGGATAACTTGCTAACAGTAAGTAAGATGTGTGGCATCCTTTGGGGCTGGGATCATGCAAATAAGGTATATGGAACCTATCTTAGTTATTTAATGCTGCTGTAACTGAAATACCACAAGTGCATGACTTCAACAAAGCTGACTTTCTCACTGTCTGATAGGCTGCAGGTCCAAATTCAGGGTGCTAGCTCCAGGAGAAAGCTTTCTCTCTCTGTAGGCTCTGGAGGAAAGTCCTACACATCAATCTTCTCTTGGGCTACGAGCTTCTCTGTATAGGGACCCCGAGTCCAAAGGACACCCTCTGCTCTCAGTGCTTCTTTCTTGGAGATATGAGGTCCTCAACTCTCTGCTGGCTTCCTCTTTCTTTTATCTCTTTTAAGATGAAAGGTGATGCAAGCCACACCCTGGGGAAACTCTTTACAATGGAGCAAGGAGGTAACCTTAGTAAGGGTGTTACAGTCCCACTCTAATTCTCTTAACATAATCCAATACTTCTTTTTCATCTTCCACATGCGAGTCACTGGCTGAAATGAATCAGAAATATGAAGTTGTGAAATCAAGAGAAGTACTGTTAAAAAACAGGCAGCACAACTTTGGAGTTATGACTCGAAAGTTCCACACTGCTTTATAAAACTACAAAGTACAGGTCATATTTTACTATTAATCAAAGGCAAAGGTTAGAATTTACAACACACAGGAGTAACAAAACGGAGGACAACCACACAATACTGGGAGTCACGGCCCAGTCAAAGTGTGACAAACATTTTTGGAAGGGACACAATTCACTCCCTGAAAAAACCCTAAGAAGGTGACTGGTTAGTTTTGCCACCATACTGCACTTAAAATGAGCCATCTGAGAGGCAGGAAGGGATGATCTTACCACCACCAAGAAAAGCGAGGAGTGGAGCATGTTCTTTGGACCCAGAAACCCTGTGCTGAGAAGTTCCCAGAACCAGGAGAATGACAGAGCATGTGTGACACTGAGACAGCAAGAACTGGTAGCAGGGACAGAATCAGCAGAAGTTAAGAGACTGGCAGGAGACGGTGTGGTAGGTTTCCTATCCCAGAGGGGAAGGCTGTGTGCCTTCAGGGAGGAGTCTTGCTGGTAAAGTAGGGTGTCTCGGGGTACTTGGTGGAGCCCGAGTGCTGACACACAGACCCAGGGCTCAGCACCTTTGAGCCTAGGCTCACTGGTAGAGTGGGGCACTTCTAGGCACTTCTCGGCACAGCCAACTTGGTAACATTTGCCCGAGCAGGGCAGAGGCCAGGCCAAGTGGCCGAGGGCCAGATAGAGACCTGCCTATGGGCACGGCTCAGAAGAGGCTGCCCTGAATCAAAGAAATGTATCCTGAGCCTTCCTGAATCTGAACTGTAACTTGTAACTTTCTTGTAAACTCTGTAACTGTATTGTCTGTGAGTTCCGTTTGGCCACTGGAATGAATTACTGACTTATCAAGCCCAGCAGAGAAGTTCAGAGTGCCATCAGAGGGCTGGCTGATGGCAAAATTGGTACTCTGCTTCACAGTAAACAGCCTTGGGCAGTTGATCTTGATTCTCCTTCTGCCTCGTGAAGTTAGAGGAGGTCAGACACCACTGCCGTACCGTCTCTACATCTCTGTATCCTTCTTTTCCACAACTGTATTTTTCTCACCAAGATTCCACAGTGGGTCTTTGCTATGTATTTCTCCCAATACTCCCCTTCCCCAGTATCCTCATCTTCTCCAGAATGCCTGACCCATGTCCATCATGCCCCGAGGCCAGATCTACTTGCAGTTCCTCTTGGCATTTTCAATCAATGCTACTTCCCCCGACACTCTTCCAGTCACCCACTCAGTCTTCCCAATCACCTTTACAGCCCCATCTCTCTCAGATCCAGCTAAGCCCACTACTTCTTACCAAGTACAGGGTTTTCCAAGCTGATTCAATGAATAGTTCCCTCCCTGCTTCCTTTTGAAAATCACTATAAAATGAGTTAAAGCAACGTTTTCATCTTATGCCCCAAACTGTTGAATAGTGTCTGGACTTTAATGTTTTATTTCTTAGGTGAACCCTCTCACCACTGGACACCCCAAATCTAATCTCTCTTCCACAACACTCTCTCTATTCCAGACAGGCTGGGTGATTCACCAGCTTCTGTGGGTTTCTTTATCTGTGCTGTTCTCTTGTGAACCCAATCTTGGGTTTATAATTACTTTTACTCTTAAAATTGGCCCCAAATTATAGATGCTTCAGACCCCACAAAACCTGGATCCACCCACGGAACTGCATTCAAAGAGTCCTGCCCTGTCCCAGTGAGCCACAGGGAGTAGACCTTACTGGCTACAAACTCATCACCTGTACCCTCATCCTATGCTATGTATTTTTGCAGGAGGAGAACTTAATGACCAATCCCAGCACACTCCAATCCCTACCTCATTTTTTAAGATCCTGGAATAAACTGAGATTACTTTACCTTACACAGATGAGTTAAAGTCCATTATTTAAAAAGCTCTTGGTTGGTAAGAGACAGTGGAATTGGAATTATCCATTCTTGTATAACCCAGCTAATCTACTGACAGGGAGTTGAGCCCAGCCTGATGAGGCATACGAGCAATGCTACTCTCTCTGGAGGTCAGAGGCAGTGAAACCGGGGGCATCTGCACAGAGGGCTGAAGGCAGTGAAGGAAACAAAGAGAGGCAGACCTGGAAGGGTAATAGTGACTTCCCTCTGATTGCTGTCCTACAGATGTGGGTGGAAGAGAAGTTCTTACACAGGAGGGAACCCCATAACTTGGGGGGTTACTGCTGTAGAAAACCAAATGGACAACAGCCACAGGACAACACCCACAGCCTGCACACCTAAAATGATGTCAGTCCTACAGGGAGAACAATGACGTTTGGAAAGCAAAGGCTCCACCTGGCAAAAAACCTGTGGAGTCAAAGAAAGTCTCAAGTCCTAGTACTTAAGTGCTACACGACATGGGGTCCTGGACTGTGATGTCAAATCCTAAAACCATGTAACATCAACTTCATCAGGTCAATTCATATACCAACGAGGCACAGCTACCTGTCTCAGGGGCCTCTCAGAGGGGCCTACCATGCAGAAAAAAGGCCCAGAGACCTCAACCTCAGCCACTAGCTTATTGCACCATGGGGCTATTTGTTCAAGTTCCATGTGACTCAGATTGTTTCTTACAAAGGCTAATGGCATCAACCAGGCACCAACCCACAGAAAGCTGGCACGAAGGTCAGTGAGCTAAAGGGCCCAGTCCTTCTTTATTAAGAATGGGGGCTTACGTCACTCATGAGTGTTCTTTGATGTGAAAGGGTCTACATCTTGATTCCAAACAGAGTGAGGCAGCTTGACTTCTGACAGGACTGAAGGATAAAATCCTTAAAACATACAAAATATACACACTCGCTGTACAACAGAGACAAGCTCTTGACGTAACACTTCAACAGACACTCTGATTATGCAAGCTCTGTCCAAAAAGCTTCAAGTCTCCACAAGCTAATCTGAGAGGCTTATTCTTCTCTCCAAATAACAGATGAAAAAAGAAACCATTTCTGAGCCTTTACAAGATAGACACCCAAGCAGACAGACCAGCATGATAAATCTGCATAAAGGTTTGCAAGAGAGACTGGGAACCAGGAGCTTTTATTAACGTATCAATTCCACCAGGCTCAGGAAAAGGAAAGAACGTGAATGATGAGTGCCAGCCGTCTGGTGCCCCAGACTGAAGCCCCGCCTGCTGTCCACGTGCCAGGAGGGCTGGGGGCAGACAATGGCTGGGATCGCTCTCTGCAGGGCAAGACAGGGCCACAGGAAAAGACTAAGCTCACTGTGTCTTTTCATAAGAGACTTTTGGGTGGAAATTATGAAAAGAAAGCAGGGTTGGGAACACAGGAAGGGTACTTTGGAGACTGCTGATTAGTGCATTTAGAAAGAGTCCTCAGACAAAACTGAACGTTCTCTACAAATTATTTTTTTCAAAAAGACTGGTTAAATTAACACCATGGTTACTGCAATGCTTGGTTTTACACAGAAAGTATTATAGCTGGTTGTTTTCTGTCTTTCCCTAACATAACCAAAATTGTAGTGACTTTGATTGAAAGAAAAGAAAAACCTTTAAAATACTAAAGAATGAATCACTATTTAAGCCCAGCTGTCAAATGTGACTCCAGAAATTTTCTTATATTTAGTGCCAGGGATAGTCTTACCTGTTGCCACGGAGTCGTTTCTGGCTCACAGCAAATTTACAGGACAGAGTAGAACTGTCCCATAGGGTTTCCAAGGAGAGGCTGGTGAATTCACACTGTGGACCTATTGGTTGGCAGCCACAGATAGCTCTTAACTACTCAGCCATCAGGACCCTGGTTTGGTTCTAGATGTATTTATTTCCACTACTTCAAGTAGCTCTATCTCATTTAAATATATTCAGAGGAATTAAACGTATTCAAGTAACCACAGATTAAGTTCACTCACAGTGGACAAAAACCCTATGGCACAGAAAGACGGAGTGATCTTACTGACACCAGAGCCAGTAAGCAGCAGTGTGTGCAGGAGCACAGGGCAGGAAGCCAAGCTTGAGAAGGGAAAAGAAGGTAGGCTACAGGTAAGGTACTGCAGAGAGCTGGGAGTGAGGACAAGGGGGAGCCGCTACCCCACCAAGACAAACAGGCTTCTTAAGAGACATCTGTGGAGTAAACAACAGGCTAAAGAGTGTATTTTCACCCCAATTATCTCATTTCTCTTCATCTATTTCCCTGCTGGCTATGCACCAGCCCAGTAGCTTTCAAACTCTCTTGCCAAAATCCTTAGGAAGAAATAAATCTGATGTACAGACCCAGCACACAACTCACATACACACACACACACGCACCTGCACACATACATGCACACTCTCATACACACATGTAACAAGTTTTGTAAAACAACACCTACTCT
This sequence comes from Heterohyrax brucei, assembly GCA_028571685.1. Lineage (NCBI taxonomy): Eukaryota > Metazoa > Chordata > Mammalia > Hyracoidea > Procaviidae > Heterohyrax > Heterohyrax brucei. The sequence continues at coordinate 65,879,269 of CM053155.1, read as the reverse complement.
TAAAACACACGATATGCTCTAATACTTTCTCCTCTATTTAATTTTTTCTTTTAAATACTAGTGGCTATCCTCCTAAATTAGTTTCATGAATTCGTAGGTCATGAGTTACAGTCAGACAAACATGGCCCTTGTTTTTGGAGGGGTCAGGTTTAAGGTCCCAGCGTGGTACTGGATGCAGTTACTAGCTATGTGTCCAAGCTTGAATTAAAGAATAAAATGGGAGACAATTAGTCTGAAAGCTGTGAGGACTTTCCTTTTGTTCACAGTATACTGAGGACTTGCTAACTCCAGGGACTCTGCTGTCCTCCCTTAGCCCTGCCCGCCACGAATAGCGCCAAACAGGGAAAAACCCTGCAGAGGAAAGCCCTTCTGGGCCACAATAGGCTGACTCTCAGAGGGGAGTTCCTCCTTGCTGGGCCACCTGGGGCAGGAACAGTGGTCAGGGTCTTACTGTTTTACTGAGGGCAATGCTTGCTGCCTTGCTGAGGAACACTGACCTTCCATGACCTCTGCAGCTTGGCTCCCTGGAGGCACGTAAGTGAGCAGATCCTCACCTTTATCCCCAAGTCTGGGTCTAATCTTCAGTAACATGTTGATGCAAACAGTGGTCACAGCAAGAGACACAACAGCGAGGTTCCACTAGGACAGGTTCCCATGGGAGAAAGGAGCAGAGAGAGGTCATCAATTACTCTATAACTGTTATGTTTACAAGCGATACAAAAGCCAGTCTTATGAGAAATAAATGTGATATACAGAAACAGCACACAATTTACACACGCATACAGACAAACATATATGCACACATCCAAAATCTTAAACATAACTCCTCAAGACAAAGAATACTATATTCCAGAAAGCAGCCAGGTACTGTATTTTAAGTACAAAAGAGCCAGAAGTCACATGAAGGCAGAAAACACACAGCTACGTTCATCCAGCCTTGTGTTGAAGAGTTCATGAATGGTATCCCTAGATGAGAAATTTCTGCATTGCTTTGAGACAGTGTGACGGTTAAGGTTGTGTGTCTCCTTCACTGAGCTATGCTTCTTAGTGGTCTGGACGTCATGATGTAGTTTATAGTCATGTAATTACGTAATTGTGCTCCATTTAGTGATATGACATAATTATCCCCCATGTCATGATCTTTCATAAGTAGTAATAACCACCTTCATGATGAGATCTGATGTGATCAGCCAATCAGTTACAATGGGAGTTTGCTCAGGGTTGTGGCCTGTACCCAACCAAGTCTCTTTGGCAAAGCTTACCTGGTTACTCTGGATCCTGTATCCAGTGTACCATCACCTGACCTCTGGTTCTTACGACCTGCGCCAGCAGCCTGCCTTACAGCCCACAGATCTTGGCATCTGTCAGCTTCTGCAGCCTGTGCTCCCGCACCTGCCATTTTAACTGCCAACCCCAGATCAACCAGCCTCCACGTGAGCCGGGAGGAGCCTCCTGCCCGACCCACAGATGTGAACTTGCCAGGCCTCTATAACCAGGTGAACCACTTCCTTAAGGTAAGTCTCTCTATATACATGAGCTCCACTGGGTTTGCTTCTCTAGAGAACCTAGTCTAAGACAGACAAGAAGGCCAGATTTGTTAGTGAAAGAAAGGCAATGATGGACTCTTTCGTGCTCAGAAGAGAGCAGCAGATTCCCTCCAGAAAATGGCACAGCCGGAGCCACGAACTCAAAGCTTCCATTCTGAATGCTAGGCCTGAATGGGAAAGGAAGTGTGTCTGTGCCTCCTGCTATCTTAAAAGGGTGAGGGGAAGGCAAAATGTTCCAGCACATTCTCTGATGGTGAGCCAAACACTCCAACAACTAAAAAAGAGTCACACTCTACTTATGCTTGGACTAAAGTAAAAGTAGTCTCCCTACTCAGAGAAGAGAGAACTTGAAATTATTATGAACAGGAAAACAGATCTATATAAGGAAAGTTAGCTGGGATCCTTCAGCACACCATACAGTATAATGAGAATAAAATGAACACATATATCCCTTCCCAGCCCCCACATCTAAGTCCAATGGAGATATTTACTTTTCTGTGAGGTTACTGACAAAAAACAACACATAAAGAAAGGGGAAGTGGATGGAGTTGCTGCCCTGCACACACGTTGCCTCAAAGGCAGACCTAAGGCCCAAGCAAACATAACTAAAACTAGGATCATGGAACAAATTAACCATCCAGAGTCCCTTGCCCACTTATCCTTCCTCCTCTCAAACCCGTGCTCCCGAGTCAAGAGCTGCTCAACAATTCACCAACTCTTGGAAAACATTATCTTTAATTTAGCAGAAAAAGGATACAGACAAAAGGATGAGGTCCAGGAGGGGTCTTCCCACTAAGCTTCACATCCTTAGGGACACTGACATACATTTCTCTCTAGGCATTATCAATTCTGAAGCCTCCAATAAAACATCAAGGTCCACGGTCTTTTATAACAGTAACTGATGCCTCAGTGCATAGTATGACTGCTGTGCCACTGCATATACAAGAATGATCAAATCAATTAATCTGCCTGATTGTTGCACTGTCCCCCTCCCCCCACTTATTTGCCAAGTATAACCTTTGTGGCTCCCACTATGTTCGCAAATAAAGGCACTTGGATGGATGGCAAATTCCAAGGGTTATTTTTAGGAAAACAGTTTGTTCATAGGAAATGAAGTTTTCTGTCTCACAGTTGTTTAGATAAGTCCTCTTAAAGCAGCTTTTAGAAACAGGTTCAAAGTTTTTAAAAAATTCCTGCTTGTTTCATCCAAACATAAATTTCTGGGAGCAAATATCACACATTGGGAGATACAGGAAATACTTTTATTCCAAGCTTACGAAGCCACTTCAGTGGGGTTTGTCTCAGGATTCTTTGGTGAGACAAGGAGAGGAGAGCTGAGGCAACACAAAGTGGAGCCATGTGTCAGTCACAGGTCACCGGACCCCAAGCTACAGACGGCAGGGCTTCACGCCCAGGAACAAGAGCCAGTATTCCAGGACATCTGCCTGGCAGCCCCGTGTCTCTCCACCTACCCTCATTCCGGGGGATGCCATCACTCAGTATTACAACAGAATTAAGTAAGATGCCCCACCTTGACATGAAGCGTTTCTAATGATTAAATCAGGATGAGGCAGCACTTGAGGCACCCCTAGCTGTCAAGATCAAACTGACTTGATGATCACCAAAGAAGAGCTGCAGAAATAATTCACCAGATCTACCAGGAGATCACATCAAAACTCTCCCAGCTGGGAAATTACAACAAAACAAGAAATACCAGAAGTAGATTTCATAGGTGTTCAATCATGCTGTACTACTCCAAAAGTGAAGAGAACTGGGTTGTAATTTCCTGCTCTGGACACATCGTTTAATATATTTGTTTCATTTACACTTACGTGGCTGAGATTGAAAAAAATAAAACCAAAACATACATATGCATAGTCATACAGACAGACAGACATAAACCTCAAGCCATCTCAATAAACCAACCTAGGCTATTCACTGTGTCAGGATATACAGACACTGACACATGTGTGCACGTACATATAAATGCACACACATGCACATAGTCACACATTCATGTACTCACACACATACATGTGTGCATACATGCACAGGCATGCACATACACAGAGCAATCAAGTAGTTTTCTCCCCGACTCTAAATACAAGAGTCCTCAACCTTTTGGTCTACACCAAAATACCCTGGGTCCACCACACTCCTGTCACACCAGCAGTCCACCCCAGGATCACCACACTGAGAGGGCATGTGTTTAGCTTGGAAACCTCCCTTCCCCCAGCACTGGACTTGGGAATCACACACAGTGCTCACTGCAATAGAAATTGCTCACACCACCAAACTTGCAGACACTGTCGGCAGCCTGGGAAATAAAGATCCAGCAAGCCTGTGATTAACTGGCAATCCACTGCCAATTCTTCTTCCTGATGCTCCTGAAACCTGGTATTATCTAGCCTCACTTGGTCCCACACTGTCCTCCTCTCAGAAGAGATAAGGTCTAGGCAACAGAATGACCTTAATAGCCATGAAGCAGCAACAGCTACTGAATTCAAGTAGTCAAGACACAGGCAAGAGAGAACCCTCTCAAAGGCTGGACAACCTCAGAAATGCCTTCTAGGGTAGTGAGGCTCCATTCTCCAGAGACAAGGTTCCTGGCAATCTCAGCAGCCAGGAAGGAGGGGGAGAGTGGTAGGAGTGCATGACAGGTTACAACTGACTGGCAAGCATAAAATAATAGGATTTTATAGTCAGAAAGAGTCTGTGGTGAAATGGTCCGGCATAAAAAAGGGCTGCTACCATGTACTGGGTTTCCCTATTTCACCTCTGGGAGACAAACACATCATTCCTATCCCATTCTCCCCCAGTGTGTCTTCCATCTGTAAATATTTAGCTTTCTATTTTTATTTGGTTCCCCTATTGGGCAGTCTTTCATCCATGGTCCATTCACTCTTCTGCTCAATGAGGTTGTTGTCACTGCCTTTCAGACTTCCAGCTTTGTAAGAGGAGTGTGTAAGGGGGTGTGTCTGTATCTGCTGGGCTAGAGATGCAGAGGCTCCAGCAGCAGGACCATACACCCCAGTACGCAAGAGGGCAGTACCTATATTCATCACTGTCAACAGCTCCCTGAGGAGTCACAGCGAGTGAGCCAATGTCCAGAAACACATACTGACACCTGAGCAGAGTATTTAACTTGGAAGTCTGGGATATGATTCTGAGCCCCTCCCGACTGATGGGTCCAGTGAGCACTTACATCTTGAAATACAGATCATTCTTCTTCTGCGCTAACACTGTATGCTTTCCAAGCTGTGCACCACACACCCACTGGGCAGCACTGCAGCTAAGTCCTGATTTCAGGTGAGGTGCTGTCATTGTGAAACAAGAAGAAGCCTACTGTGAAAGCCAAAGTGGTGGCAGAAGTCAGACTCATTGCTTCCTGCACTTGTGATCCCTCAGCTCAACCCCTCCAACCAGGTCAACGCAGTGGCCCCCAGCCAGCAAACAATCATTAGAGGAGTCAGACAACCTCAGCTGCAAGGACCTCAGTCGCCATGGTCTGAATTTTAAAAAGAAAGAAAGAAAGAAAGGAAAGAACATCTCTAGGACAGGAAAAGAGAGTCAGTGGGTAAGCGGAGCACACGGCAGGCAAGGTCTCTGGGTGTCGCACACATCCTCTCTCTCAAGGGAGACAGCTGCCCTCCTCCTCCGACCACAGTCACCCCTGGGCAATCAACTCTCCAGCCATTCCTTCCAGGAGCAAAGGGCAGCAAAGTGAATGTAGATGTGAAACCACAACTTCACTCTCAGGTATGCTGTTTTCTGTGAGGAGTTTTCAATTCAGTGAATCTCTTTAGTGAAATAAAAACACAATTCATGATCAGTTTAAACTAGGAAATGCCATGGACAAATGCTGATCTGACTTGTTATACTTTTTAGTTCAGTGGAATGCCCTGGAAAGAATATAAAAGCAATTCTTCCAAATGGAGGATGGTGTAGAGTCTAAGACAACCAGTTTGAACACCACCGTCTACAATTTCCCCCAGCTCCTGCCCATCTCCCACAACAAAAGGACTCTCCTGTCCAACCTCTCTTGCGTCACAGCTCACTCTTCTTCCCCAACACCTGAGAAGCCACCCAGTTCTACTGACTGTCTTCTTTGTTCTTCCCATCCTTCTTACCCAGACTCCAGCAAGAGCTTCCTGGAGGCTCACCTGGCTCCAGCCTGGCTTCTCCCTGCAAGCCCTCCTGCACACTGCTGCTGAGGGAACACCCCACAGAGTGATCAAATCGTGTCTCAATCGGTCCAGCTCTCCAGCCCAGCTGACAGGACCCCATGTGCCCCTCTCCTCTACCTGCTCACCAGATGCATTTCCAACAATAACTGCCCCTACATACAACACAAGGCAGCACTGAATTGATGGTACTCTTCAGTACCACCCCACCAGGCTTCTCTCCTTCTTGGACTGACTCCAGCACAATGGACCAATCCCTCCAGCTTAGTCCTGGTGCCAGGGCACTGCCTTTCTGCTGTTCCTTCGCCTGAACTTATCAGCTCCCTGACAGCAGCATATGCACCTGACTCCTCTCATATCCTCAAGACACCCCCAGAATCCAGAGTGTAGCATATGCTCCAAGTTCACTGAATGATGGATGAGGAAACCAGGGCTTCGAACTGGTTCTGTCCAGGTCAGTTATGGTGGAGTTAGCATCACTGGAACAGATCTAAATTTTTAAAGTTACACTGAACCAGAAAAATGGTCAGAACAGGAAAAATTATGGATTGATGCCCTGCTAGAAACTTAATCTCCCTCTTGGAGAACAAGGGCAGTATGTGTGCTGCACAGTAACCAAATGTCTTGCCCTTAGATTTGGAGCACAGTCAGAAGCATCATTGCCCCACTCAAAGACGGTGGCAAGGCCATTCCATTTTGAACATGCGCTGGTCTCCTGACGTCCTGTCAATAACCCAGCCTCACACATCAGGCTCCTGAAAGAGCTCACTATGCCTCTTCCAAACCCTCCATTTCAAGCCTTTGACCTGTGATTTTTCCCACTCCTGGTACCTTGCTGAATTTGTCAAATTGTAAAACTTCAGGTCTGTTCCTGTTTCACTTTGTCAACCATCACTGAACCAGTTCAAACCAGGTTGAAGCCTGGGAGTAAACAAAAGAATGACTGCTCCCAGCACAGGTTATTCCAAACAAGAGTGTATCTTCGTCACTCTAACCCACTAGGGAAGCAAGACAGGAAAGGGTCTCCAATCAACACTTAAACAGAATCTTTTTTTCACAGTGAGAATGAAAGGGCTAATAATTGTACAATATAGATTAAAATTCCTTGCCTGATCTCTCAGACTGACTAGAATCAACCTAGAGGCTGTGAGGCCTTTTTCTCAGAACATGCCCAGGGGACCGAGCCCAATAACATTGCCCACCAGGGGGCTCCAGACTGGCCAGGGACACACTACTGTCCAGGTAACACTACAGTCCCTCTAACAACCCCCATGTGATGCTGGCTCACCCTGTGACCCAACCTAACAACCCTGAACTCTCCAACTTGAGATGGTGACATTACCTACCTTGCGATTCCAGACCACCCAGGAACAGACCACCATCCTGATAACATCACAGTTCCTCTAACAAGCCCCATGACTCCAGCTCACCTTGCTCTTCCAGGCCTTGTCCAGGGACCCGAGACCATTGCCCTGGTAACATCACAGTCCCTGGACAATCTACTTAGTCACTAGCGACTCCCTCCAACCCTAGGCACCTGTATAACACTCTCTTTTTTTCTGTAAACCTCCTTCTTCCCATCAAAACTTCTGGCTTGAGACGAGATGTTAAGACACTTTTTGGCCAGCCATGTGAATAAACCATAATCCCTCCCCATCTCTATGTCTGGCTTTGTAGTGATGGGCAGCGCAAAGCTGTGACTGGATTTCCAGTTACAAGAATGATGAATACAATTTAGTTATTACTGAAGCCCATCAAAGGAGGGGTACATAAGGTTAGAGAGATGATGGAGTGCCTCCCCAGTCCTGCTCTCTAACAAGCTACACTAAAAGGGAGGGAAATACCAAGTCTGTCTTTTAGCTCATCAATTTCTCATGTTCATTTCCAAACTGCAGAAGTACAAAGACTTTATTTTTAATTCTCAGCCAAGAAGGATGAAGAAAAATGTTTCTTTTTAGCTAAGTCAAGAAAACATAAGCATTTACAGATCAATAATGAGTGAGGCAGAGAAGAGATCCCCAAAAGAGGCCAGAGCTGCAAAAAAAAAGTCCACAGCAGCCTCAGAAGGGTGTCCATGACTATCTAAAGCTACCTGGACACGGTACAGACCATTTTCTCTCCTCTCAATTAACCTCAGGATAATGAACATGCATGCCACAAGCGCCTTTAAAACACTCTACAGGAAAGCTGGACAAGCAGGTAAAAAACAAAGAAGTGCTAACTCCTGCTTTTTTCTGTAATTAAGTTATTTACATTTGCTTCAAACATGACATCTCGAAGTCCAGACATCACCAATGCCACTAAGCAGTAGCAGATGCTCTGGGGTGTTTCCACTTCCTGGGCCCGAGAAACTCACAGCCTTTCCACCCCAACCACAGGCATCTTTCTTGGACGCAGGCAGAAGATATTCACTGGTTCAGCCATTCATCAGCCATTCATCCACAATGACATGGTCGAGGTCTTCTATGAGAGCTCTTCAGAGGGCAGTGGCTGTCCATGCTGGCTGCTAAGTTAACATGTAAACACCTAGAGCCAACCTCAGAGAGTGAGCAGCAGAGAGAGGCTCCCCAGCAGCTCGGACGGGCAGTGGTGTCCCCCCATCCTCCACCAGAGCATGGCAGGAGCAAAGTCATACGGGCAATGTGCAACTGGCTTCACATACCAGATACAACAGAAACTCAGGGGCACAAGAGAGCCCTGGAACCATATGGGGCAGTTCAAGTCTGTCCTACAAGGTTGCTGTCAGTCAAAACTGATTCAGTGACAATGAGTGTAAAACCCTATGTATTTATTAAAATCATAACTCTGGTGGCAGGAAGTAGAAAGCAATCTTCAACTCAAGTTCACTTCTTTCTAAGCTTTTATATTTCTGTGCTTTGGAGTGAACTGAGTGTGTGGTAATCTGGTTATAGACAGGTTGACCTGTTAAGTCTTATTTAGCCTGGGACGGTCCTGGTTTACAGCTACTGTCCATGTGATTACCAGAGCATCCCCTTCTATTCTCAAAAGCACCCAGGTCTGGACAGTAGATTACACTGTCACTCTACTTACAGGTAACAACGAACCACATAACAGCAGCATTCAATTCTATTCAAAATGGCCCCAAAGGCAGCAGAGCAACATCTAATTTCCTGATTTGCTCTATATCCTGATCTAGGTCAGAATGCTGACCCAGATCTGGCCCCATATACCCCGGTACCATAGATGCTTCTGTTGCTAAAGCTGTGCTGCTTTTCCAAATGGAACGCATTTCAGCAGAATTAGGAGGCATGTTTTGGAATGCTTTAAAATAGACTACTCTCCATTTGAAAAGGTGCTATTTTTAAACTGATTAAGATTTGAAGGTTCGCAATTAAAGCCATTAAAAACAAAACTCTTTTGGTATCTGACAAACTTGTCCAAATGACAGGAGAAACAAAGCAAGCTATTTACTGTTGAGTATAGTGACAGCAATTGTTGCCTGAAAGAAACCTCAGTGAGTAGCAGCTGTCACAGCTGGAAAAGTCTGGCCATCTCACCGACGTCACCAATGTGTGTGTCACGGATAAAGAAAAGCACAACACCCTTTGGATTATCAGAGCTGGACCAGAGATGTGGAAAGAGCTACACATTTTAACAAGGGTGTGGGGCTGACAATTCACATGACAAACAAGAGGTTGCATACAGCTAGAAAAAAGCAGACAACATTCCTGGCTCAGGAGATGAGCTATCTTCCCCACTCCCTTCCTGTAGCTGTCCCATCTCTCGAAGCAAAGCAGAGCAGACCTTCACTAAACCGTCCTCCAGGCCTGCATGGCGCAGGGCTCTTCCAGCACACTCCATGCTACCTGGAGGATGGAAGGTCAGTCCAGCATGAATGCTGTCATGGCATACGAGCAGATGTATCCACACTCATGAGGACCCTCTTTCTAGATTTCATTCTTATTAGCTGCCAACAGATGGAACAAAACACTTCTCTCATCTCTCACCAAAAAAGTAACTACCTGTTCCAAACAACCTGCCGGATTGCCTATTCCCCTGATTTTTCAGATGTAGGCCCTGCCAAGGTCACGATGCTCATTAGTGATGAGGGCAGGCAGAGCCCCAGCACTCTCATTGTCAGACCCCACTGCTGAGTAGTGATGATGATCTCCTTAGGGATATCCGACGTGGCTTCCAGGTGACTCACGGTTCCTACGAATTAAAAGTTGTAGTTAGACACAGAGAATGGTCATTGGGTGTAGAAAAGGAGTGATCACTGAATTCCTTGTTGGTCAGCCTCTCTGTATCTCAGCTTCTTCATCCACAAACATACAAGGTTTGATAGTAAAAGTTACTGAGCATTTTATATATTCTAAGCCCTTCTGATGTATTACCTCATTTAATCCTGTCAACAATCTGAGGTCAAAAAGTAAGGTAAGGCTCAATCAAAAAATGCACAAAGCACTTGAAACAAACTAGGGGAGATCAGTAAACAAATGGAGGAATAAAATGAGAAAGTTAAAAAAAGAAAGTGAATGCATCAGAAATAAAGAAAACTACTGGAACTGAAAAATAAAAATCTGAATTAGAAAAACCAAGAGAAACAACAGAGTTAAAAAGACAAAAGACAGAAAAAGTGAACCTGAAGACAAAATAACTAAGCTTATCAAGTCTCAAGAGAAACAAAAAAAGAAAAATGAACAAACCCAAAGGAAATGTGGGATTCAATGAAGAAACCTAATTATTAGAATTACTGAAATCCTGGAGTACCATGACAACAATAAAGTTACAGAAACAATTTTCCAAAAGTAAATCAGAGAAATTCCCACACCTGAACAGAGAATCAAGCCTGCAAATACAGAAGCTACATGAACCCCAAAGGAAAAGACACAAAAAGATAAACTGTCAAAAACTACAAGGAAAAAAAAATAACAAAAGGCAGAAACAAAAGAAACTGATAGTATAAAAACAACTGAAAGAATCAGAAATTACTACTCTATCAGGGTTTTGTAAACTAATACAGAGGTAGAAAATTTAAAGAGACACATTACAAAGGAAGAGATAGAAGCTGTCGTAAAAACAACAAAAACAAACAAACAAAACTGCCAACAACAACAAAAACTCACAACCAGATGGTTAAAATGGAGAACTATATCAAACATTCAGAAAAGAACTGACACCAGTGCTATTCAATTTCTTCAAAAACACATTAAGATAAGGGGAAGGTGAGGGAACTTTGTTTCTATGACTCATGAGGGAGGTCATCTTATCCAATGATCAAACCTCACTATTAGCTGAAAACAGCCTGGTATGTACGCCCTAAAAGCACTTAACTATGAAACCACAAATAACTTTCGCATCAAGTCACCTATCACTTCTTCATCAGAACTTTAAAACTATAAAAACTGTGCCCAACCAGCTACTGGGTGGGCTGAGCCACATCTTAGTTCAGACTCCACTCTCGTTTTCCTGGAATAAACTTCACTGGACTCTCAGATTGGTGTGTCTCTGCCTACTTCATGCCAACAGAAAAAATACTGCTAAACTTGTTCTATAAAGCCAGCATAATCCTGATACCCAACCAGGAAAAGACATTAACAAAAAAATTACAGATCAATATCTTCATGAACACAGAAACACAAATTTTCAACAAAATTCTAACCCAGCAGACTGGAGCAATGTATTTTTTAAAAAAAGCAATCACATACTGAGATCAAGTGGAATTCTCACCAGGATTACAAATGTTGTTCAACATCAGAAAAGCAACCAGTTTAAACCACCACATAAATAAAACAAAGGAAAAGAACTATATGATCATATCAGTTGATGCATAAAAGTCATTTGATAAAATTCTACACCCTTTTCTGATGAAAACTCTATGCAAAATAAGAATAGAAGGGAAATTTCTCAACATAATTAAGAGCATGTATGCAAAACCAACAGCCAACATTATGCTCAGCAGAGAAAGGCTTAGAACCTTCTCTCTGGAACAGGACCAAGATGTTCAGTATCACCACTCTTATTCAACACTAGAGCTAAAGAAATAAGGCAAAAAAGAGAAATAAAAGGTATTCAAATTGGAAAGGAGGAAGTAAAATTATCTCTGTTTGTAGTTAATATGATCCTATACATAAAAGATTCCAGAGATTCTACAATAAAGTGCTGGAACTAATAGAGGAATTAAGCAGTGTTGCAGGGCACAACATACAAAAAATAACTGCGTTCCTCTACCTTAACAAAGATCACTCTAAAAAAGAAATGAAGAAAACAATACCATTTACAATAGCTCTGGAATTGATAAAATACCTAGGAATTAACGTAACCAAGGACATAAAAGATGTACATGATGAAAATTAAAAAACACTTACCATAAGAAACTAAAAGGAACCTACAAATATGGAAAGATACCCTGTGTTCATGGATTAGAAGACTTAATATAGTGAAAACGTCAATCCTCCCTAAAGTGATCTACATATCCAGTGCAATACTGACACAAATTCCAACAACATTCTTTACTGAAAAAGCATTTACAACTTCACATGGGAAGGAAAGAAACACCGAACAGCCAAAGGAATACTGAAGAAAAAGAACAAAGCCGGGGGTCTCACACTTCCCAACATCAAAGCGTACTAGAACAGCCCGTCTTGATTCACTGACAGACACATGGATGATCAGAATAGATCTGCGGACTCAGAATTAAACCCAGCCATCTAAGGACAACTGATTTTCAGTAAGTGTTCAAAGTTCATTCAGTGGAGCAGAAACAGCCTCTTCAATAAATGATGCTGGCAAAACTGTATCTCCACCTGCAGAAAAATGAAACAGGACCCATATCTCATACCAAACGGATCCAAGACCCAAATATTAAATCTAAAACCATAAAATCCTGGAAGAAAACTATGGGAACTAATCTTTGGTAAAAATACAATAACAAACATTACAACAAATACACAAATAGAAGACAAAATAGAGAACTGAGACGTCTCAAAAACTAAAACTTATCCTCATCAAAACATTCTATTAAAAGAGACAACCTACAGACTAGGGAGAAACAAAACCTCTGGAAATAACTTATCTGATAAAGCCAGCCAAGCCAAGTCTCTAAAAACTACATAAAATTTAACAAGTTAACAACAAAAGGACAAAAAAAAAAAAAAAACATTTACAAAGCAGGCAAAAGACATGAACAGAACCTTCACCAAAGAGGACATCAAAGCACCAACAAGCATACAAAAAGATGTTTGTGATCATAGCCATTAGAGATGCAAATCAAAACTAGAACGAGTTGCCATCTTACCCTGGCTAAAATGGCACACTGATTTGGGGGGTGGGGGTGGAAAGATAACAAATGTTGGAGAGGATGTGGGGAGATCAGAACACTTATCTGCTGTTGATAGGACTATAATAGGGTACCACCACTACTGAAAAATAGGCATGGCACTTTTGCCAAAAGCTAGAAATAGAACTACCCTATTGGCTCACTGTGAGTCAGAAATGACTCAACAGCAACAGGTTTTGTAATAATCCAGCAACCCTATTCCTAGGTATATACCTTAGAACCTAAAAATAAACAGACATATACACAACTATGCTTACTGCTGCTATATTCACAATACCAAATAAATGGAAACAACCAAAGTGTTCGACAACAGACGGATGCACAAGCAAACTGGTACACACATACAACAGAATACCACACAATGCTAAAGAACAATGATGATGCACAAGCACACTGGTACACACATACAACCGAATACTACACAATACTAAAGAATAATAATGAGTTTGAGAAATAACAGAGACAGATCTGTAGGTCATCATGCTTAGTGCAATAAATTAAGCACCTAAGGACAAATACTGTCATAATCTTTCTTTTGTAGAACAAATAAATACAGAGAAACCAATGTTCACTGGTCGTTACCAAGAGGGCGAGGTGGGGAAAGTACATTTTATAAAGTCATTGTTGGTAAGTGCCACTGAGTGGGTTCTGATTCACAATGAGCCTAGGTACAACAGGACAAAACACTGCCCAGTCCGGAGTCATCCTCACAATCATTGCTACATTTCAGTCCACTGTTGCGACCGCTGTGTCAATCTACCTCTTTGAGGGTCTTCCTTTTTTTCACTGATCCTCTAGTTTACCAAGCATAATGTCCTTCTCTATCCCTCCTGAGAACATGTCCAAAGTATGTGAGATGAAGTTTCATCATCCTTGCTTCTCAGGAGCATTCTGGGTGTACTTCTTCCAAGCCAGATTTGTTTGCTCTTCTGGCATTTCATGATTATATTGAGTATTCTTCATCAATACAATTCAAAGGCATCAATTCCTTTTTTAAAAAAATATGTCACTGTGCTTTAAGAGAAAGTTTACAATCTAAGTCAATTTGCCATATAAACCTCCACACCTACATCACTAGGCAACTCTAGCTGTTTTCCCTAGCCTGTGACAGCACATTCCTACTTTCCACCCTGTACTTCCCATATCCATTCAACCAACTTCCGACCTGTTCCAACCTCTCATCTCTCCCCTAGACAGGAACTGCACAGACAGCCTCAGGTCATATTTATGCCAGGAAACACTCTTCGCCAGCATCTCTCTCTCTGTCTTACAGTCCAGTCCAATCTTTGTCTGAAGGACTAGCTTCAATACTTGTTTCAGCTCTGCGCTGAGTCCAGGAACCATGTTCTTAGGGGACCCTCCAGTCTGTCACTCTATCAAGTTTCATCTTTTAACAGAGTTCTAGTTCTGCACACCTATGTTTCTAATTACTTTAGGGACCCTACATTGTGTTCCCTGTCAGGGCACTCATTGGTGGTGGGTTGGCACCACCTAGTTCTTCTGGTCTCATAAAGGCATCAATTCTTTACCAGTCTTCCTTATTCACTGGTTCTTTCTCTCATCCCTATGCTGACCAAAGATTAGTAACCAGTTATAGCCAGAGTTTTGTTTAAAAACTAAAAGAAACAGTGTAAATTTACAATTAGGTGTCTGTGAGGAAACACTTACAGCTTTTGGATTTGTTTGTTTTTACAGGCCTGTGTATTAAATCAGAAACCCTGGTGGGGTAATGGTAAACTGCTATGGCTACTACCCAAAAGGTTGGCAGTTTGAATTTTCCAGGAGCTTCCTGGAAACTCTGCGGTGAAGTTCTACTCTGTCCTACAGTGTTGCTAAGAGTCAGAATTCACTGGATGACAGTGGGTTTTATGTATTAAATCACTATGAGTTGGAAAGGACTTAACAGCAACAGATTTGTTTTTTTAGTCTATATCAAATATGGCATTTTTCTTTCTATAAAGCTTATATTGGGGTAATAAAAAGAAAACTAACTTTTGCAACTGTAATGGACTCAACAGCAACAGATTTGGTTTTTTAGCCTGTATCAAGTATGGCACTCTTCTTTCTATATAGCTTATACTGGGGTAATAAAAAGAAAGCTAACTTTTGCAACTGTAATGCTATTTTCTTTTATGAAAATAACTGAGAGTTTAAATTGCCCCCAAAACAAACACTTACAAACAAAACAAAAATGCATACAAAAGAATCATGTGAAGTGATAAAAGAAGGTCTTCAAAACACTGACCAACTGGAATATGGGTTGGTATAAATGGGAACATAGGTGAGAACACACAGAAGTATCTATAGGTATATGCAAATACAAGTACGTGGGTACCAGCACCTGTATTTACTGAAGAGACAAATACAGGCAGTACTCTTCGGACATAACCAAATACCTTCCAACATTGGTTTTCTGGGTTTAAAGGGTTATGACTATAGTCTCACAGGACAACTCAGTTGACTGGTATAACATAGTTCAGAAAAATCATGATCTACATCCTAGTGAAGTGAGTAGTATCTAGAGTCTCAAAAGCATCTTAGTGGCCACCTACTATACAACTATGTGTCTCAACTCACCAGGAACAAAACAGTGAGAAGGTAATCAAAATCACAGAGAAGACATAAGTCTACAAGGGCCACAATCTCATCTTTCCTGAGACCAGAAGAACTAGATGGTGCTTGGCTACACCACTCACCATTCTGACTGGGGCCACAATAAAAACCCACGGCTGTCAAATCGTTTCTGACTCACAGAAACTCAGAGTAGAATTATCCTGCAGAGTTTTTCAAGGAGTGCCTAGGTATATTCAACTGCTGACCTTCTGATTAGCACTTAACCACTACCCTACCAAGGTTTCTAATAGTTGGTCACAAATAGAAGAGGAGAAAAACACAGAACAGAACTCAAGCTCACATTAAAAACAAAAAAAGAGCCACACAAGCTCTAATGGTAGAAAACAAAAGACCTCCTGAGACTAGTGTCCTGAAATATCCTTTAAGCCTAGAACCCAGTCTATCTTCTTAGATTACCTGTTAGCAAAGGAGCAGAGTAGCACAGAAAATGAAGGATGTTACCCATAACAAGGCTACCTCTTAAAAATTTCTCAAAAACAAAGACGAAAAGGGACACAGAAACTTGAGTACTATAACAGAAACAAACAGAACACAGTTAAAGAGAATGTTGATACATAGTGATAAATATAACTAGGGTCAGTTACGAAATTTTCTGTGGAAATTGGCAAACAGGAACAGTTAAATTGATGTGTAAATTTTTTCACCAAAAATTCAATCAAGTGTTATTTAAAAAAAAAAAAAAAAAGATGTACAAAGGACTGGAATAGACTCTTCTTCGAAGGAGAAATACAAATGGCCAATAATCCCATGAAAACATGTTCAGCATTGTTGGTCATTAGGAAACTATCATGAGATACTATCAAAATCATCATGAGATACTATTTCACCATAAATAGATAGCTATGATCAAAAATCTGGTGAGAATGCACGGAAATTGGGACTGTCACCCATTGCTGGTAGAACTGTAAAACGATGCAGCCCCTATGGAAAACATGTAGGCAGTTCCCCAAAGAGTTACACAGAATTAACCTATGACCCAGCAATTCCACTTCTGGGTGTACACACAAAAGACTCAAAGCAGAGACTCAAACAGATCCTTGCACACAAATGTTCACTGTGACATCATTCACAATAGACAAAAGTAGAAAGAGGCCAAGTGTCCTCAATAGAGGACTGAAACCAAAAAAAAATCCACTGCCGTCGAATTGTGTCCAACTCATAGCAACCCTAGAGGTCAGAGTAGAACTAGATCAACAAAACACAGCACATCCACACAATGCAAGTCCTATTCAGCCACAAAGATAAATGACATTCTGGGCATATGCTACAAGAAAAGATGAACCTTGCATTATAAGCCTATCTATATGAAATATCATGATGTGATACAAGACAGAAAGATTAGTAGTTACCAAGGATTAGCAAGAGGAGGTTTGTTTAATGAGTATAATTTCTGTTGGCATGATGAAAAAGTTTTGGAAACAAATAGTGGCAATGGTTGCAACATTTCGAGTGTGAGTAATGTCACTGGATTATAGACCTGAAAAGAGTTAAAGGCAAAATAACAATCACAGCCAGAACCTGAATGTGACGGACACAAGCTGCCCATACCCAGAGCCTGTGTTACTACTCACCTGTGAGCCACCTTAAATTGAGTGGAAGGTCTCTTCTTC
Source organism: Heterohyrax brucei (assembly GCA_028571685.1). Lineage (NCBI taxonomy): Eukaryota > Metazoa > Chordata > Mammalia > Hyracoidea > Procaviidae > Heterohyrax > Heterohyrax brucei. Next base: position 65,861,994 of record CM053155.1, on the reverse strand, counting down.
CAGCTGTGCTATGTTAAGACTTCAGGATGCAGTGCCAACAAACACTGCCAATGTTTTTACGATATGTCAGTTCCTGCTATGCCACTGTGCAGCACCCTCATTCACAATTATTCACACTCCACTTGAAAACATATAGCACCTACCATGTTTTTACGCATTTCTGTCTACATACCCTCATTTAGTTTGGGGTTTGTTCCAAAATATACACTTTTGTAAGGCGTGCTAGAAATTTTCAGTGATGAAATAAAGGCAGAGAAATAAGGATACAGCTTTTACAGAACCACAAAGCACACAAGGAAGCGTAAGTATTGTTTTTTTTTCTTCCCTTTAACACTATCATTTGGTAATTAGAAAGGAGATACTCTGAATAAATTTAAATACTGTATAACTGAGTTGTAGAAAAGCATATACTACCGGGAGTCACCTTATTTTGTGTTATGCTAAATGATTTAGACAATTCATTTACCACTAAGCTACCAGAAGCACTTCCCTGGGGAAAAGGGTATGGAGGCGATGTGGAGGAGGGTTCGTAAACAAGATGGTATCTACATACGACAGGGACAGAATTAGGCGTAGGAGGGGGAAGATGAAACAATAATAGACTCGCAAAAAAAGCCTTCAGCAATAGAAGCATTTCAGTCTAGGAAATCCAGGCTAAAACAACGGTAAATTTTTACTTTTCACTAGCACCACTGACATTACTCCCAGTTACAAGGTTAGATTTCTATGGCAACAGGCAGCCTGCTCAAAAGAGAAGCCACAGACCACTGCACCTTCTGTTTTGAGGGGTGGACACAGGCTGCATCCTACCCAGGTGTTGTTTTAACAAGAGGTTAAAAAAATGCAAGACCCAACCCATTGCTGTCTAGTCCATTCTGACTCAGTGATCCTTTAGGACAGAGCAGAACTGCCCCATATGGTTCCAAAGAGAAAGAGTGGATTTGAACTGATAAATGTGTTTTGTAGCAGTCATGCTCTTAACTACTGCATCACCAGGGCTCCAGGGAAAGGTCACTGGCAATCGAAAGTGCAAGGAACCTGCCCGCTGGCAGAACTGCAGAGAGGCAGGGGAAGAAATCAAACACACATTCCTGGCTAAACCCGAGGCCATACTAGTATTTATTTACAAACCACCTGGCAGTCACTCTTGCTCCAGTCACTCTTGCTCAGACAGTTCTTGGCTGTCCCCAAACATGAAGCACCATGATCACTACCATCACTTGGCCAACCCTGTTTTGCAATTTGGCTTTCTCAGCTCCACCCCCTGATGTCACCTTCAGCAGGACTGCCAACAAAGAAGTTAGCTCAACAGCTCCAGAATCCCTTCATCTCTGGTATACAGAGTGAGCAAATCCTTTTAAGCAGGAAAGCGATGGAAAGTGGACAGGAGGCCTGCAGAACTGAGAGACACACGATTGCAGGGAGGCTGATTCCATCTGCCCTCAGCACAGCCACAGTGAGCCTGTACAGGCCACAGAGCGCTAGACCCGCGGGTGCACAACGTCTTAAAAAAGGCTAGAGCAACATCTTTCCTGTCCCTTCTGGTGCTACACAAGTCCAGGATCCTGTGAACTGATAGCCTGACTAACCAGCCCGCAGTGCAATTAAAGGCTTCCTTGAGTTACTGAATCTCATTTCAAACAGACTATTGTCATCATGCCCAGGAGCAAACAGGTCTCCAGAAATCTGACTACTCTTCATAGAGATACTAACATGACCAAATTTCCTTTAATGACATCATTTAATTCCATCCTTACTCCTTAGGCGACATTCTGGCAAATTACTCAGCTCACTGTTCTTTTCTCTCTAAAATTTTATTAAAAAACAAAAAAACTTACTGCTACATTGCTCCTTTCCCTGGTGGTCATTTTCTCACATTTCCAGTATACCAGCTTGGGGCTGACTGATAGGCTTAGAGAGTGTCCAGCTTTGCAGAAAGGAAAAAGGAATTCTCCACAAGAACCGGTCAGCATCCCCCTGCTGTCTAGTCGCCGGGCCACTGCTCACAGAACCGTCTCCTTCACGCTCAGCAAACCAACACGCTCAGCAAACCAACTCCACTGCACAACGACTACATGCCATGCTCAGCAAAGGGCGAAAAGCTGCTGCAGAATATCCACCCAAAAGGTCCTGGGCATTTCCTTTCTTTTTCCTGTAGAAGCCGTGGGGTGGGATGTCATACTCTACAGAGAAGGGGGAGCTCACACATGTTAGCCTATGTTGTATCTATCAGCAACTCAGAGGGAGAGAATCCGAAACCACAAAAACTCTACACACTTCTTACAGCCACAGGAAAAGCAAAACTACCCATCCCCTCATTCACGTTTCCTCAGCTCTGGGGAAAAGGAAACTTCAGGCTCATGTGGCTCTTTTTACTCTGTTTTAATTTTAAAATGTGTTTGTCCCAGTTTTCTCTGAAGATAATGGGCTGTTCACACCTCTTCCTGCTCACCCAGAGCGTGGATTAGTACACATTCCCCTCCTGCCCAGAGCCAGCCGTCCGCAGCAGAAATAAACTCCCCCCTTCAGGCAGCAGGAAGGAAGGCCAGCATACTGAAGGCCCAGCCTGCTTTGTGCACCCACCTACAACATACTCCCAATTCACAACAGGGGTCTTTTCCGTGGGCAGTGCGAACTCAGGGGTTAGGATGGCAAGGAGAAAGACAATGAACTTCTCATTGCAAGGGACAGAGACAGAGAAGCAAGCATTTGGGCTTTAACACTAAAAATCACAATTCTTCACACTGAGCAATAAGCTCTTACGTGTATAAAGTGTTTTCACCTAAACTTCCTCAATGAATTGAAAAAGTCTGTGACGGGAATTAGTAAACGCACTTCACATGTGAGGAAACGAAGCGCGGGGAGACGAAGTGACTGATAATGGTCAGTGGTGGACTTCCTTCCCCCTTCAGCAACAAACGGCTTCCTGCCAGCCTCTTAAGTTCCTTGGAAACAGGTGCTGGCACAGACCCCAGGTCCCCAGCAGGTGTTCAGTCAGTGTCTGAAACCAAAGTGAGGAGCCACAACCAGAGAGTTCACGGAAGACATAGCAGTGTCATGTGAGGTGCTGGATCCTTTAAAATGTCAGTAAACAGAATCAACAAGAAAAGTGATGCCAGGGAGAGATGACAATGAGCCATAGCTAACTGTAAAACAAAACTAACAAGCCAGGGAACAATGAGAACACTGTTTAAAGACCTGGTGAGAATCTTAATTTCCCACATAACGTCTATAGAAGTCAAAGGACAGTGTTTGCCCTGTTTCAGTTTTCATTAATGAAGCAAGTAAAGCCAAACCACAGACCACATCAATCCCAAGCCAGGTTCTGTCTACCTCTACCTTCTCCTTCTCTTCAGTGTTGCACTTGACTGGTCTGCGGACACAACTGGGAATCCCAGGTCAGCAGACATGGGTTCTGACGCTTCAGACCTAGAGAGGTCTGGGAACCAGAATCTAAATATTGCGAAATACGTGTTTGGTAAATAACGACGTTAATTTACATCCACTCCTCAACTTCAGAAGAGAAAGTCATTCTCTCAGAGTATCACCAGCATCTTCTCAGGCAGTGCCTAAAAGGCCTGAAGGTACAGGACCAACTCCTCACCCGGTGCCACCCCCTGGCTTCCCTGGAGCACGAGCACTCTGGGGACACCTGGCCGTGGCTCCTTGATGACATTCGCCACCGGCCAAACAAAGCCCTGTGCAGAACAGAGCCTCAGAGCAGCAACAGAGACCGTTTGTTTCCTCTCCACACGTATTTGTCCTCCTGGACTTGTTCGTGCTTGAATGAGCTGTACCATTTGGTTCTACCTAGGAAAACCTCGGGAAAGACCCACAGGAAGCAGAACAGAAGCTCCCTGCTGGAAGATATGCCTTTTGTCTTAAGTCTCTCTCTGTCTCTCAATTTAGAAACAACCCACTATTTAAAAATGCTTTCGTGCAGAATCCTCTTGCATGTCACTCCTTGCTTCCTGCGTGCACTGAGGAGGACACTGGTGAGGACTGAAGCAAAGAGAGAACAGACGGGCTAAGGCGGGCCAAAGCAAGAAAGCTGACAGCGGTTCTTATCTCTGAGGGTCATTTGGTATGTTCCAGTAAATGACTTTAGTGTGGTTAAACGACGTGTGGAATGGCAGCACCAGCAACCTCTTCCCAGTAGTTCTCCCTAAGTCCTGTGAGGCTACAAACAAGCAGTGTCAGGGTGATTCTATGAATAGACTCAAAGGAGAACACGGCTTCCTTAGTTTTAAAGGTACTCTCACACTCTGTTCTCCTGAAGCAACCCTGTCTCAAAGGCAAAGCTCTTGAGTCTATCATCTGAGAAAAACACCTCCCCCTTTACAAATGAGTACATTCTGAACAGGGAGATGCAGGTGAGGGCAGGGGTCTGCCCAGGAGGAGAGCAGACTATGGCAGTACGCCAGAAATCGCAGCAGGAGAGAATCTGGGACAGACCGCACATGATAGGCGTAAGCCAATTCTGAAATGCTCAGCTACGTGTAAAAGGAGTACAATTCCACAAAGTAACCCAGCCAAGCCAAGTGCCGTCAAAAGTAACCCAACAGCTCAGTAAATGAGGTGACGCCTCACTTTTCTAGAGCTCAGTGGCAGTGTCACTAGCACACAGATCACAGCTGTGCACGCTTACAGAAGAGGATCTCAAACAGTAAGACAAGAAGCAAACTGATTACGCATGATGCATTTCCAATACAGTATTAAAAAAATGTGTGCATATTCGATTCGAGTTACCTGATACACTACCGTCTCGTCATTTACTACTGCTATAATAGAACTACCACAAGTGGATGGGTTTAGCAAAGAGAAATTTATTTTCTCCCAGAAAAATACACTGAAAGCCCAAATTCAGGGCCTGAGCTCCAGGAGAAGTCTTCCTCTGTTGGCTCTGGAGAAAGGTTTTTGTTGTCCATCTTCCCTCGAACTGGAAGCTTCTAAGGCACAGTGATCGCGAGGCCGAAGGACATGCTCTGCTCCCAGCACTGCTCCTTTCCTGATGGTAGAAGGTGCCATGCCTTCCTTGCGCCCCTTTCCTTTATATCCCAAGAGACTGTCTCAAAGCACAATATACTCTGACAGATGGTGTCCTACCTCACCACCAGGACCACCACGCATCCTCTGTCATTAACATCATACAGGCAGGATTTCCAACAGGCAAGAACATCACAGAATCCTGGGAATCATGGCCTACCCAAACTGCTACACACACATCTTGGGGGGAACAGAATTTAACCCATTGACAGCTACCAAAAGAAAGAAAGTTAACTTTTCATCATTCAGTTATAAACCACGGCCATCAAGGCAATTCTGAGCCCCTGAGATCTTACAGGACAGAGGAGGACTACCCTAAAGGGTGTCCAAGGGGCAGCCAGGAAACTCAAACTGCCGACCTTTTCAGCTAGCAGCCAGACTTTCTTTTTTAAGTTTGTGTATGTTTTAAGTGAAAGTTTACGATTCAAGTCCACTTCTCATACAAAAACTTACCCACTCTTTGTTATGTGACCCTAATGTTCTCCCCACACTGTGACAGCACACTCCTTCTCTCCACCCTCTATTTCCTGGGTCCATTCAACTAGCTCCTGTGTCCCTCTGTCTCCTCATCTCACCGCCAAAGAGCTGCCCAGTTAGTCTGCTGTATCTACTGAAGCCAAGAAGCACACTTGTTTTAGCCAGCCAGGGCTGCTCTAACAGAAATACCACAGAGTGCATGGCTTTAACAAAGGACAGCTTTATTGTTATACAGTCCAGTAGGCTACAAGTCCATATTCAGGATGTCCACTGAAGGCTTTCCCCCTTGTCAGCTCTGGAGCAAAGTCCGGTATTGCACCAGTCTTTGTTCAGGGAGCATCTTGGTGCAGGAACCTCAAGTCTGAAGGACATGCTCTTCTCCCGGTGCTGCTTTCTTGATGGTGTGAGGTTCTCAATTCTCTGCCTGCTTCTCTGTCCTTTTATCTCTGGTAGGATGAAAGGATTAAGGGTGGGGCAAGCCATACTCCAGGGAAACTCCCTTTACAGTGGAGAAGGGAGGTGATCCTATGAAGGGATTTACAGCCCCACCCTAATCCTTTAACATACAGCACAGGAAAACCACAAAATGGAGGACAGTCACAAGACACTGGGAATCATGGTCCGGCCGCACGATTACACATATCTTGGGGGGGAAACAATTCAATCCATGACATCCTGTCCAGTTAGTCTGCTGTATCTACTGCTGTATCTAAGAAGCACACTCTTCACCAGTATCATTTTACATCTTATAGACCAGTTTAATCTTTGTTTGAGAGCTGGCTTTGGGAATGGTTTCAGTTCTGGGCAACTAATTTCAACCAGCATAATGAATTCCAGATTCCTCCATGTTATGACATGTTTCCCAAATTCATCCCAGCTCTTTATCATTGCACAATATTCCACTGTGTGAATACACCATAGTTTGTTTATCCATTCATCTGTTGATGGGCACCTCGGCTGAGTTCATCTTTTTGCTGTTGCGGACACTGCTGCAGTGTACACTGGTGGGCATGTATCTATTTGTGTGACAGCTCTTATTTTTCTAGGATACATTCCAAGAAGCAGAGATTGCCAGACTGTATGCTATTTCTAGCTGTAGCTTTTTAAGAAAGTGTCAAATCAATTTCCAAAGTGGTTGTACCATTTTATATTCCCATTAGCAGTGTCTAAGTGTTCTAGTCTTATTTAATATTTTGTGTTTTTCTGGATTATGGTCAGCCTTGTTGGGATGAAACAGTATCTCACTGTAGTTTTGATTTAGATTAAGAGTCTGTAGCAGCCAGACTCTTCCCCATGGCCCCACCAGGGCTGCCCCCTCAGTCACATCCCTACCCAACACCTGGAAGCCAAGAGGAGAAGTGGTGATTACTGAGGGTGTACTATCTGCGCAGCCAACACTGACAGGGCTTCACATTAGTTCATGTAATCCTCCTGACAAAGCTGCGGAATACGTCTTTTTAGCCAAGAAAACTGAGGATCAGAAAAGATATTATTTGAAGCAATAAATAGTAGGTCCAGGAAGTACATTCAATGCCAAACCTCCAGGATGTCAAGGACCTTCCCATCATCCCTGCAAGGGGTGGGAAGAAGTAATAGCACGAAGATCACTGCTGGCTCAACCAGAGAGCAGCAGACTGATGGCTTTCCTGGCTCACATCTGACAATTTACAAAAAGGAAAGCAGAATTGCCTCAGCTGAATTCTAAGTTTCTCTGTCGACACAATGGAAATCAGAAGAATAAACTTGGAGAACAGTTTCTTCTCAAAGACATCACAAAGTGAAATTACTCACAAAGGTGAAAACAAGCCACAGGACTTGATGAAAAATGCACATTCTGTACTACAGGATAAAATACTGACACTGGTGGCTATCATCCTCTGTACCTCTTGCATACCCAAACCCACTGCTGTTGAGTCAGGTCTGACTCGGAGACCCTACAGGTCAGAGGAGAACTGCCCCTTAGTAAAGTTTCCAAGGAGCGCCTGGTGGATTTGAACTGCCGACCTTCTAGTTAGCAGAGGCAGCCCTTAACCCACTATGCCACCACAGGGGCTTTCCAATATAAGCACATCATAACTCACACCTGAATCTAAGACACTGTTTCTGAGCTTTCTCACCCCACCTAAGATTGCACTGATTGCAAGCCACATGATGACTTCCTGTTCCAATAGCTCTGAAATGGGGATGAGTTGCACAATTGATGGTAACACATTTTGTCCTGATGTAACTGGCAGCACTTTTTTCCTTAGTGATAATAAACTCTCCTTCCTCTGACAGCAGCCCAAGACAGGGGAGGATCAGAGGGACAGCCATAAAAATGAAGAAACAGCAAACAACTGTCACACCTGAACAACAGGTTAGCTGTTAGGAGAAACAGTCAGTTCAGATATTCACTTCTCAACCAACAACAACAAAATAAATTCAGATGGTTGAAACATAAACATCAAAATCCAGGAAACAAACCAAGCATCAGAATAATGTGTAATCAGACAACCAGACTAACTGGCATACCCAAGCTTTCCCTTCTTTTTTGTCTCTTAAGGAAATCTTCTGCATTGCACCTGGGTAAGTGGCACCTGGGATCTCAAAAGCTACCATGCTGCCATCTAAGTAATGTCAATCGGTTCCAACTGATCTGGACCAGAGGTCAATTGTGGACATCAAGGATAGAAAGAAAACACGAGCCCATCAGATGGATGGGGACATATGAACCAGTGTCAGCTTTAGCAAGGAGTCAAGAAGATGCCCAGCCACCATGAATAACTTCCCAAAGGAGTACAGAACCCCAAATACAGCAGAAGTGAGATTAGAGGGCAGAGCTAGAACTCCATTAAAAGACCACGTGTGATGCTCTGTCAGACTGGAGGGCTCCCAGGGAGCATGGCCCCTGGAAGCTCAAACCCTAAACTGCACCCAACACTATGGCCAGCTCTCCTGACAAAGAGTAAACTGGACTATACAAAACAAGGAGTGTAACCGGGGATGAACCAACTTTTGGACTTTAATATGCACACGGGGCTGTTCTAGAGGCTCATTGCCAGAGCCGGGATGATAAGGTGTGGGATAGGAGATCTTGCTCAGAGGGTCACAGAAAGTCCACGAAGAAAGGGGAAAGTGTGCTGTCATGGGGGAGAGAAGGGGGTTAGAACAGAGTAGTGGTGAACATTCCGAGTGTTATACGGCAAACTGATACAGTCGGTTCAGTTGTTCTTAATCACGATAAAATTTGTTTTAAAAATAATATGTAATTATTATTTACCTGATCTCTAGTTGAGAAAGACACTTCTACACTTAAAAGCAACAGAAGAAATGACCAAAAAATGAGAATTTAACTAAATAACATTAGTTCTCCCTATGAGAAAAAGAAAAATTCTAATGAAAATACTACCCAGAAATAGACAGTGAGCTGTAATTTGTGATCTTTATTAAATAGCTTATACAATGTCACTTAAGGAAAAAAAATTAAGATTCCATTTTTTTAAAAAGACCATGAGGCAACTAACCACAAGGGCCCAATGGAAGAGCTTCCACTTGGGGTTCCCAGTGTCCCAGGGGCTGTTGTCTACAGTGAGGTGCCCTGCGCTCTACATGGTTCCCATATCAGTTGGACAGATAGCCACCAAGTCCCCTGACAAGAAAGGAGTCTGTTGTGCTTCTCCCTGAAAAGTCTAGACAGTTCTGCAAGTTGTGGGCTGGAGATCACGCCTCTGCTATCTCTGTGCCTTCTGAAGCTATGGACGCCAGATCAAAAGAAGGTCACCCCCAGGCCCTATGGGTCACAGAATCAGGTAAGGAAGTGCCCCTTTATCTCCATAGGACTCTCCCTTCACCACTGACTCCCTGGAGTGGGAACATGGAGCCAGCCCCGGTGCCCTTCCATCCTCATCCGCTCAGAGCGTGCCCTCCTCCCAAAAGACTTTCCCCTATCCTTCAAGTCTCTTCCCCTTCCCCTATCCCGGCTTCCATCCTGACCTGGTGTTCTGCTTAGCTGGCATCCCAGAAACGCATAAAGAGGTTTTGGCCAAGCTGAGACTTCAACACAATTACATCTGCCTGTAATCGCAGACAGTTAACAGTGGCCTTCGCTGGAGGGCACCACCCCAAAAGGAACCCAGGGACTTGTAATTCCATGTAAGAAGCTACAATAAGCAGGAGAGTAAGTAGGGCAGGGAAGTGAAATAGTTAAGAATTTCTCAAAATTCAAAAATGTGATGAAATTAAGAGATATTTAGTTGGAATATCAAATATCCGAGAGACTGCATGGTTATCACAACCAGAACACTCCACAGCTACTAGAAGCTGCAGGGACAGACTCCAGGGCAAATAACAAAACCGAGCTCTTACAGATCCCCCTCAAGGAGACCAGATGTCAGTCTGAGGTCAACTCTCACCTGCTCTGGGTCTCCCAGCAGCAGGAGGGTGATGCCTATCCTCCAGGAATGTGGCAAGGGAAAGCCTGCTCTGTGATGCAGGAGGTAGAAGAGGGAAGGCTGTGGTCCCCTTCAAATCTAATGCTCTGCTGTGCAGTGATCATCTGAGTTACGGAACTTTGTCAGTGTTCAGGCATCTAGCTACTCCAGAAAATTCAGGTTTTTCTCCCCCAGGAACAAGCGAGAGGAGAACAGGAAAGAAAAAGCACTAAGAAATAGAAAAAAATTCACAGTATATCTGCAGTCAGAAGTTGGCTTTCAATCCTGGCAACCTATCTATTTTGAGCATGAGACAAATTTGTTAATTCCTCATGAGCCGGATTCGAAAGAGACTACAAATGAATAGAAAACTCATCATAAAATCAGGAGTGCCCAACATGTATTAAATTACTTATGCACCCTTAACAGCAGCACATGGCTGGCTGGCTACTGAGTAAAAACGCCGTGCGTGATAACAAATCTCACTAGTGCTTTAGGCAGAAAGGCTCTGTGGAAGGCTTACGGATAATCCAGAAAAATCCTCTCTGCTGACTCTCAAATATCCAGAAAATATCAGGCCAGGCCTCTCTGAAAGGTGTTGGACAGGAGAAGCCCTGACAAGGAAGCACAGACATTTTGAGAGGAGTGCAGGGACATCTGACCCACACTTGGAGAGACAGAGATCAGGGAATACTGCCCCCCGCTGGGCCCTTCCAGGAAGCATGGAGGGGCTTTTCAGCAGAGAGAACAGGGCATTCTGGGAGAAGAGACCGGGGCAAATGAAGACCTGCGAGAAACCACTAGTTAGGATACTCTAATCCTTGTGGAGCTAAACAAGAAAAGTCTCAGATAAGTGTCTTCATGGCATTTCTTTTCTACTTTTAAATTCTTCCTCTTTTTTCTTCCCCTTCACAACCTACCTAAGAAGCAGTTACTCTCCACACCAAACCTGGAAACCAGTGTTCCCAAGCCCGGTTATGCAAGACCCTAGGGTCGCCATGAGTCGGATCCGACTCAACGGCACTTGGCTAAATGGGGAACATTACTTAATGCAGAGTGATGCAGACACTAGACGCTGTGCTGCCCCAAAGACAGAGAACTCCAGGGAAGACTGTGAGGTGTTTCGGGGGTGAGAATCATCTCAAGGCATTACGGTATCAGAGGGTTGGCCTGTTCCTCAAAATACCTTCACAAACACAAGGACTGCAAAAAATGGGACTGCTTTTCTCCACTACCCCCCCCCGCCCATTCTCAAGCATTTGCCTTTAGAAATGTCTGCATATGGCAAGTGGGGTGCATGACAGGCTTTATAACAAAAGACCTATATGGGAGAAGAGCCAGAAGTCCATCTGAGGCCAGGAGTGCCAGTACATGTGTTCTTCCACCCAGGCATAGCTCACAAAGGTCGTTGAGTCAATTATTACTCAGAAGTCCCTGATGCCAACCACAGCTTGGCTTTAAGGGTGAAAAGCATAAGGAGATTTTTGTCTTCCTCTCTTGGCCTATACAGACTACAGTAGATGACATGTAAACAAAACTTGGGTAACAAGGAATGAATTACAGTATAGTAATTCACACCTAGAAAGAGTTCACACATTCAGACATGTGCATGGAGTAGACGAGAATATTACTGATGAATTTCTAATGTGAACATATCACTGACAGATATTAAAGTACACCTCAAGGTGCTCAGATAGATTCAATTCTAAAAAAATAAATAAATAAATCCAACTATGAAGACAGTCTTCCAAAGCAGGCCAACAAGAAAACCAAGTGACAAAAATAAAGCATGTATATCATGCACTGCAGCATCTGCAGGGTGTCCAGCAGGACTGGCTGAAGGATCTCTGACCCCTTAAAGTCCTTCTCCCAAATAAGACAGACTTCAATCTACACTCCACCCTGCAAGACAGCCCCAAACATAGCAAGCACTTGCTTTAAGGCTCTTTCTAGGCTCAAGGGCACAAGGCTAAGTGCTATTCACATCGCCCAAGAGAGCAGGGTGCAAGGAAGGAAGAACAGGACACACCACCTCCACCCCATTAACCTAACACTGTAAACACACACCCACAGAGTAAGTGATAAGACTGCCATGGTTCAGAAATACTGAAGGCCTAGAACAAGAGTCAGCTCCTCACACTCTGAATACTTGGAGAGATGATAGTCTAACGTTTAGTTTGGACACTACTGACCACAGGCTGGATGTAGCTGCTTCTTGACTGCCTCAGTCTCTTGTCTAGCTCAGGAAAGTGCTGACACAGAGGAAATGTAAGCCTACAGTGGCAGTCTGAAGCATTCGTATCACTTGGGGGCTGCTGTGACATGTGTGTCTTTCTCACTCCTGCTTTTGTCCAGTACCAAAGACATATTTCTACCCACTGCAAGGATGGGTAAGGCCCAGTGGCAGCAGAGTGGGAGGGGCCCTCTCCTCCTAGACCCCTAATTCTCTAGATCCTCAGCATCTAGTAGGCCTCAAACTGTAGCTCCCCTTATAATGTAAGCCAGAGGTATGCTGTTACCAAGCCCACTGGCTTTTGAGCTCATCCCATTCCCAACCATCTCCACACACTTCCCACAGTAAGCTTACAGCTGACCACACTCCCTCCACTTACACTCCTCACAATGCCCTCTCCTAACCTCCTCAAGGGAAAAACCTCACTTGACCAGGCCCTGCCTGTGCCCACCCTCCTGGGCTCTGTACCTCTATCCCACTGATGGTACGGCCCAATGCACACCTACCCACTCCCACACCAAGAAACTTCCCATCTCTGGTGTTGGCTCAGGCTGTCCTATAAGCCCGGGACATCCTGTCCCCACCTTCCCTTCACTAGCAAACCCATACTCCTTCCTGGGTAATCCCACTCACCCCACAGGTATGGCTCCGGGGTCCCTTTCCTGCCTTCTCCCTCCACATTGAGCAAACTGTATGTCCTTCCACAAGTCCCCTAACACCTCGGTGCACACTCCTGCCTCCCCACACCATGGCATTCTAGTCTACGTACACAACTGTCTCCACCCAGACCATCAGCTCTTGGGAGGCCTACACCCTAGCCACTCCACTTTCTGGTATGTTTTGGTCACTGAATGATCGAGAGAAAGAAGATAAAGACTGACAAGAGGAAATGAACAGTTCTTCCTCCCGGCCTTCTCAGTAGTAAAGGGCAGTCACACACCTGTTCTGAATCAGTGAGGACATGACAATGAAGCACGACGTGAAGCTCAAACTGTTCCTTACACAGTACTTTTCAGAGCAGGAAAAGCTCCACGTCTGGCTGTCTAACACAGAACTGCCCTTTATCTTTCAATACATTTTCCTCATTGTCTGAAAGCTGCTACCCGATTTCCTGCTAAGTGCACAACTCTCTTGCCCACCAATTCTATTTCGAGAGAAAAACTGCCACTCTCTCTCATTATGCCTTCAGAGTTTGTCAATATTACTGACATTTCCTATAGATGTGATGTTACAAGACACAAAATTTAAGACATACTCTTGGCTGAAACCAAACTTTTTGTCTCTCATCACTCACTACGCCTTTAATTTAAAACACATGACATGTCAAACTCCAATTCAGTCTTGGTGTGACATTCCTCAGGGCGGGGCAGTTAGCAAACTGCAAAATCTGAAAATCATAGGGACCATTTACCAGATGTTCGTTCTTTCTTTCTTTCCTCATCCCTTCTGGCTTATACAACTTCCTTAGCTCCATCTCATTCAGAGTTATCATATTATAAATGTGATGCGTTATTGCATCTTAGTTTACTAATGTCTCTACTGCTGCTAGCATCAATCTCTTTCAAACATGTGGAAGTCTTCAGTAGCCAGCAAGGCATCACCAAGCCTGGAAAGCCTTTCAATTTAAGAATAGAGAATAATGGTTTAGTGGAGATCAGGTTACAGATCACAGGCATATCTTTTCAACTTAAATACATAAAATCAAAGGAGGTGGGCTGCTTGGTAGAGAACAATACTAATAAAAACAACTGATGGTTCAGACAAATAGCATGGCCAGTGCAAGACAGGTGTTTAAAGCACAGTAATCACAAGGCCATATACATGGGCTTACCAGCCACATGGCTAAGGATCCCCGACAAAAAATCCACATTCCTGGCTCAACGCAGCCCTCATTGCCATGTGGAATCCAGCTAGCTCAGTTAAGGCTTAAATCCTGTCCATCGCATGACATATTCAGTTACTAAATTCATGGGAAGGGCTCAGGTCAAACTTAAGTATGAGGTTCCAAGACCCTAGCCTTTATCTTTTCAAGGATCTACAGGCATTAGCATATTCAGGAAAAGATCACTCTACATCTTTACTAAGAACTGCCAGCTCTCCACTTCTCAAAGCAGGCAATTAGGCCCTACTGTACTATTCTGGTGATGTAGTGGTTAAGTGCTATATCGGATAAGCAAAAGGCCAGCAGTTTTAATCTGCCAAGTGTTCCCTGGAAACTCCATGGAGCAGTTCTCTGCCCTGTAAGGTCGCTACAAGTAGGAATCAATTCGATGGCACTGGGTTTGGTTTTGGTGTGATTCTGTGAAGCCTTGGTGACACAGTGGTTAAAAGCTCAGGCCGTGAACCAAAATCCACCAACTACTCCTTGGAAACCCTATATGGCAGTTCTACTCTGTCCTATAGGGTCACTAGGTGCCAAAACTGACTCAGTGGCAACAGGTTTTTGGTTTGGGTGCTATTTTGGCTACTTTTGTATCTATTTCAACTTGATAATAAGTTGGGGTTTTTCTTTTTTTTAAGTCAGGTAAGAGAGACACAGGGCCTCCCCGAGAGGGCGCATCATGAACTGAATTGTTCATGGCAGGACTGTGGATGCTGGAGACGACAGTACTCCACAGGGACAGTGTGAGCCCAGACTCCAAAGGGAAGAGAGCATGCACAGGGAGGGGCAGCCGACTAGTCCTAATAAGGCAACGGGGGAGGAACTGAGGCTGGAGAGAAGACAGAAGACCTAGTCCTACCTGGCCTTACATCCCAAACCATCAGACTACGGCCTCTGTGACAGGGAATCAAAGTATTTAAGCAAAAAAAAAGTTCATACTTGAGTCTGTGACTCAAATACTGTTAGTCACTGCAACCCTGCAGGTGATGGCACTGGAGAGAAGGGAACACACTCCAGTCCATGTGTATAACTTAGTAACCTTATCACTAAGAGGCCTGCACAGTGTAACTGGCAGGTGAGTACACAGCCATCACCTTTACTGCTTCCATCAATGCCACTGTCACACTTAACTGCAATGATTCCAAGTGCTGTATCTGGTGCTCTGGACTAGACTCTGGAGAGGTAAGCTGAGTAAAAGTTTTCTGGGTCAGCTGCATCACTTCCACCCCAACACACCAGCTCACTGTGTTGGCCCAAAAGTTAGTAGCTCAACGGAATTTCTACCTGAGGTTAGTCAGTATGTTTCTAGTGTTCATGCCATCAGAGTGTTCAGTTAAGCTCAATCATTCCACCTCTTGCTAAGAAGTACCTACCACTTACTAATAATTTTTGCAAAGATAAAGAGAACATAGAAAACAACAATTTATTAATCCCAAACGTATTCTTGAATTTCATCAAGATTCACTGATGAAAATTCACTTCACAAGTAACAGTCTGAAACTACCAAAAAATAGAGAAATAGTACAAGAACAGTTAAATCTCTCACTAGAATAAAATGTGAAAACATAAGGTAAACTAAACAGAAAATCTGATATTTACGGTGGCCAAAAAGCAATCACTGTGGCATACTTTCAAGAATCTCCAACTACCAGGAACATGACTAAATGTGGTGGGAATGTCCAATTCTAACAGCAGCCAACTGAAAACACAAAGCAAATACACGTCAAAACTGGCTTTCCTTGAAATGAGACTCTGACATCCGAGGCTTATAACACAACAGCTTTCATTCAGTCACATCAAGCTCCACACAGAACTTACGTCCTTCATCCACTGCCTCATTCTGTGAGTCAGACATGTTGACATTATTCTATGAAAAAGGAGATTCAGTGACTTGCTCTTAGCCACAGCAGTGAGTCACAGACAGAAAGGGGAATCACGGCTTCCCACTTTCCAAATCAGTGCTCTGCCCAGTCCATGAGTAACACCGTGACCCTTCCTTTAGGATGCACCTCACAGAGTGCATGACTTCTTCTATCTAATGAACACAAATAGGCTTACATCACTCACTGGGTCTTTGAAGGCGATGGGAAGAGCATTTGAAATTCCACATGCTGTCTGCATTTGGTAAAGTTCCGACCCAAATAATCAGCCCTCATTTCCCATCCCTCCAAAATGTCACCTTAAGCACTTCCACCAACAGTGTTAGCATCCACTACCACCACCTCCCCAGTGACCACTGTCCAAATAGCATCAGGCTACAAGGCCAATAAGATCACAGGAAGGGAGATCCCTAACTCAGGTAACAACATTCAAGCTACCTCCCAGATATCTATTTTGACGCTCTCCAAGCTTCCTTGCTTCAGGTTCTCAGGGTGCAACTACCAAGCATTAAGATTTCCCTCCCACTGGCATTTCAAGGCATTCAGGACACACCCAACTAGTGCTGGTTTTTATGCCTGCTCCTTTCAGTGGTGAAGGCAACAACCACAGTGGCTGCAAAGACATCAACAACAACATTGACCCACAGTGCTTCCTCAAGTGAGACCAGCCACCGACACAAGCAAAGGGGAAAAGTGTATGTGCAGACTAACTGTATGAAAAGTTCAAGGACTGACCTGCCTGTGAAACAGCTCTTGATTCTCAATCTGCATAATACAGTGGCTCAGTGGAAACAGCCCGGAACTAGGATGGGAGAGCTGTGTTCAAGACGCAGCTGAGCCATTTCCAGGCTGTGCAGCTGCAAAGGTTTTCATCTCTTAAGCAGGAATGCAGCAGTGAGGCCTCACATCTGCTGTACAGGGGTAGGTTCCATGAGCCTGGGGACTGTACCTGTTTCATTCATGACCAATGCCTGGCACTTAGTGGTACTCAATGAAGATTTGAAGAATGAGGCTTCTTGGTTAAGACAGTGGCTTAAACAGACATACTATAATGTCCACCTACCACAAAGACTTTGGAAACTAAGTAAAACAGACACAAATAACAGCCTCCTTAGTACCCAAAACATCAAAAGGAAGGTTGAAGAACTGGACCAAGCATGGATTAGAGGGAGAAAGAGAATGAGAACAGCAGGAACAGAGAGTCACAAATCATCTGTGCGCTGCCCACAGGCTCAGCAGACTGTGGCCACGGTGTGGGAGGACAGCAAGCAGCGTCCCAAGATGAAGAGCCCAGAGACCTTGTATAACCAAAACTAGTAACGAAATGAGGTAGGCAAGATGCCAGCCAGCCAAGTGCCGTCGAGTCGGAGAGATGCATGTGGGGTATAAGTAAGCCTGAGAAGGTGATGTGCAGGAGTGCTACAGTCTTAAGTCTAGGTATATACAAGGAAGTGCCACTGAAGCAAACTGAAACAGAATAAACCACTGGAGACTCAGGACAGGGGACAGATAAGACAGGGAGCTTACATCCACAGCAGGGCAAAGGGAAATTACAGAAAGTGGGGCAAGAGCTTCAGTATCCCAGGTGAGTGCAGAGAAGGGAAGGACTGTGAGAACTAGTGACAGGACCGCTTACCGGTGATGGCACCCATTCATTTGCACAGAAGCCACCCTTTAAACAGTAAAACCACAGAGTAACAATTAGAATTCTGTCCCCTAGCTGGCCCCTGGCTGCACTTTCCCTTCTCCCACTTGTGCAAACCCTACCCACAGACCAGCCACTCAAGCTAGTGGGGCACCCACCTGTGTGGGCTGGTAGGTGACCTCATGCCACACCCACACTTTCATTCATGGCTGCAGTGACACCTATACCACACCTCACCTAATCCTGCAGACTGTACACACATGTGCTGAGTCCCCTTGTCCCCTGACCACTGTGACAACAATCCATGACCACAGAGAGGCTTGCTTGACCCATTTGGATAACACTATCTTTCTGTGACTACTACAGTGAATCATCGTACTTTCCAAAGGCCACTTAACTGCTTGCACAGATGTGGAAGGACCACACTTGTCCCTCAAGAACTGCACAGGGATACTGACCACTTGACATCTGGCACCTCTCATCAGAGAAGAGATCTCCTCTTGCCCCTCCACACAATCCTCCAAGGGAAAATATACATGCTTAATGACTGAGGTTTGCATTTGAAGTTCTCACCATATCTACCACTGAGAAATATTCAGCTGTAGCCAACTGGCATCACCAAAGTCATACACAGGTCAGTATCACAAAACAACCATCATTAAAATAATACAAAGGAAAACAGCTACTTTACCAAGAAAAGGAAAAAGTTAAATTCTTGATATATCAAAAATAATCAACAAAAAATAAAGACAAACATATAATGAATAAATAAATAAGACTGTAAGATCATGAAGACAGCAGTCAATTAAAAATCAAATGAAGATACAGGAAAGCATAGCTTAAGCAAATGGACAAACTAAAAGGGCAGAAAACCTTGCTGGGCAAGAACATATGTGGAACCACCTGAAAAATACTTTAACAAAAAAACTAGCATGATTCCTGAAAGACATCAAAGTAAACAAATGAAAAAGGCTAGAAGAGTTCAGAAAAACAATACAAGAACGAGATGAAAAATTCAACAAAATGAAATTCTCACCCCACCCAAAAAATCTAGAAATTCAGAAGCTTAACAATAAAATCACAGAAATAAACAACCAAATGGAAGGACACTGAAGTAGAATGGAAACAACAAAAGGAAGAATCAGCAAAACAGAAAACAAACCTTAATAGTTATCTGCATAAGAAACACATAAAAAAGACTAAAGAAAAATGGTTATGGAGGGGTGAAACACCATCAAGAGGAATAATACACACATATGAGGAATCCCAGAAGAGAGAAAAAGTACAGAGAGATATTTAGAAGAAATGATGGTAGCCAATTTCCCAAATATCATGAAAGATGAGAAGATTTTCATTCAAGAAGCTCATAGAACCCCATAGAGGACAGACCCCAAGAGAAATTCCCTGAGATGTATCATAGTCAAACTTTTTTTTTCTTCTTTTTAGGTTTTTTTTTCTTCATTATGACTGAATGAAATGTACATTCCCATATGCACTTGGCTGGCATATAAATTTACATGCTTACCTATATGCAGCTTCCACTACTCTCCCTGCCTGGTGACAGCACACTCTTCCTCTCTGTTCCATACCATCATAATCAAACTTTACAAATTCAAAGACAAAGAATTCTGAGAGCAGTACATGAAAGGTAATACATTACCTATAAAGGGGCCTTGAAAAGAATAACTAATTTCTCATCAGAAACTCTGCAGGCAAGAAGGCAATGGCACATAATATATACAAAGGCTCAGAAAGAAAATAAATGTCAACAAAGAATTACATGTCCAATAAAACCGTCTTTCGAAAACAAGGGTGAAATTAGGACATTCTCATATAAGCATAAATTAAGGCAATCTGTAACCACCAGACCAGCACTCCAAGAAATATTAAAGGGGCCCTTCACATAGAAGGGGCCCTAGTGGTACAGGAGTTGCGTAGTTCTACTCTGTCTTACAGGGTTGCTATGAGTCAGAATCAACTCAATGGCAACAGGCTTCAGAAAGAAAGTCAATGACATCAAGCAACAACCAGAAATAAAGACAGGTGACAGTATCAACTTGCTTCCAAGCCAGGTAAAAACATAGCGACAGTAAAATAAAGTTAAAAAACGGATCACAAGGAACCCAGAATATAAACTTGAAATCAATGACATCAGACAAAGAGCAGAATGAATGATATAGGGAGAGAACTTTTCTATGGCAAGGAAGTTAAGATAAAACAAATGTTCTAGAAGTTGGATCTTAGATAAAATTTCAAGGTAACCACAATGAGAAGTAATACATCTATTCAGCAAAATAACAACAGGGAGCCTCACTGGATAATTTTACCAAATATTCAGAAGAGTCAACATCAATTCTACCAAATTTCCAAAATGGAGAGGAAGAAGGAATGTCCTATGAAAAAACACTCATACTATAAAGCCAACATCACCCTGACAATAAAGTTGGGTAAAGACAGAACAAAAGAAGAAGAAGAAGAAGAAGAAGAAGAAGAAGAAGAAGGAGGAGGAGGAGGAGAGGGAGGGGGAGGGGGAGGGGGAGGGGGAGGGGAGGGGAGGGGGAGGGAGGGAGGGAGGGAGGGAGGAAGGAAGGAAGGGAGGAAGGAAGGGAAGAAGGAAGGAAGGAAGGAAGGAAATTACAGACCAATATGTCTCATAAACAACATGCAGGCACCTTGTCATGGATTGCATTTTGTCCTCCCCCACTCAAATATGTGTAGCCATGTGGCTGGGCCATGATTCCCAGTATTTTATGATTGTCCTCTATTTTGTGATTTTCCTATGCTGTATGTTAAAGAATTGGGGTGGGACTGTAAATCCCTTCACAGGATCACTTCCCTACTCCACTGCAAAGGGAGTTTCCCTGGAGTATGGCTCGCCCCACCCTTAATCCTTTCATCCTACAAGAGATAAAAGGAAAGAGAAGCAAGCAGAGACTTGAGAACCTCACACCATCAAGAAAGCAGCACAGGGAGAAGAGTGCATCCTTCAGACCTGAGGTTCCTGCACCAAAATGCTGCCTGGACAAAGACTGATGCAATACTGGACTTTCCTCTGGAGCTGATATGGGGGAAAGCCTTCCCCTGGAGTAGACATCCTGAATTTGGACTCAGCCTACCGGACTGTGTAAGAATAAACTTTCCTTTGTTAAAGCTATCCACTTTGTGGTATTTCTGTTAGAGCAGCTCGACCTTGCCAGGCGAAAGACATAAGGATCAAATTGGCTATATATGTGGAAAAAGATGACGGAAAAGTTCAATATCATCAGTCAGAACAAGGCCAGCCTGACTGTGGAAGAGATCATTGCTCACGTGCAAGTTTCAGCTGAAATCAAAGACAATTAGAACAATTCCATGAGAGTAAAAGTACAACCCTGAACATATCCCACCTCAATTTAGAGACCATCTCAAATAGATTTGATGTGATAAACACTAATGACCAAAGACCACATAGGCTGTGGAATGACATCAAGAATGTCATGCATGAAGAAAGTAAGAGATCATTAAAAAGACCAGAAAGAAAGAAAAGATCAAAATGGACGCCAGAAGATACTCTGAAACCTGCTCTTGAACACTAAGTAGCTAAAGCCAAAGGAAGAAATGATGAAGTAAAAGAGGTAAAAATAAGATTTCAAGGGCAGCTCAAGAAGACAAACAAAGTATTATGACAATGCGCAAAGACCCGAAGTTCACAAAACCAAAAGGGAAGAACACATTCTGCATTTCTCAAGCTAAAAGAAATAAAGAAAAAATTTAAGCCTCAAGTTGCAATACTGAAGGATTCTATGGAAGACATTAAATGACTCAGGAAGCATTACAAGAAAATGGACAAAATGCACAGAACCACTACACCAAAAAGAACTGGCTTACATTTAACCATTTCAAGAGGCAGCAAGTGATCAGGAACTGATGGTACTAAAGGAAGAAGTCCAAGATGCACTGAAGGCATTGGCCAAAAAACAAGGTCCTAGGAAGTGACACAATACCAATTCAGTTGTTTTCATCAAATGGATGCCAAGAAATCTCAAAGACAGCTATCTGGCCAACCAAATGGAAGAGATTCATACTCACACCTATTCCAAGAAAGGTGATATACAACAGAATTGCAAAATTACCAAGCAACAACATCAATATCACACATGTATAGTATAATTTTGCTAAAGATTATTCAAAAACAGGTGCAGCAATACATGGACAGTGACTGCTAGAAATTCAAGCTGTCACTGCTGATGTCAAATGGATTCTGGCTGAAAACGGAGAATACCAGAAAGATGTTTACCTGTGTTTTATTGATTATGCAAGGGCATTCAACTGTGTGGATCGTAACAAATTATGAATAGCATTGGGAAGAATGGGAATTCCAGAACACTGAATTATACTCACGAGAAACCTTTACACAGATCTAGGGGCAGTTGTTCAAACAGAACAAGGGGATATTAAGTGATTTAAAGTCCGCAAAGGTGTGTATCAGAGTTGTATCCTTTCACCATTTGTATACAATCTGTATGCTGAGCAAATAATCCAAGAAGCTGGCCTTCAAGAAGAAAGGCATTTTCTGGACAAGATGTGTGCCTGAAGCAAACTTGTGTCCTGTCTGACAGCTAGGATCGCCCTCCAAATATCACGACCTCCCCCGAGCAGGCACACAGGAAATCACCTACAGTGCAAGAATCTCAAACACTCCAGCCATGTTCCCTCCCCATCTACCCATGCTTTCCTTCCCTCACTATCCCAAATCAACAAATAGCAGAAAGGTGGCATATTTAAGCTACCTGGAGAAGGACGAAACATAGCTCAGCAAGGAAAGAGTGGCCCTCTCAAACCAGACTGAGTCAAGTCAAACAGAAATGTGGAAACAAAAAGTTTCCTGATCCTCATCTATTCCTTGAGAACAAAGGCAGCCTATGTGCTCAAACACTACCACAGGCGCCACACAGACGGGTCCCCATAGCACCTGCAGGGGGAGACGCAGTCTGCACCAACCCTCCTCATGATAAATGTCCTCACCCACACACGGCAAGCCTCACACACAGGCACGCATAAACCAGGAGCAGACACCCAGATTACGCTGACTGTTCTTCCAAGGAGGCTCAGCCTTAGGCCAGGAGGCTGAAGATACAGCAAGTGGACTTAGGTATCCCAGAGCAAAGACAATCCTTCCATAGACAGAAGAAGCCAACCAAAGCACTGTGGGGGAAGCAGAGCCGGGGCGAGGCGGCAGCAGCTGTGGTCAAGCCCCTTTATGCCCAGCTCCACCACCTCACTGCCATTCTTGTAATATGAAAAACCTACCAGTTCCCAGAGTCAACTCCAATTTATGGCAACTCTATGTGTGTCAGAGTAGAACCATGCTCCATGAGGTTTTCAAGGGCTGACTTTTCAAAAGTAGATCATCACGTCTTCCAAGGTGATGCTGAGTGAACGTAAACCTCCAGTCTTCTGGTTAGTAGCTGAGCACATTAACTGTTTATATCATATAGGGACTTTGGTAACATAAGGCACCCCCATATTCCCACAATAAATCCCTTCCCTGACTTCAACTTGGTCTATGGATGGTGCAGACTGTTTGCATTCAGCTACTAACAAGACAGCTGGCAGCTCAAACCCACCCAGCAGTACTGCAGAAGGCAGGCCTCCTAATCTACTGCCACAAATAAGCATTAGAGGCAAGAAAATCCTATTCTACTCTGTAACATAACACAACGGGTCACCATGAGTCAGAATTAACTTTATAGCAACTGGAATGGCATTCCACAAGCTAGTCTGAAGTACATTCCTTTTACATGTAACCAAGAGGATCTTAAAAATATTACCACAAACACCTGAGGTCTTGAAAGCGAGCAAGCTGCCATCTGAGGAACATCAATTGGTCCCAACCTTCCTAGTACAGTCGACAACTGAGAACATCAAAGACACGTAGAAAAATGAGCCCAGGAGACAGACGGAACCATATGTTTGGGAGACTACGCCAGCACGAGACGAGAAGAACTAGATGGCACACCGCCAACACTAAAGACAGCCCTGGAAGGCCACACGGTGTAGAGCGTCTGATGTAGCACAAGCGAACCAGGTGTGCAAATCTAGAACTCTACTGAGAGACCAGAACTGATGGTCTGACAGCCCAGAGGGTCCTCTGGGAACATGACCCCAGAGGGTCCTCTGGGAACATGGCCCCTAGACTTACTGCTGGCCTAGACCTGAAACAGAGTCCTGAGGTCAACACTTCAGATAAAGAATGGACTGGACTTGAAGACACAGAGTTAGCATATGGGGTGTGTATTTCACAGTTTTACACATTTATAGAACACTGTCTTACTGGTTTCTTTCTAGAGGGGACAGGAAAAGATGGACAGGAGGGACCAGGTGTTTGTTAAGAGGATACTAAAGGTAAAGAGTGAAAACTAGGAGTGTGCTGTCACAGAGTGAGGAGAGCAGACAGAGTTATAGAGAGCTGGATATGCAAAACTGACTTGGATTGTATACTTTCACTGAATCACAATTAAAAAGAAAAAAAAAATTACCACAAAGAATGGCAACAAAAAGAGGCTGCTGGAAAGAATGTGAATTTTGTGGCTACTGCTCAGGTAATGCTGGAAAAGAGCAAATATATTTTGCATCTTGATTTCAAGTTTTAAGCTCTGATTCTGTACTCAGGCTATTTTCCCTTTTCTTAATGAAACAAGCTTCCATTTTTGATCTTACATAAATTTCCCAAATGAAAGAGTTCTCATTTTAAGAAGCTTTGGTTCCAAGCAACCTAATAATTTAATTCAACAAGCTAATCAAAGTGAGAGGCATGACAGCAAAACTGTTTCAAATGCTAACTCTGGGATTTCACTGAAAACAAAACCAAACCCAACGCCACTGCATCAATTTCAGCCCATAAAGACCCTGTAGGCCACAGCAGAACTGCCCCGCAGGGTTTCCAGAGCTGTGGTCTTCACAGAGGCTGACTGCTACATGTGTCTTCCAGCAGCAGCCTCGGGACTGGGAACTGCCAACCCTTCAGTCACGCACTGAACCACTGGGCCACCAGGGCTCCCCGAGAAAGTAAAAATCAGAAATGAAACTTTAAAACACTAAATAGGGGGATTCATCTTGAAATACAGACATAAACACATACACACACGCTCTGGAAGTGAAGAACAGCCAATTCCTTCAACCCTTCCTTTTTCAGCTTCTGCCTCGCAGTGTACCATGTCACATGTAAAGAGAAGAGCACTGATATACCCCAGAAGGGCCAGTGATCTGCTACCTACTCAAAGAAAACTATACCCTGCAATCCCCTAGATTGATCAAGGTCACACTGACGTCAAAACCTCTCTCAACTCACTTTCAATGCCTCTACAACCTCTGGCACACTTTAACCAGAAAAGTTACCAGAAAATCTCTTAGAGACAAGGGGAAAATGAAAAAGCACAGCTGAGAGGGACCCTCAGGGCTTCAACATAAAAAAAAAGTCTAGGAGCTGAATAAATAAAAGCAGCATCAGTAAGCAATGTACGGACTTCTTTCTGTGCGCAACACACCACTCTAAGTGCTTTAGCTGCATTATCTCATTTAATCCTCACATACTGCTGTATTATACAGATTTTCCATAGGGAGAGACTGAGGAGCAGAGGCCAGGCAGGCTCACCCTCCCCTCTACCTGACATGACACAGCTAAGACCTGATGTGACAGCAGCTGTGCTTGGAGCCACTAGGCTGTCCTGCTCCTGCGAGGCACTACAGGGTCCCCTGGCTCTCCCTGTCCCTCGTGGTTCATACGCAAAACAGCCTTTAACATTCTGTTCCATCCTCAGCACAGTGTCTTTTTTTCTCACAAAATATCCCTAACTTATTGAAAAAACACAGACGAGGGAAGGGAGGACCAAGTCACAAAAAATTAAAAACCACTGTGATATTTTTCAATTGAACTAGAAGCTGTAGAGAGAAAACCAGAGGACCCACTCAACCTACAAACGGCTCAGGAACAGAGTTTTAAGCCCTCAGTGGCAGTTCTGCTGTTCTTCACAACCCCTGAGCATGCCCAGTCTCGGCAGGAGAGCTACAGCGCCACCACAGGAGAAGGCGAGCTCTGCACCAGAGGCCCCGCCCAGAGCTCGGCCCCGCCCAGAGCTCGGCCCCGCCCAGAGCTATAGCGGCCACCACAGGGGAAGGCTGCTGTGCCCCGTAGGCTCTGCCCAGAGCTCAGCACTCACACAGCTCAACTGCACAGATAGGGCACTTCTGTGTATTTGATTCCCTTTTACATATTTGACTCACACTACATGAAACATAAACCGGAACCTACAGAAACACAGTCCAAACCGCAGGTGGTACGGGTGGTTGTTTTGTTGCTGTTGTCAGTTGCCATGCAGTTGACTCCGCCTCACGATGACCCCATGTGTGCAGAGCAAAAACCTACCATACATTTTGAAGGCTGTGCTCTTTCAGAAGCAGACTGCCGGGTTTCCCAAAGCGCCTCTGAGTAGGTTCAAACTTGTAACTTTCAGATAGTAGTCCACCACTTAGTCAAGCAGTGGTTAAGTGCTACCTGCCCAAAGAAACTTTGTGAAAGCCATTTATTCTCTTGCTGACTTCAGAGTCCACTGCCCAAAGGCTGATTTCCTAGTATCTCACAGCTGACCATGCTGTCCCCAGTCTTCCTTTTCCATGTCACCCTAGCCCCACTGTCAGATCATGCTCCATCTCCACCAACTCCTTCAAGTACTTCCGTGACTCATCCCACCAACTTACGGTGCTGTGCTACCCAGTGACGGCCCTCTACTCTAACCTTTAACCCCAGCAAACCATTCTTATCTGCTGTTCTCAGTAGCACTCTCTGTTGCCTCCATCCCAACATCATTCAGCCTCCCAGATCCCTCCTCATGAGAGCCACTCCAATCTCCAACCCCTACTCCCTCTGTGAACCACAGGTCCCAGGATTCACCTGCTTCTGGACGCCTCCCATTACAATGGTCCTGGGGTGTTTTCTATCATATTTCAGTCCCATAATTGGATGAGGAAAGCAGTCCATGTGGTCAAATCTGCATTTCTTCTAGTGTCAGACTGGACTGTAAGAGTGTCTTTTCATTTAGGACCTTTCAATTCACAACACTGCCCACAAAAGCAGCCTTCACACCACAGCCATAGCCCCTCAAGTGACTGTGACTGGGAAGGCTCCACTTGCTCCCCTCCCCACCTCTTGACTCTGTAATGTTTCAAGACTACTAAACTTCTTCTAGGGAGACTTTTGTTTTAATTATTCACATAAACCACTCTCCAAAATTCCTGCTCCAGCAGTACTATATAATCCACTTTTAATCATAGGAAATCTGTTCGGAAGATTAAAAAGCTTCATAATTCTGCTTTCTTTAATAAACAGCTTTTTAGAAAACACATACACACTCACATACACAAATGAAAAGTGTATGAGAGAAGAAACTACATGATTTTGTTACTTGCTAGAGGCATCCCTCAATCTGTATAAACAATTGATTCTCCCATACGAGGAAGGAAGTCTGTGAATTTATCAGTCCCTCTTTGAGGACACTGTCATTCCTTACCAAAGTCTCTGTAAGCCATCTCAAGACTTCAGCTAAGGTCTTTTATGCCCACTGCGCTGGCAGGACACAGCCTTCTAAAGAGAAGCCTGACACTGCAGTCAGTCTACACCAGCATATCTTTTCTTAGCCTGAGCACTGGCTCCTCATCACGGTGCCTGCTTTCTTCAGCATTAGTTCTATCTCTGAAAGCATACACTGCCTTTTCATAAGGTTGTTAGAAGGATTAAATGATGTGATGTACATAACCAGATGACCTTACAGTATATCATCCAAACTATAGCACTCCTGAGGGACAGGATGCCCTCAGCACTGCTCTGAGACTACAGTCACACCCAGGCCTGTCCAGATCACAGGACCAAACAGGCAGCCTACTGGCTGAGGTCTGGCATGGGGCTCGGAGCTAGATAAGGAGAACTTTTAGAACTGGGCTTGACGATACGTAAAATAAACAATACCAACAAATGCACTCTAACATCTGATATAGAGTAAATGTTCAGAAGTATTCATTATTATGACATCATTCTGTTCCCAACTCAACTTGGAAAAGCCTTTCATGTAAACACAACAAACAGCTTAAAGCTGAACACTAAACAAAAAGAAGTGCAAAAAAACTGTTTGAGTTGCCCCTCAAACAGTTAGGTTTCCGGGGCAAAGGGCCAACCCACCATGTTCCCAGCAAATGCAGACCTGAAGCCTTCAGGTGTCCCTTTACTTGTCCCAGACACAAAGGCCAAAAGCACACAACTGGCTTGTCCATTTGACTTAGCATCAATTCTCAGGTGGCCATCTCTGGCTGATGACACAAGTGCCCGGGGACAGGCCAGCTCTATTCTGTGCAGGTGAATATACGTAGCTTATCCATGTGGAGACTACAGAGCTCTGACATCACTCAAGTCCAGGACACAGAATGGTAATGCGTGGAAAAACAGTACTTCACAATTATGATTCTGAAAAAGTAGCTCTGCATGCTCGATAATTCAAAACGCTTTCTCCTTCACATTATTTAATAAAAAATATATGTAAAACAAGCATAAAATTATGTAACAGGACACATGACATACAAAGAAGTAGTAAGCAATAACAAAGTGGGGGTAGAAGAAAGGTACTGATGTGGAATAGCAAGCTGTTAAATGTAATATTCACGGTAACCACAAAGGAAAGGAGAACAAAAAAGGCTCTCTACAATAAACCAATAAAACACAAAAGCAAACAATACTGAGTGACAAAGAAGGCATATGGCACACAAAACAAACCAAGTAGGAAAAGTGCAGAAGTAAGTCACTTCTTATCACTAATTACAGCAAGTACAGATGGACTAACTTCAAGCAAAAGGCAGAGAGTAGCAGAGTGGATTTAAAAAACAAACAAACAAACAAAAAACTATATGCAGTTTACATGAGATAAACCTTAAACCCAAGGAAACAAATAAGTTGAAAGTGAAAATGTTCCATGAAAAGAATAATCAAATGAGAGCTGAGGTAGCAATCTTAATACCAGATAACACAGACTTTAAGACAAAACCTCCTAGAAAAAAAAATGATTTAACAATCATGATTTAACTCGACATTAGGGCACCTAACATACAAAGCAAATACTGACAGAACTGAAGGGAAAAATAGACAGTTTTACAATAACAGTTGGAGATTTCCATACACCACTTTCTGCACTGGACAAAACATCTAGAAAGATCAACAAAGAAACAGGATTTAAATGACACTATCACCTAACCAGAATTAACAAATATATACAGAATAGTCAACCCAAAGGATAGATCACATGTTAGGTTACAAAGCAAGTCTTGATAAATTTAAAAAAAGACTGAAATCATACAAAGCATTTTCTCTGACCAAAAGAGAGTAAAGCTAGAAGTCAATAACAGAAAAAAACCCTGGAAAATATACAAACATACAGAAATTAAAAGCATACTATTAAACCACCATGCATCAAGAACCAGAACAAAATTAAAAGAAAAATTACCTATTCACTAGAATCAAATAAAAGTGAAAGAACAGCAGACCAAAACTTAGGAATGTACCAAAGGCAGTACTCAGAGGAAGACTTACAGCAAAAATGCCCACATGAAGAAGCAGGCAACATCTCAAATCACTAGCCTATCTTGACAACTCCAGGAACTAGAAAGAACAAACTAAGCCTACATCTACCACAACAAAGGAAACAACAAGGAGTAGAGCTGAAATGAAGAAAAACTGAAAATAGGATAAATAAAAACAGAAACTGATTCTTTGCAAAGATCAATAAAACTGACAACCCTTTACCAAGATTGACAAAGAAAAGATGCAAATAACCAAAATAAAATTGAAACAGGGGACATTACAACTGGCTCAATAAAGGGAATTAGGATAGAATATAATGAACAACTTTGTGGCAACCAACTGTATAACCCAGATGAAAGAGCTCAATTCTGAGAGGCCAGCAATCTACCCAAACTGACTCAAGAGGACATAGTCTCAGCAGACTCACAGCAAGTAAAGGGACCCATATCAGTGATCAAACACCTCTGAACAAAAAAGTCTTGGACCAAAGGAGAACTGGACCAAGTGGTCCAGTAGAGAATTCTACAAAAGTTTTGAGAGCTGACATTAATACTGTTTAAAATCTTCCAAAAGAAAGAGAGGAAGGAATACTCTCTAATCCAATCTATGAAGTAAATATAACCCTAATGACAAAACCAGACAGACACAACAATAAAACTACAGGCCAGTATCTCTTATGAATATAGATGCAAAATTCACAATAAAATAGTACAGAACAGAACAGCTTATTAAGAGTCATATACCATGATCAAGTGGGATTTATTCCAGGGTTGCAGGGAAGGTTGAACACCAGAAAACCAAAGTAATACACTGCATCAACAGAACAAAGGAAAAGAACCACAGGATCATCTATCTCTGTGACTGCAGAAAATGTACCTGATAAAATCCAAAAGCCTTTTTTGACGAAAACTCTAAAGAAGACCAGAATAGAGGGCAAGTCCTCAAGATGATTCAGGGTACATACGAAAAGCCAACAGCCAACATTACACATAATGAGGAAACACTGAGAGACAAGGATACCTGTTCTCATCATTTCTATTCAATATTGTATTACAAGTCTAAGCAAGAGCAACACAACAAGAAAAAAACATATACGTACCGGAAAATTAGAAGCAAAAGTATCCCTGTTCACAGATAATATGATCCTATCTATAGAAAATATGAGTCCGCAAGAAAACTTTCAGAGTTTATAGAGGAATTTAGCCAAGTTGCAAGGTACGAGGTCAACAAAAAAAATATGCTGGGCTTCTATACACCAGCAGTGTGAAATCTGAAGGGGAAATTAGGGAAACAATTCCATTTAAAATAGCATCTAAGAGAATAAAATACCTAGCAATAAACCTAACCAAGGACATGAAGAACTTACACAATGAGAACTATAAAATACGGCTGAAAGAAAGTAATTTAAATAAATGCAAAGACATTCCATGTTCGGAATCATTACTTGTGTTAAAGATGTCACTGGATCCAACTCGACGGCACTTGTTTTGGCAAAGATGTCAGTACTACCCAAAGCAATCTACAGATTCAAAACAATCTCATGAAAAATTCCAACATCTTTTTATTAAAAGACCAGAACTGATAGTCTGACAACCTGGTAGGTCCCCTGACAACATGGCTTCTAGACTTGCTGTGAGCCTAGACATGAGACCAGTACTGAAGCCAACATTTTCCACAAAGAATGGACTGGACTTGAGGACACAGAGTGATGCATGTGGTGCATGTACTTTATGGTTTTATATATATACATATGCATATGTATACACACACACATATGCATACACATACACATATCCATATGAGGCTGTCCTACTGGAGAAAGGGGAGAGGAGAGTGTAGAGAGGAGGGGACAGTGTTGGCTGAGTAGATGCTGGAAGTAGAGTGTGCTGTCACAGGGTGAGGAGAGCAGATAGTTGCAAAGAAGCAGGTATTGAAAACTGACTTGGATTGTAAACTTTTACTTCATCTTAATGAAAAAGAAATTTTTTTTTTAATTCCGACACCTTCTTTACAGAAGTCAAGAACCTAATCCTCAACTGTGTGTAGAATGGCAAGAGGCCTTGAAAAGCTAAAGCACTGTTGAAAGAAAACAAAGCTGGAGGACTTACACTTCCTCATTTTAAAAAGCAGTATACTGCTACACTAATCAAAACAGCCTGGTACTGTTATAACAATAGACAGACAACTGGAACAGAACTGAGAGTCCAGAAATCAGCCCACACGTCCACAGTCACCAGATTTTCCACATGAGTGCTAAATCCATTCAATGAGGAAAGAAGAGTCTCTTCAACAAATGGTGCTGACAAAACTGTATTTCCACATGCAGAAAAATGAAACGGGATACATCTTTATACTATACACAAAAACAAATTTATACTCTGTTAAGGACATAAATGTGCAAACTAAGACCACAAAATTTTTAGAAGAAAAAGCAAGGACAACACTGTCAAATCTAGCTTTTAAAAATGAACTAGTAACAAAAGACAAAATAAATAAATGGGACCTGATAAAATTTAGAAATTTTTGGCCAAAAAAAGATGTCACAAAAAAAAGTAAGATGAGCTACCAACTGAGAAAATATCTTCACATACCATCTATCTGGCAAGAATCTAATAACTAAGATACATATAAAACATGGACAATTTAAGAAAAAGACAATTCAATCATAAAATGGGCTAAGAATTCGAATGGACATTTCACCAAAGAGGACACTCAGACGGCCGCAAACAAATGAAAAGATTAGCCATCAGAGTGATACAAATCAAAACCAAAATAAGAGGCAATTTCACTCCTACTAAGAAGGCTAGGAGTGCTGATGGCACGGTGGTTAAGATCTACACCTGGTAATCAAAGGGTTAGCAGTTCAAATACACACAGTCACTCCTTAAGAAACTCCACGGGGCAATTCTACTCAGTCCCATAGAGTGACTATGAGTAGGAACTAACTTCATCACACTTAACAATAGGTTGACTAAGATATATAAAAAAGAAGAAGAAAACAACAAATGTTGGTGAGAAAGTGAAGAAATTAGAACCCTTACCGTTTGTTCATGGGAATGCAGTGGTAGAGTCATCGCGGGAAAGAGTGTGGCAGTTCCTCAAAACACTGCAAACAGAACTACAACAGGACCAAGCAATTCCACTTTTAATATATACCCAGAAGACCTGGATGCAGAGATTCGTCAACAAGTGCTCAATGCAGCACTATTCACAACAGCCAAAACGTGGTGACACGTAAGTGTCCATCAACAGATGATTGGATAAGCAAGATGTACACTATACATACAATGGAATACTACTCAGCTAGTACAAGAAATGAAATCTTGATACACGTTACAATATGGGTAGAGATGGTAGACACTATACTGAGTAAAATAAGCCAGTCACAAATGGACAAATATTGTATGACCTCACTTACACAAAAAGACAAGAAAAGGTACCTGTACAGAGAACAAAGTTTATTAGCAGTTACCAGGGGCAGCAGGCACGGGAAGGGAGGGGGTGTTAACTTGGTAGAAATACAATGCTGATTACTGTAACTGCTGTCAATAAGTTGTATACCTGTAAAAAGCTGAACTGGCTAAGCTTTTGACATATTTATAACAATGACTATATATACATACATATAAGCTGCTGAGGCTGCTCCTGTACGACCAAGCTACTCATGGAATTTGGTTCCTTGGGTACAGGGTCATGCCTTTGTGTAACATTTCAGCTAATTGGCCTAATAATGTGGTAAGTGTTTCTGTTCTATTAGAAACCCCGGTGGTGCAATGGTTACGTGCTACATCTGCTAACCAAAAGGCCAGCAGTTCAAATCTGCCAGGTACTCCTTAGAAACTTTGGGACAGTTCTACCCTGTCCTATAGGGTCTCTATGAGACAGAATTGACTCAACAGCAATTTTTTTTTTCTTTTTTTGGTTCTATCTATTAGTTCCATGCATAGTGCCTGTAGTCTTAAAAACTTGCAAATGATCATACAAGGCACAAGAGTTAGTCTCTATTCACTTGCAGCACAAAAAAGGGATGTTAAGAATATCAAAATGATATGGAATGTGTGGCTAAGTGTCTCCTTTATCATGCGACCAGAAGTGGAGGGCTCCTGGCTACCATTCCCGACTATTTAATCAAAGATCATGAAAGAATCCTGATCAAAAGGGAGAAAATGCAGAGAAGAATTCCAAATTATCATGGATTCTAGATTTTCTATGGCCATGGAAGGTAGATAAACCCCTGAAACTAGTGCCCTGAGATAATCTTTAAACCTTAAACCAAAAAGATCCCTTAAAATCTTTAACTACAGTTTTAAAACTTGAGCATTATGCTCTTCTAAGAATTATCTACACGGGCTCAAACAGACAAAAGCAACTTGAAAGATTATGAATTTATGTCAGTGGAGGAAGAACAACTCAGAAAAGGAGGGTGAGAATGGTTGCCCAACTAGAAGAATGCAATCACTGTCACTAAATGGCACATGTAGACATTGTTTAATTGGTGTATGTTTTACTGTGTGTATTCTTGACAGAAGGAGAAAAAAAAAGTGAGCATGTTCTAGTACACTGAGTCCCCAACGGTTAGCATGCAACTACTGCACAAACCAGCTTCTAAGAAGTCAGGTTCCAAACCGGACTGAAGAAACGAATCATCTTCACTGTGTTTCTTCAGTGACTATCAGGGCACAAAAAGTATGGAAAGAAAGAAAAGCTGTGTATGCTGACTTGCAGACGCAGCACGGGATTTGGTGAAAGACCAAGCTGGACGTGTGCCTGCAGGTCCTCATCACTCATCTTCAACAAGTCACTTGACTCCTCTCTTGGTGCCAGTTTGCCAGTCTGTAAAATGGGGGAACTAATCCTATAAGCCAATACATGAATCTAAAACAGAATAGAAAATACAGGTTCCTACTACTTTTTTACAAAGTGATACTGAGATGAGACCAATAAACTCCTCACTTCTGTACGCTGCCATTGCTGTAACTCGCACACTTTGTGCGGGTTATCACGAGAGAAGAGGTGGAGTCCAGTGAATATGTTTAAGCCATGCAACAAGAGCACAGAGTTCACTGCATCTAAGACAGCGTCACTGTAAGGCACATCATCAATTTTATGTATTACTTAGGAAGAAAAACACCGTCAATGAAACATCATCCACTGTAAGATACATCTTAACTTCAGAGATGTTAAAATATAAAAACAAAAACACACATTTTAGAATCAATTAAACTGTTTTGGTGTGACAAGAACCCAAAGAGCATCCTGATGCTATGGGCTAAGTCCTAAGCTGACACCTTTCAAGGCCAATTCGAGTCCAGAAAGCTCTTCCATGTACTCTTCCACATAGGATACTCTCTAATTACTCCCTGGTACCTTGTTTCCACTCCAGGGCCCTTTCCCTTCATGGAGACTCTAGTTGAGCTGACCTTTAAAAGCTTCTCAGGCTAGAGGTGGCACAAGCTGAGAGCCACTGACACACTGCCTTCTCCAACCTCCACTCCAGG
The DNA here is from genome assembly GCA_028571685.1 of Heterohyrax brucei. Classification (NCBI taxonomy): domain Eukaryota; kingdom Metazoa; phylum Chordata; class Mammalia; order Hyracoidea; family Procaviidae; genus Heterohyrax; species Heterohyrax brucei. The sequence goes on along the minus strand of CM053155.1, from coordinate 65,827,325 downwards.
AACAGAGAGACGCAGCGGATTCCTGCTTCCCCACCAGTTCTCACCTGCCGCATCCCACTGCTGCTCCCTGGGCGGAGAAACTGAAAAGCAACAAGCTGTTTCTGTGCCTAACATGCCAGGGCCAGGAGGGAAAAGAAAGTCTGGTTAAATCAACAGAATGGCATTTAAAGGCCACAACCCTGCCTCGTTCAGCCTCCTCTCTCCGTCTTTGGCACTACAGCACATTTTCAGCAACAAGTCACTGAGCTGAACTGGATTATCTGGTCTACACATACACAGCACTTTTTTGTGGCCCTCCCACACTTTCGCTTCTGCTGGGCTTCTCCTGCACACTTTCCTCCCAGCTCTGATTCATTTTCTAAGCATGCATTTGCAAACCTACATTAATAGGAGAGATCTGAGAGCATCCTGTGTGGCATGTCCTTAAGTCAGCTGTGGCTCAGGCTGGCGAAACCCTAAGTGCCTGTACACTGGCTTCCTCCTGCCCCCTTTATTAGTTCCGGGGACTGTAACCTCCGGCAATAAGAGGCCAAATGCTGCCCACATGCACACAAGCCATTCCCTCCCACGACCAGCAAAAGGAGGGTGTCTGTCCCCCTTCATCCCACCTCTGCAAACTTCATCTACATTTTGAAGCAACAGGGGACACGGCTGGAAGTCCAGGGGCTGGTGAATTATGCACTCCAGGATTCCTGAAGCCTATTAAAAAAGGAGAGTCTGAGTGGGCAGCAAGTATGAAGCAGTTCCAGCCACCTGTTTTCCCTCCTCCCACACTCGATTCAATACATTTTATTTATTTTATGACTTGATGCATCCAACTAGGTAGGGATTTGAAAGCTCCACAGTTCTGACGTTGGGAAGCCAAGGGAGTGTGAATTAACCCCATCAGGGTAAAGTGACGCCGCCTCCCTTCCAGGTGTCCCAGCTGGTTGATAACTTAGTCTACCATGAAACGACAGAAAGGGATTCGCCAGATTTCTATGTCCAAAGCCCCCAAGAAGACAGGATTTCACCTCTTTTAGACAGTGATTTCATAAAGCCTCAGAGAAAACGGCAGGAGAGACGCCTGCCCGCTAAAGCCCTAAGCCAAACAGAGTCAAATGAAGTCAGAGACAGTGCTTCCCAGCCCCAGAGCCCACTGGCCTTTGCAGATCAAGCATCTTGACCCCACAACCTGCAGAGTGCCATAACAACGTGTCATCAAGACAACTCCTGTTCATGGAGACCCCATGTGTATCACAGTAGAAATGTGCTCCACTGGGTGTGCACAGCTGTGATCTTCTGGAGGTACATTGATCACCAGGCCTCTTTTATGAAGGGCCTGTCCAGGTGGGTTCAGATAGTCCACATTTCGGGTAGCAGCTGGGGCATCACCGTTTTCCCCATCCACCCAGGGGCTCCCAGAGACGGCCACAGGAGCAGCTTAATGGTGTTCAAAAGGGAAACTGCTGCTATATAACTGAGCACAGAGCATGACAGAAGCCTGCACAGTGAGCAGGCAGGAAGCACTGGCTGAACTGATGAGTTACTTAAACCTAAAATGGGGTTCTTTAGGGTAAGAACCCACACCCTTTATGAGGAAAACTGCTAGACAAAGAAACCTTCATGCCAGGAGATGCGCTGGAGAGATCAGCAGAAGGTCAGGAGGGAGCAAGACTTGCAGAGTAAATGACTACGGGAAGGGAGGAATAAAGAACCATCCATTATCTAATAAAGGGTTTGTCTAAACCAGCCAGCTTGTTCCAGGATTGAGGCCAAAAGCAGGACTAACTATTAGCCATAATAATGCCTACATGGTAATTACATGTTCTGTGTTTTTTTAAGCAACCTATTCTCCCTACACTCATGCAAAAAATCTTGCAAAAGACTCTCTTTTTTGTGGGGCAGAAACTCACCCTCTGAAAACCTCAATGACAAAGATACCTTTGGGGGCTCACTGGCGTCTGTGCCAGGGCAGGTGAAAAAGAAGGTTAACCTGAATTTCTCCCAGTACCTGAGGCTGAGGACTGGCAAAAAAGAGGCTGTAGCTGTTCCCTCAGGAGAAGAAAAAAGCTGCATGAAAGCACCTGAATGCTTACTCTGTCGGCAGTTTGTGCTGAAAAAACTCATCAACTGTGCACAACAGCAGCAAAGTAGTTGATAGATACAAAATAAATCAAGGCGAAGCCAGAAAGAGCCAAATGAAGAGGTTTTGCCACCTGCAAATTGAGGCTCTGTGGATGCTATTAAAATTCTATCAAAGAGATTTTGGACTCCTTGTAAGCCAAGGAACAATTATTAAAACATGAATGGACCACAACTCACCACATCTACAGGTAGTTCTTTCTAGCAATTGATTTCCTGGACAGCCTTGCCTAGGAGGAAGCAGAGCTGTTACCCACCAGTTGCCATCAAGCTGATGCCAAGTCAGGGCAACACTAAGTGCGTCAGGGTAGGACTCTGTTCCACCGGGTTTGCCATGGCTAGTTTTACAAAAGCCAATCGCCCAGTCTTTCTTCTGAGGTGCCTCTGGATGGGCACGAATCTGTAACCTTTCAGTTGGCAGTTAAGCATGTTAACCCTCTGCATTATCCAGCGACTTCAGTAGCTGTAACAGTGTCTCCAAACACAAACTTGATGAAGTTCTAAGAAAGAATTTACTAACGTAAAGAGGTCTATTTTAAAGATAATCTCTGGGAGATCAAGACACTTTGGCTGCAAGCCTTAATATAACCTATTAGCAAGCAAACTCACTTCTTCTAGTCCCAGGCAAGTATTAAAAAAAAAAATCTTGTCATCTGGCCAACTCTGACTCATGGCACCTCCACATGTGTCAGAGGAGAACTGTGCTCCGTAAGGTTTTCAATGGCTAACTGTCCCCAGAAGCAGATCACCAGGTCTTTCTTCCAAGGGGCCAGTGGGTGGACTCAAGCCTCCAACCTTCCAGTTAGCAGAGTTGTGTGTTAACCATTTGCACCACCAGGGACTCTTCCCATGCATAAACCAAAAACCAAACCCACTGCCACTGAGTTAATTCCAACTCATAGTGACTCTACGGGACAGAGTAGAACTGATTCACAGAGTTCCATGAAGTACCTGATGGATTCAAACTGCCAACCTTTCGATTAGCAGCAGTAGCACTTAATCACTACGCCACCAGGGTCCGATGCAGGGAGTCACCAAATGATACCATTCTCCATTCTGCCTTCGGAGTGTTCTATATTATTCTCCTAGATCCATGCTTCTGGCTGACCCCAAGAGAAAAAGCTGTTCAGTGTCTCCACTGTTAGGCGATGGGAATAATTCACCCTTCTCCTATCAAGCACTCTTGCAGTTATTGCCCCATGTAAGCTATGTTTCAATCAGTGACTGTGAAAAAAACTGGAAGTAATTTAAAGTGCTCCCCCTCTCTAAAAAGAAAAAAATACAAGACAAGAAAAAGGATAACTGTCCTGAATTATCATTATCACGCAAAGTTCATATAATTCCAACCAGATGCACACGCACTTTGTTGCAATAAGCCTGCATAACCTTACGTCAGATAAATGAACAATTTCCATTCAGCTTCTGCAAACAATAAAGATACTTCGAGAATCCCAAATTAGGAATCTCTGAGGTATAAACTTTTCCCACAGAACCCACCTGCTACACAGTCCTCCAGAAAGCACATCTTGAAAAATGGAACAATCAATTTGGGGTTTTGATTTCAGGGAGCTATAACTTCATTCTTAAAGACCAAAATGACGACTTATTTTGACGTAGCAGTTGCCGTCTGGCACAGAAGCTTCCTTTATGTCACTGCGTTCCTCTGTTTATACCATGCAAGCTGCCTGGCACTCTCAAGGCACTAGAAACTCCAGGGAACCAGAAGCCTCTACCCTCACAGAGCTTCATTCCCCCTTTTCTGACTTTAAAAGGAAAAGCCAGGTTTGTGTTTCAGGGGGAAAAATGCTTCTGCTGAAATAACAGGTAATGTTCTGAGCTTATAACACTTTATAACTGACTCAAACCCATCACCCTGGAGTTGATTCTGAGTCACAGTGACCCTATGAAACAGAGCAGAACTGTCCCACAGCGTTCCCAAGGTTGTGCTCTTCACAAAAGCAGACAGATACATCTTTTTCTCACGGAGCAGCTGGTTCATTCAGACTATCCACCTTTCCTTCAGTTAGCAGCAGAGCACTTAACCACTCCACCACCAGGGCTCTTCTAAAACTTCTGAGAACCTAAAATTAGTTCCTGAGATAGGTGTGTTGGGACAATTTCTCTTTGCACTTTTACATAACGCAGGCACTGGCTCACTGAGAAAAGTGCCTGCATCAGCTGGTAACAGCATTCAGAAAACAAAGGGTAGCCAGTTAATTTCAGGAGACAGCATTTTCACTCCAACAACTTTTTGTGCTTCTGTCTAGCAAAGGGACAGAAGAGAAGTTAAGAAGATTGCCCTTCTCCTAAATCTCTTACTACAGAGGAATCTTGTATCCCAGACCAAATCACTCCAAATTACCAGGAGGAGTCCAGGTTATACAACTTCGGGATGGAGAAGAAATCTTTCAGAAGGCAAATGAATACTTCTATGCAAAAAAGCAAGAACAATTAATCTATCACTGCTTCAGAGAACTCACAGCTCCACTTCAGATTCACTCTTTTCTCCGTCATACTTATATATTTATTAAACATTTACTCCTGGCTAGAGGCTGGCTGACCAGGCTTGAAAATTTGCTAAAACACCATCAGGATCATGTCAAAAATCTTTAAAACAGTATAGAAAATAGCATTTGCTTTACTTTTCTTGACAAACTGGGAATACATCTAAAAAAACCCACTGCTGTCAAGTCGAGTCCAACTCATAGCAAACCTAGAGGTCAGAGTAGAACTGCCCCATAGAGTTTCCAAGGAGCACCTGGCAGATTCAAACTGCCGACCTTTTGGTTAGCAGACGCAGAACTTAACCCATTATGCTACCACAGTTTCCTGGGTGTACATCTACAGGACTAAGAATTTCAATTCAACCAAAACACCTTGGTGCCTGATGTACCCAGAGGTGGGCAGATGTGTGGGAGGATTATGGCCCTCAAGGAACTGCAATACGAAAAGACAGGTGCACAAACAACTAGGATTCAGAGAGTACTCCAGAAGAGCCAAACACAAGGTTCAAAGAGTCCCAGCCATTTAAAGGAAGGAAGAATGGGGCAGGTATCAGGGTGCTGGTCTAATACTTAACTGCAAAAGCCAGCATCCCATTGAGGCTCCACTAATGTATGACACATAGAAGTGTAGAGAGAGAAATACGACGTGTGTGTGTGTGTATAGAATTATATTATATATGTACATATGCACACATACACATATATGTATATACATACATCTATATACAGATATATGTGTATACATGTATGAAACTCTGATATCATGGTGCTTTAAGTGTTACAGCTGCTAACCAACAGGTTGCCAGTTCAAGTCTACCAGGTGTTCTTTGGAAACTCTATGGGGCAGTTCTACTCTGTCCTATAGGGTTGCTATGAGTCAGAATCAACTCAATGCCAATGGATTTGGTTTTGGAGGTTATACACATACATGCAGAAACCCTGACGATGTAGTTGTTGAGTGTTACAGTTGCTAACCAAAAAGTCGGCCGTTTAAATCCACCAGGCACCCCCTGGAAACTCTATGGGGCAGTTTTCTGTGTCCTATTGGGTTGCTATCAGTTGTAATCAACCAGAGGGCAATGCGCTTGGGGTTTTCTGGTTTATGCACATACATACACACACGTACATAGGGACTTTGAAGTAAGACAGTCTTGCACTTTAACTGCAATTCTGTTATTAATAATTTTGTGATCTTAAGAAGGTTAACCAACTGCTCTCTGCCTCCCACTGCTCACTTGCAAAATCAGATTAAGAATATCAACACCTCACAGCATTACTGCAGGATTAAAATAAATCATTGGATGTCACACATCTTGCACACAGCGAGGGCAGGAAAGAGTTTCTGCATTGTCCTTCAGAGCCATCTGAGAAGCATCAGACACACCTTAACACTGAGGGAACTCAGGTGTACAGTAATTGGGCAAGTTGCCTACAACCACAGCAAAATACCACCACTGCCAGGACTTGACCTTTCCTTCCTGTTGTAGTCACCCACCGAACAAATACATACTGTGTTCCCACTCTGAGCTGTGAGAAGCTGGACACAGTGCAGACAAACCTTGGCCCTTTTACTCTCAAACAGCCTAATCCTGGTGGGAATAAAAACATCATTCACTAAATATTCATATACACAGTACCTGAGACCCCAGGTGATGCACTTCTAGATCCCAACTTCCCATGAGTCTGTAGAGGACAGAAGCCGAGAGCAGTCCTTGGGATCCAACAGGCACTTGCTGCTGGTGGCAGTGGACCAGAGAAAGGCCACACCACCAGCAGCATCAGACACAGTCAGCATCTCCCCCAATGGAAAACCAAGAAAGAAGACTGAAAAACAGCTTGACTGGCAGCCATCACAATATGGGGGAAGAAACTCTCCTTCCAAGAACAAAGGCACCAAATATTTAACTATCCATAGCCAAGTCTTTGGAGAGTAGCTATAGTTGTTCAAGGACTTGTAGCAACTGTGGCTATGGCAAACTAGCATGTGTGGCCATGCTTCCTGTAGCTTGGGACGTGTGGGAAGGTTTGTAAAGGGAAGGGAAGTCTTCCTGGTCAACACTACACAGCTATCTGAACTTCTCAAAGGTTCATAACACTCAGTGGTGTATTAATAGTTGCAAGAAACCTGCAGCAAGCTGCCATCTGTGGTACACCAAATGGGCCCAACTCAGCTGGAACAGATGATCACCAAGGACAATAATGACATGGGGGAAAAACAGCCCAGAAGACAGAAGAACCCACATGAATGGGTGACTATATCAACATATGACCAGAAGAACCAGATGGTGCCCGACTACCACCAATGACTGCCGTGATGTGGCTTACAATGTTGAGTTCCAGTGGCAACACGAGAATAAAAAGGGGTGCACCCTAAGAACTCCACTAAAAGATCACAACTGATGGTCCAAAGGCCTGGAAGTTCCCCCAGGAGAATTGTCCCAAGACCTGATGCTGCCCCTGACCACAGATCATCACTGAAGGCAACTCTTCAGACAGGAATGGACTGGACTCGGAGACACAGAATGACCATATCATGTGTGCACTATGCATCTATAGGATGTTGTCCTACTGGCCTCTTACTAGAAGGGAGTGGCGAGGTTGGAGAGGAAGAGACAGGAGATTGTTAAGAGGATAGGATATGACATGTATAGAACAGAGAGGAGGAGTGTGCTGTCACTGGGCAAGGAAAGCAGAAGGATCTGCAGATAGGCAGGCATGTAAATTTAAATTGGATTGTACACTTTCACTCAATCACAATAAAAGAAACAAAGAATCCTGCAGCAAAGAAACATATTCAAGTTTGTTTAAGCTAGACCCCTACACACATTCAGTCATGACATGGTCCTGCCAGGCACTCCCATCAATGGTTCAGTGAAGCTTGGAATAGCAATTTCAGAAATAGTAGAATAGCCTGTGTATATGAATAAAATCAGCCAAACAGACAGATCAGTGTCTATAAACAAAACAAAAGAGGGGAGGTGGAGAGGCGGTGCTGCTGGGAACTAAGTAGCTTCAGTTCAACAAGCAGGTCCAAAACACATGGCAGTCACTTGTACTCTGTAGAAACACCAACATAAAAGAAGACCAGTGTGATACAGAAGACTAAAGAAGGTAAACCTTTTACGAAAGAAATTAAAAGCCTGCACTTACAAGAAATCGCTCAAGTGTAGAATTTCATCTCACCCTCTTGAGTATGTAATTTCACATGATAAACCCAAGCCAAACCCATTGCCCTTGAGTTGATTCTGCTACACAGTGACCCTACACAACAGGGCAGAACTGTCCCATAGAGTTTCCAAGGAGCACCTGGTAGATTCAAACTGCCAACCTTTTGGTTAGCAGCTGTAGCATTTAACCACTCTGCATTATCAGTAAACATCTAAACATTTAGTTCAATAAGTCATTAAATTCATACCTCCTTATCAGCTAGACATGATACTCACTCTCTCAGATTAAATGTGGAAGAAAGTCCCCTAGTGCCTCACACCACATCTTAGTACATAGCATGTAAACCTGATGCCACTGGATCAATTCCAAATCACAGCAGCCCTAAAGGGAAGAGCAGAAGTACTCCATAGGGTTTCAAAGGAGCACCTGGTGGATTCAAACAGCCAACCTCTCAGTTAGAAACCATAGCTTTTAACCACTACACCACCAGGCTTTCTGACCTGGCATACAATGCTTAAAAAATGCCTACTGAAATGAATACAGAAAATTCAGAAGCCACACCTCACATTTGTGCCACTAATAAGAATGCTATCCCACAGTACAGACCCCACATTTTATAAGAATTCAGAGTTGAGCAAAAGGAGAAAAGGAAGGGGAAAGAGAAATTATCATTAAGGCCACAGGAGTACCAATATCTCCTTCCACTCTCCTTCTAGAAAACCTGTATCAAATGCAGATATGCCTTCAAGCCTCAAAAACACACAGACAACCACACAGAAGTTCAAACAAGGTCCTAAAAGAACATATGTGAAGTGCTTAAAGTTTCTGGGAAATTATTTCAAATGTCTACCATAAAGGTCTACTAACCCAAAATGCAAGAAAATTAGAATTTATTCCAATACTAACTACGAACACTTATGTGCTCCTTTTTACAAGGCATCATATGTATTTGTAGTAACTCATTCGAATACCTGAAACCAAAGTAGAACTACTGTTACTGTCTATTTTACACAGGCCAAACCTGAAAACTCAGAAACACATGCTGCCCCAAATCATCAGCCAGTTAGGTATCATCATGAATTGAACTGTGTCACCCAGAAAAGTATATTAACTTGGCTAGGCCATGATTCCCAGTATTGTGTGACTATCTACCATTCTGATACCTGACATGATTTTCCTATCTGTTATAAATTCTACCTCTATGATGTTAATGAGGTGGGATTAGTGGCAATTACGTTAATGAAGCAGGAGTCAGTCTGTAAAATTAGGCTGTGTTTTAAGCCAGTCTCTTTGAGAGATAAAAGAGAGAAGCCAGCGGAGAAACACAGGGACCTCATAGGCCAAGAAAGTAGTGCCAGGAGACGAGTGGGTCTTTTGGACCCCAGTTCCCTGCGCTGAAAAGCTCCCATACCTGGGGAACACTGATGACAAGTAGAAACAGAGAAAGAAAGCTTTCTGGGGTGACACCCAGAATTTGGACTCTTAACCTCCTAGACTGTGAGAAACTAAAATTTCTCTTTGTTAAAGCCTTCCATCTGTGGTATTTGTTATAGCAGCGCTCAAGAAAGAAAAAGAAAAAGAAAAAAAGCCTCACTGTCATTGAGTAGATCCCAACTCAAAGCAACCCTACAGACAGTAGAACTGCCCCCTAGAGTTCCCAAGGAACACCTGGTGGACTTGAACTGCCAACCTTCTGGTTAGCAGCTGTAGCACTTGGCCACTATGCCACCATGGCTGCCATATAGTAGATTACTAGATTACTAAAACAGATACACACAGCTAGAACTCTTTACTGTTAAAAAATAGTTTTAAACTTTGAGATTATCAAGGACAGATTAAATTATGATGTTTCATTTTAGTGTTAAAATGTAAAGATATAAACTTGATTCACTGAAAACTAATAATCTCAACAAGATAAAAATATCTCCCAATTGCCCCATTTTTTAAACAGCCTGGGTAGATTGTTTATTAAGGGTTTGGCATGTAATGTTACAGAGGTCTCACATGATCCTGGATCTGAATTCTGCAGCAAGAAGTATCAGTGAAACACTTTCCACCACCACACACCCCTTCATCCAAATGTGGTCTTGGACAGTAATTTAGTGTGATTCCATGTTCTCACGACAAACTTAATAGGAAGAGCAAATCATTTTGTTTGCTTCTAAACAAACTATTCAGACAGAAACGAAGGAATTAGTCATTCTGTAGAATCTATTTACCATCTGTTGTTGAAGAGAAGTCTTTCCTAAATGAGGCTGTCCCTCTAGTGAATTAAACCCAAAAGAGAAAGTCCTTTCTGATGCTATAACTGATTTTAACTCAGTATCGGAAAGCTTCTATCCTGGAAATGAGGTAAACGAAGAGATAATAAGGGAATTCCACACTGATAGCAGAGCCCAATCTCGTGTCTCCAGGTTGCTGAGGATTGGGGGAAGGCTGGAAAAGCTGAATTAATTATGAATTAAGAAACCCTTAACTGATAGGAGGAATATGACAACCAGCGTCAAAGCAGAGAAATATTAAAAAGGCCTGATGAGAAATACAGAGGGAAAGCTGAAGGGAAAGCTGAAGGGACAAGTAGGAGCAGGGAGGGAGGAAGAAAAGGCAGAAAGCACTGATGCGAGACCTAAAGACAACTCTCCCTCAGTGACAGCAGCCAGCATTTCCAATTACCCTGCTCCTCAAGATTCCCTTTGATAACATATGCGTATTAACAAATACCATATTTAAATCACTTAAGCAAATGACTAAACTGCATTGATAAGGAATTCTGTAGTTGTAATTATCACAGATAAATACATATTTAATATTTTCAGTTCACTAATTAAAATCTTAAAGTGGAAAGTGCTCTACCATGGCTCAACCTAAACTGGCAGATCCAAAAATGAAAAGATGTCACAAATGCAAGTTAGTTTACAGGCCTCCTTAAAATTAACAGTAAGCCCAGAAAATACGACAGGGCTCAGTTAGAAGGATCACTCAGGCTGAGTGAGCCCCTTATCATTCCTCAGCAGCCTGGCCCACAGGCAGTTTTTAATCACTAAATTCTCTGAAAACAGGTGTTCCAGTTACAGTTACTGCAGAAAAAGCCCTCCCATAACTTAGTGGCTTCAACACAAAGATGGGTTTTTCTCATGATCCCCTCAGTTGACTGGCAGTTCTACTCCAGAGAGTGGGCTAGGGTGAGACTACTGCTAGCTGGTAGCTGGGTGGGACAGTGCCGGACAAGTCCTGTCAGCGGCCTGAGGCCCTGCACTTGTCTTGGCCCATATTCCACAGGGCCTCTCTCTCCAATATCACTTTTTCCAGGCTGCTATGCACACTGCTTTCTCTAACATCTTGAGATCACAGTGCCTGAGATCCAGGAGAGTGGAAGCAGGGGCTGCCAGGCCACTGGAGCCCAGGCCAGCCACCCAGGTAGGAGTACAGGTCAGCAGTACACCAGGTGGGAAGAGCCTGCATCTCTGAGGGACAATGGGTGAGCATGCTAAGGAGAGGAGAAATGGCAGGGACCATGGTTGGGATTGTCACTGGGGTAACCACTGCCTTCAGAACTCCAGGACTTCAGTCCATCTCCCTCTGAGCAGCAGGCCCTAGGACCCAGAACTCATCACACGAAGGACATAGGTGGCAGGACATGACAAGTAAGAGTAGACATGCACCAAGAAGCCTGATGGCTGGCCTTGAGTCCTATCTGTACAGTGTTTGCATTTGTGACCTGAGGCAAGTGACTCAGCTCTCTACCTGACAGTTTTCTTGCCTGTAAAAGGAAGATAATACAAGAAACTCACAGAACTGTTACTGGGATCAAATGAGCCAATGGAGTCAAGTGTTTAAAAAAGTGTGCAACACAGGGCTCAGCATCAGCTGCTGTGATTCTCCACGGGATGGATTCACATCCAAGCCCACCCACGCCAACAGAAGGCCAACCCTATCAGTCGTCTGACCTTTCCCCACATTCTAAGTCCATCCTCTTCTCACTAAATGGCATGAGTTACAGGCCATACCGGTCACCGAAATCAGCTGCTAGACAGTCAACTCTAACTCTGTGCTCCACAGGGTTTTCCAAGGGTATTTTTTTGGAAGTAGATGGCCAAGTCTTTCTTGCAAGGTACTTCTAGACTCAAACCCACAATCCTTTGGTTAGTGGAGCATTAAGTGTGCTGCCCAGGGGCTCTACAGGGCACCTTCTCTCTCACCAAGCACTGTTAATCTACCTCAACTTATATAATCAGAGACTAAAAGGAACAATCTGAAAGCCAAAGCACTGCCACCAAGCCCAGTTTGTAAAAGCAGTTAAAATCCAATGAACGTTAATTATGTCTGTCACCGGCTCCACGCTGAGATCTTTACCTACATCACCTCGTTTCAATTCTCACTACCACATTCATAGTCATCAGCACAGAGAACTCAGGTAAGGGACTACTCTGAATCTGTTTCCTGGTCTCTGCAAGAGAGGTATCAGCATCCATCTTGCAGATGTGAGGCACCTCATAGGTACTCAGCATGAGCACCCACCCTATATCACTTTCCTCCCTTCCTTAGATTCTTTGGCTCCATGTATTTCTGTTTTAATAGTCTACAGACACACAAAAGCTGTCAAACGTTTTGGGAAAGTATATATATTTTAATACAAAAACAATGATGCCAGTGACAGCACACATTAGAAAGAAGGTCAGATTAACTCAACTTCAACATAGCATGAATACTCTTCCAACCTTCACCCAATATGGCAAGGATACAGTAGCAGAGGCGGGAGGACATGCTCTCAGGGGACGTTGAGGCCAACTGGCATAACTAGCCTATTGCTACGACAGTCCTCTCCCTACCATATGGGTGAGTGGCGTCTGGGGTCTTAAAAGCTAGCAAGCTGCCATCTGAGGTACACCAAATGGTCCCAACTCAGTAGGAACAGATGGTCACCAAAGACCAAAACAACATGGGGGAAAGAGAGCCCAGAAGACAGAAAGATCCATGTGAATGGGTGACTACATCAACATGTGGCCAGAAGAACCAGATGGTGCCCAGCCACCATCACTGACAGCCAGGGCTCATAAAGTTGAGTATCAGTAGCAACACGAGAATAAAATGGGTGCAACCCTAAGAACTCCACTAAAAGACTGCAACTGATGGTCCAAAGGCCTCGGGCTTCCCCTAGGAGCAAGGCCCCTAGACCTGATGCTGCCCCTGCCAATAAATCATTATGGAGGTCAACGCCTCAGACATGAATAGATTGGACTTGGTGACACAGAGTGACCATATCGTGTCTGCACTTTATGGTTCTATGCATGTATAGGATGCCGTCCTACTGGCCTCTTACTAGAGGGGAGTAGAGAGGGTGGAGACCGGACAGGAGATTGCTAAGAAGATACGTCATGTATAGAACAGAAAGGAGGAGTGTGCTGTCACTGGACAAAGAGAGCAGTGGGAGCTACACATAGGTAGGCATTCAAATTTAAAGTGGATTGTACACTTTCACTCAATTACAACAGATAAATAAAATATATTAAAAAAAACCAATGCTACCATTATCTTCAATTAATAAATATAGACACTGTGGCTTAGAAAAACTAAGTACCCTACCCAGCTTTCCACAGCCAGTACACGGTACAGGGTGAAATCAAACCCACTTATCAAAAGCCTGCCCTCTTAGTAACTACTCTAAGGTGTCTCCAAGGAGAGAAACAGCATGATGTATGGGGACACAGTCAACAGCCTCTTTATTCTACTCCTGTCAGTTGACAGCACCAGTAACCTAGCTATATGCAGAGCCAATAATTTTCTCTTACAAAACTGCCTTTATAAAACTATGATTTAATGTTCCTGCTTCCGCTTTCAATATTCATTTAAAGAAATGGCCATGTGTACATCTCTGCGTTTGTTTTCCCCCCAGCTGAAACCATTCATCATGTTTAATGACTTTTAAGCTGAAGTCTCTAGATTCTTAAACTAAGAAAATGTTTGTCTCTCACAATAAAGTATTTCATTTTATTAGAAACTGAGAACTATGTGACCTTTATATGTTTCCTTTTTGCTTTGGCTACTGAGATACCATTTTCTGTTTTTAGTGAAAGAAATTCTGTGGCCCAGTGCCAGCAGACGATACCAAAAAGAGGGCTGGTACTAGAGATCTATTCTGCCATCTCTTTGGGTCTCGGGCACCCACTCTATAAAACAGGGATAACAACACCTACCATGCAGTGTTATGCTGAGGATTAAACACAAATGCGAACACCTAACCAGGGTCTGATCCAAAGCATTCTCTGATTCTCCATCCAATTCTTTTCTTCCCTCTTCCCTCACCTCCTTTCCAAATCATTTGGCCCTTGATTTTTAAACCCATGTTTTAATCAATCTATGTAAACAGTTCTTTTCTTACATAGTGCCTCAAATCCGTCTGGGGTCTTAAAAGCTGCTGTTTTAGTCAGCTAGGCTGCTCTAACAGAAATACCACAGAGTGGATGGCTTTAACAAAGAAAGATTTATTCTTACACAGTCCGGTAGGTTGCAAGTCCATATTCAGGGTGTCCGCTCCAGGGAAAGACTTTCCCCTTGACGGCTCTGGAGGAAAGTCCGGTATTGCATCAGTCATTGTCCAGGGAGTGTCCTAACGCCTGAATGACGCTCTGCTCCCGGTGCTGCTTGCTTGATGGTAGGGAGGTTCTCAAATTGTCCTTGGTTCTTTTTTCTTTTATTCCTTGCAAGCTAAAAGCATTAAGGGTGGGGCAAGCCATACTCCAGGGAAACTTCCCCCATAACAGGAATTCACAGCCCCACCCTAATCCTTTAACATACAGGTTAGCAAAACCACACAATGGAGGACATTTCCAAGATACTGGGAACCATATCCCAGCCACATGGCTGCACACATTTTTGGGGGGACACAATTCAAACCATGACAGCTGCCAAGCTGCCATCTGAGGGTACAGCAAACGGTTCCAACTTAGCAGGAATGGATGATCACTGAGGACCAAAATGATATGGGGGAAAGAGAACCCAGAGGACAGAGAGACCCACATAAGTGGCTGTCTACACCGACTCGTGACCAGAAGAACCGGATGGTGCCTGGCCACCACCAGTGACAGCCGCGATGGAGCTCACAAAATTGAGTCTCATTGGCAACAGAAGAATAAAAAGGGTTGCACCCCAAGATCTCCACTAAAAGACCACAACTGATGGTCCTGGGAGTATGCCCCCTGGTCGTGATGCTGCCTCTGCCCATAAATCATAATGAAGGTCCATTCTTCAGATAGGAATGGATAGGACTTGGTGATGCAGAGTGACCGTATCTTGGGTGCACTTTATGGTTCTATGCATCTATAGAATATCATCCTGCTGATCTCTTACTGGAGAAAGGGGAGTGGGTCAAGAGGAGGGGAAAGGAGACTGTTGGGAGGATGGGACATGTATGGAGCAGAGAAGAAGAGTGTGCTCTCACCAGGCAGGGAGAGCAGTGGAAGCTGCATATAGGTAGGCATGCAAATTTATATGGGAATGTACATTTTCATTCATCATAATAATAATTTTAAAAAGTAATAAAGTGCCTCATATCATTCTGGAAGTACACGTAGCTTCAATATATGAACACCCCTACTCTACAAACTGATGGAAGTTTCAGAGCTGTTGTATAATAAATATAGAATTTGGAGATAGTGTCCGAAAATGTCACCCTCTAAAATAAAGCCAAAAAGAACCACCATTCAGGAGTCCGCTTTCAGTGGACAGCGAGGCCACTTGGCATAACTAGTCTACTGCTAAGAGAGTCTTCTGCACCCCATACTGGTAAGTGGTGTCTGGGGTCTTGAAAGCCGGCAAGCTGCCCATCTGAGGTACACCAAATGGTCCCAAATAAGCTGGAACAGATGATTACCAAGAACAACAACAATGGGAGAGAAAAAGAGCCCAGAAGACGGAAGGACCCAGGTGAATGGGTGACTATGTCAATACGTGACCAGAAGAACCAGATGGTGCCTGACCACCACCAATGACAGCTGTGATGGGGCTCACAATGTCAAGTCCCAGTGACAACATCAGAAAAAAGAGGGGTGTACCCTAAAAGGCCACAATTGATGGTCCGAAGGCCTGGGAGTTCCCCTGGGAGTATGGCCCCTAGACCTGATGCTACCCCTGATTTAAATCATCACTGAGGTCAACTCTTCAGACAGAAGTGGATTGGACTCAGGGACACACAGTGATCATATTGTGTGTGCCCTTTATGGTTCTGTGCATCTATAGGATGTTGACCTATTGGTCTCTTACTAGAAGACAGTGGAGAGGGTGGAGAGGAGGGTACAGGAGATTATTAAGAGGATATGACATGTACAGAACGGAAAGGAATGTGCTGTCACCAGGCTAGGAGAGCAGAAGAAGCTGCAGATAGGCGGGCATGCAATTTCAAATTGGATTGTACACTTTCACTTAATCACACACACACAAAAAAATCGCCATAATGAATGACATCGGCTATCTGTGGCAATCACTCCAAGAAAGAATTCACTCTAGGTGATGACTGAGAAATGTAGTTAATGAACAGGATTTCTCAACACTCATCAAGACAGTCTTAAGTTATCTAGTGCTGCTATAACAGAGATACCACAAGTAGATGCCTTTAATAAACAGAAATGTATTCTCTCCTAGTCTGCAGGTAGTTAAAAGTTCAAGTTCAGAGTGTCAGCTCCAGAGGAAGGCTTTCTCCCTATGTCAGCTCTGGTGGAGGGTCCTTTTCATTAATCTTCTTCACCTGGTCTAGTAGCTTCTCAGTGCAGGGATCCTGGGTCCAAAGGACACACTCTGCTCCTGGTGATTCTTTCTTGGTGGTATGAGGCTTCTCTCTCCTCTGCTCAACTTTCTGTTTTATATCTCAAAAGAGACTGACTCAAAATCTTGTAGATTAAGTTCTCTCTCATTAACATCACTGAGGCTGGGACTTACAACACACAGTATAAACACATCAGATCACAAAAGGGTGGACAACTACACAATATTGGGAATTACGGCCTAACCAAGTTGACACACATTTCTGGAGGACACAATTCAGTCTATAACACAGCCTAACTAAAATCTTGTGAGGAAGACTTGAGCTAAAAATCTAACTGAGGTAAGGTAAACTAAGTAAGTATATATGCCTATTATGAAGGAGTCTTGCTGACTCCTGAAAAATTGTTGAAAAGAAAGGTTTATCAGCTAGGGTCCAATTAAAACCAAAATCTACATAAAATTTTTTAACAGGGAGGTTCTAATATAAATAACTGTAAACTAGGTGTAGCATTGTCAACCGAGTAAAGTTATCAAAAAAGTGACAGCTACAGGAAGCAGCTGCCATCCCTAGGGTTGTGGGAACCAAAGGAAGAGGCTGGGATAATTAAACCTTAGAAACTGAGAGGTGAGGTCCCTGAGACCCAGACCTCTAAGGAGGGGTACTGCTCAGCTGGTGATGGTATGGGGAGCAAAAAATGGTGGGAATAGTGAAGCCAGTCCTGTCAATGGTGGGAGAAAAGCACTACCAGAAGACAGTGTTGAAGAAAGGTCTTGGTTTCCAGAGAGATTTAGGGAGATGTGCATTTAGTCCGCCGTCTTGACTCCGCCTCCCTCTATAGGCAGAACATAAAAGGAACCAGTTGGCAAAGCAGAAATGTGGTCTGCAGCATCACAGAGCATAGAAAAGTATAAACCAACCCAAACCTACTGCCGCTGAGTCGATTCTGACTCACAGCAACCCTATAAGAAAGAGAATTTCCAAGGATCACTTTGTGGATTTGAACCACTGACTTTTTGGTTAGCAGTCATAGCACTTAAACTACTATGCCACCAGGGTTTCCACAGAAGGGTATGGAGCCAAGATAATAGGTAAATGGAGTTAAGTCTCCATCACTACCCTATTGAGGGTATTGATTCTATACAGAAATATCTACAAAAGGGAGAAGGCCAATTCATCAAGCTTCCACAGATTGATGGAAATGTGCCTGTAAGACACATAGTTTTGCACCTGGCAATGTTGTGGTTTCCTGAGTACATGCACCGTTCAGAAATGGGGGCCTTACTCTAAAAGATATGGTCCTCATCATCAGTTAATGGGCAGCCTATCTTATTTACCAATATTTTACAATTTTGATTAATATAGAGCCCAATCCTTGATAAGTCCTAGGCAAACTAATAACATTGGGTTTCCAAACCTATAAAACTAAGACTAAGGCCCTAGACCCATGGTGACTATCTCTCTCAAATCTATCTGAAACAGCCAGATGGCCTCTCTTACTTTAACTACATGCTTTACTACACGTGATTTACACACTGGAAAACACATCACTTCTTTTGAGGAAAAAAAAAATGGGAGCTCAACTATTTCTATATAAGTTTCCCTATGCAAAGAATTGTGCAGAAATAGACACAAAACTTCAACTCCCTTTGGCTAAACCTACTTACTACATTCTTAAATTCTACTAGCAAGAGAGAAGTAGACCAAGTTGAGGAATTGCAAATCCCTCCTATGTTCTGGGCCTTTTGTCTCCTCTCTCTCCACCCCAATCTGCCCCTCAGCAAAATCTCAGTCTTCCTCAGACTCAACTAGAGGCAGAGGATGAGAGAAGCTCAAGGGTCTCTTGCATTTAGTTTAGACTGGCTTGTGGAGCAGGGTACACCTGGCCCCACCGTATGAAGCACTAAGTGCCACCAGCAAAGCCCAGGTTAGACTGGAAAAAATATTTTTGCTTATATCTTTGCTTATTTTCATCCAAAAGATAAGTGGCTTATAAACAGTTCTAACAACCACTGGTGTCCTCCCATCATGAAAAAGTTGCCAACAGTTCCAGATGGGCATGATCCAGAACAGGGAATCCTGAATGGTTTTTACTGAAAATAATACCATTGTATCACAATCATCAATATTCACATCCGGGTTCAACTGTTCTTAAAACAAAACAAAAAACCCAGATACAAATCATATTGAAAAACAAAATCCATGAATAATCTCATCTACCACCCACATTCACTTAGTCCAGAAGCTGTAAGAAAACCTGTATTTTAAGTTCTGAACTGTCATTTTGTATGTGTCATTTACCGTCTTTATTGTAAATACCAAATTTCTTGGGGCATCCAGAAGAACTATTCACTGCCAAAGGCATTCATATTTCATTACATACTTATCAATATTCAACTCTAAATATAAAAGCAAGCACCCAAATCTGATAAAAGTAAAGACCAAACTTAGTCTACAGTCAATAAAACAAAACTTATGAAAGAACTTTGATTTTTTTGCCTTCACCCATCACTTTGACTTTCTGTGGTGGCCCGTGTGTTACTGTGAGGCTGGAAACTATACCACCGGTATTTTCAAGTACCAGCAGGGTTACCCGTGGAGAATAAGTTTCAGTAGGGCTTCCAGACTAAGACTAGGAAGAAAAGCTTGGTGTTCTGCTTCCAAAAAACAGCCAATGAAAACCTACAGATCACAACAGAATACAATCCGAAACACTGCTGGGAGATGAGCCTTAGGCTGGAAGACAGACACTCAAAACACACGGTGGCCACAACAATGGTTCAGGTATATCAATGACTGAGAATGACACACAACTGGACGCATTCCATTCTGCTGTGCCTAGGACCACCATGACTCGTAGCTGACTTGATGGTTCCCAACATGATTTTTTGCAGTTACTGCCAAAAGACAGAAATACTCACTAATGCCTTCCTAACCCAAACCTGTGTGTCAGAGTCATGTGGGACACTTTTTCTAAAACTGATGCTTGGGCCCATATGCCAGAAATTCTAGAATAAATTGAGGTGAGTCCTAGGCAAGTGCAGTTTTAAAATCTTGCCAGGTGTTTCTAATGTGCAGCCTGAACAGAGAACCACAGGTCTACAGTTTGGCTTTGCAGTAGGGAATAAAGAGAAAAAGGAAGCAAGTTGGAAGGGAAACTACTTAAGAGAGGACAAAGAAAGAGGAGGGAGATGATAATGGGAAGGAGTCTGAGGCTACTGCAGTCCTTGAAATTGGATTTTAACACAGTTAACCCAATGTAATCGGCAGGCAAATTCCTATACCCTGCAAATAATTCATTTATGAAATTAAGTAATTAGTACTGGTTATCAGCTGAGGAAGCTCTTAAAATACCCAAACTGGCATGTATAAATATGCTGTAGGTGGACATGCCCCTGTCACCCAGTGGCTTTGAAGGGGCTGTGTCAGATACTTCCTCTGTGCCATTCTCTCATGAGGCAGGCACAGAAACCAGCTCTCAGACAGGACTTTCATTTCCAAATCAGAAGTGACCTTCTCAGGCCTCAAGCAGATAAGGCTGGGGCACCGTGATTACCCATTTTCCGATTCTTCCCTAGTCTGCAATATTCTTTGGACTCAGACAGACATGGCTCTAGCGGCCTCCTTGTCCACTTTCTATCTTAGTACTTTTTAATATATGCCGAATAAAACTTCTTTCTGCTTTACTAGGAAAAAAAAGAAGAAGAAGGGGTCCTCTCTGTTTCACGTTTTTACAGATAAAAATTACTTCTTGGTCTGGGAGAAAAGCATGAGGACCTCCACAAAATTAACTCATATTTCTAGAGAAATGACATACATAGACCTTTTGGGCCAGCAAGATGGAAAGATGTGTTTCTGTGTTTGTGTGCATGTGTATACGAGGGGTATGTGAAGAACTGTGGACAGAAAGTGACTTTCTAGCTGTGTTAAGAAGACTTCACACATGCAGGCATGTGCACAGGCACAAAGCACACAGAACACTGACTGAGTGCTTTCTACCTCTGTGCCTAGATCTTAAGAGTTACTCTCTCCATTTTTATACAAGCAGCAGAGACTTTTACAAAGTCACCTGTTCAATGACACAGTACCAAGAGGTAGGGCTGAGACTTGAACCAGGCAATGACTCCAAAGCTGATAACTACCCACACCACTTCTCTACAGAGCCTCTCAACATTCTCCTAAACTGAAAACAGCACGACACCCAGCTAAACAGAAAGCACTGTACTCTACACATTGTATTAATTAAGTCATTCACTGCTCAAAAGAGCCAATCGTGAGATTCAGGCTGCAACTGAAACCACATTTCTTCGTAAGTTATGTCTGTCTGGGGTGCAGGTGGGGGTCAGGGGGCGGGGAAGAAGAACAAGGAGTGAAAAGGGAAATAAATTCCCTTAATCCACTGAGAAAACTGCTGTTCTTACAGCTGTTTTTTTTCTTCCTCTGCCAATAGAAACACCCAAAGAGAACGTGATATAAAGGAAATTCCAATCTCTAAAGGATGAATTAGTTAGGCTTGCCTCTTACCCTGTTCTCTTTCTCTTTCACTTATGCATTTTCCATCCCCTCTGCCCTCTCTCACCTGCCAATGCACTGGCAGAATTATGAGGACCTCTCTTTAAGTCTGAACTAACCACTTCTCAACCCAAAGACTGAGTAACGTGCTGGATTATTAATTGCCGTCATCCTCTCTCCTGAAATTCTTGCTCAAACAACTCCAGATGCAATCTTCCCCCACTCCACCACCCCCATCTCATATCATCTCCTGCACCCCAACACTCCACATAATTGAGGATCCAACTTTCCAGTTCCTCCTCGAGACCCTGGCTTAAAAAAATCCTGTTGTTCGTTCTCAACATTCCATAAAGGTGGAGAGAAATCTGGTGGTGTCTGGGGTCCTTCCTTTACTTGGTGCAGATCGCGAATGAGAAATACCAAAGAACCACATCTCCATCATGAAGGCTGGCTTCTCATCCTTTGCAGATTGCTTACGGTTTACCCCTGACCAGCACTGTGGCTCCCTTTAGGAGGCCTGACTGAAAGCATGAACTTGTACCTGCCCTTACCGGCTCCTTGGATAGCTCCAGGGGCCGCAAATCTCAGAAACCTACATCCACCTCTGTCATAGCTGTCAGCTATCGGCCACCTCATGCCTTCCACACCAGAAATGACCAGCCAGAAAGCAGCTCTATTTTATAAATGCTCAGCTAAGGCCTAGAGCATTAGAATGGCTACTCATAGGTAACTTAAAACAAACAAGTGAACAAGAAACCAGGAATCTGATACGAGAACATCTGAAGCCTCATCCTGAGCCTAGCAGTGTGTCCCCTAACAGGTGACTGTCCAGGGCCCACTTTCTTTCACTTATGCGATTTGCTCAAAATTTCTCTCTAAACACAGAACCATTTCATACTGATGAACTGGAGGGAGGAGGGAAGTTAATAATGAAAAACTCTTTTCTAAATAGATCTCAAAGGGTCTAGACTACTTAAAAACAATTTGTGAATCTATTCCTCAATCTCCTTCTTCTGTACCTCACCACCCCTCCACAACCTCCTCCCCAGAGAAGGTGGAACATAACCTACACCTATTAAGGCACGATGATTTAACAGCTGAATTTACGAATACAGCTGGGGCCTGTTGAGCTGCAAGGGTAGCAGGAAAGGCAAACCCTCCTCCCCACTGCAGTGCACCTGCAGAACAGCCAGCTTACACCCAGAAACGACAGTGAGCTACTGGACCAGCAGCAGCCCCACCAACAACCACGGTTGTCAGAGATCACAGATTCAGCACAGAGACTTCCAGCTAAAAGGGACAAAATGG
The DNA here is from genome assembly GCA_028571685.1 of Heterohyrax brucei. Lineage (NCBI taxonomy): Eukaryota > Metazoa > Chordata > Mammalia > Hyracoidea > Procaviidae > Heterohyrax > Heterohyrax brucei. The sequence goes on along the minus strand of CM053155.1, from coordinate 65,804,954 downwards.
CTTGCTACCACGAGGCCAGGGAGCCCAGCAGGAAAAGAGCAAAAGGTAGGTCAATAGCATCAGGCCAGAAACGTGTTCTAACCATAATGTGGTTTCTCCAACCGCAACTATTTCCTGGATTCGGGGCTTACTGGTAGCCTTCACCCCAGGACTCCAGGGCAGTCTGAGCCCACCCGTAATCACGGAGCACTGGCTGTGCAGTCACTGAATGCTCAGCCTGACACAGGACTGTGATGACAGCCCAAACAGCACCCCTTGTCCTTTGCAAGGCTTCTAACATCTGGCCCACACCACTGTGACCCATGCTGCCCCTCACACCGCCCTCCAAGCTCCCCTTCACTGACCTCATTTCTTTTCCTTGCTCAAACCCTCCAAGTTCATTCTACCCACAAGTCTTTTTCATGCATGACACTTTCTCCGGCCTGGACACTCTTCCTCCAGGTCTTTACGGAGGATCCCTCCACTCTTTAGTTCTCTAGCAAATGACAACCCCTTCGAGGGGGCTGCTGATAAATCTCTGTGGGAGGAAGGCAGGCGATGAAAGTAGAGATTATATATGTCTGTGCCAGAAGTGCTTGGCTGGTTCAGGGAGGCCTCATGTCAACCAGGGTTGCTGGACCAACCCAAGGAGGCCCCAGATCCACCAGGTGCAATCATGGGGCTCTCTTCCACCCCCAGGGACCATGGACATGCAAGCCCCCCTCCCAACTGGAACACGAGCCAAGTTTCAAGGCTAATGGAGGGCTTTGAAAAGTCCCTGCTCGCCTGGCTCAGCCTTATTCTCAGCTCAGGTGCAGGTCAGCACTGTGCACCTCTGCAGAAGGGCACATTCCTGCTGAGAGGTCTGGATGAGGACTGGGCAGAAGGCCAAGCTGCTTCCCACTGCCTTCCTGGGAAGGGTTAAGAGATGTCAACAGGGGTGGTGAACATGTCACAGGTACCTAACTGGATTTGTTCCAACCAATCCAGATGTGTGCAGTACAAGTGTGCCATCCCTGTGGTTATTATCCTAAAGAGACTTAAGACAGCATGCCAGCCACCTCCTCCTACACGCTGAGAGTCAGTGAACAGAAATTACAGTATGTTTGAAAAGAAAAGAAAAGAAAAGATCTCTACCTTTACATGTGGATTCTAAATACTGAAACACTACAACATGCAACAAGTATTAGAAGCAGCCAAGCTCTTGAAAGGTTCTTCTCTAAGCCTGGCCAGCTAAGCAGTACTTAAATGGATAGGTTATGTGTGCATAGCTACCTCTCACCTGCAGCAACGCATAGGTAGGTTTCCACTACTTCTACATATGAAGACCTCTGAAATCAGGCCTGTTTCTTCAGTCAGAGCTATACTGAAGACGACCACGTAGAACAAATACTCCCTTCCTGGGATGAACGATACAGAAAAGATGGGACATACTTGAGCCAGACCCTCCTTTGCTCTGCACTGTGAGAGGGGGCAGGGGAAGCCACCCAGTATAAGGGAGCACTGTACACTCTAAGTAGACTTGTGCCTGAGGAAGCTCTGAAGGCCTCAGGTGACCACCAGCCAAGATGCCTCTGAAAACAGCAAGGTAAGGCAGACGTGAAACCAGACATCCATGAAATGACCATCCCGTCAGCTTCCTCAATCACACTCATTAATTCATTAGGTCTGCTGTATCCTACAGGCCCCTGGGAACACACATTACATTGTGACCAATTACAGTACCTTCAAAATACGACCCCAGGTCAACTTCTAGCCTTGGGCAGCACGACCGCTTCAACTTAGACAAAGAAGCTGGAAGCCATTCTGCCTCTAAGGTGTATTCCCTTACCGTGAGAGACAGAGAAAGACAGAGAATGAGGAGGGGAGAAGCCAATCTCACTGGAGCCTCCAGCCCTGCTTTGTGCCTCTTGTCCAACAATTCCCAGCGATGGCCATCACTGCCAATGAAAACGACTTCCTCCAAAGCAAGCACTGACTAGTCCTGCACCCGGCTCACAGCCGGCCACAGAAGCTGGGTGAGAACATGTCTCAGGAAAAAGGAAGCCCTTAGTGAACTGTGTCAGCATCATCTCACTATTTCCTATCACTTACAGAAATCAGTAGTATTATTACCTCTTTCACAGATGAGCAGCAGAGGCACACCTGCCAGACATCACACAGCTATTACGTAGTCAAGGCAGGATTTGAACCCAGGCCTTCCGTTATAGCCCAGACTGTTAAACACTATGCTACCCTTCATCACAGTTAACATAACCAAATGCCTAGGTTTTTACATACATCACTCTTCCCTGAAATCATCACAAGGTGCATCTGTTAAGCTACAATCTAGTTCTAAGTTATCTTAATTAGAGGTATTAAAGAAGCCACATGAACCCTCTACTGAACGACAGAATGACTCCTCAGAGCTCGACGCACAGGGGGTCTTCGTTGCCTCTGCCACAGTTATTAATTTGCCTTCCACTTGTCATTTGCCTAGTTTCAAAAGCAAACCAGAAACGAAACTAATGAAACTAACAGAACACTTTACTCATTAAAGCCTTGTAAAAAAGTTTTCAAATAACATACTACATTCAGATAATGACAGCTCAAGATACTTAACAAACCAATCGCCAATTAGAGTTAAAAATTATCCAGTCACATACTTAAAAACCACATCCGAGCATAATTTACCAAGATAAACTATAAGAGATTAGGGGAGAACTGGGATGTGTCCTTGGTAACCAAGTGCAGGGAAAGAGGGGACCAGCTAGAGCTGCCTGCCTCATCTTCAGGAGGAAAGAGCAAGATGTGGGGAGGGGGTAGAAGGGTGGGACCAAGATTGCTCAGAATCACACCAGCTTGGGGGTGACAACACGGAACAGCTCACTCAGCCTCTCTGGGCCACCCCTATAGAAGGAGACCAGAAACCCTTGCATATCCATTCTCCTTCCAAATGGATTCACCTGCCAGACACTGAAAAATCTCACGCCTATTTCAAGCGCAAGTGTGTTCATTTCAAACATGGCAGAGGGAGGCTTGCTCAGTCAGGGGGCACAGGAAGGAAGACCAAGGGTCTTACCAATGCCCAGGGGAAGATGTCAGCATCGACTCACCTTCCACAACACAGCAATCGATATTAATAAGAGCAGCAAACATTTCCAACACCTACTCCACATGTACCATGGGGCAGTGGTGGTTTGGTGGTAGAATTCTTGCCTTCCACGCAGGGGACCCAGGTTTAATTCTCAGCCAATGCACCTTATGCACAGCCACCACACACCTGAGTGTGGAGGCTTCTGGGCTGTTAGGAAGCTGAACAGGTTTCACTAGAGCTTCCGGACTTAGAGGAACTAGGAAGAAAAGCCTGGTGATCCACTTCCAAAACAATCAGCCAATGAAAACACCCTGCTCTCAAAGAATCTAATTTATCATGCATGGAGTCATCAAGAGTTCAGGGCAACTCTGTGGCAGCTAACAAGATGTACCAGGCAATGTTCTAAGTGTTTTTTATACACATTAACTTACTTTAAATAAGAGATAGGAAATACTACTCCATTTTACAAGTGAAGAAACAGCGTAACTCTTGCCAGAAGTCAAAGAGAACTGGATAGCTGAGTGGAAAAACCAAAACTCAAGTCTAGGCAGCCTAACTCCAGAGCCTGGACTTGTAACCATGCTGCTATACACCCTAGTCACAAGGAGGATGCCCCCCAAATATCTGTGCCATTGAGGAGCATCTGTACACAACTATCCTAGATCTTTCCTGTTAGAGACACAGGTCAGGGCCAAATGGACAAGGGTCTCAGAACTCCTCAGCTGGGCTTCCTGAGCTGTCCTGACCACCCTCGGCACTCAAGCCTTCCCAGTGGACACAGGTAGCCAGGTGGGAAAGCAGTCACAGCCACCATTACCGGACACCCACCTCTTGTCATACACACAGCCTGATTATCATAACTTGCTGCCTGGGTCATCCGGACTGAGAGTTCTGGGAGCAACTCAGACCCTGAACAAACACAGTCTCTCAAGATCCCCAATTCTCTGCAGTAACCTAAAACGAAAACTCCAGTACTGATGACAGCTTTGCTTTAAAATGACTCTGGCACAGATGGTATGAACCCCCAGTAAATTCTAACACTGGACTTAAAAAAAAAAAAAACAGACTTAGTTGATGACCAGAAATGGCCTTTAGGGACCGCTACAGGCAAAACAATCCCACCTGCTCTACATCACTTGTAGGTGAGAAAAACTCTTCAAAACTCACATGTTAGGTGCAAACACTACAATAATGGCATACACCAAATGAGACTCATCCCCAGGGACGGGAGAAACTTCACACATAACACCTTTCCTTCTGAAAACAAAGACGACCAAATAACATTTTTCTAGGCAGGTGTTCTGAAACCCTAACGGCATAATAGTTAAGTGCTACAGCTACTATCCAAAAGGTCAGCAGTTCAAATCCACCAGGTGTTCCTCAGAAACTCTACAGGGCAGTTCTACTCTGTCCTACAGGGTTGCTATGAGTCAGAATCAACTCAATGGCAATAGGATTTGCTGATGCACACTAGTGTATAGTCTCTCCTGCTTTTGTAGTCACCAAAATGCAGTGAGAAAAGGAAGCATGGGTCTCAGCAGCTCCTCAGCCACAGACATTCCACAGAAGATTTCATTACCTTCAGGAGCCCACTTATGCGACCTGGGTGCCCAGTTATGCTCCAGGACTCAGGCTTGGAGCTCAGACCACCCAACAGCCAAGATTATACCCTCCTACCCCCAGCTCCCTGTTTCTTGCTCATCCAAGCAGTTTGCAGTAAAGGTTAAGTAGACGATCACAGCCCAATAATCAGCACCTTCCAGCCTCCAGCTGCAGCAATGCATCAGTAGGCGAGAAACCTGCTATCTGCAACTTGTGGATGCTTCAGCTAAGAAGACAGACTACAACTCTCAGACCAGCACAGCCCAAGCTGACTGATGTTCACCAAAGCCACAGTGGACACCAGTGGGAAATTAAAATTCCAGCCCCAGCTCTGGCACTGCATGACCATGACCTGAGGGGCAGGTTAATAACTTTGGGGCCCATCCATAACTGCATGTATAAATTCAGGAAGAAAGCCAGTTCCTGCAAAAAGAAAAGTCAGCAGTGGCTCTCAAGTGCTTGAGGAATCTCACTGACAATGCTGATACATAACTGAACTACCACCAGGAATTACACCTTACAGAAAATATGCAAGTATCATGTATTTACCAAAATGTCCCACTTAAAAGAACAGTGTGAAGTATGAGGCTTTAGCAATACTAATCCTACTGGAGGAACAAAAAGGAATACTTTGTATTTATTAAAGGTTTCCCACTCCAGCTTCCCAAATCATCCACCACTCCTAATTGACAGTTTATGGCAGCAAGCAAAACTGCGGAGAATGAATGGGAAAGCTGGCAGAAGTACTAACTATAAAGACACAGTTTCCTGCCCTAAAGGCACTTGCCAAATGAGAAGAGTGCAGTCAAGACAATAAAGTACGTATGGCACTGTCAGTGGGCAATGACCAGTCTGGGTCGATGCACGAGAGAGCTCACAGACCACATAAACCTATACCCATCACATACCAGTTCACCAGAATCAGCAATGTTTCAAAGATCTAAATAACAAATCAGAAAGGACACCAAACAAGATGAATATTTCCCTGTTAACAAAAGTGGTAATTCAGGATCTCATGTAATTTCTAAACTATCCTTTGAAAACAATTATCAACGAATAGTCCCAAATTACAGGAAACAAAGTCTGAATTCTGTCTGTAGTGACCTGATCACAAGCCTCTAGAGGGGTTGTAAAAGAAAAAAAAAGGTATTAGTGTTCAACTGGTTTGCTAATTTATGCTACATATCTTTTAAACTTTTTAAATTTTTATTATGAGCTTTAAATAACACAAAATAAAATAACGAACCTCATGTATCCATCCCTCAGCTTCAACAACACATCTGGCCAAACTTGTTTCCACCATAATTCACAGCCCCTGTCCCCCCAGACACACTATCATTTCATCCATGAATACTTTCAATGCTGTTGTGGTCAGGTGCCATCAGGTCAGTTTTGACTCCATAACAACCCTATGTACAGCAGAATGAAACACTGCCCAGTCCTGTGCCATCCTTACAACTGTCATGTTTGAGGCCACTGCTGCATGTCTTCAGAGTGTCTTCCAACTTAAGGGGCTCCACTTCTGGCACTGTCTCAGGCAGTGTTACACCACTATTCCTAGCGTTTTCACTGGTGAATTCTTCTTGGAAGCACAATGACTGGTCCTCTTTCCTAATCCATCTAGTCTAGAGGCTTACCTGAAACCTGTCTGCCTCAGTGACCCTGCTGATATTTGAATATTGATGACTTACAAGGTCCAACAAGTCTGCAAAGTTAACTGTTCTAAGTGCTACACACCTCATTGCTGAATATCACTGTGGTCACCATCAAAATACTCCCCTTTAGAAGCTATGCACCAATGCCAGCGCCTAGTCCACCCTTCAAAGCAATTTTGGAACTCTTTCTGGAATGGCCATTGTGCGCCGTCACACAGTGGCAAGTTCTCAAACTTAACTGTATAGTTGTCTGTGAGGGAGTTTTTAGCCAGTAACAAATAACTGTATTGGAACACCCTATGTAGTCACCTGATCTGGCCCCCAGTGACTTTTTTCTTTACCTCAAAATACAGGAAATATTTAAAGCAAGACATCTGGATGACATTCAGGACATCAAGGATAATACAACAGTTCTGATGGCCATTCCAGAAAAAGAGATCCAACATTGCTTTGAAAGGTGGAATAGGCGCTGGCATCGGGGCATAGCTTCCCATGGGGAGGACTTCAAAGATGACCACAGTGATACTCAGCAAAGAGGTATGCAGCACTTCATCTAGGATAAGTTTGCAAACTTAATTGTCAGAACTTGTAGCTTCCGGCATCACAGTAACTACACACACGAGCCTCACAGTGTGACAAACTGACAGAAACATGTGGGAAAAATATTTTAGTGGCAAGGATTTTAAAAAAGTCAAAAGGCCATTATCACCACTAGTAAAATTAATAATGCCTTAATTTTACCTATCTAGCTGTTGGTCAACTTAACCCTAATTTAAAAAAGTAATTCTTTTTATATTTGATTTGTTAAAGTTTATAAACTCCTTGAAGGAAACACACTGTCTTGCTCATTTCTGCAGATCCCAGTGTCCCAATGGTAATCTGAGCACACGGTAACTTGTATATTGCATGTACATGGGATCATACAGTATTTGTCCTATTTGACTTACTTAGCACAATGTTTTCAAAGTTCATTCGTCAATAGCACATACAGGACTTCATGTCTCTTTGTAACTGAATAAAAGAAGCAGTTTTTTCAAATTTTAGCATCTGAAATTGAGGTCTATCATCAGTGACACCAACTGCTGTCGGCCTGGACAGGGTCATGAAGTACCTGTTATTACCAGCATAGATATAAACATACAACATGCTAGCACTGAAATTTGTGGAGTGCATGTCAATGGGGTGGAAGAAAGTCCCAGAAACAACAATGGAGCAGTTTTCATCCCTAGAAAACCAAGTCACTGTGGGATAGGAATGCAGAAGATGGTAAATGGGCAGCTTAGGAAAATTCTCAGAAGACTCAAAAGTAGGCTAAATCTACATAATTGCCAAGCTGTCTTAAAAGTCTAGAAACAATGGCTCTTAGTCCTTTTATCGAATTCCTTAGGAAATGCTGCATCACCAACACTCTTCATAGCACAGAGGATGATTCTGCTAGAACAAAACAGAAGTAAGACATCTCTGAATTAACAGGTGATCCACAACCGGTAGACTTTGAAAAAGTTTTAGGAGCACTTTACTATTTACTTCATTTATATTTTCCTTTTTACATATACACAGAGTGATATACAGAAAAATCTGTCTAATTAAGTCTCAAAGAACTCTTTCAATAAGTAAAAAATAAAATGTTAACTGATAAGAAAACACTGTGTCACAGTTCAAGTGACAGTGTCTTTTCTACTGCTATATAAAATAATGGTGTGCTCTATGATCAGCGGCATCTCAGGTTTTATGAAGAGGGGAAGAGGGTATGGTCCAGACACAAGAGAAAATCCGTGATCATCAACAGTAAGACAGAAAGACAAATCAAAAATGAGACAGGAAACCAAATAACTAGGTGAGCTTGCTGGTAGGGGAGGCAGACAGGGTGAGGAAACAGTGGGAGGTAGAGAGAAGGGTACCGCAAGGGAGACAGGGCAAACGCTCAAAATGTAGGTCAACAGGAAAGCCCTTAAGGCAAGGATAAGGAGATTTGAAGGTACCCACACTTGGCTAACTAGCTCTCCATTCAAGACAGCCACATAAATCCCTCAACAGCTAGCGTCACTACCATTTCCCCAGGTGCTGATAACAGAGTGCTTAATTTACAGGCAACACCAAAAAGGAGGCCTTTAATTTGCATCAGGTCCTCAAGTTCATAGGGTAACTTCACTAAGAAAGATCAACCTTTAATTTAAAGGGTGTCGTCATTCTAGAGACACACTCTTTCAGAAAATAGAGTGCTCATTCCCTGCGCTGGACTCAGCAGAAACGCAGAAGCTGCTCTTGTGTTTGCAGGGCTTAAGAGTGCCTAATCTCTACCGCCACGCGACCCAACCCCACCAAGCATCTCATGGCCACTCACACATGCCCATGGCCTCTGTGAGAAGCAGCTGGATGCGCTCGCCTTGAGAACCCGGTCATTTCTGTTAGCTGCCGCTCAGTCACCCCACCTCACTGGCAACCCCCATGTACAGCGGAGCAAAACGCTGCAACAGCCCCACACAGATCACTAGGCCTTTCTCCCTAGTCCCCTGACTGTGGTGGACACTTGTTCAGTATCATAGCAACACATAAGTCTCCGCTGACTGACAGGTGGTGGCTGCACATCAGGTATACTGGCTGTAGAACAAGCCTGCATGTCCCACCGAACAAACACTGTTCCATCTCCTAAAATGGGTAAAAAGCCACATCTTCGTTTTACTTTCCAAAAGTACTATAGATCGCTGAGACTCAGCATTGCTCCCATTATCAAGTACAACTTCTCTACAGCCCAGGTTTCGACTCCCATTTCCTGCAAGTGTGAATCAGTAACCCCTCTGCTCAACCAAAGTAGGAATCCCTATGCCAGAGCAGATATACACCAGGGAGGATTCCTCATAAAATGATTGTGTATGTGGAAGGCACCTGACGAAAACGTGTGATGTGATTTCATGATGTGCTTAGCAATGGACAACCTATCAAACCCAACTTACTGTCCCAGGAGAGCAGATCAATAACAAGAAATGAGAGCATTTCAGAAGCCAAGTCCACAGTCAATTAGCAGGCACCTCAAGCCGTCCTAGGTCCACAGCAGCAGGGGGCATGGATGCACATAACATTTTAACTAGGACATGTACTCACTTCATCCAAGAGACCTCATGGATAAAGAACAGAAGAATCAAGACTTCCTTGCAATGCTGAGGACCCCACTACTGAGCCAGACATAAAGACATCAATCTTAAGAAAAGAGAATCAGCTTCTTTATTTAGTCAAAGAAATGGAGGGATGGAGAGATTACCCAGGAGGCAAGACACAGGTGGAACACAGCAGCTGCATAGGAAATGGAATGAAAACCAAACAACCAAACCTAATGCCATCGAGTCGACTCCAACTCACACTGACCCTATAGATCAGAGTAGAACTGCCCTACAGAGTTGCAACGGCACCTGGTGAATCTGAACTTCCGACCTTTTGGTTAGCAGGCATAGCACTTAACCAACCACGCCACCAGGGTATGTGAAGCAGCGTGAATCTGGGCTCAAATGCCACCTTCTCAGTGAGGTCAATTTAATACCACAGTCTGCCCCTCTGCTCCATCTCCTAATGCCCTTCCTCGGCTCCACTCTTTTCTTAACACATACTACCCTCTTTCACATGAGATCATTTATTTATCTTTACACCTACTGTCATCTCCCCAATCTAAAACCCAAATTCTAGAGGGCAGGAATTTCACTTCTGTTATATTCTCACATATTCCCAAATACCTAAGCGGGTATCAAGAAATACTGGAAGAATACTGAAAGAGAAAGAACCTGCTTTTAGTTCCACGCCTGCCAGAGGAAAAGCGGCCACACTGCCATCTTCGGGAAGGGCAGAGGTCAATAGGGCAAGTAACATAAAATACTGCATGAAGCAAAACGTAAGAATGAAGAAAAAGCAAAAGGATCAACACCACATCATCACGTGTCTATGACTTCATCTGCTCCGAATGCCTGCCAGGAACATCCGACAGGATGCAGCAGTGACAAGGGCACGGCCAAGGCTAGGGAGAGGCACGGGGAACGGAGGAGGGAAGAGCAGGCCATGTTCTCACACCACAGAGCCAGCAGAAACCCTCGGGCTACAAACCTGGACAAACCCCACTGCCTCCTGAGGGCCCTGTAGATTTCTCCCAGGGTGTCCTTCCAACACACAACCCTGGCACTGCCACCAAATAGCTCTGTGACCTGGGGAGAGGTATTTAACCTTTCTGTGCTTGGTTTCTCCAGCTATGAAATAGAAAAAGCGTTGATTGATGTGGAGTAAATGAGTTCATACTTGAGCCTGGCACTCAGTGGTGCTGTGTGGGTACTAAATTACACCTCAGATTGGTCCTCTTACAGGCGGCCACCCCAGACCTCCTGGAGATGCAGTTCCCTGTATGAAAGCCAAACCTTAAAGATCAAAGAAAAGCAAATGAAATCAAAGTTTACAGTCACTACAGTAATAGTTCTACACCCCTGGTTCCCAGGAACACGTGGCCACATCTGGAGACATCTCTGGCATCACAACTACAAACATGGAGATATGTGCTGGCACCTAGTGGGAGGGGCCCTGGGATGCCGTTCGACAACCTACAGTGCAAGGAAACTCCCCACAACAAACAACTGCCAGGCCCACAACATCAGCAGTGCTGAGCTTGAGAAACCCTGAACAATAGCAACCACTGTCCACAAAGTATCATTGTCCCTGTCAAACTGTGGAGCCTGATTCAGGCTTTGGAAACTCAGTAACTACCAACAGGCAGGCAACAGCTGTCTTGCCGTCCTGACACTCCCCCTCTTACACACAGGATCCTGTACAGGAAGTGGCCCAGCAGGGACTGGACCAGGTGGCAGAGAGAGATTGGCCTGGAGGGGACTTACGTGCCCTGCGGGCAATATCCCTCAGTGGTGGGGACAGAGGAGCAGTAGGTAGCTCACAAGTCAGGCATCTCATTCTGTCCCCAGGAAACCTCTCCTCAGCTGCTTACTGATTACAGCAGGCCTCAGGAAGACACGGGGCTCTCCTAACTCCACAGCCTGTGCAAGCTTTTTAAATTTAAGCCTATGAGTGAGACGCTAGGTGACAGTTCTCAGGTTTTTTAAGTCCAGCCCTGATGAATCACTGCCATCTACATTTCAGCAGACTACAAAATCCAATCTGCATAAAGTGACACACGCTCACAGGGCCAGGAACACTGCATGACGAAATGCAAAAGTGCCAAATGTTCCACAGCGCAGGAGTGGCTGGCTAAAAGAAGTTTCACAGAACCACCTGCCTAGGGCCAGGGAAAAACTGGGGTTTGGGATTAACAACAGGAAGGGAGTGGTTGTTTCACTAGGGAACGACTTACTAGCACCTTAGGCCATGTTTCTTTATTTCCTAGAAACAAAAACGTCTAAAAAGGAGAAAGTCCAAACTGCCAGATAAACTAAAGACACACATTCCTGACACTTTCACCCCTAGGGTTAATCCTTAAGATCACTCATATGATCAGAGGTCTAGCAAACCTCACACTGATTAAGAATGCAAGGTCAAGCTCTGGCTCTGAGGTCAATAGGTCACTGTTGACTGATGGCCTTGTTTCAGTGGGATTCTCAATGGAGAAAACTCACTGTCTGGCAGAGCCTATCCCGGAACCCATGCAAGAGCTTGTTTGTGGAAGTGCCAAAAGGTCCGTCCTACGGAACCCCACCAACAAGACAATCTAGAGGCAAAAGCCCAAGACTACAATAGTAGAATGAGAATTCTAATACCAAAATCGAACCAAAGTCTTACTCAAGGGGAAAAGTTGTCTTTCGGGCCACGTGAGACCTGGCCAACACCTGGTGCAAGTGAAGTGGTCCACACATAGGAGTCACCCTCAAAACATTCAACAACTACTATGTAAGAGGCCTCTGAAGTGACAGGTTTCAACACTTTAGTTGTTGGCTATGGGAAAGGAATCCCAAGGGAAGGCCTATGCAGTGAGGAGCAGGGAAGAGGGTGCTGGGGGTGAAGAGAGGTAAATTTATTCCACAACCAGAATAGAAGTGTTCACTATTGAAATCTGCATGGCATGTTTCCATCTGGACATTCGCCCTGGCCCTATGTCTCAGCCTCATCTGTCCAAACAGAGCAGCCAGACAGCTTCATGGGAGCCTCAGAGAGCCAGGCAAAGCCTGTGAACAAACAAAGGGGGAGTGGGCTTTATCATTTCTGGATGCCTTCTTCTGCACATATCTGAAAGGCAAGCTAGTAGACTTTATAGGCTTTCCCAGGAATAACCTGCCTCCTTCCTGGGATATCATCCAGAGTAAACTCCTGTCTGTGCTTAGCTGGTCTCACCAGCTACCTCCACTGCCTTCCACAAGCCAATTGTCTGTTCATTTGCTACAAGTTAGGGAGGTAAAGATTCCCTTCTTTCACAAAGAAATGAACAAACACACATATGTCCTTTTCTTCCCCTCAAATCATTTTTTGACTGCCTCTCAAAGATTCCTTCCTCTGACCCAAACAGGAGGACTACTGTTCACCAAGAGTTAGGGTGAACGGTCTGAAGCAAAGGAAAATGAAGAAAGCCTAAGACACAAAGGAAGGATGAGTTCAAAGGACTAAGAAACCGTAGCCTCCACCAGAATCAGTCTAGCACAGCTAGATGGAGGCCAATCACCACCATCTACTGCTTACAGGGGTCACAACAGAAGGTCCCGGGCAAAGATGCAGAAAAACTAAGAACTAAATTCTAACTCACATAAAAGGATCAGACTGACTGGCCTGAGAGAGACTGGAAAAAAAATCCCAAGAGTAAGGCCCCCGGGCACTCCTCCAACTCAGCACTGAGGTGACTCCTGAGTTTCACCCTTCAGGAGAAGATCAGACAGGCCCATAAAACAAAATGAGACTAAATGGGCACACCAGCCCAGGGGTAAGGATGAGAAGGCAGGAGGGGGCAGGAAAACCAGCAGTGGGGAACCCAAGGTCAAGAAGGGGAGGGTACTGCAAGTTACAGGGTTGGGAACCAATGTCACAAACTAGTATACGTGTTGTTTAATGAGAAACTAACTTGCTCTGCAAACGTTCACCTAAACCATAATTTAAAAAAATAATAATTGGAAAAAAAAAAAAGAAGAGGGGTGAACGTTACAGAAGGCCTGAAGCCTCGACGAAAACTTTAACAAAACCTCTTCCTTCCCCACCTTTGAACCACCCACCAAGGTATGACAGAGCAAGCTGACCCCATTCTGGGCACAGCAGCTTCTTTCTGGTTTTTTGCTAAAGGGTTAAGAGAAGTCCTCATTATTTTTCTACTGTTTATCAGTCACAATCTGTTTCCATTATGTCTGGGCCCAACATAACTTCAGAAATAGGGAAACTTTATTTTCTTTCAAGAAAAGAGTTTATATCACGGTGCCATTTGTCAGATTCCGGGGCTACAACACAGTTGGTGATTTTTTTCCCCCACTGCCTCCCCTGTGCCCCCCATCTCAGCTTCAGACTCTCATTTCAAATGGAATTTCTTTAAACTCCAAACTGATTGGCAGGGGCTAGCCTGGGTTCCACCTTCCTATCCCACAGCACAGGTCATGTGACGTGTTCAGGCTCAACCTCAGACCACATAGGCTTACAGTAATGACTGCTATCCCCTTCACGGCAGGACAGAGAGCTGAAGGAGTCCAGAAGACTAGAGCAGGGGGAGAAAGCCGGGCCTGCCCTTCCTATCACAGGTGCCACTGGGGAGATGTCTACCGTAACACTTCCAACTCTTTCCCCAGCCAACCAAGGTCACATACATCCTTCTCCTACATTCATGCTTGTTGCTCACTGAAGAGAACCCACTCGTACACCACACCTGGGCACAAAACAGATTGCACAGTGTCTGGATGATTCAGAGAGTCCATCCTCAACAGGAGACAAGGTTCACAGTAAGTATAATCCCCAAGTGAACCACTGAAATCACCCCTGGACATACGGATATGGGATAACAAAAAGAGGCATTAGCAATTGTCCAAGATCAAGAAAACATTTAAGAAACCTGGCTCACTATATTCTCAAGGGGACATTTAGGCTTTTTTTCTCTTTTTCCCCCTTCTTTTTCATTTGGTTAGTTGATTTTATCAGTGTTGCTGTTTTGAGACACCAGTTACGCAGCGCCTCCTATTTGTCAGCACCTTTCATAGGCATTTATTTCTCAAAAAAAGACCACAACACAAGAACAATTACCCCTGCAGTAAAGGTGAGGAAACTGAGCTCAGAGAGCCCAATAAATTAATAAACACCATTAAGGTAAAAGACGTAGAAACCTAGGTCTCACTCTGCGCACTGCAAATGTATTTCTACCATTTATCTCCACTGGATGTCTATACGCAGCTCCACAAGTATAACCAGTTCCCCACGAACCTGCACTCCAGCTTATTCAAAGCCTCTACAATTTAGGCCCCAATCTCTTTCCAGTTTTACACCCTGTTGTCTCCCTACACATATATGACATTCCAGCCCCTTGATGTTCCAAAATGAGTCCCATCCTTTCCTCCTCACAATGCTTCCTTACAAGATTATGCCCCAAGTATTCCTCCAGAAGTCTGAGAGCAAGGCCTTCAGGACCTGGGACTGTGGCCAGTTTGGCGGAGGAAGGCTGGTGTCACCCGCGAAAGTGTACCTGCAGCTGCTTGGGCCCTTGGTCAGTTCCTTCAGCTAACACTTTTCTTAACCTCCCAAGAATATGCATAGCAGAGGCAAAGAATCTTAAGTTTGACACACTGCATCAAAAGCACCATTTGGGTAGAGATCATCCTTCAGATACTGGAATGTCCTTCCTTTTCTACCCTAAACAGCCTCACTTCACCCAGAGGCAGTTTCATTTCAACATAAATCCCTCTCTTCTTTGGATCCATCCACTGCTAACATACTAAAGCCCAGGGGAGACTTAACATGATTAAAATTTTAAAGCATTCAAGAAGCTCAAAGGAAAAGCATCGCTGGAGTGCAAATCATCAATTTAGGGGGAAAGAGCAAAATATGGGGGGAGGACTGGATAAATGTAAATGAAATGCAGTTTTAAATAAAAGCATGTATAAATTGATCCAGAACATTTACTCCCCTTGAACCTCAATGTCAAGTGTCCTGAGCAAGGGAGCAGACTTCAGAGGACTGTTGACACTCACTGCTGTCTAGTTGACAAAATCTACAATCTGAGGTAAAATGACTCTTCTGGATTTGCCAAGTGGAGAATAACAGTTCTGTGATGAGTCAGTTAACAGGCAGGGCACACACAATGACAAGCCCAGGCTGGGCTGCTGAAGCAGCAGAAATGCTAGTCAAGCTCCTAGCAGACAATCCCCCAAAGCCTACTATTGAAGTCTGGTACCCCTGAAAAACATCCAGAGGCAGAGAATTAGAGCCCTAACTCGTTACAGTACGAAACAAGAAGTGTAAGTCCACATTTATATAAAGACACTAGCTACTATTTAAACTCCGCCTTTGCATGCATACACATTATCTTTCTATACCCATACTTTACAAGCTGAACCAACCACATATTTCGTTTAACCACAGAGATGAACTAAATTTGTGGAGATTTTCCAGTCCCCAACTCCAAGAAAACAATCCAGGAAGGAGGCTACAGAGTTTTCCTAAAGATTACGATAATCACGACAGCAGGGTTTTATTCACCCCCTCCAGGAATGTCTTACAGCTTCTCTCCCTTTATACCAAGAGCTGCTACACTAAGTTAATGAGTCTTCTACAGCCATGTGAAACACTACTGCACTTGCACACCTCTTCCTCAATCCACAAATCTCTAAACCATTCTAAAGGCTAAGATTAAACTTTATGGTTAGTTGACAGAAAGACCAGAACAGCCCCAATCACCTATCCATATGTAATTGTTCATTTACCCCAATTTTTTCTACATGGTCTCTGTATCTTCCTACGGTAACCGGACCACATCACAAGCAGTTCTTGGATTCGTTTGAATCACACTTCTGAAGTAACATGGCAGATGCCTCAAAAATACACACCAGCTGAATTCTCCCGGTGAAATCTCAGAGAAACCAGCCTCTCCAATGCAGGACTATTTCTGTTTCTGATCACATATACGGTACTAATGCAAGTGGCAAACCAAGGAAAGAGAAAGACCAAGTATGGCTTATTTGTTCGGTTTTCTTTTGCATGTTAAACAGAAAGCTTCTCCAGATCCCACCAGCATACCAATCTACGCAGACCTGCCAAAGCAGAGTTTACCGGGAAAGACTTTCTTTAAAAAAAAAAAAAAATTCCCATTAAACATGATCATAGTCTTCAATAGACTCTCCTGCGTCACTGGCCTGCACTGCCCTTTACCATGGGATTTAACAATAAGGGCACTTCATGTAAATATACAATGTCTTCCCTGCATTAGAAAGGAAGGAAAATTAAAAATTAAAAAAAAAGCTAGTGTACAATACCAACTCAGATGCAAGCTAGGATAATTGTGCTCTTGAAATGACTGTTTTCACTTCTGCCCCTCCAGGTAAAGAAAGCCCATGAAAATTATCATGAATCTGTGCCATCTAATACCTTTCACTGGAAAGAAAGAGATCAAGCAAGCAAGGAAACCTTAAGCAGCAGAAGCTCAGTGTTAACATTCATGGGTCTGACTGACTTCAGGGTTACAACCTGCTAATCTACAATTATTTCTGTTTGGCTTGTTCCAGAATACCATTCCCTTGTTCTAAACCAGCCGGCAATTCAAGCGCGCCGTGGTCCACATCCTCTAACTCAAAATTTCCTGGGTGTGCTGTGACAAGGAAAGTCACAGTAATGAGGGTTACAGGATTTGGGGGAAGACAGCACTGATTCCAAAGCCGATGAGCAATTAAAAATCAACAAGCATCACCAGTGGAGACGTGCACGAGCCCAGAGCCGGACACACCTCCTTCTCTGCCGGTGCCTGGCCGCAGGACCGGCCGCTGAGGCTCCTGGGCGCACCATTTCTCCCAACCCCAAAGTCGGGAACTGATGAGAAGAGGCAGAGTAGTTCACACAATGCCCATGGCGCAACCACTTGCCCCTGGAGCTTTCTGAAAACACACGCCGAGATAGGAGACCCACCTGCAGCGCTGCGGGATGAAACGCGGCTGGGGGAAAGTCTGCAGCCGGCCTCTGGCGGCCAGCCGTGGGATGGAGCCCTGGGTGTCAAGTTAGCAGGGGGTAATGCTGAGGCTTGCGAGAATAACGGCGTCTGGCCCTGGCCGAGGGCTAAGTGTCCGTGACAGGCCTCACTAGGGGGACAACGGCACTGAGGCGCCCCGCTTACAACACGCCAGGGTGTTTATTTTACTTGGCGTCAGCTGGACTGTCCCCTCGACAGGACAGGACAGAGAGGGTGCAGAGACCCAGACCTCTCTCTTGGGAAAGGAAGTGAGAATTTGCTGCCGCTGGTAAGAGAGGCTGAAAAGAAACTCAGACTTCTCTCTATATCTACTTGACACGTTGGAAGGCGACCTCCTCCCCTTCCTCTCCCTGACCCCGACATGGCCCACTGAGGGGATGGGGCGCCGGTAAACCGCCAGAATTAACTTCTGTTGTGGGGGCGCAGAGCGGAGAGGGACGTTATCCTGGACATCGGGAGAAAACTCGGCACTCATCGCTCCCCTGAGCTTGCGATGGCCCTGTAGACCCTCCGAGAGCCCCCGCCTGGCTGGACAGGGGCCGAGCGCGCCCCATACCCAGGAAACTCAGGCTCAGACCCCGCAGCGAACGGGGGGCGGACGACCGCAAGACTTTCTCCAGGAGAAGAGTGAGGAGCCGGCGGACATCCTGCCCGCATGCCCCGCAGCCACCCCAAGGGCTTTGCGGAGGCTGAGAGGGAGCGCCAGGAGCTCCCAAGCTCGCAGGGAGGAGGAGCCGGCGCACAAGGGCAGCGTCCGGAAGGGGCCCAGGGAGAGCTCCAGCCAGCGCCGAACCTCGGCGAGCGCGAGGGGCCGGGCCGCACTCACCTTCCTGCCGGCGCCAGGGCCCCCGGCCAGCGCGGAGCCGCCTCCCGAGTACATGTAGTAGGCGATGCCCAGCACCCAGAGGAACGCGAAGCAGAGCAGCATCCGCGAGCGCCGCCGCATTCTCCCGACCGCCGCGGGCTCGGCCGCCGGCTGCTCCAAGTACTGCCCGAGCGGCCGCCAGGACCCAGCGGCGCGAGCCGGAGGGCGGGGGCGCGGGGCGGGGCGGCAGCGGCTCCTCCTCCGGCCGCTCGGCTCAGCACCAGCGGCCGGCGCAGACGCGGCCCGTCACTCGCGGCGCCGGGCGCCAAGCTCCTCCCCAGGCCGGCGGCCGCACCGCCCGAGCAGGAAGCAACCGGCATCGGAGGCGGTGAGCCGGGTCAGGGAACAAAGGGCGACCAATCCGCGGAGAAGGTGGGGGCTGGCGCTCTGGGCCAGGAGGCGGGGCGAGCCGCGTCTCCATAGCGGCAGCACGCTGGGCCTCTGCCAGAAAGGCCTCCTTGCTCGCCCCTCCCGCCCCGCTCGCCCCGCGCGCCCCACCCCGCCCCACTTGCCTCGCCCCGCCTACGGGCTCCTCCCCTCTGGACCGCCCACTCCCCTGTCTTTCCTAGCCGGCCTCCACACCGCCTGCAGCCCCACTTGAGTGACAGGTGGCTCTCCTGGGACACAGAGGGGCGCGTGCAGGTACTCACACAAGCGCATAGGGGGGCAGTCGCAGTCACATTCATGGTGGCACTGATGCTTCGGCACTTCCCTGCTGAGACTGGTCATGCATGTCTTAGTCTTGAGTCTTTGAGACTCCAGACCTTTAAAAAGCTTCCTCTTAGGGGCTGAATGTCTTGAGTTTTTTGATGGTGCAATCACAACTACCATCCTGCTGGGGCTTACAGTCTTCTTCCTATCTTGCAGGAAAATATTCCCCATCTCCGTGTGTTGATTTTTTTGTTTGTTTGTTTATTTGCCTTGGGGCAGAGGTGAGACATAGAGCTAGAAACTGAGAAGGTAATTTTCAAAGGAATGTTTTCAGGGAATGAGCAGAGCTCATAATAGGGTTTGTTTTGTTTTTTTTAAAATGAACATATACTGAGGAAGAATTAACCTCAATATATAGGAAAGCATTCTTTCTCTTTCAGAGATTGCTTTCTTAGAAGAAACAAGAGTTAGCACAATAAGCATGTTTAAAGATGCAGGAAAACTGTTCTATCTGACAGACTCTATCTAACCTTGAAAATGCCTTTGTGACATGAAAAATTTCTAGTATTCCTAAGAAGGAAATAAATGTTACTTGGCATATGATATTATAAAAGTGATTTTAGTAGCATCCCAGTCTAAAGGATAATGGCAACTGCCTGAATCCAAATCCACAAACATCCTCAACAACAACAAAAAGCTTTCAGCACTGCTAGGAAAGAGAATGCTGTGAAGTGAACTTCAGATTACCTCTTAAGAAACCAAAACCGAAACCTAATGCTGTCCAGTTGATTCCTACTCATAACAACCTTATAGGACAGGGTAGAACTGCTCCATAGAGTTTCCAAAGAGCCTGGAGGACCCTAACTGCCAACCTTAGCAGGCCTAGCACTTAATCACTATACCACCAGGGTTTCCTACTTCTTAAGTAGAAAAGGAAAAATTATATTTCCATAGTTTCCTACACTGCTACTAAAGACTTAAAGGAAACAGACTTAACCATCACTGGGAAGAGAAAGGGATCACTGGTGGCACAGTGGTTGAGAGCTTGGCTGCCAACCAAAAGGTCTGCTGTTCATCAGCTGCTCCTTTGAAATCCTGTGGGGCAATGCTGTTCTGTCCACAGGGGTCACTATGAATCTGAATCAACTGAAAGGCAACAGGTTTGGTTTACAAAGAGAAAGTCCAACACTAAGAACTAAAAACAAAATGCAGGTCTATTCCCTGGACAGATGGAAGAGGTTTCAAGAGAATGAGATGTGGTTAATAGCCTCACAGAAACCTTGCTTCTGGGGAGGGAAAATCAGATAAATAGAGAAGATAATGCTCACTAGAATCGTGGAAGTAAAAGAGAAAAGAGAAGAAAGAGCCTGCAGAAATACGGAGCTGACTCAACAGCACCTGAAAACAATAACATTGGTTATTAAAAACTGCACTTGTCTAGACAGATAAAAGTGTATCTTCTTGAACAAACTAATCTGCCCTTGAAAATTACCTTCCCAGCTTCTAAGGCCCACAGTTGTGCCAAAAGAAAAAAATAAGCAGAGAATCCTGCCCTCAAAAAGCTTACTGACAGAAAAGTCAAGTTAACTGCACAGAGAGCTACTGAAAAAGGAAGATAGAAAGTTAATTACATCTCTGCTGAAGAAAAAGTAAATCATAACATGGCAGTAGTGAAAATTTTCTGCTGCTCCAAGAAAAAATATTGAAACAGAAGGAAATTTTAACACCACATATCCAACTAAATGAATTATCATGAAGTATATATTTGGAATATAGATAGATATAGAGATACCTCACACTCATACTCACACAGACGCATACACATATATAGCTAGAATCCAATGAGAAATGTAAAAACTAAGAGAAGCTAGGAAAAATATAAAGAAATGAAGTAAGAGTTGATCAAATTCAGAAAAGAAATTGAACATGTAAACAAGATCACCTCAGAAACTAAGAATAGTTATAAGGTACCAAAGGGAGAATACATTCCAATGAAAATGTATAGAAGAATATTGAACTGCAAACACACAGAGACAGAAAAAAAAGAAAAGAAAAACCCTAGAAATTGAAAATAAGATAAAGAAGTGGAAAATTTCAGAGAGAAGTGATTGAAATGCAAATCAGGAAAGAAGTACCAAAAAATATGTAACTGGAGTCTGTAAAGGGAATACCAAACTATGGAAGTGAATTAATATTAAAACTGTATTTCCAGAAAATAATCCAGAAATAAGAGACAATATAGATCTCTATATCAAAAGTATCTTTCAGACTGGGGTTAATCAACTCCAAAATATATTTTAGTAAAAGATTATTCACTAGATTTTTAAAGGCAAAAGGTTCAACTTACTCACAAGGGTAAAAATATAGACTGACACCAGACTTCTTAAGAGCAACATACAGAACAATGCAACAGTGGGATAAGATTTACAAAAGACAAAATTGAGGAAAGAAAAGTACTGGCCAAGGATTTGAAATCTGGTCAATCTGTTCTCCAAGTACCAAGGCTATAGAAAACAGATGCAAACTGTGTACAAAAATTCAGAGTACACTATACATCCAGACTTTTTTCTATATCACTAATAGTGATTCTGATTCCCTGATCAAATTCTGATAAAACAGATACATCTTACTTGAGAGGTGATGTTTTTAGCTATAAATTGTCCTTCATTGTTCTCTGTAAGAGATTAAAAGACTTGGAGTAAAGTAATCTCCATGAGAGTAATCACTATAAGAGATTAAAAGACTTGGAGTAAATACTTACAAAAAGGGACTGTCTCTGGTGTATCTTAGAGAAAACTTTTCCTTCAACCAAGAGATAAGCAATAAAACCCACAAAAGGAGAATATTTACATTACTTAATTGGTAGGATAGTAACATGTACACATTACACCTCCTAACAGAACAGATGCACTAAGAAACAATTGAAGAAGAGAAAGAAAAGGGAACATAACAAAACATGGACAGACAAGATATTAAAAGGTTAAAGAAAGATGAAAAGAATTAAGGCAGTATAAAAGACATAAGTAAAAGTTTAACTACTACAACAAAACATAGATATTCCAAAATACTAGATTTTTTAAAATAGAAAATAATATACATCAAATAGAGATAGCAACACAGTAACTATTTTTTTCTCTAAGAGTAGGAGCTGTAATCCTAACAAAGGGCCAAGTAGAGTAGACCAAAGACTATTAAGTGAGCCCATTGTTTTTGACTCATAGGGAACCTACAGAACAGAGTAGAACTGCCCCATCTGGTTTCCAAGGAGCAGCTGGTAGGTTTAAATTGCCAACTTTTTGGTTAGCAACCAAGCTTTTAACCATTGTGCCACCAGGGCTCCAAAGGAAACAGTGAAGGGCAGTTTATAGCTAAAAACCTCACCTCTCAATGAAGATGTATCTGTTTTATCAGAATTTGATCAGGGAATCAGAACCACTACTAGTGATATAGAATAAAGGTTGCATTACAGGGATTCGATCATATTCCATGTGGAAGCTGGTAAGAAACCTCATTGAGGTCTTCTTTCAGTGTGCCTCGCAGTAGCCCTGAAGCCAATATCAGTTGTTAGGCCTGGAAGTTAGCAGAAAAGTTGAGTATAAAACGGGAAAGTACAAGGACAAAGTAGAACTACAAGGACAAAATAGGATGTATTAGGAAAAACTGACACCCATGTGTGCAAACAGTTCAACAATGCAGTGAGCAACAGCATAGGCTGGTAGCCGTCACAGGCCTGCACAGCCGCCTGGCCCATAACACTGTCAAATTTTGATCTACACAGTGAAATTTTACTTGAATCCACAATCAGCATCCATGGACACAACAGTCAAGAAATCAAGCAACACAGTATATCAGGCAAATATGCTGCAAAAGATCTCTTTAAAGTGCTAAACAGCAGAGGTACCTCCTTGAAGACTAAGCTGTGCCCGACCCAAGCCTTGATGTTTTCAGTCACTTCGTATGCTTGTGAAAGCTGGACAATGAATAAGAAAGACCAAAGAAGAATTAGGGCAGTAGCACGGAATATGGGAATACAACATGAACTGCCAGAGGGATGAACAAATCTGTCTTGAAAGAAGTACACCCTGAAAGTTCCTTAGAAGTAAGGACAGCAAGGTTACGTCTCACACAGCGTGTACATCCACCAGCCTCAGTCATCTTTGGGTAAGTTCTGTCTCCCCTTTTCTTGCTTGCTCGTTTCTATGTCTATTCTGGTCTTTTTATAATTCAGAGATGATTAGGGTTAGGGCACAACCTACATTGATATGGCCTCAATAATATAACAAAGAAAATCATGTTTTTAAGTAGGATTACATTCACAGATACAGTGATTTGGATTCCAGCACATGATGGAATCCAGAACATAAGGGGGATACTGAAAAACAAAGTTGTGGCTTAACTAATTTGATGCAGCATACAGCTACCACAGTCAACCTACCTACATTTTCCAAAGGCACATCCATTAAAAAAAAAATTGTTTTGATAAGTTAGATCTTATCAAAAGTAAAAATTTTCTGCTATTTGAAAGGTGATGCTCTAAGAGATTTAAAGACTTGGAGTAAATACTTACAAAAAAGGTCTTCCGATAAAGATGCCCTATTTTTTGACAGCTCACAGCAGCTGTATTTGTGAAGCTATAGCAGCCATATTTATCATGTTTTTTTTTATTGGTCTTGACAAATAGCCATGAAAAGTTACACAATTCTACAACATGTATAAATTATTAAAGTTTATTATCGAACTGGAGTCTCTGTGAGTTGGAATTGACTTGACGGCTGTGGATTTGGTATTGGTTTACATCTGACTTGTATCTAGAATATAAAAATAACTTAGAAATGATTCACAAGAAGACTGCCAAATTTTTAACAGAAAAAGAATGTTTTTGGAAACAAAAAAAACACCTTACAAAAGAAGATATACAAATGGCCATTAAGTACATGAAAAGAACTCAATATCATTAGTAATCCAACAAATAGAAATTAAAATCACCACGAGATACTGCTGCATACCCACTTCAAGCCAAACTAAACTGTTGCTATCCAGTCAATTCTGACTCATAGTGGCCCTGCTGGACAGAGAATAACTGCTTTATAGTGTCTCCAAGGTTAGCTGGTAGATTCCAACTGCCCAACTCTTGGTTTAGCAGTCAATCTCTTGACCACTGCAAAAAATAAATAAATATGTAAATAGATCCGTTGCTGTCAAGTTGATTCCGACACATAGCAACCCTACAGTCCAGAGCAGAACTGCCCTGATAGAGTTTCCAAGAAACACCTGGTAGATTTGAACTGCTACCCTTTTGAATGGCAGCCATAGCACTTAAACCCCAAACCACCAGGTATCCAAAATAGAATGGCTAAAATTAAGAGAACTGACCATAGCAAGCATTGACAAGAATTTAGAGCAACTGAAATTCTCACATAGAGCTAGTAGGAATGCAAGATGGTACAATCTACTTCAAAAAGTTTTGGCCGATTCTTATAAAAAGTTTAAACATAAAATTACCAGACAATCCAGCATGCTTACCTTAGAAACAAAAATGCAAGTCTGTGTAAGGACTTGTACACAAATGTTCTTGTGGTATTTTTTGGAATAGCCCCAAATGGAAATAGTCCAAATGTCCATCAACACTATCATAACAAACTGTCATATATTCATATAATAGAATGCTACTTACCATAAAAGGGAAGAATATAATAATATAGATGCCTCTCAAAAGTGTTGCCTAGATCTAAAAAAACCAGACACAAAAGAGCGCATTTTATAGATTCTGTTTATGGGAAATTGTAGAAAATCTAATCTATTGTGATACAAAGATCAGTTGCTGCCTCAGGCCATGACTGTTAGGGTGGACAGTCAGTTTCAGGTCAGAGACAGGGTAGAAAGGAACTTTTGGAGATGATGGGGAGTTATATGTATTTGTATTGTGTGGGTCTTTATACACATATGGAAATTTGTTAACACTCACCAAAATATACACTGAAAATGTTGTATGTAAATTATACCTTTAAAATGTTGATTAGAATAGTTCAGGATTAAAAAATCAGGCTGCAATAAAATTAGTAATTAATTTTTAAAAAGAAGACAATCCACAGACTTGCAGAAAATATTTGCAAAGCATATATTTGACAAAATACTTGTATCTAAAATTTACAGAGAACTCTTAAAACTTGACAATAAGAGAATAAACAACCCAATTAAAAAGCAGGCAGACTATCTGAACAGACATCTCACTAAAAAAGGTAGAGAGATGGCAAATAAGCATATTAAGAGGTGCTCAATATCATATGTCATTAGGAATTTGAAAGTTAAAACAGTGTGATGTGGTTACAGACCTATTGTTGTCAGTTGCTATGCATTGGCTTTGAGGCGGGGTGACCTATCTACAACAGAAGGAAAAGTTGTCCAGTTCTGTGCCGTCCTCATGGTTGTCGTCACTGTCCTTGACTTTTGCCTTAGCTAGCTAGTAATCCAGCACTGTATATGACAATATTCTGTAATGATCCATAGGATTTTTACTGACTAATTTTTTGGAGAAGATTGCCAAGCCTTCTTCCTAGCCTGACTGTGTCTCTAAGCTCTACTGAAACTTGTCTACCACTGGTGACCTTGATGGTATTTGAAATACTGGTGGCAAAAGTTTCAGCACTGTAGCAACATGCGAGCCATAACAGTATGACAAACTGACAAACAGGTATTGGACATACCTACTACAATGGCTAAAATCCCAAACTGACAAGGTCAAGTGCTGATGAGGGTATAGAACCATAGCTGTCTATTGCTGGTAGGAATACAGACTCACACAGCCACTTTGGAAGATAGTTTGGTAGTTTTTTACAAAACTAAATAGAATCTTTGCCATAAAGCCCAGTGTCATGGATTGAATTGTGTCCCCCCCTCCCCACCAAAATATGTATAGCCATGTGGCTGGGCCATGATTCCGAGTATCTTGTGACCTCCTCCATTTTGTGGTTTTCCTATGCTGTATGTTAAAGGACTAGGGTGGGGCTGTAGATTCCTTCATAGGGTCACCTCCCTGCTCTACTATAAAGGGAGTTTTCTGGGAGTGTGGCTTGCCCCACGCTTAATCCTTTCGTCCTGCAAGAGATAAAAGGACAGAGAAGCAGGCAGAGAATTGGGAACCTGGAACCATCAAGAAAGCATCACCAGGAGAAGAGAGCTTCAGACCCGAGATTCCTGAGCCGAGATGCTCCCTGGACAAAGACTGATGCAATACTGGACTTTCCTCCAGAGCTGACAAGGGGGAAAACATTCCCCTGGAGCGGACTTCCTGAATTTGAACTTGTAGCCTATTGTACTGTGTAAGAATAAATCTTCCTTTGTTAAAGCCATCCACTCTGTGGTATTTCTGTTTAGAGCAGCACTAGCTGACTGAAACACCCAGCAATTGTGCTCATTGGTATGTACCCTGTTGAAATGAGACACAAGTGACTCCATTTTCCAGGAAGGGTGCAGTGAAAATTCAAGGTATTAAGGTAGAAAGACCCAGGAAACAACTTAATAACAGAAAATACCATAGAGTTAATCTCACCTTTGTCTTACAAAACATCTGTCTGTCACGAGACAAACCCTGGAGACAGCCTTAAAAACGACCCCTAGACCTTGACCACAATCTACTAAAAACATTTACTAACGACCACATTTTACAACTAACAGGAATTCCAGGTGGCCTCAACCAATCAATGCAAAGGTCAGCTCCCCCTCCCTGCTTTGCGGTTTCATGGTTTAAATGCTACACGCTGGGGAAACTGGGGTTCACCTCCTTACTCTGTGTAGTTTGGAGTGCATCCCTGGTGCACCAGTCTTTTTCCTATTGGGCATATTTTTTAATAAAATTTAACCTTTAAAGAAATTCTGGGTCGTGTCTTGAAATCCGAACCCCAACACCCAACTAATGTGAAAACATGTTCCCACAAAATCCTGTAACATGAATGTTCATAGAAATTTCACTTATAACTACTGAAAATTGGAAGCAACCAAGATTTCTTTTGATAGATGAATTTATACACAAACTGTAGTACATCCATACAGTGAAAAATTATTCTGTGATATAAAGAAAAGAGGTAACAGATCATGAAAGGATATGGAGACCCTAAATGCATATTGCTAAGTGAAGGGTGGTCTCAAAGTCAAGAGAGATAAACTCAAGGTTGTGCTGTGGCTCTCATAGACTTCTTTTAATTTTCTTCAACTTCAGTTTTAACTTTCATAGAAGCAATTGATGGTTTGTTTCCCAGTAAGCCCCTGGCCTTACTGTGACTAATGATACTGAGCTTTTCCACAGACTGTTCCCACAGATTTAGTCAGTTTGATTTCAGAGTATTCTACCTGTTGATGTCCATGTGTGTAATCATAGTTTTCTACTGTTGCAAAAAGGTATGTGTAACAGAGGAGTTTAGAAACTGACAAAACACCAAGTGAAATGTTTCAACAAATGGACGCAACACTGGAAGTGCTCGCTTGTCTGTGCCAAGAAATCTGGAAGACAATTACCTGATCAACTGACTAGAAGAGATCTGTATTTGTACCCATTCCAAAGAAAGTTGATCAAACAGAAAGAAGAAATTACCCAACATCACTAAGACCACACATAAATAAAATTTTGCTGAAGATAATTCAAAGGCGGTTGCAGCAGTGCCCTGATGGAGACATAAGTGAGACTAACGACATAAGTGGTCATTAGTAAATGTTTTTAGTAGATTGTGGTCAAGGTCTAGGGGTCATTTTTAAGGCTGTCTCCAGGGTTTGTCTCGTGACAGACAGATGTTTTGTAAGACAAAGGT
This sequence comes from Heterohyrax brucei, assembly GCA_028571685.1. Classification (NCBI taxonomy): domain Eukaryota; kingdom Metazoa; phylum Chordata; class Mammalia; order Hyracoidea; family Procaviidae; genus Heterohyrax; species Heterohyrax brucei. The sequence goes on along the minus strand of CM053155.1, from coordinate 65,777,212 downwards.
GAGATTAACTCTATGGTATTTTCTGCTATTAAGTTGTTTCCTGGGTCTTTCTACCTTAATACCTTGAATTTTCACTGCGCCCTTCCTCGAAAATGGAGTCACTTATGTCTCCAGTGCCAGAGGAGATGGAATAAGGGAAATAATGGCAGAAAGCAGCAAATGCTAGAAAGATGTTTACCTGTGTTTTATAGACTATGCCAAGGCATTTGACTATGTGAACTATAACAAGTTATGAGTAACGTGGTGAAGAACGGAAATTCCAGAACACTCAGTTGTGTCATAAGAAACCTATACTTGAGGCAGTCTTTTGAAGAGAACAAAGAGATAATGAGTGGTTTAAAGGCAGGAAAGACGTGTCAGAGTTGTGTCATTTCACCATAGTTATTCAGTGTGTTTATTAAGCAAAAAAGACCATGGCCTCAGAACTGGAGAAAGATTCACTAGCATCCTGCAGTATCCGGGCAATAAAACCTTGCTTGCTGAAAGTAAGAGGACTTGAAGCACTTACTGATAAATGTCAAAGACCACAGCCTTCAGTATGGATTACATCCCCACCTAAAGAAAACAAAAATCCTTACAATTAGACCAATAACCAGCATTATGATAAATGGAGATAAGATTCAAGTTGCCAAATATTTCATTTTACTTGGATCCGCAATCAACACCCATGAAAGCGGCAGTCAAGAAATCAAATGGTGTATTGCAGTGGGTATAAAGCTGCTGCAAAAGATCTCTTCATGGTGTTAAGAAGCAAAGATGTTATTTTAAGGAAGAATGTACACCTGACCCAAGCCATGGTGTTTTCAATTGCTTCATATGCATGTGAAAGTTGGAATGAATAAGGAAGACTGAAAGGGAATTCATACCTTTGAATTTTGGGTAAAGGATATTGACTATACCATGGATTGCCAGAGGAATGAACAAATCTGTGTTGGAAGAAATATAGCCAGAGTACTCGTTAGAAGGAAGGACAGTGAGACTTTATCTCACGTACTTGATACATGTCATCAGTACAGACCAGTCTCTGAAGACAGACATCATGCTTGGTGAAACAGAGGGTCAGTGAAAAAGAGGGAAACTCTCCAGGAGACGGGTCGACAGAGTGGCTGCAACAATGGACTCAAGGATAGCAACGATTGTGGGCGTGGTATCAGACCGAGCAGTGTTTCATTCTGTCGTACACACAGTCTCATAGGCGAGTCGGAACTGACTTCATGGCACCTAACAACAACAACAAAGTACAAAAAAACCCGTCTGAAAAGGCCACCGCTCAAGATTCCAACTATATGACATTTTGAGAAAGGTAAAATTATAGAGACAGTGGAAGATCAGTGGCTGCTAGGGGATCAGGGAGAGAGAAAGGGCGACAAACAGGTGATTCCCAAGACATTTTAAGGACAGAGGAACTATTCAGTATGATATATGATGTTGGATACATGACTTTATGCGTTTGCCAAACCCATAGGTCTATACAACATACACAGCAAACCTTAATGTAAACTCTGTACTTCAGTTAACAGTCGTTGAACAGTATTTGTTCATCAGCTGTAGCAAATGTATGACACTAATGCAAGATATTAATCATAGAGGACACTTTGGGTGAGGGCGATGTACTTTCTGTTGAACGTTTCTCTACACCTAAAGCTGCTCACAAATAAATAGATTTTGTAATAAAATGATAAAAAATTGACTACTTTTAAAATTTACATTGAAAAACATATTAGCAAAGTCAAAAGACAAATCACAAACTGGAGGAAAATATTTGCACACACAATGTAGATAAGTAGGAACAAATGAGAATGTCTATTTTGTAAATTTAAAATTTTGAAGCATGTTTAGAAGCAAAAATGGGGGAAAAAGCTAAAAGTCAGTACTAACAGAAATGTAGGAACTCAGGTAAACCACAAGTAAATGACATAACCATTCTATAAGGGGACAAACAAAAGTGAAAGCACTGTGACTAACTTTTGAATAAAGTATTTGAGCTATATACAGTTGGAAACCCTGGTGATGTAGTGGTTAAGTGCCATAGCTGCTAACTAGAAGGGCAGCACTTCAAATCTGCCAAGCACCCCCTGGAAACTCTATGGGGGCAGTTCTACCCTGTCCTATAGGGTTGCTATGAGTCAAATTGACTTGACACCAGGGAGTTGAGTATACTCTCAGACTAGAAAATATACTGTTTTCTTTATTGCCACCCCCCGCCCCACCACTTATATTACAACTGTAGCAGTTATTTTATGGATCTATGCCTAGAAACCCTGGTGGTAAAGTGGTTAAGTGCTACAACTGCTAACCAAAATGTAGGCAGTTCAGATCTGCCAGAAGCTCCTTGGAAACTCTATGGGGGCAGTTTTACTCTGTCTATAGGGTCACTATGAGTCGGAGTCAACTCAATAGCAATGTGTTTCAGTATTATGGCCAAGAAGTCACAACTACAACCTGATCATGAATAAATATCAGGGGGGGAAAAAAAGAAAAGAAAGAAACTGAGAAACACTCCATGAAATAACTGGTTCCTAGTCTCTGAAACTGTTGCTATTAAGAAAGACAAAGAAAGGGCAAGGAACTGTTCCAGAACAAAGGACCTAAGGAGACAGGATAGCTAAAAGCAACACAAAATCCTGGACTGCATCCCACACTGGAGGGTCAAAAAATGCTATAGAGCATGTGACTGGACAATTAATAAAAATGGACTATGGACTATAGATCAGATTAACACTGTTATATCAGTGTTAAATTTTCTGATGTTGAAATTGTACTGCGGTTACATAGAAGAATGTTCTTGTTCCTAGGAATATGCAGTGAAGTGTTAAAGCGTAAGCAACGGTTGTGAACATGACCCAGGACCGTGTAGTGTTTTCTCCTGTTGTACACAGGGTAGCTATAATTGGAACTGACTCATTGGCACCTCGCAGCCACAAGAAGTTAAAGGGTAAATGGGAATCAAATCTCTATCAGAAGATTCAGGAAAAAGAACAATAAAACAAGTGTGGCAATGTATTATCAAAATGGCAAGTGTAGGTAAAAGACACATGAGAGTTCTCTGTATTGTTTTTGCAATTTTTCTGTAAGCTTGAAATTATTTTAAAAGAGAGAGAGAAAAAGAAAAGGTGATTTGCCTTTAAATGTTCTAACCAGCTGCTGTCATGTCAATGTTGACTCAAGGTGACTCCATGTTTGTCAGAGTAGAACTGTGCTCTCTGATGTTTTCAGTGGCTGATTTGTCACAAGTAGATGGTCAGGCCTTTCTTCCAAAGTGTGTCTGGCTGGACCCAAACCTCCAACTTTTCAGTTAGCAGCCTGGTGTGCTAACGATTTGTACCACCCAGGGACTCTACCATGTGGTCCTGTTGCTGCCAAGTTCTTTCCAACTCATAGCAACACTGTAGGACAAAGTGTGATGGTCCCATAGGGTTTCCAAGGCTGTCATTTTTGTGGAAGCAGACTGCCACGTCTTCTTCCTATGAAGCAGCTGAGAGCTGAACCACTGCACCATCAGGGCTACTTGATGTGCAATCCCATATTGTTGACTATCAAGTGGACTCATCCTCACAGTGAACCTGTAAGATAGAGTAGATCACCCAGGGGGTTTCCAAGGAGTGGCTGGTGTATTCAAACTGCCAATCTTTTGATTAGCAGCTGTAGCTCTTAACTGCTGCAGGCCAGTGCTTCTGCCAAGCGATGCTGCTGTTATTGTAAGGTGCTGTTGGGTAGTTCCTCACTCATAGCAACCCTATGCACAACAGAACAAAACATTGCCTGGTCCTGTACCATCCTCACAATTGGTGCCATGATGGAGCATGTTGTTGCAGCCCCATGTTGATCCAACTTGCTGAGGGTCTTCCTCTTTTTCACTGACCTTTTGCTTTCCCAAGCATCAAGTCCTTTTACAGGTACTGATCTGTTTGAAGTGTGTGAGATGTAGTCTCACCATACTTGCTTGTAAGGAGCATTCTCATTATACTTCTTCCAGGACCTCTTTGTCCATTCTTTAGGCAGTCCATGGTACCTTCAATACTCTTAGCCAATGCCACAGTTTGAAAGTGTCAGTTCTCCTTCAGTCTTCCTTGTTAATTGTTCAGCTTTCATGTGCATATGAAATGATTGAAAACACCATGGCTTGGGGCAGGAATACCTTAGTCCTCAGTGTAAAGTCTTTGCTCTTCAACACTTTAAAGGTGTCTTTTGCAGCCAATTTGCCCAATGCAATGTGTCGTTTAATTTCTTGACTGTTACTTTCATTGGTGTTGATTGTGGATACAAGTAAAGTGAAATCTTTGACGACCTCAATCTTTTCTCCATTGGTCATGATGTCACTTTTTGGTCCAGTTGTGAGGATTTTTGTTTTCTTTGTGTTGAGATGTAATCCATACTGAAGACTGTGGTCTTTCATTTTCATCGGTAAATGTTTCAAGTCATCTTCACTTTCAGCAAGCAAGGTTGTGTTATTTGCATAATACAGTTTGTTAATGAGTCTTCCTCCAATGCTGATGCCTTGTTCTAGTTCATATAGTCCAGCTTCTTAGATCATTTGCTCAGCAGATAGACTGAATTGGTATAGTGAAAGGATGCAATCCTGACACACACTTTTGAAGAGTTTAGACTATGGAGTGTCTCCTTATTCTGTTCAAATGAGTCCCTCTTGATCCATGTAGATTGCTCATGAGTACAGTTAAGTGTTCCAGAATTCCCATGCTCCTCAATGATATCCATAGCTTGTTATGATCTGCTAAGTGGAATGCCCTAGCATAGTCAATAAAACACAGATAAACATCTTTCTGGTATTCTCTGCTTTAAGTCTGGATCCATCTGAGATTAGCAATGACATTCCTTGTTCTATGCCCTCTTCTAAATCCAGCTTGAATTTTTGGCAGTTCCCTAACATTATACCACTGTAGCCACTTTTGAATGATCTTCAGAAAAATTTGACTAACCTGTGATACTGATACTGTTTGATCATTTCTGCATTCTATTAGATCAACTTTCTTGGTAATAGGTGTAAGTATGGCTCTCTTTCAGTCAGTTGCTCAGGTAGCTGTCCTCCAAATTTTTTGGCATAGGTGAATGAGCATCTACTTGTTGAAACATCTCAGCTGATATTCTGTGAATTCCTGGAACCTTGTTTCTCACCAAAACCTGGTGGTGGAGTGGTTAAGTGTTATGTCTGCTAAACAAAGGTCTGCAGTTCAAATCTACGAGATGCTCCTTGGAAACTCTATGGGCTGTTCTACTCTGTATCCTACAGGGTCACTATGAGTTGGAATTGACTCGATGGCAGTAGGTTTTTTTTTTGGTTTTGTTTCTCACCAACGTCTTTTGTGCAGCTTGGACTTCCTTCAGCATCACAGGTTTCTGATCACATACCTCCTAACTAGACATAGTAGCAAATAGAATCTTTCCAGGGAGAGTGGCTGGTTCTCAGTCCATCCATTATTCCACAGATGCTCATTCCAGGCAAGCACAGGCATCTACTTCTGCAGACAGGGAAAGAGAAGCAAACATGCACATGACTGCCGTTTTGCCCTTGAGCTGCTCGATGATTAGATTCAGAGCCACAAAACCGTTTTGCTGTAGGTATAACTCCTCAGGAGATTTGAAATACATTTGTTAGTAAAGACATTTAATTTCCAGGAAGAATGTCTTGGTAAGAAGTGTCTTAAACAGAAAGAAAAATACCACAGGATATTCCAGAGTGTTGTAAAGCGGGGCTATGCTAAGACCAAAACCAATACTACTACCATAGAGTTGACCTTGACTCGTAATGACCCTATAGAAGAGAGTGGAACTGCTCCAGAGTTTCAAGGAGCACTTGGTGAACTTGAACTATTGACCTTTTGGTGAGCAGCTGCAGCCTTTAACCTCTACACCACTAGGGTTTCTGGGGCTATATTAAGAACCAAAAAGCCAAACTCATTGCTGTCTAGTTGATTCTGACTCATAATGACCCTGTAGGACACAGTAGAACTGCCGTATAGAATTTCTAAGGAGTACCGGGTAGATTGGAACTGCCAACCTCCTGTTTAGCAATTGTAGCATTTTACTACATCACTAGGGTTTCCGCTGTACTAGGAGAAGTTGTTAAATCACATCCTAAGAGGGCCCAATGTGCTAGAAACATGAAACGGCATCTGGGAGCCCCTTGGGAAAGGGAAGGAGAGCAGAGGTGGGCCAATATTCAGGGCAAAGGGAGGAATGATATGAGTTTTGTGGAGATGAATGACAGGGGAGAACTCTGGGGATGAAGAGTCTCAGAGACAGATTTGATAAATTGGAAATAAGATGAGGATAGGCAATGAGAATGAACACATATCACCCTCGTCCCCATCTGGGCACTAGGATTTAGGCAGATTCATCTGTAAGTCTTTATCATCCCAAGGCAGGTCAGGTCCTCCACAGGTCACTTTAATGAGCTCAGTGGTAATTTTAGGAGCATTTTTGCTTAAAGAAGTTTGGGAAGGGAAAAGAACTCACCCCATTTAGACAACAGTGAATTCCTGAAGGTTTCATTGACTAGACAGAGATAAGTGAAAGGTTTCATTGACTAGACAGTTGAAAGTGAAAACCTCTGTTGAGACAACAATCACCCATCCTGCAATTATTTGTTAGCTACCTGTTACCAAATTCTAATCTAGATTACTGGAATACATCAGCAAGCAACAACAAACATTACTGTCTTCAGGGAACCTCCCTTCCAGCGCAATGTACACAATGCAGGGGGAAAGAATTTCTGTTAGTCGTTAACATAAAGGACAGTCTCCTAGCTCCACCAGCTCTGCTGACTGAACCTAGGAGAGGCTAGGGAAGCTGAGGAAGCTGGAGACTTGGGATGAAGTCCAGCCCCAGACCTTGAAGACGATGCTGCAGTGGAAGGCAGAGAAAGTGGAGCCTCCAGAAGCTGAGGGCAAACTTCCCAGATTATCGATGTCTCCCTGAAATGGGCCCTGGCAAAGTCTAGATCAGAAGACAAAGAGGAACTATGCATGGAAATATTTTTGACAAGCAGCTGTAAGCAGGCAGCTGTGCTTAAAATGATTTATGAAGATGTTTTGTTTTTGTTTTTGAATGTAGTTAACTGGAATAAATGAGCTTTGCTCTTAAGGAATGTTTAATGGAGGTATCACTGTCTAAAAGCAGCTTTTACCCTCAAGGAACCTGCAGCCTTACTTGAAATCCTGAGCATGCTTATGTGAAATAGATAGTAAAGCAATAAATAAAGTGACAAAATACTGGTGTGGACAATTAAGAGGTCAACAGAAAATTAAAAACCCAATATATCGCACAGAGAGCAAGCTAGGCTTCTGTCAAAATCGATTTTGAGTTTCCAAATAGAAACGGTTGTGTTTCATCTCCTGCCGCGTTAATTTGGCTTTTCAGTCAGATGCTGCCCTTGATAAAGGAGCCCTGAGGGCGGAACAGTTAAGTACTGGACTACTAACTGAGAGGTTCAGTTCCCTTGGCAGTTCAACTCACCCCGTGGCTCCTCAGGACAAAGCCTTAGCTGTCTGCTCCCCTAAAAATTATAGCCTAGAAAACCTTCTAGGGTAGCTCTACTCTGGTGCATGGGATTGCTATGAATCATAATAGACTAGACAGCACTTAATAATAAAACCATCTCTCTCTTATTGCAAGAATTCAGAAAAGGGTGGTGCCAGGTGGGCTGGAGCCCTAGGCCAGGGTCCTAGGGGAGAGTTTGGCTGAGCTTTGAAGAAGGGGAGTATTCAGAAAACAGTGAGCCTTAAAAAAACAAACAAACAAAAACTAGTGCCATCAAGTTAATTCTGACTCATAGCAACCCTATAGGACAGAGTAGATCTGCTCCATAGTTTCCAAGGAGCACCTGGTAGATTTGAACTGCTAAGCTTTCAGTGAGCAGCCATAGCACTTAACCAGCATGCCCCCAAGACTTCCAAAAGCAGATCAGAGGAGGTCTAAGAAGGGCATAAGATGGAAAAAGGGGCACAATGACAAAGACAATGTGCAGACAGTGGGTGGGAGGCAGCCTAGCTGGACTGGAGGGAGAGCTTGCATAACCACCAAGCCCAACACTCAGACTGGTAAGTATGAGTGCACGCAACAGGCAGTAGGGGTTGAGGGGTTGGGGGTGAGCAAAGGAGCAATAGGATAGAAGCAACGATTTTCAAAAGATTTATGTGATGGGTTTTAGGATGCACTTGTGGTGCAATGGTTAAAAGCTCAGGGTGCTAACAGAGGGCCAGTATCAGGCTTGGAGACGGGGGAAGGGAGGAATTACTAGTGAACAGTAAAGGTAACAAAACAAAACAAACCCATTGCTGTCTAGTTGATTCTGACTCATAGTAACACTATAGGGCAGAGTAGAGCTGCCCCATAGGGTTTCCAAGGAGTAGCTGATAGATTTCAACTGTTGACCTTTTGATTAGCAGTCAAACTCTTAACCACTGTGCCACCAGAGCTCAAAAATGATGAGTAAGTAAATTAACTAATGCATTGGAAGGAAAACAGTGCAATGGACATAGAAAACCCTGCAAAGCAGGGTGAGGGGAGTGCAACCAGGAAGGCAGAGTAGGTGATGGTGAATGGGGACCATTAACTGTGGTGGTCAGGTGGCCACACTGAGCAGGGGACATCTGAGCCTAGACTGCAGGGAGGGGAGAGAGTTGGCCAAGTGGATATCTGGAAGAAGAGCATTCAAGCAGAAGCCAGAGCAGTGCAAAGGCCCCCAGACAGCAGCTGGCCTACTTTGCATGGTGGGTAGAGGGTCAATTTTGCTACAGCAGAGTGAATGAAGGGACACAACAGAGAGGAATCAGAGGTTCTTAATGTTGAATGAGACAGGGCATTGTGGGCCACGCCAAGGACTTTGATTCCTACTCACACTGAAGCAAGAAGCCTTTGGAGGATTTGGGCAAGAGAGCGAACTGATCCAGCACTGATTGCTGCATTGAGATTTGCATGTGGGGAGCAAGGCAAAAGCATGAAGACCATTCCAGAAGTGACTGTCATGGTCAAGGAAGAAAATATGTGGCTCATATTAGGGTGGTGGTGCTGAAGGTGGTGGGAAAGCATTACCTTTGCTTTTCCACACTGTGAGCAGGTTTTTTTGCAGCTCTCCTTTACCTCAGATAATAAGTCTCTTGGAGGTTTCTGCCTGTCTGTGCCAACTAATGTGATCCCACCATGAGCCCCTCAGCCGTGTCTGCACTGCCCACTCCCAGACCTTCGCTGTTTGAACCTCAGTAGACATCTGAGTCCAGTCACTCAGGTTTGGAATTCAATTTGATAACACTTGAAGTTGAGATGTGGGACAAGACACAGACAAGGTTTCATGAGAGATGGGAGATGGGTATGGGAGGAGGAAAGGAGATAAGACTTACTGTGAGATTTCTGTCCTGAACAACTGGAAGGCTGGAGATGCCCTCAGCTGAGATGGGAAAGTGGTGGAGATTAAGATTAAGAGGTAGTTTTTTTTTTGACATATTGAGTTAGAAATATGAAATAGACTTCCAAATGAAAGAATCAAGGAGTAGGTGGATGAATTTATGTGGTGCTCAGGAAACAGGGGTGGGTTACAGGGACAAGCTTGGGAGCCACTGGCATGGAGATAGTCTAAAGCCAAAAGACTGGCCGAGAGTACCAAGGAAGTAAGTGAGGATGGACAAGAGTGTGAGCTCTTAGGCTATCTAGAGTTTATAAAAAGTTAAATATTATACAAATAAAAAAATTATCCTTCAAATAAAAAAAAGAGTGAATGAGAACAGAGGAATTGGAGGTAGAGAATTTAATCGAATGTTTTGAGAAACAAAAGGGACCAGAGAAATTTAATCAACTCGTTTACTGCAAAAGAGAGCAAAGAAGTGGGGTGGTGGCTGATAGGACAGCTAAGGATTCAGATCCATGGCATTTCATTTTGTAAAGAGGAGCTATATGTGGGAGGCAAGATGATTCTGAATTTGAGAATACAGTAGGCCACCCAAGTGAAAATGTCAGCAGTGTTCAACAGCGTCAGATCTGATGAAGACGCTAACACTTGCTTGGACTGAGAAAGGGCATGGTGCTTGTAAGATGATCACCAGTGCCCTGTTAGCGGGGTCTGCAGAGTGGAGGAAAAAGTCAGGCTACAGTGGGCTAAGAATGAAGGGGGGCAAATGGAACTCATGCGTGCCAGCAACCCAGACACTTGCCTGTAGAAGGAAGAAGAAGAGCAACTGGGGGGCCTGACAAGTTCACAGCAAGTGAAGTTTCCTTACGCAAGAGGAGATTCATATATGCTGAAGTACAGGACTGGAAAGACTCTTCTAAGGGGTTAGAAACTGACTTTATGAGAAATGGTGTGACCAAGCACTAGGCAAGGAGGATGGAAATTTTTTAAGATCAAATCAAATCAGATTTAGAGCTAGGATAAGAACCATTCCCTCCTGAGATGGCAAAGCAGGGCAAGGAATAAAGGTAGAATCAAGCTCCAGTTTAGATGAGGCCAGATCTGTCAGTTACATCCTCCCACTACATTAAAAGTGAGATCAGGAGCAGCAATAGTTTTAAGGGTACAAGAAAAGGAAACCTCCCAGCTGATACAGCAAGGTCAGGACTTGTGGCCAAACTACAAATGAAGTGGTTCCCAGAACTGGAAGCCCTTCAAGGTTCAGACTCTCCTTCTTCATTCCCTCCCCATCCCCATTTACTGTCTCTGGTGGTATCCAGTCCTGCTGCTTTTTGCTTCAGACTTCTCTCTAAAGTAGCTAAACTTTTTCTGTGTCAAGGTCCTGCCAGACCAGGCCTCACATGACCTCCCAGTCTAGCAACCGAACAGATTTTAAGGAGGGTACTGCATCTCAGCTTCAAATGTTATCAAATTGAATTCCAAACCTGATTGACTGGACTCAGATGTCTACTGAGGTTCAAATAGTGAAGGTCTGGGAGTGGGCAGTGCAGACACGATTGAGGGGCCCATGCTGGGACCATGTCAGTTGGCACAGACTGGCAAAAACTTCCAAGAGACTTGTTACCTGAGATAAAGGAGAGCTGGAAAAAAAAAAAAAAAAAAAAACCTCTTTAAAGTGTGGAAAAGTAAAGGTATCATTTTGAAAATTAAGATGTGCCTGACTGACACCATGGTGTTTTCTATCACCTCATATGCTTGTGAAAGTTGGATGATGAACAAGGAAGCCCAAAGAAGAATCGACACCTTTGAACTGTGGCATTGGCAAAGAATATTGAATATATCAGACTACCAAAAGAACAAACAAATCTGCCTTGAAAGAAGTACAATCAGAACCCACCTTACAAGTAAGGACGGACAGGTTATGTCTCACATAGTTGGGACATGTTATCAGGAGGGACCAATCCATGAAGAAGGACACCATGCTTGGTGAAGCAGAGGGTCGATAGGAAAGAGGAAGACCCTCAATGAGATGGACTGACACCGTGGCCGCAGCAGTGGGCTCCAGCATAACAATGACTGTGAGAGTGAGCAGGACTGGGCAGTTTCGTTCTGTCCTGTAGAGGTTCCTTATGAATCGGAAATGACCTGACAGCACCTAGCAACAACAACAAGCAACGGTGGAGAGAAGGATGCCAGTGATGGGAGCTTCAAGTTTTGGAAGGAGCCTCTGTGGGACTGAGACACAGAGTTGACAAGGGATGAGGAGACAGGAAGACTGGTGCTGAATAGTTGTGTGTGCTAGGAATCAGAATAGACAGCAGAGAAAGTGAAGTTTATGCTGACAAGATAATCTAGGCCAGGTAATGTTCTATACAGTGTGATGGAGTATAACAAGACAGAACAATAGAGAAATGAATGAGGCCTCAGACATTTTCGTGGGCTGATAGAAATAGTTTATTTTGGTATGGTTCCTTTCATGCATTTGAAATGCATCAGGCAGCTTAAATTTTTCTATACAGAATTTTTAAAAATGTCTCAGAGTGTATGTTTATCAAATAGTTCAGCTCAGATGCAAAAACAATCCATTATAGAAGGAAATAAATATGCACAAAGGTGGGGAACATTTAGAAATATTCAAACATCTAAAAATTACTGACTTGGGCTTTTGGTGAATGAAATTTAGCAAGACTCATCCTGCTGTCTTTGCCCTTTTAGTACACCAGAGCCACCAATCCAGACATGACAGCTTCTAGCCCTCCTCTGATTCACCAGATGCTCTTGAATGAGTCACACCCTTTTGGAATCTCAGTTTATTTGTCTGAGAAATGGAAATCATAATACCCACTCTATCCATCTCTCCAGGCTACTGTGGGCTCACCTGAGGCAATGTGTGGGAAAGGACTTCGGGGCAACAAAGCTGATCTGCACCTCTGTCCATCTGTCCCTCTGTTAGCTTGCTCTCCAGATGTGGTAGTTATGGTGGGTGGGCAAGGACCCTGTGCTTGTTCTATGTGCCCCCAAGGGGCTTCATCATGGGCACCTCTGCAGTGTGTGAAGATGAGCTACAAGTCGGGGCCACTGGGGACATTGCCATGTTACATTTGGTTCAGCAGCCACTGCAAACACTCAAGTAGTGAAGATGCTGGATTCTACAGTACAGTTTATGAATAACTAGTGACACTACCTTTCTATACCATCTGTCAACTCAACAACTAACTCAGAGATACAGATTCAGCATCTTCTGTGTTTATGGCTTTGTAGTATGGGTCTTGGGGCTTGAGTTGAGGTATCGTATTCACAAAAAAGGTGGCATAGCTAATGCTCATTTTAACCAATTCATTTTCATTATTAAGGGTTAAAAAGCTACTCTTTTATTTAACAAATATTTAAAGTGAATTTCATTCCTTCCTTTAACCTATTCAGAGGTATCAGTGGTTTGGTGGTAGAAGCATTCTTGTCACACAGGAGACACAGGTTCCATTTGTGGGCAAGGCAGCTCAGGCACAGCTATACTGTCCACCTGTCAGTGGAGGCTTGTGTGTTGCTATGATGCTGTGCAGGTTGCAAAGGAGCTTCCAGATTAAGACAGGCTAGGAAGAAAGACCTGGTGCTCTACTTTTCAAAATCAGCCATGGAAATCCTATGGCTCACAGTGGTCCAATCTACGATTGATCATGTACATGATACAAGACCAAGCAGCATTCCATTCTGTGGTGTGTGGAGTTGCCATGAGTCAGGGGCTGACCTGACAGCAGCCAACAACACCAGCATCTATCTATTCAACTGGTTTTCATTCATTTCTACCCTGCAGCACAAGGTAAAGATTTGTAGTCCTACAGATATGACCTCATCCTGTTGGTGATAGCATGAGGCCACTCACTTCCAATCAGGTCAGTGGGACTAGCACAGAGCTGCTAAAAGCCTCCTGTATCAGATGGGAAGCCTTTGGTGGCAAACCCAATTAAAAGTGGCTGTATTGCTCGTTTACCTGGAGAGATGGGGAATGACAGTAGTTTATTATACTCTATTATTCTTGGCTTCTCAAGGTTGTTTAAACATTCTCTCAACATTTGGATAGTTCATGACTTCACAAATTCCATCTTTTCAGTGCAGAACTCCAAGCTGATCTTGTTGCTGGTGGTGAAGTTTCACTAGTCAGTTGTATTCTCATGAAACTTTGGTTTGCAAGCAGGGTGACCAATCCTCCCAATTTGCCCAGGACTGAGGAATTTAATGAAATGTGAGCCTTTTAGCCCTAAATTTGGCAAAGTCCCAAGCAATGCCAGTCTGTCACCCTATGTGGAAGTGACCTATATGCAAGCAAACAGGCTAGGGTATCTGTGTGCTGGCATAGGTAGAGGCTGCCTGGAGCTGAGAACTGCAGCCTTTCCCCTTTCGTACTTGTTCTGCAGGAAAGTGCTGGGAGCTGTTCCTGCAAATACATCCTTGAGATGATATCTAACCATTTTCTGGGCTGCTGAACATTGCTGTGTTATTAGGTATCATCTAGTCGGTTCTGATTCATAGCGACCCCATGCACAACAGATCAAAACACTGCCCAGTCGTGTCATGCCCACAACTGTTTTTATGCTTAAATCCATCATTGCAGCCACTGTGTCAATCAATCTCATCAAAGGTCTTTGCTTTTTCTCTGACACTCCTCTCTACCAAGCAAGATGTCCTCCAGGAGCTGATCCCTCCTGGTAACATGCTACAAGTGTATAAGATGTAGTCTCGCCATCTTTGCTTCCAAGAAACACTCTGATTGTATTTATTCTAGAATAGATATGTTTGTTCCTTTGGCAGTCTATGGTACATTCACTATTTTTCTTCAACATTTCAATTGAAAGGTATCAATTCTTCTGTCTTATCCATTGTCCAGCTTTTTTCTCATGCATATGATGCAATTGAAAATACCATGGCTTGGATCAGACACCCCTTAGTCTTCAAGGTGACATCTTTACTTTTCAGTACTTTAAAGAGGTCCTTTGCAGTGGATTTTCCCAGTGCAATGCAATGCATCTTTCGATTGCTTGACTGCTGTTTCCATGGGCATTGACTGTGGACCCAAGTGAAATGAAATTCTTGACAACCTCAATCCTTTCTCCATTTATTACTGTGTTGCTTACTGGTCCAGCTGTGAGGATTTTCGTTCTCTTGATGTTGGGGTGCAGTCCATACTGAAAGCTGTGGTCTTTGATCTTCATCAGTAACTATTTCAAATCCTCTTCACTTTCATCATGCATACTTGTGTCATCTGCATAACACAGGTTGTTAATGAGACTTTCTACAATCTTGATGCCTTGTTCTTTATATAGGCTAGCTTCTTGGGGTATTTGCTTGGCATACAGATTGAAAAAGTATGGTGAAAGGATGCAACCTTGGAACACACCTTTCCTGACTTTAAACCATGCAATGTCCCCTTGTTCTGTTTTCACAACTGCTCCTTGATCCGTATACAGATCCCTCATGAGCACAATTAAGTGTTCTGGAATTACCATTCTCCACAATGTTATCCATAATTTGTTATGATCCACACAATTTGAATGCCTTTGCGTAGTCTGTGCAACACAGGTAGACATTTGTCTCGTATTCCCTGCTTTCAGCCAAGATTCATCTGACATCAGCAATGATATCCCTGGTTCTGTATCCTTTTCTGAATCTGGCTTGAATTTCTGGCAGTTCCCTGTGAATATACTATTGCAGTCATTTTTGAATGATCTTGAGCAAAATTTTACTTGCATGTGATATTAATGATATTGTTTGATAACTTCTACATTTGGTTGGATCTCTTCTAGTTGGTTGGCCAGCCAGCTATCCCCTAAATTTCTTGGAATAGACAAGTGAGCACTTCCAGTGCTGCAACCATTCATTGAAACATCTCAGTTATTCTATCAATTCCTGGAGCCTTGTTTTTCACCTTCCATGGAGCTAGGACTTCTTCCTACAGCACAATCAGTTCCTTATCATATGCCACTTCTTAAAATGGTCACAAGACCAATGATTTCTTCATTGCAAATCCCTTTTTTCACCAACATAAGTGGCAACTATACACAAGGACCTTGACAGACAGAATCCACAGTAATCGAATTGACTACCTCTGTGGAAAGAGATGATAGAAAAACTCAGTATCAGTAGGGAGAAAAATCACACAGTCTGTGACTGTGGCACAGACCATCAGTTGCTCATATGCAGGTTTAAATTGAAACCACAACCTTTAGTATATCCCACCTGAGTTTAGAGATCATCTCAAGAACAGATTTGATGTGTTGAATACTAATGACTGGAAACCAGATGAGTTGTGGATGACATCAAGGGCATCATCCATGGCAAAAGCAAGAGGTCATTAAAGAGACAGGAAAGAAAGAGAAGGTCACGTTGGATGTCAGAAGAGATTCTGAAATTTGCTCTGGAATGCCAAGTAGCTAAAGCAAAGGGAAGGAATGATGAAGTAAAAGAACTGAACAGAAGATTTCAAAGGGCAGCTTGAGAAGGCAAAGTATTATAATGAGATGTACAAAGAACTGGAAATAGAAAATCAATAGAGAAGAATGTGCTCTGCATTTCTCAAGCTGAAAGAACTGAAGAAAAAATTCAAGCATCAAGTTGCAATAATGAAGGTTTCTATTCTATTAAACAACTCAGGAAGCATCAAAAGAAGATGGAAGGAATACATAGAGTCATTATACCAGAAAGAATTGGGCTTCTGAATAGCATTTATTGTGTCATTGCCTGTAAATGAGATAGATTTCTGTTAACTGATCAATACAAGTGAGCTTCAGGTTTAATTGATCAGAGGCTTAACAGTGTCCTCAAAGGTACTCGTCTGTCTCCTGTCAGCTATCCATTTTGGTGGCTCCTCTGGTGGTAGTTGGGTTGTGACCACATGCAACCAGGTCTACGAATTTCCCTCATCCTTAGCCAGTGGGAGGGAGTGTTTCTACCCTAGAATTCCAAACAAGTGTCTACGAGGGTTGACAATTAAGTTCAGAAACACACCCTAGACAAACTGCTACATACATCATTGCTTAATGTCACTATATTCACCTTCAAAGTACTCCTCTTGGGAAGCTATGCGCCGACATCATTGCCTAGTCTACTCTTCAAAGCAAGTTTGGAAATCTTTTTCTGGAATGGCCACCAGACCTGTCATTGTATTATGCTTGATATCCTGCATGTCTTCAAAATGTCTTCCTTTCACTATTTCCTTTATCTTTGAGTAAAGAAAAAGTCATTGGGGGCCAGATTAGGTGAATAGGGAGGGTATTCCAATACAGTTATTTATTTACTGGCTAAAAACTCCCTTGCAAACATCTATACATTTAAGTTCACGAACTTGCCACTGTGCCTCTGTGTGCACTGGCCATCAGAAAAAGTTCCAAAATTGCTTTGAAGGGTGGACTAGGTGCTGGCATCAGTGCATAGCTTCCCAAGGGGAGTACTTCCAAGGTAACTGTAGTGATACTCAGCGATGAAGTATGTAGCACTTAGAAAAACTAAGTTCATAGATTTAATTGTCAGACCATGTATTCTGCTTACTGAGTCCAACAGGCACTTGAACATTATTTATTTTCTTATATATGAATTATTTTTGCATCTGTCCTTCTTCCATGTTATAATGTAAACTCACAAAAGAGTTGGGCCACATCTTATACATCTTTGTATCATTTTCCACCACCACCCTTCTGTCAGTTTGTTGTACTATGGTTGCTTGTGTGTTGCTAAGATGCTGGAAGCTGTGCTACCAGTATTTCAAATGCCAGCAGGTCATCCATGGTGAACAGGTTTCAGTGGAGCTTCCAGCTTAAAACTAGGAAGAACGGCCTGGCAATTGACATCTCCAAATTAGCTAATTAAAGCCCTGAGGATCATAACAGAATATTGTCCAATACAGTGCTGTAAGAAGAAGATCTTACCTTGGATGATACTCAAAAAACACAGTGGCTGCAGCAATGAACCCAAGCACACTGGAGGTCACTAGGATGGTGCAGGACTAGGCAGCATTTGTCCTGTTGTACCTGGGGTTGGCATGAATTTGAGCCTATTCATGGGCAATTAAGTATCTAATAGCCTTCCTAATCCTTCTCCAACAGATGATAGCATTTTGTCTTGCACTTAGCAGCATGTATAATGCAAAGAGTGGCTATAAAATGAAGTCTCTCACAGTTCACAAATTTATCACCTCTTTGGGGATGGAAGCCTGAACTAACCAGGAATACTGTTTCTGACACCCAAAGCAGCAACAACTCAATTTTCTTTTTTCTTTCTTTGTAATCTGATGAAACCAGACAGGTTCTTAGGCTTCCTAACCTTACCCTAGCCCATCACCTTTGAGTGGATTCTGACTCACAGTGGCCCTACAGGCCAAAGAAGAGCTGCCCCATAGAATTTCCAAGGAGCATCTGGTGCATTCAAACTGCTGACCTTCTGGTTAGTAGCCAAAGCTCTTAACCACTATGCCACTAGGGTTCCAGGCCTCCTGCTTCCTCCAAATACCCTTCATGCTGTTGGTAAAATCTCTGCCCACTCTTCTGTCCCTCTAGACCAGTTACCAGAAAATTGTTGGCTAAAACTTCATCTGTTGATAAGGGCTGAGTGAGCTTGCACAAGAAACTGCTCTTCACTTGATCAAGTAAGGATGTATTTTGAGGTAAAAATAGTGGCTTATTACATAAAAACTCCTTCTCCAGCTTCAAGGTCTTTCATCTATGGGGTACGAATGAGAACTGAGGAGAGAATTTTGCCCCCTGCCCCCCCCACACCTTTAATCAAAGAGAGCTGAAAGGGAAAGCTTGTCATTTCAAAATGAACAGACTGATGGTTTCAAAGGAAATTATTAGCATATTTCCAGAACAGCATTGTTCAGAGTGTCTGGAGAATGCTACAGCACGTGCATCAAATGCTGCATGTTAATCAGAGGAGATAGTCCAGACTCTAGTACAGGGTATGAGTGACTCAGAGATATCAACATCAGGCCTTTCTTTGATTATTTTGCAGCTCCAAGTGCAGCTGACATGCTTGCAATGAGGCACAGGTAGGTACTCCTTATCCAAGGAATGGAAGCTTCTGGAAAGAGCACCTTCAATCCACTCCCAAAAATTTCTGAGAAAGGAACTTCAAGAAACCAGGAAGATTAAAATCTATCAGGCAACCTCTTCCAAGAGCACTCTGTAGGTCATTCGTGCCGTGAGACATTTTGCAAACATAAAATCCCCAAATCAGACCCATTGTTGTTGAGTTGATTCCAACTCCTTAGTGATTCTACAAGACAGTAGAAAGTAGAACTGCTCCATAGGGTTTCCGAGGCTGTAAATCTTGATGGAAGTAGACTGCTACATCTTTCACTTGCAGAATGGCTGGTGCATTCGAAAGGCCAACCTTCAGTCAACATCTACACATCTAACCATTGGCAACCAGGGCTCCATTCTGTAAACATAGGGGTCTAGAATCAGATTAGCTCAGGAAATGCTGAGCTTTCCAATGCAGATACATTAAGGATGTTAGCACGTTAAAGGCTCTGAAAAGTTCTGCAATAAAAGAATCTCTTTAATTTTCGGTATCCTCTAACCCTCTAATCCATCTGACTCATAGTGATCCTATAGGACAGAGTGGTACTGCCCCATAGGGTTTTCTAAGGGAGGGCTAATAGATAGAAAATATCAACTTTCAGTTCACAGTAGAGTCTTTAACCACTGTATCACAGATTTCTCAAATAGATATGACCAGATAAATTCTTTTTTTTTTTTTTTTTGGTCCCTTCATAAAATGTCCCAAGGATCTAATGTTTTGTGGTACATGACTTGAGAAATATTACTATGGCCCAATGCCAGGCCTCATTTTGGACCTAGTTTTCAACTCTTCTCCTCCCAAACACTTTGAACAGAATCATTTTAAAAGTGGAAATGGAAATTCCGTGTTTTTGTATATTAATGCTGCTGACTATCTGGGAGTAGTACTAAAAAGCAGCCAAGAATCCCCATCTTTGGGGTAGCAACACTGGGGCCTGGGGTGTGCCTGACTCACACTACAATTAAGTCTCTCCTGGCAGTGCAGCAGAAAAGATTCTACAAGTCTGCCCCAGCATCTGAAGTCTGGCAACACAGAGGTAAGTGGTCAGAACAAGGCCCAGTCAGTCCATGTGTGGTTTGGAGGGCATGGCCCGGGCACAATGGGAAATGGAAGTCAGAAGCTGAAACACAGGAGGATGGAAGGACAGACTGGTGATGTAGACTGACAGCCCTTCATGGGGTGGGTAGGGAAGCTCTGGGGATTCAGTCCACCCTCAAGCAACCTGGATAGCAGACACTGGTACTAGACACCAACCTCAATCCTCCAATAAAGAGGAAGTTCCTCCTAGCACACTGTCTCTCCTGACTCTCTTTGGTTTGGGACTTAGGCAGTGCTGAGTGGATAAAAACCTACAACTAAACCCACTGCCGTTGAGTCAATTCATATCAGAGTCAATACAGATAGCTGGGGTTTCTGCAGAGACCTGCACTGAAATTAACAAAACAAACAGCAACAACCAACCAACAAACAAAACACAGCATATTGAGAGGCAAAGGCCTTGCCTTGCAGGTAAGCCACTAATAATTGTTAGTACCAACCAAGATGTCAGGAAATCAGGGTGGGGACATCAAGGGCACCAGAACAGTTATGTACAGTTGTGCAGGTCATGTGCTGTTTCAGGGTGGCCAGTCAGATATCAGGGGGTTATGTGGAGACTGAAATCTAAACTATGTTCTACTCGTCAAGGTACGAATCTTCACATGGATTTATGCCTACTCATAGAAAAGGGTGCCTTGTAGTAATTTATGCACAGTCTAGCAGAGGACACTAGGACAGGAAGTGAAAGAACAGTTCTGAAGTGAAAAAAAGAATGAGGATCTGACTGGAGTCACCCAAACTACTTGGCATGTAAAATTTGGGCAAAATGTAAGTAATAAGCGGAGACTGCAGGCAAATCCAAAATCTAAAGCTAGGGAAGATCAGCAGGAGAGCGAGGGATAGAGTAAAGGGCTCATGTGTGGTCAGTCTGGCTGAAGTTAGCTGGGCCCCAACATGTTCTGACAGTGTCTTTTTGACAGCTCCTGGCCCCCACCCACACGCCCATGGGTGCTCTTTCTTGCCCAGGGGTTAAAGGTGTGGTTCTGACATCAGCGTCTGACCATGTATGAATCCCACCTCTATTTTTAATAGAGTAGCAGGAGCCAAGCACCCAGGGAAGGCATCACAGCCAATTGCAGGAAGAGGCCTGGGCACGCAACACCTTGTGCAGATGGTGTCTGTGCTCCGCAGTGTTGATCTGGCTTGGAAGTCAAAAAGAAGGAGTTTCTCAGTAGTGTTCAGTGTGTATGCACCTTGACTGGAAACGGTTATTCTACCATGAAGGGCGTCATTTCAGACAGGGCTGACTCCTGCCATTCAAATTACTTTCTCCTTGATTGACATCATTAAAATTATATGGCTTTCTAGTATAGGTCCTTGAATATGTTCACCAGTCTTCTTGTCTCCTCCCTATTCAGTGTTATTTTACACTCCCTCTCACAACCAGTTGATCTTTAAACCTTCACCATTTTCATAATTTTAATATCATTTTACTGTATGACTGTACCTCCCACACCACAGACAAAATAAATGTCACCAGGAATGAGCTTTTTGAAACTTTCTACTCAGTATTTCAAACTTTAGCTCTAATGGCATTTATTCTTTGCATATTCTTCATCACTGGAAGAAAAGGTCTTTTGAACTTAAAAGAAAAAAATAAATTCCTTGATTCTACCTGACCCTTGAGATACTGTTCTGTGTTTCATTTTTCTTTTTTAACTTTTAATTTGTTTTTTTTTTTTTTGGTGAGATTATGCACAGCCCAGTATACACCCATTCAATAATTTTCACACATACAATGACATTGTACATGACATTGGTTACATTCCAAGATGTGTCACTGTTACTATTTACACTATCTCTACCCATGTTGTTTCACCGTCGCTGACTTAGATCTAACTACCTCCCAAACTTCTCACCTATGCTTTAGAGCTACTGTTGTCATTATAATGCCAAGCCAAGCCAAGTGCCGTCATGAGTCATTATAATACATACATCAATATAAATAACTCTTTAAAGAAATACAAAGCTCAAAGCCAAAAAAAAAAAGGAAACTAAGCCTGTTGCTGTTGAGCTCATTCTAACTCATAGTGACCCTAGAGTTTCCAAGGAGCACCTGGCAGACTTGAACTGCTGACTCTTGTTTAGGGGTGGTAGCACTTAGCCACTATGCCACTAGCATTTCCAAGGAGTGGATATGAAGACCTTTTGGTCAGCAGCCAATCTCTTAATTACAAATGCTACCAGAGCTCCTTGCAATGCTCAAAGTGAACCTTTTTTTTTTTTTTTTTTTTTTTTACTAATTTAGTTGAATTGTTTAGTTTGAAGATGACTTCAGATAATAGCTTCAGTTCAAAGTTTAAACATTGTCTCACAGTTCAGGGGTTCCTCCAGTCTCAATGGGCTCAGTAAGTTTGAATTCCACAGGAATTTGAAATTCTGTTCTACCTTTTCACTTCTTTTTATCAAGATTCATCTACTGAGTCCTTGATCAAAACATTCAGTAATGGTAGCTGGGCACCATCTAGTTCTTTTGTGTCGTGACTAAAAACTAAAGAGGTGGTCAGAGGTGGTTGTATCAGAAAATACAGTCTTTTTCTGATGTTATAAAATTAGATATAGCACAACATTTGCTATTTCACCCTTTTTCTGGTGTACAACTTAATGATTCTCAGTTACACCTCCAAGTTGTGTAATCACTACCCTTAATGCCAAGTTTTCCACCACCAAAGACATAATCTAACTACTTTCCAGCTCCATCTTGGATTTCTGGATCTTCTTCCTCTGCTGTTCCAGGCTAAAGAGACAGTGTTGTAACCTGGATGGCCACTTAAAATCTTTTAATACTTTAAGCTTAAGCTTACGTACTACTCAGCAAAATAGAGGGTAGAACAGAAACTTTGAAAACAATAATTAGGCCAGTTGATTTGACAGTCCCGTGAAACCAGAACTCTCATCCTCCCAAATAAGAGAACTAAGCCCATGAGATATTTGGTTGTATCAGAAAATACAGTCTTTTTCTGATGTTATAAAATTAGATATAGCACAACATTTGCTATTTCACCCTTTTTCTGGTGTACAACTTAATGATTATCAGTTACACCTCCAAGTTGTGTAATCACTACCCTTAATGCCAGGTTTTCCACCACCAAAGACATAATCTAACTACTTTCCAGAGAATGATGTCCCCTTTCCCTCCTGCATCCTTCCACAGACGGTCACTAATAACCACTGGTCTCTATATATTTACCTGGTCTTGTAATTTCGTGTAAGTGGGATCATACAATATTTGGTCTTTTGTGATTGACTTCTTTTTATGAACTTCTTTCTTTTTGTAGCTGTGTGGTATCTTATTGTATGTGTACATCCCACTACCACATTTGTTTATCCGTTCATCTGTTGATGGGTGCTTAGGTCTTCTCTCCCTTTTTTGCTGTTGTGAATAATGTTGCAGTGAACATAGGCATACATGTGTCTATTTGTATAGCTGCTTTCAGGTCCCAAGAGTATATACCTGGGAGTGGAATTGCTAGGTAATATGATAGCTCTATTTTTCATTTTTTGAAGAATCACCCTACTCTTCCCACCATGGCTGTATCATTTTACCTTCCTATTAGCAATGGATAAGAGATCAAATCTCTACATATCTTTGCCAGCATTTGTTATTTTCTGTATCATAGCTATCCTAGTGGGGGTCAGGTGCTATCTCACTATAGTTTTGATTTGCGTCTATCTCTACAATGGCTAATGAAACCAAACCCACTGCCGTCTGGTTGATTCTGACTCATAGCAACACTATAGAACAGGGTAGAATGGCCCCACAAAGTTTCCAAGGTTTGTCTTCTGGATTCAAACTGCCAGCCTTTTCAGCAGCAGTGATATAACTCACCCATTGCACCACCATGCTCTTTATAGGGTTCCCATAAATTGCAGTCAACTTGACAATGGTGGGTTTGATGTTTGGTAATGTCTAATGATGACGAGCATCTTTTTCTGTGTTTGTTAGCCAGTGAGTATCCTCCTCACTGAAGTGTTGGTTTATGTCCTTTGCTCATTTTTTGATTAGATTGTCTATTTTTTGTTCAGATGTAGAGGTTTTATAAATATATATACATTTTTAATATTAGACCCTTATTGGGTCTATGATTCCCAAAGTTTTTTTCAGTCTATCAGTTGTTTATTTGCTCATTTAAGTATGTCTTTTGGATAATGTATTTGATTTTTATTAGGTCTTAATACTCTATTTTGCTTCTGCTGTTCCTGCATTTGTTGTAATACTTAGTAATCTGTTGTTTAAAATGCTAGGTCCCATAGCTTCACCCCCTATATCTTATTCCAAGAACTTTATGGTTTTAGATTTAACATTTAGGCCTTTGGTCCATTTTTAACTAGTTTTTGTGTATGGTATGAGGAGCAGATCATGCTTCATTTTTCCACATGTAGAAAATCTGTCTTCCTAGCATCATTTTGATGGAGAATTGTTTCTTTCCTATTGCGCTGACTTAACACCCTTGTTGAAAACACAAGGACGGATTTATTTCCAGGTTCTATATTCTATTCTTGCAGTGCTTGCAATCTTTTCTCTTCCTTAATTAATGTCATCTCCAATCTCATTCTAAAGCCACTAGATAACTATTATCTCTTTTCTGATGGTATGTACACTTTGTTTTGGGCATGGCTCTTCAGCTCTTTTCCATATCTCTTTTACTCTGAAAGTTTCAAGTCTCTGAATGAAAGTCAAGAATTAAGATAATAGACAATTATCTTTAGACAAAAATGGGCCGGACCTGGGGACATAGTGTGACCGTATGGTGTGTGTACTTTATAGTTCTGTGTATTTATAGGAAGCTATCCTGTTGGTCTCTTTCTAGATGGGAGAGAAGAGGGTGGGGAGGAGGGGCCAGGAACTTATTAAGAGGGTACCACAGTACAGAATGAAAAGGAGTGTGCTGTCACTGGGCAAGGAGAGCAGAAGCAGCTGCAGATAGGTGGGCTTGAAAAACTGATTTGGATTGCATACTTTTACTTAATCACAATTAAAAAAATAGGTAAAGAGAAGGACAACACACAGTAGAGGAGAAATCAGCACAATTGGACTAAATAAAAAGCTAATAAATTTCCTAAATACAACCATACACTTTGAGGGACAGAGTGGCAGGGGCAGGAGACAGGGGACCATGGTTTCAGCAGAAATCTAGGTCAATGCATAACAAAGTTTATGAACAAAATATACTGCATCCCAGTTTGATGAGTGGTATCTGAGGTCTTAAAAGCTAAAAAATGACCATTTGAAAAGCATCAACTGGTCTCAGGCTACCTGGAGCTAAGGAGAATGAACAGCATCAAAGACATTAGGGAAATATGAGCCCAAGAAACAGAACAGGATACATAACTGAGAGACTCTATCAGCCTGAGACCTGAAGAACTAGGTGATGCCCAGCTACCACCAGTGACTGCCCTGACTGGAAACTCAACAGAGAGTGCCTGATGGACTCTAGAACTCTATTAAAAGACCAGACTTGAGGGTCCGACACTGTCAAGGGTCCTCTGAGAACATGGTCCCCCCAGACTTGCTACTAACCCAGAACGGAAACCAGTACTGAAGCCAACACTTCAGTCAAAGAATGGACTGGATCTGGGGCACAGAGTGATGCAGGTGATGTGTGTACTTTATAGGTTAATGTATATATGAGGCTGTCCTACTGGTTTCTTTTTAGAGAGGAGAGGAGAGAGGAGAGAAGATGGGACAATTGTTTGTTGAACAGATACTGGAAGTATAGAGTAGAAAAGAAGATTATGTTGTCACAGGGTGAGGAGAGCAGATAGAGTTGCAGAGAGGTGGGTGCTTGGGGTTTTATATGGCAAATTGATGAACTGTAAAATTTCACTTAGTCATAACAAAAAATAAATAAATAAAAAGTTTCAAAAAAATAAGAAAAAGAGTGCCCAATGGAGTAGGGGAAATGTAGGGTACAGAACTTGAACTCTATTAAAAAGAGCAGACATTATGGTCAGAAAGGCTGAAGAGTTCCAGGAAGACAATAGCCCTCAGGCTCTCTGTTAGCTTAGAACTGAAATCATTCTTGAAGCCAACGCCACAGACAAAGATTTAACTGCTCTGTAAGACATAAAATGATGGCTGGTGAAGAGTGTAGTTCTTGGATTGCTTACATACAAGAGACTAACTTGGTAGCTCCCATTTGGAGGTGAGATGACAAGGCAGAGGCGGACAGGAGCTGGTTGAATGGACATAGGAAATACAGGGTGGACAGTAGTCATGTACTGTCACAGCACACACACACACAAATACAGTTTACTAATAATACAGTTTACTGCAGCTATCTAGTTTAATGACTGTTTCATTTGATGTGATTTTTTTCCCCTTTTTCCCAAACTAGCCTGGGATAGGAGTGGGGTGGAAACAGCCCTTTCCCTTTGAGAATCAAGTCTCCCCAACTCCTCTGATGCCAGGCTTCTGATAATGAACAAAGTCTCTGAGACAGTGGATCATCAGCAAAAGCCAAGATTTACTTCCTCTTTCCTTATTTTGGGGAGTGAAACTCACTGATGTATTTGCGGCTTGCCTTCTGCCTTTTTTTCAGGGCTGTGTCTATTTGGGAGAGAAGGCTCACAGCCACAGGGTCTGGCTTCACTGTGATGGGTGTTGGGCTGTCAGATTTTTCAGAGCAGAGAGAGAGTGAAAAAGCGAATGAGAGACAGAGAGAAAACAAAGCCTCTTACTTGTTGCCGCTTCACTTCTCATCTAGATCACAGCTTGTTTTAAAGTTTTAGGTTGATTTCAAGGATTCTACATTTGTAATTCTATCTCCTTGTTAATGCTATTTTGCTATAATTGGTGAGTGGGATTTGAGATAAGCTCATGTCTCCATTTTGGGTTTCAAATATTGGATTTCTTAAAAGAATATTTGATGGCACTTGGCTGGCTGGCTAGAAGAATATTACAGACTTCTTACTGTCCATGACTGACTACAAGGACTGGATTTACTCCCTCGACACACCTTAAACAGATAGAAAACTGGGTAAATATAAAGAACAATATTTTTCAGACATTAATCAACAGGCAGTACAAGGCAGAAGACAGAGGAAGACAGAAGCTGTTTGAACATAGCTGAGAGAAGAAAAACAGACAAGACAAGCCCAACAAATGTCCCAGCTTAGTGCGTAGAGGCAGTTACCAGGCTGCAGTGCAGGGAGCGGGTTCCCCAACAATGTCTGATGATCATGCTCAGCTCAGGAGAAAGAGATCAGAATGGGGAGGGGAAGAAAGGTGGCTAGAAATTTGTGGGACTGAATAAAAGTGAGTTGCACAGAAAAAGAATTTTGGTGATATGAAGAAGGGACCATTGATTTTCCTATGTATGAAAAGAAATTAACTGATTTTAAGGAAAGAACCCTACAAAGCAGTAGGCTATAAAATTCTGGGAGCTCATATAAGGATAAGAATAATCAGCATTCTCACCAGTCAAGATGTCAAGCCTTGTAATATATAGGGTATCATGTAGAGTCCTGAGAAATGTACCACCTTAGTAATTGTAGTCATTAGTCCTTTACTAAGTACTGCTTCACACCTTCTATAAGAACTTATTTATGAAGTGAAACCAGAGAAAAGAAATAAGAAAAATGAAGAAGCATTAAGAAACATGTGGGACTCCATTAAGAGGAATAATTTATGTTTAATTTGAGTTCCTGAACAAGGGGGTATTAATGACAATGTAGAGAGTATTGCTGTAGAGATGCTGACAGAAAACTTTCCTGAGACTATGAGCAAAGAGAACATAGGTATCCAAGATGTTTATCGAACACTGCAAAAGCTAGACCCCAAAAGAAAGACACCAAGGCATATTATAATCAAGCTTAATAAGCTAAAACATAAACAGATGCTTCTGAAGGCAGCAAGGTTCAAAGCAAAACTAACACTCTGAGGGAAACCCTGTAGGCTTTTGTCTGACTTTTCTGCAGAAACAATGCTGGCTAGAAAACAGTGGGCAGACACATTCAAAGCCCTGAATGAGAAAAACTTCCATGCTGGAATTATTTATCCTGCTATATTGTCTGTGAAATATAAAGTTGAAATTAAAACTTTTGAAGATAAAGAGAAATTTAGAGACTTCGTAAAAACTAAACCAAACTTACATGAAATAGTGAAAGCAGCTCTTCCCTTAGAAAATCAGAACCATTAAAGGTACATTTAAGGTGACAATTCAGGACACTTCATCCAAAATTGTAATCAGTTAAGGAAGTCACAAAACTTCATCAAAGCTACAGTATTATAATAAGGGAATCTGTGATCATATCATGACAACTATAATACCATCACATTAAAAGAGGGATACACTATAGTAGCTATAGTTTCAGATGCAGAGGAAGTTTCAGTGTTATGCAGTTGTTAAAGGTTGGTTTAATCTTAGCATGGTATGAGGGATGATACATGTAGCCATAAAGCAGATTAACAATGCATTGTATCAAAATAAGAAATGCAATACAGGAGTCTCAATGAACACAAAACCAACACTGAAACAACAATCCGTAAAGAAGAATGCCCCAGAACAGAAATTAAGAGCAATATAGAAAACATCAACATAAAAGTAATTACATCAGAATGATGGCACTAAGCACATACCTATCAATAATTACATTGAATGTAAATGGACTGAATGCTCCAGTAAAGAGACAGCGAGTGACATCCTGGATCAAAAGACACAGCCCACCTATCTGTTGCTTACAAAAAACACACCTTAGACTTAAAGATATGACCAAATTGAAAATTAAACGTTGGAATAATATGTATCAAGCTAGCAATACACAAAGAAGAGCAGGTATGGCAATACCAGTCTCAGATAAAATAGATTTTTAATGTAAAATCCACTGTTATGGACAAGGATGATCACTATTTATTGATAAAAGGTTCAATAGTCAAGCAGGACTTAACAATATTAAATATTTATGCACCCAATACCACAGCACCTAAATACATTGAACAAATACTGACAACACTGAAAAGTGGGATAGGTTATTCTGCAATAATAGTTGGAGACTTCAACACTCCCCTTTCAGTTATGGATAGATCATCCAGAGAAAAGCTCAGTAAAGATGTAGAAAATCTTATTACAATAATCAACCGACTTAACCTCATCGACATATACAGATCTTTTCATCCATCAGCAGATAAGTGTACCTTCTTCTCTAATGCATATGGAACATTCTCCAGAATAGACCATGTGTTAGGTCATAAAGTAATTCTCTATAAACTCCAAACCATTGGTTTACTGCAAAGTATATTTTTGGACCATAGAGCTATAAAAGTTGAAATCAATAAGAGGAAATTCATAGGTAGAAATTCAAACTTATGGAAACTGAACAACACTTTGCTCAAAAAGCCTTGGGTTATAGAAGAAATTAAGGACAAAATACAGAACTTTATGGATTCAAATGAGAAAGAAAACACATCCTACCACAATTTAGGGGATACAGCAAAAGCAGTGCTCAGCAGTCAGTTTATCTCTATAACTGCACACATCCAGAAAGAGGAAAGGGCCCAAATTAAAAAATTAAACTTATAGCTTGAACAAGCAGAAAGAGAGCAACAGAAAAACCTCTCAGGGACCAGAAGAAAAGAGATTATAAGGATTAGAGCAGAACTAAATGAATTAGAGAGTACAAAAACAATTGAAAAAATTAACAAAACCAAAAGCTGGTTCTTCGGAAAGATCAGCAAAATTGATAAATCATTGGCTAAACTTACAAAAGAAAAACAGCAGAAGATACAAATAACTCAATTAAGAAGTGAGACGGGAGTTGTTACAACAGACCCAGCAGAAATTGAAAATATCGTAACAGAATACTATGAAAGGCTGTACTCTAACAGGTTTGAAAACCTAGGGGAAATGGACAAATTTCTAGATTTATATGACTCACCAAGATTATCACAAGAAGTAGATCATCTTAATAAATCTATGATAAAGGAAAAGATTGAAAAAGTCATCAAAAATCTACCAACCAAAAAAGTCCTGGCCCAGATGGCTTCACTGGAGAATTCTACCAAACTTTTAGAGAAGAGTTAACTCCAATACTATTGAGGCTATTTCACACCATAGAAAGGGATGGAATACTTTCAAATTCTTTCTGTGACTCCAGCATAACCCACAAAGCCAGGGAAAGATCCCACAAAAAAAGAAAATTACAGACCAATATCACTCATGAACCTAGATGCAAAATACTCAACAAAATTCTAGCCAATAGAATTCAACAGCATATTAAAAAAAAAAAAATCATTCATCATGACCAAGTTGGTTTTGTTCAAGGGATGCAAGGCTGGTTCAACATCAGAAAAACAATTGATGTAATCGACCACTTTAATAACACAAAAGATAAGAGTCACCTGATTTTGTCAATTGATGCAGAAAAGGCATTTGACAAAGTTCAACACCCATTCATGCTTAAAACTCCCAGAAAAATGGGAACAGAGGGGAAATTCCTCAATGCAATCAGTAGCGTCTACACAAAGCCAATTGCCTTGATCATCCTGAATGGTGAAAGACTGAAAGAATTCCCTCTGAGGACGGGAACTAGACGAGGATGCCAACTCTCACCACTTCTATTCAACATTGTGCTAGAAGTTCTAGCCTGAACAGTTAGACAAAACAAAGAAATAAAGGATGTCTGTATCGGCAATGAAGAAGTAAAAATCTCCTCTTTGCAGATGATATAATTGATTATACAGAGAATCCAAAGGAATCCACAAGTAAACTATGGGAACTAATAGAGGAGTTCAGCAAAGTATCAGGATACAAGATAAACATAAGTAAATCAGTAGGATTCCTTTATACAAACAGTGAGATTATTAAAGAAGAAATCATGAAATCAATTCTGTTTACTATAGCTCCCAAGAAGATAAAATACCTAAGAATAAGTCTAACTAGAGAAATAAGAGATCTTTACAAAGAGAACTACAAGGCCTTACAACAAGAAACTAAGAGACTTACATAAAGGGAGCAATGTACTCTGCTCCTGGATAGGAAGACTCAACATTGTGAAAATGTCTATTTTGCCCAAAGCAATCTATTTATATAATGCAATCCCAATACAAATTCTAGCGACATTTTTTAATGAGATGGAGAAACAAATCATCATCTTTGTTTGGAAACGGAAGAAACCTCTGATAAGTAAAGCACTACTGAAGGAGAGGAACACACTGGCAGGCCTCTCACTACCTGACTTTAGAACCTATTACACTGCCACAGTAGTCAAAACAGCCTGGTACTGGTACCAAAAGAGAGATATAGACCAATGGAACAGAGCTGAGACCCCAGAGATGCCACCATCATCCTATCAACAGCTGGTATTTGACAAAGTCCCCAAGATTTTAAACTAACAGTCTCTTCAACCAATAGTGCTGGCAGAACTGGGTATCCATCTGCAATAAATTGAAACAAGACCCATATCTCACACCTTATACAAAAGCCAACTTGAACTGGATAAAAGACCTAAATATAACATCTAAAATGATAAAGCTCATCCAAGATAAAATAGGATCAACAATGGAAGTTTTACTACGCAATGTAGACAGACTTCAAAATCTGACAAACAAAGCACATTCAACAGAAGAGAAAATAGATAAATGGGAATTACTAAGAATCAAACACTTTTGTTCATTCAAAGAGTTCATCAAAAGAATTAAAAGACCACTTACAGAATGGGAAAAAATATTTAGCAACTGTATGTCAGACCAACGTCTGATCTCCATATCAACAAGACAAGGATAAATAATCCAATTAAGCGATGAGCAAAGAAGATGGAAAGACATTTCTCTAAAGAGGACATCCAGGCAGCCGAACGAGACATGCAGAATTAATTGCTCACTATCATTAGCTATTAAAGAAATTCAAATCAAAACTAAAATGAGATACCATCTCACCCCGACAAGGTTGGCCATGATCCAAAAAACACAAAACAACAAATGCTGGAGACGCTGTGGAAAAATTGGAATTCTTCTACACTGCTGGTGGGATTGCAAAATGGTGCAACCTCTTTGGAAAACACGCTGGTGCTTCCTAAAAAATCTGGAGCTAGATATACCATTTGATCCTGTAATGTGCTCGGAATTTATCCTTTAGAAGCAAAGGTTGTCACACAAACACACACATGTACATGAATGTTTGTTGCAGCACAGTCCACAATAGCAAAAATTTGGAATCAACCCCGATGCTCGTCAACAGATGAATGGATAAGCAAACTATGGTATGTATACTCAATGGAACACTATGGTGTGGTAAAAAACAATGACAAATTTACAAAACATCTGGTAACATGGTCTCACTTGGAAGAGATCATGTTGAGTGAAATCAATCAGTGTCAAAGGACTAATTTTGTATGAGACTCCTGTTATAAGGGCTTAACAAGATAATTGTCCATAGAAGAAAATGACTGTGTTGGCTACACTGATGGGTGGGGGCTGAGGGTTTATCGCAGATGAAATAATTGATAGATGTTAGAAATTTTATTCTTTTACTGTGATTAATTAAAAAAAGACTGTGAAAACCAACCTTAAAAGGAGCAAACTGATTCAAAATAGCTTAACAGCCTTGAAGAACTAAGTTCAACACTTTTTAAAGAGACATTAAAAAAATATAGTACCCTCAAAAAGGGAAATTCACCATGGGTGGCATTCAATTGAAAATTAGGTGTACAAAAGCAAGAAAATATCAGCAATTATCAGAAGAAAGAGTAGTCTATAAAACAGATCCAATAATGATAGAGATAATAAAATCAACAGAGAAGGATATAAAAATAGCTGCTGCCCAAATCAAACCAAACCCATTGTTATCAAGTTGATTCTGACTCATATTGACCCTATATAGTACAGAGTAGAACTACCTCATAGGGTTTCCAAGGTGTGGTTGGTTGATTTGAACTACCAGCCTTTGATTAGCAGCCAAGCTTTTAATCACTGTGCTTCACAAAATAGTTGTTATATACAAGTATGTGTACGCTTCATTGTTTAAAGAAGCATAGGTAAAGATCAACCTGACCAAGTAAGAACGGAAAATATGAAAAGGCTTAAATAGGACTTCTAAAGATGGAGAATATAATGTCAAAAATAAAAATATACTAGAATTAACATTGAATAAAATATTAGAAAATAACGGTGACTATAAAGACAGAGATGGAAGGGCTCCAAAAGTAAGCACATGAGGAAAAAAAATCAGAAGAAATTAATAGCATATCAGTGATGTGTGAGAAAATATTTAGCAGTCTGGTATGCATGTAATTGGGACTGTACAGACAGAAAGAAAAACTGAAGAAATAATGGCCAAAATTCCTCCAATTTTGATGAACTCTACAGGCTCACATAGTCAAGAATCTCAACAAAACTGTAGCAGAAACAGAAAGAAAACTACAAAATCAGAAAGAAGCATGATAGCCACATTGCTGAAACCAAAGATATAAGGAAAATTTTGAAAGCAGCCAGAAGTACAAGACACATCACAAAGAGAGAAACAAAGGTAAGAATTTCAAGAGTTCTTGTCAAAAACTGTGTAAGCCAAGTGATAACTGAATGATATACTTAAAGACTGAAAAAAGAAAATTGTCAATTAAGAAATTTTATACTCAGCAAAAATATCTTCTAAAAGGAAAGTAGGAATACTTTTTCAGATAAACAAAAGCTGAGAGACTTATTATCATCATACTAATACCATAAGAAATATTAAATGAAGTTCAATAGTAAATGTACTTGATGTTGTAACTGATAACATTAAGTCGTACACCAGAAAAAGGGTGAGAAGGTAAATGATACAGATGGAAATTTGAGTGTTTACAAAAGAATGAAAAAGACTACAAGTGGTAAAAACATAAGAAAGTTTTTAATTTTTTCTTTTCTATAAATGACAATTGATTTGTATAAAGCAAAAGTAACAAAGTATTGTGGCATTTATAATATGTGTAGAAGTAAAATCCATGACATCAATAGCACAAAGGCAAGGAGAAGGGAAATACACTGTTGTAAATTTACTATACATAAAATGTTACAATATTACTTGAAAGGAGCTAGTGATAAGTCGAAGATGTGTACTGTAAGCTCTAACCACACTAAATATATACATAGAGATACAGCTAATATGCCAATAAAGAAGATAAAATGGAATCGTGAGCAAATAGTAAAAAATAATCTAAAAGAAGGCAGCAGAAAAAGACAACACAAGTGAATGAAGAACAAATAGAGCATAGAGAAAGTAGCAAGATAGTAGGTTCAAGCTAGACTGTATCAATACACACCATAAAAGTAGGTAGACTAATAGCCAGGATTAAAAGAGAGAGATTGTTAGATTATAAAAAAGCAAAAAGAAACTATATGCTGTTTCCAAGAAACTCCTTTGAAACATAAAGGCAAAGATAGGTTAAAAGTAAAAGAATGGAAATAAACTTACCATGTAAATCCTAGTCAAGACAAAGCTGGAGTGACTATATCAGTGTCAGACAAAGTAACTACTAGAACAAGGATTATGTGAAACAGAAAGCTTTCATAATAATAAAAAGGTCAATTCATCAAGAAAACATCAAAATCCTAAACGTGTATGCACCCAATCAAACAGGGCTTAAAAATAAATGAAGCAGAAGCTAATCAACTGAGAGGAAAAATAGACAAACTCACAAATTATAGAACGAGAAAACAGAAAATTGGCAAATATACAGAAGACCTGAACAACACTACCAGACACATCAGTTTTATAATGGTTCATCCAAGAACCATTATAGGAAGATACATGTTTTGTTCAAAGGCACATGGATCATTTACCCAAGTAGGCCATATTTGGATCCACAGAACAAGCCTCAATAAATTTAAAATGATTCAAAGCATACAAAGCATATTCTGTCACCACAAAGGAATTAAATGAGAAATCAATTATAGAAGATTACCTGCAAAATCCTCAAGTATTTGAAAACTAAAGACACAGTTTTAAATAACCCATGGGCCAAAGAAGAAATCAAAAGGAAAATTTTAGAATATCTTAAGTGAACAAAAATAAAAACAACACATTGAATTCAGCCAATATAGTGCAGAAAGGGAAATGTATATAGCATTACATGATTACATTATGTGGGTATACAGCTCTGAAATCAATAAGGGCTTTTACCTTAATTAACAAGCTATAAAAGAAAGCAATAAAAGAACAGTAAGATAAAATAAATGAATGAGATAGAAAACACAACAAAAGGGGATAATCAAAGAGATCAAAAGCTGATCCTGTGAGAAGATCCATAAAATTGGTAAACCTCCAGTGAAACTGATAGATAAGAGATTAAGCCAAGCCAAGCCAAGTGCAAAAAATAAAAAATAGAGAAAAACTTAAAGACAGAAAAGAAAGAAGACACAATTTACTAAACTTGAGAAGAGACTTTACTGCAGATCCTACAAACATTAACAGAATAATAAGGTATTTTAGTCAGCTAGGGCTGGTCTAACAGAAATACCACAGAGTGGATGGCTTTAACAAAGGAAGGTTTGTTCTTACATAGTCTGGTAGGCTGCAAGTTCATATTCAGAGTGTCCCCTCCAGGGGAAGGCTTTCCCCTTGTCGGCTCTGGAGGAATGTCTGGTATTGCATCAGTCTCTGTCCAGGGCGCATCTTGGCGCAGGAACCTCAGGTCTGAAGGACGCGCTCTTCTTCTGGTGCTGCTTCTCCGTCCTTTTATCTCTCCTAGGATGAAAGGGTTAAGGGTGGGGCAAGCCATACTCCAGGGCAACTCCCTTTACAGTGGAGCAGGGAGGTGATCATATGAAGGGATTTACAGTTCCACCCTAGTCCTTTAATGTACAGCATAGGAAAACCACAAAGTGGAGGATAGTCACAAGATACTGGGAATCATGGCCCACCCACATGGCTACACATATTTTGGGGGAGCAGAATTCAATCCATGACATAAGGGAATAGCATAAACATTTTATGACAATAAATTTAATTCATGAGATAAAATGGACAAATGCCTTGAAAACACAAACTACTAAACCTCACTTAAGAAGAAATAGATACAATGAGACCCAGAGTCCATTAAATGAGGAAAAGACTGTCTTAAACAAATGGGGCCAACAAAACTGGATGTTTATTTGTGAAAAAATGAAACAGGACACATACTGCATATCATACACAAAAACGAATTCAAAATGGATCAAAGACCTAAATATAAAGCCAATAATTATAAAGATCATAGAAGAAAAAAAAATAAGATCAAGATCAGGAGCCATAATAAAAAGCCAAAAACCAAATCCATTGACATTGAGTCAATTCTGACTCATTATGACCCTATAGGACAGAGAAGTAATGTCCCATTAGGTTTCTGAGGAGCGCCTTGAGGATTTGAACTGCCAACCATTGGGTTAGCAGCTGTAGCACTTAACTACTATGCCATCAGGGTTTCCCAAAGCCATAATATAAGGAATAAATAGGATATAAATCATAACTAAAAATACACAAACACCAGAAGATAAGCTAAATGACCAGGTTCTCTTAAAAATTAAACACCTGTGTTTATCAGAAAATTTCACCAGAAGAGTAAAAAGAGCATCTACAGAGTGGGAAAAAATTTGACTTTGACATGTTTGACAAAGGTCTAATCTCTAAAATCTATAGGAAAATCCTATACATCTACAACAAAAATACAAAGAATTCAATTAAAAAGGGATATGAATAGACCACCAAAGAAGACATTCAGGCAGCTAACAGATATGAGGAAATGCTCACTATCACTAGCCACTGGAGCAATGCAAGTCAAAAATACTAGGATACACCTTTTCAAGCCAACATCACTGATTCAAAGAAACAGAAAATAACAAATGTTAGAGAAGCAGTGGGGAGATTAGAACTCTTATGCACTGCTGGAGGAAATGCAAAATGGTGCAACCATTTTGGAAAGTGATACAGAACTTCCCTAAAAAGCTACAAATAGATACACACCAAATCCAGCAATCTCACTCCTAGGAGTATGTTCTATGGAAATAAGAGTCATCACATAAATGCATGCACACCCATGTTCACTGCAGCATTATTCATAATACCAAAAAAGAGAGAAAGAGTCTCAGTGCCCATCAACAGATTAACGGTTAAACAAACTATGATAAATGCGCACAGTGGAATATTACACAACATAAAGAGCAATGATGAATCTGAGTCTCACAACATGTATGAATCTAGAGGACTTTATGCTGAAAGAGATAGGTAAATCATAAAAGGACAAGTTGCATATAAGACCACTATTGTAAAAAGTCATTGAAAGCTTTATGTGAAGAAATTAACAGTCCTTGATGATTAAGAGGAAAGGGAGCCCTAGTGAGGGAAAAGTACTAACCGGATGATAGATACATGGTAGCTCTGGAGGATAAGACAGCATACAGTACTGGAGAAGTCAGCACAGTTAGACCAAAACAAAAATCACAGAATCCTCATAGACACATGCCAACTCCCTGAGGGACTGAGTCACTGGGCTGAGGGCTCGGGACCACAGTCTTGAGGAAAATATAGCTCAACTGACATAGTGTAGTTTATAACGAAAATGTCCTAAATTCTACTTCGGTGAGTAGTGTCTGGGATCTTAAATATTTCTGACTAGACTTATAATAGACTTTACTGGTCCCACCCCTTCTGGAGAAAGAGAGAATGAGGAAAACCAAAGGCAGAAGGGAAGGATTAGTCTAAGGACTAGGGGACCACAGGTAAAACCACAGCCTCCAGCAGACTGACTGCAGCACAAATAGATGGTGCCTGGATACCACTGTAGACTGCTTTAAGAGGAATCACAATAGGGGGTGCCAGACAGAACTGAAGAAAAATATACAGCACAATCCATATGCAGAAAAAAGAGCAAATTTACTGGTCTGACAGAGACTGGAGAAACTCGGAGAGTATGCCCCCACATACCATTTTAGCTCAGTACTGAAGTCACTCCTGAGGTCCGCTGTTTAGTCAAGGGCCCATGAAACAAACAATAACAC
The DNA here is from genome assembly GCA_028571685.1 of Heterohyrax brucei. NCBI lineage: Eukaryota > Metazoa > Chordata > Mammalia > Hyracoidea > Procaviidae > Heterohyrax > Heterohyrax brucei. The sequence continues at coordinate 65,739,737 of CM053155.1, read as the reverse complement.
ATGTGTATGAAACTAAATGGGCACACCAGCCCAGGGGCAAAGATAAGAAGGCAGTATGGGACAGGAAAACTGAACGAATGGAAACAGGAAGCCAAAGTCAAAAAGTAGAGAGTATTGACACATCACAGGGTTGGCAACCAATATCAGAAAACAATATGTGTGTTGTTTAGTGAGAAAGTAATTTTTCTGTAAACTTGTACCTAATGCACAATAAAAAGAAAGTAAGAAATAGATAACTCGGATTGTCCTGTATCTATTACTGATACTAAATTCACAGATAAAATGTTCCTATGTAGGGTTGCTATAAGTTGGAATTGACTCAAAAGCAATGGATATGGGTATATAACAGAGCAATTTTACAATGGAGAAATGCGTCAAACTCTCTCGCACTGAGGTAATCAATGTTAATATTAACAATGAAAATTTGTGTTGATAGCATGTAGCCTTAATATGATGTGATGAGGATGGTATTTTATGTCTGTGGTCTTCCTTCCAAAATTCTATAACCCCAGTCTGATCCTGTCTGATCCTGAGAAAAACATCGACAAATTCTAACTGAGGGACATTCTACAAAAATCTGGCCAGTTCAAAACCTGTTAATTTGTCATACTATGGTGGTGTGCATGTTGCTGTGATACTGGAATGTTTCCTTTCCTTGATGGACAGGTTGCAGCTGAAATTCCGGAGTAAGGTAGACTAGGAGGAAGGACCTGGTAGTTTACTTCTGAAAAAAATTGGCCGATGAAAAATCTTATGAATAGCAGCAGAACATAGTTTGATACAGTGCCAGAAGATGAGCCCTTTAGGTTGGAAAGTACTCAAAATATGAATGGGGGAGACTCGTCTCCTCAAAGTAGAGTCAGTCTTAATGATGTGGATGGAGTCAAACTTTTGAGACCTTTATTTCCAAATGTGGCATGACTCAAAATCAGAAGAAACAGCAGCGAACATGTATTATTAACCAGAATGAATGAAGTATGAATCTAGGAAAATTCAAAACTGTCAAGAATGAAATTGAGCACATAAACATTGGCATCCTAGGCATTAGTAAACTGAGATGTACTGGTATTTGGCCATTTTGAACCACTTCAGTGTATCATGTGAAGTATCATGGACTGAATCATGTCCCTAAAAAAATATCTGTCAAGTTGGCTAGGCCATGAGTCCCAGTATTTTGTGCTTGTCTTCCATTTCATGATTGTTTTTTCTATGTATTATAAATTCTAATGTTTGCCTGTGGTTAATGAGGCAAGACTGGCTTATGTTGAAGAGGATTGAAGCGGGATGTTTCTAACACCCTTACTTAAGTCATATCCCTTATCCAGTGTAAACAGAGCTTCCCTGGGATTTGGCCTGCACCACCTTTTATCTTACAGGAGGTAAAAAGGAAGAGAAATAAGCAGAGAACTGGGACCATCATACCCCCAAGAAGGCAATGCCAGCAGCAGAGCACATCCTTTGGACCTGATGTTCCTGCACTGAGATGCTCCCAGACCAGGGGAAGACTGATGTATCACAAAGACCTTCTTTCAGAGCCAACAGAGAGAGAAAATCTTCCCTCTGAGCTAATGTCCTGAATTTGGCCTTGTAACTTACTAGACTGTGAGAGGATAAACTTCTCTTCGTTAGGGTCATCCACTTGCAGTATTTCTGATATAGTAGCGCTAGATGACTGAGACACTGTGACTAACAAACTGGAGAGGAATGGTGCCATGTTCATTGGAAAGAACATTTCAAGTTCTTTTCTGAAGTACAATGCTGTCAGTGATAGGTTGATATCTGTATGCTAACCAGGAAGACCAGTAAATATGACTAATTTACCCACCAAAACCAAGGCCAAAGATGAAGAACCTGAAGATTTTACCAACTTCTGCAGTCTGAAATTCATCAAACATGCAATCAAGACATATTGATAATCACTGGCAGTTAGAATGTGAAAGATGAAAACAAAGAATGACTGGTAGTTGGAAAATATGACAGTGGTGATAGGAAGAATGCCAGAGGTTGCATGATAGAATTTTATGAGACGGATGACTTCTTCACTGCAAATACCTTTGTTCTCTAACACGAATGGTGACTATACAAGTGGTACTCACCAGACGGAATATACAGGAATCAAATGAATTACATCTGTTGAAAGAGACGATGGAAAAGCTTATCTCAGTCAGAACAAGGCTAGGGGCTAACTGTGAAATAGACCATCTACTGCTTATATGAAAGTTCAAGTTGAAGTTGAAGAAAATTGGAACAAATGTGTGAGAGTCAAAGTATGACTTTGAATATATTCACCTGAATTTAGAGACTATCTCAAGAACAGATTTGATACATTGAATACTAATGACCAAAGGCTAGATAAGTTGTGGAATGGCATCAAAAACGTCACCCATGGAGAAAGCAGGAGGTCATTAAAAAGACAAAAAAGAAAAAAAAGTCAGGAAAGAAAAAAAATAGCAAAATGGGTGCCAGAAGAGACTCTGAAACTTGATCCTGAACATCAAGTAGCTAAAGCAAAAAGAAAAAATGATAAAATTAAAGAGCCAATCAAAAGATTTCAAAGGGCAGCTTGAAAAGACACAGTTTAGTATTGTAATGAAATGTGCAAACACCTGGAGACAGACAACCAAAATAGAAAAGCTTAGTTGACAATTCTCAAGCTGAAAGAACTGAAGAAAAAATTCAAGACTTGAGTTTCCATACTAAAGGATTCTCTGGGGAAAATGTTAAAGGACTCAGGAAGCATCAAAAGAAAACAGAAGGAATACACAGAGTCCCGGTACCAAAAAGAATAGGTTGATGTTCAACTCTTGCAAGAGATAGCACATGATCAAGAATCACTGGTACCAAGGAAGAGGTTGAAGCTGCTTTGAAAGCATTTGTGAAAAACAAGCCCCCAGGAATTGATAGAATACCAACTGAGATGTTTTCACAAGCAGAGGCAGTGCTGAAAATGGTCGCCTATCTATGCTAAGATGTTTGGAAGATAGCTACCTGGTCAATCAACTGGAAGAGATTCAAATTTGTACTCATTCCAAAGAAAGGAGCCCCAACAGAACACGGAAATTATCAAATGATATCATTAATATCAGACACTAGTAAAATTTTGCTGAAGATCATTCAAAAGTGGTTGTAGCAGTACATTGATGAGGAACTGCCAGAAACTCAAGTTGGATTCAGAAGAGGATGTTGAACAAGGAATATCATCGCCAATGAAAACAGAGAATACCAGAAAGGTGTCTACCTGCATTTTATTGACTATGCAAAGGCATCTGACAGTTTGGATCACAATAAGCTGCAGATAACATTGTGAAGAATGAAAATTCCAGAACAATTAATTGTGCTCACGAGGAATCCATACTTAGACTAAGAGGAAGTTGTTTGAGCAGAACAAGGGGATACTGTATGATTTAAAGTCAAGAAAGGTATACATTGGGACTGCATTCTGGCATCATACTTATTCCAACTTTTGCTGAGATAACTTAAGAATCTGGATTATATGTAGAAGAACAGGGCATCAGGGTTGGAGGAAGACTTGTTAATGGCCTGCTTTATGTAGATGACACAATCTTGTTTGCTGAAAGTGAAGAGGACTTGAAGCACTGATGAAGATCAAAGACCACAGCCCTTATGCCTCAATGTGAAGAAAACTCCTTACAGTTGGACCAATAAGCAACATTATGATAAACAGAGAAGAGACTGAAGTTGTCAATAATTTCATTTTACTTGGATCCACAATCAGTACACATGGAAGCAGCAGTCGGAAACAAAAGCACACACTGAACTGGGCAAATTTGCTGCAAAAGACCTTTAGAATTGTCAGAAGATGTCACCTTGAAGACTAAAGTGCACCTGACTGAAGCTATGATGTTTTCAAAAGCCTTGTACGCATGTGGAAGTTAGGCAATAAATAAAATGGACTGAAGTAGAACTGACATGTTTGTATTGTGGTGTTTGCAAAGAATACTGAATATACCATGGCCTGCTGGGAGAAATAAATCTGTCCTGGAAAAAGAGAACCAGAATGTTCCTTAGAAGGAAAGATGGTAATACCTCACTTTACATACTTTGGACATGTTATCGGGGGAGACCAGTCCCCAGAGAAGGACATTACGTTTTGTAAAGTAGAAAGTCATCGAGTAAGAGGAAGACCCTCAACGAGATGGCTTGATGCAACGGCTGCAACAGCAGACTCAAACATAATAACAGTTGTGAGGATGACACAGCACCATTTGTTCTGTTGTGGATCAGGTAGCTGTTAGTCAGAACTGACTGAGTGCCACCTAACAACAGCAAAGTAGATATACAAATGGCAAACAAGCCCGTGAAATGATGGTCAACATTATTATTAGAAAACCAAAACAACTCACTGCCATCAAGTAAATTCCAATTAAAACTCCAACAGTATTTCACTGCATATCCATGAGAGTGGCTAGCTTTAAAGGGATTGTCAATATGGAGACTTAGCAAATCTATGAAACAACTGAAATTCTCATCTGCTCCTGATGGAAATGCAAGATAGTACAGCAACTTTGATGAAACATTTGTTAGTTTCTTAAAAAGTTAAACATAAACTTATCTTTTGCAAAATTATCTTTTTCTAGATGTTTCCCTAAGAGAAATGAAAATATATGTTCATATGTTCTCAGTTGTTTCTAACAGCTTTATTCATAATTACCCCAAACTGTTAACAACCAAATGTTCATCAACTGGTGAACAAATGAATACCTTTTTGTATGTTCATGCCCTGGAACACTAAGAAGCCAAAAAAAGGAGCAAACTACTGATACACAAAGCAACATGGATATATCTCCAAAGGACTGTATTATGTTAAGCAAAAAAGCCAGAAACAGAAGACTACATTGTGTATCACTCCATTTATAGGAAACGAACTCCCTAAAAGGTGACAGTTTTCCTGGGGCCTGGGATGGAAAGAGAAGATTGACTGGAAACAGGATGGATTGACAAGAAAACTTTTTTGGAATAGTGGAATTGTTCTCTATCATGAATATAACAGTTGTTCTGCCACTTGGTCAAGCTCATCATTGTTCATAAATTGTACCTCACTATAGCTTACTGCTATGAGTTGGATCTGACTAGATGGCACTTGGCTTGGCATAGCTCTTTAGGAAACCCTGGTGGCATAGCGGGTTAAGTGTTGCATCTGATAAACAAAAGGTCAGCAGTTCAAATTCACCAGGCGCTCTTTGGAAACTCTGTGAGGCAGTTCTACTCTGACCTCTAGGTTCACTATGAGTTGGACCTGACTCGATAGCGGTGGATGTAGCTCATTAGGATCTTTGGTGGTGCGGTGGTTAGAAGCTTGACTCCAAACCAGAAGGTTGACAATTGTAATCCACCAGCTACTCCTGGGAAACCCAATATGACAGTTCTACTCTGCCCTTTAGGATCACTATGAGTCAGAATCAACTCAGCAGCAAAGGGTTATGTGTTTTAATAGCTGATTAAGAGAGAGAAAAACTTCATACTGGCTGTAGTTTCACAACCAAATCACCGTCCAGCACAGACAGCCATTTGTGTTGTCCCTACCTTCCTACTGAGACTTTTCTAGGCTCACTAGTTGCTTCCTCAGTCTTCAGTCAATCTCTCTCCACCATTGGATGTTCTTGAGTGTTCCCTTCTTCCTGGTATTTCTTTTATTCACTGGTCTTCTTAATGCCCCTGTCTTTTGGGTTACTTTTGACTCTTGCCTCTCTGCTTTGCTTTCCCCTACAAGCTTCTTCTTGGTCTGCCCTTAGTGTTGGGTCTTCAATGTGATGTATTTGTCTTTAATTCTCTGCTCTCCTTGGTGAATGCTGAGCATGAGTGACCCCATCCCGTCACGTGAATTCACTCACCACTTCCAAATATAACACCATAGAACCTAACCCTGGAACCCCATGTCTGTTAAATTATGTAGAAGAATGTAAAGAAAATATTGAACTAATTTAAATTTGCTTTCATTTAAATTGAGTATATATTCTACAACTGAACAGAATATGTGAAAAAGAAACAATTACAATTAAAAAATCAAACCAACAGTAGTGTTGCAAATCCAAGGAGAAGTCTATAGTCCTTGCCTAATATAACCTCTGAGTCTGCAGTTTAAAGTCACACAGATAATACCTCCATCATCGCTCCCATTATAACACTGAATAAGATAGTGTTAACTTCTCTGGACTTTTCTTCCAGTCCCAGAAGCTACTGCCTGTCACCATGGCAACCCCATCCCTCTAAAGGCTATGTCTTAAACACATGTGCGTAGATGCTGTGAGGCAGTCTTTCCATTTGGAACATTTTCCAGCTAGGCAAGCCTACCTTTGCTGTTCAGTCTCCTAAAGGTTTTAGGGTGCTTTTTTTTTAAACCCAGGAAGCTACCTCCTAAAGCAACGTGCCTGCTGACCTACGTTGTTTAAAGTAACAGTCACTATGAATTTAAGAAAATAAAATCGCAGTCTACAGTAAAATGGATTTGATAGTCACAGTGGTGTTCATAAAGCACCTCTCTTGCCTTCTTATCCACAAGCTTTAATAATTTAAGGTTTTTTTTTTTTTTTATGCTGGGACAGTAAGGTTTTTCTGAAATCTAGAGAGAAAGTCAGCAGTATGATAAAAGCTTGCATATCCCCTCATTTTCACAGCAGCAGAACAAGTATGTCTTCTGCCTTTGGTCAAAGTTTCCTCGGCTCACTGCACTGACGTGGGATGCACATTTCCTGCTGGCTGACCAAGAGAAATGTCCTAGTTTTTAAAAAGTTTAGAAATCTTCTTCTATAGTTCTATTTTATCTAACCTATTTTAAATTCTGAATTCTTATACTGCAAACAAAAACAACAAACACAGGAAAACAAAACAAAAGATCTGTTAGCCTGCCATACTGATCAAATATGTATTCAGAATCACTGTTCCTCTTTCCAGTTTAAGAAAAAAAAAAAATCCAGTGCTGTTGAGTTGATTCCGACTCATAATGACCTTACAGAACAGAGAAAAACTGCCCCATAGAGTTTCCAAAGAGCACGTGGTGGATTTGAACTGCAGACCTTTTAGTTAGCAGCTGTAGCACTTAACCACTTAGCCACCAGGTTTTCCCCTTTTATTGTTACAAAAATTCTTACCAATTAAAGCTACATAGCCAAGAATTTAAAATAGACTTTTGAAATTTTAAATATTCTTTCTCACATCAAAAGTTAATATATCTTGTCACTGAAAATGTGGATTATAGAGAATATATAAAGAGGGAAGTTAAAGTTACTTATAATCCCACTGGTTAAGAATTATTGTTAACATTGTTCAATAGCATTTCAGTTTTTAATGCAGGTATACATAGATTTGTGTACATCAGTGAAGTCGTTCTATAGATACTGTTTTATAATCTGCTTATTGTTCTTCTTTTAATACTCTCCTACGAGCATTGGTAAACCCTGGTGACATAGTGGGTTAAGTGCCACATCTGCTAACCAAAAGGTCGGCAGTTCAAATCTGCTAGGCACTCCTGGGAAGCTCTATGGGGCTGTTCTGCTCTGTCCTCTAGGTTCGTGATGAGTTGGAATTGAGTTGACCGTGTGGCTTTGGCTTTTTAATGAGCATTTAGTCATTGTATAGACTGTCAAAATAGTATTTTAATGTGTCTGATAGCATATGACTTGCATCATTTACACAAACTAGATACAATTTGCTAAAAATACATCAGATTTTAAAATGTGTTTGCTTATTAAAAAACACATTCTTGTGTATTTCTCTTCAGTACATCTCTATTTTCATAGGAGGAACTCCAAGACGATATACTTATACTTTTTGGATGGCATAAACTTAGGAATTTGAAATTCCCTTGAGCATCTAGGCCATGTCAATCAGTCCATCTAGTCTTCAATCAGAATTGTTCCCGTCTGTCCATGTGCCTTAGCTTATTAATCTATAAAATGTAGATAATAATACCTACCTTAGAATCATTTTGAGGATTCAATGAAAGAATCAGTTGTAGTAACTCTGACTTGTAGTCTGGGTAGCTGTATAGCTTCCTCTGCTTTTTTATTGAGTGGTAAGGTCCTTAAGGACCAAGACTTAACACCACTGAATATGGGGCTTTGCTCACAGTAGGCACTCAATGCATGGGTTTTGAATGTGTTAGCATTGTGTTTTTGCCTATATTAGGTAACAGGACACGGAGAAAAATATATTTCAGAAGAAAGATGGTTACCTTACATTTTCTGCCAGCAATGACCTTCCATTTGGGATTTCTTTCTAACTAAAGGGTTACTGTTGTTACTGTTTGACTCTTAGCAACAGAGAATTTGCAACAATCTTCCAAAAGAGGAAGACAGCAACTAGCTCTATTTTGGAGAAACAGAATGGAAAAGAAATTACTTCAATATCAGATAGCAAGCAAGTCACTGAACTAGAAATATAATATGGAAAAATTGAATCTCAATTATACATCCAGGCATATTAAAATTTTATCTAACTTTCCACCTTTCTGCTTTTTCTCATTAAAACACCTCCCTAATCACTTGAAATTTGGTTTCTGTTTCTACCACCCAAACAATTCTTTATAATGTGGATATTGTTCTCAGTCATGATAACCTTTGACTTTGTATACTACTTGACACATTTGTTCATGCCCTCAAACTTGAAACCTCCCCTCCCTCATTTTGAGGATGAGATATTTTTTCTTGGGCTTCATTGTCATCTCTGTGCTGAAAACTCCTGAGTCTCCACTTGCCACCCAAGTACCTCTTCTAACCATCTTTTGCAGAGTTCCATCTCTCTGTCAAGCATTTCCTCATGGATGCCTCATGGACTGGTCAAACACTTTACATCTAAAGGCTCATTCTTTTTATTCTCTCTCAAACCACTTCCATCTCCTGATATTCTTGCTTTTCTTATGGTACCATATTTCTTCCAGTGATGCAGTCTCTCAAACTTAGTTTTCTTCAACACCTCCCTTTTTTGAACTTCTTTTAATTCATTGATTGTAAAGTCATGCATGTACATTTTCTCTTTGCATTTCAGGTACCAACATTGTTTCTTCCCACCAGCACTATTAGAACAGTGCTCACAGATCCCACTGTTAGAACTGCTGCTCACAGATCCCACTGTCTCTTCCTCAGTAAACTTCTTCCCAATGGTTCTTCTAGCTCAGCATCAATCCTGTTATTTGTTGAAAGCCTTTAATAAGATCTACTATTGTTGTTGTTGTCTTATGATGAGTCAGTCCCCAGCTCATGGTGAACCCATACACTACAGAATGAAATGTTGCCAAGCCCTGTGCCATCCTCATGGTGAGTTATGAATCTGATTGTTTTGTTCCACAGAACTTTCACTGGTTGACTTTCACGAGTAGATTCTAGATTTCTAGATTTCTTCCTAGTTGATGTTAGTCTGGCAGCTGTACTGAAACATGTTCAGGTTCACAGCAACATGCAAGCCTTCACCGACAGGTGATGGCAGCATACAAGGTGCATTGGCTGGAAATCAAATAGGATCTCATGCACGGAAAGCGAGAAGTCTACAACTGAACCACCAATTGCTCATGCCTCAGTCGAATGCTATTACAGCACTCATTGAAACAGAAATGCATTTCTTAATCTGGCATTCTTCTAGTTTTATACCAGCTGCTTTCTGTATATTATTGCTAACCCTCACTGTGCTCCAAGGTAGGTAGTATTGTCTTTAGATTGTTGTTATTATTGTTGTTAGGTGCAATCACATCAGTTCCTACTCCTAGTGACAAAACAGTGCCTGGTCCTATGCCGCCCTTTCAGTTGTTTCTGTGTTTGAGCCCATCACAGCAGCTACTATGTCAATTAGCCCCTTGAAAGTCTTCCTCTTTTTTCCTGTCCTTCTACTTTACCAGGCATGATGTCCTCCAGGAACTAGTCCCTCCTGATAACATGTGCAAAGTACATAAGAAACAGTTTCACCATCCTCCCTTCCAAGGAAGATTCTGGCTGTGCTTCTTTCAAGACAGACTTGTACCTTTTTCTAGCAGTCCATAGAATACTCAACATTCTTTACCAAAACCACAATTCAGAGGCATCAATTTTTCTTCAATCTTCCTTATTCATTGTACAGCTTTCACATGTGTAAGAGGTGATTGAAATACCATAGCTTGAGTCAGGTTCACCTTAGTTCTCAAAGTGACATCTTTGCTTCTGAATACTTTACAAAGGTCTTTTGCAGCAGATTTGCCTAATAAAGCATGTGGTTTGATTACTTGACTGTTGTTTCCATGAACATTGATTGTGAGTCTAAGTAAAAGTTCGTAAGTATGGAAGATGAGAGAAGGGTTTAATAACTTGCTTAATGTCATATCTCTAATAAAGGGGTGTCGGAATCCAGGGCTGCAAAACCTGTGCTCTTTTCATCAGTGAGTCTTTCACTAATGCTGTACTCAGCCTCAGCAGGAAGTGAGGCAGCTGAGCATCGTGGTTAAGAATGCACGTGCTGGACCAGTTTGGATCTGAATCTGGCTGCAAATACAGTTTGTGACCTCTTGCAAATTGTCAGCTTCAGTCTGTGTCCATTTCCTCATCTGTAAAATGAAAATAACAATAAAACTCATGTGAAAGGTTTGTCATGAACATTTAGTTGCTAGGTACTGCCAAGTTGGTTCTGACTCACAGAGATCCTAAGTACAGCAGAAAGAATCATTACCCAGTCATGAGTCATGTCCACAATTGTTTTTATGCTTAATCCCATTGTTGCAGCCACTGTATCTGTCCATATCCTTCAGGGTCTTCCTCTTTTTTTGCTGACCTTCTATCAAGTATGACGGCCTTTTCTAAGGACTGATCTCTCCTGACAACATGTCCAAAGTATGTAAGAAACAGTCTTGCCAGCCTTGCTTCCAAGGGGGATCATGGTTGTATTTTTTCCAGAACAGATTTGTTTGTTCTTTTGGCAGTCCATAGTACATTCGTTATTCTTCTCTAGCACGACAATCTAATGGCATCATTTTTGTTTTTCGGTCTTCCTTATTCGCTGTCCACCTTTCACATGTGTATGATGCAATTGAAAATAGCATGGTTTGGATCAGGTTCAGCTTAGTCTTCAAGATGAATGTTTCAAGGTCAACACTTTAAACAGGACTTCTGTAGCAGATTTTCCCAAGGCAACATGTCTTTTGATTTCTTGACTGCTGTTTTCACGAGTGTTGATTGTGGAATCAAGTAAAGTAAAATCAAAGACAGCCTCAATTCTTTCTCCATTTATCATGACATTTCTTACTGGTCCAGTTTTGAGGATTTTTGTTTTCTTGATGTTGAGGTGCAATTTATACTAAAGGCTGTGGTCTTTGTTCAGTAAGTGCTTCAAATCCTCTTTACTTTCTGCAAGCAAGGTTGTGTCATCTGCATAATGCAGATTGTTAATAAGTCTTCCTCCAATCCTGATGCCTTGTTCTTCTTCACATATGAGGTTGGACAATTAAGTCTGTGAATTCATCCTAAGAAAAGTGCTACATACCTTACTGCTGAATATCACTACAGTCACCTTTGAAGTGCTGCCTTTGGGAAGCTTATGAACCTATGCCAGCACCTAGCTCACACTTCAAAGAGATTTTGGAACTCTTTTTCTGGACGTTGGACAAGGTCTGACATTTAAGTTTGTGAACTCATCCTAAAAAAAGGGCTTTGAAGGGAGAACTAGGCACTAGAGTCATACATACCTTCCAAGGGGAGGACTTAAAAGGTGACCATAGTGATATTCAGCAATGAGGTATGTAGACCTTTTTCTGGGATGAGTTCGTGAATTTATTTTTCTGACCTCATAATCTAGCTTCTCTGATTATTTGTTCAGCATACAGATTGAAAAAGTATGGTAAAAGTATACAACCCTCATGCACACCTTTTCTGACTTTAAACCATGCAATGTTCCCTTGCTCTGTTTGTACAATTGCATCTTGATCTGTATACAGATTCCTCATGAGCACATTTAAGTGTTCTGGAATTCCCATTCTCCATGATGTTATCCATTATTTGTTATCATCCACACAGTCAAATGCTTTTGTATAGTCAATGAAACACAGGTAAACATCTTCTGGTATTCTCTGCTTTCAGCCAAGATCCATCTGACATCAGCAATGATAGCCCTGGATCCATATCCTCTTCTGAATTTGGCTTCGATATCTGGCAGTTCCCTGTCAATATAGTGTTGTGGTTGGTTTTGAATGATGTTGAGCAAAACCTTACCTGAGTGTGATATCAAATCGACTATATCAGTGGAAAGCAGATGATGGAAAAGGTGAGTATCATCAGTCAGAACAAGACCAGGTGCTGACTGTGGCACAGACCATCAACCACTCATACAAATTTCAGTTCAAACTGAAATTAGTTTATATATATAATATACATTATATACAATGTGTAAGTGCTTAGACTTATTTATGCCTGGCATACTGGAAGTATGAGTTGCTGCTATCATTACCCTTATTATTGTTACTGTTACTTTCCGGGCAACACAGTCTCACTGACTATGAGGACTGCCAATTAAATTGTTCACTAACTCATCCTAGAAAAAATGCTACATAGCTCATTGTTGAATATCACTACATTCACATTCAAAGTATTCCCCTTGGGAAGCTATACACCGATATCAGTACCTAGTCCACCCCTCAAAGCAATTTTGAAACCCTTTTTCTTGAATAGCTATCAGAGCTGCCATAATACTACCTTTGATGTCCTGAATGTCATCAGAATGTCTCCCTTTCAATATTTCCTTTATCTTCAGGTAAAGAAAAAAGTCACTGGGGGCCAGATCAGGTGAGCTGGATGGGTGTTTCAATACAGTTATTTTCTTACTGGCTAAAAACTGCCTCACAGACAACTATACAATTAAGTTAACAAACTTGCCACCATGCTACCATGTGCAATGCCCATTCAAGAAAGAGTTCCAAAATTGCTTTAAAGGTGGTGTAAGTGCTGGGGTCAGTGCATGGCTTCCTAAGGGGAATACTTTCAATGTGACCATAGCGATATTCAGCAATGAGGTATGAAGACTTTAGAACAATTGAGTTTGCAGACTTAATTGTTGGACCTCGAATGCCCCAAACAGAACTTTGTTTCTGGATCTATGACTTTGCTTACAACATACTATTTTCAGCTCTTGGCATGCTTGTCCCATCAATTTATCTAACTAATTTTATGGCTAATATTTGTTGATGAGGAAGGTGAAATCTTACTTGCCCTTTAAAAGTCACTCCCTTCTTTATTATTACATGATTTCTTCCTCTTCTCTCACACCGCTTATAACTCTTTCATGTGTTTCGTTCACAATATGCCTTGTTGCAGAATTCTATGGGCAAACTCGGGTGGCGAAGTGGGTTAAGTGCTACTACATCTGCTAACCAAAAGGTCAGCAATTCAAATCCTACAGGGATTCCTTGGAAACTCTATGGGGTCATTCTACTCTGACCTCTAGGGTCACTGTGAGTCGGATACGACTCAATGGCAGTGGGCTTGGGCATGATCAGTTCCTTAGGTAAACCAGAAGCTCGCTGAGGGCAGAGATGAATCTTGTGAGGTAGGTCTAGGTGGTCTGTGCTTCACTTCTAGCTGTGCCCCTTTATAACCTTATGCAAGCTATTTAATTTCTTTTGTGCCTCAGTTTTTTGTCTGTAAAATGGGTCTAATTAAAGTATCTACCTCAAAGGTTGTTGAGAAGATCAAATTCATAAATACATGTAACAATCTTGGATTTGTGCCTGAAATATAATCAGTCCTCAAAAACAGGTAGTTATTAAAATTGTATAAAATAGCCACTAGTAATATGAGTTGAATGAATGAGGGTAATCAGGAGCCATGACTACTTCACTAGGTATGTGTCTATCCATTGTCTCTTCCATATGTTCAGTAAAGCTCTCCAGAAACTCTATGGTTTATTATTTGGTACTCTGAGGGATGATTTCCTAAAATTAGTCTTGTTTGTGTGTATCGTCAATTGAATCATGCTGCCCTCAGGTACTGTCAACTTGGTTAGACTAAGCTGTGTGTTGATGTAGTTTTCCTGTGTTGTAAATCCTAATCTCTGTCTGTGGTTAACAACGTAAGATTAGATTATGTGAAACATAATACCCTTACTCAGGTCGTATCCCTGGTCCAATTTAAAGGGAGTTTCCCTGGGGTATGGCCTGCATTACCTTTTGTCTTCCAAGAGATAAAAGAAAAGGAAAGCAAGCAGAGAGATGGGGACCTCATACCATCAAGAAAGCAGTTTACGAGCTGAACACGTCCTTTGGACCCAGGGTAGCTTTGCAGAGAAGCTCTTGGTCCAGGATAGAAAATTGATGACAAGGATTTTCTCCAAAGCTGAGAGAGACAAAACTTTCTCCTGATGCTGACTCCCTGAATATGGATCTCTAGGCTCCTACACTGTGACAGAATAAACATCTGTTTGTCAAAGCCATCTACTCGTGGTATTTCTGTTACAGCAATCCTGGATGACCAAGACAGTGGGGGTGTGAGTTGTGGTTATAGAACTCTAATCTCTGAGTCACAAGGTGAAGATACAGACAAATCTTATAAAAAGGAAGAGAAAAATTACCTCTAGCAGACATCTCTCAAATTTCTAAGATGTCAACTCTTTCAGGGAGTGTAGGTTCCCTTTGATATCACCTCAGCCCCCTTAGGGAGCTATCCAGGGGCCTTAGGAATGGGACTGTAGGGCTCTGAGCCACACTGAAAGGACAATAGTGTAAGCAAGCATGAAGGAGCTGCAGTTGTCCCCAACATCATATGTGTCCCTTGAACCATTCATTCCCATTGCGAAGTGCCATGTGGCAACCATCTGCTCTGTGGATTACTTGCTGATGTGTTACCTGCCAGTTCGGAGTTCTTGGTGCACTTGCTCTCCATCCCTAGTCTGAGCGTCGTATAATTCCCTGCCTTAGACAGGGGAGCTATGCAGTCTGTTCCTATTCTTTCAAAGGCTACTGTAGGAGTTATAACACGCATCCTAATTCATCAAAAGCTAACAGTACTCTGCATGTTTACCTGCCTTCTGAATAACAAATACTGCCTGTCTGCCAAAGTTGTGTTATACCCCATTGTACTAAAAGTCATTTCTTGGCCGTGGTGACTGCCAGGCATTAGTCTCTTTAAATGAGTCCTTTAGCCATTAAAGCAGCTATGCAAGGAAGGAGAAAGGTTTCAGTTTCTATGCCAACAGCAATCGCTTAGTAATCGCTTGAGTTCTAAAAGGATTCTGAGGAAATGTTCAAGTTCATGGGGAAAACGGGCCCTGAAGTCTTCCAAAAAGCACAGAAGAAACCCAGCAAAAAATTTACCATCCCACCGAAACCAAAAACCAATTGCTGCTGAGTTGATTCTAACTTGTAATGACCGTATAGGATAGAGTAGAACTGCCTCATAGGGTTTCCAAGGAGCTACTGGTGGATTTGAACTGCTACCCTTTTGGTTAGCAGCCGTAGCATTTAACCAGTACACCATCAGGGTAAGAGGTTAAAATGTAAACCCTCTAATGGTGGTAAGCTAGCGAAGGAAAAGCCCAGCTACCCTGTGCCCCAGGAAGTTGTTCTAGGTTTCTTGGGTTAGTGGTGGCTTTCTGCGATATGAGAGAGTGTGACCTATAGAGGCAGGGGTCAGCCCCTGTAATGAGGTCCTCCTGGTGGGGGGGGGGTCATCTCCTACCAATGGGTGTTTGTGAATGACACTGCACTTGTGCTTGCACTGTCTGAGTGCCATCACTGTGGACAACTGAGATGGCTTTGCGGCAGAAGAGGGAGTAGCAAACGGAAAGGTGATTGATTTGAAAATACCTTAACTGGGTAACAAGAAGGGGATTCACCCTATGCTGGCTCCAAAGGGCAAAATATGAACACAGTACAAGCTGACGAGGTCAGAGGTGGAGCCTGGCTGTGAGGTGGCCTTTGGAGGCCTGGGTTTTCCACTAACCGATATATCATGATCGGAGTCTCCTCAAGGTTTCTGAGTGGCACATGTGGTTTTTACTTGACAACTAATCAAAAGATATGGCATTTCAACTCACTCAGCAGTGCCATGAAAGAAAGGTCTGGCAAGTCAGTTTTCTAAAGATTTCATTCAAGAAATCCCATGCTGTAAGACATGTGGTCACCATGAGTAGAGATCATCTTGGTGGCAGTAGGTTTGGGTTTTTGGTTTAGAGTCCCTTCATCTACTCCCCCACACTTGTCTGTCAGTTCCTCCTACTGCGGGGGGCTTGTGTGTTGCTCTGATGCAGAAAGCTATGCCACCCTGGTATTCGGATACCAGCAAGGTCACTCATAGGTTTCAGCTGAGTTTCCAGACTAAGACAAAGTAGTAGGGAGGACTTGCAGTCTGCTTCTGAAAACAACTAGCCAGTGAAAGCTTTATGAATAGCAATATCATGATAAATGGGGAAAGGGTTGAGGTTGCCAAGGATTTCATCTTACTTGGTTCTGCAATCAAAGCTGGTGAAAGCAGCAGTCAAGAAATCAAAAGACGCATTGCATTGGGAAACTCTGCTGCCACAGACCTCTTTAAAGTGTGAAAAAGTGATGATGTCACTTTGAGGACTCAGATGCACCTGACCCAAGCCATAGTATTACAATTACATCATATGCATGTGAATAAGGACAACAGAAGAACTGATCCCTTTGAATTGTGGTGTTGGAGAAGAGTATTGAATGTACCATGGACTGCCAAAAGAACAAACAGATGTGTCTTGGAGGAAATACAGAGTGCTCCTTGGAAGCAAAGGTGGTGAGACTGGGTCTTATGTACTTTGGACATGTTGTCAGGAGAGATCAGTCCCTTGAGAGGGATATCATGCTTGGGAGAGTAAAGGGTCAGCAAAAAAGAGGAAAACCCTCAAGGAGATGGATGGACACAGTTGCTGCAACAATGGGCTTAAGCATAAAAATGATTGTGGGCATGGCACAGGACTAGGCAGAACAATGTGGTGCAGGGTAACAGTGTTTCATTCTGTCATGCAAGGGGTTATTGTGAGTTGGAACTGATTCAGTGGTACCTAGCAACAGCATCATTTATTGGAGTGTGCGTTTGGCTGAGATCTAGACGACATTGTCAGCCCCTGGACCCCTTAAGCTTGTTGAGTTATAAGGTGAGAAGAAAGATAAGCCACCTGCTGGGCATAGGCCTGGGAAACCTGAGATCTGGGGCTCTAGAGCCTGCCTTTAGGATCTACTGGGAGTTCCTGGTGACTCACTCCTCCTCTCCCACTAAACTGTCTACCAGGCTACCAGTCCCCTGTAACACTCAGACTGCAGAAGACACTAGACCTTCCTCCTTCACCCCAGTCTGGGTGGCCTTTAAAGCAGACAGTTAAGTGCAGCGTAACGAATAAATATGAACTCTTCCTGGGAAGCATCTTTCTCCCCTGGTGGGGCATTGCCTGCTGAGACTTGCCTCAGCAGCCTTAGGAAGATGCTGCTTCAGTGTGTAGACACACACAGAAGAAGCCAAGTGCTGTTTTAAATTGCTTTTGAAAGAAAAGTAACTGCAAGATAACATCCCCCTGCCCCTGCTGAAGTACAAAATGAAAACATGTAAAGAAAACATTAAACTTAATTGGGGCCTGGCTCTTAATCCTTCTAGAGTGCAAGCAGGGTGTTATAAAAATTGGCATATGCTTGAGTGAACTGATGTGCAAAACCAAGAAGGTTTCTCATAGGGGTTCTGCTCTCTTCTCTCTACTCCTTACTGGCACCCAGCACTCTCAGAGAAGAAGTCTATAGCTTGCTGACAATATTGGAAGATGTTAGCACACCCAGGGACTCATGCGTTTAAGTGAGCCAAAACTTCAAGGCAACATTAGCAGGACCTGTAGGGGTTGCATGAGGCTTCCTCTGCCTGCTAGTCCAGCTTCCCTGTGGTCCAGGGTGATTCTAGACTAAAATGATTCTTTCTTATGTCCTTTTAGTGGCTTAATTAGAGCTGACATACTGTTGTTGTTGCTAGTTGCCATTAAGTTGACTCTGATTCATGGCACCCACATAAAGTAGAACAATATATTTCTTGGTCCTGTACTGATTTCAAGGTCGTTGGTATGTTTGAGTCATTGTTGTGGCTGCTGTAGTGCCTTTAAACTGGGCTGTCCATCTTCCAGCACTGTACTGGGCAATGTTCTGTTGTGATCCATAGGGTTTTTGTTGGTAAATTTTTGGAGTTAGATCACCGGGTCTTTCTGGTCTCTCTCAGTCTGGAAGTGCCTCTGAAACCCGTCCACCATAGGTGACCCTGCTGGGATTTGAAAGACTGGTAGCATTTTGGAAGACAGAAATTTCAGAAAGCTGTGGAAAACAGAACCCAGCTTCTAGCTTCACCGCAGTACAACAAACTGACAGACAGGTGGTAGAAAAACCAATATAAATGACACACTTTTTAAGTTCTTTTTTTTTCCTTCTACCGAGCTGTCTTCAAACCTAAACATTGTAAGTACATTCATGCATAAGAATATTTCAGGTTCCATTCAGCTAGTGCAAAAGTAATTTAATTTAAAACTTAATTAGGTGAAACAATCAGCATAATACAGAAATCTAGTATTTCTACCTTCTGCACAAGGAGCTCTGATGATGCAGTGGCTAAAGTGCTCGGCTGCTAACTGAAAACTCAATGGTTCAAACCTACCAGCTTCTCTGTGGGAGAAAGATGGGACAATCTGCTTCTGGAAAGGTTACAGCCTTGGAAACCCTATGGGGACATTCTAGTCTGTCTTATTGGGTCTTAGGAGTCAGAATCGACTTGGTGGCAATGAGTTTATTGCTTTTTTTTTTTTGCATAATGTATGGATAATAGAAAAAATTACCAGAATAATTACTAGTTTCCAAGTACCTAATAATTACTCCCTGTAGGGAATCAACTCTTCGTGAGAAGGAAAGGTGGGATAATTCAGGGGACAGATTGAAGGTGGACCCGGTTTTCAGGAGATGAGGCATCTGTCTAATGACCAGAATCTCTGACTCTGGTAGAACTAGAGAGCCACTGAAAAACCCAGGCCAGAATCGTGTTGGACAGGGTCGAGGTGACCATCTGTTTCCAACAGGTGAATCTGGAAATCCTGCTCCAGTGGAAGGAGCAGTGAAATTCTCCTCTGAAGGTTGTCTCTGTCATCTATTAGGTGTGACCATGACAAGACTCTCTGTGGAAGCCTTGGTTTTCTTATCTTTCTAGTGGAGATCAACTGCTACAGGCTGGTGAGGAGTCAGGAGGCCAGGAATCTAGTGGCCACTCTACTGTTGGCTGGTTCTATGACTTTAGAAAGTCGTCTCATCTTCCCACACCTTGGCTTACCCACTTGTAAAAGGAACGTTGTGATGATTAAAATCACGTGTCTCAGTTGCTGTGGAGATTCACTGTGGTAATATATGCCCAAGCACTGAGCAAACTGTAGAGCACTGTATGAATACTAATCATCTTTATTCAGGGAGACTAGGTATACAGTAAAACAGTTATAGAAAACAATTGAATAAGCTAATCAACAACTTGCATTAAATATCTCACGAGGGGGAAGCACAGGGAATACAAAGACATACTTGATAATGTTCATACCACCAAGGGAGAAGTCGAATAAATAATTCTGCACAATGAGTGTCATAAGAGTTCTGAATGGAACTAGATGAAGGCTGAGAAGAGCAAGGCTTTCAAATCTATGAGAAAAAGGAAGATCTAGGCAGACAGCATAGCTTTGTTCATTCATTCACTTTTAAAATAATTTGCTCAACAATGCCTGTTGTATGTTTGATCTGCATCAGGCATGTGTGCAATGCTTCAAGGCAAGAATATGCAGAACATAGATGAAGACACTGACTGGCACTGTGAAAGAAAACAACAGCCATGAGGAGAAAAGAAAGAAGGAAGGGAAGGAAGGGAAGGAGAAAGAGAGAGGAAAAGGAAGAAAGGAAAGAAAGAGGGGATGGAGGGACAGAGAAAGACAGAAGGAAGAACAGTGCCCCAAAAGGAAGCCAAGTCCAAGTCACAGAGCCTCTGAATGAAAGGGTTGCCTTCATTCTGTAGGCATACACACTGCACTTGATTCAGATTCTAGGAGAAGAAATCAATCTCTCCTTCTGTTTTCAGTGAATGCCCATAAATGGATCTTCATTTAGAGAGCACTTCTGATGAGGAGGGGCTGGAGCAGCAACGTGTCCAGACCAGAGACCTTCTAGGAGGTGGAGGAGTGAGCAGAGGGGAGGTCTTAGGTCTGCTCCAGTTTCAGCCAACTGGATTACAAACGGAAACCCTGATGGTATGGTGATTAAGTGCTATGACTGTGAACCGTAAGGTTGGCAGTTCAAGTTCAACAGGTGCTCATTGGAAACTCTATGTGGCACTTCTACTCTGTCTATAGGGTTGCTATGAGTCAGAATCGACTCGAAGACAGTGGGTTTGCTTTGGGTTTGGATTACAGATGGATGAAGCAGTCAAAACCTGCGACCTGCTTGCAAATACGTTCTTAGCCCCCAAACTAGTCTGTTCAAAGCTTCCTAGAATGAAAACAATTCAGCCTTGAGAACTTTAGGAAACAAATTGTGTCTGTCTGGAGAGAGGTCTATGAACAGTCGTGTTGTTGTGAGGGGCAAAAGTCAAGCCCTTTTGTTGGCCTAACTGGAGCCATCAGTGGCCTGTTGCCAAGGAGCCAGAAATTTGGTGGAGACAGACTTTAAAAATGCTTGCACTTAGTGGGTTCTGAGTTTGGAAATAAGATGGGTAGAAGTTTTCATTGTTTCTTCAGCGCTACATATACTACTGGATATGAGCAGAAGAGGAGTTTTATTGTTGGTTACATGACATACTAAAGGTGACCAGAGGTTGGTGAGAAGTCCAGGGAGCAGGAATCCAGCAGCTACTCTGCTATTGGCTAGTTCTATGGCTTTAGAATGTCATCTCATCTTCCTGGGCCTTGGCTTACTCATATGTAAAAGGAAAGTTGTGATGGTTAAGATTATGTGTCAACTTGGGTACATCATGGTATTCAGTGGTTTGGCAGATATGTTACCCTCCTTTCTGTAATTTGAAGTGGTCAGCCAACCCACTGAAAGGTGAGTTTCCTTGAGGTGTGGCCTATATTCAATATATGTGGATATGATGGCAAAACTTGCTCTCTGGTGATCCTGCATCTGACTCATTATCCTCTGACCTCTAGTTCTTGGAATATGAACTAGCCACCTGCTGTCTGACCTGCTGATTCTGGATTTGTCAGCCCCTGCAACCACCTGAGTTAGGAGAAGCCTCCAGTCCAATGGCTGGCCTACAGATTTCAGACTTTCCAGCCTCCCCAATGGTATGAGCCATTTTCTTAAACTAAATCTCTCTCTCTATATTTATAGGAGCACTGGTGGTGCAGCTGTTAAAGTGCTTGACTGCAAATCATAAGATTAGTGGTTTTAACCTACCAAAAATTCCATGGGAGAAGATGCAGTGGCCTGCTCCTGTGAAGGGTACAGCCTTAGAAACCTTACAGGCAGTCTACTCAGTCCTACAGAATTGGGTGAAGTCACTGTAGGGCAATGGATCTGGTTTTGGTTTTAGTACATATATTTATATGCTAGCCAAGTGCTGTCGGAGGACTGCCAATTAAGTTTGAGAACTCATCCTAGAAAAATTGCTGCATATCTCATTGCTGAATATCACTAGGTCACCTTCGAAGTACTCCCCTTGGGAAGCTATGTACTGATGCCAGTATCTACTCTATGCTTCAAAGCAACTTTGGAACTCTTTTTACCGGAATTGCCACCATTGCTGTTGTTATATTACCCTTGATGTCCTGAATGCCACCAAAATGCCTTCCTTTCAATATTTCCTTTATCTTCAGGTAAGGAAAAAAGTCATCGGGGGCTGGATCAGGTAAGTGAGGAGGGTGTTCAAATACAGTTATTTGTTTACTGGCTGAAAACTGCCTCACAGACAACTATAAAATTAAGTTTGTGAATTTGCTGCTGTGCCACTGTGCCCAATGGCCATTCCAGAAAGAGTTCCAAAAATTATTTTGAAGGGTGAACTAGGCGCTGGTGTCAGTGCACAGCTTCCCAAGGAGAGTACTTCTAAGGTGACTATAGTGATATTCAGCAAGGAGGTAGGTAGCACTTACAACAATTAAGTTCATGGACTTCATTGTCAGACCTGGTGTACGTATACACTTCAGTGATTTTGCTATTCACTGAATTTGCTCTTCTAAGACAGAAGGTGTTGGGATCTGAGCTGAGGTTCTCACCTGTTTAATAAAGGATTAAGAAAAAAGAAAGCCAGAGTCACTGCTGTCAAGTCTATTCCAACTAGTAGCAACCCTAGAGTTTCCAAGGAGTGCCTGATGGATTTGAACTGTCAACCTTTTGGTTAGCAGATGAAGCACTTAACCACCAGGATTTGCAGAGTCAGGGACAATGGAAGGGAGATTAGTTTCTTGGGGGAGGGCCAGGTCTGTCTCTGCAAGTTAAAATCCCCACTGTGGACTCTTGATAGTTTTGGCCTTCCTCTTCCTGAAAACCCCCATCTGTAATCTCCACCCACCCAGTCCTTCCCCACCTCAAGTTGGATTTGGACCTTGCCAGGAAAGCGTGTGGCTGGACGCAGTGCCAGCCCCAAGGAGCCTGGTCAGCTGGCTGTGATGCCCTGCTTGGCTCCATTGCTGACTTCTTAAATTGCAAGACTGTTTCACTTCTGATTGCTAGTACTGGAGTGAAGGAAAGCAGAATTGATCTTCCTGCCTCCAAAGATGAAATCAACAAAGGACTGATGTTTTAGAGGAAATAGTTGAATCTTCAGTTTGAGAGGACCATGAAATAAAACCATTAGTCCTCACATTTTATGATGTCTCCGCAGAGTTGTAATTGCGGCAATTAAATTGATTATCCTGATGCTAACCTGAAAATTCCTGGAGAGTTATGTTGTATAAGCATTTTATGGAAATGAAAATAAGAGAAGTTTTAAACTCCTGCCTCCTCTCAGCTTTCATTCGAGGAGCTTCTTTTTCACACTCACTAATTTGTGGTTCAGCCTTACAAGGCCTCTCCAAACAAACAATACTATTGCCGTCAAGTTGATTCCAATGTACAGTGACCCTATAGGACAGGATAGACTTGCCCCATACAGTTTTCAAGGAGCTCTTGGTGGATTTGAACTGTTGACCTTTCGGTTAGCAGCTGTAGTTCCTAACCACTACACCACCAGGGTTTTCAAGTCTTATTTCCTCTCAGTTACTACTCCTCTCTTCCCTGCCTCCCTGCATAGCCCTTTTCTTGGATCCGTTCCTCTCTTGCCAGTATCCTAGCACCCTCGCTCCTCATCTGCCCTGCATCTCCCCAAACCATTTCTCTTTCTTTCCTGTCTGTGGGTGTTTCAGACCTGTACCACTTTTGTCAAACTTCCTGCCTCCTCTCAGAACCACCTGCTTCTTACTTTACAGCAGGCACAGGCCTACCTATGGAAAACAGGCTTATGAGAGTTAGGTTCCCCCCCACCTTGGAAAGCAAAAAGGAAAGTTTATCTGGCATATAATGATTAGTCTAAAATTGCTGAATGATCTTTCAGAGCTTGCGATGGAAACTGCCACAGGCAATAGAAGTTGTTTATTCGCGCCCCTTTTCAAGCAGCACCCAGGGCGTGCACACTACCTTAGTTATACCTGTGATAAACCAAAGCCAAACTCACTGCCACTGAGTTGATTCCAATTTATAGCAACCCTAGAGGACAGGGCAGAACTGCCCCAGAGAGTTTCCAAGGAGTGCCTGGTGGATTCCAACCAGCTAACCTCCACTTAGCAGCCCTAGCACTTACCCTCTGCGCCACCAGTGTTTCCGGATGATTAATCACTGTGCCTCCAGGGCTTCCCCATCTCTGACAGGAAGGACAGATTACCCAACGGGCAAGGGTAAGCACAGTGCTTCACATGCTTACCTGATCTCTGTAGAGAACCATTCCACATTTTCTGGGCACATCAAAGATTCTGCTTCTAAGTGTGGTTGACATCTCACTCTCTCCCGACCTCACAGCACCATCCTACAAATCAAAGCCTCTTTTCATGTTTACAGTATGTCACAAGTGCAGATGATGCAGTAAGCCAGGTAAGCACAAGCTTACTTGTGCTAATTTACTAATCTGTAGTGAACAATTTCACATGGGGTTTACCAGATGAAAGTGCTCTCCAGTATCACTGTGATCCTGTTCTTTTCTAGTCAAGCTTGCCCTCTTGCTTCCCTTCCCTTCCCAACCACTTCCCACTGGGAAAGATGATCACGTTAGCTGTCTCTCATTCACCAACCCACCACAATTTGATGCTCTTCATTTCTCTAAAATGGTTTTACCCCAACTGCATGCTGACGTCCCACTGTTAAGTCTAATACATGATTTCTTTTTTATTTGACGCTCTCAGAAGACATCCCCTCCTCTGCTCCTGGGCCCACCTCCTCTGTTGGGACCCTACCAGCTCCTACATACCAGCTGTTCCTTCCCGGAATTCTCTGCAGGCTCTTCTTTATCTGTCTGTCCCTTAAACAAGGACAGTCCTTGTCTACTTCCAGGACAATTTCCGAGCCTCATGCATAACCTAAAATCTTCCAGTAGAACCCCAGGCCCAAAGAATGCATTGCTTCCTAGATCTCTAACTAAATGTTCCTCGGGCACTTCCAACTCTGCTGGTCTGGAATGGAGATCATTGCCCTCTTCTCTGACTATTAATCTCCTCCTAATATTTTCTCTCATTTCATGAATATCATTATTTGTAGAGTCTCCCAAACTCACCTCCCACTTCTAACCAGTTGTCAAGTCATATTGTTCCTATAGAAGTTGTTTTTTCACGCCCCTTTTCAAGCAGCACCCAGGGCGTACACACTACCTTAGTTATATCTGTGATAAATCAAAGCCAAACTCACTGCCATTGAGTTGATTTCAATTTATAGCAACCCTAGAGGACAGGGCAGAACTTTGTCATTGATGGTGCACCTACCTTCTTTGATGAGTCATTCTTTGCCTTCTGTAGCAGATTCTATACTAGCTACCCTCCTCCAGGACTCTGTCGTGCTGCCAGGGGGAAGCTTCTGAAAAACTACTCTTCAGTTTTAAATCCATCTATGAGTCTTTAGTGACCAATGTCAATAGAAAATACAAATCTTTCGGCAAGGCCAAAAGGATCTTCATGGTCTGACTAAGGCAGGGACTCTAATGACACACAAACCAGATTATCACCCTCTGATCCAAGCTGTCTAGAAGCAACATAAAAAATCTAAGTAGTTTTTTTGTTTTTCAATGAAGAGACAAGTAGAGATACAGAATATTCATAAAACCCGGAGGGTGAACTGAGTTTCGTGGGAATTGTTGGATTGACTAAAGTAGCGTCGTTAGCAGACTTGGCCTTCAACTTAAGTAGGTATGTCACAGCCTTCTTCCAAAATGTTTGTCCCAACAGCTTCCTAAATGGTGCTTATAATTTTGCTCATTAGGCTTGTTCTTTTGCATTAAAGTACTTTTCCCTAAATGCCTTCTGATGCCTTGTAATTTCAATACATAACAGTGTATGTTCAATAAATATGCTACTTGGATGAATGGACAAATAAGCCACCAATAAAAAAGATTATAGCAACTCGATTGTACCCAATAATAATCAACCTGGGTTAATTTACCCAAGAAATCAGTGAAGTGGGAGAAGTTCTTATAGAACAGGGTAGGAGGAGGAGTGGTTTCAGGGAATAAGTAGGTAGATCCCTACAGGGGTTTGATGGCAAGGAGCATGCTGGGAAGGCCCAACAAGGTATCATATTGAAGAGTGTCTGGAGATCACAGTGGCTGTGGGATCTGGAGAAGAGCTGTGTGTGGTGGAGCTGGTGCAAGATGATAACCAAAGGGCACAAGACCGTACTGGTCTCACCTCTCCTCTCCGCTACCCACCTGTGCCCCCATCCCACCAATCACAGGCCCGTAAGATCTCCCCCCATACTTCAGTCACAAGACCTTGGTAGTTCCTGAGCTCCACTAGGTACTTTGATCCTTTGGCTCTTTGAACTTGGTGCTTGCAGAACAGAAGTGCTCCTCCTCTTTCCTGTTGACTTGTAGCAGCATCATTCTCAGCCTTTGAGGTTCAGCCCAAGTGTTGCCTTCTTGGAGAAGGTGACAGTCGGGGAAGCCTTTCTTTTTATTTCCACCTTAGCTGTGGTTCACTAGAAAAGAGAAGGAGGTGATGATTTGGTGCAAATATTTTATTTGGGAAGTGCCATCCCAGAGCAGTAGAAGGGAGAGATAAGAGTGCACAGTGAGACATTGTTCTGCTTAAAAACAAAACAAAAGCATCCAAACCCTTTGCCACCGAGTCCATTCTGACTCACAGTGACCCTATAGCACACGGAGTGGAACTTCCCCATAAAGTTTCCAAGGAGAATCCTGCTGAATTCAAACTGCTGACCTTTTGGTTGGCAGAGATAGCTCTTAACCACTATGCTACCAGAGTTTCCCCATTACTCTGCTGGCTACTGCTTTATAAGGAGTTTCAAGAAACCAGGACCAGTCTCTCAGGAGGAACATTCCCGCAGTCACAGGGACAGCTCCTTCTGACAGGTTGTAAGGAGACCCTTGTGTCAGAACAGTCTGTGGGAAAGAGGAAGATAGAGGTTCTCCGTCCAACCCCTTCTCATTTCATTTCCCTCTTGTGAAAATTCCTTCACACTTGGGGTTGTATCATCTAGCCCCTTCGGCAGCTTCTTGGGAGCCAAAAGTCCAGATCAGCACTGTGGTACTTTTATTCGATCTGCATGTGGCAAAAGAATGTAAGCTCAGAGAGCATGGCTGGCTGGCCTGGCTAAGAACCAGGCATCCTCAGGACAAGTAACTGGTCAGCTCCCAGAAGTAGAAATTGCCTGGGTCCAGATGCGCTTAGGTGGTAATAGTGAGCTGTAAGGGGCCCAGGATGTGGTGGTGTCAAGAGACCTAAGGGGCACAGATGCCATATCTGACATAGCTTTTCATAAATTTACTGTGCCTACTTGTCCCCTACTAGACCAGGCATGCTCGAAAGTGGACACTATAAGCTTTGTTGAGGAGAGTGGGTGCTGAGTGCTCATCTTGCCACCCTGAAATTAAATATTACTGATGCTGCAAAGCTGTGCCATCACTTCTGAGTTAGTTGCCCATGTCTTGTGCTCCCAAAGTGATTTTGTTCTCTCTCAATGTGTTCACAGGCAGGTTATAAACTCCCTGAGGGGACAGAGGATTTCTTTCATTTTGGTTTTCCAATATATATCTCAGTGCTTGACGTGTAACGGGTGCTGACAAGTGTTTGTTGAAAGTTCATGCATGACTGAATGAATGAATGAATGCCATCTGGAGAGGAAGATGGGAGGGAGTTTCAGTAGATGACTAAACTGTGGCAACTATTTTACTGTTGGGTCTGCTCTGACTCAAAAGACTCTTGCCTATTAAGGATACAGAAAGTGTAACCAAGAGGTGAAAAGGTCACCTAGCCAGCCCCAACATGTTGTTGGGTGCCAACAGGTTGGTTCTGGCACACAGTGACCCAGTGTACAACAGAATGAAACACGGCTCCCTCTTGTGCCATTCTCACCATCATTGCTATGCTTGAGCCCATTCTTGTAGCCACTGTGTCAATCTCTACCTCTTTGGGGTCTGTCTCTTTTTCTCTAAGTCTCTCCATTACCAAGCATGATGCACTTCTCAAGGGATTGGTGCCTTCTGATATCATGTCCTTGATAACACAACAGTTCCAACATGGAAACTACCAGTTAACTTACCCACTGCTCACTTATGCAAACACTGGTGCTGGTCTGCTAACCAAAAGGTTAGCAGTTCAAATCCACCAGGTGCTCCTTGGAAACTCTGTGGGGCAGTACTACTTTGACCTGTAGGGTCACTATGAGTTGGAATTGACTTGATGGCAGTGGGTTTGGTTTCTAGGTGCTCACTTGTGATAACAAAGACTTTCTTTCCTGGAAATATGGTGGCTTAAACAAACAACAACAAGGACAACCCAACCCATTGCCATTGAGTCAATTCTGACTCACAACAACCCAATAGGACAGAATAGAACTGCCCCAGGGGTTTCCAAGAAGCACCTCATGGATCTGAACTGTCAAACTTGGGGTTAACAGCTGTAGGTCTTAGCCAGTGTACCACCAGGGTTTCCAAACCAAACCTACTGCCATTGCATTGATTCCAACTGAAACTGTGATTGCACAGTGGTTAAGTGCTATGGCTGTTAACTAGAAGGTAGACAGTTCAAGTCTGCCAGGTGCTCCTTGGAAACTCTATTGGGGCAGTTCTACTCTGTCTACAAGGTCTTTATGGATTGGATGCTGGCTTAGATAACCTGAAAACTTTCCGGCTATTGGACAACTAGAAATAATTATCAAATTCCAACAATTATCTTTTGGAATGTATGATGAAGCTTTCAAGAAAGTGGTTAGACTCCCCAAAAGGCAAAAACAAATAGCTGTCTAACAGGAGTTCCAAGACAGAATGAGAAAAGATTAATATTTAAAGAGCTAGTGACTGAACATTTTTCAGAATTGATTTCAGACACAAATCTCAGATTTATGAAATGCAGTGTGTCTCAGGCAAGATAAATAAACAAAGCCACATGTATACTTAGCATTGTGAACCTACAGAAAATCAAAACAAAGATCTCAAAAAAATACAGAAAAAAAAGACAGATTATATAAATAGCAAATAGCATTAGACTGACAATAAAATTCTCAATGGCAATGAGAGAAGACAGACACACTGGAATTGCATTTCAAAGTGCCAAGAGAAAATAGCTGATATCCTGGAAATCTATGCTAATATAAACCATTATTCAACAGTGAGAACAAAATAATGACATTTTCAGACAAATAAGGATGAAAATAATTTTCCACTAATGGAACCCCATTGACAGAACATTTTAGGAATATTTTATATTTCCAGAAAAAAGAAATTGAACCCAGAGGAAAGAGTGAGATGAAAGAAGGAACAATGAACAAAGAAATTTGTAAACAAAAGAATAAAGCTACAGAAACATTTGCTATATAAAACAAACACATAGAAAACTCCAACACTGTTCTCAGTGTTCATCCCTTGATGGATTTAACAAATATTTTTAGACATTTAAAATGCAATAGCAACAGTTTTGTTCTTGTTGCTGAGTTGCTTTCAAGTTGACTCCCTCTCATGGTGACCTGCTGTGTACATAGAACTGTACTTCATGAGGGTTTTAAGGCTGCTGCCCTTTAGAAGCAGATCACTGGGCCTCTCATCTAAGGGGCAATTTGCTAGTTGTTGAGTGCTTAAGCACTTGTGCCACGCAGGGACAGTTTTAGGTGCTGGTACTATGTTGTTGTTAGGTGCTTTTGAAACAGTTCTAACTTATGGCAACTTTATACACAACAGAACAAAACACTGCCTCATCCTGCATCATCCTCACACTGTTGCTGTGCTTGAGTCCATCATTGCAGCCACTGTGTTAGTCCATCTCGTGGATGGCCTTTTGCTCTTTTGCTGACCTTCTATTCTACCAAGCGTGAAGTCCTTTTCCAAGGCCTGGTCCCTCCTGATAACATGAGACAAAATCTTGCCAACTTCGCGTCTAAGGACTATTCTGGATGTACTTCTTTCAGGGTGAATTTGATCATTCTTCGAGCAGTCTGTGTCATACTCAATATTCTTCGCCAGCACCGTGATTCAGAAGCATCAGTTCTTCTTTGGGCTTCCTGGTAATATAACTGAAAAACCAAACCCATTGTTGTGGAGTTGATTCTAACTCAAAGAGAGCCTGTAGGGCAGAATAGAACTGCTCCATAGTTTCCAAGGAGCACCTGGCAGATTTATACTGCCAACATTCTGGTTTGTAGACATAGCACTTAACCACTATGCCACTAGGGTTTCTTGGTAATATAGTGATGAATAAAAGAGACAAAATTCCTGCCACCACGAAGGTTACAAAGAAATCTTTGGTATGCTGCATGGTGGCATACACAATGGAGAAAAATGAAGCAGGGAAGGGTGATAAGGAATATTGGAAAAGAGGGCAAGGATAAATAAAGCATTATTCCACTGTTAGAATCTAGATACAAAGTGGGTGACTGTGTTCTCATACCCATGATGAGACTCCAGGAGGTTAGGTGCGGAGAACCTTTGTTTACATCAAGACAGAGTAGATTTTTCTTTTTCTTTTGCTCTAAACCCAAGCCATTGCCACTGAATCAATTTCAACTCCATTTCCAGTTCCAGTTCAAACTCAGTGAGTAGAACAGCTCCACAGAGTCTCAAAGGTGTGCCTGTCAGATTCAGGCCTTTAGGGCATTTCCTCTAAATCAAAAAGGATAGGCTATGGTAAGGACAAGGGGTATGGCCTGTCAACTGGCCATCCTGACCTCCTCTAAAGAGCAAGCTGTGAAGACTAGCACAGGTGGCAAAGTCTTGGGAAGTAATGAGATCACCGTGGGGCTGTTTGGGGAGTGAACGGTTGCTTGCGGCTACTCAACTGGCCTCAATGTTTAAGGGAAAAGGAAATCATGTAATTGGATAGGGAACTATGGGAGTGAGAGAGTCTAAGAAAGGATAGCGATCAGAAAAGGCTTGGGAAGGAGCAAGCTTAAACGAGGAAACCCTGGTGGTATAGTGGTTAAGTGCTGCAAAAGGCTGCAGTTTGAATCTACCAGGTGCTCCTTGGAAACACTATGGGGCAGTTCTACTCTGAGTCAGGAATGACTCAGTGGCTGTAGGCTTTTTATTTTTTTTAAAGCTTAAATCAAACCTTTTTTGAGGGAAAGTAGGAAACAGATTCTGTGGGCTGTGGTAAGTTGTAAATTTGTTTTAATGCTAGAGTTTAGACAAAGTAGCTTTTACAGTCTATAAATCAGTTTTATTTATGAACTTAAACCTTATCTATTTTTCTTCCTACTCCTTTGGTGGAGATTATCTAATGTTACTCAGACTTCAAAGCAGAACTAATATATAATATCAGAGGCCCCCAACTTTTAAAATTAGAATTGGTCTAATTTATAAGCCATCCCCCAAAAAGGGTTTCTAGGATGGCAGCTTCCTTCCCTACCCTCCCAGTCCCTGATGGAAGTTCTCTTCACTCTTCAGGTTCTGTTGGTGGCCTGAGGACCATGCCATGCTTGATGCTCTGGCTGATGCAGGCGCCCAAGGACAGAGGGGGAAACCTTTGTTGCCTTCTCATGTGGCACCTTAGCAATGGCATTCAACCAGATCATGGGCAAAATGGACTTTTATAGAGACTACACTCTGGGTGGTGCAAATGGTTTGTATTTAACTACTAATCTAAAACCCTGGTGGCATAGAGGTTAAGAGCTATGGCTGCTAACCACAAGTTCAGCAGTCTGAACCTACCAGGCATTCCTTGGAAACTGAAGTTCTACTCTGTCCTCTAGCGTTGCTATGAATTGGTATCTACTCTGTGACAACAGGTTGGATTTTGGTTTACTAATCTAAAAACAAGCCCTTGTGGCACAGTGGTTAAGCTCTCAGATGCTAACCAAAAGTTTGGTGGTTCAAACCCATCTAGCCACTCCATGGGAAAAAGACGTGGTGATCTGTGTCTGTGAAGCTCATGTCCTAGAAAGACCTTTGGGGAAGTTCTACTCTGTGACACACGGGGGTGCTGTAAGTTAGAATTGATTTGAAGGTGACACATTGAATACTTTTTATACTTTTTTAAATTTATGCTGGTAGTTAACTCCCATCCAAATATCGCTGAGTTTCAAATAGGCAACTTTAACCCATTTTTGGAACTCAACCTGTTTAGTAAGTGGGTGATTGCTTTTATAAACCACATGGAAAGGATGCAAAACCAGATAACAATGACACAAAAAGAAAGAGGAAGCTGGACTGTGAGACCTTTTTTGTTTCGTTTAGGGAAACATGCAGTCACATTCTGTGTAACATCTATCGGGGCAATGTCCAGCTGCATACACATTTGTGGCTTTTAATTTAATAGGCTTCATGTGGGTTGGTTTGTAATTATGGGTTCTTTAGAAGCTGGAAATCTGTGACCTGGGGACTGCCTGGATGTAATATTGCTGTCAAGTTGATTCTAATTCACAGTGACCTACAGGACAGAGTAGAAATATCCCATAGAGTTTCCAAGGCCCAAATCTTTACAAAAAAAGACTGCCACATCTTTATTCCATTGAACAGCTGGTGTATTTGAACTGCCAACCTTTAGCATAGCAGCCAAGCACTTAGCCATCACACCACAAGTCTCCTTAAAAAAGGGTCACAACATGTATTTGTGCTTATATGTGCATAGTACACTTAGAAAGAAACACACACCAAAAAAAACCTGTGAAATGCGGTTGCTTCTAGAGAGTGGGAATAAAGGCCTGGGGAGGCGTGGGGTTGTCTTTTCCTTACCTTTTCTTGCCATTTATTTGAATTTTACCATGAGTATGTACTACTTCTGTGAGACAAAATAAAGCAAGCAAGCCAAAAGAAGAAATTGAAGCACTCTGCACATGCACATGTACCTTTATCTACAGCACAGCTGGTTTTCTGCTCTCCTCTCATGGCTCCACAGGCCCCACAATTTTAGCTGCAGCCTGGGAGACTGTCTCCATGAATTTAGACTCACCTAAAGCACTAAGCATCTCACTCAGGCTTCTGTCTTTTCACTTTCCAAAACCAGAGATTTCACTAATGCCTGAAGCCTGCCACCACAGGCAACAGGAGAATGAAAACCTAAGGAACAGCCAGTGATGGGGAGCAGGGTGGGCCAATAACTGTTCCAGATTTCCTTGTGAGAGAGAGCATTCTGGGAGGTGCTCCCTCCCACTCCTTTCAGAAGGACCTGGCAGGATCAAGCCCTAGCGCCTGTCCTGATGACCTTGACAGTATACATTACATTGGCATTCCCTTCTTCTCCATCCCCTTCTCCCATGCATGACACCTGTTTCCAGGATAAACTTCAAAGAACCTACCACTACCAAGTAGTAGTTTCAGAAACTGCCTAGTGGGGAACAGATCTAAGACATTTCCCACCAAACCTGTAGCCCTTGGAGGCCATCATTCTCCATGACTCTGACAAACCTGTGCTGAGAGTCTGATGCACCCAGGCAGTGATGGTAATATTAACAATAGCAAAAGCCTATCAACTCATCCAGCAGAATGCTAAAGGTTTTACACGGACTGCCTCAGTTCTTCAGCATAGCCATCTGGTGGACAACATCTTGGTTCCCATTTTACCCTTCAGAGAACCGAGGGAGCCAGAGGCAAAGTGAACTTAGATCTCAGGCACACAGTGGCCAGAAGAACTGTGTAGACACGTAGGCAATGTACTCACTTTAGACCGGGCCAGTTGGGTACTTCATTGCGGAGTTCAGTTTTCCTGGATCTTGCCTTTCAGGATTTCCAGGTCGATAGACATAAATTTAATTTTACCGGGGCAGATTAGCAAGTCTGAATTAGGTAAAAGAAGACCAAGATGTCAAGATGCAGCAGCTAAGAAGTTTGGGACCTCAGGGGTGGAGATATCGCGAAGGACAAAAGTAGTCACTGGAGGACGCTACAGCTGGAGTCCAGGAACTGCCGTTTTTATGTTGTACACACAGCCTCAGGCACTGATATGGGAAAAGAAAAGGGATGAGGACGTGGATGCAGTTGAGAAGCCTGCCAATGGACGATAGATGTGAGAGGAGATCAGGAGGGGTGTCCAGGGAAGACCTAGAGCTTCTTGAGGTGGAAGTGATCCCATATCACCACCAAAGCTTATTTTAACACCCCAAACCAACCCACTGCCGTGAAGTTGATTCTGAGCCGTGAAGTTGATTCTGACTCGCAGTAACCTATAGACAGAGTAGAACCACCCCATAGAGTTTCCAAGGAGCACCTGTTAGATTTGAATTGCTGACCTCTTAGTTATCAGGTGTAACACTTAACCACTGTGCCTCCAGGATTTCTGTGATCTTTCATAGCCCTTTTGTTACTAGTCTCTCACCTCAATAAACATTCTTTAAGCAAAACCCTTGTGTTTGTTTTGCAGAAGCACCCTCGAGATGAGTTCCTGAACTCTCCCCTTCAAGCAGTGCTGTTGCCTCTAAGTCTCTGACAGATATTCTGGGGCTCCCTCTGGTGATGTGGAGAGAGGGCTTTGTAAACTGGCCTTGCCTCTGGTTGATTCTGGTGTAGTTCCTTTGAGACAGTCCTTTGGGGCTCTCAGATGAAGATTTGTGCTACACACAAGCTCCTTACTCTGTACCCCATCCAAAATCTCATGGGTCAGGGATCAAAGAAGAGTGTCAAGTGAGGTTGGAAATCCAGAAGTACAAGAGGAAACAGTTTTATCAGCAAAAACCTTAAGGAACAGAATGTTATCTGTTCTTTCCCGTTGACCCAGGCTCCATCTGTTCACTGAGTAATGTTTGTTTAAAAGAATGTTTTAAATAGATAAACTCATGATTGACTCAGGGAATGAAAGCTACTAACTCTCAGTGGATGCCGCTCTTGCGATGTACAGAGAATGGCATAATTATGGCTCTGTGCTGAACTGACCCTGCAAGAACAAAGCAGGTGGTGACCTGGTGTGTCCAGGTTTTCATGTTTCACAGAGCCCTGATGCTCAGCTAAGCCCTGTGTGATGGTTAAGTTGGTGTGTCACTTTGGATGGGCCATGATTCTCAGTGGTTTAGCAGTTACATACTGATGTAATCAACTCCGTGATGAGATCTGATACAATGCAGTCTCCTCCATGATGGGATGTGCCATGAGATGCCAACCAGTTAGTTTCAAGGGGGTTTGCTTGGAGGATATGGCCTGGAAACGCTCGTTGGCTTTTGCCCGATCTGCTCCCTACATTCTGCTCATCATCATCTGTACTCCAGTTTTTGGGATTAAGCCAGCAGTCAGCCTTCTTACCTGCCTATTTTGGGTTCTTCAAGCCCCTGCAGTTACATGAGTCAGGAGCCTGATGCCTGATTCACAGATTTGGGGCTTTTCAGCCCTATGTGAGCCATTTCTTTGCTATAAATCTCTTCATACGTATATGCTTTACTGTTTTGCTTCTGCAGAGAACCCAGCCTAAGACACCGTGACTGGTTCCTACATTCTTTCCTCCCAATTGAGTAGATCTCAGCAGCTGAAGGCTCTCATCCTCTCTTACAGTACAAAGAAGCCTGAAGCACATATTTTAAACTACTGCCACCAGATTTTGAGAAAAGTGTAAAGATGGTGGAGAAACTACTGTGAGGACACACACCCAGAAAACAGGGCCTTAGGACAGATTTCCCAGGGCAGGATAGTGAATGGTGACCAGCCCTTATGACCCATCAAAAGCAAGCTGTTTCCATTCCCTTCTTTTCTAGGGGGGGTAGGGAGGCATCTGTCCCCTTTAAGTTCTCTTTGATACTGAGCTTTCACCTCTCTGCACCTGAGCTTAGGACAGGAAAGAACATTCTGCTCCTACAGGTCTCCCTTGGGCAATCTGTTCCCCTTACATGGCAGAAGTGACGATGATTGGTGCTGTGATATGAGGCCGGATAGAGACCAGCTTTTTACCAGTGAAACCAGCACTGGGAAGAAGCACAGACTCTCTCCATAGCCAGCCCCCTTTAAACAAAACACCGGCCTCTCTCCTATTAGGATTTGCTGATGGATTTTTTTCCCAGGTCATGTGAAGACACTCTTTTCATAATTGGTTATTTTTCTAGTCTCCCTGAAAGTCCTTATTCCCTCTGAAACTGCATTCTCACCACAAAGAACATGGAAAACTCCCATGCTTTATATGACTATCTACAGGAAAAATATCTGTAAAGAGCATATGTAATTTTTGTTTATGTATGATTTACCTTCATCAGGACTTTCTGGTGAGTTCTTCTTTATGAGTCCTCTGATGAGCAGAAGGAGGGGCTTGCTGGCCAGAAGTACTAACCACAGGACGACCCGCTGCTGAAGCCCTTTGAGGTGGACTGTACACACTGCCCTCCCTGCCTGTGGCTCTTCCCTTTTGATCTGGGTACTGACTTGTGCTGAGTCTTGGGAATTGCTGGCCCTGGGTTGGCTGCCCAGCCTGTCAATCTTCTATAGTAATATCAGAGATGCCTTGCACTCCTCTACTCAATGGGCCCCTAATTGAACTAGTCCACTTCTTGCCATACAAACACACACACCCAAGAATATTTTCTTTTCAGTCTTTCCTAGAATTGTCATCCTCTTCATCACCCTGGTTCCATACCTCAGCATTATCTTTAACTCTTGCCTCATGCAAATCTGACAGTGCGGGGCACAGGCAAATCCTGTTGAGTCTCTGGCTGCTCTCACATTTTATTCCTTCCCATTCCATTTGGCTTTTTGAGAACTAAAATCTCCAGTGTATCTTGGTCCATCCCAGTGGCCTTCTGAGCTACTTTGCTGACCAGCCCCCTGCCCCTCTGTCCCAATCTGTGTTCACTCACCCCAGAGTGACTTTCAGCTCAACACTCTTCCATGACTCTTTAGAACTGTATTTAAGATGACTGCAGTAGAGAATGAGGAATTGAGCATGCTCTGTTTTGTGAATAGAGGGAATCCCTACCCAGTCCTCATGTGAAGGACTAAACAGAGGAAACAAATGGCTACTCTAATAGCATCACAATGTCCCAGAGTTGCAGTGTAACAAAAGGCCTTGTACTGTTCTACTTTCAGAGAGGTTGAGGAACATGGACAATAGTTATAGAAGAGAACTGGGTGACCAGACAAGACAGCAGGACACAAGTAAGGCCAACTGCAGGGAAGAGGTGAGCATGAGCTAGGGCTCAAACCCACAGGGCACCTCAGTGTCCCATTTTAGTATTGATGCAAATGCAGGTTGGGGATTATAGTGAGAACCCAACAAGAGAGGCACTATGCTCCAGATTCCCCAACGGACAGTAGTGGTGATTGGCACAGGGTGAGGAGAGTTGCTGAGTTAGGAATTCCCTACCTTATCTCTAGCTTGCCGTGATAACTGGGACAAAGCTGAATCTTGAGAGAGGGAGGTGAGTGGTCCAGATGTGGGGCATGGAGAATGGGAAATTATGCTGCAAGACATAATTCTTAACAGCTCTGAGCAGAGATGACTGCTCCTGTAATATCTTGCCTACTCCCAGACCAACACTCAGACAAATGCATTCCCCATGAACCCCCCGGACTCACTGTCTTGTTCACACTCTTTGCTCCATCCTAGAGCCTCTACATGTTGAGTCTAGCCTTCATTTAAGGTAAACTCAAGCTCTGCCTCCTCCAAGAAGTTTACTTGGATTGCCTAAGTCAGGATTAATTTTACCTTGCTTGCCTTGCCACACCTCGCCTTGCCTCGTCTCCCCTCCCCTCCTCTCCCCTCCCTTTCCCTCCCCTTCCCTTCTCTTCTCTTCTCTTCTTCCTGGATACTTGGACTATTCTTCTATCAAACTGTGTATGCTATTCTTGTACTTTTGCATTAGACAAAGTAGTGTGTGAGCTCAGAACACAACCCAGTAAGAGTCACTGAACAGATGCTTACTGAGTGAAGAATGGACAAATGAATATGATTAAGGCTGCCTTTTTACCTCTAGTCTACAAACATCCTGAAGACAAGTACTGTACTCCTTTATCTTGGTCTTCTCCGTGGCAACCAGCATAATCCAACACCCAGTCCATTCTCAATAAAGCAACCTAAGTTGTTAGCTGGATGGAGCCGGTGATTATATGAAGCTCCTGGGTAGCACAGATGCTTAAGTGTTTGACTGCCAACCAAAAGTTTGATGGTTCAAATCCACCCAGAGGTGACTTGGAAGACAGGCCTGTTGATCTTCAAACAGCAACAACAAAAGACAGCCTTTGAAAGCTCTCTGGGATGCAGTTCTACTCTTGCTTCTCCTGATATACCTGAAGGGATGGGGCTACAATTACAGTGGTTTGCATTTATGGAAAGTCTATATAGATCATAATGAATTAGAATCTGCTCAATGGAACTGGTTTTGATTTTGTGATCATAAAAATTAAAAATTATTTTTTATTCACTCTCTGTGCAAAATAATGAAGGATAGTGTATTACCCTGAGCTTACATGATGATATTTTCTACATATTTCATGCAGCATAAATTGTTTAGGGCTTTGTTGCCTGGACTGAAGGTTTGTTGGAAGGCCCAGATGGCTGGCCTGCTTGCTTGGATGGTGCCCAAATACCTGATAACATGAGCATCTTGGAGTCTGTGAAGTACCTTTTGGTTATTTTCTGAACTCTTTCCACATATTTTACCTAATCCTTGTGGTGTCCCTGGGAGGCGTAGATACTGATCTCACCAGCCTCACTGCATAGACAGGGAAGGAGGCCCTTCCATGGAATGCGTTACAAGGCTCACCCAGGGCACAGAATCAGCTGCTGAAGATCTGACTTGCCTGGGCACAGGACCCCAGACATCTAGTTCCACGCCTGGGAAAACTCCTGAGTGACAGGTTCCCTGCATCCTGCTCCTCCCCCATGGAGAGATGGCTCACTCTCGTTTCCCTGATATCCTGTGGCAGGAAACCAGGATGTGGCTGACTCCTGGCAAGGCAGTATTACCCTCCCTTTGGTCTAGAGTAAAGACTTCTGAAATGAGGCTGTCTGTGCCCACAACCCCCTTTCACTCTCGAAGTTTGAGTTATTTTTTCAAACTTAAAGCTTTTACAAAACATCAGAGAAGAAATCAGTCTGAAATTTTAAGCCTCTAAGCATACTTGGCCCAGCCTGCATGCTGAGGGGGTTGAAAGTAGGGGTACATCATCTTCTGTCAGCTCATTTCTAGGGAGGCTGTTCTCAGAGCAAGGCTGTGGCGTGGACTGGTGTCACTGTCCCCACGGGTGAGGGGCTGCCCTCCTCTTGCTTCTCCTGACGTACCCGAAGGGGAGGGGCCACAGGAACAATGGCTTGCATTTATGGAAAGTCTACTCTGTGCCAGGCACCTGACAAAGTGTCTTCAACCTGCATTGTGCTGTAGGACACTCGCAATATGCCTACTTTCCCCTTCTCACTGTGAGAACTGAGGTGCAAAGCATTTAAGTGACTTGCCTGAGGGCACAGTGAAGCCACTCTGCCCGACTCCAGGCCATTGCTCATAACAGGACCAGATTTTAGAGTCTGGATGCAGAGGCTTGAGGAGAGCTAACACCAAGGTCTTGGGTCCCATTTACTAACCCTTGCCGACGCATCATAAGACTATACAGATCAGACATTCCATCTCGTTATGTACCTGTATTCTGTCAGTTTTGATACAGGATGCCAAAACTCACTATCTACCAGTCCTCCTCATCCTAGGACCCAGTTTCTAACACCAAGTGTTAAGGACTCAAGATGTATAGGAATGATATGGTCCAGTGTGAGAGGCCGGAAAACAGTGTCATGACTGTTTGAGAGTGGGGACAATGCAACTAGACTGTCTGGTTCAAAATCTGGTTTGACCATTAGCTTTCTGTGTGACTTAACCTCTCTGTGACTTAGTTTCCTCATCTGAGAAAGGGCGATATTTATAAATGGATGTGTTCTGGTATCCATTCTGGTCACATTCATTTTGGAATCAGACTACCTGGGATCAAATCCCTCCTCATGCATTTACTAACTCCGATCTTGAGCAAGTCATTTAATCTTTCCAAGCCTTAGTTTTTCAGTCTGTAAAATGGGGACTAATTAGGGAGGGCTGTTATGAAATTTAAAAAGTTGGTAGACATTAAGTGCTGAAGATTAGAATTAGTAAATGCATGAGGAGGGTTTGACCCCTGGGTGGTGTAAATAGTTAAATACTTGGCTGCTAATCAAAAGACTGACAGTTTGAGTCCTCTTGGAGGCAATGCTGAAAGCAAGGCCTGGAGATCTCTTGCTGAAAAACCGGACACTGAAGACCCTGTGGGCACATTTTGATTCTGACTACACATGGGGTCACCATGAGTCTGAATGAACTTAATGGTAACTGGTTCAGTTGTGACTCAAATTGAATATAATCAGAATTAGCTCTATGGCAAGTCTGCATTTTAAAATAATTTTCCGTGAACTGTGTCTCCCTAGTGAACAAAACATGAATGTTATAAATTGTAAAAGCAAAAATAAAATTGTTCTCTGGGTGTAAGTCCCAGTTGGAACTCAGTTTCTTCATATAAAATCAGGAGTAGACTTGCCGTCCACCTCCTTGTGTCCTTCAGTCCTCTGGATCTTAGAGTGAGTTTCCCCGGATCCTGGCTACTGCTGCCTGCATCTAATACACAGCACACAGCATACAGAGACGGGAGCTGTAAAACTCCAACCAACAGTGAAGATTTGCCTAACGTTATGCAAACACTGGAAACTGGGCCTAAAATAGCACTGGCTGCTGCTCATTGGCCAAAGGAAGCAGTTTGTTTCATGGCTCGTGAGGCGTACGCAATTTTGGAAGTTGTAACTTTTTTTTTAGACTGTTGTAGATATACTTCGACGGCACTTGGCTTGGAGATATACTTTGCAGAAACACTTGATGGAACAGTAGAAGGCAGGCATGCTGGGTGAGTCCAGTTACCTGTGTATATGCTGAGACGGGTAAATCAACCTCAATTAGAAAAAAAAATTTGGCTTTTTTCGGCCAGGGTACCGAGTTTCTTAACTAGTTTCTATAAAGCCAGTGGAAATCCGTATTTAGAGACAGCATAACTTTCTGTTAAAAACAAAACGAAACAAAACACCGCTGCTGTCAAGTAGATTCTGACTCATAGCAACTCTATGTGACAGGGTAGAATTACCCCCTAGAGTTTCCAAGGAGCACCTGATGGATTCAAACCGCTGACTTTTCGGTTAGCAGCTGTAACATTTAACCACTATGCCACCAGGGTTTCCACCATTCTATTTAATAGATCAGAAATGACTGAAACAGCAGAATCTAGGCTTCTTCTTAGCTCTAGTCAGGTGGTTTGGCAAAGGGGAGCCCATGTCCAGACTCGGAGACTGAACTCCTCTTCTGTGTGACAGGCGGTCTTTGCCCAGTGCTTGGCTTCTGCTCTACCCTGGCAGATTGCTGCTCATGCTGGCAATGCCACAAAAGCCCCACTTCAACAAATACACTTTGACTTCACCTGAACCTTAATGCAATTTAAAAAAGAGCGATATGGTTTTTGTGTCACAGCTGAAACAGCATGCAGTGGTATATATCTCTTACAGCCTCATTACTCCCGAGAGGCAGAAATCTCCTCACTTCCTCCCACTTCCACCCCAAATAAATAATTCACCACAGAGCTGAAATAAAGCCTGCAGTCAAAAGAGAGAGAAAGCCAACAAGCAGATGTGATGCAACCTGGATTGCGGTGTTTGGTCTGGAATGCTCCTATAGTCCCCTTGGGGTGAGCGTCCCTTCCAGGACTGCCCGTCAGGACACTGTGGTTGCTGTCTTCTCCTCTCATTTCGTTGTCTCTATTCAGTAATGGTATTTCAGTTTTGGAGCAGAAAGCAGGTATTTCTAAGGGTGACCTTGGCAAGAATATAGAAGAAATGAGGAGAATGAGAGAGAGAAGAAAATCCCTCATGTGTTACTTCCTTTTCCCCTTTGGCAGAAACAGTGTGAAAGAATTGCCAGGACTGCAACGTCTGCTCCAAGTGTGGTGATTTAACGCAAATTTCTTATTTCCTTTCCTCCCAGTTTCCCTTTTGATTAATTATGGAACTATCTGAATTTTCCCCTTAAAAAATCATAGCCTAGAAAGTTCTTTGGCAGTCACTATAATGGCTCCTAAATAGGTCCTTGTATTTCTTTGAGGCCATTTCCCAGAATTTCAAAAAACTGTATATGACCCAAATGACTGGTTGGTATTGCTTCTCCCGTTTCATGGCTGAAAAACAAGAGGCACACTGAGGCCAAAGGCCTAATTCAGGCAGCATCTTTCCCACAATTCCTGAGATCTGGAGTCATTTAAAGGAAGCATATGAGGAAGAGAAAACCCTTGTGGTGTAGTGCTTGAGTGCTACATCTGTTAGCCGTGAGATTGGCAGTTTGAATCTGCCAGGTGCTCCTTGGAAACTCTATGAAGCAGTTCACTAAGGGTTACTAAGAGTTTGAATTGACTCAACAGCAGTGGATTTATTTATTATTTTGTATATGAAGAAGGAGCATAGAATAAGACCCAGATTGACATGTTAACTCCTAAAAATTATTACTGTAGTTATTGAAGCCCTAAGTCAGTCCTCCTTGATGAGATAACAGCAGAAGAGAGAGGAGACTGCCTTTCAAGTACTCGCTTAGTGGGTTGATGGAAAAGCAGAAGGAACGCTGCAAACCTGGCTTTGCCCACCCCTACCTGGCCTCAATGTCCCTGCTGTGAACTCCATCTCCGAGTTGGTGCATCAGCGGGGAAGGCCCAGAAGCTTCACTTGGGAGTTGCTAGGCATAGCGATGCTGTTGAAAGCACAGGCATGGGCATATCTCTCCTGACCCTCTGTAATTTTCTTTGTTTATTCTCGAATTGGTCCAAAAGACAAACACAGATACTGCCTTTATTACCCATCAGGCCCTGTTCTGAGCCTTTTAGGTATTACTTCACTTAATCCTTACAACAACTTCAGAAGGAGGTGTATTATGAACATCTCATTTACACAGGAGAGAGCTAAGGGACAGAGGACAAGGAAATTCCAAAGCTCATGTAGACAGCAGGTAGCAGAACTGAGCTTGGACTCCAGGTAGCTGGGCTCACTCAGTGCCCGTCACTCCCCTAGACCTCCAGAGGGAGATAACCTATGCAGAGCTCTTAGAGTAGAGCCTAGAGGATGTTGACAATAAATATTAGCAGTCATCTCTATGGCTGCTAGTTGCTACTGATCTGCTGTTAGCTGACAGCGGGCTGCCATCTAGGTTTGTTTCTAGTCAACAAACAGAGCCAACAAAAGGATCCTGAAGTTCTTAGTGTTCTGTGGCCAGTGGTGTTCTTAGCTTGTGATGATATGAGAATGAGATGAAGCATGAAGCTCCTGAAAAAAACTGTACGTTATAAATAAATGGTGTCTCTCTTTTCCTGGCAGATTTCCTGTGTCTTCTTTATTGAGTTTGTTTGCTGTATTTCCCCCTTTTAAATTCTAGAGCAGGTGGAAGCATAAAATATATTTTGGAGCTCACATATCAGAAGAAAAACTGTCATAAAAAAAGCATTTACTTTCCTGTTATTAATACTGACATTAATAAGTAATGAAATAGCATTTGACACTTATACGTAGCTGCGCTCTCCATCTTCAAAGGCATTTTTAAAATATTAACCCATTCTTTCAAGTATTACTTAGGTAAGATAGGAAAGCATCTCTCTCCCCCATCTGTCAAACCATCATAAACAATCGCTAAGAGAACCTCATGTTTTGTTGCTTTTGTTCTTGTGCATGTGTTTAAATATGGGAGAGAGATACTTATTACTTGGCTGCTGTACATATTTGAGATCTGACTATTTTTAATCACTGAGTCTCCCCACTAAGGAGATACCAGCTAGATCTAACTTATTAAATTCTGACAAGAGTAGTCTTGCGCCTTTGAAGCCCCTACCCATTCACTGAGTGTTTTGGGGCAAAAGTGTTCCATTTTCGCACAAAAAGGGCAAGCAAGATTCTAAACTGGAGCTGACCTACAGAACTTTCTGCAGTGATGAGAATGTTCTAGGGAGCTCTGGTGGTGCAGTAGTTAAGAGCTATGGCTGCTAACCAAATGGATGGCAGTTTGAATCCATCAGCCATTCCTTAGAAACTCCATGGGGCAGTTCTCTCCTGTCCTATAGGATCTCTATGAGTCAGAATCAACTCAAAAGCATCTTAAAAAAAATATCTGCGTTGTCAAGTACAGCAGCTACAAGTCACATGTGGCTGCTGAGCACTGGAAATGTGGCTAGTATGAATGAGGAACTGAATTTTTTAATTTAATTTCACACAGAATAAATTTTGATTTTAGTGAAACAGCCCCATATGGCTACTTGCTACCATATTGGACCATGTAGGTCTAAACAACTCCATAAGAAGCCCTCTCCACATGTAAAAGAGACCTAACCACGAGGAGAGCGTTTATATGTCCCTGTTCTAAAGCTTCATCTTCACAAATTTTTGAAAGGAAAAGTATCTGGCCACTTTAAGCAGTCTGTAGAAAAGCCAGCCTTGAAAACTGCTGGAATGCTGTTAGAGTGATTCATATATTATCAATATTTAATGCACTATTCAAAGTAACCTGTATTTCAAGGTTGTGTCAAAGTGAAAGGAGGGTGTATATTGGTAAGCAGGCTGCCACAAGCTCTTGAGGAAACTTTTTCATATTTTCTTTCTTCACGAGGCTCTCTAGAGCTACGATTTTTTAAAACTGTAGATGGGTGGCTAAAAATTAATAGCTTCCTTGACCAAAGAGTCTCCGTATGCCAACTACTGATTTTCTGTTCTCTATCAATTTTGTTGGTTAGTTATACATGTAAGATACAGATGAGAGCTAATGAAGAAGACTCAGAGAGTGGCAAGTCTTCTCTCACTTTGAAGGAAAAAACAAACTTGCATTCATAGGGCCCCACTATCTCTGTTTTCTGGCAGAAAAAAAAAAAATCACAGAAGCACAAAGCACCGTTAGAACAGGGGACTGGATGATGGAAAGTCTACCCAGCACACAGTGTCACCATTGAAGAGAAATTGAGTAGTTAGAGATTTTGACCCAAAACTCTGGGGAATCCCCTTCAGTGATAAACTAAGCCGAATGGACTTCTGGGGAGCCACGAAGGAGGCAGGAATCGCTCAGCTGTACTGAAAGTGTGCGTGAATGTATTAGT
Organism: Heterohyrax brucei; assembly: GCA_028571685.1. Lineage (NCBI taxonomy): Eukaryota > Metazoa > Chordata > Mammalia > Hyracoidea > Procaviidae > Heterohyrax > Heterohyrax brucei. The sequence goes on along the minus strand of CM053155.1, from coordinate 65,695,071 downwards.
AATTTTCCTTAAAGGGTAAAATCAGAGCTGGAGCAAGCAATTATCAGTAACAGTTAAAACTGAGATAGAAAGCTCTCATTTGTAGCAAGGTATGGATATTTATAGCCTTTTCTGTATTATATTATCTTGAGAAATATGCTAGGAGTTAGCATTTATTCTTTGTACACTTTATTAATGTATTTATTATCTATAGCTGCATAACTAAACATGCTAAAATATAGTGGCTGAAAGCAACCATAACCATTGGTTGTCTCTCACTGTTTCTGAATATTAGAAATTAAAGAGTGGCTGTAGTTTTGGATCAAGGTTTCCTATGAGGTTGCAGCAAGGCCACAGTTATCTGAAGGCTTGATTGGGGTAGAAGCATCCACTTGTTGAGTTTGCTCACACAACTGGCGTGTTGGTGTGGCTAGTTTGTTTTTCTCCACGTGGGTCTCTCAGCTGTCCTCACAACACGGCAGCTGCTTCTCCTAGAGCAAGGTGAAAGCGGTAGTGCATTTTATGACCTGGCATGGCATCTGCTACGTTCTGTGATTCGCACCAACCAACCAGGATGCACTGTGAGAGAGGAATGTAAGTGGTCTTAGTTTCAGAGGGCTGCTGTAACAAAATACAAGACAGCAGTGGCTTCAAAGAAAGAAATTTATTGTTTTCACAGCTCTGGAGGCTAAAAGTCCGTATCAGGTCTCAGTAGTGTCAATTACTCTGGGGACCTTTTGCCAGATAGTCTGTTCCATGCTTGTTTTCCAGATTCTGGCGGCTGCTTGCAGTCCTTGCTGACACTTTGCTACATCTGTCTCAGTTGTTACACAGAGTCTCTCTTCCACCTGAGTGTGGCCCTACAGAGCAGTGCTGAGTGTGCACAGGAAGAGGCATGGGCTGGAATGCTCTCTGCAGCCTTTTGTTTGTTTCTTTAGCAAAATTGCAGGTTAGAAACAACCCAGTGTTCCCATCAGTAACTGGATGAAACCTGATGGTACTTTGGTGATGACTGCACGGTTCTGAATATGCTATAATCACTGACTTGTATAGGGGTGGATTTTAAAGTATGTAAACTGTATCTCAATAGTTGTTTTAAAAAAAACAACATCCACAGAAGGGACTATACACAATACAGCTATAAACCAATAGCAATGAAGAAGTTCTCCAGGATTTAATAAATGAAGTCCACTAAATAAACAGTAGTATATTCGATATACTATCTTTGGGGGAAAAACATAGAAAATAATAATGTATATCCATATTTGCACCAGAAGGAGTTGTAAGAAACAAAAGAAAGGATGGAAGCAGATGAGGAAAGAAGGAGGTAGACAGCAAAGGGCCAGTAAGGTTTCTTGGTGTTTACCTTTGTTATATGGTTTTGATTTTTGAACTATGTATACGTATTGCCTAACCAAAATACAATAAACAAACAAATAACCCCAAATTTCCACAAATCCAATTTCCTACTTAACCACCAATTAGCTCTGTGGTCTTAGGCATGTCATTTTACCTTTTAGAATTTCAGTGTTCATCTGTAAAATGGGTTCATTGGTCTCTGAGCTTTTGGTTGGCAATAAAAGATAAAAAGTTTTGTATAATTGCATTTTTGCATGTTTTAAATAAGAAAAGGAAACGCATAATTGATTGGATTGTGTCTCATATGTAGGTCTCTCAGCTAGAAGAGGTCCAACAATGAAGTCCATGAACTTAATTGTTCTAAGTGCTGCACAACTCCTTGCTGAATATCACTACAGTCACCTTTGAAGTACTCCCCTTTGGGAGCTATGCACCAAAGCCAGTGCCTAGTTCAGCTTTCAAAGTGATTTTGGAACTCTTTCTGGGGTGGCCATTGTGCATGGTAGTGAGGTGGCAAGTTTGTGAACTTAATTGTATAGTCTTCTGTGAGAGAGTTTTCAGCCAGTAAACAAACATCTAATCTAATCCCCAATCACTTTTTCCTCTTTACTTGAATGAGGAAGAAATATTGAAAGAAAGACATTTTGATGACATTCAGGACATCAAGGGTAATAAAATGACAGCTCTGATGACCATTCCAGAAAGAGTTCGAAAATTGCTTTGAAGGGTGGACTAGGTGCTGACACAGATGCATAGCTTCCCAAGGTGAGTGCATCGAAGGTGACCATAGTGATAATCAGCGATGAGGTATGTAGCACTTATTCTAAGATGAGTTCGGGAACTTAATTGGCAGACTCCATAAAATATTTGCCTGTCTGTTCCCTATGACCTCACACCACCTTCCACCTAGATTAAAGATCTGATGTCTGAGCATGCAGGAAGACCCTGGAGCTAACCAGAAGCCCGGATCTCCATGGAATGTTCTCCCTGCATAACTGGTAACAGGAGACAGACATCAGTAACTAGGGATAAGAGCAAGACTTGGTTATCACAGATAAAATGAGTAAAAATAGATACTAGAGAGAAAACCCAACTTCACACCAGCAAGAAGTAGCCACAATATGGCAGTGAGTCTCAGTTACCTTGTGCTATCATCTCAGATTTAGGAGTTGCTGGAGAAAGGGATGATGTCATAGAACCTCAGATGGTTTCCACCACATCTCTCCTCCACCAGCCTGACATCTATAGCTGGACTTTGTACTATCACCTTGTCCACTGGGTCAAGAAGACTCTGAAGCACACAGGTAGGACCTGAGTGATACCTGTGTACACTGGCATCTTGAACACACTGGCATGGAGTAAGTATAGCCCTTCAGTCTTCTCTGACATGGAAGGACAAGAGCAAAACTCCAAAGACGGGTAGGGAAGGAGGACTAGGTGGACAGCACTATGAGGGCAGCCAGGTGGCAGAAAGAAACTCCTGGTTGGAGTCATTAGGGCTGTGTTGACTTGGCTGGGCCATGGTTTGACAATTATGTAATAACACAGTTTGGCAGCTACATGATGATGTAATTTGGCAAATGATGTAATGGTATGGTTAATTTCATGATGTGGTCAGCCAATCAGTTGTAAGGGGAGTTTCCTCAGGAATGTGGCCTGCATCCGATAAATACATGGATGTTTGGCAAAGCTTGCTGGCTTGCTATGGATCCTGCATCCAACTGTCATCATCTGACCTCTTGCTCTTGAGACTTGAGCCAGCGGCCTGATGTATTGCTAACCAATCTTAGATTTGTTGGCCTCCACAGCCCGTGAGCTAGCAGCCTGCTCTCTGACCTACCTACCTTAGATTCATCAACTTCTGAAGCCTGTGAGCTGGTGGCCTGCCATCTAACCTGCAGATTCTGGATTTGTCAGGCCTGAAGGTACATGAGCCAGGAGAATCCTCTAGCCTGTTTCTTGACCCATGGACTTCTAGCTTGCAGCTTCTACCACTATACAAACCAGTTCCTTCAGATAAACATCTTTCTCTCTCTCTCTCTCCATATATGTACATTCCACTGATTTTGCTTCTCTAGAGAACCCAGCCTAAGATATTAGGTACTGAGAGTGGTTCTAGAGAAATAAAATCCCAAGGATGAGTTTTTAAAATTTTCTCATGTCTGACTAGTTTATTTTTTTATTGTGATTAAGTGAAAATATGCAATCCAAATTAGTGTTGCATGCTTGTATATCTATAGCTCCTTCTGCTGTCCTCGCCCTGTGACAGCACACACCTCCTTTTCTTTTTATACTTGTTGTATCCTCTTAACAAGCTCCTGTGCCCTCCTTTCCTCCTTCTTCTGTCCCATCTAGAAAGAGACTGATAGGACAGCATCCTATAAATGTACAGAACTGTAAAGTACACCCACTATATGGTCACAATGTGTCCCCAGGTCTTTCCATTTTTGTCCAAAGAGTTGACCTCAGTAGTGTTTTCCAGACAGGGGCAACAGCAAGTCTAGGGCTCATGTTCCCAGGGGATCCCCCAGGCCATTGGACCATCATTTGTGATCTTTTGATAGAGTTCTTGAGCTCTATCCCTCTCTTTTTTCATGTTGCCACAGGGACTCAACATTGTGTGCCCCATCATGGCTGTCTTTGGTGGTGGCTGGGTGCCATCTGGTTCTTCTGGTCACCTGTTGATACAGTCTCCCCTTTACATGGGTCCTTCTGTCTCCTGGGCTCTTTTTTCCTCCTGCCTTTGGTGTTCTTTGTGATCATCTGTTCCAGCTGAATTGGGACCATTTGGTGTACCTCAGATGGCAGCTTGCCAGCTTGTAAGACTCCAGGTGCCACAAGTTTGACTAGTTTTAAAGATGCTGGCAACTCTGCCTCCAATACAAAGAGGTCACTGGAAATCCATGGTGTAAGGTGACAATATTAATACCTAAGTATTGGTGAGAAGCGAGGCTCTGGGTGATCGCTTATTTGAAACTTTTTTACAATTTTGTCAGAATGAGAAGTATAGGAAAGCAGGCTGCAGCTGAATGTTGTTAAGAGCAGAAGCTGACAAAAATGGGAGCAAGAGAAAGGGAGAACTAGCTTTATTTTAGGTGCCTGAGAAGGTATAATGATCCGTCTGGTGACATTCAAGCTTCTAGATATTTTTGCCATGCCATAATTATTTTCTTCTAAATCACAGAAATATTTTAGATAGTAGTAGGTCAACAAAAAACAAAACTATTTTTATGTTCCTTTCAGACACATTACTTTAGCCACTGGTATTCCCATCTTAGAGGCTCAGGGTTCAAATGACGTCTGGGTGTTCGACTGCTGGTCACAGGAGGTGGGTGGTGTGCACCAGCTCCCGTCAGCCGACTAGAGCCTGTGGTCCCACCAGCAGTGACCTAGACAGAAGGAGCAATGGAATTGGTCCTGAAACTCACTCTGATATTCTTCCTATTAAGCCATGTTCTTTCTGAAGGCACATTTGGGAAAAAAGCATGTGCATTTCCCTTAATATTTAACTTCGAGTGCTTTTCATCTTATGAATGTAGCTTATACATTAAGTGAAATATAGAGTCGTATATGTTTCCTAGGCTCAAACATTGCTCCTGTCAGACTTCTTGGTAAGTGAGAGCGGAGGCAGAGAGCTTGGTTTTGCACGGAAGGTTGGTTGCTTGGTTTTGCAGTGTGCAGCTCTTAGGCAGAGCTGTGGGTGAATTCCATGTGGTAAGACGGATTTCTGATAAATGCCACAGAATCTCCATTAAAGGCCAAAGTGAATCATCTGGCTGGAAGGTGGGAAGATGGACGAGGTGAATTCTCAACTGTGTGATTCAGTATGTTGCTGCCCACTTTGGAGTCATAATAAATCAAACGTGCCACAAACACTTATTTATCAACCACTGTGTGCAAGGCCCATGCTGCATATGAAGAACACCTACGATGAATTGTGAGATATCATCACTGCCTAGTGGGAGTGCACAGACCCACAGCAACCCAGTGGATGATGAGCAGGCCTTGTGAAGCCGTAACAGTAAGAGACAGAGAGATATCTGTTCCCACCCATCACCTGGTCTTCTCCAGCTGTCTGGTACACCCACACTAGTCCCACCAAGGCCCTGAGACATTTCTGACAGGGGTTTATACATAGCTCTAGCCTCCTTCACCTTCAATATTTGTAGGATGTTGTGTAGTCCAAGGAGAGTCTGACACATAGTAAATGGGTTTTTGAGAGAGTTATGCATCTGCTTTGGTGTGCAAGTGTGAGTGTGAACAGCCCCTGTCATCAGGGAAGCAGAAGGTATATAAATGACAGTCATGCTGCCCACAAGGTATCATCTTCAGGTATGCACGGGGACAGGCTGCTGTAATAGTTGAAACTGCTTAGGTAGATCGGAGAACGTGGCTTGAAAGAAAAATGTTTGGCCGTGGTCTTGAAAGAGCTTGGCAGGTGGGCCTAGGAAGCCTCCAGGCTGAAGGGGGCTGTATAAATCATGAGGACACCACGCTACCTGGTATGTCTGAGTTGGAATGTGTTTGGGGGTGAGATGGCTGAAGTCCAGGCTTCCCTGGCCAGCAGTGAACACACAGGCACTGTGTGAACAGGGGATCCTGGCAGGGGACAAAACTGTAAGTGAAAGGTATGGCCTGGCTGTTTGTGGCAGAATGAGTGAGAGAGGGAAAGTGTGAATGAACCCTAGCCCCGATCGCTGCCAAGCACAGCTGGACCTAGGACTCCAAGAAGGAGTGATTCAAAGCTAATGAAGCTGAAGCTTTAGGTCTCTCACTTGCTAAATACCTGCAACATATTTAGAGGAGCATATGTGTATCCTTTTTTAACATTTATACAAGTAAGGTATTTTTGTGTGTTTTTTTTTAAAGTGGACTCTCAAAAGTATATTAGCCTCACGCCCCAACAACACCTGAATCTACCCCTGGCCGGTGACTTTGGGGGGCCATGATGCCCTTGATTCCCAGTTTCTCCCACCCTGTCCTACTAATGCAGATATTAAGGCTTCATTAGTTGCCACTGTTCTGATTCCTGGTGGCCTCATGTGTTCCATGGGATTTTCTTTTTCTTCTTTTGGCACTAAAGAACAGAAATATACTGTTTCTCATTTCAAGAGACTAGAAGCCTGAATTCAGTGTGTGGCTCTTAGGGGAGGTTCTTCTTTGTCTATTTCAGTTTCTTCACTCCCTCTCCCCCTGCCCCAGGGTATTTTCTATAGCTGATTTTTTTTTTTTTTGCAATTAGATAGCCAGGACTTTCTTACTGGGTACCTCTGAGTAGACTCGAACCACCAACCTTTTTGTGTAGTAGCTGAGTACACTTACCTTTTGCCCTGCCTGAGGACTCCATTAGGTCTGTAAGCCTCCTAACGACCTGATGCATGAGCTGGATTGAGTCCTGAGGAATGGGCTAGTGGGAGATGAAGGAGAACAGGAGGATATACACAGAGCAGAGGGAAGGGGGAGCCAAGCCTGTCTAGGAGCAAATAGCCCCATTGGGTTGGCTGAGTGACTGTACAGAGAGTAGCAGGAACAGAGCCCAGCAAGCAGGCAAAACCACGCCAAACAATTGCTTTCCCATCCCAGCGTTGAAATGGGGGCAAAGCATCCTCAAGTGAGACCAACTCTGGATAAACATAAATTGAATTCACAGGACAAGCAGCACTTACTGAGTAGTTTATACAGTAGCTTGGTGTCTATGCCTTTCAGCCAGCTAAAGTGGCAGTAACAGGCCGTTATGGAAATGGAGCGTGTAGAGACGACATTGTGATGGATTTACCCTACAGAAGAGGTCTTACCTAGTGCCAGTTCCAGCTTGCTGAGGGGGCGTCACCACTACACCAGGCTTTTTGGATGGAGTCCTGAAGGGGTTAGGCCTGTGCCACCAGACAGATGTTAGAGAGCCAGCAGACTGCCCTCTTCTATGAGAGATGCAATCAGAGAACCCAGAGGAGGGGGAAGGAGCTCCCTAGATTTTAGAGCTTGCCTTTTGTGGCTTGGTATTGATCAGTTCTGCAGTAATAACTCTTTTTGCTTAGAAAACATACTTAATTGTCTTCTTGTTGATTCTTTGCCCTAATTTAACTGGGAAAGTCTGTTACTTTACCACACTCCAGATTCCCTACAAAGCTTTTCATTTTGAGGCTGTTCGTTTTCTGGAGGTTTGGACTAGGGCATAACCTTAGCTAGGTCAGTTATCTGGTACACAGGTGCCTACTGCCAGCAGGATAAAATTTCTTAGCCTTGAAACTGTGGTGGTGTAGTGGTTAAGTGCTATGTCTGCTAACCAAACAGTCAACAGTTCAAATCTGCCTGGTGCTCCTTGGAAACTCCATGGAGCAGTTATACTCTGTCCTGCCATGTCTCTATGAGTTGGAACTGATTCAACAACAGTGTTTGGTTTGGTTTGGTTTGGCTCTCAAAGTCCTCTTCCCATAACCCTTTCCTTCTCTCCCACCAGCCGCCCATATGTGCTCTGGTAAGTATTTTCCAACCTCAACCATTTTGCCTGAGCTTGCCTCTGCTGGGGAGACTGTTAGTCTTGGGTATATAATATTGTTATTTCTTCAAAGCCACTTTATTCACACAGACGTTCAGTATCTTCCAGTAGCTAAAAGTAACGTGCTCTCCCCTGTAGTTCCTACTCCTTTCTGGCTTGCAACATAATTATTTTTGTACTGCTTCATCTCCCCTACTAGACTAAAAACTTTTTTTTTCCCTTGGTGACATTAACTACATTCGCCATGTAGTGCAACCACCAACACTGTATTTTCCAAAGGTTTTTCATCACCCCTAAACAGAAACTCAGTATCCCGTAAGCGATAACTCCCCACTCCCTCATTCCCGAGTCCCTGGGAACCACTGATTAAACTCTTGTCTCTATACATCTGCCTGCCCTTAGGTAGTTCATACAGGTAGAATCATATAATACTTGTCATTTCATTTCTGACTTATTTAATTTAGCATAATGTTTTCAAGGTTCATCTGTGACATAGCCTGAACTTCACTTTGCTTTACAGTTACATAATATTACATTGTATGTGTATACCACATCCTGTTTATCTGTTCATCTGCTGATAGGCATTTAAGTTGTTTCTGTCTCTTGGCTATTGTAAATAGTGCTTTAGCGAACACTGATATACGGATATATGTTTGAGCCCCTCATTTTAAGTCTTACGGAGATATACATAAACCTGTTGCTGTTGAGTCAAGTCCAGTCATAGCTACACTGTAGGGCAGCACAAAACTGCTCCATAGGGTTTCCAAGGAGTGGCTGGTGGATATGAACTGCCAACCTTTTGATTAGCAGTCCTAGCTCTTAACCACTGGGCCATCAAGACTCTTACATATATATCTAGGAGTAGTATATTGTGGATCACATGGTAATTCTATCCTTAACTCTTTGAGGAACCAACTGTTTTTAATAGTGTCTGCACCATTTGACAATACCCAAAAAAAACAAAACCCCAAACCCACTGTCATCGAGTTGATTCTGACTCACAGTGACTCTACAGGACAGAGTAGAACTGCTCCATAGTGTATCCAAGGAACACCTGGTGGATTCAAACTGCCAGCCGTTTGTTTAGCTGAAATAGCACTTAACGACTACATCGCCAGGGCTTCTGTCCCATTTGGCATCCTCATCAAAGTCTCTGCCTCCTTGTCCGAGTTTGTTATTTTCTGTTTTTCTGAAAATAGCCATCCTAGTGGGTGAACTATCTCATCATGGTTTTGGTTTGCATTTCTCTAATGACTGAAGAATGGAAACTCTGCTGGTATGCTGGTTAAGTGCGGTGTCTGTTAACCAAAAGGTTGGCAGTTCAAATCTGCCAGGCACTTCTTGGAAACTTTACGGGGCAGTTCTACTCTGACCTATAGGGTGTCTATGAGTCAGAATGGACTTCAAGGCAGTGGCTTTGGCTTAGTGACTGATGAGAACATTGGTGGCACAGTGGTTAAGGCAATTCAGATCTACCAGCCACTCCTTGGAAATCCTATGGAGTATATCTACTCTGTCCTATGGGTCACTATGACTTGGAATCAACAGTAACAGTGTTTTGTTCTTTGTTTAGTTAACAGCTAATGAAGTTGAGCATCTTTTTATGTGTCTACTGGCCATTTATTTATATTCTTTGGAGAAATGCCTATTCAAGACCTTTGCCCGTTTCTTAATTAGGTTATTTGTGTTTTTGCTGTCATGTTGTAGGAATATTCATATATTTTGGATATTAAACTCTTATCAGATATGATTCCCAAATATTTTCTCTCATTCTGTGGATGTCTCTTCACTTTGTTGATGAAGTTCTTTGATACACAAAATTATTTAATTTTGATGAAGATTGACTCATCTGTCTTTTGTTGCTTGTACATTTGGTGTTATATTTAATAATCCATGGTCAAAAACTAGTCCTGATGCTTATGCCTATGTTTTCTTCTAACAGTTTTATAGTTTTAGTTGTTATATTTTAGGGTAAATTAATTTTGAGTTAATTTTCATATACACTGTGAGACATAAGTCCAGTATCATTCTTTTGCACGAAGAGATCCAGCTGTCCCAGCACAAATTGTTGATGAAACTATTCTTTCCCCATTGAGAGGACTTGACACCTTTGCAGAAAATCAATGGACCATAGGTGAATGGGTATATTTCTGGATTTTCAGTTCTATCTCATTTGCCTATATGTCTCATACCAGTACCATACTGATTTGATTACTGTAGCTTTATAGAATGTTTTGGGATAGGAAAATGTGAATCCTAATTTTTCTTTTAAACATAGCTTTGGCTACTTAAGGCTTCCTGCAGTGACAGATCTACTCAGACACTGACATTTGCATTTCTGCAAAAAAGGCGGTTGGAACTTTAATGGGAATTGCATTGAATCCACAAATCTCTTTGGGACTCTCCAGGGGACCCAGGAGATGTAATAATTCTCAAAATTATTACCATGCTGAGCCCATTGTAGCAGCCACTGTGTCAATTCACCTCTTTTTTGTGGATGGCCTACCAAGTACGAAGTCCTTCTCTAGGGACTGATCCCTTCTGACAACATTTTCGAAGTATGTGAGACACACTCTTGTCACTACTGGCTTCCAAGAAGTATTCTAGATATACTTCTTCCAAGACAGATTTGTTTGGTCTTTTGGCAGTGCATAGTATATTCAGTATTCTTCATGAACACCGCAATTCAGAGATGTAAATTCTTCTTAGGTATTCCTTATTTATTTTCACGTGTCACATGCATGTGAGGCAATCAAAGACTCTATGACTTGGGTAAGATGCGTCACAGTCCTGAAGGTGACATCTTTGCTTTTCAATACTTTAAAGAGGTCTCTTACAGCCAATTTGTCCAATGCAATGTGTCTTTTGACTTCTTGACTGCAGCTTGCGTGGGTATTGGTTATGGATCCAAGAGAAATGAAATCCTTGATAACCCCAATCTTTTTCTCTCTGTGTCATAGTGTTGCTCTTTGACCCAGTTGTGGATATTTTTGTTTTCTTTATGTTGAGTTGTAATCCATATTGAAGCTGTGGTCTTTGATCTTCATCGGGAAGTTCTTCAAGTCATCTTCATTTTCAGCAAACAAAGTTGTGTCATCTACACATAGAAAGTTGTCAATGAGTCTTCCTCCAATCCTGATGCCCTGCTTTTCTTCTCAGATTATTTGTTCAACACACAGATTGAAAGGTAGGTCAAAATGTACAACCCTGATGCACACCTTTTCTGACTTTAAACTATGCAATATCTCTTTGTTTTGCTTGAACAACTGCCTCTTACTCCATGTACAGATGTCTCAAGGGCACAATTAAGTGTTCTGAAATTCCCATTCTCCCCAGTATCATCCACACAGTCAAACGCTTTAGCATAGTCAGTAGAACACAGGTAAACATCTTTCTTGTATTCTCTGCTGTCATCCAGGATCCATATGACATTACAATGATAACCCTGGTTCCATGTCCTTTTCTAAATCTGGCTGAAGTTTTGGCGGTTCCCTGTCAGTGTACTGCTGCAGTCACTTTTGAATGATCTTCTGCAAAATTTTGCTTGAATGTGGTACTAATATTGTTCAATAATTTCTACAGTGAGTTGGATCATCTTTCTTGGGAATAAGCATAAATACGGCTCTCTTCCAGTCAGTTGGCCTGTTAGCTGTCTTCCCAGTTTCCTGGGTAAGTACTTGCAGGGCTGCATCCGTTTGCTGAAACATCTCAGTTGGTATTCCATGAATTCTTGAGGCCTTGTTTTTTGGAGTGCCTTCAGAGCAGCTTGAACTTATCCTGTCAGTACTATTGATTCCTGACCATGTGTTACCTCCTAAAATGGGTGAGTGTTGACCAGTTTTTTTTGGTATAATGACTCCAGGCATTCTTTCAACTTTGATGATTGCTGCATCACTTAATATTTTCACTTTAGAGTATCTCAATTATTGCAAATTGAGGCTTAATTTTTTTCTTCAGTTCCTTCAGCTTGAGAAATGCTGAGTGTGTTCATCCCTTTTAGCTTTCTATCACCAGCTTTTTGCAAATGTCATTCTAGTACTTTGTCTTCTCAAGTTGCCCGTTGAAACCTTCTGCTCAGCTCTTTCATTTTACCATCTTTTCCTTTTGCTTTAGCTACTTGACTTAGAAAAGCAAATTTCAGAGTCTTGTGCTTTTGTTATTATATTAGATAATTCATTGTTAAAAGCTAGGCGTGACAGTGTTGCTCTATTTTTTTCTTCTAAGGATTTATAGTTTTAGTTTTCACATTTACATCTTAATCCATTGTGAATTTGTTTTTGTGTCTGCTGTGAGGAATGGATCCTGTTTCATTTTTCCACATGTGGAAATCCAATTTTCCCACATCATTTATTGAAGAGATCTTTCTTTCCTCACTGAATGGACTTAACACCCTTGTCAAATATCAGGTGACCGTAGTCACGTGGTTTTATTTCTAGACTCTCAATTCTGTTCTCTTGGTCTATGTGTCTATTGGAAACCCAGACAGCCTAGCGGTTAAGAGCTACAGCTGCTAACCAAAAAGTCAGCAGTCTGAATACACCAGGAACTCCTTGAAAACCCCAGGGGGCAGCTCTACTTTGTTCGTTAGGATCACTGTGAGTTGTAGTCATCTCCATGGCGATGGGTTTGTGTTTAACGGGTTATATGTCTGTTGTGATAGTACTACTAGGTTGTTTTGATTATTTTAGCTCTATGGTGGGCATGATTTAGAATCAGGAATTGCGTGTGCCCTTCTGCTTTGTTGTTCTCTTTCAACATTGCTCTAGCAATCTGAAGTCTTCATTCTATATAAAGTTGAGGATTGGTTTTCCTATTTTTGTAAAGAAGGCTGTTGAAATTTTGATTGGTTGCTTTGAATGTCTAGATTTCAACAATGGTAAGTCTTCCAACCCATGAATGTATATCGTTTTTCCATTTATTTAATACTTCTTTAGTTTCTTGTAGCTGTGGTTTATAGTTTTTGTTTTTAAGTCCTGTTCTTAGGTATTTTATTCTCTTAAATGCTATTATAAAAGGAATTGTTTTCCTAATTTCCTTTCCAGATTTCTCATTTTTAGTGTATAAAACCCAACTGATTTTTGTTGTTGACCTAGCACCCTGCAACTTTACCAAATTCCTTTATTAGCTCTGGAGCTTTTCTAGTGGAAAACTTTCTTACATACACATTTTTAATTATATAGAATCTTATTATCTAAAAAAAATAGAAATAATTTTAATGTTTTTCCCCCAATCTGAATACCTTTTATTTCTATTTCTTGTCTTGTTGTTGTAGCTAGGACTTCCAGCACAATGCTGAATAGTTGTCAGAATGGGCACTCTTGTTCCTGATTTCAGGGGGACAGCTCTCAGTGATTGTCCATTAAGTATAATGTTGGGTATCAGCATTTCATAGAAGCCCTAACAGAAAGAAACATCATATAATACTGGGAATCATGGCCCAGCCAAATGCTACATGTTTTTGTAGGGACACAATTCAATCCATGACAACCATTCAGGAGAGATATCAGGTACTTATCAAAGCCCTAAAACATGTTGAAGAATTTTCCTTCTATTCCAGTCTTTAGTTTTCATCAAAAGAGGACATTACATTTTATTGAATTTTTTTCTGCGTCCACAGAGATGCTGATGTGGATCTTCTCCTTTGTTCTATTGATGTGATGTTTTACATCGGTTAATATTCAATCTCTTCCAAACACACCAGAGAGTACGCTTGGGTCAGTGTGTCCACCAGTAGGCATCACCACTGTCTTAGTCATCTAGTGATGCTTTAACAGAAATATCATACGTAGATGGTTTAAAAGAGAAATTTTATTTTGTCATAGTCCAGCAGACTGAAAGTTCACATTCAGGGTATTAGCTCAAGGAGAAGGCTTTCTATGCTGACCCTGGAGGAAGGTGCTTATTGTCAACCCTCCCCTGGACTGGAGGCTCCTAATGCACAGGGACCCTGATCCCTTGGGGGCTCAATACTTCTGGCACTGCTTTCTTGGTGGTATGAGATCCCCAAATTTCCATGTGCTTCCCTATCCTTTATATCACAAGAGGCTGCCCCAAGGCACAGTAGATTCCTGCGCATCGAGTCCTTCTCCATCAACATGCTGCTGCCCATTCCCCCTGTTTAATATCACAGAGGCAATGTTTACAACAGAAAGAAACATCATATAATACTGGGAATCATGGCCCAGCCAAATGCTACATGTTTTTGTAGGGACACAATTCAATCCATGACAACCACTCAGGAGAGATATCAGGTACTTATCGATCATCTTTCTATCAGGGAATGCAATCTTTCTCTGGTCATTAGTCTGTATGTTTCTGCAATCATGCTCTCAGTTGGTAAATCCACACCCAGTGAGCCCTCTTCAGGGCTGAGGGTTGCTCTCTAGATTTGCCCAAGGTTTTCTTCCCTGTTTTGTGGGGGTTGCTTCTATCTGAGCTGGCATACAGGGAAGCACAGGATCACACCTAACCTGATTCCCAGGGAGGTCTATCCTATTGCTTTCAGAGGCCTGGTCTATGGGGTGCACAAGGAGGAAGGTGGAGTGCTAATTATGGGAACAGACTCTACTGTGGGGCCTGCTGAACCGGTTTGTAACAGCCTGGTGACCAGCAGTTACCAGGTAGGGTAATTGTTCTGGTCAGATTCCCATGCAGATCTGCCTTATTCTTATTAGAGTCCCCCAGGTATATTGTCAGCACTGAGTGCAGCCTCCACTCAGGATGCTTACTTCCTAGCACAGAGCAGCCTCATTCAGCAGTCCTCAGTATCCATTGAAAGGGAAGCAAACAGACCTAAAATGATCCCAAGAGAGGTTTGGCCTGTTAGTTTCAGAGGCCTGAGCTATGGGGTACACGTGGAGGCATGCAGAGTTCTGACTATGGGAGAAGACTACACTGAGGGGCCCTCTGTACCAGTTTGCGATTGCCTGGCAACCAACAATTATAGGTAAAGTAAGGAGTGTCATATTCTGCTTAGATTCCTGTGAAGGTCTGCCTGATTGCCATCAGAATGCCCCTGGTAGATGGTTGGCAATGAGTACAGCCTTGACTTGACTCTTGTTTCCTAATACATAGCAGCCTCAGTCAGCAGTCCTCAGTGTCAACTAGAAGTGGAGGCAGACTAACTCTAATTGTCCTCTAAGGAGATTTGTCTTGTTGGTTTCAGAGGCCAAAGCTATGAGGTGTGCAGGGAGGCAGGTTTAGTACAGACTATGGGAAGACACTTACTACGGGGACTTTCTGTAGCAATTCACAGTCTGCGACAGTGTCCAGTGGAAGAAGGGCTGTCATGCTCTAGACAAACCTCCAGGGAGGTCTGTCTTGTTGCTGTCAGAACCCTCACTGGAACATCTTGGCTGTGGGTGTAGCCACTAAAGATGCCTGCTTCTTAGCACTCAGCCGCCCCAGTTTGCACTGATTCCCAAAAGTGAAGCAACAGACCTCTACTAACCACCTGGAAGGTCTGTCCTACTGGTTTCAGACCTTTAGCTATGAGATGTGCTGGGAGGCTGGTGGACTATATACTGTGAAAGCAGATTCCAATGCATGAGCTTTCTGTAGCAACTTGAGCTTTCTGCAGACTTGCAGCTGGATGTCCGTGTGAGGGAGTGCTGGTACACTGCAAATATACCCCTAGAAGAGCTCTGTGTTTTTGCTGTCAGAATCCCTCCTGGGATATCTTGACTGTTGGTGTAATCTCCACCAAAGGTGCCTGCTTCTTGGCACATGGCAGACTCAGTCAACAGTCCTCTGTACTGACTGAAAGAGGGAGCAGACAGACCAGAACTGACCCTCTGGGAGATCTGTCCTGCTGTTTTCAGAGGCCTGAGGTGCACAGGAGACAGGCAGAGTGTTAGCTATGAAAGCAGACTCCACTGCATGGGCCTTCTATAGCCTACAGATGATAGTGTCTGAGTAGGGGAGGTGCTGGCATACTCCAAATGGATACCCAAGGAAACTTGTTGACTTCAGGGCAGAAGCTTGGAGTCTTGCCTGTTTGTACAGGCTGGAGCTGTGGTGGTTGGGGAGGGAGGCTCTTTTTCCACAATCACTACCCTAGTTTGCAGCAGCCAGCAACCCATGTGGATGGGGTAAGGGCAGGGATGGTAGGAGCTGTAATTATCCTACTGTATGCAACTTGCTGCTGATTTGTTGATTCTTGGCCTGTCTGTAGCTCTTTGCTGCTTTCCTCTGTTCCCTGATTCAGAGTCCCTCCAAGCTAAGAGTTGGAATCCACTCAATGGCAGTGGGTTTGGTGGGTAATTACCATGGGTTTTGAATTTAGATTATAGGTGTTTGAAACCTGCTTTGAGTTTTTTATAGCATTAGATGTGTGTGAGAAGATGCCAATAAATATTTAGCACAAATATTTGGGAATGAGTAACTGAATAAACCCTCAAACTAGATTTGAAGACTTTATGTCTGAGGATGGCTCACCCTGCTGACATCCCTCTGCTTCATGGCCATATGCACTGGTTATATAAGATGACCTTCTCAGAGAAAGGAACATGGCTCTTTAGTTAGCGTATGTGGAATCCTTAAATTAGAATCTGATGCTGAGGCATGCAGCTAGATGGTGGCTGAGCTAGAATTAGAAACACTGTCCTTGCTCCCAGTTCAAGCCTCTCTCTACTACTTTTCTGAATGCAGCTGATGAGTTATTTGAAAATGCCAGAAATTATCTCTGTTATTAGATGGTCAGATCCACTCTTTCACATTGACTCACAGTCAGCAGGGACCCCATCTGGGTTCAGCAGTGGCAGACACTGATAAATTTTGTTCTGTTTGGTTCAAGAGAACACCCTGGCTGAGTTGAGTGGTCCAGATCAGGCCTCCCAGCATTCGAACTGCCCAAGAGCTATTTGAGTGGAAAGATGAGAACTGGATTGAAACTATGGAATGTATCACGACTTTTTACAACTTGGAATTTCAAATACAGGTTTAGGTCTTAAAACCTGTGTAAATACTGAATCTATAATTTTTCACATTTTCTGGAGAAAATGAAACTGGTCTAAGTTAGGAGACCCTGGTGGTACAATGGGTTAAATGCTACATCTGCTAACCAAAAAGTCAGCAGTTCAAACCCATCAGGTGCTCCTTGGAAACTCTATGGGGAAGTTCTACTCTACTGTCTAGGGTCACTATGAGTCGAACGCAACTTGACAGCAGTGGGTTTGGGGGCTAAGTTAAGCCAGAAGTCTTGGGTTCTGGTTCTAAGTCTTCCTCTAACCATTATGTAACACAGGACAAAATATGTAACACTCAATCACAAAATAACCCCCCCTTTTTTTTCACAGACAAAATAAAGACATTAAATGTTCTTTGAGGTCCTTATGGCTAAAGCATTCTAGCACGGGGCTTTTACTGGAATTATTTTGAAATGGTCATTGTATTTTGTTTTAGTGAGATTAAAAAAATAGATGATCCATCTACAAAGTCTTAATATTAAAACCTTTGAGGTTAGTGATCTAGTCTTCCACTTAATCCTATTACACTAAGTCCTAAAATGAGGACTACATTTGCATGTAATGGACTTAGTACTCTTGATGCTTTACAAAGCATTTCTGACATGAATTGAAGTGTGTTTCCCAAAAATCTGTGTAGCAATTTAGCTAGGCCATGATTCCTGATATTGCGTGATGTTCCCTGTGCTGTAAATGCTCACTCTGTGTTGTTAATGTGGGTGGGTGAGCAGCAGTTGTGTTGGTGGGGTGGGACTCAATGTATAAGGTTGTTTTGTGTCTTGAGGCAGTCTCTTGACACATAAAAGAAGCAGAGAGAGTTGGGGACCTCATACCATCAAGAAAGAAAGCAGTGCCAGGAGCTTAGTGCATCCTTTGGAAAGGACCAGGGTCCCTGCATCTCTGAAGCTTTCAGTCCATGGAAAGACTGACGACAAGGAACTTCCTCCAGAGCCAGCAGAGAAAGACTGACCCTGGAGCTGACGCTCTGAATTTGGACTTTCCGGCCACTGGACTATGACAAATAAAATTTCTCTATTTAAAGCCAACTACTCTTGGTATCTCTGTTACAGCAGCATTAGTTGATTAAGACACTGTCTTAACACGAAAGGTGTAGAGATTCACTCTAAGATGGAAAGGAGTTGTGAGTCTTATAACAACACTTCTGTGTTAGAAGTAAAACGCTGGACCTTGAAATTTATAAAAGAGAAAAAGAGAAGGCAGTCAGTTTCAGTATAAACATTATGCTGGTATAGGGATTTACAGTTTCGGAACACGTTTGAGCCACAAAACTATGCTATATATGAGACATTATTAATTTTTTAATTATAAGAATGAGGGAAAACAATACGGATGTATTCCTGTTTGTACTCACTCAGAAGTGGTCCATTTCTCCTCAGATAGAGGCCTCACTGCCTCTGAAGACAGAGTATGGCCACAAGGTAATGGAATAAGAGCACCAGAATCAATGGTCACCTTGGAATATCTTGTTAGACTAGAAACTCAGAAATGAGTTCAAAGTATGCTTATTTTTGTGACTATTGATCTGTATTGACAAATGGCTTTTCCAACTAGATGTACTGGACTCATGATGACACTAGTGATATGTCAGTGTGGGCATGTTATTGCACCATCTGTACAAAAAATATCCCATTTTAAGACTGAGGAAAAGAGGCTCAGGGAGATTAAACGACTAACTTAGAGCTGATTGGTGAATTCTAGTCTCCAGATTCCAGATACTCTTATGTCGAAAACTTTACGAAAATTATATCATTGCCTAGATCTTCTTTCCCTGCTTCCCTGTCTCTTTTCCTTCCTTCCTTTTTCAACTATTCATTGAGGTTTCACAACGTGCCGGGTACTAGATGCATAGAAATGAAAGCTATAGGCTCTTATCTTTTGGGAAGATTAGGCAGTCTGTTGAAATGCCTTCTTCATGACTTCTTGTACACCAGTTGTGTCTCCTGTTGCACGGCAGTCCTCCTTAGGCCAAATTTATAGGTGGGAGAATGGATCAGAATAAGGCATACAGAGTCCTACTGGTAAAGAGAAGAGACTGTTAGGTACCCCATGAATATAGTCATTTTTCTTCTCTTCCTCCTGATTTCATTTGCAGTAGCAGTGTGCTCAGCTAAAGGACTTCATTGTCTAGTCTGCTTTGCAGTTAAGTATGGCCCTCATAAGACACGAAAGCAGAAATTAGTGGATGGGGCTTTTAGAGGAAAAGGAGACTAACATCTAGCTGACTCTTCAGACTCTAAGTATTAGATGTTTCCGAGGACTATGTCCTAGGGCCTCTTCCCTAGTCCTTGCAGTGGCTAGGTCATACCATCCCACTGCAGAACTGTGAATACCATCTATAAATTGCTGACTTCTCAGTTTCTATCTCCGGACTGATGTCTTTGCAGAGCTTCAGATTTGTATCCGCAACTGCCACTTCAGTATCCCTACTTGGACGCCTCCATGCAGCTCAACTTAACGGCTCTAAACAGAGTTCTTAATTTCATGCTTGCAAGGGATCCTCCCCCACAGTTTTCTTTTCCGTAAATGGCATAACCATTTACCCAGATGCTTGGGCCAAAATCCTGAGAGTCACACTGACCTGTCTCTTTCTCTCACTCCTACATTCTCACCAGCAGCAAATGCTTTGGGTTTTACCTTTAAAATATGTCTTAAATCCGATGACTTTATACCATGTCAGCTATCATCCCAGTGATGCCACCCTTAGCTGTTATCTAATTGCTTGCTGAATCTGCCTCTTGAGACTCCTCTCTCTTCCTATTGTTATTCTTACAATGACATCTCCAATATCTAGAAGGATCTTTTAAAAACTTAAAATTATGCCACATCCTTGCTCAAAAATTTCCGAAGTTTCTTCTGGCATTCAGAATGAATCAAATCTCTCTCAAGGTCCTTTGGCTCCCACGAATCATCCAAACCTTACCGCCTCTCCTTCTTCTCTTGTTTCACCATGCTCCAGCTGTACAAGCTTAGGTTTGAGTGTACTTGAACCTCAGGGCCTTTGCACTCACTGTGCCCTCTGCACTGAATGTACTTTTTCTCCTCTTTGTGTCAAAATCATTGTTCTGTTTCATATAGGTCTCTGCTCAAATGTCACCATTTCAGATTCCTTCATGTACTATGTCTGCGACTGTCTGATAATTTACTTACTGGTCTAATGGCTTTCTCCTCCCAGAGAATATATTTCCCAGACTTTGCTTATTTTGCTCATTGCTGTGTTCCTAGGGCTTAACAATATTTGATGAATAAATGATAGGATGATTTATATACTGTTATTTTTGATGCCATTTTATTGTTACTGCATGGATGGTTGCTTCATTTACTTAATTTCTTGTTTGCTTAGCATTTAGGTTGGCTCCAATTTTTTTCCTAATATAAAAATGCTTCAAGGTGTATACTGTCAATATTCAAGTAGCCCACAGTCTAGTTTATAGGCTACATATATACAGGTTTTCTCAAAAAAATTAGTTCAATCAAGTGGATTACACTGAAATCTAAAGTGAAAATAAAGACAAATGCTGTATTTCCATGGGTTTTAGTACCACAATTTCTTTAAAGGACAGAAATTTATTTTCTCATAGTTCTGGTTGCTAAGATCCAAATTGCAGTCTCAGCTGGGTGGATTTCTTCCTTGCTGACGACCTTAGGCACTCCTTTTTTCCTTGGCTTATCTTTGTATGGCATGCGCTTTCCCCTGTGTGTGGAAACTCTATGGATAATCTGATTGTTATAGCTTGGAAATGATTCGATTTAGAATTCAGCTTACTCATGTATAATCTACAAGGAGAAGGAAAACTCTTATTTTCAAATGAGATTATACCTACAGGCATAGGGGTTAGGATTCTGGAGTGTATTTTAGGGAGACATGATTCAATCTGCAATACCATGCCTCCAGACTTTTGTCAGATTGTCTCACTGCCCCGTGTTAATGAACTTTCCTTATCCAAGTGAAGAACTGTCACTTCCAAGGCCCCACAAATAAGCTTTCTCTCTGTGAAGTCGTCTTTGACCCATTCCTGCTGATAGGATTGATTGCTCCCTCCTTTGGGTTTCAATACTGCTCACTCCATGAGGACATTTATCAAATTACTATGGATGTAGTTTGTTTATAGGCTGCCCTCCCTGCCAGACTGCAGGTTCCTCAAGGTCAAGAGCTGGATCTTATTCATCTTTTTATGCTAAATACAGTGCTCATAATATCACAGAAGTTTAAGAAATATTTATAAAAACAGTGATTGAATTCTATTCCCCCAAAATGATTGCAGGAAATACTGTTCTGTGATATCTGTGCTAGGAATAAGAAGTATATGACCACCACCTGTCCCCTCAAAAGGAGACTTGGCAGTAAATTACCAGGTTGTCAGGCCTTAGAAAAGTCTTCCAAGAAATTCTGTCTGATCACACCTGTTACTAGCCTTTCCCCACCCCATCTTGATAACTCTAAGCTAATGCTTTATTATTACATTTCTTCTTTTACCTTTTGTGAGATTTCTTTTTAGTTTGTTTGCCTCTCAGGGACACACTGTTGCAGGATATGAATAATTGAACACAACAAATTTGGATGATAAATTATGGATTACAGATCCTGAGTTATTTTGGAATTGTTACTCTGTGTGTTGTAGAAAGTACTGGAATATTAAAAATGTGTTCCAAACAATCTTTGGTTACTTCTCAAGAAGAAAAAGAGAAACAATAAAAGCACAAAGCATCAGGAGAGATTGCCCTCCACTCCTAGCCCATGGCAGGAGACGTTTCTGAGTCAGGCTACAGAGCCCCTGATTGTGCAATGTGACCTGAGGCACTAGGGATGTTTAGCTGGAAACATTCTGGAATGGCCTTAAAGATGAGTCTGAGGATTGATCAACAATCCTGGGCCTCCTAGGGAGAGACAGAGTTCACTATATAGCACAGAAAAAGAGAGGGCGAGGGAGGCACCTAGGTGTGGGCCCTTACGTGGTGCCACGCAAGGTTTCTTCCGTGCTAGACCAACAACAAAGGGAGACAGTGGCCTCTTGAGGGTGTGACAAAGCCAGTGAAACAGTGGGTGTCCTGTGAACACAGCCAAAAGAGACTTCAGAGTGTGGGATCCCGGCAAGTCGGAGCTCACAGGTAGCTCCTTGGCAACCCAGAGCACCTGCAGAACCTCAGCACCCGAGGTCTCGGGCAGTGGTGCCCAAGGAACCTCCAGGAACAGGAGCCTCAGAAGGTCTGGAAGACGTTACAGTTTGTAAACCCAACCCCTTTGAAACTCAAAAGTTCACCCAATTTGATTTCTTAAGGGAGGAGATAGTTTGCTATTTAGTCAGCTCTCTGGGGAGAAAGCATAACCTGGTGAGTTGGCCAGCCCAACCTCTGGGTGGGGAACCAAAATTGGAATTTAACCTCACCTCCAGAAGAAACCCTGGTGGCGTAGCAGTTAAATGCTACTGTCAGCAGTTCCAATCTCCCAGGTGCTCCGTGGAAACTCTTTATGTGGCAGTTCTACTTTGTCCTATAGGGTCACTGTGAGTCAGAATTGACTTGACGGCCATGAGTTTGGTTTTGGGCTTGGTTCCAGTTTGGAGGGAGGATGTAGGCCAGGAGAAGAAGTGTGAGATTGTCAAACCCCCATTTGCAGGCCTGT
Organism: Heterohyrax brucei; assembly: GCA_028571685.1. NCBI lineage: Eukaryota > Metazoa > Chordata > Mammalia > Hyracoidea > Procaviidae > Heterohyrax > Heterohyrax brucei. Next base: position 65,672,633 of record CM053155.1, on the reverse strand, counting down.
GTGATGACACAACCGGCTGGGTATTTGCTGCAAGTTATTTATAACTTCTATCAAATATTTGCTATACTAACAAAAATTTTCCATTTATTTTTTCTCCTGATGAAGATGGTATGTTTTTGAGATAGAAGGGAATGGTTTGAGCCTGACCCTTAATAGTAGAAATCACTGTAACTGCAGCTATCAGGGGAGAGAAGTAGGATGCGTACCTCTCTGTCAACTCTTGAGCTTGTGGCAAGTCCCTTAAACTAGTAGGAAAGGTGAACGCTTGTGTGTTTTGGCCTGGCCCAGGCAGGGAGTGGCATCTTACCGGTATCATCAAAGACACAGATGGAAAGGAAATCATTGAACTCTATGACAATCTTGCATTTTCTCAGATCCTAAAGGAAGGGAGGTGTTATCAGGAAAACCCAAGAGAAAATATGAGGAGGACAGCGCAGCAGAGAGCCTGCTGTTGTCACCTGGTGGTGCCAGTGAAGAGACAGGAGACACCTCCTTCCCTCCTGGATGAGAAGTTGGCTGCAGTGCTGGCTGGGATTGGTTGTGATGGGGACATGGTGCACCTAGGGTGGGCCTCAGCCTCATATAGGGTGGTGCCTGCTCTGCAGAGTCTCAGAGACCCTGGTGAAGTTGGGGGACTGCTGCAAAGATGTTGAAACTATCACATGAACTCTGCAGGGCTTGCCAGAGAGGTGGACCATAGGGGCTCAATGTTAGGATTTAAGAAATTTAGACACTAGATTACAGGAGAATATGTTCCTGAGCGGAATCTGAAGAGTCTCTGTGGCAAAAAGTGTGCCCCTTATGGCTTTTTTTTTTTCTTCCTTTAAATAAGGTACTGGCGGTTAAAGAAGGAAACATTAAGACTGTGAAAGAAGGAAGCATTAAGACACTGTCATGGATTGAACTGTGTCCTCCAAAAAAGGTGTCTAATAATTTGTCTGAGCCAAGATTTCCTGTATTCTCTGATTGCCCTCGTTTTCTGATGCTGTAAACCCTAAGCTCTGCCTGTGGCTAATCGATAGGATGCTTATGTTAAAGGACTATCAGGGTAGGACTGCAACACTCTTCTTGCTAAGGGAGTTCCCCTGGAGTGCGGCTTGCACCACCCTTATCCTTTTATTTTACAAGGGATTAACAGAAAGGGTAGCAAGCAGAAAATTGGGAAACTCCAACCATCAAAAAAGCAGCACAGGAAACACGGCACATCCTTCTGACCTGAGGTTCCTGCGCCAAGATGCTCCCTGACCAAAGACTGATCCAACACAAGGACTTTCCTCCAGAGCTGACAGAGGAAACGCCTTCCTTTGGAGTGGAGATCCTGAATTTGGACCTGTGGCCTATGGGAGTGTTTAAGAATAAACTTTTCTTTGCTAAATCGATCCAGTTTGTGATATTTCTGTTACAGCAGTACCAGATGACTAAAACAGACATCAAACAACAAGAAAAAGGTGGGTAACTGCAATGGGCATTGCTGTTAGACTAATGGTCTAAGTCTTCTGGTGTGGGAGACCTGATCTGAACCTGTTTTCTATGTAGTTTATAGCCCCTGGGAGAACACTTTTTAGTTCAGGAATTAAGTCTGCAATATGGTGCTCTTTCAAGACCATCTGGGGAACTGTCTTGGGGCTGTTTGTGAACTATAGGAGAGTGACTAGCCTGTGTGAGAAAGGCATCTGAGAATGCCATCCCTCTCTGTAAGCAGCCACTCATTAAAAAAGAAAAAGAAAAGTAAATCTTAGCAAGAAGTGGAGAAGGACATAAAGAAGATCTGAGCCCAGATTCAGGTCCAATATTAGTTCAGTGTGTGATCTTCAGCAAATTTTTTAATCTCTGAAGATTTTTAAGCAGTAGAATAGGGATAAAAATCTATCTTATGGGGTATTTTTGAGGATAAAATGAGACACATATGGAAGCCCTTAAAATTATGAAATGGTATACAAGTTCTGGTTGTTATGGAAGTTCTCACACATCTATAGCCAAGCCCTTTAGTGATTCTTCAAGTATTATCCAAAACTTGTAAGTTTTTGTGGTAGATGAATTTATAGCAGTGAAAGAGTAATTTCTAGGGCTGCTTATGTAAAATTAAAATCATCATTTGATTTGGCTTATTATTATTATTTTTGGTTTGGAGACTTAGGGTCATGGTTTTATGTGATATTTCAGTTAATTGGCCCAACAGCATGTTTAGAGCTTCTGTTCTATCTTCTAGTTTGTTGCGTATTTCCTGGGGTCTAAAAAACTTTCAAGCTATTATCCAAGGCACAACAATTGGTCTCTATTCACCTGGAGCAACAGAGGAAGGAGGATAGCCAGGGATAGTAGGAGGATATGAAATATGTGGCTAATTGCCTCCATGAACTACTGCCTCCTTTGCTATGAGACTAGAAGAACTGGATGGTGCCCAGCTACCATTATTGAACATTTTCATCAAACATTCTACAGAGGATTCTGATTAAAAGGGGGAAAAATGTAGAACAGAACTACAAATTCTAATGGAATTCAGAATTTTTGGAGCCATGGAGGCTTAATGTGCCCTTCAGCTATTGTAGATTTTTGGTGCTGTCAGGTCACTTCTGACTCACAGCACCCCTATGTATTGCAGAACAAAATGCTGCCCAGTCCTGTGCCTTCTTCATAGTCTTTGCTATGTTTGAGCCCATTTTCATTCCATCTTGTTGAGTATCTTCAACATTTTTGCTGAAATTCTTGACAGGTTCAATATTTTCTCTGTTTATCATGAGGTGTCTTATTGACCCAGTTGTAAGAATTTTTGTTTTATTTATGTTGAGGTGTAATCCACAGTGAAAGCTGTGGTCACTGATCTTATTTTTTTTTTCTTACCCCAAATTTATTTTATTTTATTTCATTTTTTGTTGTTGAGAATATACACAGAAGAACTTACACCAATGCAACAATTTCTCCACATACAATTCAGTGACAGTGATTGCATTCTTCAACTTGTGTAACCATTCTCAGCCTCCTTTTCTGGATTGTTCTTCCTCCATTAGTGTAAACTCACATCTCCTTAAATTTTCTTTAAAAAAAAATTTTTTTTTATTAAATAAAAAAAGTGAAAGTGTACATACTCCATGCTTACAATACTGGGTTAAGAGAGGAGGAGTACACAAGTTGTGTCAAAGTCTCATTAATACTGATCTTCTTACTAATGTGTATTGTCACCAATTTCACCCAACCAAATTTCTAACAACTATCTAATCTAAACCTTCGCCCCTTGCCTTCCCACCCTCCCACCCTCCCCACCCTTGTAGCCGTCAAAGAGTCTTTTCTGTTATGTATGAGTATGCTTTTAAGTTTTTATCGTAGGGGTCTCGTATAATAATTGTTCTTCTGTTGCTGACTAGTTTCACTCAACATAATGTCCTCCAGTTGAGACCAAATTGAGAGATGTTTCCTGCTATCATCATTGTTCTTTATCAGTGTATAGTACTCCATTGAATATATATACCAAAGTTTACCCATCCATTCTTCTGGTGCTGGGCATCTGGGTTGTGGACTATCGTGAACTGTGCTGCAATGAACATTCATGTGCATGTAGCAGTTGGTGTGAACGGCCTTGATTTTGTAGGATATATTCTGAGCAGAGGAATTACTGGGTCAAATGGTATATTTATATCCATTATTTGAAGGTAATGCCAAACTGCTTTTCAAAGAGGTTGCACCATTCTGCAATCCCACCAACAGTGAAGGAGAGTTCCAATCTCTTCACAGCCTCTCCAAATTTATTGTTTTGCATTTTTTGGATCATGGCCAATCTTGTTGGGGTGAGATGGTATCTCATTGTCCTTTTGATTTGAATTTCTTTAATAATTAATGACCGTAAGCATGTCTGCATGTGTTTTTTGGCTGCCTGGATCTCCCCTTTAGAGAAGTGTCTGTCCATCTCCTTTGCCCATCGCTTGCTGGGATGATTTGTCTTTTTCTTATTGATATTTTGTAGAACTTTATAGATTGGGGAGATCAGGCATCGGTCTGACATAGAGTTGCCAAATATTTTTTCCCAGTCTGTAGGTGGTCTTTTAATTCTTTTGATAAACTCTTTGGATGAGCAGAAGTGTTTGATTCTTATTAGTTCCCATTTATCTATTTTCTCTTCTGATTCATGTGTTATCTTCATTGATAAATGCTTCAAGTCCTCTTTACTTTCAGCAAGGAAGGTTGTTTCATTTGTGTGTCACAGTTTGTTAATGGGTCTGCCTCCCTTATGCTGCATTCTTTTTCCTACAGACCAGCTTCTCAGATTACTTACTCAGCAATAGGCTGAATAAGTGGTAAAAAGTTACAACCCTGATGCGCACCTTTCCTGATTTTAAACCACACAGTATCACCTTGTTCTGTGTGAAAAATTGCCTCTTAGCCTATGTGTAGGTTCTGCAAAAGCACAATTAGGTTTTCCAGAATTCCCATTCTTCACAATTTTATTAATAATCTGTTACGATCTACACAGCCAAATGCCTTCATAGTAAATAAAACAAAAAGTGAACATCTTTCTATTATTTTCTACTTTCAGTCAAGATCCATTTCATGTCAGTAATGCTATCCCTTGTTCCATGTCCTCTTCTGAATCTGGCTTGAATTTCTGGCAGTTCCCTGTCTATGTACTGCTACAACTCTTTATGAGTTTTTTTCAAAGTAATTTTGTTTGCATGTGATATTTCTCAGTGATTTCTGCATTTGGTTGAATCAACTTTGTTTGCAGTGGACATAAACATGAATCTCTTCCAGCTGGTTGGGCAGGTAGCTATCTTCCAAATTTCTTGGCATAGATGGGGAAGTGCTTAACAGTGTTGCACCTGATATTGAAACATTTCAGTTGGTATTCCATCAATCTTTGAAGGCCCCCTCCTTTTTTTTTCTTTTCAGTGTCTTCACTAGAGCTTGCTCTTCTTCCTGCAGTATCATTGCTTCTTTGTGATATGCTACCTCATGAAATCATAGAATGTGAACCAATTCTTTTTGGTACAGCGAATCCATTCATATCTTCCACCTCCTTTTGATGCTTCCTGCACCATTCTCTTTTTCTCCCCTCCACAGAATCCTTTAATATGACTTTTTCTCCATTCCTTTGGTTTGAGAAATTCTGAGCACATGCTCTCCTTTTTGTTTTCTAACCCCAGGTCTTTGCACAGTTCATGTGAATACTTTGTCTTCTTGAGCAGCCCTTTAATATCAGAAACTATTCCTCTGAGCTAAACTTTAAGCATTAAACCACAAACATCCCCTGAAATCTTAAAGCAGAACAATAGTTTAGCTTAACTAGTAAAGAAGGTCTGCCTTGAACATTGTGTTCTTTGGTAATACATGTGGGATCCTATTGACAACAGCAACTAGAAAGATTAGGTAGGAGATCTGGGGTCAGTTAGTTTATATTAAGGAAGGAATAAACCAGTCAGAAAAGGAGGGTGAGAATGGCTGCAGCAACCCAAAGAATGTAATCAGTGTCACTAAGTCGTACAGGTAGAAACTGTTGAACTTGATATATGTTTTGCTGTGTATAAAAGCCAAGCCAAGTGCCGTTGAGTTGGATCCATATATGCTCAACAGTAGTCACTAAATAAAATAGGAAAAGTGAAATAAAAAAAAAAAACTTGATTGCTGTAAGATACTCTCTGCTCCACAATGATTGATTTACTTGTCTGTCTCTGTTCTCTTTGCGTCCATCCCAGAAGGTGACACTCTTGATGATAAGAACTGCATCTTGATGTTCTCTGAATCCTCAGCACTGCACACAGACTCCAGTAGGCATGACTAGCAATGAAGGCATCTCTGGAAAACATCTACTTCTTTTTTTCACTCATTCAGCTTATCAGTATGGAGCTCCTATTCTTTTCTGGTTACTGGGGATACAGAACAACAAGACGACTTCTGCCATACAGTCTATTCTAACTCATAGCAACCCTATAAACAGACTAGAACTTCCCGTAGAGTTTCTAAGGAGCAGCTGGTGGATTTGAACTGCAGACCTTTTGGTTAGCAGCTGTAGCACTTAACCACTGTGCCACCAGGATTTCCTTACTGGAGATATCCCAACCAAACTCAGTGCTGTCGAGTTGATTCTGACTCATAGTGACTCTGTAGGACAGAGTAGAATTGCTCCATAGTTTCCAAGGAATATGTGGTGGGTTCAAACTGCCAATCTTCTGGCTAGCAGACGTAGCACTTAACCACTACGCCACCAGGGTTTTCTTACTGGGGATAACAGAAGGCAAATTTAGGCAGTATGCTCAGATTCAAATTACAGGGGCAGGCACAGGGCAAATGCCCACATGCCTAGAAGATTCTGACTGGGGGTTGTTCTGACTGCTGGCCCTGGAATGTTCAGTCACAAACAAGGACTGTGAATGTCATTTGTGAATGGGTTGGTTTGGAATTTTCCACTAAGGAAACTGCATGGCTTCAGCTCAGTATAAATAACATTAGTACCCATGAGCCAGTGGCTAAATATGCAAAGATACCTAAGAATTCTTCCTTACCTTACAAGATTTATTGCCTGTTGCTTAGAAATAGATATAAAACCATAGCATTTAAATAAAATATGGAACCTGTAATTGAAATAGAGTACACTTAAAGAGGATTTTCTCTTTATACCCTATCAGGACATCTATCAAGCTTCATAATCACAGGGCTGGGACTGAGGGAGGCAAAATTGTGCCTAGGGGAAAAAATACCTCACTATCAGGATCACCAGGGACAGACTATCCAATAATCAAGGTAAACGTGGGCTTACCTGTGCTTACTTGTAATTAACAACTTTACATGGGTTTGCACTTTGATGTGGTGTGGTGAAATTCCTGTGAAATTGTTCACTACAGATTAGTAAGCACACATCAGCCTGTGTTTACCTTGCTTATTCGATAATGTATCCCTGAAGGTCATGCCCTGGTGAGCGAGAGCTCACTACACTTTTTTCTTTTAGGTAATTTCTTTCTTTTTAGGAGGCAGTGTGTTGTAGCAATGGAGAACATGGTATCTGGAGTCACACAGTCTGGGTTTGAATTCTGGCTCTCCTGCTTATTAGCTGTGTGAACTTGGGCAACTTTAACTTTTTGTGCTTCAGTTACAACATCTGGTAAAACGGGGTTAGTAATAATACCCATCTCACTGGTTCCTTACAAGAATTATGCACAGGTGTTAATAATAAGAACAGTCTGACACCTAGTAAGGGCTATGTCATTGCTAGTTCTTGTTGTCTGTTAGTATTGTTATATTTGCTTGCCTCTCCCCTCTCTCCACTTCTAACTGCAAAACCTTTTTCACCCTTCCCAACCTTCAAATGATAACTCATATTAGCTATCGGAGAGTATTCTTTTCTTTTTTAAAATTTCATGCTCATTGACACACACTGAATGTCTTAAGTTAGATCCATATTTCAAATGAACATCTGTTTCCATAACTTCTCTTCTAATATCTATTTGCCTATTGTCATGTCAGTATAAGGAATCCCTGGTTGCCCAGTGGTTAAAGTGCTCCGCTGCTAACTGGAAAGTTGACAGACAGCCTAATCATACCAGCTGCTCAGCAGGAGAAGGATGTGGCAGTCTGCAGAGATTTATGGTGTTGTTAGCCCTGTGGGCCAATTCTACCCTGTCCTATATGATTGCTGTGAGTCAGAATTGAATCAATGGCAGTGGATTGAGTTTGGGTATGCCAATATAATATTGATTTGAGCACAGTAGCATTTAATCAAACTTGGCTTGTTGGTAAAAAACAGTCCTTATATTTTTCTTCCTTCTTTTCTTTTTTTTGTGTGTGTGCCTGTTCTCAGCCATTTAATCTTCCAAATGACAACTCTGATAATTTTATCCGATTTGGGGGTTAAAAAAAAAAGAACTGTCACATTCTAATTGCAATCAAATTAACATTATATGTTAATTTCAGGTAAATTCATTTTTACAGTGCTAAGTCTTTCCACCAATAGAAAAGATACACCCTTTCCTTTATTCAGAGCTCATTTTGTATCATTCAAATGCATTTTTTAAGTGAATAGACTTTGACTTTTTGAACAGTTTTGGGCTTCTAGAAATTACAGTTGTTGTTGTTATGCATGGCTGCTTCTGTTCTGACTCACAGCGGGTCCGTGGACAGCAGAAGGAACCACTGCCCAGTCCTGTGCTAGCCTCATAATCCTTGTCACGCTTCACCTAGTGTGACAGCTACTGGATCAGTTCATCTTGTTGAGGGTCTTCCTATTTTTTGCTGGCCCTCTGCTTTCTCGAGCATGATGTTCTTCTTTAGGGGTTGGTCCCTCCTTATAACATGTTCAAAGTACATGAGACAAAGTCTCACCATCCTTGCTTCTAAGGAGCATTCTGGCTGTACGTCTTTAAAGGCAGATTTGTTCATTCTTTTGTCAGTCCACAGTATATTCAGTACTACTTACCAACACCAGAATCAAAATATGTACGTTCTTCTTTGATCTTCTTTATTCATTATCCAGCTTTTGCATGCATATGAGGCAGCCGAAAATATCACCTTTTGGGTCAGGTGCACCTTAGTCCTCAAAGTGACATTTTATTTTTCAATCCTTTAGAGAAGTCTTTGCAGCAGATTTACTGAATGTAATATATCATTTGATTTCTTGATGGTGGTTTCAGTGGGCCTTTAGAGAAAGGACAGGGTTCAGAGTTTCCAAATTTTCCCTCTCTCCCAGCCCACAGTTTCCCCTTTGGTTAACATCTTGTGTTAGTGTGGCACCTTGTGAAATCAGTATTCATACCTTCTTATTAACTAAAATTCATGATTTTCATTTCAAAATAACCCCAAACCTGTTGCTGTCAAGTTGATTCTGACTCATACTGACCCAATAGGACTGAGCAGAACTGTATTAGAGTTCATCTTATTGTTGTACAATTCTATGGGTTTTGACAAATGTATAATATCATGTATCCACCATTCTGCATATCAATCAGAATAGTTTCACTGTCCTAAAATGCCTCATGCTCCACTTATTCAGCCCTCTCCCCATACCCCTGAGACCTTGATAGCCACTGATCTTTTTAGTGTCTTCATAGTTTCGACATTTCCAGAATGTCACAGCGTTGAAATTATATGGAATGACTTCTTCAGTATGTGTTTAAGTTTCCTCCAGGTCTTTTCATGGCTTGAGAACTCATTCCTTCTTACTACCGAGTAATATTCTATTGTAGGAATGCACCACAGTTTGTTTATCCATTCACCTCTGGAAGGACATCTTGGTTGCTTCTGATTTGGGGCAATAATGAATACAGTTGCTATCAACATCTATTTGTAGATTATTTTTGTCTTTAGAATTGCAGTTCATTTGAGTAAGTTTTTAGAAGAGTGAATGTTGGATTGTTTGGTAAACCTCTATTTAACTTTATAAAGACAGTGCAAAATAGTTTCACTGTCCCCCAAATGCCTTGTGCTCCACTTATTCATTCCTTTGAGACCTTGCAGCCACTGATCTTTTTAGTTGTCTTCATAGTTTCGCTAAACTGTCTTCCAAAGTGACTGTATCATTTTGCATTCCCATTAGCAGTGAATGAGAGTTCCTTTTGCTCCACATCCTCGATAACATTTGGTGTTGTCAGTGTTTTAGCTTTTAGCCATTCTAATAGATGTGCAGTGATATTTCATTGTTGTTTTAATATTAACTTTCCCAATAACTTTTGATGCTGAGGATCTTTTCATACATTTGCCATCTGTATATCTTCTTTAATGAGGTGTCTGGTCATATTTTTTGCCCACTTTTCAATTGAGCTATTTGTTTTCCTATTATTGAGTTATAAGTGTTCTATATATTTTGAGTACAAGTCCTCTACCAGATATTTGTTTTATTAATGTTTTCTTTGTATCTGTTACTTATCTTTTCCTTCTTCAGCAGTGTCTTCCACAGAGCAGAAAAGTTTAATTTTAGGAAGTCCAACTTATTATTATTTTCCTTTATGGGTCATGCTTTTAGTGGTTTACCTAAACATACCACGAAATCCAAGCTCACCTAGATTTTTTGCTATGTTATCTTCTAAAAGTCTTATACTTTTGCCTTTCTCTTTTAGATATATGTTGCATTTGGAATTAATTTTTGTTGGCACCTAACAAACAAAAAAATAACAATTTTTACATTTTGGTGGTCAGTTGCTGAAAAGACTGTCCTTTGTCCGTTAGATTGTTTTATCTCCTTTGTCAAAGATGAGTTGATTTTACTCGTGTGGGCTGATTTCTGTCTCTCTGTTCTGTTACATTGATCAATTTGTCTATTCTTTCACCAGTGAAATACATTTTTGATTACTGTAGTTTTATAGAAAGTCTTGAAGTCAGGTACTGTCATTTTTCTGACTTTGTTCTTAAGTACTGTGTTGGCTGTTCTGGATTTTTGCCTTTCCATGAAACTTTTTAAATTAGTTTGTAAAGATCCCCAAAATGTTTTGCTGGAATTTTGATTTGGAGTGTGTTAAATCTATAGATCATGTTGGGAAAAACTTACGTCTTAACAACATTGAGACTTACTATCCACATGCGTGGTATATTTCTTGTTTGTTTCCATCACCTTTGATTTCTTTTATCACAGTTTTGTAGTTTCCTCATATGTAGGTCATGTACATATGCTGTTAGATTTGCTTTTAAGTATTTAAGCAAGTAGCTTTTATGTATTAACCTTGTATCCTGTGACAGTGCTAAAATTATATACTAGTTCCAGGAGGGTTTTTTGGAGCAGATTCTTTGGGATTTTCTACCTAGATAATCATATCATCAGTGAACAAAGACAGTTCTATTTTTTCTTTCTCAATGTGTATATCTTTGACTGCCTTTCTGTGTTGTATTAGCTAGGATGTGCAGTATGATATAGAACAGGAGTAGTGAGATGGAATATCCTTGCTTTATTCCTGATCTTAAGAGGGAAATCTTCTAGTTTCTCACCATTCAGTATGATGTTATCTGTAGGTTTTTCACAGATTTAAAAATATCTAGCTGAAAAATTTTCCTTCTATTTATAGTTTGCTGAGTGTTTTTATTATGAATAGGTGTTGTTTTCTTTCCCAAATGTTTTCTGCATCTATTGGCTTGGCCATTGATAAAATGTGATTTTTTTCTTTAGCCATTTGATTTGAGGAGTATGTTGCTGTTAGCTGCTGTCAAGCCAGCCTCCGTACTGTTGGTGACACCACATGCCACAGAACAGAACATCAGTGAGTTCCGTGCCATCCCTGTGATCAGTTGCATATTGGACCATGCGATGCCAAGACTTTTTACTGACTGATTTTTTTCTAGTCCATCTTAGTCTGCAAGAGCCACTTGAAACTGTGCAGCACAATAGCAACACACAGTTCTCCACTAACAGATGGTCATGGCTGCACATGATGGGCATTGACTCCCTCATTGAAGGTGAGAATTCTACCAGTGAACCACTGAAAAGATGATTCTGATGATAAGCTGGTTCTTACAAGGCCAAGGTCAAATATATTCCTGTTCACCAGCATCTTCACCATTCTGACACCAGCTGCTCCTGCCATGACAATCCTTCTCGATTATATTTGAGAATTCATTGCAAGGATCACAGACAACCCACAGAAATGCTGTAACCACAATAACCAATAACAGAGAAGGAAATAAACCAAGTATGCACACAGGAATGAAGATATGCATAAGTGAGGTTCAGAAGGGTACCAGGATGGATCTCAGTGTCTTAAAGGAGACCTGCTTGCCTTCCTGAAAACAGATGTTCATTCTCACTTACCAGGAAATTTGCCAACTAGGAAATTCTTCATCCATGGGATGCTGGAGGACAGCCCTGAGATTTTGTGGTACCTCCCTGCTCTTGGGTACTCTTTCACTGTCAAGAGTGTTATGGCTCTTTGAGTTTGGCATTTACATCTAATGACACCATCCAGGTCTTCTTGTTGTCTTTGCTTCTACTTGTACCTTTGTAGCCACTGGTTGCTGTTGCTGTCACAGATTTAGCTGGCCTGGGAAGGTCTCAGCACAGGGTCCTTGTGTCCAAAGGACGTGGTCCTCTTCTGGTTCATCATTTGGGAGGCCCTGTCAGATCCTGTGTGTTCTAGAGTTTTTATTAGCCACGTGCAGGCCCCTGAGTCAATGTAGGCAAAGATCAACTAGGCAGCTCCTCCCCACCATCCTGTCAATCTGGGTAAATGTCAGTTTCTGGCAGGTCTCCCCAGCCAATCCTGAGGAAGATCAGACTGAGAGGGGCTAAAGAACCAGAACAAAAAAGCCAAATTGCTTTTTGGTAAGATAATTCCACATTATGTAGTTGGCCAATGCCTCACTTATGTTCAAATGTTGAATTAGCTTTGTAGATCTGAGATAAATCCCACTTTGTTATGGTATATTGCTCTTTTTATACATTATTGGATTTGATTTGCAAATATTTTGTTGAAAATTTTTGCATCTTTTTTTTAAAAATAATATTCTGTTGGGGCTTGCATGTAGCTGTGGGGCTAGAAGCTATGCCACCGGTGTTCAAATATCAGAAGAGTCACCCATGGTGGACAGGTTTCAGCTAAGCTCCAGACTGAAACAGAAAAGGAGTCAGTGAAAACCTCATAAGCAGCAGTGGAACATTGTCTGATGTGGCTCTGGAAAATGAGCCACTCAGGTTGGAAGGCACTTAAAAGAGGGCTGGGAAAGAGCTGTCTCCTCAAACAACAGTCCACCTAAATGACATGGATGGAGTCAAGCTTTTGGGACCTTCAGTTACTGACGTGACATGACTCTTAATGAGAAGAAACAGCTGCAAACATCCATTAATAATCAGAATGTGGAACATATAAAGTATGAATCTGGGAAAATTTGAAATAATTAAAAATGAGATGAAACACTTAAACTTCCATATCCTAGACATTAGTGAGCTGAATTGGACAATCATATGGTCTTCTGTGCTGGGAATGATCAGTTGCAGAGAAATGGTGTTCACTGTCAAAAAGAACACGTAACCGTAATTCTTCCAGTTTCCCAGGTAGCTTTTTTTGTACATTGATCAGTGAATAATAGATGAGGACGTAGTTCTTGGGTTGCGGATCTTTCTTTTAACAACTGTAGATGTTAAGTTGCCTTTTGTTTGTCTCTAGGCAATACAAGAAGTCTGAACAGAATATGCACCTCTTTCCTTGTAAATAACACATCCTTACTGTCTGGAACCTTGTGTGATTGCTTCTCTGGACTTTGACTGCTCGTAATATTTTTGCTTCAGGCATTCCTTTCCCTAAACCCTCTACTAACCTCAAGTTTCAGATTAGAGGGCCAGGATGAGAAAATCTCTGAAGGGATATCATAGAGAGGCTTTGAATTTCTTGACTGGGTTTAGCTGCTGAAAGTTTTGCACTGCTGCTGGCTAGGTTGCCATCTGACCTTTGGCTGGACCCGAAGTTTGGGAGAACTGAGAGTGTGTGATAATACATATAAAGAGTTGATGACAGCTTGACAGAGTGTGAGACTGTAGGAGCTGTAGCAGGAACCAATGAGCATCCGTTTGGCTTAACAATGCCAGTTTGTCCTAGTCCCCTCTGCTCACCGGGAAGACTTCCAGTTTGGGGACTTAGGTGAATATAATCATGCTTTTAAGGAGACATTCTGAGGAGAAGGCTCTGTATGAAGTATCTTTAATAAGCATACATCTAGAAAAATTCACAAATCACACATGTACAGCTCAGTGAATTGTGACAATTTTATGCTTAAGGATGAAAACGATTGTGGACATGGTGCAAGACTGGTAAGTGTTCCGTTCTGTTGTGCATAGGGTCTCTATGAGTCAGAACGAATCTGACAGCACCCAACAACAATATATACATACTACTCAGACAAGAAATAGAGCACGTGAGTACCCTGGTACCCCCCATGCCCTTCCAATCCTGTTACCTCTCTTTGTTTCAAAAGTATTCACTACTCCTTCCTCTCACAAGATTAATTTTGCCTGTTTTTTGGACTGTGTGTAAAAGGCATTGTATTGTACATACTCGTTTGTACGACGGCACTTGGCTGGCTGGCTGGCTGGCTCCTTTTGTTCGTGTTCTGCTTCAAAGACTCAGTTTACGTTGTTGCTGTAGACCTAGGCTCTTCATCCTCCTTGTTCGAATACACTGCAATTGATTCACCCATTTTACTGTTAATGGACATTTGAATTATTTCTAATTTCTACTGTTATGAATATCGATGCTATGAATATTCTAGGACATTTTCTCACTTTTTATTTTTAATTGAGATCTCAGTTACAGAAGCTGAAAGAAAGATATCACACTAACTTTTCACTTATGTCCAGAAGATCTTATTAAGGATTGTTTACATAGTGTTAAAAATACAAGTTGATAAATCATTCTCACTTTTGATTTTAATTTGGTCTAATTTACATGTAAATTGCTTTCTGTTCAAGAAATCTTTGCCTACTCAAATATTGTGAAGATACTGCCAGCCAAATGCTGTCGAGTTGGAATCCTAATGATATTCTCAAATTGCACTGTCCAATACCGTAGCCACTAATGATGTATGATTATTAAGCACTTGAAATAGGGCTAGTGGAAACTGAGAAGAGTTGTTAGTATAAAATATACTAAATTTCAAAGACTTATTATAAAGAAAATAATGTAGAATATTGCATTAGTAATTTTTATGTTGGTTACATATTGAAATAACATTCTGAATATGCCAAGCCAAGTGAATATAGGAAACCCTGTATTCAACCCTATGGTGGCATAGTAGTTAAGCATTACATCTGCTAACCAGAAAGTCAGCAGTTCCAATCCTCCAGGCACTCCTTGGAACTTCTATGGAGAAGTTTCACCCTGTCCTATGGGATCGCTGTGAGTTGGAATTGACTTGATGGCAGTGAGTTTGTTTTTCTGATATAGTAACTATAATATATTTAGTTTATAATACAACAAATATATTAAAATGACATTTGATATACTACTAAAATTGATTTAGTCTGCTTCTTATTACATTTTATTTTACTGCTTCTTATTGCTTTGTAAGTAATATTAGACTATTTAAAATTGCCATTTGTGGCTCAAGTTGTATTTCTGTTGGACAGTGCTATTTTAGAAGATTTATTATTACATTTTTCACATTTAGATCTACAACCAACCTGTAACTGATGTGGTGTGGTTTGAGGTGAGGGTCAGCTTTCTTCTATTTCCGTGTTAGTAACAAATTGACTCAATACTTTATTGAAAACGTTGCCCTTCTGCACTGCTGTGCATCGTTCCCTTTGTTATAAATCAAGTGTCACTACATATGTGGGTCTGTTTCTGGTCTTTTGAGTTCATTCCATTAGTCCAGTTGTCTATACTTGCACCATTAGTGTTATCTTAATTATGTTAGCTTTATGATTCACTCTATCGATCTGGCAGTGTACATTCTCCAACTGGGCTGTTTCTTCTACACTGTGTTATCTATTATTTACCCTTTGCATTACTATATACATTTAATAATCAACTTATTAAATGTTTCCAAAAACTCTGTTAGGACTTAAATTGGATTACGTTGAATTTACAGAGCTATTTGTAGAAAACTGACATCTTTAAAATATTGAGCCCTGCAACACAGGAACATTATTTATTTACATCAGGAGCTGAAAGAAAGACACCACACTTGCTTCTCACATTCAATTCCAAAATTCTTTCAATAACTTATGGAATTAATTTATTTTATTGCAAATATACGTGGTAAAAAATACACTAATTTCATCATTTCTTCGTAAACAAGTCAGTGACAAGTGATGCAACTATTCTTACCCTCCTTTTCTGAGCTGTTCCTGCCGCATTAACACAAGCCAATACACTCTAGGGTTACTATTTCATCTTTAGATCCTCTGTTACTTCTTTGAGCCTGAGTTGACAGTTCTTAACAGAGCATAGTGTTCAACACAAACATTTTTTACTAGTTGGCTAAATTATTGTTTGACTTTAAGAAGACGTTGCCAGCCAGCCAAGCCAAGCGCCGTCGAGTCGGATCCGACTCATTAGGGTTTAAAGATTGTTTCAGTGCAATAGTTTCAGGGTTTCATTGAGGGTTTGTGGCTCTGCAGATTCTAGATTCCAAGAGAATTTGAAATTCTGTTCTGCATTTTCTACTTTTTAATCAAGATTCTTCTATAGAATCTTTTCTCAAAATGTTCAGTAATGGTAGCTGGGCACCATGAGCTTCTATTGGTCTCAGGACAAAGCAGGCAGTTTTTCATAGAGGAAATCAGCCACACATTCCATATCCTTCTCCTATTTCTGACTCTTAAAGGCAGCAAGACTCAAAGCAAAGCTAACATTCAGAGGGAAACTCTGTGACCTTTTGTGCAGCAGAATGAAACACTGCCTATACATGGCCAAAATTGTTTTTATGTTGAAGCCCATTGTTGCAGCTACTGTGTCAGTCCATCTTGTTGAGAGTCCTCTTCTTTTTCACTGACTCTGTACTTTGCTAAGCATGATGCCTTTCTCCAGGGACTCATCCCTCCTGACAACACGTCCAAAGTATATAAGATGTACTCTTGCCATCTTTGCTTACAAGAAGCACTCTGGTTGTACTTCTTCCAGAACAGATCTGTTTCTTCTTTTGGCATTCTGTGGTACATTTGATATTCTTTTCCAGCACCACAAAGACTTCAGTTATTCTTCTGTCTTCCTTACTATTTGTCCAGCTTTTGCATGCATATGATGCAATTGAAAACAACATGGCTTGGGTCAGGGACACCTTAGTCTTCCAGGTGACATTTTTACTTTTTAACACTTTCAAGATGTCCTTTGCCACACATTTTTCCAGTGATACTGTCTCCATGCCAGTATTGTTTCTGCTGAGAAATCCGACGAAAGCCTACAGAGTTTCCCTCTGAATGTGAGCTTTGCTTTGAGTCTCGCTGCCTTTAAGAGTTTCTGCTTATGTTTCATTTTGTTAAGCTTGATTATAATATGTCTTGGAGCCTTTCTTTTGGGATTTACATTGAGTGGTGTTTGATATGCATCTTGGTTATCTATATTCTCTTCTTTCATAATTTCTGGGAAGTTTTCTGTCAGCAGCTCAGCAACAATACTCTCTGTGTTCTTAGGTGTCTCATCCTGTTCAGGACTCCAATTAGTCATAGATTGTTCCTCTTAACAGAATCCCACATGCTTCTTAATGCTTCTTCTTATTTTTTCTTGTTTCTTTTTTCTGATTTCTCCTCATAGATGCTGGAGTCAGTAGCTCTGTCTTTCAAGTCAGAAATTCTCTTTTTCATTTGTTCCATTCTGTTTTATTGAAGTTTCTATGTCTTTGATTTTGTTCTTAATCTGTTGGATTTCAGAGTACTGGTGTTCTGTCAGATTGAACATCTTGCTTAATTTTTCATTTTGCTCTGCTGCATTTTGTATAAGGTCTAGGAAGACTCTATATATAACCCTTTGTATTCACCTTCTGAAAGTTTCAAAACGATTTCTTCATCTGGGAAGTTTTTTGGTTGTTTCTTTTGGGGATGTTCTGAAGCCATGGCTGATTTCTTGGTTACAGTTTTCTCCAGAATTTGTTGCTTTTTGGGCATCATGTGAGTCAATATAGGCTAGAAGAGATGCTGTGATGATGGACCACAGGCCATCTTAAAAATAAAAGGTAAAAGGTATCTGACAGCTTCCAAAGTCAGTCAGGTTTTCAGGTGTACAGGTCCCTCTTCCCAGCTGGCAAAGTAATCACCTCTATATCCAATTCCAGATGTTACAAACTAGTTCAAAACAGAAAGGCTATTGCACTGCTGACCAGTGCTGTTGGGCCCCAGCCGTAGGCAAGACTGTGTAGAATACCGTTTTCTGCTGGAAAAGCACTCTCCTCCAGGCAGGCGCTGCCTCCCAGCTTAGGAATTAGGTTCCACTGAGACCTCCATATGTGTATCTCTGTTTCCCAGTGGAACAAGATGGCATCTCACACAAGTTCCATGCCTGCCTAGTACAGGGTAGTCAGTGGTCGAGGTGGAAAGAGAGGCCAAAGGTGCCGAGTTGCCCATAGTCCAAAGCCGGCTTCTCAAAATATGGTATTTTTGCCTGCCTATCCCACCAGCAGTGTGTCTAAGATTAGCTGCTAGTCAAGTCCCAGCTCTGCCTGCTGGCTAAGACAGAGGAAAAAGAAAAACTTAAAATGGCGAGTTACCTTCAGTCCATGAAAGCCAGCACTTGCCAAGAGCAGGAGTCAGTGAAAGAGAAGAAATTTTCCATTCAGTGGTATGAAGTCCAAACTAACAGCCCTCTGCCGTGTCCTAGGGCTCACTAGGTGTCCAGAAGGCTACGTTTAATTATCAGTTCAGGTCCTGGTTTCCAGAGGGATTTAGGGCAACATGTGTTTAGTCTGCCACCTTGACTCTGCCCCCATTTCTATTTTATACATTGCAGAATTTACTGTCGCCATTTGATAAAAGTGAAGATTAAGTCAAAGAAAAATGAATCATGTGTCCAAAATGTAAACACTAATTTCTGTTAGAGGTTAAGGGGGAAGCAAAGACTCTTGTGTCCCCATTGTAGCATGAAATTAATTGCCATTTTTAAGGACTTCCATTGCTGTTATCTTTCAACGAACAACACTGAGATGTTGGATTTTTCTGTCCTCTCCTTCAAAGGTATGGCATAGCCTGGCTCACAGAGAAGAAGAAAATAGGCCCTTTAAAGAAAGCAGTAAGAACATGAATGACTGTAGCTTCTGGTAATCATTTATTTATCAGACGGAGAAGGAGTAGCTTAGAAAGGTAGGTGGCTGACAGATCACAAAGTATTAGGGGCTTCTCAACCATACCAGGAACAAGCCATATCTGGACAAAACAGATCCTCGGCTACAAGGCATTTAGTCTGAATTAGTGAGCTGGTCAGTGCCAGGCTAGCTGCTTATACAACTGATGTGCAAGAAAGCATCCTGATGATCCTTTCCAGGAGTGCAGGATATGGAAAGCTATGACCAACTGGGTCAAAATGGAAGGGAAAGATAAACTTCAGGCAATAAAGACCTGATGGAATTACAGGTGTGGCAGATCATATTGTCCACACTGCAGAGACCCAAGCAAGAGTCCCAAGGCAGATCCAATGCAGTCATTGACATCAGGGGCTGGAGGAACAGATAGGTTTTCCTCACCTTATCAAAAAACTATTCAGAGCTCAGCTTTATGGCCTTTTACATCATTCAACTTCTTACTGAGCTGCATTTTTGATGACCATCTGAGAGATTCAGTTTTCATTTCTGTGTTCAGGATCTGAGGAAGTGCTACAAGAAGCCACAGAAAGAGAAAACCAAACCAAACCAATTTCCCATACAGTTCATTCTGACTCCTGGTGACCTCATGTGTGTCAGAGTAAACTGTGCTCCATAGGATTTTCAATGGTTGATTCTTGGAAAGTAGATTGCCAGCCAAGCCAAGCCAAGTGCCATCAAGTCGGATCCGACTCCAGGCCTTTCTTTTTCAGTGTCTTTGAGTACACTGAACCTCCACTCTTTTGGGTAGTAGCCAAATACCTTAGCCATCTTCACCACTCAGGGATGCATATTGAAAGAGAAGGGCAAACACAGAACCTGGGTAATAGATAACAGGTGACTCAGCACTTCTACAGGGCCTTCCTGTTTGCTGTGGCTTGCCTTTTACCCCTATGTGCTCTGCAGTCCCGTTTTTTTCCTTTTTCCATATTCTTCCAGCTTGTGCATGCACCTCCTGCTGCTTGGCATGTGACTGATCAATTCTTCAGCACCACTGCCTCCAGGAAGCTTTGCCCAGTACCTTCCTCTTTGCTTAGTACTGCACCTAGCACACTGTCCTCAGCTTTATCCATTGATTATAGATGTCTCTACCTTTGTTCTAAACTGCACAGTGGCTAAGTGCTAGACTGCTGACTGAAAAGGTTAGTGTTTTGACTCCACCAGCTGCTTCATGGGGAGAAAGATAGGGCAGTCTGTTCCCATAAATGTGACAGCCTTAGATACCCTATAGGACAGTTCTACTCTGTCACATAGTCACTATGAGTCTCAATCTACTGGGAAGCAACAAGGTTTTGGGTATTCATGTCTGTATATCTTAGATGGCCAAGGTTCGTTCTCTATAAATCTTGCCTAGATGATCAAAGTGCTGTAATCCAAACCCCTACTGTGTTTCATGCAGCAATGAAGTCTTTCCCCTACCCAAATTCTCTCCTTCTCTTAGAGCCCCTGGGTCCTACGGTTCTCAGCCACTGTCCTAGGTGAGATCACACCTGGGCAGCAGTCACCCTGTCCTTTGTCCTATTTTTACATCTGACTTTGAATCACACAGTCTGGCTAAAGAAAAGTGTTTAACGGAACTTTATTAAAGGTTGAGGGTAACATGGGTTAATGATATCCAAGAAACAGAAATCTTCAGAAAAAAATCCCTTAAGATCCAGTATCATCACTCCTAAAGTCTTCCTCTCTCAGTAGTCAGTCTTCAGCTGACTACTAATTTTCCCATCTCTGGATGGCAGCCATGTTTTTCAGATGCACACCAGCTCAGGCAAAAGTATCCCTTTGAAACCTTCCCCTTGACACTCCCTGACACCTTCACTCATCTGGCACATTTTGGGAAACTTCTTGATGATGACTATACCACCTGGACATCATACTGTCAGCCTTTAAGATGTGTTGAGCATCATAGTGTCTCCCCCAGTCTCCTTGTCTTATCTTTGCATGAACAGAAGTTCACTTAATGGATACATCAAACATGAATGTTAGTGCTACCTGTAAAGGGACTAGCTGCAATCTTAAAAAAACAAAAAAACTTTCTAGTTTCTCTTCATCTTGTTATTGAATTCAAAGTACTTAACAAGATGTATGGGACATAATAAGTGCACAGCAAATGTTGGTTAATTGAATTGTTGAACCTGATTTTCTTCATTATTCATTTTTGTTGAGGGATAAAACTGCAATTTTAACTTGCTTAATGAAATAATTATGAGATGGTGTCTACATGAAATAGTGTGAATATTTTCCATTTATATTTCTTGACTTTAAAATTTATCAAAGTTGGCTGATACTTTTTTGGTTGACAATATAGCCATAGTTCATGTCCTTGAAACCAATGAGCCTGTTTGATCCAACTGAAAGAGCCAGAGATGGGGCTGGAATAGGGAACAGACATTAGGTTTGAATTCCCATTCTAAATTAATGGGAAGCCATAATTTAGAATCTGACTGAAGCAATAGCAGCAATAAAGGACTCAAACATATCAAGGATCATGAAAATGACATAGACCTGGACAATGTTTTGTTCTGTTGTGCATAACGTTGCCATGAGCTGGAGTCAACTCAGTGGCAACTAACAACAGGTCTGGCCATGACTAGAAGGTGAGCTGGATGGTATTAGCCCAAGAGTTGGAAAAGAGGAAGCATAGATGAAATCTAGAAACAAAACAATAGGGCAAAATTGGAGTAAAAAACTAGGGAAGTGCCAGGAATGCAAGGTTGGCTCAACATTAGAAAATCAGTCAGTGTAATATACCACGTTAATAGAGCAAAGGAAAAGAACCACATGATTATCTCAATCAACACAGAAAAGGCATTTGATACAATTCAGTACCCTTTCATGATAAAAGCAAACAAAACAACAATAACAGAAAACTCTTAGTAAGACAGAAGTAAAAGGAAAGTTTTTAGCATGATTAAGGGAATTTAAAAACCAACAGCTGGCATTATACTGAATGAGAAAAATTAAGAACTTTTCTTTTGAAAATGAGAACTAGACAAGGATACTCACTTTAACCACTCTATTTATATTACACCAAAAGTCCTAGCCAGAGAAATAAAAAAAATAAACAAAAAATTCCACAGCTGAATTGATTCCAACTCATGTGACCCTATAGGGTTTCCAAGGCTGTAAATCTTTAAATGGAAGTGGACTGCAACATTTTTTTTTTTTCCTACAGAGCTACGGTGGTTCTAAACCACTGACCTTTCAGTTAGCAGTTAATTGCTTTAACCATTGTTCCATCAGGGCTTCTTAGCCAGAGCAATAAAGCAGGAAAAAGCAGTAAAAGGCATCTGAATGAGACAGGAAGAGGTAAAACTATACATATTTGCAAAAGACATGATACTATATACAGAAAATTTTCAATAATGTACCCAAAAGCTTTCAGAATAGAGAAATTCAGCAAACTTGCAGGATACAAGATCAACACACAAAAATCAGTTGAGTTTCTATACAACAACAGTAAGAAATCTGAAAAGGAGATTGAGAAAACAATTCCATTTACAATAGCATCTCAGAGAATAAAATATATAGGAACAAATTCGCCTGGAGATGTGAAAGCCTTGGGCAATAAAAATTACAGAACATTGCTGAATAAGACCAAAGAAGTCCTAAACGGATGCAAAGGTGTTCCATGCTCATGGATTGGAAGACTTAATATAGTTAAGATGTCAGTACTACAAAAACAATCTACAGACACAATGAAATCACAATTAAAATTCAAATAACACTGTTTACAGAAATGGAAATGCTAGTCCTCAATTTTATGTGAAAAGATAAGAGACCTTGAATAGCCAAAGCAGCTTTGAAGAGGAACAAAGCAGAAGACCTGTGTTTCCTGTCTTTAAAACCTATCACACAACTATAGCAATCAAAACAGTCTGGTACTAGTTTACTGATAGATGATAGACACATAGACCAGTGGAAAGGAATTGAAAATCCAGGCATAAATTCAGACATCTACGGGTAATTAAGTTTTGACAAGAGTGTCATATCCATTTGATAAGAAAGGAACAGTGCCTTTAACAAATAGTGCAGGCAAAACTGGATTTCCACATTCGGAAAAATGAAACAAGATCCAAAGCTCATGCCACACACCAAACTAATTCAAAATGGGACAAGGACCTAGATACTAAATCTAAAACCATAAAGTTTTAGGAACAAATTATGGGAACAAACCTCTGCGGCCTAATTTTTTTTTTAATGATGGATAATCAAGCACAACAATGAATGGAAGCATGAGCAACAGGAAACAAAACAGATAACTGGGACCTCATAAAAGTTAAATATGTATGTTCATTTTAAAGGCTTTATTAAAAAAGTAAAGAGATAACCCATACACTGGGTGAAAAAATCTTTGGGAAATATATAACAAGGTTCTAATAGCTAAAATATGTAGTAGAAAACATCCGCAACTTAGCATTAAAAAAAAATAATCAAAATCTGAGCAAGACACGAACAGACATTTTGCCAAAGAGAATATTCAAATCACCAGCAGAAGCGTAACAAGATGCTTGATGCCATTAGCAATCAGAGAAATTTAAATGAAAGTTATGATGAAATACTATTTCACTCCTACTAGGATGGCCAAGACCTAAAAAAGAAACCCCCAAAACAGAAAATAACAAGTGTTATTGATAGAAATGCAAAATGGTACTGCCAATGTGGCAAACAGTCTGATGATTTCTCCAAAAACTAGAGGTACAGCTGGCAAATGACCCAGCAATTCCATTCCTAGGTATGTACCCTAGGGATCTGATGCAAGTACATGAACACATGCACACTCATGTTCATTGCAGCACTGTTCACAAGAACAAAAAGATGGAAATAATCTAATTGCCCATGAACAGAAAGGTGAATAAGTAAAATGTGGTGTATACATGCAGTACTATACTACTAAGTGGTAAGGAAAAAGGAGTTCCTGAAATATCTTGGAACGTGGATGAACCCATAGGACATTACGTTGTTGGAAACAAGTTAATAACACACATACAAAATGTCGTATGTTCTCACTTTTATGAAATGATGTGAACAAGTAAATGTACAGAAATTAATGTTCATTGGTGGTTACCAGGGACGGGTGAGATTCACTCTGTAGATAGTAGGCACTTGTTATTTTTGATGAGGCAGAAAGTAACACTGAATGAAAGTGAAGTGTATACAGCTTGGAGAATGTAAACAGTATCAATAAAAAATACACCTGAAAAGGGAACTGTAATTGCTATAGAACATACAACTTTGTAGTACCAGCAACAAATATATGTGTAGGTGTATATTGTCGTATATATGTGTATATACGTAAAAAAAAGTTGCTATTGATTCTGACACACAGTGACCTTATAGGACTGAGTAGAACTACCCGATAGAGTTCCCAAAAAGTGGCTAGTGAATTTGAACTGCTGACCTTTTGGTTAGCAGCTGAGCTCTTAACAACTGGGCTACCAGGGCCCCCATGTATGTGTATATCAAAAACCAAATCTATTGCTGTCAGTTCTATTCCAATTCATACTGACCCTACAGGGCAAAGTGGAAATTGCTCCATAGAGTTTCCAAGGAGCACTTGGCAGATACAGACTGCTATATGTGTGTGTATATACAGATGTTTGCGTGTGTACATCTATATCTGTGACTATGTGCACATATATCCACATATACGTAGTTGTCTTACAGGAGGGTTCTGCACCAGTGACTCCATCTGTCATGGATTGAATGGTGTTCCCCCCAGAATCTGTGTGGGAGTTTGGCTGGGCCATGATACCCAGTACTGCGTGATGTTCCTCCACGTTGTATATCTTGCCTCTATGATTTTAATGAGAGAGGATGTGTTGGTGTGCAGGACTCAATGTGTAGGATTGTTTCGTGCCTTGAGGCAGTCTCTCGAGGTATAAAGAGAAGAAGCTGGCAGAGAGATTTGAGAGCCTCACACCATGAAGAAAACAGCACTGGGAGAAAAGTGAGTCCTTCAGACCTGAGGTTCCTGTGCTAACATACTCCTTGACCAAAGACTGATGCAACATAGGGACTTTCCTCCAGAGATGACCAAGAGAAAGTCTTCCCCTGGAGTGGACATCCTGAATTTGGATTTGTAGCCTACCAGGCTGTGTAAGAATAGACTTTTCCTTTGTTAAAGCTATCTGCTTTGTGGTATTTCTGTCAGAGCAGCACTAGGTGATTAAAACACCATCATAAGTGTTGGTTCTGACATTAAGTCAAGAATTTCTTTTTTTTTTCTTTTAGGTTTCATTATTATTGCCTTTTGTTATTGGAAATCCTGGTGGCATAGTGTTTGAGAGCTATCAGTATCTTTTAAATCCAATCTTTGTCTTTGGGGGTTGTAAACATTACATATAAACTTATATGTGCATACATACATTAAAAAATATACAAATTAGAAAGTTTTCTCCAGTGATGAACATGAGTTAGACAACACTGATGTTTTATCAGTTGTAGTAATAACCCCACTTGCAGAAGGTTTTGGATCATCTGGATGGTCCTTGGAATGGGGATGGTGTTTTCTAATTAGAAAATTAATTGGAGTTGTCTGTAACAGTCGTTTTCTTTCTTTCTTCACATACTTTGTGGTGACATCTCATGAGTTCCAAAATCTGCCTTTTTGATTTTAGCAAGCCATCAACATTTAGGACCGTATTTTCAAGTAACTGAAGCCCCTGATTTAGGTTAGAAAATTAAATCTATATGGTAGTGCCTTGAACAGTAAATCATACACCTGAACATTTTCTAGTGAACATCTGAATATAATAATAACATCAGGAAACTGTGTACTACAGCACTGTATGAAGTATGTATTAGTAATGATAGAACCAAAAAGCAAACCCCCTGCTGCTGGGTCAATTCCAACTCATAGCAACCCTATAGGACAGAATAGAATTGTTCCACAGAGTTTCCAAGGAGCACCTGACAGATTTAAACTGCCCACCTTTTGGTTTGCAGATGTAGCACTTAACTACTATGCCACCAAAGTTTCCATTAGTAATGAAAAGATGTTAAAAAACAAATAATAGAGGTCGTAAGTGTAGTTCCTTATAACCCCAATACACCATAAGTCAGGGGCTACTTGTATACAAAACAGCACATAGGAGGCACAGTTATAGATACTGCTTAGATATAACCAAACCCGTCATGGAAATGGAATTATGGGTTTGAAAGATTAGAACCATAGTATCATGGGACTTTTAGGCCAATTTTCATACCATAGTTCATAAAGTTAAGTTCTACATCCTAATTCAGTGAGTAGTGTTAAGGATCTTAAAAGCTTGCAAGTGGCCATCTAAGGTACAACTATGGGTCACTAGTCATCTAGATCAAACGAGTAAGACAGGAAACAAAGATTGAAAGAAGAAACTAGTCTACAAGACAAATAGTCTAAATGAATTACAGCCTCATCTACCCCGACACAAGAAGAACTAAATGGTGCCCAGCCACCACTATTGCTCATTCTAATCAGGGCCACAATAGATGGAAACTGATAGAATGGAAGAAAAACGTGGAACAGAACCTCAATTTCCTATTTAAAAATCAAAATAAAAGAGGCTTACCAGAGTGGTTGATACTGGGAGGACTTGAGATTGTTGCCCTTGAGACAGTCTTCAGATCTTGAATGGAAACAAATTGCTAATATCACATTGCAGCTGGGTAACAAGTTGGCTCAAAAAATAATGAATATCACCTGTATGTATTGTGACCCTTTAAAAAATCACTGGTGTGAGACCAAATAGTCAACAATTAGTTTAAAACAAAGCATAGAATGTAAGGGGGTAGGAAAACTAGATTCATGGAAACAGAACTACCAGAATGGAAGTAAAGAGAATGTTCATGCCTCTTGAAAAATGGAATCAATGTCATTGAATATGTTATGTAGAAACTGTTGGCCCAGGACCTAACATGCTGTGTAAATCTTCACTGAAAACACAAATATATACGTATTTAAAAAAGAAAATATTATATGAAATATAACATTGTATACTATATGGTAATATGCTTTATACATATAATATAACATATATGTATATACATATTTTAAAAAGAAAATCTAAGGAAGCATTTAAGCCAGAGAAGCAGCTGTAAGTGTAAAGGACAAGTCACTGGCTACCAGAGGACTCAAAGCTTCGGGAGGCAGGTAAGGAGTGAGAGTCCCAACAGCGTGTGGAGCAGTGGGGCCTTAACCAAGGGTGTGTCTCATGGAAGTGCTGTTCCTGTGGTCAAGAACCTGTGAGTAGATATCAGCCAGAAGCCAGTGCTCATGGGCATATCAGTCTCAGTGGCTTGAAAACCCACAGAGGCTGCTACTGACTGGAGTGGAGCCCAGCATCCACCATGGAGAATGTAATGATATAGGTAATGTGTGGCTCACACAGTACAATGCTGAAACGAGAGTATAACACTGAAACACAGCTGCAAATTTGCAGAAGAATCTTGCCTACTTCAAACAGAGCAAGCAGAGAGCTGAGACACAAAAGAATGCATGCGACAGAATTCTATCCATTCAAAAACAGGCAAAGTTGAGCCCTATTTCCTAGATTTTTAAGCACAGGGGGTGAAGTATAAAGAAAAGTGAGATGATTATGGTAATACGCAGTAGTGTATTACATCTAGAGGGGGCTGGAGAGGGCCAGAGTGAGGGAGACAAACCACAAAAACCCCATTGCCATCTAGTCTATTCCAACTCATCACGACCCTATAGGATAGAGTAGAACTGCCTCAAAGAGTTTCCAAGGAGCACCTGGTGGATCTGAACTGCTGATCTTCTGGTTAGCAGCTGGGTCTCCTAACCACTGTACTACCACGGTTTCCCCCAGGGCTTCTATTTCTTGATCTGGTGGGTGGTAACAAGAGTACTTGCTGAACATTTGTTAATTAAATTGTCCACACGTGTGTTGTGCCCTTTTCTTTTGGTGTTATATTTCAGAACCTTTTTTGAAGTAAAAAAAAAAAAAAATCATGCAAGTTAAATTTCTGTATCCAGTCCCTTTGAAGGAGGGTTGAAGACACTGCTTTGTCTAGTTGTAAATGACAATTTTGGTACAGTCTCCTGGGCAAACCTGCAGTCTTCTGGACCTAGCTACTCAATCAACAAACCCCAGGCACTTTGTCTGTGCTGGGCACTGTGTCAGCCATCCATGTGCCCTGTTAAACAAAGAAGATACATTTGAATTTCTGGAAGCTCAGTGGTAAAGTTTGTTCTTATTTTTAGTTCTCTTCCTTATCTGAGATTTTTCCGTGTAATTCCCCCCCCCCACCTCACCCCACCCCTGCCTGTGTACAATCACCCCTGCCTTCATTATACAAGTAGTTTTGCAGCGCTTGGCAATTCTACTGGAAACCATTTCAAATCCTTCTGGCAGTGATGGGATAAGAATGAGTGAATTACAGAAGCCTCTTGTTCCCCTTTCTGGCTCTGTCTTCTCCCTGTTCAGGCCTGGCCCCTTACCTCTCCCTGTGAAGTCTCTGCCCCAGAGCCTGGAGCTTGCTCTTTGCCAGGGACATCTTGCCGGAAATCCCTCCCAGGGCTGCAGTGCCCCATGCTCTAGACGTTCTTTGAGGGGGCACTCTTACTTTTCACGCCTGATATTTTCTCAACCCTCAGAGTCAAGAACTAAACCCATAAGCAAAGCCTTTTTTTCACTTTTTCTCTTTGTCTTATCAGTCTGTAGCCAAGCAGAGTTAGACTCAGACTCTGTCAATGAGAGCTGTGAGGAATAAGTGAAGGTAGAGTTAATCCTGGATTTACGGGCTGAATGGTTCCATTAACCCAGTAATAATGGGCTGGAAATGGACCTGTAAAAGCAGAAATACATTTGAATTTACCGTTTTGAAACACCCTTAATCAGCTCTTACAACAGACTTCGTTTTGCTAAAAGATATCCTGGGATGAAGCATATTTTAGTGAACCAGGAATGCCAGATGCGTTTTGCTGTGGGATGGGAAGTTATTTAAAATGTTGTCTCAGAGTGAATTTGCTGACTAGCCTCGGGCACGCCTGGGAAGAGAGTGTCTGTGGTCTTGCCCAGTCCAGAGCTCATCCCAGCTTGGCACGGTACCTTATCAAGGGGGCTTCCTGATGGGGAGGGAAGTTGGAGAAGCCAGCTTTCATTTTCTCCCTTGATGAGAGAAACCTCTCTAGGCCTCTCTGGAATGTGGCCACGTTAAGGATCCTGTTCCCTTTATGACTCCACGGGCTTCTGGGCCATTTCCAAGACATTATGTGGAGAGAGAAAAATGTTCAGGGAGCTGAAAAAAAGGCACCTTAATCATGTTTAGAGCCATTTTCAGTGTGATTGAAATAGGTTTGTGCGGTTCTGGGGAAACGGGCTGAGAGCTGTGTGCTGGATGGGTGAACTTTCTTGAGATGGAAGAGAACACACTCAAAATACCCATGCGGATGCTCTGAAAATGCCGGCAGTTTCAGTGAAAGCACAGACCCTCTTGCAATCCTAGTGCATGTGTGTGCAGACACAACACACCCCTTTCCCTAACAGATGGGGACGCAAAAGTCAGAGGCAAGAAGGAAGAAAGACACTTGTGAAAACAGTGTTTTTAGTACAAACATCCAGAGGAAGCAGCTATGGATTCTCTATAAGAAAGAAGATGTGTTCTTGAATGGTGCATATGGTTACATCTTCAGCTACTAGCTGAAAAGACAACAGTTTGAACCCAGTCAGTGGTGCCTGAGAGGGCAGACTTGGCAATCTACTTCCAGAAAGCCACCATCAGTGGCATCGCTAGGATCGGTGTCATCCAGAGTGGTAACTCATAGTATCACCTCCATGCTAGTTACCATATAATACTGTCAGCTAACCAAACAATACAAAAAACAAAACAAAATCCACTGCTGTTGAGTTGATTCTGACTCATAGTCACCCTCTATAGGCTAGAGTAGAACTGCCCTGTAAAGTTTGCAAGGAGTGGCTGGTGGGTTTGAGCTGCTGACCTTTCAGAGAGCGGCCATGCTCTTAATCTCTGTTCCACTAGGGAGCCCAGAAATTTTGAGAAAAAACACTATCAGCAGTAATCAAAAAGCAGCACACACTCATTGTGCATATAAACAAAATCAGAAGGTTTGACCAGAGCATATTAGAAGGCTCAAATAGTAAATTAGCATAGAATTTTGGAGGGATATTAATACATGTAAGCTGAGCTTATGAAACTTTTTTGTTGTTATAAATAACTTCAGGCATAGTTTTAAAAAATAAATTCCTGTTAAAATGCTGCACAAAAATTTTATGGACAGTCATTTTGGTGTTACTCCCTTTGACAGTGTCACCTAGCCACACCTCCTGCACCACCTGGTGATGGCCTTCAAAATCCTACCAGCAGTTGTACTTTGTACACACGGGGTTGCCGTGAGTCAGAGCTGACTCCACAACAGCAGCTGATCTAAAAGTTGTGGCCTGAACCTACCAGTAGTATCGAGAAAGAAAGTCCTGCTCATCTGCATCCATAAAGACAGGCAAGAAAACTCTGAGGAGCAGTTGTACTCCAACACATGGAGTCAGCAAGAGTTGGAATCAATCTGACAGCAATAGGTTTGGTTTGGGTTTTGGTTTAATAAGAAAAGAAATGTAATACTGAGAATTATAAAATTGTATTCAGGGCCTTGGACTAGTTTGGCGCAAGTGAGAAGTATGAAGTTTAGTGTGACTAATGGTTGATCCACTTCTAATCAGAATTTGTTTTGCAGCCTCTTAACAAGTCCTCTTATGAGGACTTGATTTTCCTACCACCTTCCCTTGTGTAGGAACCCAGGTGGCATAGAGGGCTGTGTGCTACATCTGCTAACCAAAAGGCCAGCAGTTCAAATCTGCCAGGCACTCCTTGGAAACTCCGTGGAGCAGTTTTACTCTGACCTATAGGGTTGCTATGAGTTGGACCCGACTCTGCGACAATGGGTTTGGTTTTTTTTTGGTTTCTCCTTGTGCTACCGCAGGTCTTCACACTCCCATGACCCCAGCACCTTTGTTTGAGAGGGACCAATGGTTTTGCTCCCGAGGGTTCTCTGCTGCTTCCCTTGAGACATTGGCTCCTTGGTGACCAGACTTCCTGTTCTCCACTGACCCTTTTCCTCTATCACATGGCCCATTTCCAAGTTTTCCTTTTGTCTTTTTTTTTTTAACTATCTGTCTGCCTGACACAGTGCCTGCAAGCTAAGGAGTTAGGAATTTTATTTATTATCCAGTCAAAAAATACTGACTTTTGTAAAAAGACCTTCAGAGTTGTATTTTTTAAAGCAGACGAGTGCTTGAAAGTAGTTTCTCAGATGTTGCTAAGGAAATATTTGGAGCAAAAGTTTTTCCTGAATTCCTCATCCCTGATACATAGGTTGCTCTCTGCATTGCCTGTTGCTGAGATGATCTGGGCAATTACATTTTAAGAAGAAAATTCTAAAGAAGAACAAGGGAAAGTCTTTTCTAAGATCAGAAGAACTGTTTCGGAGAAGCACTAGTTGGAAAGTAAGAAGTGATTGTTACCCTGAAAATGCATTTGGAAATACTAAATTAAAACAGGTTTCTCTGCTCAGGAACACTCAAAACACCTATTATATACTAAGGTTGTGAATCTCCACCAAGGGAATATGAGATGTGTTAATATCAAGATTGGAACTTGGAACTCTTTCTTCTCAGAGAGCACTGGTAGGGACAACCCCCAGGGAACACAAGTGTTGGCTGCGACAAGTGGATACAATAAAGTGGCGATGTGATTTTTCTGATTTTGGAGAAAGTAGGGGGTTGGATCCTTCCAGCTGTTGCTTCTCATAGAGTAATAAGCCACTGATGGAGGGAGTAGAGAACATTTGTTGTTCTTTTGCGCTGCCCAACATCTGAACCCCGTTTCTGGATTTGGGAAAAATCCCCATGTACTAAGTCTTGGTGAGAAGCCTTTTCTCTAATGAAGCCAAAAAGGTAAGATCCTTTTTTCCCAGCATCCCTTGCAACTAGGTGGGAGCGGTGCCCAGGCTTAGTCAGTCAGATGCAGGTGCATGTGTTTCCCAGAAGACTCAAAGGAGATGGTGCAGAGCAGCGTTATTCTTAACAGCCCCACACAGGAAGCAACCTAAACATGCACCAACAGTAGGATACATGCTGTTGAGTTGGCACTAATTCTTGGCAACTTCATCTACAACAAAACAAAATTTGCCTGGCCCTGTGTCATCTTCCTGATCATCTGTGTACTTTCAGTCTGTTGTGGTCACTCTGTATTTTGAGAGTTGTTCAATCCAGGGGACTCATCGTCCAGCATTATATCTGTCACGGATTGAGTTATGTCACCCCAAAGATGAGTATACCAATTTGGCTGGGCCAAGATTCCTAATATTGTGTGGTTGTCTTCTGTTTTGTGACTGGAATTTTATGTTAAAAGGGATTAGGATGGGCTTGTAATACCTTTACTAAGGTCGCATCCCTGATCCAACGTAAAGCGAGTTTCCTTGGGGTGTGTCATGTACCCCCTTTTATCTCTCAAGACATAAAAGGAAAGGGAAGCAAGCTGAGGGTTGGGGACCTTGTACCATCAAGAGAGCAGTGCCAGGAGCAGAGCTTGTCTTATGGACCAGGGGTCCTTACACAGAGATGCTCCCATTCTGGGGAAAAGGTTGATGAG
This sequence comes from Heterohyrax brucei, assembly GCA_028571685.1. Taxonomy (NCBI): domain Eukaryota; kingdom Metazoa; phylum Chordata; class Mammalia; order Hyracoidea; family Procaviidae; genus Heterohyrax; species Heterohyrax brucei. The sequence continues at coordinate 65,640,344 of CM053155.1, read as the reverse complement.
AAAGCTTTCCCTGAAATTGACACACTGAATTTGAACTTTTAGCCTTCTTCATTGTGAAGAAATAAACTTTGCTTTGTTAAAGCTATCTAACTGTGGTATTTCTGTTATAACAGCACTATATGACTAAGATAATATCGGACAATATTCTGTTGTGATCCATAGAGTTTTCGTTGGCTAAGTTTTGGAAGTAGATCTCCATGCCTTTCCTCTTAGTCTGTCTTACCCTTGAAGGTCTGCTGAAACCCGTCCACTATGGGTGACCCTGCTAGTGTTTGGAATACCTGAGACACAGCTTCCAGTATGACAGCAACATGCAAGCTACCACAGCCCAACAAACTATAGTGGTATATTTAATGCAGTGGCATATGACAAAATAGGAAAAAAAGATTTAATAGTAACTACTATACAGTGTGTGGATCCCTGGTCACACAGTGGTTAAAGTGCTCAGCTGCTAACTAAAAGGTTGACATGAATCTACCGGGCATTCCATGGGAGAAAGACATGGCCTTCTATTTTTGTAAAGACAGGCTTGGAAACCCTATGGGGCTGTTCTACTCTAATAGGGTAACTATGAGTCAGAATTGACTTGATGACAGTGGGTTTTAATTTTTTGATGTAATGTGTACCTCACAGGTATAATGTTAAGAGAAAAAAACACTGACACACCAAAGTGCGTGTCTTAGGCTGAGTTTTCTAGAGAAAGAAAACCAGTAACAAGCATAATATGTACAAGGAAAGATGTATATAAAGGAAACCACTCATGCAGTTGGAGAAGCTGAACTGTCCCAAGTCCTGGCAAAAGCCTCATGTGGCCACGAGGCTAGTGAACCCATGGTTGGAAGGTCAGTTGGTCGGCAGGTCAGAGACTAGAGTTACAGATCACAGGCTGTGAAGGTCAGCAGATCCCAAGCTAACAGTGAAACTGCAAGGTCTCTGCTGATTCACAGAGCTGCACAGGCTGCTGAATCTACAATCGGCAGCTCAAGGAACATGATTCTCACTCCGTGTCTTTAAGTGTTGATGAGTCCAACAGCTGCTAGTTTAGGTCCCAGGAAACAGACACAGAAAGAGAAGAGAGCAGGAGGTGCTGGCAACATGAGCAGACAGGAAGTCAGTGGTAGAAGGCAGAGAGATGAGAGCTGAGGAACAGGAAGCTACCATGGGCCCTGCCCCTGCCACTTGACACAGCTGCCACACATGGAGAACTGCTGTGTAGCCAAGTTGATGAGTTTTAACCACCACAAGTATGTATTGTATAATTTGACTTATTTGAAGTTCTAAAACAGACAAAACTAATACATGGTGATAAAGGTCAGGATAATGTGCTTTTAGGAGAGTATTAAGTAGAAGGGACATGAGGAAACTTCTTGGGGTTCTGGAAACATGCAAAAACTTGCCAAGCTAATCACATAATGTTTGTGCAATTTATTTAAGTTATAGCCCAGTGAAAAGGTAGATAAATAAACAAAGGATAAGGAGAGAAACCAGTACGCACTGTTTACTGAATCATAAGTAGTATTTTAAAACACATACTAGATTATTTATGCATATTATCTCATTTATTACTCATAATAATACTCTTGTTAAGGTTCTGAAACTTCCCTGGTGGTTAAGAACTCAGATACTACCTAAAACGCTGGTGGTTTGAATCAACCAGCTACTCACAGGAAACCTTATAGTGTTGTTCTCCTCTGTCCTATAGGGCCACTATTAGTTGGCATCATTGACTTCATGGCAATGGGTTTAAATTTGTTTTGATTTAACTGAAGTATAGTACAGAAAATAAGCCACATGCATTTAAAGAGTACAAGTCTTTTTGAAATACATTAAATGCATATGTAATTGTGACAACAATCAAGAAATGAAACATATCTATCACCCCCAAAAGTTTACTTGTGCCCCTTTGTAATCCAGCCCTTACTCCAGCCCTTCCCTGCCCATTCTCTGCCCTGCTTCCATCCACCAGGAACCACTGATCTGCTTTTGGTCACTAAACACTAGTTTGCATTTTTGAAAATTTTATATAATTTATGTAATATTTTATACAATATATTCTCTTTTTGTCTGGTTTCTTTCCCTCTGTATAATTATTCTGAAATTCATTCCTGTTGTAGGATGTGTCAATATTTCATTCTTTTTCATTGCTGAATAGTATTCAATTGTATGGTTATACCATAGCTTATCCTTTCACCTGCTGATGAACTTTTGGATCATTTCCAGGTTGGAGCTGTTAAAAATAAAGCAATAAAGAGCATTTTGTACATCTATTTATATGAACGTATGTATTTCTCTTGAGTGATTACCTAGAAGTAAAATGGTTGATCATATGGTGTATGTTTAAACTTTCAAGAAACAGGAAAATTATTTTCTTAGATGTTTTGTTTCACATTTCTCACAGCGTATAACCATTTCAGTTCCTGTATGTCCTCACCAACACTTGGTATGGTTAATCTTTTTCGTTTTAGCCATTCTAATGTCTGTGTAGGGATAGCTCATCGTATTTATAATTGTATTTTCCTAATAATGTTGAGCATCTTTTGAAGTGTTTATTTGCCACACATACATCTTCTGTGATGAAATGTGTGTTTCAACAATTTGCCCATTTAAAAAATTAGGCTTTTTGTCTTACTGAATTTTGGGAGTTCTTTATATATTCTGGATTCTAGTGTTTCATTGGGTATAGGGGGAGAAAACATAAGGAATGACAAAGATTATATCCCTACAAATTCTACAGATATTTAAAGTATGATATGACTTTATGTCAATAAATTTCACAACACAAAATGAGATGATCAAATTCCTTAAAAGACACACACACAAAATCTCACTTGAAAATAAATGGATAACCTGGGTAGCCCTATTTATGTAAGTTAAGTTTGTAACTAAAACTTTATCATATAGAAAACTCCAGGACCAGATGTCTTCACTTGTGAGTTCTACCACACATTTATGGGAAAAATAGTACCAATTCTACAAACTGTTCCACTGGATTGAAGAGGAAAGATTATTTCCACACTCACTCTATTAGGCCAACATTACTCTGATACCAAAATCAGACAAAGGCATTATGAGAAACGGAAACTACAGATCTCTCTCATGAACGTAGATTGAAGTGTCTAAACAAAAATATGTAGTTAACCAAAGGATAATACTGGAAAGGATAATGCTTCCCCCAAGTGTGACTTTTTCTTAGAAATGTAAGATTAGTTTAACATTTAAAAATTAACTGATGTAATTCATCACACTGACAAATTAAAAAAGAAAAGCTATATGACCATCTCAATACATGCATAAAAAGAATTTGAGAAATTTTTAAAATATATATTTTTCATATCTCTTCCCAAATCTGAACATTTGGAGTAAAGTTAATATCCTTGTGTATTATTTCTAACATTTCGGTTCTGGATTGTTTGTGATGAATCTTTTCTTCTTTTTTAGGTTCATCTTTTCCTGTTTCTTTGCACACCTGATAATTTTTTAGTGGATACTAGATGCTGTAAATTTTACTTTGGCAGTTGCTAGGTATTTTTGTGTTTCTATAAATATTCTTAATTTTTGTTTTTGCATGCAGTTACCTGAGAATAATTTGATATTTTCAGGTCTTGCATTTAAGATTTGTTAGGAAGTGTTCAATAGAGCCTTAATTTTTTCCCTTTTCCTAAAGCAAGACTCTGTGCTATACTTGACATCTAATGACTTACGAGGTTTTCTTGCCTGGCTAGTGGAAAGAGTGAGCATCAAACACCTTCCCTCTAATCCTTTCAGGTGGTTCTCTGTCACCCTCAGTTAGTTTCCTTATATACCTGCGCTGGCTCTGCAGACCTACAGAGCTCTCTCTCTCTGTGTAGCTTTCTCCTCTTTCTGGTACTCTGTCCCATAACTCTGGCCACATTAGCCTTTATGTACTCTCAACTCCTGCTCCTCAATTCAGGAAGTCCACCAAACTCTGTTTTTGTTCCACCTTCAAGTGCCCCAGCTTGGAAACTCTGTCAAGGCAGTGAGCTGGGGCAATTGTCGGGCTCATTTCATTTTTTCTGATTTCTCAGGGGTTACAGTCCTTTCTTAATGTCCAGTACCTTACAATTATTTTGTATAATTTTCCCTTTTGGGAGTGGGTAAATAGAGTCTCTGTTATACCACCTTGGCTAGCAACAAAAATCTCTCTTGAACTTTTTATCCTCATTTTAAAGGTGGGGAATCTGAGACTTAGAAAGACAAAATAATTGCCCTGGATACTTTAGCTTGAAAATAGAAAGCTGTGTTCACATCTGGCAGTCTAACAAAGGTATGTTTTTAATACTCATTGTGCTCTGCTGTTTCTGTGTTCCATATAGATGAGCTTAGTTTGTATTTACAATAGCTTTTTAAGGTCTGCATTGCAAAGAGGATCTTCCATGTGTCAGGCCCAGTGTAGGTGCTGGAGGCAACAGTGGGCAAAGTTGATGAAAAGGCCCGCTCTCCTAGATCAGACCTCTAGCAGGATAAAAGAGACAACACCCAAGGCAAGTGAGCAAGCAATACAGTATGTTAAACAGTAGTGTTCTAAAGACAAAAATCAAACAGCAAAGGGAAATAGAGTGAGTGTGTTTCATGGGTGTGTGCCTGTATGTAGTAAAACGGAATGGCAACTCAGATAGCGTAGGACATCAGGGAAAGCCTCACTGAGGAGATGACATTAACAGAAAGACACAGAGCTGTAAAACTTGAGGGAGGAGGCTATCCAGCATTTTATAGTAGAAGCAGTAAGAGTTACCGTTAATAAAACATGTTCTGTGGTTCAGGCGTGTGGTAAATGCTTTACAAGTATTGTCTTCATGACAATCAAATGAAGAAGCTATTTTTCTTTTTAATGGAAATGCTCACCGTTTTCTTTCCAAATTATAAACAAAACAAACAAAAACAAAAAAATAAAAAAGCAGCACAGAAATTCAGGTGAATACAAAATAAACACTTGCTGCAATTAATCTCTTTCCCCAGCACTCTCCCAGAGACATTCCTCACTCTTAATGAGTTGTATCCATCTATGTACATGCAAACACGTGTGTAAGATATTCATGTAAAATGGTATTATGAGTACATGTTGTCATGTGAAATAGTTTTATTCCCATTCACAAATTTATCATTGACAGCTTTCCTTTAAAAAAAAAATTATTGGGCTTTATGTGAAAGTTTACAATCCAAATCAATTTATCATAGGAAACCTCACACCCACACCACTATGCAACTCTAACTGCACCACCCTTTCACGGTCACAAACCCTGGGACAGCACATTCTTTCTTTTTACCCTGTACTTCCTACATCCATTGAAACCAGCTCTTGTCCCCCTCTACTCTCTCTTCTCACCTCTAGACAAGCACTGCTCAGACAGACTCATGTATATATTTAAGCCAAGAAGCATATTATTCACCAGTGTCACTTGGTGTCTTACAGTCCAGTCCAATCTTTGAAGAGTTGGCTTTGGTACTGGTTTCAGCTCTGTACCAATACACAGCTCAGGGCTACGTCCTCAGAGGGCCCCCTAGTCTGATGGGCCATCAAATGTAGTCTTTTAACAGAGTTCTAGTTCTGTGTACCCATTTTTTTCTTCTACATCAGAGACTTGACATGTTCCCTGTCAGGGCAGTCATTGATGGTGGCCAGGCATCATCTAGTTCTTGTCTCATGCAGATGTAGTCTATGGATTATATGGCACCTTCTGTCGGGTTTGTATTGTCCTCATGTCTTTGATGTCCTTCATTATCCTCTGCTCTAGGCGGATTGTGACCACTTTGTGCTACTTAGATGGCTGCTTGCTAGCTTTTAAGACACCATACACCACTCACCAAAATGATATGTAGAACGTTTTCTTAAAAAACTTAATTATACCAATTAGCCTAGATGTCCCCTGAAACCATGGTCCCCAGACCCCTGTGCTTGCTCTTCTGTCCTTCACAATGTTGGGTTATATTTAGTAAACTTTTCAGCTTTCGATATAGTCTGGTTGTACTAACCTTCTTACTACTGCGTGCTGTCACTCCCTTCACCTAACCCACTTCCTGTCTACCACCTAATCTCTCCCTACCCTGATAACTGTCAAAGATTATTGTCTTCTGTGCTTAAACCTTTTCTTAAGTCCTTATAGTACTGATCTCATACAATATATATCCTTTTGCAACTACTTTCACTCAACATATTGTCTTCCAGACGACTCTATGTTTTGAGACGTTTCCTAAAATCATTGCTGTTCTTTATCATTTCGAAGTATTCCTTGTGTGACTATACCACAGTTTGTTTATTCATTTATCTGGTGATGGTCACCAAGATTGATTCTATGTTTTTGTTATTTTGGACAATGATAGCTTTCCATATCTGATACATAGGCTGTATCTTTTTAATGTCACATTTGAATATACAATACTCACTTGAATATTTAGTTATTACAATTTTTTGCTATTATACCAAAATGCTGCAAGGAATACCCTGACACACTTTTCTGATTATGACAGATATTTTTTGTTTGACTCTTCAGATCTAGAAACAGGAAAGGAACTAAGAAAAGTGAGGTTGCTTATTTGAAATTCTACTTATCACAGACAATAGAGTTCATTACAGGCTTTGTCAATAACTGGATTGTCTGTAACTATTAAATAATTTGTCACATAACCAAAAGATCAATTCAATTAAAACACTAGTGTGGTTTTTTGGACTGAACTGAGAGACAGGCATGGCACAAGCCCTAGTTAGGTTTTTCAATTATGTCACACAAATTTAGGGATTTGAGTCAAAATTTACATTGAAATTTATGCAATAAATTTATAAATACTATTTTGTAACCTTGGACAGGCCAAGAAAATAAACAACAACATCCAAGACAAATGTGCTTCTTGGAACAATCAATTATTCAAGATCAAAAAGGCAGCATTTGCCCCAAAGCAGAGAAGGCAGGTAGGAGTAGAACATCAGTATGAAAGGAACCTGGGAGACCAAGGTGGAAATGGGAAGAGTGTTGGCACATCGTGTGGCATGAAACCAGTGTCACTGAACACTTTATGTATCAACCATTGAATGGGAAATGAATTTTCTATGTAAACTTTCACTTAAAGCACAATAAAACCTTTAAGAAAACCATGTTGTAGATAAATGTGCAGGCTGTAAATCCTCAAAGTGGGAGTCACCATTAGTGCACTGATACCTCAGAATGTGATTTGGGGATCATGAAGCATAAGACATAAAAGTACACAAGTCAGCATTTGTCCAACATCCCCACTGTTTTCTTAGCTCACTGTTCTCCAGTTTCCTTCTATGTTTCTTTCCCTGCAAATGAGATCCTTGATTCTCCTGTTTCTTTAATAGAAAGCCCAGAGCATCTCTATCTGCAATTCTAGAGAATTCACAATGGTCTTCTTTTTATCTTGGTCCTATTTGCAGCTCTCAAGCTTACTAACTTTACTAATCAGGCTCTGCAGACTGCAAATTTCAGAAGCTCAGCTCAAATGAGCTAAGAAAAAAAAACCCCAAACCCACTGCCATTGAGTCAATGAGACCAACAGTGACCCTAAACCCAAGGGTAGAATGGCTTGATACAGAGGCTAAAAGATTTCTGCTAAGTCTATCTCTCTCTTCTGACCCTGCTGTCATCAAGCAATGGAAAAGTTGTCTACTGACAGCTCTGAGTCTTCTTATAATTTGTGAATCAAAAAGAATGAAGCCTTGACCCTCTGAAATGCCAGAGAAGACTTGTAAGCTGCCTGGACCATATGTCCTTTCCTCAGCAGAGGAGTGTTGGGTTAGCAAAACAGTAGACCATAAAGTACCACTGTTTTGAAACCAAAATTGGTATTATTCATACCTATTCCTCTAAACCTACAACAGCACCTGTCACATAGGGTTAGTTGTTAGCTGCCATTGAGTCCACCCCCACGGATGATGGCCTAATGTGCAACAGTATCAGGCCACTGTGACCCTAGGGGTCTTAGTGGCTGCATTTTGGAAGTAATTTACTAGGCCTTTCTTGCTGGTCCATCTTAATCTGGAAGTGTCACTGAAGCAAAGGAAGAAAAGCCCCAGGAAAAAACTGTTAACCAGCTAACAACAACAACAACAAAACACTCATCTTAGATCAAAACAAAACAAAACAAAACACTCACTGCCAATGAGTTGATTCTGACTCACAGTGACGCTGTAGTACAGAGCAGAACTGTCTCCTAGGGTTTCCAAGGCTGCAGTCTTCACAGAAGCAAACTGCCACACCTTTCTCCCACGGATCAATTGATAGCTTTGAACTGCTGAGCTTTCAGTTACCAGCAGAACACTTTAAACACTATATCACCAGGACTCCTTAGAATAGGGAGTTATACAAACATTAGACATGTCCTCATTGGGCCTTTTAAACATAATATGGCCTTCCTTTTAAGAGTGAAAATGAAGCTGTGATTATTACTTTAGTTCCCTTCAGGAAAAGAATTAGTGGCTCATGTATTGTATTGACTCCAAGCCAATAGGTGTAAGGCAGAGAGACAGTGGCCATGGAAAGTTCCTGATGGCTGGAAGGGCAAAAGCAGTTGGTTCTCATGAATGTTCAACAGATACCCTCCTCTGCCTGAGGGATGGGCCCCGTAGATGATCTCAGCAGCATTCAGTGTTCTCCTTGATGAGAAGTAATGCAGGGACATAGGCTCTTGTCTCATTCCTTTGATGTAGGTGACTGGCAGAGAATTGAAAGACACATTTATAGACAACTAGGAAGACTGCAACTATGAACTCATTCATTCTTATATAGAGTCTAACATTAAAGGTACTCTGAAGTTATATGTGAATAAAAACCACTCCCAGGGAAAATAAAATATTCTTAGATGTGATTGCATTTATTTTCCATAAACAACAAAATACAGCCATTGTACTCTATTTGCTTTTGTCTGTTTCTTCTTTTTCTTAACATACTCTGTCTCATAGTCAGCCCTTCCACTTCTTCACTGAATACATCCACATCTGCTACAAGGCTCATGTCTCAGTGGGGTTCTTTTCACTTTGTCCTTTTGCCATGTTCTCTATTCTTTCCATTATTTTTGCCAGCTTAATTCAAACGATGTCCACACTGGCACCCAAGAGCCTGGGTCTCTGTGTCCTCCTTTCTATACCTTCTTCTGGGTACATTTTCTACCTTTGCCTCTGGTGCTTTGCCCTCCTTTTCACTACTGTCTAGTAAGACAAAATGTTCCATATGCCAACTCTTCTCTGTTATTGCTGATTTACACTAGTCTCTTAAGTCTTTTTTAATCTAGTCCCCTTTTTTAATCCAAAGATCTCAGTCTTTTCACATATAGGAACATTTAGTTTAGGGTTTAGAAGCAAGAACTTTGCAACCACTCTGCCTGATTCATACCCTGGCTCTACCACTTACCGGTTGTGGGACTTTTGGTGACTAAGTCTTTCTGTGCCTCACTGTCCACACCTGAAAATAAGAATAAAAATACTACTTACTTAATACATGAAAAGTGCTTAGAGTTGGGCCAGGCATATACTTGGTAATGTTTAAGTGTAGGATAAATAAAATCAAAAGATGTTTCTCCTTTTAGAAATAACTTTAGAAATTTTATAGGTAATATATATCCATTGGACAGAAGCCAGAAAACATGTGTAAAATGAAAATTAAACCCATTGCTGTCAAGTTGATTCAGACTCTAGGTGACCCTGTGTGTGACAGGGTAGAACTGCTCCATAGAGTTTTCCGGACTGTAATCTTTAGGATGGCCAGGCCGTTCTTCTGCAGCTGGGCTTGGATAACCTTAAAGTTAGTAACTGAGAGCAAACCATGTATAAACATGTATAAATGTGTGTAAATAAGACCACTCCTGAGGCTCTAGGGAGCCTTGGCCAAGTTTGAACAGCTAGTTGTGACTAACTTAGGGCCTGAATTTGGAATTGCTGATTCAGTGCACTTTACGCAGCCATACTGTGGATGACATCCATAGGGCATGGTGGCTCCCAGCATGGAGGCTGTAATTATTTTGATGACCAGGAAGTTCTACCAAGGAGTCTGCAGATCTGCGTGCACACCAAGCCTTCACCCATAGACTGAGAAAACACATGTCTTGGATATGTCTACATTACTGCTATTTTTTCTCAGGGGCTGCAACCATTCTAGATGCTATGGGACTCAGTTTCCCCAGCCGGAAAATGAGAGGCATGTCCTTCATCTGCCTGGAGCACAGCTCTGCCTTTCTACTTAAACATCTTTCTGTGGAACTTTCCCAATGGTCAATGTCAGGTGTCTTTTGCCTAGCATCTCTTTCGTCTAGCATTCCTCCCTTCCTTCCCCCTATTTTTTCTTTGCTAACTCCCAACATAGTCTCTGGAGTCCCTGGGTGGTGCAAAGAGCAACACACTCAGCTGCTAACCAGAAAGGCTGGCGGTCCAAGCCCACCAAGAGGTGCCTCAGTAGAAGTCTGACAGCTAGTTCTCAAGTCAGACATGGAAAACCATATGCAGTGCAGTTCTACTCTGACACACGGGGTTCACAAGGAGCCACAATGGACTTGAGGGTGGATGGTCTGGTTTTTAACACAGACTTGTGATGCATTTAATTTACCTTTTAGCTCTGCATTTTTAAACATTCTTTTCTAGCAGAATATTGTCTAGGATCCCTATTAAACAACCTATGACACTAGATTTTTAAAAAGGAACATAAGACCCAAAGTGAGTTTGTGAGCAACACCACAGACTGCTGGTAAGGGACAGATTAGAGGTTACAGTTTGGGGTCCTAGGAAGGAGCTGAGCGAGTAGCAAGAGTGTCAGCTTGGTGGGTGAACAGGGCTGTCTGGTTAAGATGAAGAAGAGGGTGGTGAGAAGTTATCTAGGATATGGTTAAAGAAAGGAGTAAAGGAACCCCTGAGGTGAAGAGGGGTGTGTAACCTGTATCTGATGCACAACTCTGGGGCCATAGGTGTCATTAAGCCCAGGCTTGCAAGAAATGCCACCAGCCCTGGGAATGGGTGGGTGGGATGACCTAATGTCCAAGACTGGCCTCCCAGGCCCAGAGATAACACCGTGCTTCCGTCTTACAGGGTGGGCACAAAGTTTAGACACAAGAGGGGAAGGATGTTCTTGACTATACTGCTTGGCAAAGCAGCAGGGGCAGCTAGCAGGGTGAGACAGACAGAGTAGGCAGTGCCACTGTAGAGCGATACTACACAGGACCGCGGTGACAGCAGCAGTAAGATTTTGTGATCTCCTAGAGAATGTATTAGTGTGAGAGACGTGAATCTCTAGCGGCTTTTCTTCTGGGGATAAGTAAACCGGTAAACATGTGCGGTCCTTGAGCTACCCTGGCCCTGCGGTCTAGGGGCAGACTGTCTTGTGGGACATGCTTAAAGCAACAGGCAGAACCCCGCAGTGTATACAAACACGTCTCCTGAGAGAGTTTCTCAGGGGCATGGCCCTTCAGCTCCTGGCACACGAGTGAGTGATTTGTTATGTGAAGAAGTGAATGATAAATATCTAGAACTCCCACATCAGAGAGTCACAAAATGGCATAAAACTGCCTGTTCTATAGCACAAGAGTGTGTGAATCGGTTTATCACTGGAACTTTCCGTAAAGCAAACTGTTAATGGCGGTGAAAGCCGGGTAAGAGGGGAGAAAGCTCAGGATACCGAGTTGTTGGATACGAAATGAAAACAGAGGGGAAGAGACATACAAATAAGCGACCACATAATTTATCTGCTAATTTAACATAATCCTGACAGTAAAAGTAGTATTAACATAACCACATAATTATTAAAATTAATTGCTGACTGAAAATTGACTGCTTATGTTGATAGAGCTACTTTTTCTTTCTTAAAAACTATTTTAAAAAGAAAATGTTTTTAAAAAATAAAGGTAACAAATCCATTGAAGCAAAATTTAAAAATAAGTTCTTTATGCTGTTATTAACATAAAAATAATGTAAGCAGAATAATTATTCCTGGTACACATTCACGTAACTGTTTTAGTCTGTGTCTTAACCATAACTGTCTCTAGTAGTTTGCCACTTTTACTTTTCTGAGTAATTTGTTTTTAATGTGGTTTTATTATTTTAAAATTTTCCAGATGCATCTATGATCTTCTTCAAACTTGAATTTGATGGTTAATTAATTCAAAATTGTTGACATCTTAAATTGATGTTTTCTTTATACTCGAACAGTTTTAATTAAGAAAATGCAGTCTCACTAGGTGCTGAGATACTTTGTAAGCTCAGATCATGTTCTGCTAAATGGAAGATATAATCAATTTTATACTGAATTTGTGAATCTTTCAGACCAAGCAGGTACACAGGTGCTGTCTTTCTGCTTCTAGGTTGACAAATATCTCCACAAGACAAAATTTATCAAGTAAGTTCTCTATGTAATGATTCTTTTGAAAACATTTCACCCAATTTAAATGCTACAAAAATTAGTCTTTCTCAATTGCATCCTATTCTGGTAAAAAACAAACTTGCCTAGTTAAAAACAGGAGCTTCATAAAAGATTTCAAACACCAAGTACAGAATTTCAAAACTAAATCAAAGACACTATTAAATCTCTCGTTTTTTAATTTATTTAGGGCCTCCTAGGTTAAGCATTGGAAACCCTGGTGGTGTAGTGGGCAAAGTGCTATGTCTGTTAGCCAAAAGATCAGCAGTTCAAATCCACCAGGTGCTCCTTGGAAACTCTATGGGGCAGTTCTCTGACCTCTAGGGTCTCTATGAGTCAGATCTGACTCAACAATAGTAGGTAGGTTGGTTGGTTGGGTTAAGCATTTGGCTGTTAATCAAAAGGCAGGCATTGTGAGTCCACAAGGCATTCCTTGGAAACCCTACAGGGGAGCTCTCTTTGCTCTGTTTGGTTGCAGTTAGTCAGAACTAACTCCATGGCAGCAACAGGTTTGTCTCTTTCTCTTTCTTCCTTCCCTCCTTCCTTTCTCCCTTCCTTCCTCCCCTCCCTTCCTTCTTCCCTCCCTCCCTCCCTCCCCCCTTCCTCCTTCCTTCCTCCCTCTCTCTTTCTCTGTTTCTTTTAGCTTCTATAGAGATAAATCCAATGTCTGCCTATTTGCTAGCATTGTTTCAGTAAAATGCAATTCTCTGAAAAGAGTCGAGTTTTTAAATCTGTTGATTTCTGTGATTAAATATTATCAATTGATTTAAAAAAATGGTGCAACTGTAATTTGGAAGACTTACTTACAAAAGAGTTCATTGTCATTGTACAGTACAATATCTTGTAGAAAATTTATACTGTCATGTGGAAGTAATCTTTTATCCGTTATCAGCTTTGTTACAAAAATTTTGTGGTTTACTCTGTTTATATATTATTATCTTAAAAATTTCACAGTAGATCCTTGTTATTCACAGACTTTATATTTACAAATTTGCCGACTCATTAAAAATTAATTGGAACCCCCAAGACAAGACTTTACAGTGATTTCGTTGTCACTCGTGACCTTGCACAGTGGCAAAAAATTTAAATTACCCAACACATACGTTCCCATCTGAGATCAAACAAGGCAACACTGCCTTCTTGTTTCAGCTCTCAGACTGTAAACAAGCAGCCTTTTCATGGCCTATTTAGGGATGTGTTTTTCATGGTTTTGTCCCTTTTCTTGGTGAGTTTGCTGTTTAAAATGGCCCCAAGTATAGAGCTGAAGTATTGTCTAGTGTTGCTAAGATCAAGAAGACTGTGACGTGTCTTGTGGAGAAGGTTCATGTGTTAGATAACCTTCGTTCAGGCATCAGTTATCATGCTCTTGGCTGTGAGTTCAATATTAATGAATCGATAGTATAGCACATCCAAAAACTGGGAGAGGAAGTTCACTGATGTGTAAGTGAAACACTCCAGAAAGTGCTAAATTGGTACCATTAACGCATGATGAAGCTGTAGAAAAGATGTAAAAAGCAGCTGAATTTGGGGATTCATGAGGTGATGGCTGATGAAAAAAACATAGCAGACAGCCTTAATGTGAGACTTAAAGTCATGTTACCCAGCTAGGGTCAGGAAAATGTTAAACTCTTGTCAATTGGTGTTTTATTATTAAAAATACTGTATATAAGTAATCATTTGTAAGAGATACATATTAAACAAAGGGTCCTGAAACAGAAGCACATATAAAACAAGTTTATGTACTTTAGTTAATAAAAATGTGTGACCAGAGGCTTCCCCAACCTTGTAAGAGCAAAGACTCAGTATTCACAAAATCATTGTTTGCAGGAACTTTACTGAATGTAACAACTGTGAATAATGAGAATCAACTGTAAATATGAAGTATGTGTGAACAACAGCCAATGGCAATACATTTCTGTTCTATTGATTTCTTAATTTCTAAGTATATTGTTTTAAAAATAATGCTGTGCTCCATCTATCACTGCCTAAAAAACAATTTTATCTTTAATATTGAAGTTTTAAATTTCTAGCAGCATCTAGAATAATGTCAGATGTTTTCTCTTTCACAGATGAACTTCCAAGAGCTTAGCTGTAATGTTCCAAAACGCATGAAAAATCACACTACTGTTTTTATAACTTGTTTAAATTATTTTCTATTTGAAGACTCTGATGACTTTTTTTTTTAAACACTGGCATCATTTATCTGTTGCAAAATTTCTCTTCCTCTAATGGAGCCAAAGTAGCCCAAACCACTAATTATTTTACTTTTTAAACATGAATAGGAAAAGTTACAACTGAAAATAAGTAAAATTAATTTAGAAGAGAAATTATCTGACCAAGTGAAAATTTTGCATCATAGACCGATACGTAAACAAAACCTTCTTCTGCTGTACATATTAAAGGGTCATTTTTGAAAGCACACAGTTTATTTAAAGTAACTATTAACATTTGAAGTAGCTGTTAATTATCCTTCAACTAATTTGGGCTGTCTGGTTTTCACATGGTCAGAGATATCACTATGATCCTTTTTAAGACAAACAAACAAATAACCTGTCACTGTTGAGTCAGTTCCAACTCATAGTAACCCTGTAGTGTGGACAAACGTTTTGTGCAACAGCCATATTTATCGTGAACTACCTTAAGAAATGAAAATTTCAACATTTGTCTGTTAAACATGCAGTTCTTATTGTTTTAGTTCATTCTTTATTCCAAATAAAAAAAGCGGTGCCAATCAAATAAACAGTTCTGAACTTAGACTATGCAATAATCACAAAATTACGTGTTAAGAGCATTCCAGCGATGTTTCTTTCCCCTTAATAAAAGCCTGCTCAAGTCTAATTGTAACAGATATGTCACCTACATCTAATACATGATTCTCCACATTTTTACTGAATCCGTTGACTGGTGGCCCCATGCCCCTCAAAGGCCACTGCATGGAAAATGGTACAACTGGCTGATAAATGAAGTAGCCAACTAGGATTGGAATATCAAGTGCTTCTGCCAGCATCTCTAGATATTAAAAGGAATTACCTGCCACTACTTCCTTTGCTCAGGTCACACTATTTTTTTTTAATTTCTTTAAAGTAACAAGCCCCTTGCATGTAATCTTAACAGGAAGGAGTTTGCTGCACTCCATTTGAAAAGAAAATGGATGGGTTGTTGCTATTCATATTCCAGACTGAAATATGTACTACAGAGAGAATTCTGTTGATATGACATGATTCTCTCACACTACTAAATTCATGGTAGAAGCTGAAGGATTGAGATCTACTGTATTAGTTTCCTAGGGCAGCTGTAAGAAAATATCACAAACTGTGGGTGGGTAGGAGGAGGTAATTAAAACAACAAAAATTTATTTATTCATAGTTCTGGAGGCTAGCACTCTGAAGTTAGGATGCTGGTAGTGTTGATTCCTTCTGAGAACCCAGAAAGAATCTGTTCCATGCTTCTCTGCTATCTTCTGGTGATGGTTAGCAGTCCTTGGCATTTCTTCACTTAGGTAATACTGTAATCTTTGCCTCTGTCGTCACATGGCCAGCTTCCCTTTATGTCTCTGTGTTTTTTCTTCTCTTTTTATGAGCACTCCAGGATTAGGGCCCACTCTACTCTAGTATTGCCTCTGTTACTTAACTAATTACACTGCAATGACTCTTTCCGAATATGGTCCCATTCACTCGGGATTAGGACTTCAACATATCTTTTTCAGGGGACACAAACTGACTGATGTTGTTGTTGATAGCTGCCATTGAGTTAGCTCTGACGCATGTTGATCTTACGTATAATAGAATGAAACGTTGCCCAGCCTGTGCCAATCCATAAGTGTTCATATATTTGAGCCCACTGTTGCAGCTATTTTGTTAATTCTTTTCAGTGTTTCCTTTATAATTGCTGACCTTCTGTTTTATCAAACGTGATGTCCTTTTCTAGTGACCTGTCTTTCCTGATGACATGTGCAAAGTAAGCAAGATGAAATCTCACCATCCTTGCTTCTAAGGAGTATTCAGTACTTCATTCAGTCATCTGGCCTTGCAAGGTCTGCTCAATATTCTTCATTAACATCATAATTCAAATGTGTCAGTGCTGCTTCAGTCTTCCTTTTCACTGTCCTGCTTTCACACGCATACAAGGCAACTGAAAAAGCCATGGCAACTGAAATAGTTGTGGCTTGGACTGCTGCTTCTATAGCATTGATTATTGATTGGCATAAACTGAATTCTTGACAACTTCAATCTTGTCACCATTTATCATAATGTTGTTTATTGGAATAGTTGTGAGGATTTTTCTTTTCTCTGTATTCAGGCATAATTTATATTGAAGGCTGTAGTCTTTGACCTTTATGTCATCTTCACTTTTGGCAGGTGAAGTTGTGTCATCTGCATATCACAGGTTGTTAACGAGTCTTTCTTCAATGTTGATGCCTTATGCTTCTTCATATAGTACAGCTTCTAGATTGGTAATCAGACCATTTGTTTTTTATTGAACCAAATCAACCCATTATGTCTACCAAATACACTTGGCTCATCTTTATGTAACTATTTATAGAACTGCTTTATTAAACATGAAAACCAAGCAAATTAGTGCTAAACAGGAAGACACACAATGTCAATAGGCATAAACTGTGCTTTGTCCTGGGCACACAATGCATAAAGTTCACATAAAGATATAGAGGACAGAGAGAAAATTATAATGGATTTCCAAAAGTAGAGTAAATAGAGGGTTGTTAATTTTTCAAAAACCAATTAAAAGTGTGATGTCTATTGAATACAAGACAGGATAAATAAAAAGAATTTCATACATAGAAATGCTGTAGAAAAATAAATAGAAAAGTGGAGGAAAAAATATACTCTAAAAGCAGTTAATGTGGGGAGGGGAAAAGAGATTGCCTTCACAGGATCAACAAAATGTCAACAGCTCACTTTTAAAATGAAACAGTGGAGAGCAGAGGACAACAGAATCTTTTTAAAAGATGGAAAAAAACCGACAGCTCAGAATTCTGTAGTCAGCTCTGGTGGTTCAACAGTTAAGCACTTGGCTGCTGTGTAAAACTTCGCTGGTTCAAACCCATCTAGCAGCTTTGCAGGAGAAAAGAACTAGCAATCTGCCTCCTTAAAGATTATAGACCAGAAAACCCTATAGGGCATTCTGCTCTGTCACATGGGGTCACTATGAGACAGAACTGACTCAACAGCACCCAGAAAAAAATTCCTTCAAATTTTCAACAGTTTTAAACAAAAGAAAACCTCACTGAATTTGTCACCAGTAGTCCTGCACTAAAGGAAATGGTAAGTGGCATTCAAGAAGACAAAGGGAAATGATTCCTAACAAAAGGCAAGAGAAAAAGAAAGAAAGAAAGGAAGACAATGAAATCATGAGCATATAGCCAGCCAAAAACCAAACTCATCACTGTCAAGGTGACTCTGACTCGTAGCATCCTACAAGGCAGGATAGAACTGCCCCATAGGGTTTCCAAGAAGCACCTAGTGGATTTGAAGTGCTAACCTTTTGGTTAGCAGCTATATCTATTAACTACTATGCCACCAAGTTTTCTGAGCATGTGGATACATCTAAATAAATATTAATTTTATAAAATTGTAGTAATATAGACAAATAAAATACATAGAAACAACACATAAGTCAAGAGAGGACAAATAAAATTAAATTATTCTAGAGTTGTTGCAGTGTTCACTAAGAGGGCATAAAGGTCAACTAATTTTAAATTTTTATAAGTCAAGGATGTATGTTATCTAATAAAATCACAAGAATAGCAGTAGAGGGGAAATATTGGAAAAATAAAAAAAGAAGTACTCAGCTTATAAACAGGGGAATCAATTCATGACAAGTCAATACTTTTGCAGAGAAGAAATCACAGTTGCTGCAAGTGCTGGAGAGTGAGGAACTGAAATTCCAAAAGGGGGAAAATCTCTCACAGGTGAGCTAAAGATAAGCAGTAATCTTTTCTCTAGGGTCACAGGCTAATTCTAAGCCCAAGTTGGAGGTTGAGAACCAGTGCTTGGGTTATGTAGGCCGCTGTAGGGCTGGGAATAAGAAAGATAGCCACTATTAAAACTTTTGGAAGTAGTGTGGGACTGGAGTGAAAAATTAGACATAGCCAGTCTCTTCCCTAGGAAATTTGCCAAACTCTGAATCTACCCGTGGCTAGAGGATAAAGAACCAAACCAAAATCCTCTGAGAATGAGGGCAGAAATGCCCACAACCCTTTTGGGTTTCAGTAGACAAAGACTCACTGGGCTGTCACTTGAAATTCGGGGAAGGACATACTCTAAAAGATAAAGGGAAACTTAACCTTACCAAAATTACTAACTTACATCCAGCTCAATTTCTGGTTAGATTAAGATGTAGACTGGAATATTTATAGAAGCATTTTTCATAATAGCCCCAAATTGGAAAAATACTCAAATGCTCACCAACAAGAAAATGTATAAGCAAATTATGATGTATTCACTCTATGACCTGCTAAATTGTAAGAACAATATACAAACTACAATTATGTACAATATAAATGAACATTTCACAAATAAAATGATAAGCAAAAGTAGCTAGACACAAAAGAGTACACATTGTGTGATTACATTTAATGATCAAAAGATTAGATTCAAAACTCATCCGTGGTGCTGAAAGTGAGAACAGTGGTTGCCCTTGGGAAGGGAGTAATCACTCGAAGGGAATATATGAGGAACTTGTGGGAGTGCTGGTGGTGTTATGTTGCATAATTTGGAGCTGGTTGTGTGTTCAATTTATTTGTGCCCTGTTTTGTATACAGTTATACCTCAACTAAAAGTTGAAAAGTAAATCTGAAAGAAAGACATAAAGGAGAAGAAAAGGAACACGGAGGAGTAGAAGAAATGAAATGCAGAGTGAGACAGCAGATGTAGACTCAAATCTATAAAAAATTATAATAAAAGTAAATACATTAAAATATACTGTATTCACAAAGTAGAACTGAACTATAGACTAGTTCAAACAGATGCATCTAAAGCATAAAGATACAGAACAATTGAAAATAAAAGAACGTCAAAAGTAAACCATGGAAAAACTAGCCAAAAGAAAACAGATATAGCTATATTGTTATCTGACACAGGCAAAATGTGTTGCTGTAGATAAAGCTGACATTTCCTAATGGTAAAAGGTTGAATTCAATAGGAAGTTATAACAATTCTAAATACTTGTGTAGCATTCTCCAAAAACACATGAAGCAAAAATTAACAGAGCCTCAGTAAGAAACAGGCAAATGCAGTCAAAATGGAAGATTATAACACAATTTTCTCAGCAATTGAGAGGACAAGTAGACCAAAAATCAGTAATGATACAGAAGATGTGAAGAACGTAATGAATAAACTCAACCTAATTAACATATACGGCATTTCACAAAATTGGTCATCATGCATTTTTTCTAACTCCTTGATGTGGATGCTTGATTATTGAGGTTCAGTCTTTTTTAAACAAAATATGTATTTTCTTAATGTATGTTATAAATTTGTCTTTAATAATGGGTTAAACAGAAGTATACTTTTTAATATGTATTGTATAAAGAAATAAAACTTTTAACTGAATAATAATAAAACTGCTACATATCCAAAATTAGGAGATGCAGGCATGGTTGAAAGAACTTTTATCCTCAAACACATATAAAAGGAAGAAGAAAGACTGAAACACAATAATTTAAATATCCACATTGAGAAGTTAGAAAATAAACAGGCAACCTCAAGATGAAAGAATAGACAGAAAACAATGAAACAGACAAACACAACATAGGATAGAGAAGATCAGCAAAACCAAAAATTGGTGCTTTAAAAAAATGTAAATGAATAAACTCCTTGAAAATTTGATCAAGAAAAAAGAGATAAAACAGAATAGTATCAGAAATTAATAAAAGGACATCACTACAGATACTTAAGAAATTAAACAGATATTAGAAAATGTTATACTCAATTATATAACCATAAGTTTCAAAATTTAGTTGAAATGAAAAAAATCTTAGATACAGGCACATTATCAAAAATGACACAAAAAAGAGTAAAAAATCTGAGTAGTCATATGACTATTAACTAAAATGCTAATTCAAAACCTTCCCCTAAGGAAAATTCTAAGTCAAAATGACTGAATCAGTGAACCCTACCCAGCTTTTAAGTAAGAAGCACAGCCATGTGTTGTATAAAGTTTGCTTGGGAGAAGTCGAACGCAGACGCACCTGTGGTCCCACGAGGTTATAACAGAGTTTAGAAATCCTGATAAGAGAAAAGGACGTAGTAGATGTAACTGAATGAAGTAAATGCAACAGCTTCACACACAATGTACATCTCATGCCTCTTTTATGCAAAACAAGTGTGCTGCAGGCTTATAGTATAATGGTACAGTACAGACATAACCCGTAATATGTATGTCTTGATAGTCACAGAAAACACTCACGAGGTCTGACAATTAAGTCTCCAATCTTAGTTGTTCTAAACATTACATACCTCATCATTCACTATCACTGTGGTCTCCTTTGAAGTTTTCCCCTTGCGAAGCTATGCACTGATGGCAGGGCCTAGTCCACCGTTGCAAGCAATCTTGAAACTCCTTCTGGAATGGCCATTGCACACGGTAGCAAGGTGGCAAGTTCGGAAACTTAATTGAATAGTTATCTGTGAGGGATTTTTTAAAAATTTTTTTATTTAATATAACTGAGTGAAAACGTACATTCCCATATAAATTTACATACCCACCTATATGCAGCTTCCACTGCTCTCCCTGCCTGGTGACAGCACACTATTCCTCTCTGCTCCATACATGTCTCGTTCTCCCAACAGTCTCTTTTTTTCCCTCCTCTCCACCCACTCTCGTTCCTCCAGCCAGAGGTCAGCAGAATGACATCCTAGAGATGTATAGAACCATAAAGTGCATCCAATATATGGTCACTGCATCGCCAAGTCCAATTCATTCCTGTTCAAAGTGTGGACCTTCGTTATGATTTATGGGCAAGGGCAGCATCAGGGCGAGGGGCCATGCTCCCAGGGGTACCCTGAAGCTGTTGGACCATCAATTGCAGTCTTTTAGTAGAGGTCTCAGGCAGGGTGCACCCCCTTTTATTCTTGTGTTGCCAGTGAGACTCAACTTAGTGAGCTCCATCTTGGCTATCACTGGTGGTGGCAGGGCACCATCCAGTTCTTCCAGTTCCAAGTTCATCTAGGGGCCCACTGATGTGGGTCTCTTTGTCTTTTGGGTTGTCTTTCCCCCATGTCATTTTGGTCCTCGGTGAGCATCCGTTCCTGCTGAGTTGGGACCATTTGCTGTGCCCTGGCATGGCAGCTTGGCAGCTTTTAAGACCCCAGACGCTACTCACCAATGTGGGGTGCAGAGAGTCCTCTTAGCAAAACGTTAGTTGTGCCAATTGGCCTTGCTTTTGCCTAAGAGCATGGTCCCCCGCCCCCTGCCCCAGCTACTCTATCCTTGGAATATTGGGTTAAGATGGATGGAGTACTCAGATTATGTTTAAGTCCACTTAATATTGTTCTTGTTTCTAATGTGTGCTATCACCGATTTCACCCAACCAGATACCTAGCAACTATCTAATCTAAACCCTGCCCCCTCCTTCCCTCCCCTCCTTGCAGCTGTCAAAGAGTCTTTTCTTCTATACACAAGTCTGCTTTTGAGATCTTATCGTAGAGGTCTCATACAATATTTGTCCTTTTGTCACTGACTACTTTCACTCAACATAATGTCTTCCAGTTGAAACCAGGTCATGAGATTTTTCCTGAAGTCATCGTTGTACTTTATCATTGCGCAGTGCTCCGTTGAGTATATATACCGTAGTTTACTTATCCATTCTTCTGTTGTTGGGCATCTGGGTTGATTCCATCTTTTTGCTGTTGTGGACTGTGCTGCGATAAACGTTCTGGTGCATGTGTCCGTTGGTGTGAAAGGCCTTGATTCTGTAGGATATATTCCAAGTAGTGGAATTACTGGGTCAAATGGTATATCAATATCCATTTTTTTAAGTAAGTGCCAGATTGCTTTTCAAAGAGGCTGGACCATTTTGCAACCCCACCAACAGTGTAGGAGGGTTCCACTTTCTCCACAGCCTCTCCAGCATTTGTTGTTTTGTGGTTTTTGGATCATGGCCAACCTTGTTGGGGTGAGATGGTATCTCACTGTCGTCTTGATTTGAATTTCTTTAATAACTAAAGATCATGAACATGTCCGCATGTGTTTTTTGGCTGCCTGGATCTATTCTTTAGTGAAATGTCTGACCATCTCCTTTGCCCATTGCTTAATTGGACTATTTATCTTCTTCTTGTTGATATTTTGTAGTATCTTATAGATTATGGAAATCAGGTGTCGATCTGACATAGAGTTGCCAAACATATTTTCCCATTCTGCAGATGTTCTTTTAATTCTATTAGTAAAGTCTTCAGATGAGCAAAAGTGTTTAATTCTTAATAGATCCCATTTATCTATTTTCTCTTCTGATGATTGTGGCTTGTTTGACAGATTTTGGAGTCTGTCCTCATTGTGTATTAAAACTTCCATTGTTGTTCCTACCTTTTCTTGTATGAGCTTTATTGTTTTAGGTTTGATATTTAGGTCTTTTATCCAGTTGGAGTTGGTTTTGGTATAAGGTGTAAGATACGGATCTTGTTTCTGTTTCTTGCAGATGGATATCCAATTTTGCCAGCACCATTTGTTGAAGATACTGTTTTTACCCCAGTTTAATGTCTTAGGGCCTTTGTTGAATATCAATTGTTCATAGGCAGATGGTGTCATCTCTGGGGTCTCAGTTCTGTCCCACTGATCAATCTGTCTGTTCTTATACCAGTACCAGGCTGTTTTGACCACTGTGGCAGTGTAATATGTTCTAAAGTCAGGTAATGAGAGGCCTCCCAGTGTGTTCTTCTTCTTTAGTAGCACCTTATTTATCCGGGCCTTCTTCCCTTTCCAAACAAAATTGGTGATTTGTTTCTCCATCTCATTAAAAAATGTCACTGGAACTTGTCTTGGGATTGCATTATATAAATAAATTGCTTTGGGTAAAATAGACATTTTCACAATGTTAGGTCTTCCTATCCATGAGCAGGGTAGGTTTTTCCATTTATCTAAGTCTCTCTTAGTTTCTTGTAGTAAGGTATTGTAGTTCTCTTTGTAAAGGTCTGTTATTTCTCTGGTTAGATTAATTCCTAGGTACTTTATCTTCTTAGGGGCTATTGTAAATGGTATTGATTTGATAATTTCTTCCATAACAGTCTTGTTGTTTGTATAAAGGAATCCTACTGATTTACTTATGTTTATCTTGTATCCTGAGACTTTGCTGAACTCTTCTATCAGTTTGAGTAGTTTACTTATAGATTCCTTGGGATTCTCTGCATATACAATCATATCATCTGCAAACAGGGAGATTATAACTTCCTCTTTGCCAATGCAGATGCCCTTTATTTCTTCATCTTGTCTAATTGCTCTGGCTAAAACTTCTAGCACAGTGTTGAATAGAAGAGGTGAGAGTGGGCATCCTTGTCTAGTTCCTGATCTCAAGGGAAAGTCTTTCAGTCTCTCTCCATTCAGGATGACGTGAGCAATTGGCTTTGTATAAATGGCCCTTATTGTGTTGAGGAATTTGCCGTCTATGCCCATTTTGCTAAGAGTTTTTAGCATGAATGGGTGTTGGACTTTATCAAATGCCTTTTCGGCATCAATGGACAAAATCGGGTGATCCTTGTCTTTTGTGTTATTTATGTGGTTAATCACATTAATTGTTTTTCTGATGTTGAACCAGCCTTGCATCCCTGGTATGAATCCCACTTGGTCATGATGGATTATTTTCTTGATATGTTATTGTATTCTATTGGCAAGAATTTTGTTGAAGATTTTTGCATCTAGATTCATGAGTGATATCAGTCTGTAGTTCTCTTTCTTTGTTGGGTCTTTCCCTGGCTTAGGTATCAGGGTTATGCTGGCTTCATAGAATGAGTTTGGGAGTACTCCATCCCTTTCTATATTGTGAAATAGTCTCAGTAGTATTGGAGATAACTCTTCTCTAAATGCTTGGTAGAATTCTGCAGTGAAGTCATCTGGACCCGGACTTTTTTCGGTTGGCAGTGTTTTGATGACCTTTCCAGTCTCTTCCTTTGTAATGGATTTGTTAAGTTGTTCTCCTTCACGTTGTAATAATGTGGGTAGGTGGTATGAGTCAAGGAATTGGTCCATTTCTCCTAGGTTTTCAAATTTGTTAGAGTGTAGTCTTTCATAGTATTCTTTTATGATATATTTGATTTCTGTTGCATCTGTGATGACAACCCCCCTCTCATTTCTAATTTGGGTTATTTGTTTCCTTTCCTGCTTTTCTTTAGTAAGTTTAGCCAGTGGTTTGTCAATTTTGTTGATCTTCTCAAAAAACCAGCTTTTTGGTCTTTTCAATTTTTTCAGTTGTTTTTCTATTCTCTAATTCATTTAGCTCTGCTCTAATCTTTATGATCTCCTTTCTTTTGGTGACTGAGGGGTTCTTCTGTTGTTCTGTTTCTACTTGTTCAAGCTGTAGGGTTAGTTCCTGGATTTGGTTTCTTTCTTCCTTCCAGACGTGTGCATTTATGGAGATAAACAGACTTCTGAGCACTGCTTTGGCTGTATCCCATAGGTTCTGGTAGGAAGTCTTTTCGTTCTCATTGGAATCCATGAATTTCTTTAATTCATCCTTGATTTCCTTTATAACCCATGTTTTTTTGAGCAAGATGTTGTTAAGTTTCCAAGAGTTCCACTTTCTATCTGTGTTTTTTCTGCTATTGAATTCCACTTTGATGGCTTTATGATCTGAGAAGATGCTTTGCAGTAATTCAATGGTATGGATTTTGTTGAGCATTGCATTATGGCCTATCACATGGTCAATTCTGGAGAATGTTCCATGTACACTAGAGAAGAAGAAGGTGTAGTTGTCTGCTGATGGATGGAAAGTTCTGTATATAACAATGAGGTTTAGTTGGTTAATTGTGGCAATGAGGTCTTCTGTATCTTTACTGAGTTTTTTTCTAGATGATCTGTCTAGTATTGACAGTGGAGTGTTGAAATCTCCCACTATTACGGTGGAGTCATCTAGCTTTCTTTTGAGTGTAGTCAGTGTTTCTTCCACATATTCAGGTGCTCTGATATTAGGTGCATAAATATTTAATATAGTTAAGTCTTGCTTGTGTACTGAACCTTTCAGCAATAAATAGTGTCCATCTTTGTCCACGATGGTGGATTTGACATTAAAATTGATTTTGTCTGAGATTAGAATTGCCACCCCTGCTCTTCTTTGTTCATTGTTAGCTTGATATATATTCTTCCAACCTTTAATTTTCAGTTTGTTCCTATCTTTAGGTCTCAAGTGAGTTTCTTGTAGACAACATACGGATGGGTCATATCTTTTGATCCAAGATGTCACTCGATGTCTCTTTACTGGAGCATTCAGTCCATTCACATTCAATGTAATTATTGATAGGTATGTGTTCATTGCTGCCATTGTGATGTGTTTATTTTTATGTTGATGTTTTCTCTGTTGTTCTTATTAGTCTGTTCTGGGATGTTCTTTTTTGTGAGTTGATTTTTCACCTTTTTCAGAGCTGGTTTTGTGGTTGTTGAGACTCCTGTGTTACATTTCTTGAAATGATATGATACATCTTTGTTGTGCTTTATAGCTGCCCCTATGATCCCCCTTAAGAAACTATATATAAACCCAATTTTAATTACTACCAGTCTTGTCATCTTCCTCTCCATCTGGAAGGACTATAACAACTGTAGTACATCCCTCTTTTTAATATGATGACACCATAGTTTTCATGATGATCACTGGATTCCTTCTTTCCTTATCAAAGCTGTGATTGGCTTTGGAGCCTTCCCTGAGTAGAGTTTTGAGTCATAAAGTTGTTCTAAAATATAAAGTTAGTGGTTTTTTTCTTCTAAGCCAGAGCGAAGAATGTCTTTCAATGTTTCTTGTAGTTTTGGTTTGGTTTTTACAAAGTCTCTGAGTTTCTGTTTATCTGGGAATGTCTTAATTTCATTTTCGTATTTGAAAGATAGTTTTGCAGGATATATAATTCTTGGTTGGAAGTTCTTCTCCTTCAAGGCTTTGAAGGTGTCATGCCACTGTTTCCATGCCAGCATGGTTTCTGCTGAGAAATCTGAAGAGAGCCTACAGGGTTTCCCTCTGAATGTTAGCTTTGCTTTGAGTCTTGTTGCCTTTAAGAGTTGCTGCTTATGTTTCATTTTGTTGAGCTTGATTATAATATGTCTTGGAGTCTTTCTTTTGAGATCTATATTGGGTGGCGTATGATATGCATCTGAGATGTCTATATTCTCTTCCTTCGTGATTTCTGGGAAGTTTTCTTTCAGCAGCTCAGCAACGATACTCTCTGTGTTCTCAGATGTCTCACCCTGTTCAGAGACTCCTATTAATCGAAGGTTGTTCCTCTTAATAGAGTCCCACATGCTTCTTAATGTTTCTTCATTTTTCTTGTTTCTTTTTTCTGATTTCTGCTCAATAGACACTGGCATCAGTAGCTCTGTCTTCCAAGTCAGAAATTCTTTTTTCTATTTGTTCCATTCTGTTTTCTTGGTTTTGCATTGAAGTTTCTATGTCTTTGATTTTGTTCTTGATCTGTTGGATTTCAGAGTACTGGTGTTCCATCAGATTGAACATCTTGCTTAATTTTTCATTTTGTTCTCCTGCATTTTGTATAAGATCTAGAAGGGCTCTGTATATAATCATTTTGTACTCACTTTCTGATGCTTTCATAAAAGTTTCTTCATCTGGAAAACTCCTTGGTTGCTTTGTTTAGGAGCCTTCTGAAGCCATGGCTGATTTCTTGTGTGCCACAAGTGTCTGTTGCTTTTTGGGACCCATGTGAATATATAGAGGCTGGAAGAGGTACTGTAAGGATGGACTGCAGATGTTTCTCTAGGCTGTCTTAAAATGTAAAGCAAAAGATATCTGACCACTTCACAAGTCAGTTAGGTTTTCAGGTGTAGAGGTCCCTCTTCTCAACTGGCAAAGTAAGCGCCACTGTATCCAACCCCAGATGATACAAACTAGTTCAGAATACAGCAATGCTACTGCCCAGTTGGCCTCTGCTTACAGCGTAGAGTACTGCTTTTCTGATAGAAAAGTGCTGTCCTGTGGGCAGGCTCTGGCTCCCAAGCTAAGAATTAGGTCCAGCTGCGGCCACCGTATCCCTCCACACAGGCAGCAGACAGAAGGACCAAAGGTGCCGAGAGGTAGTGATTCCTCTGATTCTGTTGCAGGACCCCCGAAGCAGGTGGCACTAGGTAAATTACTGCTTTTCTGTCAGAGAAACACTATTCTGTTTGCAGGCGCCGGCTCCCAGGCTAAGAATGAGGTCCCACTAGAATCTCCGTATCCAACATGGCGTCCCGCACACTGGCTGTGAAACTCCTCCGTACAAATGCCGCTGAGACATTTATAAGACGCCAGACTTAACGTGGCTAGGTTAACAGAGTACCAAGCCTGGCTCTAAAAATATGGGAAATTAGCCTGCCTGTCCCCCCAGCAGCATGTCTGAGTCTAGCCGCTAGACAAGACCCTGCTCCGCCTGCCAGTCAAGACAGAGGAAAAAGTCAAAATGGTGCATTTACCTTCAATCCATGAGAGCCAAGGATAGCCAGGTATGGGAGTCAGCGTAAGACAGGAGGTTTTCCGTCAGTAGTATGAAGTCCAAAGTAACAGTCCTGTGCTGTGTCCTGGGGCTGATTATGTGACCAGAAGGCTCTGTTTGATTATCGCTTCAGGTCTTGGTTTCCAGAGGGATATAAGGAGACGTGTGCTTAGTCTGCCATCTTGACTCCGCCCCCTTCTGTGAGGGATTTTTTAGCTAGTAAACAAATAACTGTATTGGAACACCCTCCCTACTCAACTGATCTGGCCCCCAGTGACTTTTTTCTTTACCTGAAGATAAAGGAAGTCTTGAAAGGAATACATTTTGATGACATTCCGGACATCAAGGGTAACACGATGACAGTGTTCCTGGCCATTCCAGAAAAGGAGTTCCAAAATTCCTTTGAGGGGTGGACTAGGTGCTGGCATTGGTGTGTAGTTTCCCAAAGAGAGTACTTCAAAGCTGATTGTAGTGATATTCAACAGTGAAATATGTACCACTTTTTCTAGGATGAATTTGCCAGCTTAAGTATCAGATCTCATATGCTACTGGCTCCTATAGGAATTGTACTGTATTTTCTCTCATTCTTTTGATGTGAACCTTCCCTAATGAAAAGCTTACCATGTAACAGTGTATACTTCAACTTATAGGCAGTGGCATCAAATGTTAGGTATCACATGTCTCTTGAGTGTTGTAGTACTATCTCTCTGCTTAATTTTCTTTTGAAAATAGTTACTGTAAAGTGCATCAGGGCTCCCAAACATGACAAAACCAATGCTAGTGAGCACTCACAGCAGCAAAGGGTAAAGGAGAAGCATAGATTTGGAAGCAAAACAAAAGGTTACTAACCAACATGAAGGTGGAAAATCAGTGGATGGGATTACTCATGATTTAGGCATGTGGGCACAATGTCCAAATCACAAAGAGTCCTCTTTCAAAGGCTACATCTTGGATGTTATGCTGTAATTTTACTCTTATACAGACTCTCCTAGATAATAGAAAACAAGAGGCTCCTACTTCCAAGCAGATTTTAGTAGTCTTGTACAGTCTTGCTGTTCAAGCCTTAAGAAAAATAATAGCAAACAATCCATAAATACAAGAAGAGAGTAAGATTAAGTGGCATTTATTTCAAAAGTGCAAGATTGGTTTAATCTTTGAAACTCCACCAGTGTAATTTGCAAAATTAAAACAAGAGAGAAAATTTATACATTCTTCTCAATAAATGCAAAAACATATTTGATGAACATCTATTTATGACAAAAACTCTTAGCTGACTGAGGCTAGGTGAAAAATCCTTAATTTAATAAAGAATATAAATAAAATCTCTATAAAAAAGTCACACTCATTATTGCACTGTGGAAAATTTTCCTTTTGAGATCAGAAGCAGACAGTAATTCCTGTTAGCCCCTCTTTAATCTTACATTGTATTAAAATTCTTACAAGTGGGGTAAAGAAAGAAAACAAACAAAAAGTATATGTAACTCCAGTAGAAAAATATGAAATGTCTAATATGGTATTATTGCATAAATATGAAATTTAAAAACTATAGGTAAATAATTACCAAATCAAAAAGCAAACCTGTTGCCACTGAGTCGATTCCAAGTCATAGCGACCCTAGAGGACAGAGTAGAACTGCCCCATAGAGTTTCCAAGTTTCCAGTCCACCTGGTGGATTTGAACTGCCTACATTTTGGTTAGCAGCTGTAGCATTTAACCGCTATGCCACCAGGTAAATGACTAGAATTGATAAAGGAATTTAATAAGGATTCCAGATACAAGGTCATTAAATGAAAATACATTACATTTGCATAGATTAGGAACAATCATAAAGTGAAATTTATAAAAAGAAGCCATTCACAATAGCACCCAAAATATTTAACATTAGGAATAGATCAAGAGAAATTGAAGAAGCCCTAAATAAACACAGAAATATACAAAGTTTATAAATTAGAAGATTCCAATGCTGTAAAGATATCAATTCTTCCCCAATAAGCTAGTAGATTCATTGTAAAGCCAACTGAAATCTCAAAAGGGTTTGATAATTTTTCTTTATAAACCTTGATATGATTGATATAAAATGTATAAAGAAGTACAAATGTTCAAGAATAGGGAACACATTCTTGAAGAACAAGGTAAAATGATTTGTTATGTCAGATGTCAACTTATGATAAACTACAATAAATACAAAAGTGCATTACTGGACCCAGTTTAAACAAATTGATCCATGGAACAGAAGACAGGACCTCAAAATGGACCAACTTACATATGGCATGTGATTTATAATAATTATGATACTGTAGAGGAAAGTAAAAAGTCAGTTTCTTTAATAAATTGTGCTCTCACAGTTGAACACTCATTTAGGAAAATGACTCCTTCCATAAAACATAAAGATTAATTCCAGTTTGATAGTGTATCTAAAGATAAAAGAAAAAAACAAAAAACTTTTAGAAAATAATACATGAAGATACTGCCATGAGTTCACAGTAGGGAAAGATTTCTTAAACACATTAGCAAAGGGACTAACCATAAAGGAAAAAATTGGGGATTGAACTTAAATATGTTTCAAAGCTTCTGTTCATTAAGACACCATTAAAGACTGAGCATGCAAAAAAACATATTAGGGGAAGATAGTTTCAGCAATTTTATAACCAATGGGACATATGACCCAAAATAAAAATGAACAAGTGATTGAATAGGTAATTTACAAAGTATTGTATCTGAATGGTCAATAAATGTATTTTCAACCTTACTGGTAATCAAGGAAATACAAAGTAAAATGCATAATAATATACTACTAATCACCCTCCAGAATGGCTAAAATTAAAAAGAGATAACAGTAAGTGTTGAGACTGTGGAGCATCAGGCACCTTTATCTGCTGCCAGTGAGTGTATAAATTGGTCCAATTTTGAAAAACAGTTTGTCATTATCTACAACAGTTGATTATGTACACAGCCTTTAACCTAGCATTTACACTCTTTGTTACACGCCCAACAGAAGTGCATAGATAGGTACAAAAACGAGATAGCACAAAAATGCTCATAGTCATGTTATATTTTTAATATCCTCAAACTGGAAACAATCAACACAGCAATTAACAGTAGAATGGGTGGATATTCACTTGACAACATATATTCATACTACTTCAGTGAAACCAAAGAAACTACAGCTACACCTGACAACATCAGTAAATCTCATCAACATCATCTTGAGAAAAAGGAATAAGTAATAAAAGTGCATGATTCTATTTATGCTTTTTAAAAATAAGGGATTGAAAAACAATGTGAGAAGTCAGGACAGTGTTAAGTTGTAGCACGTGTACAGTGACTGGGAAAGACTGGAAAAACCTTCTGGGGTAAGTTGTAATGCTGTTGTCTTGACTTGGATAAGGCTACATCTCTCCTTGCTTTGTGACAATTGAGTGAGCTTATAGCTTTTGTATTATGCACCTTTCAGGTTTCTTGTGCCCTGGGGATCCAGGCAGAAAGAGAGTCCTTCATGACCCAGGTAGCGCCATCCTGGGCATGTGTTTGCATCCTGGGCAGGTTTCACACTATGACATGAGGGCCAGGTGTCTCACCCAGATAACAGGTTCTTCCTTTGAGAACAAGCTGACTACGAGTCCTATCCCCATTCCATTCATTGATTTTATTATAAAATAACACAGAACTCTTGTAGAATATAAGGAAGGTATGTGTGGCAATCTGCTTCTGTAACAGTTATAGCCTTGGCAACCCTACAGGGTGGTTCCACTCTGTCCTATCTGGTTGTTATGAGTCAGAATTGACTCAATAGCAACGTATTTTTTTTAATAATAAAATCTGAAAAAGTAGAAAAATATTTTAGTATCTTTCCCAACCAAAGGCTTCAGTTGCCCATATTTTGGTCCTCTCTTTCAGATGGTTTTCCTCTGTAGTTGCCATCATACATAAAGAGTTTTAAAAATCATCCTTTTAAAGTCTAACATTATTTGTAAATATTCTTTCTGGAGATCTACCATTTTCCATGCAAAACACAGTTTTACTATCATTGTTATTCTCTTATTTTTGGACATTCAGGCTGCTCATAATTTTTCTATTAAGTGAATAATTTTTGTGGTGAAATTCTTTTTTTTTTTATTATGACTGAGTGAAAATGTACATTCCCATATAAATTTGCATGCCCAGCTATATGCAGCTTCCACTGCTCTCCCTGCCTGGCGACAGCACACTCTTCCTCTCTGCTCCATACATGTTCCATCCTCCCAACAGTCTCCTTTCCCCTCCTCTCCACCCACTCCTCTTTCTCCAGTAAGAGGTCACCAGGATGATATCCTATAGAAGCATAGAACCATAAAGTGCTTCCAATATACGGTCACTCTGCATTGCCAAGTCCAATGCACTCGTGTCCAAAGAGTGGACTTTTGTTATGATTTATGGGCAAGGGCAGCATCAGGGCCAGAGGCCATGCTCCCAGGGGAACCCTGAAGCTGCTGGACCATCAACTGCAGTCTTTTAGTAGAGGTCTCAGGATGCACCCCTTTTTATTCTTGTGTTGCCAGTGAGACTCAACTTTGTGAGTTCCATTGTGGCTATCACTGGTCGACGTAGGCACGCACTCATGTGGGTCTCTCTATCTTCTGGGTTGTCCTTTTGGTCCTTGTTGACCATCCGCTCCTGTTGAGTTGGGACCATTTGTTGTCCCCTCGGATGGCAGCTTGGCAGCTTTTAAGACCCCAGATGCCACTCACCAATGTGAGGTGCAGAGAGTCCTCTTAACAAAACGCTAGTTGTGCCAATTGGCCTCGATTTCACCTAAGAGCATGGTCCCCTGCCACCCGCCCCAGCCACTCTGTCTTTGCATTATTGGGTTAAGATGGAAGGAGTACTCAAGTTATGGTGAAGTTCACTTAATATTGTTCTTGTTTCCAATGTGTGTTGTTGCCGATTTGTGGTGCAATTCTTATACAGAGATAATGGTTTACATTTTGGATTATTTTCTTAGGCTAGATTAGCAGAATGGAAACAAGCCTTTTCAAAGGTCTTGATAATATATTCATATTGCTTTCTTTTGAAAGGCTGAAACAGCAATTTATATTCCTACTCATTCTTGCCACTGTAAAGCCATAGCTTGGAAGAGACACTGGTTCTTAATGGAGTAGTCGGAATGGTCTGGTTTCAGAGAATGTAGAATTGGGCCTTACACTGATTGTGTCACCATTGTGCCCAGTGGCAACAATGTAGCCTCTGCCAGGGCTGAGGGCATCTCAATTCTGCAACTCTGTTGGTACTTTCCTTTGTGGTTCCTTGATCATCAATTTTGAAAGCAGTGGGATGTGAGCACTCACAAAACCATCTCCACTGCAATCTCTCTCACTCCACACACGCACACATGCACGCACACAGCCGCCAAACGCCAAGTGCCATTGAGTCGGAGCCGACTCATGGTATACATTATCACACATGTCCATACGTGTGCACAAATGCATACATACCACACACATACATATTTACATATGTGCATAAATATGACACATATACACCATACGACACACACACACACAAGCGCTTGCACACACACACACACACACATGCACATACTACTGACTTACATATTCATACCCGTACACAGGGAACAGAACTATTACCTACAATCATTTTACCCATATTAATAAATTACCTGTCCGCACCGGCAGTATTCTGCTTATCTTTGCAGTTTTATTTGGGTGGCTTTATTAAACTGCTATTTTGGTATTCATATTATGTGTATTTATTACACTGCATCTATTGTACCTTGGGGGGACATGGCCCTATAAATAAAATATTCATTCATCATTTTGGCTCATGAAGTTTTTGTTCTCTTATTTCTCTTTTCATTTTTCTTTTTATTAAAGACCAAAGCATGTGGCTAGTGAAGTCTGATGTCACTGAAGCTTTTCATACATATAACTTAGATTATGATCTAAGAAAATTCTCTGCAGTGATTTAGAGTTTAAGGCAAAGGAGTCCTAAGGACCTCAGGTTATGCCAGGTAAGTGAGCTTAAATCGTTACCACTGACTTGAGCTTGGTGTCTGTCTCCTCTGGGGCTCCTTTCCATCTGTCAGTATGTTGTCTTTAGCCTCCTCTTTACTCCTTCATCTAGAATGGGCTCCAGAAAATTTCTTCCATCTCTGCAGCTTTCAGGTCCCTGGCTGATGCAAAGAATTTGCACTCAACTACTAACCCAAAGGTTGGTGGCTTGAACCTGCCCAGTGGTACTGCAGAAGAAAGGTCTGGTGATCTACTTCTGTAAAGATTACAGCTAAGAAAATCCTATGGAGCAATTCTTCTACAGTTCTTAATTTCAGCTCTGCAATCAACATCTGTCACCGATGCAGTGTGCTAGGCATGGAGGTAGGTGGTGAGCGGATGAAGATCAACAGAGCACAGCTTCTGTGTTCAAGTCTCAGGCTAGGGTGAGGCTGGCAGGGCACATTCAACCTGAGCAAGGCAGGCTACGTTCTGTGTTCAGTGAAGGGGAAGCATAGTGATACTGCTGGCACGAAGTCAGGGCAAGAACTTCTATTCACCTGCCCTGTGTACATTATCTCTAGGTAACTATGTATTCCACTAACAGCTCATAGCCTTGAAATAGAGACTCTCATGATTTCAGAGAGAAATATGTAAACTCATATCTGCCACTACTGTTAGGGTATGACCTGATAATATACTAAAAAATATTATTTCTTGGATTCCTATAGACAGCCTCTTATCTTTTTTCTGAAAAGGAGAATTCATAAATGAGAGAGGATTGCATGGGGTCTTTCTTTCCCAGATTTCATCAATCTTCAAGAGACAACCAAGGCAGGCTCTGGGTTCTCCCATGGGGAAGATAACATGAAGACAACATTCGTAGTGATTCTTTGGATTCACATGGTTCGCTTTCAGAAGGAGACAAATTGGAGCAAACATTGGGTGCAGCCTGGTGTGTCTGAATAGAAGGTGTGTTTTGTAAAGATGACAGCCCCTTACTCGGAACTTACCACAAGATGCTGCATGACTCCTACTTCATTTATAAAAACCACAAAATGATTTAATAGGTAAGCCAGACCCTCAAAGCCTTCTTGAGAGATAGGATAATATATTACATTGATTTATGTGAATATTCTTAAAAAGGTTAATTAATTGGTTAATAGATATCTTTATTCAAATATTCAGTAAACATTTACTGAATACCTACAGGTACTTTAATAGCCCTTCAAATCAAGGCAAGATTCTATTTTCATGGAACCTATATTCTAATGGGGAATACAACTGATCAAGAAGTAAACAAACACACGAGTCAACAAACAATTACAGAGAAATGCTGTGGAGAAAATAAATAGGAATATAAACTCAAGAGTAGTGGGGCTACTTTAGCAATACTTCTCAGGAAGCATTTACCTATATAGCCAAGAACTGAAAAGATCCGAGGAAGACTGAGGGACTACTCTGATTCTGTTGTGCTGGTTATAATAAAAGGCACTCTTGGTTAGAGGTGGAAACCCTGGTGGCATAGTGGTTAAGTGCTACATCTGCTAACCAAAAGGTCAGCAGTTTGAGTCCAGCAAGCTGATGCTCCTTGGAAAAACTATGGAGCAGTTATACCCTGTCTTATAAGGTAGCTATGGGTCGTAATCTACTCAACAGCAGTGGCTTGGGGTTTTGGTTGAAGGTCCATTGTGAGATAGTCATTTTACATTCCTACTCTTTAATTTCCTGAACAGATTGTCCAGGGTGGTCAAGAGCCTTGCCCCAAACCCAATAGCAAACCAGAATGGTTTCCATCAAATTGATTCTGACT
The DNA here is from genome assembly GCA_028571685.1 of Heterohyrax brucei. Taxonomy (NCBI): domain Eukaryota; kingdom Metazoa; phylum Chordata; class Mammalia; order Hyracoidea; family Procaviidae; genus Heterohyrax; species Heterohyrax brucei. The sequence goes on along the minus strand of CM053155.1, from coordinate 65,604,541 downwards.
CATAGTTACCCTATAGGACAGGGAACAACTGCCCTATAAAGTTTCCAAGCAGCTGCTGATGGATTCTAACTACTGACCTTTTGGTTAGCCAAGCCCTTGACTACTGCACCAAACCAGAGAGACAGAAAATGTTAGAAGCAGAATTCAAAACTAGCCCTGTCTGTGTCAGCATTGGCAGAGTGTAGATTGATACCTGTTACACTTACAGATGAATCTGTCTCTCTTCTCTAGAAAAGCGAAACCAAGGAAGTGTGCCAGCCAAGTGCCGTTGAGTCAGATCCGACTCATGGCGACCCTTGAATACTCTGGAGGGCAGTTCTGCTATGGCCTCTAGGGTCGCCATGAGTCAAGGAAGCATATATGTGTGCTTCTCCATGACTCGTCAAGGAGATGACTCATACAATTGAGGGGGCTGGCAAACCCCCAAATCTACAGATCAGGTGCCAGGCTGCTGGCTCAAGACCCAAGAACCAGAGGTCAGAAGATGATGAGTCAGAGGCAAAATCTATCTGTCTACACACACACACACATGCACACACAAGTCTATATATATATCCTACATATATATATAGGACACATGCCACACCTCTAAGGAAACTGCCTTTCAACTGATTGGCTGCTCAGATCAAATCACAAAACGGAGGATGATTACATAATATCTGCCAAACCACTGAGCATCAAGGCCTAGCCAAGATAACATAACCTTAACCATAACACTGCCTTAACAGAAATTCTACGTCCATTTCTACCAACAGTGCATGCTAGTGAGAGAGTGGGTCTCTGATCAAAATGATACATCATCTCTGCTTGCTAGAGCCAACAGTAGACAATTTGACACGACAGCTGCAGTTATCTAAGCCAGGGCTGGCAGCTAAAATAGTTAACTCTCGATCAATTAATTTAATCAAGACATTGCCAGCTCATACCTTGTTTAGACATGCAGTTAACTCCAAACATCTCTTGTTGGCTAATTGCTTGAGTAATGTTTAAAATTATTTTAATAAGCAGCACTGCAACTTGACTGTGCTATTTATTTTTTTGCTCTTAGCAAGAAAAAGGTACATGATAGTATGAAAAAGAATAAAGTGAAGCAATTTAGAGTATAAGGTAGAGAATAGGTCCTCTCAATAGCAAGCTTGCCCTGGTCCTTATTGCTGTCCCTTTTCTTTCCCTCTTGCCTCTTCTATACATTCTACTTAGCTTGATTCACAGGGATGCAACAGCTCAGAAGTCAATAAAACTATGTTTGAGCTCATTGCTCTTCTGCCCCAAATCCAGCATCCATGAAATACCATGAGGTAGTTTATAGCCTGGCAGTAAAAATCCTTCTTGTTGGTGGATGATGCCATCTCCCCTAGGTGCAGATAATGTCTTCCTACCGCTCATCTCCATGCCCCTTCCCTTGTGTCTGTTGCCATGTGACTTTCAGAAAGGATCATGACGGAATCTTGAGTGATTTTATAGGTTAATGTGTCTGCAGAGGTGAGAAGTGTGAGAACAAGGTAGATGGTAGCTCTGGCGTCACCTCCATGAGACTTATTAACTGACAGAACACCTGAATCAAATAAAACAAGAGATTGGAGAGGGAGGGTGAAAACAAGAGAAGGGATGAATCTCCCACCTCCCACATACAAACACATACAATGCTGATAAGAAAGAAAATGATTGAAAGATGAAAAGGAGAGAGATCTAGGAAAAGTGAAAGATAAGGGACTGAAAAGAGATTAAAAAGTGAGAAATTGAATACCATAAAGAGAGAGAGCTAGAAACATAAATGGAAAGAATTAGAAACTGAGAAGTAAAGACAAAGACAGCAAACAGGAAGCAGAATGTTAAAGATACATAAAAGGAAGAGAGGGATAAGAAGAGGAGGAGAAAGATGAGAAGAGAGGAGAGAAAAAAGTTACCTGCAAATTTTGTTTGACAAGGTAACATCAATATTTCACTGGCTCTCTGAAGTTAGCCCTTAGGAAAAAATCCCAGGACTTCACTGCTCAAATCTGTACAATCTCTCTTATGTTCAAAATGTTATTAGATAATGATTCATTATCCAGCTCAACTCGACATGCCATTTTGTGCTATTCAACTTCAATGACTCGACACCAGAGCTTTGTGGAGGGGCTACTGAAGTGTGACACCAAGGGCTTGTCATGTTTTTTTTCAGTTGTAACCAATGACTTTCTCTCTCTTTACCTCCAAGGTTTTTTAGGCTACTATATAAAAAGTTTGCTGTCCCGGGAGACCTATGGTTTACTACCACGGGGCAGATGACCTTCAGCAAGTTTGGGGAGGAAAGCTTTATGGAGAAGACCGTGGCAAGAAAAGTAGCCACAGGACAGAAATGTCTTAACATCTTTACCTCCAGTGATTCCTTCGTATTTCTTTAAAAACATGAAGAAATTTTCTTACTTCTCCTGACCTTTCTTTGTTGGCTCTGAAAAGTCTTTGGTATATTCATTCTTCATCTTACAGTGTTTATGTATTTCACAGACTTAATTAATGATTCCTTACACCATGCTCACCTTTAGGTTGATGAGCAGTGCTCTCTCAATTTCAATGTGGTACCAGTCGGCAACTTCTTCTTGTATAGTTAGTGGTTCTGTGTCTTTAAAAGACTATTATTAACTTCAAAGTCATGGAAAATTCTCTTATTCATAAAGCTTTATTGCTAAGCCTTTCACAGATTTACAATCCACCTAGAATTTATTTTTGCATATGGTGTGAGGTAGGAGGGAAGGTTATTTCTTTTGCTTTGAAAACTAACTGATGTAGCACCTGTTATTGAAAAGATGGTCATTTGCTCATGCTCCACAGGGCTGTTTCTAAACACATGGGGCCTTTTTTGGATTCCATTATGTCCCCTTGGTTTATTTGTCTATTCTTGCACTAATCCTACGCATCTTAGATTTTTAGTAAGTCTTGACATATGATAGAAGAAGTCTTTTCAGGTTGTACTTCTTTATAATGTCTTGGAAGGATTATAGCGACTTGTGCAAAGAGGGGGAGATAGAGGGACAAAAAGGAAGAACACATCTGGCATTTCTCAAGCTGAAGAACTGAAGAAAAATTTCAAGCCTCAAGTTGCTCTAGTGAAAGATTATTTGGGCAAAATATTAAATGATGCAGGAAGCATCAAAAGAACATAGAAGAAACACACAGAGTCATTATACCAAAAAGAATTGGTTGACATTCAATCATTTCAAGAGGAAGCATAAGATTAGGAACTGATGGTACTGAAGGAGGAAGTCAAAACTGCTGTATAGTTATTGGTAAAAAATAAGGTTCCTGGAATTGATGGAAAATCAATTGAGATGTTTCAATATACAGATACAGTGCTGGAAGTAGTCACTCATCTATGTCAAGAAATTTGGAAGAGAGTTTCCTGGCCAACTAACTGAAAGAGATCCATTTTTATGCCTATTTCAATAAAAAGGCCATCCAACCAAATGCAGAAATTATTGAATGTCATATGCAAATACAATTTTTCTGAAGATCATTCAAAAGCAACTGCAGTAGTATACTAGCAGGCAACTGCCAGAAATTCAGGCTTGATTTAGAAGAGGATGTGAAACTAGTGATAATATTGCTGATGTCTTATGGATCTTGGTTGAAAGCAGAGAATACTAGAAAGATATTTACCTCCTTTATTGACTACGAACAGGTACTTAACTGTGTAGATAATACCAAATTATGGGTAACATTGCATAGACTGGGAGTTCCAGAACACTTAAATGTGCCCATGAGGAATCTGTACATGGGTCAAGGGATAGTGGTTTGATTGGCACAAGGTGACATGGCGTGGCTCAAAGTCAGGAAAAGTGTGCATTGGGATTGTATCCTTCCACCATATCTATTCTATTGATATGCTGAGCAAATAATCCAAAAAACTGGACTGTATGAAGAAGAACCTGGGATCAGGATTGGAGGAAGACAAATGAACAGCATGCATTAGGCAGATGACACAAACTTCTTTGCTCTAAGTAAAGAGGACTTTAAACACTTATGAAGATCAAAGACCACAGTGTTCAGTATGGATTACACCTCAACATAAAGAAAAAATCCTCACAAATGAACTAATAAAGATCATGATAAACTGATGAAAAGATTGTGCTTGTCAAGGATTTCATTTTTATATGGCTCCACAATCAATGCTCCCGAAAGCAGCAATCAAGAAATCAAGAGACAATAGTGTGTGGGGGTTATCTACTTTGAAAGGCGTCTTTAAAGCATTGAAAATCAAAGCTGTCAACTTGAAGACTAAGATGTGCCAGACCCAAGCTATGATATTTTCAGGGACATCTATGCATGTGAAAGCTGGGCAATGGATAAGGAAGACAGAAGAAAAATTGATGCCTTTAAATTGTGTTGTTGCAGAAGAATACTGACTACTATGATGGACTTCCAAGAGAACAAACAGATCCATCTTGGAAGAAGTACAACCAGAGTGCTCCTTAGAAGCAAGGATGGCGAGACTATATCTTACATACTTTGGTCATGCTGTCAGGAGGGGTCAGTCCCTGGAGAAAGGTATTCTGCTTGGTAAGTAGATGATCAGTGAAAAAGAGGAAGACCCTCAATAAGAAGAATTGATACAGTGTCTGTAACGATGGGCTCAAGCAGAGCGGCTATTGTGGATGTCGTGCAGGACCAGACAGTGTTTTGTTCTGTTATATACAGGGTCACTATGAGTTGGAACTGACTTGACAAGACCTAACAACAACAAAGTGTACTTTTTCTGACATTAATATAGCTGCTTCCACCTTTTTTTTTTTTTTTTATTAGTGTTTGCATAATCCATTGCCATCAATTCCAACTCATAGTGACCCTATGGTACAGAGTAGAGCTTCCTTTAGAGTTTCCCAGGAGTCTCTGGTAGATTTAAACTGCTGACCTTTTTTAGCAGCCATGGCACGTAGGCATTACGCCACCAGGGTTTCTAGTGTTTGCATGGCATCTCTTTTTTAATCTGCTTGCTCTCTTTCTTTGGGTTTAAATTGGTTTCCTGTAGACAATGTATTGTTGGGTCTTGCTTTTTTTAAAAAAAAAAAAATCCCATCAGATAGTCTCTACCTTTTAATTTGAGGTGTTTTATTTATCTGCATTAAATGTAATTATTGATAATATAGGACTTAAATCAACTATGTTGTTAAATTTTTCCACATGATTTTTATTCCATTTTGCATGTTTACTACAGGTACCTTGAATCAGAATCCATATTTTAACAAGATCTCCAGGTGATTCTTATGTATAACTTCCTGTGAACGTGTTAGAAATGCATACTCTATAGAAGAATTCTAGAAGCGCAAATTCTGAGCTAGGGTTCTGACTGAAAGGAGTGGATTCCAAGCTCCAGTTTATACTCTGAGTACAGGGCTTTCCAGGAATCAAAGATGAGTTTTTCTAGCAATGATTCTATCCATATTGATCTAGTAAGAGGTGCCAAGTCTTGCTGTTACTGAACGCTTATTGTGTGTTAGGATTTATTAGATTTGGTAATTGCATTATCATTTAATCTTCATATTAAGCTCATAGTGTAGAAACAGTTTTTAATCCCCATTTTGCAGATTAGAAAGTTGTGTCACTAATAAGGTGCAGATTTGGGGTTCAGATCTAAGACCAATCTCATACCCAAGTCTATACCCCTTACTCTTATTCAGCATCAAGCCTACTGAGTTATGTTGCTTTCCTGAGCTTCAGATCCCTTTCTCTTGGCCTTATGTGTGCAGAACTTACTGAGCTTGTCAGTAAAAGGCAGAGTCAGGGTGGAGGCCGGTTCGGCCGTCAGCTCCCACACCAAGATTTCTTCATTCATTATTTCCTGTGCATGAGCCCAGAACTGCCACCTGTAGGGTCAAATGTACAAGTCCTTGACCTCCTCCAAGGCCCAGCCCAGCTGACAACTCTGCTGGGTTTCCCTCAGTCTCAAAGGACGAGTCTGTTGCTGTTGCTCTTCCTATAACATTCCTTTGAAGACTTCTGCCACATAGACATAGGAATCCACTAGCTGGACTCTGGTAGACTGAATCCCCTAAAATTAACGTGGATTTTTATAAATGGACACCTGCATATCTGTTTCTGAGGAAATAAAACAATCAATAACTTTTATTATATTCTCAAAGAGGTCTATGCCCTGAAAGCTCCACAACACATAACACTCAGTGAGCTGCGATGAATGGTTTACAGACCTGTCTCCCTCCTTGCTTATCAGACCATCTGCAGAGGGCAATTTCACATTTTTCACAAGATTTAGCTGCTAGGTATGGCTGGTATCTCTTTCGCTCTCAAGCTTATAGCACATTTCTGCAGAGTTGAAGCCTCTTTTCAAATTCATAATCCCTGATAGGGGTGGAGGATGCAGTAAGCAAGGTAAGTATGGGCTTAGTTGTGCTTACTTACTAGTGTGTAGTAAATAATTTCACACAAGTTTCACCGCATAAAATTATTCACTATAGACAATCTGGTAAATAAGGTGAACACCATGCTTACCTTGCCTTTGGATAATCAGCCCCTGCCCTGAATTCTCTGGCTGAGCAGGATTCTCCCAGGGGTCCAGCGAGCTAACAAGGTGATTCAGTCATGGCTCAGAAACAGAATTTAGGAGGCATAGGACACTTCTTCAGCACCTTTGGTCTCTGACTCTGAGTACCTCACCCTGCCAACCTCTACCACTCATTTTTTCTACTCTGCTCCAAGGCCGGCAGGCTTTCTGAGAAAAAAAGAGTCAGAAAAAACAAAGAACCTAACCCCACGTTAACATCTGATCTTCGACCGAGCCTCTGTGCTACCATTCACCTCTATATGTAACAGTTATTTTAAATCACAATTTTCTTCAAGTTCAAGGTGAGCCCCCAGTTACTTTCCCCATTTCTCTCTCTCTGAGCAGTGACCTTGGCTCTTATTTATGTGATAATTAGGCTATTCAACTTGAATCCCACCAAATTTCTTCCACCACCTATAAACCTCTCAGTGTCACCTCCTTTTATACTCACCTTTATGTACATGAAAGCAATGAAAACATTAAAATAATAAATGAGTCCCCATTATTTCCATCACCTGGATTTTCCTGTTATTAGCATTTTTCCTATTCTCTCCTTAATTTTATCCTTGCTGAAATAATATAAAGACCTAGATATCATGACATTTTACTGTAAATACTTTGGTATGTGAAATCCATGAAAATGAAAGCCTTTTCTTGCACAGTTGTAATATCATTATTATATCAAAGTTAATAATGATTGCCAGTCTATATTCAAATGTCCCTTATTTGTCTCTCAAATATCTTTTGTGGTTGGTTTGCTCAAGATAGAATTCAAATAAGGTCCATACTTTTCGTTTTTTGTTGTTTATTTTTTAAATTTTAAATTGCTTCCCCTCCTCATTCTTGATGTCGCTGCCTTGTCAAAGAGGCCGTGTCAGATGGGCTCTAGAGAGCTCCACTTTCTGCATTTGTCTATTTTCTTCTTGTCGTAGTCCCATTTAACTCACTCTTCTACACGTCTTGTTTGCTGTAGATGGAGGTTTCAGAGGCTTGATTGGATCCTATTCCATATTTTTTCCAAGTGTGTCTCATAGGGCACTGCGTCTCAAACTGCAGTGAGTGTCAGACTCACGCGGGGAACATGCCCTCACCTGCCTTGGTGAGTCAGGGTTTCTGTATTCTTCATCAGCACTCCGGGGGTCTGGCTCCACTGTGGTGCCTGAGGACCATCAGCAGAGGGGTGCCATGGGCTTCCCACGGCGTGTCAGGCGAGCACATGCATCCTGTTGCCCTACTTCAATGATAGTAATGCTACGTGGATTCAGAAGGTGGCGATCTGAAGCCTTCAATGTCAAGTTCTGTTTACACCTATGCTTGTTCTCTTATCTCTTAATCCTCCTCAGCTGGTTTTCCAGTGCACATACACTGCTGATCCTGTTCTCTTCAGAGCTTTTGTTACCGTCTGATTCTCTGCTTCCAGCCTTCATTGCTCCAAACAATTTAAAGTGTTGACACTGTTAAATTTCTTCTCTGTTCAAGCTACTCTTCTCCCTCACATTCTACAAAAATATTCATTTTTCCAGAAATACTCATTGAATAGTTGATATGTGTCAGGCAGTGTTCCAGGCCTCTGGGGTACATCAGTGAAGAAAACAGCCAAAAGCTGCTCCCTCACAGAGTTTACATTCCGGTGGGATGGTGAGGAGTGGTAGGAAGAAGCACTGAAAATAAACAATACACATTATAAATGAATACCTTATGCTGTGGAGCAGAAGGTATCAAGACCTTTGGGCCAAGTGGAATGAGGTAGAGGGAACGGTAGGGAGAAGAGAGGCAGTTTTAAAACTGCCTTATTGTAAAACTAGCCTGTGTCCGAAGACTCGAAAGAGGCAAGGCTACTAGGCGTCACAGACATGTAGGGGAGTGCCACCCACCAGAGGGAACAGTGGCTGCTGCAGTGATACCTGAGCACTGGACAGGAGGATGGAGAGCAGACAGAGGTCAGACCTGAGGGCAGACGGCCTCAGAGGTCTGCAAAGACTGTACTTATGCTTTGAGCAAGACACAGTGCTGCCCAGGACTTTGATTTGGGAGTGGTGACTCTGGATGTAGGAATAATAGCTTTCTGGTCGAGAACATGCAGTAGGCAGGTGTTGTCTTGGGGCCAGAACAGGGGCTGCTAGTGGCCTCGAAGGATTCCTAGTGTGCGGTGGTGGAGAAGAAAGGCAGCAGTGGAGGTGGTGTGGAGTGACGATATTGTGGACACATCTTGAGGGCAGAGCCAACACTATGTGGTCCTGGATCCCCTACATCTCCTGGCCCTTTCCAGATTTCCCTTTCCAGAAATTGGGTTTCCCTCCCTCCCTCCCTCCCTTCCTTTCTCCCTTCCCTTGTCATAATAAACTTACATGTGTAACAGTCATTGATTATGTGACTCTTAGGTAACTAGGGTAACTGACAGTTTAAATCATGAAATGTGGGAAATGCTGTTGCTTAATTAAGAAAAAAAAGAAAAGAAACCCAAACTCGTTGCCACTGAGTCAATTCTGACTCCTTGCAACCCTATAGCACAGAGTACAACTGCCCCATGGGGTTTTCAAGGAGCACTTGGTGGGTTCAAAACACCAACCTTTTTGTTAGAAGACACAGCACTTAACCACTACACTACTAGGTTTTCCATGTTTCCTAATACTTGTTTAGAAATCTAAAAGCAAATCTTAACTTCATTTTTTTGTTTTTGTTTTTAGAAATTTCAGTCTTTTAAAAGTTTCCTTTTAAAACATCACTGTCTTGCAAATACATATCTGACTTAGATGAAATTTCATGAGTTTAAGTTTGAATGTTACTTTAAACAAATAACACATTAAGAGGCAAGTTGGTGAAAGATATTGATTTCAATGAGGTCATTCGCATTCTCAGCTTTGAAGGCAGGAAAACAAAAGTTCTGCTTTAGTCAATATGTTCACTAAATGCTGAAATGCTTGTGTATTAGTTCCTGTCTATTCTTACATTATTTCACTTATGAATATGTTTACATATGCCCTTTTCAACAACTTCTACTTTATTTGGGCCATATTGATTATGCAAATTTAATCCATTAATACATATTGTGTGATGGTAAAATGTGATGTTAAAATGAATGCAATTTTTGTGTAGTTCTTGAAAGTGTCTACTTTGTTTTCTATGGTCTCATTACAGGATTTTCTTTTCAAGTACACAAAACTAGGTAAACAAATACATTCAGAGCATGTGTATTATACTGTAACTTAAAAGCATGATTTTAATAGTACTAATTGTTCCTGTTACTATTATTGCCATTGCATTCAGTAATGTATGAAAATTATGATTTATAAGTAACATTAGTACAAAACACATTACTAAAGATTTTGAAATTAGGCAAGACCTGGAGGTAGAAAATCAAAACGGAAGAACACACTTTGCCTTTCTGAAGCTGAAAGAACTGATGAAAAAATTCAAGCCTTGAGTTACAATAGTAAAGGCTTCTATGAGAAAAATATTAAAGGATGTAGGAACTAGCAAAGGAATATGTAAGGGATCTATAGAGTCGCTGCTCCAAAAAGAATTGATCAGCATTCAACCACTTTAAGAGGTAAAGTACAATCAGGAATTGACAATATTGAGGAAAGAAGTCTAAAGTGTACCAAAGGTGTTGGTGGAAAACAAGCATTGAGGAATTGACAGACTGTCAATTGAGGTGTTTCAATGAATAAATGCAGTGCTGGTGATGTTCACTCTTTTGTGCTAAGAAATTTGGAAGAAAGCTACCTGGCTAACTGGCTGGGAGATATCCATATTTGTATTTATTCTGAAGAAAGGTGATAAAAGAGAATGCAGAATCATCAAACAATATGGCAAACAAGTAAAATTTGTTGATGATCATTCAAAAGTAGTTATAGCGGTACTGTTATGGTTAAAGTCGTGTGTCAACATGCCAGGGCCATGATTCTGAGTGGTTTGACAGTAGTATGAAATTTGCTATAATGTGATCACCTCCGTGGTGGAATCTACTGTGAGTAGCCAATCAGTCGAAAGGGAGTTTCCTTGTTGGTGTGGCCTACACTGCATGTAAGCGGGCATTCTGGCAAGGCTTGTGGGCTTTTGCTAGCTCCGGGTCCTGCAGCTGGCTCTTGTCCATCTGATCTCTGGATCTTGGGACTTGATCTGGAAGCATACCTGCAGTCTTTTCTGCAGAACCTTGAATTTGTTTATCTTCCCAGTCTGTGAGCAAAAGCCCTGCTATCTGACCCACTGATCTTGGGTCCACCAGTCCCTGTGTCTAAGTGAATTGGCAGCCTCTCTCCAAAGCCATAGACTCGGGATGTTTTAGCCTCTATAACTGCTTGAGCCATTTCCTTGATAGAAATCTCTTCTCATATATTTATACCCTTTTTTTTTTTTTTAATCTCTAGAGAAGCCAGCCTAAGACAGGTCATTGACAGGCAACTGTCAAAAATTCAAGCTGGATTCAGAAGAGGATGTAGCACGAGGGCTATCATTACTAATGACGGATGCTGACTGAAAGCAGGTAATATCAGAAAGATGTTTACCTGTGTTTTATTGACTACACAAAGGCATTTGACTGTGTGGATCAAAACAAATTATGGATGACATTGCAAAGAATGATAATTTTGGAAGACTTAATTGTACTCATGAGGAACCTATACATAAGTCAAGACAAAGCCCAGACTTCTAAGCAGGGTTCCAACCTCTTCAGTGAGTAGAACACTGTGTCAGTATGGCTTCCTCTTGGTGTATGTATGGATTCTTTATGAGCACAATTTAGTGTTCTGTATACACACGTACACACACACAGGACAAGGGGATACTCTGTAGTTTAAAGTCAGGAATACTGTGTCTGTCTCTGGTTGTATCCTTTCACTATACTTACTAAATCTGTATGCTGAGTACATAATCTGAGAAACTGCTCTGTATGAAGAAAAATAGGGTATCAGGATCATAGGAAGGCTCATCAACAGCCTTCAGTTTGCAGATGACGTAACCCTGCTTGCCGCAAGTGAAGAGGATTTGAAGTAATTGCTGATGAAGATCAAAGACCACAGCCTTCAGCATGGATTGCACCTCAACATAAAGAAAACAGAAATCCTCCCAACTAGACCAATAAGCAACATCATAATAAATGGAGAAAATATTGAAATTGTCAAGGACTTCATTTTCCTTGAATCCACAGTCAAAATCCAAAGAAGCAGCAGTCAAGAAATCAAATGATACATTGTATTAGGCAAATCTGCTGTAAAAGAACTGTTTAAAGTGTTGAAAAGCAGATGTCACATTAAGGACTAAGATGTGCCTGACTCAAGCCATGACGTTTTCAGTTGTCTCCTATGCATGTGAAATCTGCACAATGAATAAGGAATACTGAAAAAGAATCGAAACCATTCTGTCTTGGAAGTACAGCAAGAATGCTTTCTAGAAACAAGGATGGTGAGATTTCCTCTCACATACTTTGAACATATTATCAGGAGGGACCATTCCCTGGAGAAGGACTTCATGCTTTGTAAAGTAGAAGGTCAGTGAAAAAGACAAAGACCCTAAACAAGATAGATGGACACAGTGGCCGCAACAATGGGCTCAAGCATAAGAGTGATTGTAAGGATGGGGCAGGACTGGGTAATATTTTGTTCTGTTGTACACAGGGCAACTTTGAATCAAAACTAACTTGACTACACTTGACAACAACAAGGATTCTGTATGATCAAAAGGGAGAGGGCGGACTGACACACACCATGAATTATGATAGAGTGACACCAAACCTAGTGATGCCACTAAAGAAATCCCTTGACTTTCTTCATATTGTCCTATGGGAATTTGAATCTGAGCAACTGGTGTAAGTGCTGGTACTCTGGATACTACTATTGTTATGAATAACAAAGTCTGAACCAAGAATCTTATGTTTCTTTTCAGCATCAATGAAACTTGTGTTTGCAAGTAGGGTAAAAATCTCAGACCTTCCACAATTCTTTATATAAGTATTCTATTTGTAGTTGATATTTAAATCCTTGTAGTACTTAACAGCTTTAGGCCTATGCAAGTGATGTACTAGCCTTGTGATTCTATATTAAAGTAATTATGTAATAATTTAAACTTAGGATTTTTAAATCCAAATTTACTAAATTTGTAAATAACATATGAAGATTCAGGAGAATAAACATTCTATTTATGTTTGCAATTAATTAGATTAAAAATATTTCTTAAGGGTCCTGGAAAGATTTCTTGTCCATCAGACAACTGAAGTAGCTTAAACAGGAAATAAAAGATATTAAATTTATAAATGGATTTTAACTATTTGAAGGACTTCAATATATATATATTTTTGATACATGTAATGCTTTATTTTCTTAAAATAGTTGAATCATTTTTTTTTTCTTTTAATTGTGGTTGGATGAAAATATACCTTTCCCTATAAATTTGCACGCCCATCTATCTGCAGCTTCCACTGCTCTTCCTGCCCAGTGACAGCTCACTCTTCCTCTCCATTCTACACATGTCTATCCTTCTAAAAGTCTCCCATCCCCTCCTCTCAACCCTCTCCCCAGCCTCCAGTAAGAGGTCAGCAGGATGATATCCTATAGATGCATAGAACCATAATGTGCACACACGATATGGTCACTCTGTGTTGCCAAGTCTAAAGCATTCCCGTCCAAAGAGTTGACCTCCATTATGATTTATGGACAGGGGCCATGCTTGCAGGGGAAACCAGAGGCCCCTGGACCATCAATTATGGTCTTTTAACGGAGATCTCAGGGAACACACCTTTTTATTTTCATGTTGCCAGTGAGACTCAACTTTGTGAGCCCCATCACAGTTATTGCTAGTGGTGGCCAGACACCATCTGGTTCTTCCAGTCACATGTCGAAGTAGTCACCTACTCAAGTGGGTATCTCTGTCTTCTGGGTTCTCTTTCCCCCTGGCATTTTGGTCCTTGATGATTATCCATTCCTGCTGAACTGGGACCATTTTGTGTACCTTAGATGGCAGCTTGGTAGCTTTTAAGACCCCAGACACCACTCACCAATGTAGGGTACAGTAGACTCTCTTAGCAAAATGCTAGTTGTGCCAAATGGCCTCAATTTCCCATGACAACATGGTCCTCAGCCCACTGCCCCAGCTACTCTGTCCTTGTAATATTGGGCTAATATGGGAGGAGTAATCATGTTAAGTTGAAGACCAGTTAAAATTGATCTTCTCTCTAATGTGTGCTGTCACAGATTTTACCGAACCAAATTTTTATCAACTATTTAATCTACACCCCACCCTCTCTCTCCCTCCCTTCCCACCCCTGCAGCCATCAAAGGGTCTTTTATTCTATGCATGAGTCTGTTTTTAACTTCTTATTGTAGGGGTCTCATACAATATTTGTCTTTTTGTCACTGCCTACTTGCACTCAGCATAATGTCCTCGAGTTGAAACCAGGTTATGAGATGTTTCCTAAAGTCATCACTGTTCTTTATCATTGCATAGTGTTCCATTGAGTATATATACCACAGTTTACCTATCTGTTTCTCTGTCATTGGGCATCTGGGTTGATTCCATCTTTTTGCTACTGTGGACTGTGCTGCAATAAACATTTGTGTGCATGTATCAGTTGGTGTGAATGGCCTTGATTGTGTAGGATATATTCCAAGCAGTGGAATTACTGGGTCAAATGGTATATCTATTTCAAGCTTTTTAAGGGCATGCCAGATTGCTTCCAAAGAGGTTGCACCATTTTGCAATTCCACCAACAGTGTAGGAGAGTTCCAACTTCTCCACAGCCTCTCCAGCATTTGTTGTTTTGCATTATTTGGATCATGGCCAACCTTGTTGGGGTGAGATGGTATCTCATCATAGTTTTGATTTGAATTTCTTTAATAGCTAGTGATTGTGAGCATGTCCATACATGCTTTTTGGCTGCCTGGATCTCTTCTTTAGAGAAGTGTCTGTGCATCTCCTTTGCCCATCACTTAACTGGATGATTTTTCTTTTTCTTATTGATATTTTGTAGTACCTTATAGATTATGGAGATCAGGCGTCAGTCTAACATACAGTTGACAAACATTTTTTCCATTCTGTAGGTGGTCTTTTAACTCTTTTGATAAAGTCTTTGGATGAGCAAAAGTGTTTGATTCGTAGTAATTCCCATTTATCTATTTTCTCTTCAATTCATCACACTTTGTCAGACTTCAAAATCTGTCTAAGTTGTGCATTAAAACTTCCATTGTTGATCTTATCTTTTCTGGGTGAGCTTTATTGTTTTAGATTTGATATTTAGGTGTTTTACCCAGTTTGAGTTGGTTTTTATATAAGATGTGAGACATGAGTCTTGTGTCAATTTATTACACATGGATATCCAACTTTGCCAGCACAATTTGTTGAAGAGATTGCTTTTACCACAGTTTAATGTCTTACGGCCTTTGTCGATTATCAACTGTTCATAGGAGGATGATGTCATCTCTAGAGTCTGAACTCTGTTCCTTTAATCTATCTATCTCTTTTGGTACCAGTACCAGGCTGTTTTGACAACTGTGGCAGTGCAATAGGTTCTAAAGTGGGGTAGTGAGAGGCCTCCCAGTGTGTTCTTTGGTAGTACTTTACACTTATCCAGGGCTTCTTCCCTTTACAAAGTTGGTAATTTGTTTCTTCATCTCCTTAAAAAATGTCACAGGAACTTGTATCAGGATTGCATTGTATAAGTAGGTTGCTTTGGGTTAAACAGACATTTTCACAATGTTAAATCTTTCTATCCATGAGCAGGGTAGGTTTCTCCATTTATGTAAGTTTCTTATTTTCTTGTAGTGAGATTTTGTGCTTCTCTTTGTAAAGGTTTGCTATTTCTCTAGTTAGATTTATTCCTAGGTATTTTGTCTTCTTGGGAGCTACAGAAAATGGTGTTGATTTGGTGATTTCTTCTTTATTAATCTCATTGTTGGTGTAAAGGAATCCTACTGATTTACTTATGTTTATCTTGTATCCTGAGACTTTACTGAACTCTTCTATCAGTTTGAGTAGTTTACTTATGGATTCTTTAGGATTCTGTGCGTATACAATCGTATCATCTACAAAGATGGAGATTTTTACTTTCTTTTTGCCAGTTCAGTTGCCCTTTATTTCTTGGTCTTGTCTAATTGCTCTGGCTAGAACTTCTAGTACAATGTTGAATAGGAGAGGTGAGAGTGGGCATCCTTGTCTAGTTCCTGTTATCAAGGGAAACTCCTTCAGTCTCTCTCCATTCAGGATAATGTAGGCAGTTGGCTTTGTATAAATGACCCTTGTTGCCTTGAGGAATTTACCATGTATGCCTATTTTGCTAACAGCTTTTAGCGTGAATGTGTATTGGTCTTTATCAGATGCCTTTTCTTCATCAGTAGACAAAACCAAGTGATTCTTGTCTTCTGTGTTACTTGTGTGGTTGATTACATTAATTGGTTTTGTGAAATTTAACCAGCCTTGTATCCGTGATATGAATCCAACTTGGTCTTTATGAATTATTTTTCTGATACGTTGTTTTATTCTATTGGTAAGTATTTTGTTGATGATTTTTGCATCTAGATTCATGAGTGATATCGATCTGTAGTTCTCCTTTTTTGTTGGGTCTTCTCTTGGCTTTGGTATTTGGGTTATGCTGGCTTCATAGAATGAATTTAGGAGTGTTACATCCCTTTCTGTGCTGTGAAATAGTCTCAGTAGTATTGGAGACAACTCTTCTCTAAAAGCTTAGTAGAATTCTGTAGTGAAGCCATCTAGGCCAGGGCTTTTTTTAGTAGGTAGTTTTTTTTTAATATGACTTTTTCCATTTCTTCCTTTGTGATGGGTTTGTTAAGTTGTTCTGCTTCACCTTATGATAATTTTGGTGGTGATAAGAATCTAGGAATTTGTCCATTTCCTCTAGGTTTTCAAATTTGTTAGATTAAGTCTTTTGTAGTATTCTGATATTTTGGATTTTTGTTGGTTCTGTTGTTTCAACTCCCCTCTCGTTTCTTATTTGAGTTATTTGTTTCCTTTCTTGTTTTTCTTTCGTAACTTTAGTCAATGGTTTGTCAATTTTTTTGATTTTTTCCAAAAACCAGCTTTTGATCTTTTCAATTTTTTTAGTTGTTCTTCTATTCTCTAATTCATCTAGTTCTGCTCTAAATCTTTATGATATGTTTTCTTCGGTGCCTGAGAGGTTCCTCTGATGTTCTCTCTCTACTTGTTGAAGCTGTAGGGTTAGTTCTTTGGTTTGGGTTCTTTCTTCCTTCTGGATGTGTGCACTTATACAGATAAACTGACCCCTGAGCACTTCTTTGGCTGTATCCCATAGGTTCTGGTAGGAAGTATTTTCAGTCTCATTGAAATCCATAAATTTCTTTATTTCATCCGTGATTTCTTCTATAAGCCATGGTTTTTTGAGCAAGATGTTGTTCAGTTCCCGTAAGTTTCACTTTCTATCTATGTTTTTTTCTGCTATTGATTTCAACTTCTACGGCTTTATGGTTTGAGAAGACGCTTTGCAATAATTCAGTGGCATGGATTTTGTTGAGATTTGCTTTATGTCCTAACACACGGTCTATTCTGGAAAATGTTCCATGTGCACTGGAGAAGAAGGTGTAGTTGTCTGCTGATGGATAGAAAGTTCTGTATATGTTGACAAGGTCTAGTTGGTTAATTGTGGCAATAAGATCTTTTGTGTCTTTATTAAGCTTTTTTCTAGATGATCTGTCCAATATTGAGAGTGGAGTGTTGAAGTCTCCCACTGTTATTGTGGAGTGATCTATCTCATTTTTGAATGCGGTCAGTGTTTCTTCGATGTATTTAGATGCTCTAGTACTGGGTGCATAAATATTTAACATTGTTAAGTCCTACTTATGTATTGAACCTTTCAGCAATGGCATCCCTCTTTGTTCATGATGGTGAATTTTACATTTCAATATGTTTGTTTATAATTACAACCAAACTTTCAAAATTGCCATAGAAATTATTTTTCATTAAAAATCTTAGATTAAATCTTCTACCTAAAATGCATAGAGTTGGAAAGAGTTTAGCTCCCACCCTAACAAGAATATGTCAAACAAAATAAAAAGTGGTAACTTTTCCTGAATTCATCAGAGAATTGAAATCACAGAGAAACTAGCCTGAATTCTAAAAAGGGACAGTTTCCTCCAAAGAGATGAAATTTATGGACAGGCTTAGCTGTGTCAGAGCACAGGAAAAGAAGCTGCCACTTTAGAAGAAATCAGCTACAATCTTGATGAATTATTTGTTGCTTCTACTTGCGGTCAAGTCAGCTGTGGCTCATGGAGATCCTGTGCACAACAAAATGAAACATTGCCTGGTCCTGTGTCATCCTCACTGTGTTTGAGCCCATCGTTGCAGCCACTGAGTCAATCCATCTCTTGTGAGAGTCTTCTGTTTTGCTACCCTCTACCTTATCCATCACGTTGTCTTTCTCTAGGAACTGGTCCTGCCTGATAACATGTCCAAAGTCCATAAGACAGTGTCATCATCATTGCTTTCCAAGGAGCACTCTGGTTACATTTGTTCTGTGTAAGACTTGTTCCTTTTTCTGAAAGTCTGTGATGTATTCAGTATTCTTCACCAAAACCAATACTCAAAGACATCAGTCTTCTTCAGTGTTTCTTACTCATTGTTTAGCTTTTGCATGTGTATGAGATGACTGAAAATAACATGGCTTAGGTCAGGTGTACCTTAATCCTCAAGCAGTTTTTGCTTTTTAGCACTTTAAAATGATCTTTGGCAGCAGATTTGCCCAATGCAATATGTCATTTGATTTTTTGACTGCTACTTCTGTGGGTATTGATTACGGATCCAAGGAAAATTGAAAACCTTAACAACTTTGGCATTATCTCCATTTATCATGATGTTGCTTGTTAGTCTAGTAGTGAAGATTTTTGTTTTATGTTGGATATAATTTATATTGAGGGTTATAGTGTTTGATCTTCATAAGCAATTGCTTCAAGTTCTCTTTACTGTCAGCCTGTCAGTTTGGGTCATCTGAGTCTAGGAGGCTATTAATGAGACTTTCACCAGTGCTGGCACCACATTCTTTTTCATAGAGTCCAGCTTCTCAGATGATTTGCTCAGCATCCAGATTGAATAAGTGTGGTGAAAGGCTATAGCCCTAACGTAAACCTTTCTTGTTTTTAAACTATGTACCAACCCTCATTGTTTTTGAATGATATGTTCCTTATGGGCACAATTTAGTGTTTTGGAATTCTAATTTTTAGCAATGTTATTCATAGTCTGTTATGATCCACATAGACAAATGACTTTGCATAGTCAGTAAAACACAGATAAACATCTTTCGGGTATTCTCTGCTTTCATCCAAGATCCATCTGACATCAGCAGTGACATCTCTCATTCCACATCCTCTTTTGAATCTGGCTTCAATTTCTGTTGATATACTTCTGCAACCATTTTTGAAATCTCTTCAGCAAAATTTTACTTGTGTATGGTGTTAATGGAAACCCTAGTGGCATAGTGGTTAAGTGCTACAGCTGCTTATCAAAAGGTTGGCAGTTCAAATCCACCAGAACTCTATGTAGTAGCTCTACTCTGCCCTATAGGGTCACTATGTGTCAGAATTGACTCAGTGGCAGGGGGTTTTGTGATATTAATAATGATATTCAATAGTTCCTGAATTTTCTTGGATTGCCTTTCCTTGGAATGGGCACAAATATGGATTTCTTCCAGTCTGTTGACCAGGCAGTCTTGGCAAGGACAAGTGAGCACCTCCAGCACTATTTCTATGTACCGAAACTTCTTAACTGGTGTTCCACCAATTCTGGAGCCCTGCTTCTCACCAGTGCCTTCAGTGCAGCTTTGTCTTCTTCCTTCAGTACCATCAATTCTTGATTGTATGCTACATCTTGAAATGTTTGGACACCAACCAATTCACTTTGGCACACTGACTGTGTGTATTCCTTCCAACTTCTTTTGATGCCTCATGTGTCCTTCAATATTTTGCCCATAGAATCTTTCAAAATGGCAATCCGAGGCTTAGATATGTTCTTCAATTCTTTCAGCTTGAGAAATACCAAGCATGTTCTTGTCTTTTGTTTTTCTAACTCCAGGTCTTTGCACATTAGTTGTAAAATGTCTTCTGGAACCACCCTTTGACATCTGTTCATCTCTCTTACATCATCGCTTCTTCCATTCATTTAGCTTTTCTGTATTCAAAATCAGTTTCAGAGTCTTATCTGACATTCACTATGCTCTTTTATTTCTTTCCTGTCTTTTTTTAATGACTTTTACTTTCTTCACGTATGATGTCCTTGATATCATTCCACAACTTGCCTGGTCTTCATTCACTAGTGTTCAGTGCAACAAACCGATTCTTGAGATAGTGTTCAAATTTGAATGGGACATACTCAAGTCTATATTTTTATTCTCACGGACTTGTAATTTTCTTCAACTTCAACTTGATGTTAGCAATTGATAGTTTGACTTTCAGCATTCCTGTGTTTTCCATCTGGTGAGGTCCGTGTACAGTCACTGATTGTGTCGTTCAAAGAAGTTATTTGCAATGAATAAGTTTTTGGTCTAGCAAAATTTTATTGTGCAATCTCTGGTGTTTTTCCTATCACCAAGGCCTTAATTTTCAGTTGCAGGCCCTTCTACTTTGTTTCCAGTGATAATAAATTTATTTTGATTGCATGATCAATTTCGGGTTGCAGAAGTTGATAAAAATCTTCACTTTCCTTATCTTTGGTCTTAGCAGTTAGTGAGTATATTTGAATAACCATCATATTAACTAGTCTCATGTTTAGGTGTGTGTATATTATCCCATCACTGACAGTGCTATACTTCAGGATAGACTTTGAAATGTTCTTATTGAAGAGGAGTGACCTTCATTCATCATGACACCATTTGTTTTCCATTTTGCCATTCTTGGCATAGTAGATCATATGATGGTCTGATTTAAAATGGTCACTGTTAGTCCGTTTCAACTCAGTAGTGCCTAGGATATCAATCTTTATGCATTCCATTCCACTTTTGATAACTTTCAGTTTCCCTAGATCTATACTTCATATATTCTATGTTCTGATTATTAATAGATGTCTATAGCTTTTTCTTCTCACTTTGAATCATGTCACATCAGCAAATGAAGTTCTTGAATATTTACTCCTTTAATGTTATTATAGTTGACTCTGTTTTGAAGAGGCAGTTCTTGCCCGATAATATTTTGAGTGCCTTCCAACCTGAGGTGCTCACTTTCTGGCAATTTATCAATGTTCCACAGCTATTCACAAGTTTTCACTGGTGAGTATTTTCAGAAGTAGACTATCAGGACCCTCTTTCTAGTCTGTCCTTGTCTATAAGGTCTGCTGAAACCCGTCTACCATGGGTGACTTGGCTAGTATTTGAAATACTGGTGGCATACCTTCCAGCATCATAGCAACATGCAAGCCACAGTATGATGTAGTGGCATAGTGGCAATGAATTACAGAAGGCCAGAAATAATGGAAGGCAAAGACAATGGGGAGATATTTAAAAGGTACTGAAAGTAAAGTTGTCAACAGAGAATGCTATATCTACAGAAATTTGCTTTTTAAGTGAAGACAAAATAAAGACTTTTCAAGACAAATTAATGCTGAAAGAGTTAATTGCCATCAGACTCAACCTGTGAGAAATAGCAAGGAAGTATTTCATACAGAAGGGGTACAATGCCAGTCAGAAACTTGACTCCACACAAAGTAATTGAGGAATTCAGAGATAGGAAGTATAAAAGTCATTTTTTGGCTACTTTAAATTGCTCTAAACAGTAGCTGACTACACAAATTAAGGGTTGGGAAACTTTCTTTTGCTATCTGCAGGACCTGATTGTAAATATTTTAGGCACTTAAACCATACTGTCTCTACTGCAGTGCTTAATTCTGCTTTTGTAGCATGAAGTAGTCATAGACAGTACATGAACAAATGGGTGTGGCTGTGTTCTAATAAAACTTTTTTACAAAAACAAGTGGTGGGATGGATTTGACCTGCAGGCTATAGTTTGTCTATTCCTGATTTAAAGCAAAAACATTCACAATCTATTGTGTGTCTTTTTGATAACTGTAACACAAAAGAAGGAGAAATTGGAAGTATACTATAAGAATCTACTATAAGATTCTTGTACTATATGTGAAATGTTATTATTTGATGTCAGACTATGAAAAATTAAAGATGTAAGTTGTAAACCCTAAGATAAGCACTGAAAATTAAAAAGGAAGGTATAACTAACAAACCAGTTTTGAAGATAAGATGGAATCATAAATTCTCAGTCCAAAAAGCAGGTACAAAAAAAGAGAAAGGATAACAAAAATTAGGTAAGTCTAACAGAAAATAACCAGCAAAATGGTAGATATGAATCCAACTATGTTAGTACTGATATTACATGTAAATATTGTAAACATTCTTACTTAAAGGGCAAAGATTGTCAGATTGTAATAAAAAAAAAACACTCATCTGTATACTATCTACAACCAATCTACCTTAAATATAAAGAAACTAGTTTACAAATAAAAAAGATGAAGTATCATGAAAACACCAATCAAAAGAAAATTGGAGTGACTAGCAATTCTGCCACTTACCTTCTTGAACTCATTCTAGAAAAAGTGCTACTTACCTCATTGCTGAATGTCACTACCACTGCCTTTGAAGTACTCCCCTTGGGAAGCTGTGCACAGATGCCAGTGCCTAGTCCACGCTTTAAAACAATTTTGAAACTATTTCTGGAATGGCCATCAGAGCTGTCATCATATTACCCTTGATGTCCTGAATGTCATCAAAATGTCTCCTTTTCAGTATTTCCTTTATCTTCTAGTAAAGAAAAAAGTCATTGGGGGCCAGATCAGGTGAGTAAGGAAGGGCGTTCTGATACAGTTATTTGTTTCCTGGCTAAAAACTCCCTCACAGACAACTATACAATTAAGTTGCGAGCTTGCCACTGTGTCACCATGCAAAATGGCCGTTCCTGAAAGAGTTCCAAAATTGCTTTGAAGGGTGCACTAGGCCCTGGCATTGGCATATAGCTTCCTAAGGGGAGTACTTCCAAGGTGACCACTGTCAGCAATGAGGTATGTAGCACTTAAAACAATTAGGTTCATAGACTTAGTTGTCGGATCTCCTTGGATCCGACTCGACCGCACTTGGCTGGCTGGCTTTATAGTATCAGGGATAAAGCACAATATTTTTAAAAAAAACAAGCCAGGGTTTCCAAGACAACATTATACAGTGACAATTCACAAAGGAAAACAAATTTCCCTTTTGGGGGGCCCCAATCAAAAATGGAAACTTCTCATGTCACTCAATAAATGGGCGGGAGCAATATTTATAAGTGCCTTACATGTTTTCCAGATCTGAAGTGTTCTACCAAAGATTTGTTTTGTCTTACAGCTAAAAGGTGTAGCATCCTCTTTGTCTCTGAGATGCCTTGTAATGTCCCTGACCATAAAACTAACACCCAAACTTGTTGCCATTGTGTTGATCCTGACTTATAACAACCACATAGAGCAGAGTAGAACTGCTGCGTAGTTTCCAAGGAGCAGCTGGTGGATTCAAAGTGCCAGTCTTTTGGTTAGTAGCCAAGCTTTTAACCACTGCGCCACCAGGGCTCACCCTGACCACAGGATTTTTAAAAACTTCCAGTGTGGCAGGACCCTGGAAATGTGTGTGGTTCATTTTCCTGCCTCTGTTGCATGTGTGTCTTACAGGACATCGAGAATACTTGCCATTTCTTGCTCAGCATGTTTGATTAACATGATATCATCAGGACAGTCAACAAACACAATGTTTTGCAGACTGTCTAGACCAGAAAGTGCTGTGGACTATACTGTGACAAATGGCAGGAGATTGACATATCTCTAAGCATAATATTGTGAACCTATCTGCTGTCTGTTCCCAGCAAATGCAAACTGCTTCTGATTATCTTTCCTAATAAGAATCTAAAATACAGGCAGTCTCCAGATCATGAACAAGTTCCATTCCTAATTTTGTCTTTAAGTCAAAGTTTTGTATAATTCAGAAAGTTAGGCATGGTTCATATATAATGTCAGTCAAATGTTTATCTCAATATATAACATATAGCATACCCTTTTGTTCACAAAACATTAAAGAAACACTTTCAGATACACTAAAACATCTTTAATGCAATATAGTAAAAATAACAATGTATAATAGTATCCATCTGTTATTATACACTATTGTACGTATCTTGAATTTTTAACATAATAGGCTTTATGAGGGCTGGTCATAACTATTGGTTATATGTAAACTGGATATCCGTAATCTGGGGATTATCCATAATGCATTTACCAGACTAGTGACAGAGGCTGTGTTTATGCGTTCTAACAGCTATAATTGTGGCTATCACTTGGTTAATTTGTTGGTAGTCCGTGTTTACCCGCCATGGTCCATCTGGTTTTGCAGTGGCTGGACTGGTGAATTAGAGCTGGAATAGACTTGAGATGAACGGATTTGGTTTTGGGTTTATAATGGAAACTTTACCACCTTCACCTTCTTAGTCTTTGAGGGTGACTTTCTAACCCAGGATGAAATACATTACTTGTGATGTTTCTATTTGGGCTGGCGGAGAAGAAGTTTCAAGTTTTCACTAGGCCTTTCTTAACATTATTTGCTACTTCTTATTCCATAATGGGCTTCTTTCAACTGTGGAGTATTTCATTCTGATCATTCACTCAGGACCACAGAAATGAACACCAGGCAGGAGCATGGATCCCCTGGACTCACTGTGAGATGAATTCGGAGCCAGGACTTCCCCCTACATCCAGCGCCAGGGGTGAGTGGCTGTGATGGCCGTTTGGGACCTCTGGAATTGGTTTCAGCTCAGAACCTGTGTCCACAGCTCTCGAAAAATCTGAGTTATCCCTTTTCTCAAGAGAAACTGTCAGAGGTTTTCAGAGACAGATTGGGAAAGTCACTGCTGCATATCCTAGATGTGACACTGCACGGTCAGTCCTCAAGGGCATCAGCCTCTCCTCCACAGACTGGCTCTGGATCTGACCACTGGCTCAGTGTGGAAAGTGGGCAGAGGATCAGGGTTTTCCATTATAGCAGCTGACACCAGCCTCTGGCTTACTTGCTCTTGATCTTTGGTTGTTATATTTCAGGCAACATGTTCCAGTTTTACTGATAAGGATGTCGTGGTCTATTAGTCACTGCCTGTGATTTCTGCAGATAAGGGCCCAGGTTGCGATTTCAACCTTTCTCCTATTACAATAATCTTTCCACCTGCCACTGATGGTTAAGTACTGCCGGCTGTGCTTTGCTCTTCTTGAATTCTATTATCCCCAGTAATGACAGGACACAAAGCCCCTTAGCAACCTCTTTACTACAAACCCTGGCCCATAAAGGTCAATCAGCAGGAGCTTCTCAACAATGCTAGTGGCTCCTCACGGGCATGAAACTTATTTTGCTGGAGAAGAGAGTGTTTTATGGGCCCTCCCAGAGACTGGTTAATCAGACCTTACATAATAAATCTATCTTTGTGTATCTACCTTGCCGAACATTCTACCCCTTTTGCTTCCGAGGCAATTCTGGCATTTCCATCTCATTTACTGAAGATCATCATTATTTCCAAGATGTAGGGTGCTCTCTCAGCCGTATATTAGGGTCTGGCACTAGATGTCCTTGCCAGGATGTTAAATCTCAAGTCACAGGAGAGTGCCCACATATCAATAAACACTCCCTTCTCCAGCCCAGCACTCTTAAGATTCATTCCTTGCTGATGGCATGTAATCTTGGATCATGTTGGTACCTATTAGCAAGGTTCTATGGCCCTTTCTGAAGAAATGGCAGCAATGCTACCGCCTGACATCCTAAGAGATATTCCTAGTATTGACCTAAAACAGAAGTCAACAGACTAAAGCCCATGAAACAAATCTAGCCTCTATTTGTAAATACAATTCCATTAGAGTAGAGCCACACCTATTAATTTGTATATTATCCATACTGCTCTTGTGAATACAATGGCAGCATTGAGCAGCTGTGCAAGAGACTGCACAGCCTTTAAAGGCTCTGATGATTGCTGTATGGTCCTTTCCTAGAAAAAAATTTGTCAGCCTCTGGTCTACAGCTAGGAGGACTGGTAGGGGTAAGCTTGACAAGGACATGTATCATCTTGCAAGGTATCTGCCTCAGAGGAAGCGTCTGATCGGCCTCCAAGCACTGGGGGCTGCTTTCCTCTAGACACAGGGAATGCATAAGCACAGTGTTCACGGGAATGTGAGGATTCAAGGTCATCTACCCAGATGTTCCCCTTCCTGGTTATAGGGCCCATTCCTTGTCAGTGCCTTGATTCTGGCATAGGACACAGAACAGAGCCCTAAATTCAGACTCTTGGTACACTTTTCATCAGGTGTTATGCCTCATTTTGTAGTCCTTTTACAGCCTGGCAGGCCTTCTGGCTCTGACTTTGTGCCTTACACTGACAGTTGGTTGGCTTGACCCTAACATTTTTTCCTTAGTGCATGGATGCACTAACAATCCCAGAACATCTCCAAAGTCCTTATAGTTACCATGACCACACGTCTTACGGTTCTAGTGATACTGCGTGAGCCAGTGCATCTTCTTGCTCTGGTGCCTTATCCTTTTACAGCCAGGCTCCAGTTAGGACTCATAAACCATTCCAGTTACTTTTACAGAGAGAATTCAATAGAGAGATTCTTAATCAGATGTTGAAGGCACACTGAGATCAGATGACCAACCATCCTGGTTTGCCTGGGACTATCCTGGTTTTAGTACTGAAAGTCCCGTGTTCTGGGAAACCATGTACCAATTGCCTTAGGATTGATTCTAACTCATGGTGATCCCTTGTGTATCTGGTTAGAATTTGTTCCATAGGGATTTCACGGATGTGACTGTTTGTTTTGAAAGGAGTTTGCCATCCTTTCCAAAGCACTTCTTGTGATGAGTTTGAACCACCAAACTTTTGAATACAGCGGAGAGCTTAACTGTTTGCACCATCGCAGGAAACTCTAGTCCCAGAAAAACTAAGGCTGCTGGTCACCCTCACTAAGGTATCACAGAGGTGCCAATTGCAGGAAACAACTCATGTCCCTTGGATTGGGAAAACAAACGGAACAGCTTGAGATGGCTAACACTCAAAGTTTGGAGAAAATGTGCCTCTGAAGTGAGTCTCTCTAAGGATGCTTCCTGGTTTGTGCTGCTGCACCGGGAGCCGGCAAGAGGCACCTGTAGAGAAGGCTTCCATCTTCTGAGTAGGGGGCAGCGGGCGGCTGGGGCTGATATCTTTGTGGGATACCATGAAATTGATTCTGGGGAAAACTTGTTAACTGGAACCAGATCTTGGCTGTTGGACCCCATTGCTAGGGTGACCCTGATATAAGTGGGGACCCAGCAGGAAGAAACTGGGTCCTCTTTCTTTTTCAGCATCCCCATTGGTGGGGCCTAACTGGAAGCATAATGGCCAAGTGGAAATGTAGCAATAGGGCTGCTGCCCAGTACCGCAGAGTAGGACGGAGGAGACTCATCTGTACCCAGTATGAGGCTTAGTTGTTGAGAGACAATTGGTCAATAACCAGCCCACAGCCCAGTTCTTCACAGGTGGAGAGAGTCTTTGTAAATATGGTACTAGAATGAACCAGGGAGGTATTACTACTCTACCGACTGCCAGGAAAGAGGTCCTTGTTGCCAAGACCAGAATCTCATCAGAGGCTCTGCCTTCTAGGACCACTGCTAACATCAACTGTCTTCAGGTGGGTGCTGTAGCAACAGACCCCTAGAAAGGACTCGAGTGAAGTGGTTTATCTGGGGTGAGGGGGTTGGTGGTGGTGGTGAAGGTACTGACAAGAGTGTGTTAGCAAGTCAGCTGCCACCACGATGAAGGGTTAGTTTAAGCCTTCAGGGAGGACTGGTCTAGGAGGCCCCTTTGGGATTCAAGTGACAAAAGATAGGGAGTTCTTCATTTTTCCAAGGAACACAGACTGCCTCCATAAATGCAGTAAGCTCCTTGGAGCATTTGCAGCTATGGGAGTTATTGCAGGCAGGTGGCACTGAGGCAGGGACAACTTGTTCTCAATCAGCACTAGCCCCAGTGGGTATAATGAAGGGTTACCACTTTGGGGCACACAGAAACCATCACCAAAGAAGAGGGAAAACATGAGATCCAGGGTCCACATAAGTGAGGTATCAAGACCACTTAAACAAGTAAAGAGAAAGTAGGAGTGGAAGGGAAGGCAGGGAGTATCTTAGTTTGGGTGACTGTGAACTCGTAGTAGTAAGTGGCCCTCTTAAACTTTAGGGTGAATAATATGAATCAAGACCATCTCAAGGCTGACCCCTATGAGGTAGAGGTCAGGCATACCTCTACTCTCCAACCCTTTTACCAACTCTAACACCAGCCATCCTTCCCACAGCATTCTCTGTTCTCTTCTGGGTCTATAAGCCACACAGAACTCACAGACTACAGTTATAGTTATGTGGTTTATTAAGAGGTAACAGGATTACTTGGCCTCAGAATCAATGGTTTATAACCCACTGATGGTCCCTTTCAGATGAAACACTTCATTTCATTCCCCTGTCAAAGTTTCCACAGTTGGTGAAGCCACCCAGTGCGTAGTAGAGGATGTGGGATTCTACAACCTGGCTGATCTAGAGAATGTCCTTGTTTGTCAAGAGTGTGGCCTGGGAATCTACCTATTTCTTGAATTCTCCAAATTTGGGAAACTACCATCCAAAGAAGCAAGTGTGGGCTTTACAGTGAGAGTCTTGGTTTGATTCTTGGCTTTGCTCAAGCTAGTAACTTCAGGGGAAAATCTTTAATTTGCTGATCTTTAACTCTGTCTACAAAGCTGACAACCTTTGTGAAGTTGTGATCCATGGAACTAAGCCCACTGCCATTAAGTCAATCCAGCTCATAATGACATTATAGGATGGAGTGGAACTGCCTGATAGTGCTTCTGAGGAGTGATCGGTGGATTTGGACTTCTGACCTTTTGGTTAGCAGCTGAATGCTTGACGGTTGTACCACCAAGGCCCTGTGGTCCGTGAGAGCCCTCCAGTATTTTTCAGGTTAAACACTACCGCGTCTGGTGCCCCCCAGCAATGGTGCTGGTGTGGGGATGAGAGTGAGGGTCCTTGTGAGTCACCTTGCAGCATGTTTCTACAACACCTCCCCAAGTCTGTTCCCCGTCTGCCACGCCATGTCTTGCCCCACATGCTGTGTCTCCTTCAGTCTCGTTTGTGGCTGTTCTTGCTCCTTCTATTTGCTCTACCCCTCTCTACCCAACTCCCTGGAAAACTCTCAGGCAGGTCTTGAATCTGTTTGGTCGAGTTTGAGACCCTGCTGAGAATTTGCATTTTCACTCCAGGTATACTGAATCAGAATCTACATTTTAAGAAGATCTCCAGGAGAGTCTGATGAAGAGTGCCAATTGAAATTTGTGAACTCATCCTAGAAAAGGTGCTATATACCTCATTGTTGAATACAGCTAAGGCACCTTTGAATTACTTCCCTGGGGAAGCTATGCACCGACACCAGCACCCAGTCCACCCTTCAAAGCAGTTCTGAAACGCTTTTTCTGGAATGACTATCAGAGCTGTAGTCCTCTTATCTTCTCCTCCATTCAGGAGACTGTCATCAAAATGTCCTCCTTTCAGTGTTTCCTTTATGTTCTGGTAAAGAAAAAAGTCACAGGGGGCCAGATCAGGTGAATATGGAGAGTGTTCCAATACAGTTATTTGTTTACTGGCTAAAAAACTCCCTCACAGATAACTACACAATTTAGTTCGCAAACTTGCCACAGTGCCACCATGTGCAATGGCCATTCCAGAAAGAATTCCAAAATTGCTTTGGAGGGTGGACTAGGCACTGGTGTTCGTGCATAGTTTCCCAAGGGGAGTACTTCAAAGGTGACAGAATGATTAAGTTCATGGACCTAATTGTCAGACCGTGTACATACATCTTCCTGGGAACTTGTAAGAAATGCAAATTCTCAGTAGGGAGTTGAACCCCAAAGAATCAGTTCAAAGTTCTCCTCTTAAAAGCCAGGCTCACACGTGAATAGTGGTCTTCATGCACAGAATTTGGGGATCTAGAGTAAAATTCTTGTTTGGTCTAGGCCCCTGGCCAAAGCTAAATCTTTGATTTTCATGGTTACCATTTAGTCATTTGATGCTGGTGAGAAAGAGAGCAGGCTGTGCTGAATTGCAGAACCAAGAACTTTCCTTGCTTTTAATGTGCTCAGCATTTGTTTGGATGAAGACTGCAACTACTCACAATGAAGAGAACTCTTTTTTTGTTATTGTTATTTAATTAAATGGAGTTTAGAGAAAAGAATAATAAATAAACAAGACAAGCAAGTGGGGACAAACAATTTAAGCAGGAGAAGAGAGCTATTTCCCAAGGCAGAACACTTTTTACAACAGAGCATGACTTGATTTAGTGCAGTATTGTCCCTGCAAATTGTGTCCTCAATAGCTTTTTGTAGCAAATGCAAGCTTTCATCATGACAGCTAGTGGAGTGAAGGATCCCAAGAAACACTGGTCTGAGAGAGAGACTTACCTACAGTGGGAATTTGGGAAATAATAGAATGTTAGCAGCAAAGGAATTGCAACCATCTCATCCTATGTATTAAAAATGAAAGAAAAAGAGATGAAATTAATTTGCTTAAAGCCACATGACTGGTTGGTAGAAAACACAGACCACCTTGCTATATTCCCGACCAATACTGTTTCTATATAGACACTTTTAATGTGGAACTTAAAATCATGAACAATAGAGACAAACTGCCTGGTTCAAGCCTCTGCTTTGTCACTTCCTGGCTCTGTGAACTTGGGCTAATTAATTACCCTCTTGGAGCCTGTAACAGTCAGAATTCCAGTAGAAAACAGATGACACATTCAAATGATGCTCACTTGAAAGAGTTATTTATTTACCAAGGATTACTTTCAACGATGTGGATAGGAATAGGGAGCCACAGGGTGTAGTGTGGGAACTTGGAGTTAGCAGTAGCAGAGACGACTGGAAACTCTGGTGGCTCCGAGGTTAAGAGCTGTGGCAGCTAATTACATGGTTGACATTTGGAATCTACCAGGCACTCCTTGAAAATCCTATGGGGCAGTCCCACTCTGTCTTAGTGGGTCGCTATGAGTTGGAATTAACTCGATGGCAGTGGGTCTTTTAGTGCTGTCACTGGAACCCTGAAGGAGTGGTAGCAACAAAGAAGCAGAATTCTTGGGTTGAGAGACAGACAACAATGTCAGCCTGGCAGGGAGAGAGGTAGAGGAATAAATGACAGGTCCTTACTCCTCCTCCGGTCTTTCGGTAGGCTCCTTACTGCCTGAAGTCAACCAAAGTCGTAGGATATGGAAGCCTGGTGATGCGGCTCATATGGTTCTATCTCCTGGGCTGGAAATCACGGCTGAGAAAGGGTGGCAAGTGAGTCTGCAGGAGCACCTAATGACTATCTGGCCCAGAGCCTTGGTTTTCTCATCTGTAAAATGGTATAATGGAACCTACCTCATATTTTGTTGTAAAGATTCCATAACTTAATAGGTAAAACTGATTAGAAAAGTATGCCATAAGAAGCACTGTGTTAAAATCAGATATTGTTACCAAATCAGAGGAAGTGATGAGTGTACCACCACAGGAGACTGGGAGGAAAAGGGTGCACTGTCTGGATGCTGGTGATGATTCTAGGGGCTGAGGACCTATAGGTACTTACTCCCCAGCTCACCTCTAAACAAGATCTATATAGGAGGTACACAAAGACTGGGGAGAAGCCAGAACAGAGCACTGAACTTGAAGTTGAAAAATAGATTACACAAAAAAGGAGTAGGCTGAGGATCCTCTTCTCATTTGGTCCCAAGAGGGATACGCTTCATCCTAAGCTTCACCAGGGGCTAGTCAATGCCAGCGGGGGAAGACTAGTACTCCTGGTCTACTGTTTGGCAGTCAATGAAAGTCAAGGCCGTTTTGTGTCTGGCAACAGCCTGGCCTCCCTTTGAGCAAAAGGCTGATCACACTGTCCTGGTAACTTTGAAAACAGAGGTAACTCCATGTGACTGCAAATTGCTTTGAAGCACTTGAGAGAAAGACATTTACTAAGTACCCACTTAACAGTAAGGGTGAGACTTGGCTCCTCTCTGCTTTTGCACTTCTCAGTTGCATGAATAACAGGGATGAGATGGCAGGGTTGGCTTTAAAAGGAAATGGAGGCTATCTTCTGTTCTGAGGATCTACAGGTTTTCTTATTCCCATTCTGGGGGTGAATGGGTTGTGGGTGAAAAGAGTATGACCTTGGAGTCAGACCACTTGCCAATTATCCTCTGTGTGACTTTGGTCCATAGCTTATTTTGCTTCTCCTTCAGAATCAGTAGTTAGATGAGATGATCTTCGATCCTCTCCCAGACTGAGCATTTATAATGTAGCTCTGGAGCTAGCTTATACAGGCGAGGATGCTTAGATCCTAGCTAAACAAGAGAAGAACATCTTGGAAAGGACAACTCCACAAATCCAGAGCATCACAATTAGGGATAGACTGAGCAGGCACTGTGCTTTGGAAAGACCCATCTCTCTTCCTGCTCTTCATACCTCCTTGCCCAGGCCCTCACTGCACTCAGCCAGCCACAAAGGGCCTTTTGTCCAGCCTCCAATGGAGTGACGTCTATGCTTACACTGACCTGTGGGCCATGAGTGGCTGAAATGCAGTATGCCAGATGGAAGGCAAACTTTTCTTCTGCTCATGGCCAGAAACAGCAGCTGATGGATGTACCTCAGGCTCTGCACAGGTGAGAAAAGCAAGTTTGCTACGAGTCAAATGCCAAGGACAGTGTTCATGTCTGTTTCGAAGAAAGTATGTTCATGAAGGCTGTCTCTGGGTGTGAAATAACAGGCAATTTTAGTTTTCTGTCTTGTACTTTCTGTGCATAATGCAAATTGTGTTAATATTTAGAAAACGTGAGCCTCTGCCCCATTTTCTATTGAGGCAGCCCTCTTGAACCTTCTGCATGAATCAAATATCTCATGAACAGAAAGGAACTCCACCACCACTACTACCCCTTGGGTTATGACAATAGTTCCAAGGAACAACAGATACCCGGTTGTCCTTTAATCCAAACAGAACTGTTCCTCTGGCTGACGGCATGCACTTGTGATCTTGAGCCCAGACACCATGCTGTCTGTCGTAGCCTTCCTTGGGTCTCATTTTGTTTAAAGCCAAAATACCATGAGCTTTGAAAGTCTTCTACCTTTAATAGTAGAGTTCCTTGATTTTGTCCAGGCATATTGTCACTTGGCTGCTGGTTATGTGCCTAGCCACCCAGCAGCCAGATGTGAAATTAGACTAGTCTAGGTAAGTGAAAGCAAGTCATAGGGATCTGTTAAAGATCATCTTATGAATGCTAAGGTCACTTGCCTCAATGTGTTCTCTTTTCCCACAAGAACACTAATACAGTCAGGACCTAGCTTCAGCCTTGCACGTGAGGACACACCATAAGACGTCACAGAGCCACAGGAGCAGGAAACTCGGACACTGTGGAGCAGACTCTCCCAGTTACTGGACCTCTGAACTTCTAGGATGATTGAAATCCGCTTCTATCCTACCTAAGTCACTGTTCTTTGCGTCTTGGTATCACAGCAGCATGGCCTCTACCATCTCTAAGGCAGTCACCCTCGCTCTAACTTTAAGTGCACTCTCTAACTTACTAACCATGTGACCCTGGACGAGTTACTTAACAATTCCTGGTCTTAATCGTCTCTGTTGGTAAAACAAAACTATCAGTCTTTATCTTCAGGGATTGTTGGGAGGATTTGAATGATGCAGATAAAACACCTAGCTAAGTCCTGGTACTCAGTGAATGGCTGAATTGTGCAATGCCATTGCAATAATGACTGCAAATGCAATGATGCCAGATGGCTAACATTCGTGCGTACTCAGCTTCTATGATCATTCCATTTGATTCTCTATAATCTTTATGTGAAAACTTACTTTCCATGGAAGTGGGAGAGTATCAGGCCCACGCTCCTCTCATTGCTCCCTCCCGTCCTTGTGCCTGCTAGTTTCACCTGCTACCTCCTTCCCATTTGCAGGTAAAGTTACTACCTCAATCCTGTCCCCCTTAATTTTCTCCCAGGAGCATTCCTAGCAGAATCCTCAGTCTTTCTCACCGTACTGTCTGCTCTGCCACTCCCTGACTCACCTTTTGCTCCTCTGTCTGACATACATAGATGTCTTTATGAGCCAAATATCTTAGTCTGCTCCCTTCTGCTAGTTGCTTACCTCCCTGTTTTGCTGTCCACTGATCCCACCTCTTCCTCATCCTCATCCTCATTTCCTTAGCTCACCTTCTAGGTCGTCAAAATTGAAAAAAACACCCAATTTACCTAGTGTCCCATTATTAGCTGCCCTTGCCCTACCACCACAGGCAGCAAGGAGTCAAGGTCAATGGTATGGTCTCTGAGTCAGCTGGCCTGGCTTCAAATCCTGGCTTCAAAAATGAGCTATGTGACCTTGTTTTGCCTCCCATTGCTTGTCTGTACGGCGTTCCTTCTTCATAGGGTTGCTGTGAGGCTTACCTGATATTATGTTCCAACAGTAGGGACAGTTCTAGGCCTCTAGGAGGTACTCATGGGTTCTGGCTGATATTATTATTATCATGTTCTCTGCCTCACCCCCAACTATACCTAGGTCTCCACTCTAGCAGTGGGAGATGAAATGAAAATTCAAAGCTTTAGAGTCCTGGGGCCACCCTGCTTCTGCCTCTAGCCTGTCCATTCCTATCCTGGTCATTCTCAGCCTGACCATTGGACCTCTCTCTGGGACCTGACAGGGTAGCCCCTCTCGTTCCAGGAAGGGGGACGTTCTCTTCTTGGTATCTATTCTTCCTAAACTAAATGGCATCTGCCATCAGGGACCACGGACTCTGGCTAGTTCTAGAAATACTGTGCCTGGGCTACTTTAGAGATTAGATGAATTTTACTGTTACTATAGCCAGGGATGTTAGCCTCTAAGTGTAATATTATTTCTCTGGGGAAATGCTATAAGATCCAAATAGCTAACTTAAAATAAACTTCCCATGCAAAATGAATTTTTGAAAAACCTTTTATTCATCTTTTTTACAAGGAAATTAGGAGAAAGTGGGCACCGTTTGATGAGCTTCAGTGTTATTTTTGTACCTGCTTAATCTACATTTAGTATGCAAGCCACATACTAACTTCACCCAAGACCAGAAACTGAAATATAAATACCACTCAAGTGAGGTTATTTAGATCTTCAATCAGATCGACCTGATCTAAGCCAATTATTTTTCCAGTGGAGTTAATTAGAAAGTGTCTAAAATGAGTGAGGTGGGAAAGGCAACTTTCTGTGATTTATTCCATTAACAGCTGCCTTGAAGAAGGGATCTTGTCCTTAATTCCACATTGTGAATACCTTACAGGGAGGAGGAGATCTGAATGTAGCCTTTTAAAACTGAGGCCAAACTATGTTTCCAGTAATTTCAGCTAAGATATTAATTTGAATAGAAAGTTAATCAGGGGTGTATAGGAAAAATAATAAGAGAAAAAAATAGAAGCACTGGGGAAGGAAGTGAGGCCAAGGGGGAAAAAGTACAGAGATAGATCTTTCTGAATCTATACTATCCTTACTTGAAATGGCTTGTGCCTGAGTTTTTACATGGACCTTACGGAAGTCCGAGAATCAGTTACCCCTTCAGTTTTCATCCATGCCACATTTGAGGTACATTACTTAGCAAGAGCAGGCCTCCTTTCATGACCTTCAGTTTTGCCATCGGAGAAATGGAAATATGACCTCTTTTACAGAATGGAGGTTGCGGCTTATGTTATTCTGATCTTGGAACAAATTTGAGAAATAGAAAATGAAATATCACTACTAGGGCAAACAGTGTATGTTATTACCTAAAGAAGAAGAATAATGTAAGAGTCAGAAAGAAGCAAAAGCAAGCTTAATGACGAATGTGGTCTTAAATCATAAGAACACAGGTAGATACTACTCAAGTGTTTCCACATGTATCTTCTCACTTTGTGCTGTGGGGATCAGGAGAGTAAAGGAGGAGTCCAGATAATCAGCGCCTATTCTACCCATCCCAAGTGGGGACCTGAAGTCCAAGCCCTTTCTTGGCTTGCCTCAAGGACTTTCCTCATGCAAGCAGAAGTCAAGAATGCTGATTTTGCTTTTAAAGCACAAGACACATTTCAAACATTCAGATGTAGTTATGTGTGGGAAGAGGGTGAGTGTGTGTGTGTGTGTGTGTGTGTGTGTGTGTGTATAGGGATGAAGGGAAAGAGACTTGAGGTGTGCATCCCCAGGAGATATAAAGATGTACATGTTGTCTGGGCTGCAGCTCAGACAGAATAGCTTAAATGCATATGGGGGTTGGTACTGGTAACCACTCTGTAGGGCTTGGCATGTGCAAGTAACTGGCACCAAGCAGTGCTGTGTAGGATGGCTTTTCTAGAACAGGGAACTTGAAACAGAATTGGAAGAGAAAGGTCAAGTAAGGCAGAAGACAGGCTCTTGAGAAAGATTCTGTGGCTTCTGGACTAGAGAAAGATTACTAAAAAAAAAAATAACAAGAGAGTAGACAGAGAGTATTAGTTGGACAGATCTGGACTC
Source organism: Heterohyrax brucei (assembly GCA_028571685.1). NCBI lineage: Eukaryota > Metazoa > Chordata > Mammalia > Hyracoidea > Procaviidae > Heterohyrax > Heterohyrax brucei. The sequence continues at coordinate 65,568,449 of CM053155.1, read as the reverse complement.
TAGTCCCAGCTCTCCCTCTTGTGAGTGTGCGGTATTGATCCAGGTACTCCCTTTCTGAGTCTGTTCTTACTGACAGGCAAGAATAGCAATATGTGTCATGCAATGTCATCATGAGACAACTGGGCTGTACTTTCTTGCCATCTTAAGAAACTCTCTTCTGATCCCATTTTCACCTCCAGCTCCTGCCTCATATCTCTTCTTCTCTTTTCCTGCAAAAACTACTTCAAAGACACGTCGGTCCTCACTGTCTCCCTTTACTTTTATCCTCTTCTGTGTTGAATTCTCTCCATGCAGGCTGTTGTTCCATGTCATTCATCCATGACTGCTTTTGTCAAGGCCACCAGTGAACTTATCTTGTCAGACCTCACAGTCACTGCTCAGACCTCACCTCGCTTGGCCATTCAGGAGTAGATGAGGTGGTGACCACTCCCCTAGGGAAGTGCCCTTCCACTTGGCTTCCGCAACTCTATGACCGCCCAGCTTTCTTCTGGGAGTTTTGGCCATTTCTTCTCAGACTGTTTTACTTGTTCAATTACATCTTTCAAAATTGCATGTTGCTAAGCACCAGGATTTAGACCATGAGCCTTCTTTTTTTCTATATAGCCTCATTTATTAGATTGTCTGGTATAGGATCAAGGAATTCAATGCTACCTCTGCATTAGGACTTCTGATTGCTTATCTTCTGCCCAGGCCACTTCCCCAAACTCCAGACCCATCCATCAAGCCTACTTGCCCACTCCTCTTGGATGGTTATTAGTCATCTCACATTTTACATAGTCCAACTAAGATCCTGTTATTCCCTTCCCAAATCAATTCCTTTGGTAACTTTTTCTTTCCTAGCTGACAACAACTTCATTCTTCAGTGGCTGAGGTAAATCATCCTTGACACTTCTTTTTCTCTGACTCTCTATGTCTAGTATATATGCAAACCCTTTTGATGCCACCTTAAAAAAATACGTTAAAAACCTGACAACATTCTACACCTTTCCTCCACTACTATCACCCCAGACCAAGCTACTGTCATCTCCCACTTTGATAACTTTAAGAGGCTCTAAAAGATCATGCTGTCTCTGCCTTTGCGCACTCAGCTTTGCTTAACAACACAGTCTGTTTCTGAAAGCAAGAGAGGGATGCTGTTAAAGTGTAAGATAGGTCATTCCACTGCTTACAGAACTCCAATGATTTCCATCTTACTCAGTTAATGTCTATGATCTTAAACAGGCTACATATAAGGTCTGAAAATTAAGTTTGTGAACATATCCTAGAAAAAAGTGCTACATACCTCATTGCTGAATATCATTATGATCACCTTTGAAGTACTCACCTTTGGAAAGCTATGTACCAATGCCAGTGCCCAGCCCATCCTTCAAAGCAATTTTGGAACTCTTTTTCTGGAATGGCCTTGAGGGCTGTCTTTGTAGTATACTTGATGTCCTGAATGTCATCAAAATGGCTCCTTTCAATATTTCCTTTGTCTTCTGGTAAAGCAAAAACTCAATGGGGGCCAGATGGGGTGAGTAGGGAGGGTGTTCCAGTGTAGTTATTTGTTTACTGGCTAAAAACTTCCTCACAGACAGCTATACAATTAAGTTCACAAAATTGCCATTTGTGACCATGTGCAATGGCTGTTGTAGAAAAAGTTCCAAAATTGCTCTGAAGGGTGGACTGAGTGCTGGCATCAGTGCAAAGCCTACCAAGGGGAGTCTTTCAAAGGTGACCATAGTGATTGATATTCAGCAATGAGGTAGGTAGTAGCACTCAGGAAAAATTAAGTTCATGGACTTAATTGTCGGACTTCATATTCTACCCCCTTTGCCTCTTTGCCCTGCACTCTCTTATCTATTTGATCTCCTCTCTGCTCTTCCATTCCATTCCATTCCAGGCACAATGACTTACTTCACGTGCTTGAGTGTGTCAGGCATTCCCCCTCCTCAGAGGAAGCCTGGATATTCTTCTATCAGATAGTTCTATGGCTTTTTCCTCATTGATTTCAGTGCCTTCTTAAAATTCACTGCAAGTACTCTCCTCTAAAATTTACACACACACACACTTCACGCTATCTTAGCCTCCTTTCCATTTCTTCTAACACCACTATCGATGTGCTATAAATTCTTTTATTACTTATTGTCTCTTTCCTCTACAGAAAGTTCAGTGAGAAATGCAATTTTTTTTATGGTTAATGGACAGTGTGTCCCCAGCACCTAGAACAGTGCCTGTCACACAGAGTAGGTACTACTAATAAAGAATGAATGAATGAGTGAGTAATAAAGCAATGAATTAATGAGTATGATAGCTAGAGGAGACAATGTTTATTCAAGATCCAAATTCAAAGTGGGTGCTCAAAAATTGCTAGCTTCTTCAACTTTTTCCTGTGGTCACTTGGAAAAGAACTTCAGCTTTACCCATCTGAGTTGTGACTATTCTGGGCCAGCCTATACCAAGCTACCTTTGGTATCTGGCACAGCATGCAACCAGGAGTGCTCTACTTTCCATCCCTATGTTCTGACTGCCTCTCTAACTTCTTGTATCTCTCCAGAGAAAACCCTCTGAGAGACCACTTCAGGGGTGATGGGTCACTGGGACCTGCTGGGTATGTATTTCTCAGCTCTGTTGTTAGGTAGATTTAGATGAAGGGAGAAGGGAGACAGAGACTGAGACTGAGCCACAAGAGTTCTCTAGACACCTGAGGTGTGAGGGTTGTGCCCCTGAAGAGAACAAACTTTGTGTGTCTCAAGAAATAACTTGGCATAGTGTACGCCTTCCCTGGGCTTGGCCTGTTTAGTCTTCTAGCAGGCAGAGCTCCTGGCACAGTCCACATCCTCCAAAAGTGATGTGTGGAATTTCCCTTCACCCTAACAGTAAGTCAATATCAGCTTATGTCAGCCTGTCCCAAACATATGTTCTGTTCCACTTTTTGCCACTAAAAATCTTACCTGGAATGCCTTTCCCCATCTCTGTCTGGCAAACGTCCACTCAGCAGTCTAGGCTCTCCTGCTGCAGGTAGTCACCACCTCTAGATAGTCGCTCCCAACTTATATGTTCCCCTAGCATTTTACATGTTCTTTTTTTTTCTTTTTTAAATTTTTATTTAACATAACTGAGTGAAAATGTAATTCACGTATAAATTTATATGCCCACCTATATGCAGCTTCCACTGCTCTCCCTGTCCGGTGACTGCACACTATTCCTCTCTGCTCCATACATGTCTCATCCTCCCAACAATCTCCTTTCCCCTCCTCTCTGTCCACTCCCCTTCCTCCAGCCAGAGGTCAGCAAGATGATATCCTGTAGATGTATAGAACCACAAAGTGCTGCCAATATATGGTCACTCTGCATTGCCAAGTCCATTCCATTCCTGTCCAAAGAGTGGACCTTTGTTATAATTTATGGGAAAGGGCAGCATCAGGGCCGGGGGCCATGCTCTCAGAGGAACCCCAAAACCACTGGACCATCAATTGAGGTCTTTTAGTGGAGATCTCATGATGCACCCCTTTTTATTCTTGTGTTGCCAGTGAGACTCCTCTCTGTGAGCTCCATCGTGGCTATCACTGGTGGTCCCGGGCACCCAGTGGTCCCTTGGTTCTTCCAGTCCCAAGTCGATGTAGGCACTCAGTCTTGTGGGTCTCTCTGTCTTCTCGGTTGTCTTTACCTCATGTCATTTTGGTCCTCGGTGAGCATCCATTCCTGCTGAGTTGGGACCATTTGCTGTGTCCTCGGATGGCAGCCTGGCAGCTTTTAAGACCCCAGACACCACTCACCAATGTGGGGTGCGGAGAGCTCTCTTAGCAAAATGCTAGTTGTGCCAAGTGGCCTGGAATTCACCTAGGAGCATGGTCCCCCACCCCCCGCCCCAGCTACTCTATCCTTGCAGTATTGAGTCAAGAAGGAAGGAGTACTCAAGTTATGCTGAAGTCCACTTAATGTTGTTCTTGTTTCTAACGTGTGCTGTCACCGCTTTCTCCCAACTAAATTTCTAGTAACTATCTAAACTAAACCTTCCCTCCCACTCTCCCTCCCTCCCCCCCCTTGCAGCTGTCAGAGTCTTTTCTTCTATATACAAGTCTGTTTTTGAGGTCTTATCGTAGAGGTCTCATACAGTATTTGTCCCTTTGTCGCTGACTACTTTCACTCAACATAATGTCTTCCAGTTGAAACCAGGTTATACACGTTCTTTAATGATAGTGTTACCCACCTGCATGTCTGTGCCCTCCGTGTTGAGACTTATGAGCTGGCAGTTAAGGCAATGAACTTCAGTGTTTTAAGTGCTACATACCTCGTTGCTGAATGTCACTATGATCACCATCTAAGTACTCTCGTTGAGAAGCTTTATGCACTGACACCAGCACCTAGTCTACCCTTCAAAGCAATTTTGGAAGTCTGTCTGGAATGGCCATTGTGCACGGTGGCAAGACTGCAAGTTCCCATACTTAACTGGATAGTTGCCTGTGAGAGAGTTTTCAGCTAGGAAACAAATAACTGTAAACAAATAACTTTACTCACTTGATCTGCCCTCCAATGGGTTTTTACTTTACCTGGAGATAAAGAAGATATTGAAGGTAAGACATTTGGGTGACTTTCAGGACAACAAGCGTAATATGACAGTAATATGACAGTTCTGATAGCCATTCCAGAAGAGTCTAAATTTGCTTTCAAGGGTGGATTAGATGCTGGCGTTGGTGCATGGCTTTCCAAGGGGAGCACTTTGAAGGTGACTGTAGTGATATTCAGTAATGAGGTATGCAGCACTTTTTCTAGGATGAGTTTGCAAACTTAATTGGCAGTATATGTATGAGACCAAGAAGCACTGGAGGGTTTGAACTGCCTGCCTTTTGTTTAGCAGACATTACACTTAATCACTGTGCCACCAGGGTGAAGGAAAGGAATGAAGGAAAGGAATAAATGAGATTGATTCTTTTGGAGTGATGAGAGCATCAGCTACAGGCCCACTAAGGAGTCAAGGGACAAGGATGAAGGAATGCAGGATTAGCTCAGAGGCTCACTTAGTGGGAATCATCCCATCCTTCAGTAAAGTGACAAATGCATTTGCTTGGGCAACACTTTGCCTTCTGTGCTTTTCCATAAAGTCCTCCTCACTGAAATCATTTGTTTAGCATTTGTAATCTATTCTACTAGAAGGCATGCTAACAGCAGCATTCTGTATTCATGACGCCGGCATAAAGAACAGTTGCTGCAGTAATGAGAAGGAAATGCATGGCTGGGGACAGCTCCCAGGTGGTGCTAGTAAATATTTATAGAAGTGAACAGCTAGCAGAGCAGACTTGTTGGCTACATTAGCATGGGAGAGATGGACGTTCCTGTGACTCTGCACACCAGTGTTGAGGTGGAGTGGTACCAAACTGTCAAGTGGTAACACACTCTAGCTCACCCAGGACCTAGCCTCTATGTGGCACCAATACAGCAGCATCAACCCATCTGTTTTTTTGTTACCCAGTGGAAATGTCCCTGCTTGACCCCAGGAAGCCCATCCCAATCAATCACTGTTTCTTGATGCTAAGAAGTTATTCATAACTTTCAATATAATCTGAAGCCCAAAGCAAAGAAACATATCTTAGGGAGAATGGCCTTACAAAGAAATCCTATGCCTCTGTATCTGGGCAAGGATGGAGCAGCCTGTGTCATTTAAAGATCTGTAATTGGCTCTCAGGAGACAGGAGCGTAGGAAGCCAGACGTGAACAAACTTTAGGTAGAGATGTCTTTGAATGATTGTCAGTAGACCATATTTCACTCTTCTCGAAAATCCCCAGATACAGAAGACTAGAGTTGGACAGGATGGTGAGATTGTCTACTCCATGGTACTAAGCTCTTGACCTTTCAGACAGGGGTTGAAAGTGCCCAAGTAGTAGTAAAAGAACTGAGATTAGAAATCCACTCTTTGCCATTTGGTCAGTCTCTATTTTCCACACAAACTTCAAATTTTGTGTGTGCTGTGTGTGCTCTTGTTCATGAGTGTTTTTGCCTGCCCACACATACATATTGGGAGTAGAAAGAAAACATTTCCTTGAGGTATTTAATATTACTTTCAAGAGAAATCCACAAGCCACCAGCCCACCAGCCAGGTTTTATTTCTAGTGCTCTATCAGCTTCCCTGGTGACCCACAAGCAAAGTCCCTTTACACCACTGCCCAGTAAATTGGAAGTAATGGGGTATCTTCTCCCTATGAAAATTTCCCTGACACCCCCTTTCAAGTTTCCGTGAACACAGTTTTTGATTGATTTCAATGCCAAGAACTACTATGGGGCATGGACAAACCTTTCCAAGTAGCCACCAGAAGATGTGTCGGCAGGGGTACAGATCCATAAAGACCATCATCTTGCCCACTGGGAGTCTGAGAAGTGGTGATTTGGAAGAGTTTGGAAACTTAGACTGGGCCATGGAGAATGGTGAAGTAGATGAAAACTCACCATTAGAGTGGAAGCTTAAGGTAATTCATTGTCGAATCAAGAAAACAGAAACAAAACATTTTGTTGAAGGAAACAATTGTAAGTAACATTTGTTTGTATTTTTTATAATGGCCTGATGCACCATTTTACAATGTAATATAAAAAACCTTTTAAGTTTGTTGAAAATGTCTGTAAAACATATGCTGCAGTCACACTCGGCTTGATTAAAATAGTGTCAGTTGGCCCCTTCTTATCCGTGTGTGGCCCTCAAGAACAGTCAAACTTACCTCCAGGCAGCTTCAGAAACAGCTACTAAGGGGGGTTATTGGACACACACATTCTGCTGACCAGGGAAGCTCGTGAGTTCACTGTCTGGCCACTGAATGCTGGGGCAAGTCCTACTGGTTAGATGAGAATTCAGGTCAGCAACAGTAAGTGGAAGACAGGTACTAGATACTTGCCCATGTCCAGCACAATGCCAACTGAGCCTCTACTCTCAAGTGAGGAGTTGGCCTCAGCAGGGAGTTTTTGAAAACATACAGATGCCTCAGCCAGATTTTCAGAGATCCTGGTTTAGTTGGCTTGGAGGCAATCCTGAGCATCAATATTTTTTAAGTCTTCTAAGATGATTTTAGGAGTCCCTGATGGTACAAACAGGTAAGTGCTGGGCTGCCAGCAGAAAGGTTGGTGGTTCAAGTACCCCCAAAGTCACCTCAGAAGACAGGCCTGAAAGGCCACAACCTTGAACCCCTATGTAATGAAGTTCTCTTCTGGATTCAACAGATTGCCATGAGTCAGAGTAAACTCTACAGTACAGGTTAAGGTGCTCCTGACGTGCAGCTCAGCTCAACTGCTCAGCTTCTACCTAATGTTGAGATTCTGATGACAGAGATTGTTGAGGGAGAAACGGTCTGGCTCTCCTGCAGAGGGCTTGGATAGGCAACGCAAATTTCACAATTGAATGTCAGCTCCTCATTGTCTCTCCTCCTCTGTTCCAGCTCCTCTTTCCCCCAGAGGTCTCGTGCTGTTGCCTGGCTTTTGAGAGCTGCCTGTGTCCCAACAGCATTTTTCCCTTGATCCAGCTTTTTGTAAGAGCAGACCTTTCCCTTTCTCTCTCCCAGGAATGATTCATTCCTAGTGCCAGTCCTCTAGGATTCTGCTGGGAGTTGTAGGCTAATCCCTGAAGGATAGTAACGGCTCATAGTGAACCTTACTTCGTGCCACTTCTCAGCTAGTCTTTTGCTCAGGCAAAATCCAAAATCTATAACACCAAAAATGGCAAAGTAGTGTTAAGTGAATGCTTTTTGCATTAGCTAACAGGTATTTCCCTTTACATAGTGTCTTTCCTCCCTTTGCTCCAAGGATGGTTCTAGTTTGCAATCTGAAGGGACTTAGAGCAACGCTACCACAAGAAAATTTTTTTTTTTTTGAGATGAGTCCCTTCCAGTGCCCTGGAGTCACAAATAGGGGTGGCAGCCCTGTTCAGACATGCTGCGTTACTTGTCCTCTCTCTGGGCACCTTGAGTCACTCTTGAAGTCTCCTCAGCACTGTCATCATCTCACTGTCATTTCTACCATCAGATCCTTCTTGGTCTGTCGTTTGAGTTGTAGCAAGAATGAGAAAGATTTAAAGTCTGCCAGTTTGCTGGCCCACATACTGAGTTACAAGGAGGACGGGCCTGGCCCTTAGGAGTTCGACTGTGATGAGCTCCTGTTCAGCACGCTCTGCCCTCAAGCTCCGTGCACACGATGGATGACCGATGTGCCTGAGGCGAGTGCTAACTGTGCTGTCCTGTGTCTACCTTCGGAATCCCAAAGAGCTGTCTTGCCCTTAGAACACGGGAAGGAAGAGGAAGACTAGTGCTGTTATTGCCTGAGAGTCTCAGCAGCGGGGTCTTCCCTAAACAGGAGCCCAAAAGCATTCTTTCTAGCACTCAATTTGCTGTCCTCCTTCCTTGAAACAAACCCTCATCAGCATACACTTTGACAACAGTTAATTATCAGCCATTCTCCTGTCTTCCAAAATGACTGGCAAAGTCACAAGACCAGGCACTGTAAGTATGGAGGAGCAAGGCAGAGGCCCATCAGCGCCACCTTCCTCCCAGTTGTGCACTGTCACCTTCCTGGGGAAGTCACACCATGCAGCGCCTTTCCTGCTCATCTTCATGGCAGATCCCTTCTGTGGTCCTGCTGTTAGAGAGAAGGGCTGCAGCTCCAAGGATCTGTGGACCACTCTAAACATGCCTGGGTTAAATGCCCAGTCTGGCCCACCCAGAGCAGATTTCTGGCTACGCAATGCCTTATTTTCAATTGCCTTTAGTTACAAGAGCTTAAAGGCAAAGAGAGAAGGTGGATTGCATAGTTTCACAGGGGAAGTGAACTCTAATCCTTAATGCTTATTAGAGAGATTATGACAGGGAGCCAGGAACCATGATTGGCATTTGCTTAGAATATCTTGCAGTCAGTATTTGTTGTATTTAAATGCTATTTTCAAATGCTTGGAAACCCTGGTGGCATAGTGGATAAGTACTACATCTGCTAACCTCAAGGCTGGTAGTTCAAATCCCTCAGATGCTCCTTGGACACTCTATGGAACAGTTCTACTCTGTCCTATGGAGTCACTGTCAGTCAGAATCAACTCGATGGCAGTGGGTTTGGTTTATATTCACGTGTTCTTTTGCTCAGAAACCCTAGGTAGACCCACTCTCTGCTGTGTATAAGTTATGGTTCTATACTTCTTCTCACTTTGAAACTCAGAATATAAGGCAACAGGTCCTGCCTGGGAAGCACTAATGGCAGCCCTGTCATGTTAACACTGTCCTCCTCTGCTCTCTCTCTTTACTTCTTCCACTGCAGCACATGCCCCCCAGAATTATACTTATTCACTTGTATGTCTGTCTTCGCTGTTGGCCCATGAGCTGGCTAAGGAAAGAGACTATCTTGTCTATATTTATATGCCCACATCCAGCCCTACACTAGCCTGGAACAAGCCCTCAAAAGGCTCCATGAATTAATCAGACCAAACAATGGGGCCCTCCCTACTCCATCAGGCCTTTAAAACCTTCAGGATTTCACAGGGACTTGCTTACACAACTTCATTTCCCTATTTTCATCTCACTGCACAGACCCTCTGACAGGCCAGCTGAGCTATTTCATATGTCTGGAACAGATCACTGTGGTTCCCACCTCTTTCCTTTTTTCTTCCCTTTCTCTCTGCTCCCTGAATATTTTCCTCTCAGATGTAAGTGAAAGCTTCATCTGTCTCATCTTGCAGAATCAAGCTTGTGTTGGTCTCTTCTTGAAGAGTCAAGCTGGCATTTCTCTCTTCTGTGCAGCCTATGTGACTTTCTCCCTTCCCCAGGCCTGGGTGTCAGCAGCAGTCAGGGGCCCTCAGCATGAATGTTCCTGTCCCTGACTTTCCTAGTACATGGTCATTTGTCTCATCTACATGCCTGTTACCATTTGCTTACTAACAATGCATGGTTCTAAAAGCCAAAGACCACTCCTCTGTGCCTCCACCATGCACTGTCTTAAATAACCTAATCAGGTGCACTGGTGGTTCAGCGTTATGATTCTTGCCTTCTGTGCCGAGGACCTGAGTTCCATTCCTAGCCTATGTATCCCATGCTCAGCTGCCACAGATTTCTTAGTGGAGACTTGCTTGTGGCAAGGATGCTGAACAGGTTTCAGTGGCACTCCACATTAAGATGAACCAGGAAGGAAGACTGGCCCTCTACCACTAAAAATCAGTCAGTAAAAATGCATGACAGCCAATTATTGCAATTGCTGTCGATAAGCTGTACAATGTATAGAAAGCCAAATTAGCAAAAGTTGAGTAATTACTGTACTTACAACTATGACAAAAGTAAAAAAAAAAGAGTAGCTACTTAAGCTGCTATGCCTGTGTACAACCAAAAACTTCATGGGATTTGGTTCCTTGCTTTGGAGTTTTAGGGTCGTAGTTTTGTGGGACATCTCAGTCAATTGGCCTAATGATAGTTTAGTGCTTTCATTCTGCCTTCTAGTTTGTTACGCAATGCCTGGGGTCTTAAAATCTTTCAAGTAGCTTTTGGAGGCACAACAATTAGTCTGCATTCATATGGAGCCACTAAGGAAGAAGAATCATGGATAAGAGGAGGAAATGGAATGTGTGGCTACCTGCCTCCTTGAACAACTGCATCCTTTGCTCTGAGACCAGAAGAACTAGGTGGTGCCCAGCTATCATTACTGAAAATTTTGATCAAACCTTCTGTAAAAGAATATTTCATCAAAATGGGAAAAAAAGGTAGAACAGAATTAAAATATTTCGTGGACTGTAGCCTTTCTGGAGCCATAGAGTTTGGGCGAACCCTTAAAACTATTGCCCTAAAATAATCTTTAAATGTTAAACCAAAAATATTCCCTGAAGTCATCATGAAACCAAACAATAGCTTAGTTTGGCTAGCACAGAATGTCTACCTTGAGCAAACTGCGCTGTTTCCAGATCTATTTGTATGAGATCAAACTGACAATAACAACTTGTATGATTAGATAAAAACCCTAGGCAGTGAGTTTATGTTAATAGAGGAGGATTAACTCAGAGAAGGAGGGTGTAAGTGCTTGCACAACTTGAAGAATGTAATCACCGTCACTGAATTGCACCTATGGAAACTATTGAATTGGTGTCTATTTTGCTGTGTATATTCTCAAAAACAACAAAATTTAAAAAACAAAACTATGATTCACAACAATCCATCCACAACCCATGACAGAGATGGTGCAGGGTCAGAGTTTGGGTTTGTTGTGCGCATGCTCACCACAGGCAGGTAGCTAAAGCAATGTGGTACTTCTAGCAACAAGGCAGTTCCAGTCAGGGACCCCAGAATTTGATGTCCTCCTGACACTCTAGGAGATTTTCATGCAAACATGTGCAAGATCTCACTTCAGAAAACAGCATCCCAGGAAAACAGTAAGCATTTGCTGATGAACTGCTTTCTTTTGCTTCCCTACCCAGCAAGCTGGCACATAAGCCCCCTTTCCCTTACTCAGGCATTATCCTTGGGATTTTGTTTCAAGACATGTGCACTGGAGGCAAATAACGAGAAAATACTCTGCAGAGCACTCTCATGAGTGGATTAGCAGGACACGATAAAGCTGGAGTCAGAGCCTCTCCTAGCATTATAGCTGTTTGCCATGCAACCTGGGTGGCAAAGGGCCCAGGGCCAGAGCCCACATTGTTCTGTAGTTCTCCTTGGTAAACGCCCTTCTCCTTGGCTCTCTAATCTCTGTTTCTCCACTTTTCTGCAAGTCCCAACACATCTGTCTATAATTTTCTCAACCTTGGTCTGACCTCTGTCTCAGATCACCACCCATACTGCTTGTCTTCCTCTCTGCCAGGGTTCTTGTTGTCATAGCCCAACCATTATCCACTGTTTCCTCTCCCATCACTCTTCCAGCCAATCTGCTGGCTCTGACGCAGTCTTCTTGGAGGCCACCTCTGGCGCTGCCTCCACAGCAGGGAAGGCGAGTCTGTTCAAGCCAAGAGGGTGGCACTCACATCACGTACTCTGTAGCTATTCGTATTGACCACAGCACTGCCTGGAGCTTCTTCCATCAGAACTGCCTTATGAATGACAAGTCCTGCTGGTGGACTCTGGGCCCTTGAGGAGGGAGTGCCTCTTCTAATCTACACCAGTGGCCTCCAAATCACGAGGTCCATTGATCTAGGTCCTTCATTCTATCCCTCCTCTAGAGCCTTTCCACTCCCCTCAGTGTCCCTCCCTCCTGAATCTAGGAGTTATGAGTGTCTCAACAATGTTGGACAGTTCCTTGTCATCTCTTTCACTGGTTCTTTTCCTCTTGTTTCCTGGTGTTGGTGATTCTCAGACTTCAGCCTTGCCCTCTTCCTCATCTTACCATGGCCACTTTATCTGGGTTATCTCACCCTACCTACAGTGCTGTGTCTCAGCCACGTAAGAGCTCAGTAAGTAAAATAGTAGCCCACTATGATGGGGAGAGTTATTATGAAAAGATTCTTAGCAATGTAGAATCTCAGACTGAAACGTACTGAAAGATCACCAGAAAATAGCCACTCATGTTAAAGATAATAACAAAAGAAAATAATGACAATATACATTGGTGGGTATGATGTTCATATGCAAGCAAAAAGCTGGACAGTGAATAAAGAAGATAGATGAAAAATTGATGCTTGGAATTACAGTCTTGGGGGAAAATATTGCATATACTATGCATTGCCAGAAGAACCAACAAATTCGTCCTGGAAGAAGTACAGCCAGAATGTTCCTTACATGTTATCAGGAGAGTCCAGTCCCTGGAGAAGGGCATCATGCTTGGTCGAGTAGAGGGTCAGTGAAAAAGAGGAAGACCCTCCAGACGGATCCACAGAATGGCTGCAACAATAGGCTCAAGCCTAATGATGATTGTGTGGACGGTGCAGGATCAGGCAGTGTTTCATTCTGTTGTACATAGGGTCTCTCTGAGAGTAGGAACCGACTCAATGGCTCCTAGCAACAATATGTTCCAAGAACTGTTCTAAACCCTTCTACATATAAATTAGCTCCCTTGACCCTCACAACAACCCTGTGAAGAGGTAATGTTATTATGCCAATTTTATAGATGAGCAAATTGAGACCCGGAGAGCTTGAGAAGACATGCCCCATTCAATCCCGTAGTATGTGGCAGCCTAGCTTCAAGCGCAGGTCATCTTTCTCCAGATCATGAGAGGTCTGTGGTCAAATCAGGCCTACAAGTATTGGAACTAGCCCAACCTACTCCCCAAGCCTCGGACACACCATGTTTGTCTTGACTCTCCCTTTTAGCCACACAGTTTTTCCATGTATGCTGTGTGCCCTCCACTGCAGGACCTTTGTGCCTGCTCTTCTCTCCGCCTACCCTCTTATCTCCAGGTAATACCATTCCTCCTTCTGGTCTCAGCTGAGTGTCACATTTACAGGGAGGGCTGCCCTGCCCCAGATCAGGGCAACCTCCTGCTCTCAGCCACTCCCCTCGAATTCCCACCGCATGTAGCACAGTCGATTTCATATCTGCCTGTGATTGGTTGATTACCGTCAGCTGCGGGAGGGAGGCATACAGTTAACTTATATAGTTGACTTACCACCAACCCTCCAGGGACCATTACAATGCCTGGCTCACTATATATCTCTTGAATAACTAACCGAATGGCAAGACAGATGGATCTCATGAATCCTAGCTCATGCCTCCCTGGGATACCCTGCTTATTTCTTCATTAGCGCAGAGCAAAACAGTCCTAGTAACAGGCAGAAAAAAAAAAAAAAGCTGGTGTCACATTCATTGGGAATAGAAAAACTATCTAATGTCTTTTTGGTTTAAATTTCTTTTTCTTCTCCTTGTGAATCTAGAAAAGTACTCACATTTCATTAAATTGATTCAGATTGCATCTAAATGAGGGTTAAATATAATTTTCTGAATGCCAGTGTGCTGCAATGTCTGTGTCTAAATAAAAAATAGCAAGCAGTTGGAAATGAGATGGGGGAGATGTCATTTGGTAGTTCCAAGCCTTGTACAAGTGCTATAGAGAATCGGATTTGCTACCGAGCCTATTTAAGCGCTTCCTTTCCTTGTGCTGAATGTTGGCCTGGTGCTTCTACAGACAGATTCTCGACATTAGTGATGCATGCACCTTGGGTGGGAAGAGGCAGAAGGAGAACGAGGGAGCTGGGGTAAGCCAAAGGCCCAAACACCTCCCCGCCTCGGATCCACAGAGGGCAGTGGGCAGGCTGGGCACAGGGTAGACATGCTGTGCAGGGTTTGCTTAGGAAGGCTTCAAGTCATCCAGGGCACTGGTGTGAAGGTCACCCGGAGCTTGATGCTTTCTGTTTGGTTAGAATTACTCAGTGTGGCATGGTTCATTGCCCTCCATGCCAACTCCAGGGATGATATTAAATCTCCTTCCTGGATACACAGACTCCTGCTAAATAGCCATCAAAATAATCCTCAGGAACAGGTGGATGATAAATTAATGAACACAATCTTTTCCTTGAAATTGCACTGGGGAAGAAATTAATTACTGGGCAAACGAATAACAAAGAGGGATCCCCGCCTCCTGCAATCTCAAAGCCCTCTGCTATTTTGTTTTCCTAGAATCTAATTTCCATGAAACACTTGAGGGATGTGAACACTGTCAGCATAAGAATGTCTTTGCCACGTGCTAATATGAAAGCTGTAATTCCAGAGTAAAGAGATTGCACCCTTCTCCAAAGGCAGAGGACTGCCAAGGATTATATTTCAAAGAGGCTGCAGTTTGCTCGCAGACACCACAAATTAACCTCCAGACAAACTGGATGCACACTGACACTGGTGGGATTGAGACCCTCGTAGGTGACTGTAAATTTTATTTATAGGCACACACATTGACAGTTATATAGAAATACGTAAAATCTTTATTTTCAGTTGCATACATTCTATTCCTGCATAGAACATAAGCATACTTTGGTGGGACCTAGCCCTTTGCAGTTTCCCAAGCGGTGTCCTTCCTGTAGCTACTTATTCAACAAGCTGTCTTTGCTATGTTGACGAATGAGTGGCAGGGCAGCAGACTCTGAGATTGCTGCTCCAAAATCTCTCCTCTCAGAATCCTGGGCTGGTCACCACCTTTCGTTCCTCTAGGCCTGGGCCACAGCAAGCCAGACAGCTACTTCTCATTGATGTTAGGCAGAGGTAACCTAGGGGCCACCCAGTGACTGCTGAGCGCTTGTTGGGGAACCTGATTCCTCCCATGAAAAAGAAAGGTGGAGGGAGCAATGGTTTGTAGGGCCCTTGCAACAAGCCAGGCTCAGTACTCTGGGACTTACATGAACTCTTCTCCACCCCCTGCAAAGCAGCAATTGCCATCCCTGTCTTTTTCTGAGGAAAACAAGACTAGCCAAGCCAAGTGCCGTCGAGTCGGATTGGGAGTTTCTATTTTCTGTTCTAGGATAGACAGCTGATACGTGGCCATGAGAAGCCTCGTGTGCCAGGTTTAACCATGCTCTTCCCCCAACCCTTTTACTGCTCTCTGACTAGCACCCTTCACGTTCCCTATCCCATTTCCCCTCCAGTGGTCAATTGGTGGCAGACAGGAATGTGAAGACCAGTGATGTTGCTGAGAAGGCAGGGGCTCAGTGTTACCTGGATGGAGCCTCATATGCTAAGTTTATCTTCACTTTCACTTCCTCTCCTGTCAAGTGACACACTGGTACTGCTGCCCCAGCCTGGTGTAGGGAATGAACCTTGTAAACCAAAAAAAAAGAAAAAAAAAAAAGAAAAAAACTCAAACCCACTGCTGTGAAATCCATTCTGACTCATAGCGACCCCATAGGACAGAGTAGAACTGCCTCATAGAGTTTCCAAGAAGTGCATAATGTATTTGAACTCCTGACAGTTTGGTTAGCAAACTAAAACTTAAACACTAAACCACCAGGGTTTTTGCGTGGAAAGGGCTTAACTCCCACCCACCACATAGGAAATGTTCCTGTTCCTGACCCTGTCACAGCAGGCAAGGCACCTGAGTTCTGGTCCCTCCTATGTCACTTACAAGTCACCTGACCTTGCACAAACTACTTGATCTCTCTAGACCTCAGTTTCCTCATGGGCAAACTGGGATTGACATCTTCCCCCCAGCTTTACAGATAAAGCCATAAAATCTGTATTTATGGGTGAGCTCTTGGAGAAGTGTGAATTGCTATGCAAATACCAGGAGCTACAGGGGACTTGAGATGCTGAACACTGCTCACCATCTCCCCATCACAGACTCAATCCCTTCTTTGTTTTCTCCTTCAGGTCCTCCTTTACCTGCTTCTCTCAGCTCAGGCTCACTTTAAACTTAAAGGCACTACCTGTCCTGCTTCAGACAAAAAGTTCTGGCAATAAGAAGGTTTTCTAAGGGCAGCTGATGGTGGAAGAGGGAAGAACTGTCGGCCCCATCTCTCTTTGGCTCTGGGCCAGGCTGCCTGGGTTTGAACCCTTCCACTATCACTTCTTAATTGTGTTATTGGAGCCAAGTTCCTTCACTTGGCTGAGTTTGGTGTTCTCCATTTAAACCACGGATGATGACTACAAATAATTCACGTTTCTGTGAGGTGCAAATGAGCTAACACGAAAAATCTCAGAACAGGGCCAGCTTGAGTCAGTACTGCTAGTCAATGCTTGCCATTGATATTCTAGTTTAAAAAGAAAGAAGGAAAGCATGACCTCTCATTATTCCAAGTTTCAGTGGAGAAGAAGGTGGGTCTTGTAGCTCCTGAAGTGCAGGTGCTGGAAGAATTGGCTCATCTTCTCGGAGTCAGCCCTTGAGCCTGAGTGGCATCAACGGCACAGCTGGTAGGGGTTATTATTTATTTATTTTAGGAGAATGGAAAGGGGCCTTTCCTTCATTGGGCAAGGAAATGAAACCGGGCTGCTGCCTCCAAACTGCTCAGCAAAGTAAGGGGAAAAGTTACTTTTAAGGAGTTTACAAATAGGAAGTTCATACAAGTTACATCAACAACATTCTCAACCACACTACAAAGGCACAATGACGTTTATGTGTAGTTCATGTATCACTAGGATTTTAGTGTAAAATTACAGAGAGAGCCAAGTGAAGAAACCATGATTCTAATGCAAAGCTATAGGACAAGCTAAGTAAGCTGTTTGAGGCAGTGACATATTCTGCAACCTGGGAAACTGCTTTCTTATTCCCTCTTTTATTTATGGACATTGGACACTCAACACAGTGTCCATTCTGAACTACAGCCAGGCTCAGAACTGTTGGGTATGTTCACACACGGGAGGCATATGTTGGACATAGGCTTGAACAGTTAGCATTCCACTGTGGCTGATCTAATATCAAGGTATTATGGGTAGATAGACCTCACGTTTGTGTATTGGACTCTGCCTAGGCTTTTGTATTTTTATTTATTGGTAGTGCTTATTTGCTAATTGCTCCCCCTTTTCTTTTAGCCAGTAAGTTGGATGGAGAGGTACAAAGATTACAGGTAATCTTTACCCTACATATGAAGGGGAATGTGAACCAATTTAGTGATTGTGAGCCCATGGCAAGACCATCATTTATACAAGGCTGGAGGCCTCACTACAATATTCTCTTTCCAAGATGGCTCCTGGGAGACTGCCCGTCTGGGAGGGGAAGGCGGAGTAGGAATGCTCTCTCTGTTCATCAGTCTCCTGGAGCTTGATGGGTATGTGATAACTTAATCTCCTTCTTCTCATACTGCCCCTTGCCTGCACTGGGGAGGATGACTTGGATTAATGACTGTAGCACAAAGCAGAAAGTATTAATAAGGTCAGTGAATGGTGTTTGCATAATAAGAGTCTCAGATTGAATCATATGAATGTGAAAACTGAGATTTAAACACATTTTCCCTCATAGCTATTGTTCCATCATTAAACCCTGAAGGAAGCTTCCTGAAGGATAACAATGGCTAGAAGTCTGGGCTAGAACTCCAACAGTGATTTATATTTCGATGGGACTGGCAGAGGCTGGAAAACTATTTCAGAGTTGCAAGGGTTAAAAACAGTGACTCATACAGGACTTAGGAAATGATGATATCTTTGTTTTGGAAAATCCACCTAATTGAGCCAGTGCCCATTAATCAAGATAGACATTTTAGACAAAAAGGCTAAGAACTGGCTCCTAGGAGGCAGGTGAGGCGGGTGATGGGGTGCTGTGCTGTGCTGTTTCTTCGAGCCTCTGCTGCTTCTAGTGGAAAGAGTTCAGCTGTTTGTGTGGATAGAGGTGCTCCTTTGCGCATGGCTGCTTGCCATCAATTAGGACCAAGAGTTGGATCGGTGACCTCAGCTGGAGAAACCCTCCCAGGCTTAGCAGTGCTCACTCTGGATTGTGCTGCTGGCATCTCACATGTGGAGACACCTGAGACCGAACAGCTGGGCTTTAAGAGGTGGAGGATATGGCTGGCCTGGTGGGAACCATTTTACCTTTAGTCCCTAGCAGGCCAGTTGCATCGTCCACACAGATATGAAAGTTGGTATTGGAGGGCTGAAACCCCCTGCCTGTAGGCTGGTGACATGGTTTGCTCTAAAAAGTGTGCACCATGTAGAAAAGAAATATTCTAGGATGAACTGGACATTGGCAGCAGGGGATGCCCTTCAGCTCTGGTGTGCTATTCCAATTTGGGACTCTCCTCTCTCTCCAGCTGCTACCGTGTCTTGACAGCCATTTCCATACAGACCCCATCCAGCTTTGAACAGGTTTAAACTGATAGCATCCAGATACCAAGTGTTGAGGTAGTCAATTAGGACATCAACCCCTATTGACAATAGCAATCAAGCCTTTACCCACTTACTGCGGCAGTGCAGGTGAAAAGTGAAAGAGTGACGCTGGCTCCTAGTATTTAATTTTCCTCTCAGAGCAGTACCGGTTACCGGTGGAGAGTTTGATGACGTGCAGCATTGATGAGAACTGTCTCACTGCAGAGGACCTGGGACACAAGTCCTGCCTTTTCTGGACCTGCAGGCTATGGGGAGAGAAAAAGAGAAGAGCTAGGAGCGGAATGTATTGAATCAGAGTAGAGAGAAGTATCTCAACCAGGGTTCCCATAAGTGGGTCTCCAAAAGGAGATGCCTGAGCTAGGAACGCAGCTGTGTACATGAACACCTCTGGGAAGAAGGTTTGGCAGAGTCCTTCCCTGCAGCTCCCTCCAGAAAACTGTACGAAGCCTGATATAGAGCCTACTTCCTCCAGGAAGCTCGCCAGGCAAAGTCTTGTGATTGCCTCTGACAGGCCTGAAAAATCACACAGAGCATCATGACCTACCACCTCCCCGTCATGTTAGATTCTAGTCCACATGCGTGCCCAGGGTCTCCTTCCCAGCTGAGGAGTGAGTGCTCCAGGGAGCAAGTCCAGGGTCACACCTGCAGATGTGGGTGATCACCCTTGGGTGCACAGTTTTAAGAGGCACTTAATCAGCTTCCATAGAGAAAGGCTTCAAGGTGTAAGGCTGCCCATAGTGGGCAACAAGACGATGCTCCCTTGTGCTGGCTGCGCTTGCTTTCTGCTCATGCGTCTCCCTTGGCTGGCTCCCTGGATCACAACTCACATGAAGCCTTGGTCTCAGACTCTTGGGTTGCTCTGTGGCTGTAATTAGACTCAGGAGAGTTTGAGCATGTTTGGGCGTTTCTGGTGGTGAAGACATGCTCTTTCCTGTTACTCAGCAGAGAAGGATGGGAAGGTCTTTGGCAGCAGCCGTATCTGGCAGCACTTGAAAGTTTACTCCTAGTACTTCAGTTATTCCTGCATCTGCTTATTAAATGGTATAAGGAGGTATTAGCATGAAGTTGTGGTTAAAGGCAGATAATCCTGGCTTAAAATTCTCCCTCTGCCACTAGTCAGTTTAGAACCTGGTTGAATCTCATTATCCTCATCTGTGAAATGGAGATGCTATTCCTTTACTACACGAGAAGATAAATAATTTTATAAAGAATGTAGCCTGATACCTAATAACCATATAAATAGTGGTTATTCCTATGACAATGACTTTGTCTTTGCACATCTATATAACAGAGACTGGAATGAGTCTTAGATACATTTCCCTTTGTTCTGGAAGACAACCTGGTTGAACAAGACTCCAACGATTGTCCTCAGAAAGCTGTAAAATAACCATTGGTGTAAACGTAGACATTTTCAACTCAGAAATCAAGCTACTTGTTTTCCTTTTGCTTTCTACAATACAAATCATTGAACATGGTGAAGTTAGAGCTGTTTCTGTATACATTTCTGCCTTGGGCCTGAATGTAATGGAAGGGCAGTCCATGGGACATCCATTGGGATTAGAGAGTGCCAGAGGAAAGAAATAACTGGGAGAATAATCATGCCTTAAGAAAGGTAGAGAAAGCAGTGGGAATTGATAGGGAGCATAGTACAGGGACATCAGAGATGGGAGGAAGCTTAGAGAGAGGCATCAGCCTGCAACTTGAGCATCATTACTGTAGTGAGACTTGATTGTTTGCCGCTGGCCGTGGTTACATGAATCTGAGGACTTGATTCAACATCAGTAGTCAATGCAGCCAGGCAGATGAACACTGTTTGCTAAATTCAGCCAAACAAGCTTCCTAAGAGCCTACTAACCAGTCCTTCTCTGAAGCCTTGCAGGGAGTGAGAAGTCCCTAGACACCGAGAAAGGGCCTGCTCCAGAAAATATTTCAAAAATAAGTGTTATGTTGATATTAAAAATTTAAAAATATTGTTCACCTATAGTACTCATTTTTGTTATAAATTTAATATGTGTTCATGATAGAAATATAAAAAGTATAAGAGAAAATAAAGATCACTTGTGTTCTTGATAATGGGATATAACTTCTACTGAGCCCATCTCTATGAGTTAGACCCAACTCAGTGCCAGTGGGTTAGTGGGAGCTCTTCTCCATTCCTTTCTTCATGCACATTTAAACTTTATTTTCGGAGGTTGGGATTATTTTACAGATATAGATTTTTATCATGAGCTTTTTCAATGGGAGCATTTCTCTTATTATTAAAGTTATTTTAAAAAAATTGAATGGCTACAATCCTTCCAGTTTATGGCTCTTCCATATTTTACCTAGTTGCCCTTTGAACATTCAGGCTTTTCCCTATTTTTATTATAATTAACACTCCAGTGACTAGCTTTACACCTTTTTTTTTAATGTCATCATTTATGGTTTCCTTAGAAATGGATTCCTAGAAATAGTATCACTGAAAATAGAATTATCATATGATCCAGCAATCCCAGTCCTAGAAATACATGCGAGGAGTAAGAGCTACCACACGAGTAGACATACACACACCCATGTTCATTGCAACATTATTCACAATAGCAAAAAGATGGGAACAACCCAAGTGCCCATCAGCAGATGAATGGATAAACACTCTATGATATGTACGCACAACAGAATACTATGCAATGCTGAAGAACAAGGATGAATCTATGAAGCATCTCACAACATGAATGAATCTGGAGGTTAATGAGTCAACCACAAAAGGACAAATAGTAATATAAAAACTCTTGAAAGGTTCACACACGAAAGAAACAGTCATTAATGATCACAAAGGAGGGGGAGGGTAGGAAAGAAAAATCACGAACTAGACAATAGATAAGTGGTAATTTTGGCGAAGGGTAGGATAGTACATAATACTGGGGAAGTCAGCAGAACTTGACCAAAGCAGAGTCATAAAAGCTTTATAAAGACATCCAAAATCCTTGAGGGATTGAATTATCGGCTGGGGGCTGGAGATTATGTTCTCAGGAAACATCTAGTTCAACTGGTATAACATAGTTTATAAGGAAAATATTCTATGTTCTACTTTGATAGGGTCTTAAAAGCTTGCAAGCCACCATCTAAAACACAATGTCTGACAAGTCCACAAACTTGATTGTTCTAAGTGCTACATACCTCATTGCTGAATATAACTACTGTCACCTTTGAAATACTCCCCTTGGGAAGCTATGCATTGACAACAGTGCCTAGTCCACCCTTCAAAGCAATTTTGGAACTCTTTCTGGAGTGGCCATTGTGCACAGTGGCAAACTGTGGCAAGTTTATGAACTTAATTGTATAGTTGGAAGTGAGGGTGTTTTTAGCCAGTAAATAAATATCTTGGAACACCCTCCCTACTCACCTGATCTGGACCCCAATGACTTTTTTCTTTACCTGAACATAAAGGAAATGTTGAAAGGAAGACATTTGGATGACATTCAGGACATCAAGGGTAAGATGATGACAGCTCTGATGGTCACTCTGGAAAAAGAGTTCCAAAATTGCTTTGAAGGCTTAGAAGGCTATCATAGTGTTATTTAGCAATGAAGTACATAGCACTTTTTCTAGGATTAGTTTACAAACTTAACCGGCAGTCCTCGTGTGTCTACTGGTCCCACCCCATGTGGAGCAAGGTAGAAGGAAGAAAATCAAAATAAAAGATTAATTTGAAGGACTAATGGACCACAAGTACCACAGCTTTCACTAGACTGAGTCCAGCATAGCTAAACGATGCCTGGCTAACATCACTCACAACTCTAACACAGCTCACAATAGAGGGTCTTGCAAAGAGCTGGAGAAAAAAGTAGAAGAAAATTCAAAGTCACAGAAAAGAGACCAGACTTAATGGTCTGCCAGGGTATACCAGACGACGTGGACACACCAACCCAGAGGCGAGGATGAGAAAGTAACAGGAGACAGGAAAGCTGAATGGGTCCAAGATCAAGAAGGGGACAGTGTTGACAGGTTGAGGGGTTGCCTGTCCATGTCAAAAAAACTAATGTATTAATTGTTGACTGAGAAACTAATTTGCTCTTTAAACTTTCAACTAAAGGATACATATAAAAAAGGAAAAAAATAATACTGGGGCCAGTTATCTGAAGACATTAAAGATTCTTGCTCCAGAGAAGCTTCCTCAGTTTTCATTCCCACCACTTCTACTATTGTTTTTGTTACCTAGTTGCAAAATTAATTTACGAGTTATTTGTTAGATGTGGGGTAGCTCTTACTGTGTTGTCCTGGGCTTTGGACTTTCTGGAAGAGTCTCTACTAACAGGCAGTCTAAATGAACTCAGTGTGCTCAAGACAGTTTTTTGGCTGTGCCTCCCAAGTTCTAAGAGTCAGGATGAGGTAGAGGGAGAAAGTGCTTCTAGCTGAGCTGAGGGATTTCCTTAGGCTGGAGCTTCAGGAGGGGCTGCTTGATCCGCAGAGCAAGCACAGGACCTAGCTTGTCCTAGACTGTTGGATCAGCCTGGAGTCGCTGCCCTGTCCCTGCTTGGCTTGCAGTGCTAAACCGTGCTTCTGAGAGATGAGTGGGCTCTGTATCCAAGTCATCTTTCCCCCACAGGGTCCTCCTGTTCTCTGCTGGGATTCCACTTGGCTGTGGGTGCATGCCTGGAGAGCCCAGGATGTGGGCCCAGGCCCTTCAGAGCACCCTACTCCACCATCAGCCAGCCCTTCCCTATACACCCCCCTCAGGGACGCTTCTGGGGAGGAGATGGAACTGGCATTATCAGAAGACAGTTGTCAGAAGCTGGAAACATTGTTTTCAGACTAAATAAATACATGACCATGATTTTACTTGGCTCATCAGTTTAGGAGGGAACCTTTGAGTCAGTAAGGATGATTCAAATTGTGTTTGAGATACTAGGGTTATTAGTCCAACAGGAAAGGCATACTAAAATGGGTTTTTAATGTTTGGAGCAAACCCTGGTGGCATAGTGGTTATAAGCTATGGCTGCTAACCAAATGGTCAGCAGTTCGAATCTACCAGGTGCTCTTTGGAAACCACATGGGACAGTTCTACTCTTTCCTATCAGGTTACAATGAGTTAGAATCAACTTTACGGTGGTTGGTGGAGACAAATCTGGTCACTATTTTAATATCTTACAGGGCAATGAATAATTGTTCTTTCTTTTCACTGGACAGGAATTACTTGCATCTCTACTGGGCAGATGGAACCCGTGGTGGTACAGTGGTTAAGAGCTCGGCTGCTACCCCAAAAGTCAGCAATTCAAATCTACCAGCCACTCCTTGGAAATTCTATGGGACTGTCCTAGTCTGTCTTATAGGGTCACTATGAGTTGAAATTGACTTGATAGCAATTTTTTTTCTAATTGGGCAACATCTATAATCTAATGCAGTATCACAGTCTGAGCTCATAATTATATAATAAATAACAAAATCAAAGAGTAGTGTGTTCTG
This sequence comes from Heterohyrax brucei, assembly GCA_028571685.1. Taxonomy (NCBI): domain Eukaryota; kingdom Metazoa; phylum Chordata; class Mammalia; order Hyracoidea; family Procaviidae; genus Heterohyrax; species Heterohyrax brucei. The sequence continues at coordinate 65,544,361 of CM053155.1, read as the reverse complement.
CTCAATAGTTAAATAGTATTTGGGAGGGTTTGCTGAACAATGGTCAGTGTGACACTGAGAGGCCATGCAGCCGTCCTCTTGGTGTTTCTTCCAGATTTGGGAATTTTTGTTGTCAACAGTATGCAAGCTCAACAAGAACAACTGAATCGTGACCTCTCAGCACCAGGTCTGGGGAGTCAGGACCAGGGAGCATGAAGTCACCCATGTATTTATTGGGAATCACTGAGGTCTGCCATGATCTGTGTCTAAGAATAATGAACTAGTACTCAGATAAAGTTGAGCTAAACAGGTTTATTGAAGATCAGAGAATGAAACCAAACTCTTTTCTGTGTTGCCGTTACAGAGGCGTGTATGTAGGAGGAAAACTAAGAACCTAAGGTACACTGTTTTAAAAATTGTTTTTACTGTGATTAAGTGAAAGTTTACAATCCAAGTCAATTTGCCATATGAAACCCTGAGCACCCGCCTTTATGCAACTCTATCTGCTCTTTCCACCCTGTGACCGCACACTCTTCCTTTCTACTTTTTAGTTCCAGTAGCCACTCAACCAACATTTGTCCTCTAAGGTATATTGTTTTAAGTGGCAATTACAAGCTCAGGTCGGTGTCAGTCAAAGTGAACTCAAAGTGCAAGATTTCAGGTGATAGGTTCAAAGCATCACTGTGGACAGTTTGGATTGGCTAGTTGCTTACATTGCAGCCATTTGTAACTAAAAGGGGGCTGGCTGTTGATAGTCAGGAGGTGACAACATAGTGATTTTCTTAAGAATATTCTGTTAAAATAGCCTTTTTGGGGTCGACATTTCTTGAGCCCTACTTGTGCAAGCGATTTCTGGTAAGGTACTGATATTAAGACACTCCTCAAAAGTGTTCCTTTCCAAATCTTTAGCTTTACTTATACAGAAAAAAATTCTTTAGATACAGGATTAAGTCTGTACAAAAGTTACTGGTTGCTAGGTTATGAGTAAAACTAGTAACCCTGGGCAAGAAAGAATCTGAATGTTGATCTGGATCATTCATTCTAGCTGTGTCAAGCACCTGAGGTTGGGGACTCTCAGACACCAGTCACAAGTGAGATGCCTACAGTCGTTTTATTTCCTCTTTCTGACGTATTGTGTTTTGGGCCTTCAACCACAGAGTAACCTTTTTGACTGCAGAGTTCATGTCTTATAAATTCACAGACCTTTAGAATTACAGATCCTTTGAGATTTGTAGTCCAGTGTCCTTATTTCTCAGAAGGTGTATGCTCTAACTTTAGTAAGAGACTTGCCCAAAGGCACTTGGCTAGAAGGTGCAGAACCGAGATAAAGATAAGACCTCCAGATCCGGCCCTGTGTTCTGCCCAGCGTCCTTCCCTCTCCCCCAGCACAGATTAGAGCAGACAGTGTATGTGGGTGAGAAGGATGGATGGATGCTGCATGAATGCATGGACGGATAGTTGCCTTAAATATAATATTGTCCTCCTTTATTTTTTTTAAAGCAGTAAAAGAACTGTAACCTCTAACCTGATTATTCCTTCTCTGGGAGGAGGAGAAGAAGAGCAATTCTAACTTGTGAAGTGGCTGTCTCACTGTCCTGTACTGCGCTCACTGTGTTAGAACAGTCAGCCTCAAGCGGGGAGGGCAAGGACCGGGCAAATCTTCATCTACCGCCTTGGCTCTCAATCCTGCCTACACATGGAGATGTCCTGATCGTGAGGTTTCCCCTTCAGACTCATTCAATTGGAATCTCTAAGAGTGGAACCATATTTTTTGAAGGTCCCAGTGTACTAATCACAGACAATTAAGTGAGAAGATGATGAAGTCAGCCTGGTTCGGGGGAGAGGAAGAAGCTGGTACCTACAGTGGCTTCTGAATGGGAAATACCCACCCCACACTCTGCTGTGAATTTCTAAAGGTTGACAGCAGGATTCTGGTCCCTGAGGACTGTGGATTAACCAACTAGCTAAGTGCTCTTTGCCAGATCATCTTTGATGAGTCAGTGAGATTGGACAGCTCTCAGGGACCCCTCTGCTGGAGAGTCCTTCAGGATGTTCACTGTTGGGGAGTCACTGGGGTGGGGGAAGCATGCATTCTTTATACAGTGTGTGTGTGGATATTTTTTAATTTGTACTTACATCCTAAGAAAAGAGTAGATCCCTGGGGAGTTGGCTTTTAAGAGCTGCAATTTAACATTAGATCTTAAACTTTTGTGCAGATGTGCTAAAAGGAATGGTCTCATGACACATTCTTGAGTCCATTGTGGCACCATTCTTGAAGACACTGCCCATTATGCTATTGTTCAAAGGCATTCAAAGAGAGGCTTAGCAGTAAATTCCTATTGGAGTTAATGACGGTGAAATGCTTCGTTAATGGGGCAATCATTTAACCAGACAATTAAAACCAGTTTTGCTTTTACTATCAAGACAGACAGAGATGCTTTTACTACTCAATTACACTGATTCTTGCTAGCCCAGGACTCAAGCATGCTATTTCTAATTCTGTTCTCTGCATCTAAACCCTCAGCTGTGTGGTCCAGGGTCTCTGCCTCTTTCCTATGTGAGTTTGTCATGGGTTTCTCCAGGATAGCAGGCACTTCACATCAATTATTTCATGTAAACTGGTCAGGCCACTCTGTGAGAGTGGATGGAGAAAGCGTGTTGAATACTTTCCAAGTTTTCTCTTCTTAGACCATCTGTACTGAGTGCCAGCCAGGCCAGGGAAGCTGGAATCACTGCTGTCTGTAATGGCTTTTTCTTCCTTCAGGCTATGGAGGTAGCACAGTTATTAGTATAACTCTGGAGTTTGGCAAACTTATATATTAATTTGGCTCTGCTACTAATTAGCTTTAAGGAGTCCTGGTTCTGCAAAGGGTAAGCACTTGTCTGCTAGCCAAAAGTTCGGTGGTTCCAATCCACCCAGTGGTTTCTCGGAAGACAGACCTAGTGATCAGCTCTGATAGAGATTATAGCCCAGAAAACCCTATGAGGGCAGTTCCACTCTGTCGCGTTGTGTCTCCGTGACATAACAACAACACCAACCTTTAGCAAGTCTTTTAACCTCTCTGACCTTCCGTTTGTACACTTGCAAAATGGAACCGGGAGCCCTTGGTGGTCCCATAGCTGAACCTGACTGCCAACCAAAAGATCAACAGTTCAAATCCACCAGCCACTCCTTGGAAAAACTATGGAGCAACTCTATATATAGTTCTGTAGGGTCTGCATGAGTCAAAACAACTTAACAGGCTTAGGTTCTGTTACTTTAAAATACAGACATGAAGATCTACTTTATTAGGGCTAATTGGGTTGTAAGTGACAGAAACTCCTTCAGAGAAGTTCGTGTTCACTGAGGTGGAGGCACTCCAAAAGCTCCACAATAGGACTCCTGCAGCCCTCTGCTCTTTTCCACAGCTTCCCCAGGGTCTTCGCTGCATCCCAGCTTCTACAGGTCTCCCAGTTTGCCTTGCTGGAACCTGGCTTTGTAGGACTGCATTGAACCACGGACTGCCAAAGCCTGGGCTCTGTGTCTCCTGGTGCAAATCCACAAGAAAGATCATCTGGCTGGCAAGCTCAGGCCCACCCTGGTCCAGTTGGCTCTGGCCTCGTGGCTGTCCTGTGACTAACAAGCAAGGGTGGAAGAGGGTGTGGCAGAGAGCAGGCTCAGAGTGTCTCACGTGGTTGGGAAACCGTCACAAAGGTAACTGAAATTATGCATGTGAAGCACCAAGCACGGGGCAGGGCCCAGAGTAGACACTGAATGAGAAGGGGGCATTGCTGGACAAATCCTAGGCTTCCAAATCTTGAAAGGTAGAGGTAGTGACTCTAAAATCAGCATTAAGTATGCCAATTAAAGGGATCATTTCAAAAATTTAAAACATTTAATAAACTTTATTTAGGCATGATTTATGTACAATAAGCTGTATTCATTTAAAGCATACAGTATTATACATTTTGACACCACTGTCCCCCAAAAGATGAAGACCATTTCCACCACTACTGAAAGTTTCCCTTTCCCTGTCAGAGTCCCCCTCTTCCCTGCAGCCCCTGTCTCAGGCAACCACTAACCTGCTTTCCATTACAACAGATTAGTTCGCATTTTCTGGAAGTTTCTATAAGCTCTTCACCGCATATACTCCTGAAGCTTCTTTCACTCAGGCTGGTATTTTGAGATTCATCCATACAGTTGTCCGTATCAGAATTTTGTTCCCTTTTTATTCCTCAGTAATATATCCCATTGTAATGACATACATTTTCTATTGATCTGGTGATATTTTGAGTCCATTATGTATGCCTTTGTTCAGGAAATATTTAGTAAGCACTCACTGTGTAAATGATCGGTTGACAGTGAAGACACAACGGTAAGAGAAGCAGGGCCCACTCACCTCCTGGAGTTCATATTCTGGGAAAGTCAGTCTGACACTACTTGGGTGACAGGAACTACAGTGAGCACTGACAAGGAGCCTTTCTGGGTCCTTACATCAAGTACTCTCTGAGGGGTGTGGTCCCTGGAGGAAGGAACATTTCATTCCAGATCAAATGCAGGAGGAATTTCCCAGATAGTCACATCAGAGAGCACTGGAGTTGTGGAGCCTGACTTAGGAAGAGCAAGATGTGATGGATTGAAAAAGGCTGAGAGGCCAAGCCCAGAGGGATGTGGGCTGAGTTTGATGCCCAGAAGTGGACAGCATTGGCTCTTCATGGGGCAGGATGGCCCTTGGATTGTCCAGTAAAATCTGGCAAGCCTGGAAGGCTCTGGTGGAGGAGTGACAGGATCAAATTTACTGTTGGCAGAGGTCACTATGGCCTCATCTGAAATACGGACAATAGGGTTGGTGGTAGACATGGGCATGGTGTATCACTCCAGGCCAGAGACACTGGTAAAGTGAAATAGGATTTGAAGATCACAAAAGGAGGGACCCAGAATTTTCCTGGTGATGGGGCCGTCAGACCCTGTGCCAGCATGCTGGATAGAGTCGGGGTCCTGGAGGAGCCTGGCTGCCGCATAGCCCTGTTTCCTTGCCTACTTGTGGAGTGTCCTTTGAACTCTACTTCTAATTGCCCAGTTGCTCTGTCAAGAAGCCCAGCTTTCCTGTGACTAGAGTATCGCCGTGACCCCAACCCTGCAATCATGGCCAAGACTGAGCTGGATGTTCTGCCCAGTCTTCAAACTCCAGGCGGCCAACTCCGCCCTCCTGGAACACGCTTAGGAATGAGGTGTCTGGAAACCAACAGGGTTCTGGATTCACCCTGTAGCCTTCCTTGAAATTGCCAACAGGGACTCAGTGTCCTTAATCGCTGCTTCTGTGCTTGGGAACAAAAAGCTGCAGACCCAGTACTGAAATCTACAGTTCCATGGTTTTCTTTCTGTTCATAAAGAATCTCCTACCCTTTCGGCATTGCTCCAAACTCTCTGGTTCTCTCACTTCCGTTCCATGACTTCAGCCCTGACTTTCGCCACTAATTCCAGCCACAAACCTTCAGGGACACTTTCTTATGACCTGTTCTCCAGCTTAGCCATTGAGCATAGGCCTTGAGAGTTTCAGGCTCAGTATCCCACAGGGCTAGTCCATTTCACAGCTATGCTTCCCTGGCCCAGAACCACTATATCCTGAAATGGCCAGAGGCTTGGCCTGGAGACAAAAGAGACCAATAGCCTCTCATTACTACCTTCTCCTGGGGGTAAACTGAGGGCCCCCTTATAGGCTAAAACGACCCCTGCTGATGAGTTGATCACCCCCTCAGACACCAGCCTCTCACTGTATCATTGCCTATCGCTTTCTTCTATATCAGAATGTGTTGACATCAGTACTTAATGTTTATACGGCATTTCCAATCTGCAGGGGCATCCGTACTCATGGTCTCATTCTATCAAGAGTGTATCTATGACAGAACTTTCACTCCTATATTAAGTGGAAAGGACTTTCAACAAGGAGTCAAGGGACTCCCTTGCTTCTGATCCTGGCTCTGAGACAAGCCTTGGGAAAGTCTTGGCAAGTTTTTTCATTCCTTGCCTTCAAAACAAATTCCTGAGTCTCCTCCCTTCTTCCCATGGGGCAGGGGGTGGTGATATATGCATAATTGACGGGTACTCTGGATCAAAGAGATGATGACCTGGGTTATGACCTCACTGCTTTAGCCCCTCCAGGTGCCAGCACTTTAGCAGAATGTGGAGCCTGAAGTTGTGTTTCTCAGACTCTTAGGCTGGGCTGGGCAGAAACCAGAGACCTTTTGTAAAACAAGAACAGAGTATCATATTTTTTGTGTGTCATCTTTTAGAAGGAACTAGGTCTGTTTTCTAGGAGTCCTGGTGGCAAAGTGGTAAGAGCTTGGCTGCTAACCAAAAAGTTGGCAATTCAAATCTACTAGTCACAGCATGGGAGCAAGAAAGATGTGACAATCTGCTTCAATAAAGATTTACAGCCTTGAACACCTTATCGGGGTAGTTCTGCTTGTCTTAAGGGGTCACTGTGAGTTAAAATCATGGCAGTGGGTAGATCTATTTTCTACTGATTTCACTAAAAATGGAAACTGGTGGTATAGTGATTAAGATCTATGGCTGCTAATCAAAAGGTTGGCAGTTCATATCCAGCAGGCACTCCTTGGAAACTCCATGAGGCAGCTCTGCTTTGTTATAGGGTCACTGTGAATTGGCATTGACTTGATGGAAGTAGGCTTTTTGGTTTCACTAAAAATACCATTACTGGGCTGAAAAATAAACAGAAAATATTTAATTCTGATCAAAGATTCTTCCCAAATGAATAAAAGGTAACAAAGTGCTGCACGTGAGATAGTGGTACCCAGAGTTTCTAAGCTTGAGATAGGCAGGAAGCTGGTCTGGCCCAACATTCAAGTCACACAGATGACCAGAGACGACACAACTACTGAAGGCCTCTGGCCTCTGCCACCCCAAGCTCTTTAGAGGTAAAGAACATTCCTAAGAGGCCTGTGGAGGTGACCTTGAGGCCACACAGAGCCTCAGACTACCCATGCCACCACTTTCTGGAGCTTCGAATTTACTTGAAGAATTTTAGGAAAAACATTAGTATTATAACAAAGCGCACAGAGATTTATCATGGGGTAGAATGCAAACAGTTCTGTGAATTTTAAAGCTAATGGACAATTCAACAAACGGGTTTTGGCCCTGTGGTGGGTCACTGTACACCCTGCCTCCAGGCACCAGGTTGGATAAAAGTATTCAACTGAGGTTGCTTAGGTGGTGCAAACAGTTAAGTACTCAGCTGCTACCTGAATGGTTAGTGATTTGAACCAACCCACAGTGCCTAGAAAGAAAAGCCTGGCAATCAACTTCCAAAACATGAGCTACTGAAAACCCTGTGGAACAGTTTTCCTCTGAGTGAGAACAGACTCCATGGCAACTGGCTGCTTAGGTGGAGAAGCAAGAGGCACACTGCTCCTCTCCATATACGTCAGAACACAGGCCTTGACATCTTAGGGAACAAAAATAAAGTCATCACTTGATTGGTTTATTCCCTTTTGTTGAAGAAGATTTAGAAAAGTGGGACAGGAAAAGCCTTCCTGATCCTTTCCCCAAAGCAGCCCTTGAGCAGAGCATCACCGCTTCTTCTGATGCCCCAGATGAGCCCAGGTATGCAAAGGGGCACAAAAAAGCAAAGCTCATCAGTGGTGGCCTGGCCTGATGGGACAGAGAGGTGGCTACTTTGGGGTGGGCCAACCCAGGCCTGCACATCCTAGGCTTATCTCCTTTGGGTGCTGATACATTCAAGTTGGGTGTCAACAGCTCCTGAGCTCTGGGACCTGTGAGAGAAACAGATTTTCATTTCGCGTAGACTTCCTGAGGGTACCAAGGATCTTTCAAAAGGGAGTGGGATAAGGAAGGTCAAAAGAATTTAACTCACTATTCTTAAAAAACATTTTCTTAAAGGGAAGAGTAGCATTTTCAATGCAAGAGAGTAAGAATGTAAAGAGGACTTGTGTTTTTGAAGCCCTGTGCACTAGGAAATTCTGCATGTTCATCACGAGCTGTGTGAAGGTCCAAGGCCTCTTTCATTTCACATTCTTGACAGATTGGTTTATTTAAACACACATCACAAGACTCTGACTAACACAGTGGAAGAAATTGTGTAAAACAAAGAAAATATGTATGCCAGGAGGAGAGAAACAAACGGGCAGAAAAAGGAAGAAGTGAAAAACAGGAGGCTGAGTACTCATTGTTAAGTGACTGGGACAAAGAGAGAAGCATGTTGTACAGGATGCTAAAGGCATTCCATGACAGCTAGGAGCCTCTTGAAGGCATCTTCAAGGGCAGAGGCAGGCTATCATGCTTAGAGTATGGCTGCTCATTACTTTCATGGCATCTAGAATATCATCTCATAGAAATGTCTTCTACTTCAAATGCCCACCACTCATCTGTCTGTTTATTCTATTGACGCTGAAAACTATGCCACCAGTGATTCAAATACTGGCAAGTTCCCACATAGTAGCCAGGCTTCAGCAGAGCTTTCAGACTGGGATTAGAAAGAAGTTTTGGTGATCTTTGAAAAATTGACCAGTGAAAACCTTATGGATCACAACAAAATATCATCTGATATAGGGCTGGAAGATGAAACTCCTGGGTTGGAAGACACTCAGAATAAATTGTGGCTGCAACAATGATGACTTGAGTGTCACCTAGACTAATGACTATGAGGATAGTACACAACATGGCACCATTTCATTCTGTTGTATTAATACATGGAATCGCCATGAGTTGGAGCCAACTTGGCAACAACTAATAACAGCAACAACAACTTCAAGTGCAAACACATGCTGAAGAGTTTAACATAAACCTGGAAACAATGGGAAAACCAATGGACATTTCAAGCAGTAGATTGCCATGTTCCCCTGGCCTAGAGAAGATTTCACCAGATATTCATAGCCTACCCCATCACCTACACATGACACATTCCCAGTGAGGCCTACTGTAACTAACCTGCTTAAAATCTATCCATTCCTGATCCATGGCATTCTTCAATCCCTTTTTGCTGCTTAATTTCTTTGACATGAATCAACTATCACGTATTATGTATTTATTTATTTATACTTTTATTATAAGAATCATGAGAATCACTGTACCAAAAAGAACTGGTTGACACCCAACCACTTTAGGAGACAGTATATGATCAAGGACCAATGGTATTCAATGAAGAAGTGCAAGTCACACTGAAAGCAATGGCAAAAAAAATAAGGCTCCAACAACAGACAGAATACCAACTGCGATGTTTCAATAAACACATACAGCACTGCAAGCACTCACTGTTCTATGATAAGAGATTTGGAAGACAGCAACATGGCTAAATGGCTGGAAGAGATCCATCCTTGCTCCCATTCCAGGGAAAAATGATGTAATAGAATGTAGAAATTATCAAATAGTAACATTAACATCATACACAAGTAAAATTTTGCTGAAGATAATTCAAAAAGGGTTGCAGCAGTATGTACACAATGAAATACCAGAAATTCAGGCCAGATTCAGAAGATAACATGCAATGAAGGACATTGTTGCTTATGTCAGATGGATTTTGACTGAAAGTGGACAATACCAGATAGATGTTTACCTGTATTTTATTGACTATGCAAAGGTGTTAAACTGCGTGGATTATAACAAATTACAGATAATATTGTGAAGAATGGAAATTCCAAAACATTTAACAGTGCTTATGTAATGGGATATTGAGTGGTTTAAAATCAGAAAAGGTATACTTCAGGGTTATATTTTGTCACCATACTTATTCAGTCAATATGCTGAACAAATAACCCAAGAAGTAGGACATATAAATGTGGCATTAGGATTGGAGGAAGACTTATTAACAACCTATAATATTTAGATGACATAACCTTCTTTGCAGAAGGCAAAAAGGCCTTGAAGCACTTACTGATGGAGTTCAAATGCTGTAGCTTTCAGTATGGATAATACTTCACCATAAAGAAAACCAAAATACAGATGGACCAATAAACAACATCATGATAAACAGACAAAGCACTGAAGTTGTCAAAGATCTCATTTTACTTGAATTCACAATCCATATTCACAGAAGCAGCAGTTGAGAAACCAGTGAATCGCACTGGGCAAATCTGCTGCAGATCTTTCTAAAGTGTTGAAAAGCAAAGAGGTCAGTCTGAGGTCTAAGGTGCACCTGACCTAAACCATGGTATTTTCTTCCACTGCACGTGCATTGGAAATCTAAATAATGAATAAAGAAAACTGAAGAACAACTGATGCTTTCGAGTTGTACTGTTGGTAAAGAATATTAACTATGCCATGAATTGCCAAAAGAATGAACAAATATGTCTTGGAAGAAGTATAGCCAGAATGTTTCTTAAAAGCAAGAATGATGAGACTTCATCTCATGACTACTATGGATATGGTATTAGGAGGGGCAAGTTCCCTGGAGAAGGATATTGTGCTTGGTAAAGTAGAGGGGCAGCAAAAAAGAGAAGGGCCCTCCATGAGGTGGTTTGACACAATGGATGCAACAATAGGCTCAAAACATAGCAACTATCACGATGATGGTACAGAACAAGACAATATTTCTTTCTGTTGTACACAGGGTCTCTTTGGCTCAGAACTGACTTGATGACCCATAACAATAACAGCTCAGATTCACACAAGTTTGATATCTAAGTTCATACTATATGAATGGTCTCAAAACTCCCAAGAAAAATATCCAATTTAAAGGTAATCTCATGTTGGTACTGCTCTCCCCAATCTCGCATTCTGGCAGAAAAAAGCATAAATTGTCTCTGGAGAACTTATCTCTAAGAAGTCCAAGAGATCTGAACTCACTGGATGAGAAAGCAAGACACCATGAGAAGTTAACAGAAACAACAAACTACAGAATAAGCACCACAAAAACAACGTATATGACAATTATCAGTTAGAAAAAGTAAACTAACTTTTTAAATATGTTTAAGGAAATAAAAGTGATCAACATAAAAATAGAATCCCAGAAAAAGAGACCATAAAATCACTAAGTATTATGGATTGAACTGTGTTCACCAAAAACGTGTAAAAATTTGATTGGGTCATGATTAGCAGTATTGTGTGATTGCCTCCACTTTGTGATTTTCCTTGCTGTATGTTAAAACCGCTGAGGATGGGACTGTAAATCCTTTTCTAAGGTCAACTCTCTGCTCTTGTAAAGGAAATTTCCCTGGAATGTGGCTTGCACCACCTTTTATGCTTTTATTCTACAAGTGATAAAAGGAAAGAGAAGCAAGCAGAGAGTTGGGAACCTCACACCGTCAAGAAAACAGCACCAAGAGTAAAGCACACCCTTCAGACCTGAGGTTCCTGTCCCAAGATGCTTCCTGACCAAAGACTGATGCAACACAAGGCCTTTCCTCCAAAGCTGACAGAGGGAAAATCTTCTCCTGGGGCAGACATCCCTGAATTTGGCCTTGTAATCCACTGGACTGTGTAAGACTAAACTTTTCTTTGCTAAAGCCATCCACTTACAGTATTTCTGTTAGAGCAGTACCAGATAACTGAGACACCAATCAAAAAGCAAACAGTAACAAGAACAAAAACAAGTCCATTGCTATCAAGTCAGTTCTGACTCATAGTGACTTCATGGGTCAGAATAGAATTCTCCCTGTTTTAGTCACCTAGTTCTGCTCTAACAGAAACACCAGAGTGGATGGTTCTAAAAAAGAGAAGTTTAGTCATATTCCAGTAAGTTAAAGTCCAAATTCAGTGTCAGCTCTAGGGGAAGGTTTTCTCTACCAGAAGGTCCTTGCCAACTATCTTTCCCTGGACTGGGAACTTCTGAGGCACAGAGACCACTGTCTTTCCCAAAGGAGACGCTCAGCTACTGGCAGTGCTTTTTTCCTTGATGGTATGAGGTCCTCCAAATCTCAACTTGTGACCTTTTCTTTTTTTTGTCTCAAGAGATTGCCCCAAGGCACAAAACAATTTCACACATTAAGCCCTGGCCCACCAACACATGAAAATTAAACAGCATGCTATCAAACTACCAGTGGGTCAAGGAAGAAGTCAAAACAGAAATCACAAGTTTCTAAGATCAAATGAAAATGAGAGCACAACATGCCAAAGTTTACAGGATTCACTGAAAGCAGTAGTTAAAGGAAAATTTATAGCAATAAATGTCTACATGAATAAAAGAACAATCTCAAATGAACATCCTAACTCTATAACTTGAGAAACTAGAAATAGAAGAGCAAACTAAACTTCAGCTTACCAAGAAAAAAAAAAAGAGAGAGATCAGAGAAGAAATAAATAAAAGCAAAACCAGAAAAATATTAGAGAGAATCAACAAAACCGGAAGTTATTTCTCTGAAATGATCAATAAAATTGATAAAATTTTAGCTAGACACAGACAAAAAATGGGAAAAGATACAAATAACTAGAAGTGGGAATAAAAGAGGAGACATTATAACTGACTTGCTAGAAATAAAAAGAATTATGACAGAATAGACAGAATACTATGAGCAACTTTAGGGCAACAAACTGGAGAACCTAGAAAAAATAGGCAAATTCTTAGAGGCACACAACATACTCAAACTGACTCAAGAGGAAATATGAGTAGAAAATCTCAACAGACCCATAACAAATCAAAAGAGATTGAATTAGTGTTCAAAAATCACTCAATAATAACAATAAAAGCCATCTTTGACCACATGGCTTCATTGGGGAATTCTACCAAACATTCAGAGAAGTGACACTAATCCTGTTTAAACTCTTTCAAAAGCTAGAGAAGGAAGGAATACTCTCTAATTTATTCTGCAGAACAAACCTAACCTTAATACTCAAAACAAGACAAAGACACCACATCAAAAGGAAATGACAGGCCATTATTCCTTATGAATATAGATGCAAAAATTCCCAACAAAATTCTAGCACACATAATCCAACAACATATTAAAAGAGTTATACACCATGATCAAGCAGAATTTGCTCCAGGAACCCAAGGATGATTCAACATTAAAAAATTCAATCCACACAACATGCCATATTAACAGAACAAAGTAAAAGAACTACAAAATAATCTCTATGAATGCAGAACAGGCATTTGATAAATTCCAGTACCATTTCTTGATGAAACCTCTCAACAAGGATGAAATAGAAGGACGTTCCTCAATTTGATTCAGGCCACATGTGAAAAGCCAAGAGTCAACATTATACTTAATGATGAAAGAGAGATTTCCTCCTGAATTACAAAAATAAAAATAAAAATGAAAAGCAAGTATGACTGTTCCCAACAATCTTGTTCAATATAATATTAGAAATACTAGCCAGAGCAATATGGCAAGAGAAAGAAATATAAAGTATTCAATATTCTTCACCAAAGTAAATTGAGGGTGTTAACTCTGTTTTAGTCTTCCTTATTTATTGCCCAGCTTTCTCATGAATATGAGGAGACTGAAAACACCATGGCTTAAGTGAGGCACACCTTAGTCTTCAAAGTGATATCTTTGCTTTTTAACACAATACAGAGGATTTTCGCAGAGATTTGCCCAGTGTAATGAGTCATTTGATTTCTTTCCTTGTGCCTCCATGGGCGTTGGTTGTGGATCACAGTAAAATGAAATTCTTGACAACTTCAGTATTTTCTCCAATTGTCATGATGCTTATCAGTCCACTTGTGAGGATTTTTTTTTTTTTTTTTTTTAGGTTGAGGTGTAATCTGTACTCAGGCTATGATCTTTGATCTTCGTCTGTAAGTGCTTCAGGTCCGTTTCACTTTCAGCAAACAAGTTGTGTTATCTACATAATGCAAGTCATTAATGAGTTTTTCTCCAATTCTGATGCCTTGCTCTTCTCCATATACTCGTTTCTTTGAATATCTGTCCAGCATATAGATTGAATAAGTATGATGAAAGGATACAACCCTGACTTTGAACCATGCAATATCTCCTTCTGTTTGAATAGATGCCTCCTTATCTATGCACAAGTTCCTGATAAGCACAATTAAATGTTCTGGAATTCTCATTCTTTGCAAAGTTTTCCAGAATTTATTATGATACACTCAGTTGAATGCTTTTGCATGGTCAATGAAACACAACTAAACATCTTTCTGGCATTCTCTGCTTTCAGTCAGGATCCATCTGAGGCCAGAATTCAAACCCATTCCTAGATATTTACTCAAGAGAGTTGAAGGTAGAGACTCAAATGAAGACCTTGCAGCATTATTCACGGTAGCCTAGAAGTGGATACAGTCTAAATACCTATCAACAGATGAATGGATAAACAAAATTCTGTTTATCCAGAAAGACAAATGAAATCCTGATACACTCTACAACATGGATGGAACTTTCTAGTGAAATAAGTCAATCACAAAAGGACTAATATTGTATGACTTCACTCATATAACATGACAGGGCCAAGTAAATGCATAGAGACCAAGGTTTATCAGTGGTTACCAGGCACAGGAGGGAGGCAAAAAACATGTGGTTATTGCTTACAGAGTATTGAGGTTCTCTGCATAGTGATGAAAATTTTGCGTTGATTAAGGGTTGCACAGCAAATAATGTAATTGATGTTAAAAAACTGTACACCTATAAAAAGTTCAGTAGGCAAACGTTGCAATACATATTTATTTATAATAACAACAAAAGAGAAACTGCTGAAGCTACTTGTGTACACCCAAACACTTCATGGGATTTGGTTTCTTGATTTTTAAAGGTTAGAACATGGTTTCATGAGACATCATACAAGCAAAAAACAACCAAACCTTTTGCCATCAAGTTGATTCTGACTCACAGCAACCCTATAGGACAAAGTGGAGCTGCCCCATAGTTTGCAAGGTATGTCTGGTGGATTCAAACTGCTGACCTTTTGATTAGTAGCTGTAGCAATTAACTATTACACAACCAGGGTTCCCAGATCAATAAAATAGTACAGTTCACTAGAAAATTTATTAACTCTAGACTTACACGTCCTTGAAAACATAGCTTTAAAATACATAGAGAGGAAAAAAAAAAAGACAGACTACAAAGAGAGATTAAGAAATACACTGTTACAGTGGGAAATTTTAGCATACCTCTCAATAACTTATGTATCAAGGAGACAAAATAACGGATAAGGATATAGAATATTAGAACAAGCTTTTATGATGAACACAGATGGAGAATGGCATCCGTCAACTTAATTCAAGAATACGCATTCTTTCCACACATATGGAACATTCATAAAAACTGATCACATACTGGACTATAGAGTACCACTGAACAAAATTTAAAGAATCATTGTCATCAAAACCACAGTTCCTGGACAGAATTCAGTTAAGTTAGAAATCAATAACAATATATAGCTAAAAATAGTGAGCAGAATATGCAAGGTTAAGCCAACGTAAAGAGGATATATTTTGTAGACATTTCTAAAAATAGACTTCATTACCCATTGGATTCAAGAGAATGTGTGTGAGTATTGAAACAGGAATTGAGGATACCACCAATGTTTAAAGCTTAGGCAGCCTGGTGTTGGCTGATGTCATTAATCAAAGGATGTGGAGAGGTGAAAGAAAAATTTTACTGGGAGAAGATCAGTAGTGTCAGTTACTGCAAAGAGATGATTTGGGATGATGACTAAAGCAAGATATTACCATTGACTTCAGACCCCAAAGTCCATTGCTGTTGGGTTTATTCTGACTCATAGCAGCACTATAGGGCAGGGCAGAATAAAACTGCCCCATAGGGTTTCTAAGGAGAGACTGGTAGATTCGAACTGCCAGCTTCTTGGTTAGCAGCCATTGCCCTTAACCAGTGTACCACCAGAGCTCCAGCCTAAGTGGGAGCAGTGCATAAAGTGGTGGGGCTGAAATTCAGCTTGGAAAATGATTTGAGGAACCAGTGGGTGGAAAAGAATACATCAGTAAATGTGGATCTTTAGCAAAATAAGAGACGGGGAAGCACCTTGGAGAAGGTCACCAAGCAAGGGGAGGGCTGATTTTCTGTCCAATTGTATTCATTGTTTTGAGTGAGTGGAAGCAGGAAGATACTGAAGAAGGAACGGGTTTGTTTTTATTTTTATTTGTTATTTAGAATGGGAAGGCTTGAGCTTACTATAATGAAAGGAAGGTGTCAAAGGAAGTGAGATACCTGGTGGATGTGAGAAGGAAGATGATGCAGAGCTCTAAGGCAGTGATTGCCCTTGGGAAGGTAGACCAACTTTCAATCTTCCCACATGAGAAGTCGGGAGGGAAAGCACTACCAGTACTCAAGGTGTAGAACAGAGAGGTTTTGAGGAAACCTATGGTAAATGGCCTGCAATTTCACTGCCAAGGGTTGTAACTTCCATGGTTGGTGGGGTTCTGTTCAGTGTCACACATCCAGTGAGAAGAAAGTAAAATGACTGAGAGAATTACCCCCATAAGCTTCCAGAAGATCACCCCAACTTCTCCTCTGTCGTCACTGTTGCTTGCCCCTGCTCTCTGTCCACCCTGTCCTTTGCCCTTTGAAAGATTTTCGGGCTGAAAAGGTACAGCTGAGCCCTCTTGTCTATTCTCCACTATCCAAATGCTCCGCTGTCTGTCCACTCACTTCCAAGAATCTCTGTCATTCCTAAATCCCAGCTGCTTGAGTCATGCCCAGTGCCAGCTACAACAACTCCCAGTACTGCTGGGCTCCCCTACAAGGAGAAGAAAAGTCCAAGCAAAAGACAAGGAAAGTGAAATATGAGCAAAAGTTTGGCAGGAGCATCGTGTCTTTGGGAACATACACCATTCTTCCTGGTGGAGTATTGGGCCTTTTGAAACTACTAATTAAAATAATGAATGGACTGCAGTGGCGGGGGCCAATATAGTCCTCATTTTAATGTATGCTGGGGATTTGAAAATGATACTGTGTCACAGCCAAATATAGAATATAGCTAAAATTAAGGATGCATCTGTGAAATGTCTTCTTTTGTAGTAGCAGGATGTTAGGGACAAGCATAATACACTGAAGGATGATGGAACTGGAGTGCGCAAAGGAAGTAACTGAGACTGTTACAATTATCATTGCAATTGTTGTCAACTTCTTAACACAGAAACACAAAAGAGCCAAACTGTGTTACCTTAGAGTAGCTGTGGGGTTCTTTCCTGACTCTTTTTTCTGTTGTCTTTTCCCTTGCCCCTGGTCTCCTTGCTCCCCTCTTCTCTGTCTCCCTAAGCTTTCTGTTCATTTCTCTGCCTCCGTCAAGGCCTCCTGTCTCTGTCTGTGCCCCATCAATTTGCTTTTGTCAGAGCTTGCTCACAGCCTATTTTAATGATTTTCTTATTAAAGTTTAATATGTGTGCATTGTACACATTTTATAAAATGCACTCATCGTAAAAAAGTAGAAGGAAACAATAATCATCTGAGATCTTCATCATCCAGAGATAGCCTCTAAAGGTTAATATTTTCATATTTATAATGCTTTCTTTTTTACGTGTGCTATAAAAACTCTTTGCCATTAAGTCACATACATCTCATAATGGCCTTATAGGACAGACCAAAACTGGCCCATAGGAGCTTGCCAAAATTGTAGTTAGCAGCTGAGCTATTAAACCACTGCACCACCAAGCTTCCATATGTGTATATAGTATTTGGTACTGTACCAAACCAGGAAAACCAAACCCACTGCTGTCGAATCCATTCCAACTCATAGCAACCCTGTAAGGCAGAGTAGAACTGCGCCAGAGTTTTTAAGAAGCACCTGGTGGATCTGAACTGCTGACCTTTGGGTTAGCAGCCATAGCTCTTAACCACTATATCACCAGTGTTTCCATAGAGCCGTACCAGACCCCATATACACACGTGGAAGTTCTGCTGGTGCAGCCATTAAGCATTCAGCTTCTAACAAGAGGTTTCGAATCTACTAGCTGCTACTTGAAACCCCCATGGGACAGTTCTACTCCGACAACAGGTTTGGTACGGTTCGGTTTACATACATATGTGTATGTTGTTGTTGTAGGTATTGTCAAGTCAGTTCTGACTCATAGTGACCCTATGAATAACAGAATGAAATACTGCCTGGTCCTGTGCCATGCCCATAATTGGTCTTATGCTTAAGCCCATTGTTGCAGCCACTGTGTCAATCCATCTCCTTGAGGGTCTTCCTCTTTTTCACTGACCCTCTGCTTTACCAAGCATGATGTCCTTCTCCAAGGACCGATTCCTTCTGACAATGTGTCCAAAGTATGCAAGATGCTGTCCCACTGTCTTTGCTTCTAAGGAGTGCTCTGGTTGTTCTCCTTCCAGAACAGATCTGTTTCTTCTTTTGGCACTCCATGGTATGTTCAGTATTCTCCAACATCACAACTCAAAGGCACCATTTCTCTTCTATTTTCCTTTTCATTGTCCAGCTTTTGCATGCATATGATGTGATTGAAAATATCATAGCTTGTGTCAGGTGCACCTTGTCTTCAAGGTGTCATCTTTACTTTTCAACACTTGGAGGTTTTTTGCAGTAGATTTTCCCAATGTAATGTGTCTTTAGATTTCTTGACTGCTGTTTCCACGGCATTCTGCTCCTGAAAAGAATTAGCTGGTGAAAACATACATACATACATACATATACATATATATTACATCTATATTTGTGTCTACTCCCAAGAAAGGTGATTCTGCCAAATTTGGATATTACTGATCATTAATATTGCATGCAAGTGAAATTTTGCTGAAGATCATTCAAAAGCAGATGCAGCAACTGCCAGAGATTCAAGTTGGATTCAGAAGAGGACATGGGACCAGGGATATCATTGCTGATGTGAGATAGATGCTGGCTGAAAGCAGAAGATACCAGAAAGATGTTTATCTGTACCTTGCTCACTGTGCAAAGGCACTCAACTGTGTGCATCATAACAAATTCTGGATAGCATCGTGAAGAACGGGAATTCCAGAATACTTAGTTGTGCTCATGAGGAGTCTGTACATAGACCAAGAGCAGTCGTTTAAATGGCACATCGTATGCATGTGAAAGCTGGACATTGAATAAGGAAGCCATCAAAAGAATTGATGCCTTTGAATTGTAATGTTGGAGAGGGATATTGAACATACTGTGGACTGCCAGAAGAATTAACAGATCTATCTTGGAAGAAGTACAGAATGCTCCTTAAAGGCAAGGGATGACAAGACCTCATCTTACGTACTTTTCATGTGTGGTCAGGAGGGATCAGTTTCTGGAGAAGGACATCATGTTTGACAGAGTGGAAGGGTCAGTGGAAAAGAGGAAGAATGAGATAGATTAACACAGTGACTGCAACAATGGGCTCAAGGGATACCAAGATTATAACACCTTACTGAGTTGTTTGTACAGTGCTGCCAATGTAAATGCGTGGCGGCAAATTTGTGACCTTAATTGTCAGACCTCGTAGTAATGATTGTGAGAACGGCACAGGTCCGAACAGTGTTGTTTTCTCTTGTACCTAGGGTCACTGTGAGTCAGGACCAACTCGATGGTACCGAGTAACAACAACAAAAATGCATATAGGTAATTTTATTAACCTAATGGCTGACACTGCTGTGAAGGAGGTAACTGGCTCTGTTAGAAAAGATGCTTAGATAAACACTTGAAGTAGAAAAAGGTTGGGCAATTCACACCCACTCCCATAACCGGGAACTGCTGGGGGCAGCTGCTGTAAGCAGCCCAGAGGAGAACATTCACTGTTTCCAGAGGGAAAGGAGCAGGACGAAGAAACAGGGAGGAAACAGTGAAATGGCACCAAGCTGTAACCTCTACTATATGACACCTCTGTGACCCCCAAATCTTCACTACATATCACTGAATTAAAAAATGCTTGGTGTGTGTGACTTCTGTTATGAAATGAAAGAAGAGGCCAAGTCTCATCATACGATGACTAAGGACAAGCTTAAGGAGGCTGGTGCCCTAGATGTAAAGGGAATCATGAGGCTGTAAGACCATGTGCCGCAGAAATCACGGAGATGCTTTTATTTTCCCCACAAAATGAGATCATATTACTTATACAAAAGATTACAATTCTGACAACCAGCCTGGTTTGGCTTCTGCGTATACCTGTAATCCAAGTGCTATACAGAGGCCATGCTTACGCTGCGTGATAATTGGGGGCTATAGGAATGACAGCACACACTGAAACTGTGCAAAGCCAACTTAAGAATTCATGACAAGAATTGAGATTGTTTTGTGACTTTCACAAAAATGTTATCAAAGCACCGAAACTCTGTATTGTAAATATACAGGGTAATAAAAAGTTATTAAAACTAATATTTATATAGTGTACTGTAATTTGAGACTTTAGAAACAGTGACAAAGTGGTTTATTCTTTTGTGAAAAACTTACTAAGAAGAGTTGGAACAATGACTGCCTCTTCTTGGAATATAATTTACTCAGCGAGAATCTTCTCTACTCCTTGGTGAGTTGTTATCCACTGTTCTAAGTTTAAATCAGTTTCCAGTACTTTATCCTCTGTGCTTCCAATGTCATGAAATACTTCCAAGAGTTCTTTTAATGCAAATGCTTTTTCTTGTGTCACTTCCTTGTTGATGGTATTCGTCAGACTTTGTCAATATGAGTCATATTGTTACTTTGCGCAGGACTAGGTCTCGTCCTACACTTGCTTTGCTGTTTCCGTTTTCATGTCTTCTGATTTACATCTAATTTCACTTCCAGCATATTGCACAGGAAGAATCTGCGTGAATCCAGTTTCGGAAATGTGGAGATGGCATCAGTCCCTGCCTTCTCGTTTCTCCACACTCGTTGCCAGCTACCCCTGTGGCGTTCTTTCTCTGACCCTTGCCACATAGAGCTGGCTAGAACTCACAAGTTAAAAGGACACTGTCCTTCACCCTGCTGAATAGAAAGATGCTAGCCACAGGCTCAGGGAACTCACATGACTCCCAGACTTCTGACTACCGATTCAGAGGTAGTCATCAATTCAGGGCTGGTTCCCCACTATTCCTTCAGGACACCAGCCACTGGCTTGGGAGTAGACAAGGCACACTTATTTTGTGGTCTGCTTGATCTCCCTGCCTCTTTCGGTTGGATAATTTGCTGGAGCAATTCATGGAGCCTATACCATACTTTTGACTACTGATTTATTACAGCCAAAAAGGATTCAAAAGATAGAAAAAAGAGACGCGTAGGGCAAGATCTGGGAGGGTTCCCAACATGAAGCTTCCGTGTTCTAAGGGACATGCTATCTCAAGTGTGGGTCCTCTTCTTTGGTAAGGAAGCTCTCTGACCTTCCATCAGCCAGGCTAAATCTAGCTTCTTGAGGCTAGTTGACATCAGTTTCCCAGGCAAGCAGTCTCTGGTCTGGCAGGCACACATGCTCAGATATGACATGGAAATCTCAGACCGAGGCACCCCAATTCTCCAGAGTTGTTTCTTCAAATCCAAGGACAAAGGCAACCTTCCTTAGAGTAAAACTCCTCAATCACTTTTTTTTCATTGTCCTTTCACCTTTGCCAGCCGGTTTTCTCTCCTGATTATTCATTTTTGTAAAATGTCACCTAGGTTTACCATTGGAAGACAGTGAAGTAACACAACTACGTGCTTTGCTGTATATAAATGGAAGCATAGAGTAACTGATGGGCAGTGACCTATCACCTTTGGAAGAAATGAGATTTTGGTCATGATGTACACCTGTTAATTAAGTGGTGATTTGTGGACTGAAGGGCTAGTTGTGCAGTTATGTACAGTCAATATACTATGGTAACCAAAATCTGAACCATATTGCTGAGGCAGTGGTATTATTTAACTAAACCTTATGATGGGAAGAATATGCATCTCAGAACCATGCAAAGCAAGGATTGTCTGTACAATATATTTCGTATGCTTAAAATGTAAGGCGTAAAATTTCATTTGGATTTTTTTTTTGTTTATGTCCTCGGGTCTCCTTTTTCATCCTCAATTCTAGCACTTTCTTTTTATTTTTTTATTAGTCTTTTTATCCTTATTTCCGCCTCCTGAAGTATGTAGTCTTCTCCTGGACTTCACTTGGGACACCTAAATTTCACTTCTCTGTGAATGGTGAGAGTAGGCCCACTTCTCAGATGTAACCTAGTCTCATCAACAGCCAAAAATGGCTAATACCACTGAATGATGAAGGAGAAAGACTGAATCCTTAAATTAAAGGCATTAGCTGAAGGTTAGGCCGAAAGATCAAGAGCTAGACCACTGAAGTTTATGCTAGACTACTGAGTATTGATGGACTTTTCTAGGTATCACTGTTGTGATTTCATCTGTAAAGATAAAACTCTGAAACAGCGCCAGTTTGTCACTTCTAAGAGTGTGGAGGTAGCACCCCAAAGAAGGACAAAGAAACGCCAAGAAGAGTTGAAGGCAATGGTGACCTGTAGCAAGAGCACGAAGACATATAACCTCAACCTCCTAACTCCTCTCCGTGGGAGAGGAAGAAGGATAGAGAATGGTGAGATTCTTGAGGACAAAGGCCATCTTTGTTTGGTGAACTCCATCTCTGGAAAGCCTACAACTTTGTACGTAAAACATAATTCCTCAAATATCTCTTCCACAGAGGAAGGACTCCTGGCTTGAACCTCAGTGTTCACAGAACCCTGGGTCATTCATATTTATTCAGGGCAGGGGTACTGTGGTGTCATCTTCCATAAAACACAGAAAATTAGCACCGGCTGACCTTGTAGGAAAGGGAGCCAATTAGTGATTTTAGAGACCCTCGGGAACAAACAAGTCATTTGATATATCGAGCATGGGCTAAGTAGGAGGGAAAAGGCAACCAAATATGTTTCTCCAAAGCCCAGTCAATCTCACAGACTCTAGATCTGCAGGGAAACAACTAGACAGGAGGCAGAAGGTGTTTGTTTTGCTCTGATAATAGGTTGCCCCGGCAAATGTTTGGTGCCTGTTACAGGGAGCTGGAGGAACAGAGGCAGAAGCCAGGTATATCTGGGAGGGTTTCAAGGGATTTTGAAGAGAAAAACAAAAGCTCTTCTTGCGTGAAATCTCAGCAGAAATTTGATTTAGACTCTGTGATTCTGTGTTTATCTGCTTCTAATGGTGTTCATCTTAGGGGTGAAAAATGGGAACCGGAGACAAATGATTTCATGTAAAAGATTCTATATGTGAGTACAGTGAAAGAAGCTCTGTCCTGTTAACCAAACCCAGTGCTGTTGAGTGGATTCTGACTCATAGCAACCCTGTAAAGAGAGTAGAACCACCTCACAGATTTTCTAAGGAATGCCTGGTAGATTTGAACTGCTGATCTTCTGGTTAGCAGCCATAGTACTTAACCACTATGCCACCAGGGTTTTGACAAGAAATACCACTCCAAAAATACTTGTGGCATTTTCCTTATGAGTTCTTCCTCTGACTCCTCACTAGGTGATTTGAACAGACAAGGAGAGACTCAGGACAGTAGTCTCAATAAGCTGATTTTTCCAGTCCCTGAAAGTTTGAGTCTACTAGTAGGAAACACTGCTTAAAATGCAGACACAGTTAATAAAGCCTTCTAAAGTTCAGTGATCTCTTTCTCCAATTAAAAAATAAAAATAAAAAAAGGGAACAATCTGATAAGGAGCGTTACCTGATTTGTAAATTTGTTTGCAGATTTAAACATTTAATGGATATAAAATTATATTTAGATTAGATAGAATCTATTTGTTTGTAGAAGATCAGATATATGATTCTTGCATATATATATATATTTTTTGAGACTACAGGGATAAGTAAACATTTCATTTTCCCACTTATTTGAGGTGGTGTTCCTCAAAATACGGTCCACAGACTGCCACTATTAGTATTGGGTCTTATCAGCCACGGCCTTACCCCTGGACGTACAAAATGAGAATGCAGGAAAATAGCTCAAGAAATTTGTGTTTAACGATTCCTCACTTCCTTATGCTCACTAAATTTTTAACACCTATTGCTCTAGTGGTTCTGTGTGAGAGCAGCAGTGATTGGCCAGAACCAGGAACTCTGTTATGAAACTCACTATTGATGTCTTTAGTTACCCAGTGTTGCAGTAACAGAAATTCCACAAGTGGGTGACATTAACAAGCCAGCCAGCCAAGTGTCGTCGAGTCGGACAGAAATTTATTTTCTCACAGCTATGGAGGATAAAAATTCAAATCAGTGTCTTGGCTATGTCAATTCCTTCATTGTAGGTGGTTCTGGACATTCACTGGTTCTTGGGCTTGTAGATCATCCTAGCTACAAGGCATCTGTCTTCTTCCACATGTGTGGTCTCTGTGCCTAATACATTCTTTTTATAACTCAGAAGTGATTACATTTAGAACCCACCTTAATGGGTATAATACACTGAATTACATTCCCTCAAAAATATGCGTCAACTTGGTTAGTCTGTGGTTCCTAATATTGTATGACTGTCCACTGTTTGGTTATCTGATGTGATTTTCTATGAGTTGTAAATCCTACCTCTATGATGTTAATGAGGTGGGATTAGAAGAAGTCATGTTAGTGAGGCAGGACTCAATCTACAAGGTTAGGTTGTGTTTTAAGTCAACCTCTTTCGAGGTATAAAAGAGAGAAGCAAGTAGAGAAACAGGAGCTGGGAGAATAGAGCATCCTTCGGATTAAGGGTCCCTGTGCTGAGAAACTCCTTGAATGGGGAGGATTGATGAGTAGGTCCCTCCCCTAGAGGCAACAGAGAGAGAAAGCCTTCCCATGAAGCTGGTACCCTGAATTGGGACTTCTAGCTTCTTAGACTGTCAGAGAATAGATTTCTTTGTTAAAGCTATCCACTTGCGGTACTTCTATTATAGCAACACTAGATGATCAAGACAGGCAATAAATTATTTCCTAATTTCCTCTCAATGATAAAAAATGTTACAATTTGAAAAACTGAATGAGAAAAGTCAGAATGAGGTCAAGGAGATACTGACTCGAAATAGAGTGCGTCTTTAGAATTAAAGGGCAAGGGAGGAAGGAATTACATCATCCAGCTGCAGAAGACAGCTGTTGATGAAGCTAAGGTGTCTCCCACCTGAAGGGCTTCCATATTGTGCAGAGGGCAGGTGTTGGGTTTATTTTATATGAATAGAACTCCCTGGAGGTGTACCACAGGTGGTCTTGCTTCCACATTTTCATCACGGAAATGTGCAAAATCTCTGTTAAATCTTACCAGTGTTAGGATGTGCCACATGGTAACTGAGTGCAGAGGAAGAGTCAAGGGCAGTGTGAGCACTTGTCTAGCATTGCACTTGAAGAGAATGCAGTAACATGCTGTCATGAGTGCTCCCAGCCCTTGACAGTTCTTTGCCTGACATGGATTGAATTATGTCTCCCCCCAAATGCATGTGTCTGTTTGGCTGGGCCATGATTCCTGGTATTGTGTTATTTTCCTGTGTTGCAAGTCTTAATCTCTGCCTGTGGTTAATGGGGCAAGATTGGCTTATGTTTAAGAGGATTAGGATGGCACTGTAACATCCTTACTGAGGTCACCTCCCTGATTGATGTCAAGGGAATTTCCATGGGGTGTGACTTGCGCCACCTTTTAACCTATAAGAGATAAAAGGAAAAGGCAGCAAGCAAGCAGAGAGTTGAAGATGACATACCATCAAGAAAACAGCCCCAGGAGCAAAGCATATCCTTCAGATCTGAGGTTTCTGTGCTGAGATGCTCCCAGACCGAAGGAAGACTCGTGTAGCACAAGGGCCTTCCTCCAGAGATATACCACGGTTGAGGGAAGGGGGCAGGGAGCGTAATTTAATCCATGACATTGCCCAAAACGAGAACAAGATTAAATAAACAATGATGGCGTACCAAATAAAATATCTTGCAGTCACTTAAATCGATGTTTAACATTTAACGACTTGGGGAAATGTTCACAATATAATGTGAAGCCTATGTATGTAAAAAAGACTGCAATCAAGTGTATTAACTGTTAGCAGCTGTTCTCACTGGGGTAGTGAAATAAGCTTTTTTTCCCATCTTCTTTAGTCTTTTATTTATTTTCTGCTTTTTCCTACAGTGATCATACATAGTTTTAATAACCAGAAAATATACAGTAATATATAGTTCTATTATAAAAAAATAAAATAGAAATGTGCCAGATTTTCTCCTTGTGTAATCCTGCTAGCGTGGCTTTACCTTTGGCCTTTGGATTTCTGGTTCCCCTGTCTCTTTCAGTGCATTTTCCTGTGAGTACCCATTATAGACGCCATACTCTGCCCACATCATTGCCCCACAATCTCAGGAAAAGCCTGGTATTGTACTATACTCGCTCTCATCTCTACCTCATCCCAACTACCAATTTAGCCTACCTTCCTCAGATACTGTTTCCACTCATTCTGTCACATGAAGGAATGTTCTTCCGAGGAAATTAGATGTTTAGGGTGGTAAATAGGCTAGTCAACAAGAATGGGTGGCATTTTTGTCACATAGCCATAAGTAGATACATGATTAGACCATCACATATCATCAGAAAGTAGTTCAGCCATTGATAAATAGCATCTTAGTGGAGTTGAAAGCAACAACAAACTCATTTCCAAGAAGGTTCTTTTTGTTGTTCTTGTTATTTTTGTAAAATTGTTTGTAACACAGTATTTGCCAATTTAACATTTTTCGTGTGTACAATTTAGTGGTATCATTGATATTCCTCACTTGGAACCGTTGCCAACATCTGGTGCCAAATGTCCCGTCCCTGAAACAGACATTCATTGCTTCCTAAACAATGACTCCAGCATGTCCCCTTTCTCCCTCCCCTAGTAACCACTAAAAACCTTTGGTCTCTACATGTTTTTTGTTTCTTTTTTTTAAGATGAGGATTTAGAGAACAAACTTATCTTCATTAACCAGTTACCACACACACTATTTTACGACATTGGTTAACAACCCCCCAAGTCAACACTATCTCTTCTCAACCTTAGGCTCCCTGTTACTGGCTTTCCTGTCTCCTTCTGCCTTTTAGTCCTTGACAGTTGTCTAATGTGCCCCTTCAGTCACATTTTGTTCTACAGGTCTGTCTAATCTTTACCTGAAAGCTGAACCTCAGGTGTGACTTACTTTCAGGGTTTCTCCGGTTTCTGTCAGACTAGTAAGGATAGTCTTTTTTTTTTTTGAGGTAGGATTTTGTTCTACATTTTTCTCCAGCTCTGTCTGCGACCCTCTGCTGGGATCTGGTGGCAGCAGCAGACTACCTAGCTGTACTGGATTCAGCCTGGTGGAGGTTGTTGGATGAATCTTTCCCTTCTTACACATTTGCAAATTATAGGAATTTCATATGTATGAGGTCATATAATGCTTGTCCTTTTGGAATCGACTTCTTTCAGCATAATGTTTTCAAGGTTCATCCATGCTATGGCATACATCAGAATTTCATTTCACTGCAGGTGTGGACCACATTTTGTTTATCTGTTCATTTGTTGATGGACATTTAGGTTGTTTTTACCCAAGAAGACTCTATTTTCGTATGCAATTTACTCCTTTAATCAACTGAAGGGCATGCTCCACGAAGACTTATTGAATAGCTTCATATGTCAGGCTCTGATCCAGAAATGGATGTAGAAAAAGATCATTTCACTCAAAATACTGATATACATAGCAGCCACTCAGTAAATATGCTCAGAAGAAGTACAAGAAATAAGCAAACAGACCCACCTAAAGGTACCCCAATATCCAGAGACAAAATATTTTCCTTGTTATCTGATAACCTAAACCTCCTGTGCAATTTTCAGTGACTTGAATCTCACAAATCCTGTTTATGTGGTTTGATTACTACTACATTCTGGCCTTTTTTGCTTCCATTCATGTAATTAATTTCTCCTTCCAAGCTTCCTTATGACTCCTGGCTAACTCCCCTACTCATGCAAGCATCAAATGTCCAAGAAAGACCCAGCTCTTCTAAGCCAAAGTGATTTCTCACAGTCCTTGCCAACAATTCATGTAATATACTTAGTACGAGTGCTTGGCAAGTCGTAAGAGCTCAATAAATGTTGGCTAATAACAATAATGTTGTGATGTGCTTTAGGCTTTTTATTTTCTTTTAGAGATTGTTTCTGAAATCAGATGTCTGGATGAAATTTTCATGAGTAAAATTAAAGTCTTTTATATGAGGCATTTGGTTCTTGCACATAAACCCAAGAGAAGAAGAGTAGAAAGCAAAAAGAACATCCAGAATTACTAAATATGGTAAGCACTGTATACAGGTTCTTCAAAGCACACAGTGACTGGGGATATTATGTTCTTATTTTTTAAGTTAAACCAACATTTTGACCAAATTACTGCACTGACTAATTTGCTTAAAATTAAAGTACATTTTTCACTCGATTACGGTAACTTTTGCCAAATGAACTGGGTCCAAAATCTGCAGCTCAGGTTTGGGTCCCACTGGAAGGCCCAGTGCCAGCACTGTGGAGTGACAGCTGTTACCTCAGCATTTTCAGCTCGGCCAGGCTTGTCTCAGAGGCATCTGTACGGTGGAGCCAGGACTGTAGGACCTTCAGCTCTACGCCAGTGTATGTCATGAAGCACCTTCTGTTGTTCTCCACTCTTTCAATAAATATATACTGAGTACCCACTATGTGCCAGGAATATGTCTCATGTTGTCTTTGCTTATGACGCTGCTCATTATGCCAGCAAAACTGGCTGTATCTAAAAGTTTTCAGATTATTCATAGTACCACTGAATAGAAATTCATTTTCCCCAAGTCCAAGGAGAAGAGGTAAACAAACACACAAACAAAAAGATAAAGAATACCCTTGGCCCTAACGAACCCTGATGTGCTATACACTAATTTACAGTTCACCAGCATTTCCCCACCATGGTCTCGTGGGACTGCCTCCCAGCCTTGCCCTCTAGCTCTCAAAAGAGCGGCCTGTTGCCTGCAGACTGGCCGCTACCGTGAGGGCGTTCGCCAGGTCAGTGGCACTGAGCATTTACCTCCTGAAGTCAATAACACTGGATGGAGCCAGTGAGGAAAATTTTAAGGGCGGGAGTCACCTCCCTTTTGCTTAGTCACAG
Organism: Heterohyrax brucei; assembly: GCA_028571685.1. Classification (NCBI taxonomy): domain Eukaryota; kingdom Metazoa; phylum Chordata; class Mammalia; order Hyracoidea; family Procaviidae; genus Heterohyrax; species Heterohyrax brucei. Next base: position 65,515,509 of record CM053155.1, on the reverse strand, counting down.
GAAAGCGAGCGCCCTGCTGCTCCTTGAACTACCACCAGCCACAACAAAGAAAGGGTCTCAGGTGACTACTCTTAGGGAAAACTCTCTCAGTTTCTCAAGTGGAAGGACACACTGAGCTATGAGGACAGGAGCAAACAGGAGCCTATTCAACACCAAGGACAACTCTAGCCCCAAGCTTCCTGCATGAGAAAGTGGGGCAGCTGGCTGACTTAAACCTGAACAAAAGCTTGGTGAAATACTGGGAGAGCTCTGAATAACACGAGCTGGCATGGCAGGTGAAGAGAAGCAGGGGGAGCTGGCAGAGGTGCCATGGGTAACCCTGAACAGTAAGAAGGCAGTGAGGAATAAGGAGACCGTGAATTAATACTGCTGTCTATAGTGTCGCTGAGCCAGAATCTGCTCTGTGGCAGTGGGTGTTTTGTTTTGTTTTTTTGGTTTGGTTTCTATATGCAATGGGATTATCCACACCACTGACTGAAACCAGAGTCCTACAAGCCCCACATGTGTGATTACAGAGCACCCTATGTATTTGGAGAATACGGTCTCCTTTAAGAAGACTTTAAGAAAGTCTCCTTTAAGATACTGCAAAACGTTGTGCAGTATTTTACACCGAGTGGGTGCTTTGTTCTGCCTGCTGAAGGTAAGATGACTTTTCTGCCTCAGATACTCCTTTCCTTCTACTCCTTACAGTTTGGTCTTTTTATTTTGAAGTGCAGTGAAAGCTGGACAACAAACAATGAAGACCAAAGAAGAATTGATGCCTACAAATTATGGCTCTGGCAGAGTTCTGAACATACCAGGAACTGCCAGAAGAATGAGCAGATTTGCCTGTGAATCAGCTCCTTAAAAGCAAGGATGGTGACACTTCGTCTCTTGTCCTTTGGACATATTAGCTGGAGGGGCCAGATCCTGGAGAAGGACATCATGCTTGATAAAGTAGAGGCTCAAGAAAAAGAGGAAGATCCTTAATGAGTTGGATTGGCCCAGTGGCTGTAACAATGGGCTCAAACACAGCAGCAATTGTGAGGATGACACAGGACCAGGGAGGGTTTTGTTCTCTTGTACATAGTGTTACTGTGGGTCAGAGCTGGCTCAAGGGCACCTAACATTATCAGTGACTGGGTGGTTCTGGAATGCATATGGCATTGAAAGGAAAATGAAAAAAAACAAGGAAATGAGAAAAGGGGATCAAGAGGACTGGCCAGGCTCCATCATGATGTGCTGCGTAGGCAGGACCAGGGCCATCATGGAGCACTTAAAAACCCAACAAAGCTAGCAGAAGGAATGTCTCCTGTGAGCCTGGAGACCTGGACTGGCTGTGGCTACTGGCTCCAGAAGGCCTGCTCAGCAGCCCAGGTGCAGTGACTGAAGGACCACAGGAACTTCAGTCCACCCTGGAAGCAGCTGAAACTCACAGAACTACTCACAATGACGGGCCCCAGTAAGGGTCCAGGCAGTGAAGAGACACTTGGGAGCCAAAAGGGTGAGGTGATGGCTTCAGAAACTCAATGCAGAGGGCAAAGCCCCAGCCAGCAGTAGATGGAAGGAGCAGAGCCCAAGCCCAGAGAGTACGACAGAGGCCAGAGGAGTGCCAGAACCATCGGCAGGCCGAGTCAGTGCAAGGGCCTGGGAGCCCTGCACATAAGGCCAAGTAGTTGCCTTGCCCCAGAGGGAAAGGACTAGGCCCTCCTCAAGGAAAAGAGGCCCCCTAGGAGCATAACACTGCCGCCAGTTCTCACTCTGTTTCTTGTTGGAGAAGGAAAGGAAGGGGCCCCACACCCACTTCAGTGGGCAGAACCTGTAAACCCATTCTCTCCTGTGCTTTCTGCTATGCTACCTCAGGAGCAGTTGGCTGAGCCAGCATCCATGGTATTTCTCCACAGGTTGGGGAGACATCAGGGGACCTCATTTTGGCCTCAAGCCTGAGCCCAGTGCTTCAAACTGGCTGTTATTGGTGGGAACAAGAAGGCTGCATTGTAATCCTCATCTGTTTTCTGGCTCTGTGCTCAGTGGTGAGACCCTAAAGGAGGTGGTGGAACACTCAGCGCTAACACACCAGAGCAGCCAGCTTGGGCTTCAGAGGGGCACCTGGGTCTGTGCCCCATGTTGGGGCTGGGTCAATGCTGGGGACAAGCAGGGCCTTGCATTGAGGCTGAACCTCTGATCCAGAGCCTGGGTGGCAGCAAAGATTTGGGCCTGCGACAGAGCCCATCAGAGTCCAGGTTAGAGATGTGTTTATCTCTCAGTCCCGTGCAGTAGGTGGAGATGGGAAATGGCACAGATGAAATGGTCCACTTTGCATCTCTAACGAAAGGGTATAGGCAGCCTATGAGAATGTGAGGGCAGTACAGGCAATAGGATCTGGCAGAAGGAGAGGCAGACAGACAGACCAGCAGAGCTCTGGTGGGTAGGCTGCCTGTGCCCTGCGGAGTGGGAAGCGTGTGTCTCCACTGATCCTGTTTTTGTTTTGCTTTTCCTAATAACTGCCCCACCCATAAAGCATCTGTCCAATTGTATACCTAACCAGGTCTTTTTCTGCAGTGTTGTTTGTTGCTGTCCCTTTGTTTCTTACTGAAGTGTTCCAAAGACCCTGCATCATAAGGAATGGGACAATACACCCAGAAGATGGCTCTACAGAGCCAGACCACTTAGAGCTCAGAGCATTCAGAAAGAGGCAGGGGGCCAAAAGTAGCTCGGAGGTAAAGAGCAAGGGGACCATCAGGCACTGCTGCAGCTGCTGTGAGCAGGCTAATGTACGTTACAGCAATGGCTGTCATTTAATGAGTTCTTACTATGTGCCAGACACTGTGTGGTCTTCACAAGAATCCTGACACAGGTAGTATCAATAACCCTACTATGCATGACAGCACACAGGGCTGTAAGCGCGCAGACACTCCTCCAAAGCCACACATTCTGGTGGTGGCCGAGACAGGTTTCTAGGCAGCTTCCAACAGATTTCAAATCCCTCTTGCATACGTTGCCACCCACCATCTGGCCCTAGTCCCTAGATGACCTGCAGACTGGCCAGCCCGTCACCCTCTGTTGTGGTGCCCACTCAGAGTCTGAAACGGCAGTCAGGCAGCCACAGTCATCCAGACACTGTCATGTGGAGAGCTCCCCAGGGCTCAGTTCCCACAACCTGCTGAGAATGCCCCTGCTATCACCCCTCAAGGGCAGGAGGCTTCTTTCATTTACCTCCTTAGGTTCCCATATCATAGACCCAGAGGCGGTCATAGACTCTAGCCCACTTCCTCTTTTCTCCACTTGATAATTGAAGACGTGGCACCAAACTCTTAATAATAAATAAAAATGTCTAAAAAAAAATAAAAGGCTGATTGGATCTAGTTAAATCTGAAGTTCTGCCTCAGGCATTAAGACACAATAGATACCAGACCTTAAAGTCAGTAGCAGACTGGCTATCCAGTAGAAACTTAAAGCTGGCAAAGTGAAAAGGTGAAAATTTGTTGGAGGACTGGAAATCCTCCACTAGGGTTATAAGGGATAGAGAGAAGGGATTTTAAGAGGCCTTCCTTTTTTCCAAGGGGAACAAGTTTAAAATGCTGCATCTCTACTCACAGAAAGGGATTTTGAAGGTAGGATTTTGAAGGCTAAAAGGAGGCTTAAAGGCATCATCCCTGGTTGAGGGGCCAGTAGGAACTGCATGTCTAGCTCCTGCTGGGAAGTCTAGAGGGCTGGACACCCAACTGGCCAGCTGCTTGAGCAGGAGAAGTTGACAGATCTGCTTCTAGATTGGGAACAGCCACCATCACTGAAGTTCTTACCAGAGAGATGGAGCAAGCACCCCTCAAGCCCAAAAGAATGTTTACAGAGGCATAGGACTTCCACAAAGGTAATATCCTACAAAGGCGTGGAAAAGTGAAAAACAGGTTGAGGGAAAAGTACTGGGGGCGGGGGGAGGAGGGGCAGGGCTGGAAGTATATCCTTCTTCTCAGGAAAAAGTCAAATATTCTCAAGAGGGTTCTCTGAAGAATGCCAGAAAATGCCAAGAAAGAAAATGTCAGCTGTAAGCATCTGGCTTCCAGAGTAAGAGGACATTGGATGACATTTACCAGTCAGGTAAGACTCTAGCAGCTCCAGGTATTTCTCTTCTTTCCTCCCTATCCCAAACTTGGAGGCTTGATTAGGTGAGCTGGGCCAGGGGTAACTGCCAAGGACACTAGCATAGCCCTTTATTGCTGTAAACTGCCAAACCACTGCAGAACCTAGGTGGAGAAGGAGAAGCTACAAATTAGACTGAAGTTGGATTTTTTTTTATTATTATATGTGAGGCTACTGGACATTCTAGAGACTATGTTTTTGATTTAAAATGACAATAGAATTTTTTATTGCCTAAGTGGCAGAAAATTTATGGAGCATCCCAAGATTTATCCCAGGGAAAAACTTCCTCTACTGGATAAAACACTAAAATTGGACTGAAAATATATAGATGCTTCCTGATTATATCATGCAAAAATTTCTTGTTCCATGTATATTTATGGTTATATAGTTGGTTTTTAAACAAGAGTTTAAACAAGAGTTTCTTATTATTTGGGTCCATAAAATCCGAGACAAGAAAAAAATTCAGGGAAGAAAGTGGCGGAATGAAAGATAGGGACTCTTGGCAGGTAATAGCAAAATTTCCAGTTTTTCTTGAATCCTGCAGTAACGGCTATTGATGCTTTACTTTTAAAAATACAACCCCTTGGTAAAAATACCTCTCAGGGGAGGCATAGGTCTTACCGAGCATCTCTAAGAGGCAAACACTAAATTAGTTTTATTCAGTAGAGGGGGAAGCTAAGACACCGTGGTATTCAATTCGGTCCATCACAACCGAAGGATGCAACTGTGGAGGAAGGAGTAGAAGCAACACCCCAGTGTCAGGCGTCAGTGATTCAGTGCCAGTCCTTCAAAGTGGGCACTAAACAGGGTGGCAGGGCTAATGGTGAGGGGTGGCTGGACTGGTCTGATTTAAAGCAGCTCAGGGTAAATGGGTAAGTTCTATGACCATAGTGGGTCTATACAGTGTTGGTCTATTGTCACAGAGCAAAACAATTGGATTGAGTCCCAAGTGAATCTTCATCCAACCAAGCTCTCTTAAAAACCGAAAAAAAAAACAAACTCAGTGCCCTCAAGTCTATTCTGACTTCACAGCAACCCTATTGGTCAGAGCAGAACTGCCCCATAGAGTTTCCAAGGAGCTCCTGGTAGATTTGAACCACTGACCTTGTGGTTAACAGCCTAAGGACTTAACCACTATGCCACCAGGGTTTCCCCAGCTCTGTTAAAGCCCAGAAAACTAGAAATTCAGTGGACCAGTGAGACTATTCCTGGTTCTTCCAAGCCAGCTTGTATCACTCAGCAGCCAACGAATCCTCAAGAGTGAAGTTGGCTAGTGCTCATTCTAGGATCCCTGGTTTTCCATTCTGCAGTTGAGCAGACCAACTTGCTACACTAACCCTCCACTCCACAGCTATGTCCATGGAAACACAAAGGCCTACTGAAAGGCAGAGTTCAGAAAGTGGATTTGAGACTTCCTGTCCATAGCATTTCACTCTGCCGAAGCCAGAAACACTTCATCATTACGGAACCAGACACCTGTTGCAAACGCAGTAAACCCAACTTAAACTTCGTGCTACAGCCAGGATTGCATCTGGGGACTTGGAAGGTGAGCTAGAGTTGAGCGTTTGTAGGACTGTGGGGCTTGGAGAAAGGCCTCCTTTATGGAAACCCCAGCGTAGAGGCATATCTCAAAGAAGGCACTGCAGTCCAGTCTTGAGATATAATAGAAGTACATAGGACCCGGAGTCAACTTCTCTCTTTCAGTTTTTTAAAAATCAAAGGAAATAAATGTATATGGTTTTAAAAATTACATGGCTCTGAAAGGCATATAATGAGAAATGTCAGCCCCCTGCCTGTGGGTTTATCATCTCCCAGGCCTCTCCTCAGAGGCAAGTCCTCCTCATTTTTCTGGCTTTATCCATCACTCGTTGGCACTGCCTTTCTAAATAATACACCACTATCTTTTATAGGGTTGCTCTGAGTTGGAATTGACTTGATGGCAATGAGTTTGGGTTTGGTTTGGGGTTTATCTTTTATTTGGAGCCCTGGTGGCATAATCGATAAGCATTTGGCTGCTACCAAAAGGTCAGCGGTTTAAATCCACCAGTCACTCCTTCGGTACTCTAAGGTGAAATTCTCCTCTGTCATACAGTGTATCTATGAGTCCTATTTGTCTTGAAAGCAGTCAGTTTGGTTTGGATTTATATTTCATCTCAGGAGCACTGAGCTGCTAGTTGACATGTTGGTCCTTTGAACTCACCAGCCACTAGGTGGCAAAAGGATGTTGCCCTCAGCTTCCGTAAAGATTACAGCCTTGGGAACTCTATGGGGCAGTTTGACCCTGTCCTATGGGGTTGCTACAAGTTGAAATTCGTGTGTCAGCAATAGATTTGGTTTTGGTTTATTTATACCTTAATTTATCAATTTCAGGTATTACTATGTGTTCCTACCATGGAAAATGAAGATTTTGCCCTGTTCCCCGTATCTCCCAATATAATTTTGTCATAATTTTTAATTAAGTCAAGAATCAGTATCTACATTTGTGTAACTGTAAAATAGTCAGTCCTGGGTTTAGAAGTCTACGATCATACCTCCTTTCTCTCACAGTCTTTTTTTTTTTTTGGTCACTGGAATTAATAACTGTCTTGTTTTACATTTGTCATCATTCCTATATTTCAATTGCTAACATTTTTCCAAATAATTGAAAATCAGTACCATTATGTATATACCCAAAAACAGCACCTCATTTTTAAAATTTCTGTTGGCAAATTACCAATACCAATCTAGAAGCTTAATATTATCCCAAAATGTCCCTTTGCTGTTCCCTTGTGTTGAATCATTTTTTATCCAGATTCCATGTCATCTTCCTTTTCTTGATTAATTTCCTTCTTTTGCTGAAGTGCATCTTCCCAGGAAAAGTACATAGAAAGTGAAATATTTGAGTCCTTGGTTTTCCGAAAATGTCTTTCTCCTCTTCTTACTCCTGATCAATAGTTTGCTTGGGGACAGAATTCTAGTTGAAAGTCATTGTTCCCCAGAATGTTGAAGGCATTGTGTCATTACTGTCTAGCTTTCAGTTTTGCTATTAAAAGTTCAATGCTGTTCAAGTTTTTATGTATGGCTAACATAGTTGCCATCCTCTGTTACCTCTAGAAAATTTAAAGATTTTATCTTTACTTCTTATCATCTGAAAGTAAAATTTTAAAAAGTTCATTGTTGTGAGTACCCTGTAGCCCCTTTCAATTTGAAACTTTGTAACCATCAACTGTGGAAAACGTTTTAGTACTATGGTTTTGATAATTTCCTGCCCACCATCTTCCTTGTGCTTTCTCTAATTTCTCTTCATCGGAGGTTGAAACTCTTGTATTGGGTTTGTAATTTTATCTTAGAAAAAGAGATTTTTTTTCTATTTGCAATGTCATTTGTTGTTGTTGCTTAATTTCAATTCTTTGAAAAATTTTTCCAATTTTATCTTCCAATTCTGCTAGTAAGTTTTTAACATTCATATCTTAATTTTCATAATTTATTTTTAGGTTCTAAGAGATGTTACTTTTTCCCTAAAGGTATTAAGAATTCTTTTCATTCAGCTTTCTAGTCCCTGCATTATATGTTTCCTACAGATGTCTTTTAAAAAACTGGGGTTACCAGAAGCTGAGAGACCAAAGATCTTTCCCTAGGGCCTTCAGAGAGAGTGTGGTCTTGTTGATATCCTGAATTTAGGCCTCTGTCCTCCATGACCAAGATACAACCAATTTCTGTTCCTATAAATCACTCAGTTTGTAGTGTGTTTTTTTGGTCATCTCCAGAAAATTAACGCAACTAGCAACAAATAATCCAAAAATAAAATTAAGAAAATAATTCCACATAATAAAATCAAAAGTATACATTTAAAAAAGGAAGCACAAACTTTTTACAGTGAAAACTAAAAAATGTAGTTAGTAGAAATTAAAGAAGTGTTCAGTAAATAGAGGGACATTTCATGGTCATAGATTGGGACACTCAACACTAGTAAGATGGCAGTGTTCACTATGTTATCTAACGATGTAATGCAACCTTCATGAAAACCTCAACTGACTTTTTTTTTTTTTCTTCCAGAAACGAATATGCTGACCCTAAAGCTTACGTGGAAATGCAAGTAGTTCAAAATAGCAAAGCAACGGTGAAAAATGAGAAAAAAATCAGAAGACTCATACTTTTTTGACTTAAGAATTTTCAGCAAAGCTGTATTTCTCAAGACAGTGCTACTGACATATAGACAGACATACTAATCAGTGGGATAGAATTCCAAGTCCAGAATTAAACCCTTGTATTTATGGTAAACTGATTTGCAACAAGAATCTCAAGAAAATTCAAGGGGGAAAGAACGTTGTTGTTGTTGTTAGGTGCCATCAGATTGGTTCCAACTTACAGAGACCCTGTGCACAACAGAACAACTGTCCAGCCTTGTGTCATGTCCACAGTCGTTTTTATGATTAAGCCCATTGTTGAGGCCACTGTGTCAATTCATTTCATCAAGGGTCTCCCTCTTTTTTACTGACTGTCCAGTCTACCAAGCATGACGCCCTTCTCCAGGGACTGATCCTTCCTAACAACATGTCCAAGGTCTTGCCATCTTTGCTTCCAAGGAACACTCTGGTTGTACTTCTTCCAGAACAGATCTGTTTGTTCTTTTGACGGGACCATGGTACATTCAACATTCTTCTCCAATACCACAATTCAGAGGCATCAATTCTTCTTCTGTCTTCTTTGTTCATCATCCAGCTTTCACATGCTTATAATGAAACTGAGAATACCATGGCTTGGGTCAGGTGCACTTCAGTCTTCAAGGTGACATCTTTACTTTTGAATACTTCAAAGAGATCCTTAGCAACAGATTTTCCCAGTGCAGTGCATCGTTTGATTTCTCAGCTGCTGCTTCCATGGGCATTGATTGTGGACCCAAGTAAAATGAAATGCTTGACAATCTCCGTCCTTTCTCACTTGGTAACAGTGTTGCTTACTGGTCCAGTTGTGAGCATTTTTGTTTTCATCATGTTGAGGTGCAGTCCATAGTGAAGGCTGTGGTCCTTGATCTTCATCAATATATGTTTCAAATCTTCTTTACTTCCAGCAAGTAAGATGGTTTCATCTGCATAATGCAGGTTGTTAATGAGTCAGCCTCCAATCCTGATGCCTTATTTTTCTTTGTATAATCCAGTTTCTCAGACTATTGGCTTGGCATACAGATTGAAAAGGTATGGTTAAATGATACAATGCTGATGCACACCTTTTCTGTCTTTAAACCATGCAGTATCCCCTTGATCTGTTTGCATGACTGCCACTTGATCTATATGCAGATTCCTCAAGAGCACAATTAAGTGTTCTGGAATTCCCATTTTATGCACTGCTAACCATAATTTATTACAATCCACATGGTCGAATGCCTTTGCATAGTCAGTGAAACACAGGTAAATATCTTTCTGGTATTCTATGTTTTCAGCCAAGATCCATCTGACATCAGCAATGACGTCCCTGATTCCATGTCCTCTTCTGAATCCAGCTTCAATTTCTGGCAGTTCCTTGTCAATATACCATTGCAGTCACTTTTGAATGATCTTGAGCAAAGTTTTACTTGTGTGTGATATTAATGATATTGTTCAGTAATTTCCACGTTTGGTTGGATCCCCTTTCTTTGGAATGGACATAAATACTGACCTCTTCCAGTCAGTTGGCCAGGTAGCTGTCCTCCAGATTTCTTGGCACAGATGACAGAGCATTTCCAGCACTGAGTTTGTTTGTTAAAATATCTCGATTGATATTCCATCAATTTCTGGAGCCTTGTTTCCTGCCAATGCTTCAATGCAGTTTGAACTTCTTCCTTCGTATCATCAGTTCCTGATCATATGCTACCTCTTCTAATGGCTGAACATGAGCCAGTTCTTTCTGGTTTAATGACTCTGTGTATTCATTCCATCTTGTTTTAATGCTCCCTAAGTCATTTAATATTTTCCCTGTAGAATCCTTCACTATTGCAGGTCAAGGCTTGAATTTTTTCTTCAGTTCTTTCAGCTCCAGAAATGCAGAACATGTTCTTCCTTTCTGGTTTTCCATTTCCAGCTCTTTGCACATGTCATTATAATATTTTATTTTGTCCTCTCGAGCTGCCCCTTGAAATCTTCTGTTTAGGTCTTTTACTTTGCCATTCCTTCCTTTTGCTTTAGCTGTTTGACATTGGAAAGTCAGCTTCAGCATCTCTTCTCACTTCCAATTTGGCCTTTTCTTTCTTTGCTGTCTTTTTAATGACCTCTTGCCCTCTTCATGGATGATGTCTTTGATGTCATTCCACAGTTCACACAATTCACCTGATCTTTGGTCTTCAGTGGTGAACACATCAAATCTGTTCTTGAGATGGTCTTTAAACTCAGGAGAGATATCCTCAAGGTCATACTTTGGCTTTTGTGGACTTCTCCCAACTTTCTTCAGCTTTAACTTGAATTTGCATATGAGCAATTGATGATCTGTGCTGCAGTCAGTGCCTCATCTTGTTCTGATGGCTGATATGGAGCTTTTCCATTGTCTTTTTCCACAGGTGTAGTTGATTTCGTTCCTGTGTATTCTGTCTGGTGAGGTCCATGTGTACAGTTGCCGTTTGTGTTGCTTAAAAACACTACAGCTAAAGACAGAGGTTCTTAAAGGAATGGAGCCCCTAATTTTACTGCATCTGCATTTTAAACTTTCTCCTCTCTTCCGAAAACACCAATTCCGGCCACAGTGCGCTCCTTGCCATACCTCCATATCGTTATTGTATACAAGCTTCCCTCCCCTGGGACCGTGTCCAAGTCCCATCAGAGTCAACACAGGTGTCATGGGTTCAAATGTGTCCCCCCTAAATTGTGTGTAGTAATTTGGCTGGGCCATGATTCCCAGTGTTGTGTGATTGCTCTCCATTTCGTCTTTTTCTTATGCTGTATATCCTAATCTCTGTCTGTGGTTAATAGATTGGATTACATTAAAGAGGTTTAGGGTGGGACTGTAAAGGGAGATTTCCCTGGACTGTGGTTTGCACCGTTTTTATCCTACAAGAGATAAAAGGAAAAGGAAGCAAGCAAGCAAGCAAGCAGAGAGTTGGAAACCTCATACCATCAAGAAAGTAGCCCTGAGAGCAGAGCACATCCTTTGGACCTGTAGTTTCTGTGCCAAGATGCTCTCAGATCAAAGAAGTCTGATGCAACACAAAGACGTTCCTTCACAGCTGACAGAGACGAGTGCATTCTCTTGGAGCTGGAACCCTGAATTCAGACTTCCATACTACCGGACTGTGTGAGAATAAACTTTTCTTTGTTAAAGCCATCCACTTGGGGTGTTTGGTATTCGCACAGTACCAGATCATTACATCAACGGGTTACCACCGCACATGAGACATTCCTGAATGCATAACTGTCTCTCCTTCTTCCTCCTAATGTAGTGTTCTCACTTCTTTACAGAAGAAAAATTTAGCAAAGATTCAGTGTATAAGATCAAAAAACAAAAATCAGTTGGGTTCCTATGAACTAGCAATGATAAACTTAAAAGGAAAAATAGGGAAATGAGTCCATTTTCAACAGCATCTAAGAGAATAAAATACCTTGGGATAAATTTAACCAGGGATGGGAAATACACAATAAAAATTATAAAACACTGCTGAAAGAGGAGACTCAACTAAATGGAAAAATGTCCCATGTTATGGACTGGAAGACTTAATATTGTTAAAATGTCAATACTATTTAGAATGATCTAAAGATTCAAAGCAATTCTGACGAAAATTTTAACAGCCTTCTTTACAGAAATGGAAAAATCAATCCCCAGTGTTATATGGAATGGTAAGAGGCCCTTAATATCAAAAGCCATGTTGAATGAGAAAAAAAAGCAGGAGAACTCACACCGAACTAATTTTAAAGCACATTATACAACTATCATAATCAAAACTGCCTGATACTGGTATAGCAATAGACACACTGATGAATGTAAAAGAATTGAGAGTCAGAAAGTAAACTCACATATATGTGGCCAATTAATTTTTCCACAAGGATGCTAAGTACATTCAATGGGGAAAGAAAATTCTCTTCTATAAATGATGTTTGAAAAATCTGATTTCTACATACAGATAAATGAAACAGGGTCCACGCTTCACACCATATACAACGCCAAATTCAAAATCGATTGAAAACCATAAAAGTTCTTAGAAGGAAATACAGAGGCAATGTTTTGGGGCCTAGCTTTTAACAATGGATTAGCTAATACAATAACAAATGTACAAACAGCAAAAGACTAGATATGTGAGACCTCAAAAATAAAAAATTAAAAACGTTTGTACATTAGAAGACTTTATCATAAAGCAAAAAGACAAGCTACCTACTAGCAGAATGTCTTTGGAAGCTGTGTGTCATGGATTAAATCACATCACCCCAAAATGTGTATATCACTTTGTCTGGGCCATGAGTTCAAGTGCTGTGCGACTGTTCATCCTCTGAAGGAATTTTCCTGTGTTGTAAATTTTATGACTTTGATTTAATAAGATTGATGAGTGGCAGCTTTGTTGACGAGGTCTACAAGATTGGATAGTGTCTTAAGCTAGTCTCTTTTGAGGTACAAAAATAGAGAGACATGAGGACTTCATACCACCATGAAAGCAGTGCTGGGAGCAAAGCACTTATCCTTTGGATCTGAGGTTCCTGTGCTGAGATGCTCCCAGACTAAGAAAAGACTGATGCATCACAAGGACCTTCTTCTAGAGCCAACAGAGGTAACATCTTGAACTTGGACTTGTAGCCTACTAGACTGTGAAGAAATAAATTCCTCTTGGTTGAAGACAGCCGTTAGTGGTATTTCTGTTATAACAGCACTAGATGACTAAGACGCTATGTACCTGATAAGATTCTAATAGCCACAATACAGATAAAACTTTGACAAGTCCAATAATCCAGTCAAAATGAGCAAAGTACTTGAATGGATATTTTACCAAACAGAACATTCAAGTGGTCACCAAAAACACGAAAAGCTGCTCAATGTCATTAGTCATTGTTGAGATGCAAATTAAAACCACAATGAAATATTTCACTCTCACTAAGATGGCTAAGATTAAAACAAAAAACAGAAAATTACAAATATTGGCAAGCATGTGGGAAAACGGAAATCCTTATCTATTGATGTTGGGAATGCAAAATGGTACAACCTTTGTGGAAAACAAGAGGAACATCTGCCATAAGGCAAAGCTTATCGCATGAATTGACTGTGCAACCTTACCCTTCCTTAATCAATGCAATTTTTCCATCACTGTAAATAGAAACTCAATGTTCCATAAACAATAACCTCCTTTGCCCGCTCCTTCCCACCCCTGGTAACCACTGATAAACTTTGATCTCTGTACATTTGCCTTTTCTTGTCTTTTTATACAAGTGACATCCTACAGTATTTGTCCTTTTGTGATTGATTTATTTCATTCAGCATCATGTTTTTAAAATCTGTCCATACTGTAGAATGTATCAAAACTTCATTTCTCTTACTGGCTTAGTTCTACTGTAGCTTAGTAGACTTGTACACCAGTGTTCACTGTAGCACTGTTTACAATAACCAAAAGGTAGAAACAACCTAAATGTCCATCCACAAATGAGTAAATAAACCAAACATGGTACACACACAATAGAAGGCTACTAAGCCAGCAGGAGAAATGAAGCATTGATACATTCTACAGTATGGACAGATTTTAAAAAAATGATGCTGAGTGAAATAAATCAATCACAAAAGGACAAATACTGTAGGATGTCACTTGTATAAAAAGACAAGAAAAGACAAGCATACAGAGATCAAAGTTTATCAGTGTTTACCAGGGGTAGGAAGAAGTGGGCAAAGGAGGTTATTGCTTATGGAGCATTGAGTTTCTACTTACAGTGATGGAAAAATTGCATTGATTAAGGAAGGGTAAGGTTGCACAGTCAATGTATATAATTGCTATCAATAAGCTGTACAGCAGTAAAAAGTTGAATTGGCAAAAGTTCTGTAAAATACCTATTTATAGTAATGACAAAAAAAGTTGCTGAGGTGCTTTTATAAACCTCATTTTTATAATCTATGTGAGATTATATGGACAACAATAACTCAAAAGATTTGATGAAAATTTACAGCGCAGTGAGTTTATGTTAAGAGAGGAAGACCAACTCAGAAAAGAAGGATGAGAATAGTTGCTCAACACGAGGAATGTAATCAGCATTACTAACTTAGACATGCACAAACTATTAAATTGGTATGTGTTCTGCTGTGTATATTCTCAACAACAAATACAAAATAAATTAAGTTTAAAAAAACTTGTCTGTGCTTCCTAAAGTTTCTTTGGAAGATATGTATTGTCTTTTAGTGAGGTATAAAACAATGTAAAGTTATTTTCAAATACCAAAATAAAGTATTCTAATGTACAATTTCCAGGAACAAAAACTCACACATGTAAAATAAGACTTGATGTCACATTTGAATCTCAACAAGTCCATAACTTCTATTCCTATGACTCACTTTTACTGCAGAAATGGAAAGTTCAAAAAGCTAAAATGTGACAGGATACATGATGTTTTACATCTATTTTCTGGTATTTTACTAGTAGTATAGGGAACAAGATGGAAACAAAAGAGAAACAACTTTGTGTGACCAATTGCCATTGCTGTGTTTCTCAGGCTTACACTGAGTGGACCTGGGTCCTGCTTGTGCCAGTGTCTGCCAATGTGGCTTCTTTGAAGAGCACTATTTGGCCCTCCCCTGATAACTTCACACTGGCCTGAACTTTTCTACCCTCTTAAGAGCCCAGTGCACACCTAGAGCGCTGCAGACTTCTGACCCAGCCGTTAGTCATTTTGTGTAGAGTGTATCAAGCAAGCTCAAGCCGCACTATGTCTTGTGATTTCCACTTAATCTGGGACCGCACTAAACTGTAGCCAAACCTACTGCCGGATAGCCGTTCCATCACCACCTCTGCCATCTTCCTGTTCAATTTACTTCTCCCCACCTTGGTAGACACGGAAGGAGAGCGACAAGGTCATGGCTTACACAAGTATCCAGGTAGCAAACAGGAGCCTGTTGCTTGGGGAAGACATCCTTAGCCCTGTGCTTAGGGAAGGGGTTGCTGCAAAGCACTGCCTCTTAGAACGAGGTTTTTTTTTTTTTCTTTTTTAAATCAGAGCCTCCTCACAGATTGGGCTGACCTGGGCTTAATCACTCTTAAGGGGCCACTCTGTCAGTGTTCGCTTCTGGCAGGAACCTCCAACTCTGTGAAGTAATTTTCAACCTCTGTCATTTGGCTTTGGGGCAAGAAGGGAATCAGCTCTTAAAATGAACACTACCCTCTCCCCAGGGACCCGCCGCGTCCACTGCCTTCTGCTGTTATACACAACTTAGAAGCGGTGATCTGCAGTGAGGAAGAGTCTGTTCTGTGACTTCTGTTCAACCTTGAGGGACCCACTGGTCTTTGTTGTTGGCTTACCCCTCGCGGGTCTCAGGGAGGTGGGAGACCAGGCGCTGCTTGTTATCAGCTCTAGAGCTTTAGCCTGAATTCTTTCCAGAAAAAAGTCCCTGGGCCTCTGGCAGAGGAGATGGAGCTTTCTGAGCAGTAAAACCTGGTCAGGAATCAGGAAAACACGATGCGCTTGAAGGCCAGGACTGCTGTGGTTAGAGCAAGGGTGAAGACTTGGTCTCAACAAGAGAAAGGTGGGTGCTAGATGGCAGTGAAACACAATACCCTCTTTGTCTAAGGTTACTAAAAGGGTATCCTAGGTTGCTCAGGGTCTTCTTCCTGTGCCTCTGGTGCAGGGCCAGGCCAGTCTCATACACAGTGGGATGGCATCCTTCACAGACCAGAAATGGATTGATGAGGAAGCTAACTTCGGTACCCAGGGGCCCAACCCTCCACAGGAATGGCATATCCATGGTTCCAAAATCGGGGGCTCAAGTGGCCTGATTTCTTGGGGCCCACCCACTTCCTTGTGCCCATGGGGTGAGGGCACTGTTCAGAATGATGGCAAATTGCTTCGAAAGGGCAAAGTGTGTATTAATAATTTTACTGAATTCTTGGTGCTACGTAAATGCTAAGTAGAATAGAAATGACTTTGGAGTGTTGTCTCACCCCGGCAATCTCTTAGATATAACTACTTTTCATAAGTCATCAATCCAGCTTTTAAAATAAAGCAGCCACAGTCCTTTCAGTTCCCACTACAAGACAAAACGTATTGAACCAAAGGCTAAATTCCAACTGATTAAGGTTGTTGCTGGCTTTTTCCCTCCTCTGGATCCTTCTTAGGGCAATGAATCTCAGATTAGAGATTAGTTTGCTACGGTTGCAGTGGTTGCTGGTACTGATATTTTTTCCCCAAGTGAATAAACCAGAACTGGAAGTCAGCTAAGATGAATGAAATATGATTCTTACCCACTTGGATTGCCTCTCAGAATATTCTATTCGGGGATCATGAGTGAGTTCAAAAAGGTTTCCAGTGATCTCCTTTGATTAAGTGTAAGGGTGTTATTTTCCTAGAGCCTCCCCAGGTTTTAGTTGTGCCTATATTGTCACTCTCTATATTTAAAGATGGCTGTATGTGTTTGATCAAACCGACTAGGTAGCTAGGTGGCCCAAATGGTTTAAGCTGTGCTTCTAACCTAAAGGTTGACAGTTCAAAGCCACCCAGGAGTGCTTTGGAAGAACAACTTGGTGAACAGCTTCTGTAAAGATTACTGTCAAGAAAACCTTATGGAACAACTCTACTAAGTCACCCATGGGGTGCCATGAGTCAGAATCCACTCGACGGCAATAGGTTTGTTTCGTTTTTTATTTATTTGACTTGGAAGGACTTAGATTTAACTGTTTAATGTCTCAGTGTCTTGCAATGTACTGCCCACCTCTCATCTTTCTCTGGCACAAATCACTTTCTGAACTGGCGTGTCTCATGCCTCAGCCCCGGTGCTTCTCCTAGCCCATCTCTTCTTCTCATTCTCATCCTTGCTAGCACTCCACCCACCCATCAGTCTCGTATCTCCTGTGCTCTCGTTCCTTACTCTTACTCTCACGTGTTCCCATGTTTAAAGCAAAGCCTGTTACCGTGACTCCAGGGTACAGCTTATTTCTGAGCTTCTTGTGCCTCCTTAGAATCTGGTGTTCGTAGCATCTTTGGACTCGAACAGTCATGTCAATCTCTGAATGGTACAAACGAATTTTTGTCCTTATCTCCTTTTGTCTGTTGTCTCTTTTTTCCCTAAATTATGTCTTGAATGATAATATCATTATCCTTCATAAGCTTAAGAAAGGACATTTGATAAGTAAGCTCTTGACTAGTCTTCCTTATGACTTCATGTCCCAGAACATTGAAGATGTGCTTCAAAGAAATGCTACTGAGGCCTAAACTTGACCAAAAAGGAAAAAATAAATGCATGAAGCAGAAGTGATAGGAATCTTCAAAGGCTATGGTCATATAAATTTTTTTTTGGTCAGAATTGTGGGTTGATTGTTGTTATAGAATAAAAATTTGACTTATTAAAAATATAAGTGATACAAGTTGAAAGAAGAAAATGGTAAATTATCCAAAATGTTAACATTTTGGAAATAATCAATGCCAACATTTGGTGACATCACCCCAGACTTATGTTTTGGCCTCTGTTGAAACAGAAGGCTTGATAGACGGATAAATAGTAGATGTATAGATAGTTAGAAAATTTTGTTCTCCAAGATGTTAGTTTCTTAAATATCCTATCATGTTTCAGAAAAAAGGAGTACAAAAATCATTAAAAAGTTAGAAGTATTTTTAAACTACATGTTTCAGTTTCATACAATATCAGTTACTTGCAGAGAGATGAGATAGCTAGCATTCTTAGCCCTTTCTCCAACATCGCCTCATCTCAACATCCCAATATTGTTATGTATATTATTTTTACATAAAAATAATAGTACTCATAGCCTTCATGGTCTATTGTGCAATTCTGATTCTTCCAGTTATTTAATTGTAGTTCTTTAGTGAAATGAATTCAGTTTTCAGATGACAGTTATTTTTTTGTAACCATATACAGAGACTGCAAGGCTATAAACCAACACCAAACCAGCTGTTGTCAAGTTGATTCTGCCTCATAGTAACTGTATAGGACAGAGTAGAACTACTCCATAGAGTTTCCAAGGAGTGCCTGTTGGATTTGAACTGCTGACAGGCTGGTTAGCAGCCATAGCACTTAACTACTATGCCACCAAGGGTTTCCAAAAGTCTGCAGCATTTGAGACTCAGGCAGTCTCCCATCCAACTAACGGTGTCCAACCCTGTTTAGCTTACAAGACTGGAAGAGATATGGCATGTTCAGGGTGGTATGGCCATAAACACTGGCTATAAACTGCCCTGTGAAAGATGTAAGCTGAACAAACTCCATTATTATCACTACTTGTGAGCAAGGATTGACATGAATCCAATTTTCAGGTGAAAGTGGGTCCAATCATCAACCTTTCCACATTTCCATTATTGTTATCAGCTACTTCCATGGCATTTTTTCTTTTCCAGGGGAGTTGGTGACCCTAACTGCCCAGAATTAGAGCAGACCTTGTTGCTGGCTGTCCTAAGTCAGGTCAAAATGTCCCTGGCTACCTGAGGTTAGGTCATCAGGAAGCAACTATAGGGTCAGATGTCTATACAACTCCCTCAGACTGGTTGACCTCTCTCTCTCTCCCCCACCCCCACCTCCTAGTTGTCCCCTGGGACTAGGTCACAGATAGGAGGACTCTGTCCTTATTGACTGCGTGCTCTCTCTATCTCTCTCTCTCTCAGTCACCCGGAGCTGAGTTTACACAAATTGACTCTACTGCCAGTCCCTGGCTCCTGTGAGTTCATTAATTCTATATAATAGCTCACAAACTTCACAGAGAATGCTACCTGTGCTTACAGTTACCCATGTATTATTGCCAGGAAGGATAGAACTGTAGAGATGCATCAGGCAAGGACTGGGAGAGTTCTGAGAATAGGGCCTACATTGTTCCCAGAGACCTGCCATTGCCTTTTCCTTGTGTCGGTGTTCTTGCCAATCCTGGAAGCCCCAAAGAGAGTGTTCTAAAGTCCAGGATGCAGTAGCCATTAGGACCTCAATGAATATGCATGACTTAGGCCTTAATACATAGTTATGATAGGCCCAATCGATGAATATGCATGACTACGTTAAGCCTCTACACCTCTCTTAAAGTTAGTTCACTGGGTGTGGGCTGATGTAAGCTCACTTCTCTGGCTGTTTTGGAAAACAAAGACATCTTGATTGCTTAAGTTATTTTCAGAAACTAGAGTCAAAGAACTAAATCAAATTCTTTGTCAACATTACAGCTTTTCCTTTTCTAAATTCTAAATTTTTATTCATCTCTGAAGTGGTTAAATTTTGTCACTGATAAGTTTTTATTGAAAAACTTCTGAGGCCATATACTCTAATTTTTTTTTTCATGTTTATGAATGATCAGTTGTTGTCTTTATACTTGATGACAGCTGGGAGTAGTATGTTCTGGTATTTCTTTCCTTTACATTTTATGGATATTGCCTCACTTCTTCTGTATGCTCTTCTTTTACAGATGAATTTAAGGTCTTGATAAGTTCAGCTGTAGTTTGAAGTTGTCACAGGGAATATACTTTTGGTTTAAGGTTACATTTTCTTCTAAACTGGATTCTTCTTTTGTATTTTGAATGCAATGTAATGTTCCTCTTTTGTACTGTGTGTGTGTGTGCGTGTGTGTGCGTGTGTGTGTGTGTGTGTGTGTGTGTGTGTGTGTTTGTCTACCTGTGGGCACATGTGGCAAGTTTGTGTAGTTGCCAGATTTTCCTTTCATCTTGCTCGTATAAATAACGGACAGTCTGTCTAAACTTTCTATTTCTTTGGTATATTAAAAGGGAATTTATCTTGATATACATCTCACCCTATCTGTAACCAGTTTGTTTTTTCTTTTCCCAGAGATATGATTTGTGGGTTGGGTATTTCTTTCTGCCTGTTTGTTGGAAGCCTGCAGGCATGGGAGCAAGGGTGAGAGAAAGGTCATTCTCCTCTCTGTGTTCTGTGAGCTCGTTAAATGCCCTGTAGTAAATGTCCAGTTCAGCCAGCTACAGATGGCTGCCTTTCTGCTCACTTCCCTTCCTTAGACCAGATAACAGATTTTTGTCTGACTCTATCATTTTGCCCTTGGTAAATGAGGAGCATGAAACTCATATCTAGACTTGCATCCTGGGCCTTCTCTCTGTCATATATTCAACAAACATTTAATAAACATTTACCCTGTACGATGACTAAAACAGGCAGAAGAGAGGATCCCCGGTTTATCTCTTGCCCTGCTTGCCTTTTTTCCCTGCCTTCCCTGCCCTCTAAACACTGACTAACCAACAAACTGCAAACCTTGCAAAATTTTTTGGAAGTTCTGCTCTGCAGTTATGAGGGCGGGGCTCTACCAGCATCCTGAGTAGGAGGCCTGGGCGCTGGGACAGCCCTCACCGGCACATCTGCAGACTTAGATAGAAGCACTGCAGTCTGACCTGACCCTGCTCCTTGTCTATGAAACTCCAGCCCTGCAGCGTCTGGGAAGTCACCTGGTCACCAGGGCCTCCCTGGGCTGAATAAAGCTCTTGACCTCTATTTGAGTCACTGAAATGATTTTCTTTTCACATCTCTATGTGAAGCACTATATTGCACAAATGGTTTTTATATGGCCTCTCTTGCAATTCTTCGACGGCACTTGGCTTGGCTGGCCTTGCAATTCTTGTAATTCCCACAAAATGAATGACTGGTATTATGCAAATTGGGGAATACATGGTCCACTGAGGGGATTGGTCAGTTCACGGTCCTGGTGGGAGGGCTATGCTTTGAAACTGAAAAGGGATTTCTTTTCCTAACGGCCAGTCACACACAGGTTCAGGGGATCTCACTAACATCAAGAAGAATCTGGAAGAGAGAATGTCCTTTGGACCAAGGAGTCAGAGGCCCCTGCATCAAAAACCTCCTAGACCCAGAAGAAAGAACTGTGAGCACTAAAATAGCATTAAATGAAGAGAGAGAGATGTGGTGGGCTTACTGGCCCATGGAGCCAGGTGGCTGCGGTGGGCTTGCTGGTGTTTGGCGTGAGAGCTGAACATCTTGAGACAGGAGGCTAGCTGGCAAAGCTAAAAGGTCTGTAACACTTGCCTGTGCAAGGCAAAGATATGGGTATGCCCTGTGCAGGGCTTGCACACCTTCCCCCTGGGCAGTGGGGGTCTGGGTAGCATGGTGACAAGAGAACTTAGGAGGCCTTGGTAGCACAGTGGAAGGCAGCAGCAGAGGCCAGTGAGGCCTAGCTGTGTAGCAGAAGCCTCAGTAGCTGTGAATGCCCCTTGTGTGGGTTGGTGGTAGTCAGAGACAGTGATGACACAAAGACAGCATCTGACATGTGATCTGCCAAGTGACGTAAGACAGACAAGGGTAATTTCGGGAAGGGTAAGTGATTCTCCTTTTTTGAGAATTTGTTGTTGTTTAATGCTTACTTTCTGTAAATAATAGCAATTGCTTTCACTTAGCCAACACTGTAAGAATCTCAAGTGTCCAGCTTGATCACTGATGAACGAAACACCGATAGAATGGTTTATGTCAGTGGGCGTATGTGTCTCATTCCTAACAGCCTTATCCCTAGGACTTTAAAGCACAGCCTGTCTTCTTGTGCAGTGTTGATAGACAGGCAATGCATATAGACAAAATGCTGGGCCCTGTGCTTACAAAGGCAAGTAGGACATGCCCTCAGTGAGTAAGACAAACATGTAAATGAATAAAGACAACACAGGAATGTGGAGACGATGCTTTGCCTTTCTCAAAGAGTTGACACATGAGTAAAGCAAATAATCAGAAAAATGTAATGCCTCCATGAATTTTTAGAAACTCAAACCACATATGGCAAAACAGCAGGCAGGGCTGAACTTTGATTTGGGCCACACTCTAGGCCATATTTGTACTATGTCTATGGCAACCTGTGTCCAGGGCTCAGTCCCAATTCTAAATAGTTTGTCCCTTGTTTCTCACACGTGCTCTAGAACTTTACTAGACAATATTTTTCTGACATTGGAAAAGAAAATACGATTCACATGCCTATGTCATACACTGAATGCACTGAGAAATTTCCTCTGTGTGAGGTAGCCCTTTCCAAGGGCTCCACTGCCCTGTTGTCAGAAATGCATAGAATGTGTGCAAACCTCCAGGCCTCAATTTTAATGCAATCTTGCCCGGTAGACAGTGAATTGACAGGGAGTATGTGCTGATCCACACTTTACAGAATGGTGTATTGAACCACAGAAAAATGAGACAAGAATAATCTCTCCTAAATCCCTAGAGAGGTACCAGCAGCTTATTTATGGGCTGATTGGTCTGTTTCCATGGATGGATATGCCCAGTTACTGTTCACTCAATCTGGCAATGCTGAGCCTTGTGAAAGGTAGTGAATGGCTCATAAGGGAAACACGGTCCTGTTGTGTTTGAATTGCTGTTGGTCTCAATAGCCAGATGCCTGGAGCAGGTAGAGAGGTACAGTTGCTTTGAGCAAGGGAAGACAACTGGAGCTTCCTGTGGAGCGAGAAAATAGAAGAAATTTTACCCAAACTCATTCTCAACAAGCTCGTAATAGAAGGTGCTGGATTTCTAAGAGAGGAGGCTTGGAATTCGATGGTGCCACTAATCAGTACTCCAGCAGAGGCGAGATGGAAGCAAATGCTGCTTTTCTTTCACAGGAATAATAGGTTCATCCCTAGTTGCTCTGATTTTCCATGCAGAGACAATGGTAGCTATCCCAGACATACTGGGTAAAGCTACACTAATCTACTAATGATGGTCATCTGATAGACTGCAAGAAAACTTAAACACGTGAATAGATACCAAATAAACAAATCTGTTGTGGACAAGTCGATTCAAACTCATAGTGACCCTAACGGATAGAGTACACCTGTCCCAGAGGGTTTCCAAGGAGAGTCTGGTGAATTTGAACTGCTGACCTTTTGGTTAGCAGCTGTAGCTTGTAACCACCAGGCCACTCCAGTAGGTAGTAAACAACAGTTCATGGTTAGAGTTCATTTAGCATTCTTTCTAAGTTAGTCAAGGTCAAGAGTCCTTTCTGAGCCTGCAACTGCCATATAACTCTATACATGTAGGGTAACTTCTAAGACAAAATGAGCCCAACCTAGGGGCTCCCACTAAGAAAATCTTTCTCATAATTGTTCTCTGCTGTCATTTCCCTGGATAACTTCTTAAAAAATTATTATTCAGGGTAGCAAATGGGGTAGGGAGATGAATGAATGGATTTCTTTTGCACGTGGGTTGGGGGTACTTGACATTGTACTAACGCTCCTACATTGCTTTTCAACACCCCAAAAAGACCTTTCCAATTCTCAGCTCACCAGCCCAGCAGTTAGAGGCATGGAGCAGTAAGCCACTGATTAACTCAAGTAAAGGGAGAAGGGGTATTATACTAGAGATAAAGAGAAGCATCACTGGAATCTGGTTACTAAAAAGACTAGATATGTTTCTACAACCCCTCAGCCCTAAGACTATAAATAGCAAAATTTGGGGTACTAGTAACATTTTGGAAACTCTGGTAGTATAATGGTTAGGTGCTACAGCTGCTAATCAAAAAGTTGGCAGTTCAGATCCACCAGGTACTCCTTGAGAACTCTATGGGGCAGTTCTACTGTGTCCTATAGGGTTGCTGTGACTCAGAACCAACTCAATGGCAATGAGTTTCGTTAGTAACATTTTAGAGTATGAGGTGCACAACCTGTGAGGAGGTACTGCATTCTGTTTTACAGCCTGTAGAGTTTAGTGCCTGTGGTGGGCAAAGGGGAGAGATGTGAAGAACTGATGTGTTTGGTGTGGAAGGATGAACGTTAAACGTCTTTAAGTGGAGAAGATTTGTTACCCTCTTTATGAGCTTTAGAGTGGGGAGAGTAGGTTGCAGTGGACTCAGCATGGAAATTTATCTGGTATGCTTAGAAACTGTGTTTGTTTCCTAGGGCTGCTGTTACAGTATAATAGAAACCAGGTAGTTTATGAAAAACAGAAATGTATTGCCTTGTACCTCTGGAGGCAGGAAGTTCAAATCAATGTGTCACCCAGGCCACCTTACATCTGCTGTGTCTAGGGCGATATCCTTTCTTGTCATCCCCAGTTGCTGTTCCCTTAGGTGTTCCCATATTTGTAGTTGCATCTTCACGTGGCCACTCTTCCTCTGTCTCTCTGGGTCTCTTCTCCTCTTTTCTAAGGGCAAAACTCAGGTTGTATTGGAAGTTACCTTACTCCAGCATGATTTCGTGTTAAATTAACTGATAACATCTTCAAAGACTGTTTCCAAACAAGGTCATTATCATAGGTACTTAAGATTTAACACATCTCTGGGAGACAGACAATTCCATCCTTAACAGAAGTATACCAGTGTTGCTCATCTATTGACGGAAAATCACTTTTATAGACACCGTTCCGAAGTGCATTGTCCTAGATCTCTCCATTTTATTATTCTCTGTACTTCTACATTATCATCACTTATTTATTGAGGATCTTTCATACACTTCATTTTGTGGGAGACACTAGAAAGATATATGTGCCACCCAGTGGTTAAGACTTGATATGTTTATCAGAGCCCGCCTATTGAGAAGTCGACATGTGCCAGGGTCTCTGGCTAATATAGTAAAGTTATTATTTGTTTAAATCTTCTCAACAGCACTAAGAAATAAATATTATCTCCATTTTAAAGATAAGACTATTGAGACTCTTAGAGGTGACCCAGCTTACCTAAGATAACAGTAGATCATAAAGTGAGAAGAAACAAGGTGGGCATTACTAGTGATGAAAACTGTCTGAAGGCAGCACCTACACCATCGCCCCCCCCCCCACACGTGTGCACACACACAGTCAGGGACCTCATACATGGTTTGCAGCTCAGTAGGAATGAATTTGAATGTCGTGTCCGTTTGCAGGAAATCAGAGCAAGTGAGCCGGAGAATTAATTTCCAGCTAAGGCTACCTGGGGAATGCCAAGGAATTAAGTGGAAATTCAGTATTAGTTAAGAAGTCCAACATCCAAAAAAAGAGGAGGCAGAAACAGAAACTGGATATAGGCCATGACTGAGCTAGAGAAAACTGGAATGAAGCGGAGGGAAGATTGTGAGTAAAACATTTATAGCAATTCTCCTCAGTTAAAGGGATCCGACTCGACGGCACTTGGCTTGGCTTTGGCTCCTCAGTTAAAAGGTACTTCTGCTTACCATTTTTTGTCATTGAGTATAGTTTGTCTTGAACCTTAAGCATGTTGGTTGATTTGGACACAACAGAAACAAAGGAAGATGTGGAAGCATCCTTGTGCCTGGCAGTAGACAGAACAGCCCACCTCTCTGTGTGGTACATAGAGATGGAGGCCAGGTCAGATTGGGAAGAGCCTTCAATGCCCAGAGTTTAGATTTAAAACATTTGAGGATATGAAGCCAGCAGATGTAAATATGTTTTCTGCTTCTCAACTAAAAAAAAAAAAAATTATCTTGGACTTACATTTTTGGAACCCTAAAGTGTGAAAGAATACTTAATATTTTCAGAATTAATTTTGTTTTGCAATTTGATCAGTGAACATGAAGAGAGACTATTTGTAGGCGTCAAAACTCAATTTCCCTGTGACTTGCTCCTTGGAGTATTAAATAGAGATAAATGAGACTTTGTATTCAGAAGAGACTTCCACAGCTAATCCTCTGTCACTCTAAAAGTAATTTACTCTTGAGTGGATAAAACTACATATGTTTTTTGGTAGGAATTTAAATTGTCAAATACTCGTCTTATGTCTTCTCTTAAAATCTCTGTTCACTTTCTAATTTCCTGATGTGGTCTCTGCTTTAGTGACCATAAGCAGTAGATTTTTCCAGCATCCTGTCGTGTTGTCCACATACATATACTCAGCACAGGAACACAGAAAATATTTAAGTGATATTTTTTCTGGGTCCTGGACTCTAAGTTCCTAGAAAGCAAAGACTGTGTCTGTGAAGTGCCTTAGCCCAATTTACCTGCCGTAGTTAAGAGCTCAAAGATGTCGTTTTGATAATGAGTCAAAAAAATCTGTTTTTGATTCCCTTTAGTATGAGTCAGCTCCGACTCGACGGCACTTGGCTTGTCTTAGTATATTCAAGGGCACTGAGATTTATACTTGACCAGGAGATTTGGGAGGACATGTCATAACAGACGTCCATGTGGTCACACTGAAGGTGGCAACACGGCTCAGTTTCTTTTCTCCTGAATTACAGGAATTTAGGCTTCAAGACTGGTGCAGGTTCACCTTGTCATTAGATAAGCCAATAACAAAAAGTTTCATGGCACTGCGCTCCTATGACGTCTTCTTACCTGGATAAAGCTCTTTGTTTTTTTGCTTTAAAACATTTCTTAAAAATGCAGAACAGAATTTCAAAGTCTAATGGACTCCAGATTTTCTGGAGCCATGGAGACTGGATGAACCCCTGAAACTCTTAACCTGAGATCATCTTTAAACCTTAAACCAAAAATATTCACTGAAGTCTTCTTAAAATCTAATAGTTTAGCTTAACCGTTTAAAAAAAAAAAAAAAAAAAGTCAGCCTTGAGCATTATGTTCTTTCAAATCTATTTACAAGGTCTGACAATTAAGCCCAGGAATTTAGTTGTTTTAAGTGTTACATACCTCATTGCTGAATATCACTAGGTCACCTTTGAAGTACTCCCCTTGCAAAGCTGTGCCTAAACCAGTACCTAGCCCACCCTTCAAAGCAGTTTGGAACTGTTTCTGGAATGGCCATTGTCCACAGTAGCAAGTTCACAAACTATATAGTTGTCTGTGAGAGAGTTTTTAACGAGTTAACAAACAACTGTATTGGAACACCCTCCCTACTCACCTGATCTGGTCCCCAGTGACTTTTTTCTTTACCTGAAGATAAAAGAAATATTGAAATGAAGACATTTTGATGACATTCAGGACATCAAGGGTAATATGATGACATCTCTGATGGTCATCCCAGAAAAAGAGTTCCAGAATTGCTTTGATGGGTGGACTAGGTGTGGGCATTGGTGCATAGCTTCCCAAGGGAAGTACCTTAAAGGTGACCATAATGATATTCAGCAATAAGCACTCTTTCTGGGATGAGTTCACCAACTTAGCTGGCAGTCCTCATATATGGGATCCCTCATATATGGGATCCCTCATATATATCCCTCATATATGGGATCCAATTTACAACAGCAACTCAAAAGATTAAATAGAAACCTTAGGGGGCTGTGAGTTTATGTCAGTGAGAGAGGAATAACTCAGAAAAGGAGGGTGAAAATGGTTGCACATCTCAAAGAATGTTGTCAGTGTCACTTAATTGTACATGTAGAAACTGTTGAATTGGTGAATCTTTTGCTATGTATATAATCAACAACAAAAACAACACAATCAATAAAAAAAGGAATTTAGACTTTCCATAAATCCTGTATTTCCTTACCACTTCCTCATGCCCTAATTCCATCATTTTTGCCTGTAATTCAACTGAACGTTTCTCACAAAAATTGCCAGTGACTTTGTGGTGACCATGGCCAATGGGGTAGTCTCACCCATCCTCCTAAGTCCCTTCCCTGATCTCTCCACAGCATTTGTCGCTATCTACAGTATTTTTCACCCTGAAACTCTGCCATCTTTGCTTTCTGTACATATTATTCCCACTTGGTTCTCCTTATGTTTTCTTGATCCCACCATGTCTGCCTACATTACTGACCTCCTTCATTTTCCTGTCTCTATAACAAAGATGTTACCCCCCAAGTTTCTCTCCTTCACTTTTTTCTCTTATTACTCCAACAGCAGTCTTTGGGTGATTTAATTCTTGCCTGTGTCTGTACTTAATTGCTTCCATGAGGATATCTCCTAAATAAATATAATTAGCTCTCTCCATCCCCTGGTATTTCAAAACCACACTTCCTAAATGTCTGGCACATATCATAGCCTGAATTATCTTTGGCACTTCAATCTTATGACATTTAGTTTGATCCATTTAGCTGCAAGCTATGCTGGGAGCTTGTCTTAGGGAGAAGGCAGCAAGATGATGATGCCCTTCTGCAGTGACCGAAGAGTGTCTACAGGGAAAGAGTGACTCAGACAGCTTAAGCTGGTCCTCCTCCTCAGGGAGGAACAGGCAATCCTAAACCAAATCACACATAATTGAAAAAATTCAAGCCCAGCTCATTCTTTGATCCATAGCCCAGGAAGCTCTGGTATCACCGACCAAAATAAAACTCAATATTTGGTCTATCAGTGCCATAAATCAGGGAGAATCATTTGGAATAACATTATAGGCACCAGAAAGAAAGTCTAGTTCAGGAGGTAAAGGCACCAACAGTAATTCCTCAAGAGGATTGGGGCATCTATAAAGGGCCAGGCACTGAAACCAGGACAGAAGGGCCCCATGGATCAGTATCACATACTTGGTGGATGAGAATGAAGAGACTGAAGTTCTGTGTGCACTTGAGGGCCAACCCCACAGACTCTGGGAGAGCACTGCTTGCTAGAAAGAAATCAAAAGCCCAACCAAACTCACTGCTGTTGAGTAGATGCCAACTCATAGTGACCTTATAGGACAAAGCAGAACTGCCCCACAGAGTTTCTAAGGAATGCTTAGTGGATTTCAACTGCCAGCCTTTTGGTTGGCAGTCATAGCATTTAACCACAATGCCACTAGAGTTTCTTGCTAGAAAGAAGTAAGTTTCAAGTTTACACAGATCTGACTCTCAGTGTTGCAGGGTCCAGAAGGCACTTAGCTGTAAGGAGAAGATGTAATCTGGGCAGCCAGTATTGGGAAGTTCTGATGGAAGTATCCCTTCCAAACTGAAATTAATTTTCAGAGTCATGTCCAGATTTATCCACCCCCAATTTTCTGCCGTCTAACGAGGGCTTGGAATCTCTTTGACTTGGCTCTTAAATTTTTTAATACAACCAGTTCTCAATCCATTGATTATTGATCTAAGTGTACTTCCAAACCAAAACCCATTGTCATCAAGTTGATTCTGACTTGGAGTGACCCTACAGTATGGAATAGAACTGCCTCATACAGTTTCCAAGGAGTGCTTGGTGGATTCGAACTGCCTATCTTTTTGTTGTTGTTGTTACCAGCCGTAGCTCTTACTGTCTGTGCCGCTAGGACTTCCAGGTATACTCCACTTTATCCCAAATAGGATTTGAAGAACTTGCAAAGATGCACACATTACATGATTTGTATATGTGTGTGCAATATACATATAAGTAAGTTGCAAAGAGACATACAAGATTTTTTTTTAATTTTCTTTTTTATTTAACATGACTGAGTGAAAATGTACATTCCCATACAAATTTACATGCCCACCTATATGCAGCTTCCACTGCTCTCCCTGTCCGGTGACAGCACACTATTCCTCTCTGCTCCATACATGTCTCATCCTCCCAACAGCCTCCTTTCTGCTCCTCTCCACCCACTCTCCTTCTTCCAGCCAGAGGTCAGCAGGATGATATCCTATAGATGTATAGAACCATAAAGTGCAACCAATGTATGGTCACTCTGCATTGCCAAGTCCAATCCATTCCTGTCCAAAGAGTGGACCTTCGTTATAATTTATGGGTAAGGGCAGCATCAGGGCCGGGGGCCATGCTCTCAGGGGAACCCCCAAACCGCTGGACCATCAATTGAGGTCTTTCAGTGGAGATCTCAGGATGAACCCCTTTTCATTCTTGTGTTGCCAGTGAGACTCAACCTAGTGAGCTCGATTGTGGCTATCACTGGTGGTGGCCGGGCACCATCTGGTTCTTCCAGTCTCAAGTCTTCTTTCAGTCTCTCTGTCTTCTAGGTTGTCTTTACCCCATGTCATTTTGGTTCTCAGTGAGCATCCGTTCCTGCTGAGTTGGGACCATTTGCTGTGTCCTAGGATGGCAGCTTGGCAGCTTTTAAAACCCCAGATGCCACTCACCAATGTAGGGTGCAGAGAGCTCTCTTAGCAAAACGCTAGTTGTGCCAATTGGCCTCGATTTCGCCTAAGAGCATGGTCCCCTGCCCCCTGTCCCAGCTACTCTATCCTTGCAATATTGGGTTAAGATGGAAGGAGTACTCAAGTTATGCTGAAGTCTGCTTAATGTTGTTCTTGTTTCTAATGTGTGCTATCACCGCTTTCTCCCAATCACATTTCTAGTAACTATCTAAACTAAACCCTCCCCTCTCTCCCTCCCTCCCTCCCCTCCCTTACAGCTGTCAAAGAGTCTTTTCTTCTATACACAAGTCTGTTTTTGAGATCTTATCGTAGCGGTCTCATACAGTGTTTGTCCCTTTGTCGCTCACTACTTTCACTCAACATAACGTCTTCCAGTTGAAACCAGGTTAGGAGATGTTTCCTGGAATCATCGTTATTCTTTATCATTGCATAGTGCTCCGATGAGTATATGTACCATAGTTTACCTATCCATTCTTCTGTTGTTGGGCATCTGGGTTGGTTCCATCTTTTTGCTATTGTGGACTGTGCTGCGATAAACATTCTCGTGCATGTGTCCGTTGGTGTGAAAGGCCTTGATTCTGTAGGATATATTCCAAGTAGTGGAATTACTGTGTCAAATGGTATATCCATATCCATTTTTTTAAGGAAGCGCCAGATTGCTTTCCAAAGAGGCTGGACCATTTTGCAACCCCACCAACAGTGTAGGAGGGTTCCACTTTCTCCACAGCCTCTCCAGCATTTGTTGTTTTGTGTTTTCTGGATCATGGCCAATCTTGATGGGGTGAGATGGTATCTCATTGTTGTCTTGATTTGAATTTCTTTAATAACTAAAGATCGTGAACATGTCTGCATGTGTTTTTTGGCTGCCTGGATCTCCTCTTTAGTGAAATGTCTGTCCATCTCCTTTGCCCATTGCTTAATTGGATGGTTTATCTTCTTCTTCTTGATATTTTGTACTATCTTATAGATTATGGAGATCAGGCGTCAGTCTGACATATAGTTGCCAAATGTGTTTTCCCATTCTGTGGGTGTTCTTTTAATTCTATTAATAAAGTCTTTGGATGAGCAAAAGTGTTTGATTCTTAATAGTTCCCATTTATGTATTTTCTCTTCTGTTGATTGCGGTTTCTTTGACAGATTTTGGAGTCTGTCCTCATTGTGTATTAAAACTTCCATTGTTGTTCCTACCTTTTCCTGTATAAGCTTTATCGTTTTAGGTTTGATATTCAGGTCTTTTATCCAGTTGGAGTTGGTTTTTGTATAAAGTGTAAGATATGGATCTTGATTCAGTTTATTGCAGATGGATAACCAATTTTGCCAGCACCATTTGTTGAAGAGATTGTTTTTACCCCAGTTTAATGTCTTAGGGGCTTTGTCGAATATCAACTGTTCATAGGCAGATGGGGTCGTCTCTGGGGTCTCAGTTCTGTTCCACTGATCCATCTGTCCGTTCTTGTACCAGTACCAGGCTGTTTTGACCACTGTAGCAGTGTAGTATGTTCTAAGGTTGGGTAATGAGAGGCCTCCCAGTGTGTTCTTCTTCTTTAGTAGTACCTTACTTATCCGGGCCTTCTTCCCTTTCCAAACAAAATTGGTGATTTGTTTCCCCATCTCATTAAAAAATGTTACTGGAACTTGTATTGGGATCGCATTACATAAATAAATTGCTTTGGGTAAAATAGACAATTTCACAATGTTAAGTCTTCCTATCCATGAGCAGGGTAGGTATTTCCATTTATCTAAGTCTCTCTTAGTTTCTTGTAGTATGGACTTGTAGTTCTCTTTGTAAAGGTCTGTTGTTTCTCTGGTTAGATTAATTCCTAGGTACCTTATCTTCTTAGGGGCTATTGTAAACGGTATTGATTTGATAATTTCTTCCTTAACAGTCTCGTTGTTGGTATAAAGCAATCCTTCTGATTTACTTATGTTTATCTTGTATCCTGAGACTTTGCTGAACTCTTCTATCAGTTTGAGTAGTTTACTTATAGATTCCTTGGGGTTCTCTGCATATACAATAATATCATCTGGAAACAGGGAGATTTTAACTTCCTCTTTGCCAATGCAGATGCCCTTTATTTCTTCGTCTTGTCTAATTGCTCTGGCTAGAACTTCTAGCACAATGTTGAATAGAAGAGGTGAGAGTGGGCATCCTTGTCTAGTTCCTGATCTCAAGGGAAAGTCTTTCAGTCTCTCTCCATTCAGGATGATGTGGGCAATTGGCTTTGTATAAATGGCCCTTATTGTGTTGATGAATTTGCCATCTATGTCCATTTTGCTAAGAGTTTTTAGCATGAATGGGTGTTGGGCTTTATCAAATGCCTTTTTGGCATCAATGGATAAAATCAGGTGATCCTTGTCTTTTGTGTTATTTATGTGGTTAATCACGTTAATTGTTTTTCTGATGTTTAACCAGCCTTGCATCCCTGGTATGAATCCCACTTGGTCATGATGGATTATTTTCTTAATATGTTGTGGTATTCTATTGTCAAGAATTTTGTTGAAGATTTTTGCATCTAGATTCATGGGTGATATTGGTCTATAGTTGTCTTTCTTTGTTGGGTCTTTCCCTGGCTTAGGTATCAGTGTTATGCTGGCTTCATAGAATGAGTTTGAGAGTACTCCATCTCTTTCTATACTGTGAAATAGTCTCAGTAGTATTGGAGATAACTCTTCTCTAAATGCTTGGTAGAATTCTGCCATGAAGCCATTTGGGCCTGGACTTTTTTTGGTTGGCAGTGTTTTGATGACCTTTTCAATCTCTTCCTTTGTGATGGGTTTATTAAGTTGTTCTGCTTCACATTGTGAAAATTTGGGTAGGTGGTATGAGTCAAGGATTTGTCCATTTTCTCTAGGTTTTCAAATTTGTTACAGTACAGTTTTTCATAGTATTCTGTTATGATATTTTTGATTTCTGTTGCATCTGTGGTGACAACTCCCCTCTCATTTCTAATTTCGTTTATTTGTTTCCTTTCCTGCTTTTCTTTAGTAAGTTTAGCCAGTGGTTTGTCAATTTGGTTGATCTTTTAAAAAAAAACAGCTTTTGGGCTTTTCAATTTTTTCAGTTGTTTTTCTATTCTCTAATTCATTTAGCTCTGCTCTAATCTTTATGATCTCGTTTCTTCTGGTGACTGAGGGGTTCCTCTGTTATTCTCTTTCTACTTATTCAAGCTGTAGAGTTAGTTCTTTGATTTGGTTTCTTTCTTCCTTCCAGATGTGTGCATTTATGGAGATAAACAGACCTCTGAGCACTGCTTTGGCTATATCCCATAGGTTCTGGTAGGAAGTGTTTTCATTCTCAGTGGAATCCATGAATTTCTTTATTTCATTCTTGATTTCCTCTATAACCCATGGTTTTTGGCAAGATGTTGTTCAGTTTCCAAGAGCTCCACTTTCTATCTATGTTTTTTCTGCTATTGATTTCAACTTTGATGGCCTTATGATCTGAGAAGATGTTTTGCAGTAATTCAGTGGTATGGATTTTGTTGAGCATTGCATTATGGCCTATCACATGGTCAATTCTGGAGAATGTTACATGTGCACTGGAGAAGAAGGTGTAGTTGTCTGCTGATGGGTGGAAAGTTCTGTATATTAATGAGGTTCAGTTGGTTAATTGTGGCAATGAGGTCTTCTGTATCTTTACTGAGCTTTTTTCTAGATGATCTGTCTAGTAATGAGAGTGGAGTGTTAAAGTCTCCCACTATTATTGTGGAGTCATCTAACTCTCTTTTGAGCATAGTCAGTGTTTCTTTGATGTATTTAGGTGCTCTGATATTAGGTGCATAAATATTTAATATAGTTAAGTCTTGCTTGCGTACTGAACCTTTCAGCAATAAATAGTGTCCATCTTTGTCCATGATGGTGGATTTGACATTAAAATTGATTTTGTCTGAGATTAGAATTGCCACCCCTGCTCTTCTTTGTTCATTGTTAGCTTGATATATATTCTTCCATCCTTTAATTTTCAGTTTGTTCCTATCTTTAGGTCTCAAGTGAGTTTCTTGTAGACAACATATGGATGGGTCATGCCTTTTGATCCAAGATGACATTCGGTGTCTCTTTACTGGAGCATTCAGTCCATTCATATTCAATGTAATTATTGATAGGTATGTGTTCACTGCTACCATTGTGATATGTTTATTTTTATGTTGATGTTTTCTCTGTTGTTCTTATTAGTCTGTTCTGGGACGTTCTTTTTGGTGAATTGATTTTTCACCCTTTTCAGAGCTGGTTTTGTAGTTGTTGAGACTTGTGTGTTACATTTCTTGTAATGATATGATACATCTTTGTTGTACTTTACAGCTGCCCATATGATCCCCCTTAATAAACTATATATAAACTCATTTTTAATTACCACCAGTCTTGTCATCTTCATCTCCATCTGTTACAGTACAGTACTGTAGTACATCCCTCTTTTTATTATGATGACATCATAGTTTTCATGATGATCACTGGATTGTTTCTTTCCGTATCAAAGCTGTGATTGACTTTGGAGCCTTCCCTAAAAGAGTAGAGTATTGAGTAGTGTGTTGTTCTAAATTATAAAGTTAGTGGTTTCATTCTTCTAAGCCAGAGCCAAGAACTTCTTTCAGTATTTCTTGTAGTTTGGGTTTGGTTTTTACAAAGTCTCTGAGTTTCTGTTTATCTGGGAATGTCTTAATTTCATTTTTGTATTTGAAAGATAGTTTTGCCGGATATATAATTTTTGGTTGGAAGTTCTTCTCCTTCAAGGTTTTGAATGTGTCATGCCACTGTCTCCGTGCCAGCATGGTTTCTGCTGAGAAATCTGACGAGAGCCTGCAGGGTTTCCCTCTGAATGTTAGCTTTGCTTTGAGTCTTGTTGCCTTTAAGAGTTGCTGCTTATGTTTCATTTTGTTAAGCTTGATTATAATATGTCTTGGAGTCTTTCTTTTGAGATCTATATTGGGTGGTGTACAATATGCATCTGAGATGTCTATATTCTCTTCCTTCATGATTTCTGGGAAGTTTTCTTTCAGCAGCTCAGCAACAATACTCTCTGTGTTCTCAGATGTCTCACCCTGTTCAGGGACTCAAATTAATCGAAGGTTGTTCCTCTTAATAGAGTCCCACATGCTTCTTAATGTTTCTTCATTTTTCTTGTTTCTTTTTTCTGATTTCTGCTCATAGACGCTGGCATCAGTAGCTCTGTCTTCCAAGTCAGAAATTCTTTTTTCTATTTGTTCCATTCTGTTTTCTTGGCTTTGCATGGAAGTTTCTATGTCTTTGATTTTGTTCTTGATATGTTGGATTTCAGAGTACTGGTGTTCCATCAGATCAAACATCTTGCTTAATTTTTCATTTTGTTCTGCTGCATTTTGTATAAGGTCTAGAAGGGCTCTGTATATAATCGTTTTGTATTCACTTCCTGATGCTTTCATAAAAGTTTCTTCATCTGGAAAACTCCTTGGTTGCTTTGTTTGGGAGCCTTCTGAAGCCATGGATGATTTCTTATATGCCACAATTGTCTGTTGGTTTTTGGGTCCCATGTGAGTATGTAGAGGCTGGAAGAGGTACTGTGAGGATGGATTGCAAATGTTTCTCTAGGCTGTCTTAAAATGTAAAGCAAAAGGTATTTGAGCACTTCACAAGTCAGTTAGGTTTTCAGGTGTAGAGGACCCTCTTCCCATCTGACAAAGTAAGCACCACTATATCCAACCCCAAATGATAACAAACTAGTTCAGAATACAGCAATGCTGCTGCCCTGTTGGCCTCTGTTTACAGGGCCTAGCCTTAGCTGACACTGCATCGAGTACTGCTTTTGTGATAGAAAAGTGCTCTCTTGTGGGCAGGCTCTGGCTCCAAAGCTAAGAATTAGGTCCAGCTGTGGCCACCGTATCCAAGATGGCGTCCTCCACACAGGCAGCAGATAGAGGGACGGAAGGTGCCAAGAGGTAGTGATTTCTCCGCTTCTTTTGCAGGGCCTGCAACGTAGGTGGCACTGGGAAAATTCCTGCTTTTCTGTCAGAGAAGCGCCGCCCTGTTTGCAGGTGCTGTCTCCCAGGCTAAGAATGAGATCCCGCTAAAATCTCGGTACCAACATGGTGTCTCGCACACTGACCGCGAAGCTCCGCACAAATTCCGCTGAGGCAGCTACAAAACGAAAGGCTCAACGTGGCTAGATTAACAGAGTCTTAAGCCTGGCTCTCAGAATATGGGAATTTCGCCTGCCTATCCCCCCAGCAGTGCGTCTGTGTCTAGCCGCTAGGCAAGACCCAGCTCCGCTCACTGGCCAAGACAGAGGGAAAAAATGTCAAAATGGTGCATTTACCTTCCGTCTGTGAGAGCCAGGGCTAGCGTGGAGCAGGAGTCAGCGACAGAGAGGAGGTTTTTCGCTCAGTGGTATGAAGGTATGAAGTCCCAATTAACAGCCCTGTGCCGTGTCCTGAGGTGATTAGGTGATCAGAAGGCTCTGTTTGATTGTCAGTTCAGGTCTTGGTTTCCAGAGGGATATAAGGAGACGTGTGTTTAGTCCCCCATCTTGACTCCACCCCCGAGACATACAAGATTTAAAACCATGTAATAAAGAAAAAAAATCCATTTCCATCTAGTAAATTCTGATTCATAGCAACCCTACTAGGATAGTGTAGACTTGCCCCATAGAGTTAGTAAAAGAAGAGAAAAGAAGGAAAAAGCACCAGGAATATGGTGCAAACTATTTGATGCATATGCCAATCTCCCTGCTGGAGAATCGAGAGCCCGAGTGCAGTCCACACTGACCCCACCAGGTAGCAAGGCTGTGACCATAGGGGCTGCAGGGGATTCCGATGCCCCCACACAACTGTGGAGCCCAGTTACAGGGCTCCTTGTGAAACCATGACTGTGGATCTCATAGAATATATGGCCTGCCCACAGGCTATCTATTAGTGTACGATCAGCATTTAGATGTCATTGTTATGCTTGCATTTGTCACTCCTTCCAGGGATTGTCATGCTCCTGATCATGAAGTCAACATGAAGCCAGCACTAAAAGTATCAGCCACCCAGGTCAGAGAGATGGGCAAGATTGTCCCCCTAATACATAGGCACCATAACCATGGGCTCAGCTGTGGCTCAAGCAGGCTTGTGTAGGGCTTGGCAGTTCTGGCTCCACTACTTCTAGACCAGGGCCTGCAGGCCAGTGGCAGTCACACGAGGCCTCTGTTTCTGTTTGAAGATAAAAAGACGGGCCATATGATCTCAAAATCCATTCCTGGCCAAATATCCTACTCATGAGCACTGCCCTTGGCTGAGTGGAGGTTCCAGCAAAGCCTAGTGTCTTTAAGGAACTGCTTTCTATGCCTGCTTCCTGTCTCACTCACTAAGCCTCTGCCTCTTCTGTCCATAAAGCTGAGGTCATTGCTTCCTTATGAGCAGCATGCCTGTGTCCAGGTAAGGGAGCCCTGGGGATTGTGTGGGTTTCTAATTTTAATGCAGACACAGGAGTCTGCAGTCTTGAATCTGCTGTCATCTGGGTCTCAGAATTAAACTCTGGCCTTAGGATTCCTGTTGAGTAGGCAGGTCATGCTTGTTCTTCATGGGGGTCACTGAGGTGCCATTCAGCCCACTGCCAAGCATGGAGTGTTGGTGCCGGAGATGCGTTAGGAGTTTTATCTGGAGCGTGATTAGCTCTTTCACAGAGGGCAACCACCTACAGTGCTCCTTTTTGCACGCCCAGGACACTGTACTTACAGACTTCGGCTGCTTTTACTACCTCGTCACTTTCAGTTGGAAAGATCAAATGGGCTTCTCTAACAGGAAAAACATCAGCAATTAGTATGAGCCTAGAAGCTCATTCCTGCTGGGAGAAGTTCTAGAAGGTCAGAGGGTTTTCCCCCTCCACCTCCCCCAGTCTCTAGCAGACAGGATAGGTACTACCCAGCCTCTACTCTTTGCCTCCTCCTCGCCACAACCGTGTATCGTCAGGGTTGGCAGTGTGCTCAGGGGAGGCATGGTGTGGCCATGGAACTAAGTCCTGGAAAATGAGATTTAATGGGAATGTGTTGGGAGAGACTTCTACAAAAGCTCCTTAAATGGGGACAAACAGACAAGGCAAACTCTGTCATCCTCTCCCCTCCCCCCACCTGGGTGAAGTAGCTCGAAATTCAGAATCGAGGGAGCACCATGAAGTGACTTTGAGAACAGACACGCCATGTGAAGACAGTGTGCCTGAAGATGGAAGGTGCCTGACGCCTGGATGCCAGGGAGCTATCACAGCAGTTAGAACTGTCTGGACTTGTACATGAGAGGAAAGTTACTGTGTGTTTTATCCTATTGAATAACATTTGTTGTCCATTTGAGTGTTTGTTTACATAAAGCCAGGTGTCACTCTAAGAGATATGCCACCCACCTCAGTAATGCCCTCTTTTGTGAACTGAGATGTCAGTAGTGGTCCTAAGGTGAACACCAGGCAAGACATCCAGACACTGGTACACTGCTGGCAGCGAGTCTGGAGGCCGAGAGGTCCGGCCACCCTGGTTTGACCTGTTCATCCCCTGATCTGCTACCCTCCAGCTCCTTCTCCTTCTTCTCAGGCAAGCAGACACTCAGCTGTATTAGTGTCTAGCTTTTTGCTCTTGTTTTTTTCCAGGAGGGATGAGGACAGTACAGGCAACAAGAAAGAGTCCAGGATTCAAAGTTAGAACCAAGACATAAAAGATTCAGGGGCTTTGGGAAAACAGTATGAGAGGTAGCAAACAATAGATGAAATGGATAAATAAAGAACAGAGGCCTTCTAAAGAAAATACATGACAAAAATCCAAAGGTACGAGAGTGTTTCTATGTCAGTGCAAGGCTTGGAGGCTGGAATGGTGAAACTGCCGGCTGTGAACAAAGTGTGTTTAAAATGAAACATGAAGTGGCAGAGGTGACCGAGGGAGACCTCTGCCAGTAGCAGAGTCGGCCAACAGAGCCCTCATCCCGCCTACCTGTGGTGAGGCTTGCCCACCAGCTCAGCTGCCTCTGACTTCCAAAGCTAGAGCGAGGTGTTTAGAACCAAGCAAAGCACATAGCAGCCCTGCCTTTGTCCCCCACCACAGGCCTCGTCTGTCTTTCATTCGTTTGGGAAAGAGGCAGCCAGGCCAGGACACTCAAGTGACGTCCACCCCCCATGGGACTGCCTCAGAGCCTCATCTCTTGAAGCCACAGCTTGGAATCCTCTTCCCACCTGCTGCTGCATAGAGAAAAGGAATTACTTTCTTTTCTTCCTCTCTTACTCCTTATTTTCCTTTTTTTTTTGTGGGAGGTTGTGTGACAAGGGTGAAAATTGTTTACATCTACCTCAGATGTGGAAATACGGCTCTTTTAATCTCCAAAAGCTTGTTTTAAGGCCCCAGTCCTGTGAAGGGATTAGGGTCCATGAGGGGCAAGGCTGGAGGATGAGGACTTATATTTCCCATAGAGAGGAAGCTCAGTTAAGTTAGTCTAAAGCAGTCTGGTTGGGAAACACTGTCTCACTGAGGTCAGTGTACGATCTCTTAGATGGTATGTGGGGCACCCGGGGGAAGGTGGCATGTCTGCAGACCTGTAAGCATAGCATGGGCTATCCCCTGTGCTCTTGCCAGACTCATCAGGAGTAACTGGGGCCAGTCCCTAGATGCAGACTGCACTTGCTGCTCAGGTGACCAGGGGAGGCTTTGATCAGCTCCCTCTGCAGCCTGGACTACTGGTTCCCTCTTGCTGACCTTTCTCTACTCCTTGAAATATTGTCCATATGCTGCAGCCACCCTGGTGAAGCCGTCTTCCCACAACCTCTACTGTGCAGTCACTCACACCTTGCCCCTACAACTCTCTCACAAACCCACCAACTCTCAACTATCAGCTTCCTTCCAGCCAGGAAACAACAGAGACCCAGAAATGTGCTTCCCAACTCTCTCTGCCTGAACAGTTAGCCACTAGTTCTCTTTACATGACATTTCTATGATGCTGTAGGTGTGCGCTTTCACACTGTATTTTCTTAGAGTCCTATAGAAAAAAAGGGAGAAGTCTCTCCTTTTAGTCAATCTGGGATATCTGCCTTTTACTAGAATCTCCCTTGACTGCAGGACCCAAAGAAAAGAGTTAGGACTGTCATCCTCGATTCTCATTTCCTTCTGAGCCATTTCCCCTTCCTGCCTGGTGGGGACTGACCCTCCACTGTGGCTTCCTTCTTCCCTACCCTTTGGGCCTCAGTGATGTGGACGGCACCAATCTCTCACTTCCTGGAGAATTCCTTGCAGCTTAGTATAGTAGGAAGAGTGGAAGAAGAGAAGGAATCAATCTATACATTGGACAGCATTTCAAAATGTATCATGCACCGTACCATTGTTAATAGTTCCTTTTAATAGTGAATTATAATCACTGCACATACAAATTAAGGATTACATTACCTAGAAACTTTGTCATCAATACCATTACTAATTTGAATTCTTTTAGAAACTAGAAATTTCTATAAACATCTTCTTTTGTGGGTATACTTATGTGGTTATTTATGTTTCATAAGACATGGAGAAATACTGTCTGCCCAAATGAATTCATTGGTCCTATTCACTGGGAATTCGTTTGACTTTAATGGAAACCCAATAAAAGGGTTTCAGAACTCAAGTGTTACAACTTAACAACAGAAAGATAATAACCCAAACAAAACTGGACAAAGTACATGAACAGATACCTCATCAAAGAAGATATTCAAACAACCAACAAAAACATGGAAAGATAAAAGCACCATAAGGTACCAGTTTACTCCCAACAGAATGGTTAGGATAAAAAAAAGAAAGTAAGTGTTGGAGGAGATGTCGAGAAATCCATACGCCCACTCACTGTTAGTTGGAATGCAAAATGGTACAGCCTGGTGATTCCTCAAAAACTGGAGGAATAGCTGCCACATGATACAGAAATTACACTTAGGTATTTACCTTAAGGATCTAATCAAAATGACGTGAACACTCATACAAGGTCTGACAATTAAGTCCCCAAATTTAATTGTTCTAAGTGCTACACACGTCACTGCTGAACATCTTCACTATGGTCGCCTTCAAAGTACTCCTCCTGGGAAGCTGTGCACTGACACCAGCACCTAGTCCACCCTTCAAAGTGATTTTGGAACTCTTTCTGGAATGGCTGTTGTGCACAGTGGCAAGGTGGCAAGTGTGCAAACTTAATTGTATAGTTTGTGAGAGAGTTTTCAGTCAGTGAACAAATAAGAGTATTGGAACACCCTACCTATTTACCTGATCTGACCCCCAGTGACTTTTTTCTTTAACTCAAGATAAAGAAAATATTGAAAGGAATATTGATGACACTCAGGACATCAAGGGTAATATGATGACAGTTTTGATGGCCATTTCAGAAAAAAGATTTCCAAAATTGCTTGGAAGGGTGGATCAGGCACTGCTGCTGGTGCATAGCTTCCCAAGGGGAGTACTTCAAAGGTGACTGTAGTGGTACTCAGCAATGAGGTATGTAACACCTTTTCTAGGATGAGGTGGCAGTCCCCGCATGCACATTTATGTTCACCCCGGCACAATTCACAATAGCTAAATGTACAAAATCCTAAGTGATCATCAGTGGATAATAAGCAAACTATGGTACATACATACAGTGGAATACTACTCATCGATGAAGTTTTGGATCCTGGATGAACCTGAAGGACATTATGTTGAATTAAATAAGTCAATCACACAAATAACAATTCTATGTTCTCAGTTTTGTGAAATCACATAAATAGGTAAATATCCAGAAACTAATGATCATTAGCAGTTCCTAGGGACTGGAGGAGAAGGGTTCACTTTCTTGACAGCAGACACTCATTATTTCTGATGATGGGAAAGATAACACTATGAGTGTAAAGTATGTACAGCTTAACAAAGGACACATATGCGTATATGTACGTATGTATGCACATATATTTAGGAGTATGTATGCATATGTGTGTTTATAGGCATCTGTGTGATTATATGTACACATGTTCATGTATGTAATAAAGCACATGTGGGGGGATAGTTGTGGATACTTCTTAGACATAATCAAGCACCACTTGGGATTGGATTTCTGGGATTGAAGGATTAGGACTATGGTCTCCTGAGACATTTGGGTCAATTGGCATAACACAGTTCATGATGTGGAGTTCTATATCCCAGTTTGGCAAGTAGTGTCTGGAATCTTAAAAGCCTGCAAACAGCTATCTAAGATACAGCTGTTGGTCTCTAGTTGCCCAGAGCAAAAGAGAAAAAGGAAACCAAAGTCTCAGTAAAGAAACTGGTGTATTGGACAAGTAGTCTACACGAATCACAGCCTCGTCTGCCCTGGGGCCAGCACTAGACGGTGCTGGCTACCACAGTCTTCTTGCATGGGATAGCACAGTGCCTCAGATATTACAGGTGCCACACATTCTTGTGGAACTAAATTCAAAGTAGAAAAGGTGGGATTAAAAATGAATTTGCTCCAAATTTATACAAAGCCCTGATTCCAGCAATACCCAGGTACTCTGATCTAGACTCACGTAGACTATACAGCAGCATCCAGGAGAGGATGAGAAGAGGGGACCTGACCGACTTGGAACAGAAGGAAAACAGAACCTGGAAACAATACTTCCCAGGGTTTCTTTAATTTTCTAGTAGAAACTATAAATAAGTCTCCATTTGCGCTCTCTTTTTTCTTTTTTTTCCTATTTTGTGCAATCACACTACTTAGAAAACTTAACGTATTTTGTTGCGTAGTCTAGATTCTGACCTACTCTGTGAAGACCATTTGTCTGTGCAGCATTCTGAATTTAGGTCATTTTTCAAAGAGACATCTGATCAGGATGGAACCTAAGTGGCATTCACAGCACGCTAGCTCCCTGTGGACAACCTGGTAAGGAACTGCTTGGTTTCTGGGTGGGCTGCTCAGAACACAGCTCCTGTTTCCCTACCACCCACAGGAGTGACTCTCAAGCCTTATAACCTTTATGAGAATCACCTGGGACTCCTTTAAAATGTAGTTTTCTGAATACCACCCTGAGGTGGGGTCAGAAGCAATGAATTCAAAGTTGCATTTTTAAATCTACACTAAAAAAAAATCTTGGTTGCTAGTGAGTTTTTATCCACTGCAGCTGGGTTAGGCTGCTGCAACAAAGCACAAGAAAATTCCAGAGGCTTAAACCACAAAGTAAGCTTTGTTCATGGGAGTAACTCACTGACAGAGGCTGACAAGGCTGTGCGTCAACTGCTTTTCCAGTCACCTAGTCTGGGAAAAGAGAATGTGACAGGACAATGAGAACTTGGCAAACTGCTGTCAGTAAGGTTCAGCATGAATGCAATCCCCCAGATGTGAAGACAGAGCCAAGCTGTACATTCCCATTTCTCCCTCCTCATTGACAGCCATCCTTGTGGCTCTCTTCCTGACCCCAGCCACCCAAAGCTAGGTCAGAGCTTGCAAATTATAAGGGTGCTGTTCTTCAGGGTGTCAAATGGCAGTTACCAGGCACAAGTTAGAGAGATCCATGTGACACCTCAACCAGTTGACATGCTGGCCACCTGGCTTCCCATCACACTTTCAGCATGGTACCCACA
Source organism: Heterohyrax brucei (assembly GCA_028571685.1). NCBI lineage: Eukaryota > Metazoa > Chordata > Mammalia > Hyracoidea > Procaviidae > Heterohyrax > Heterohyrax brucei. Next base: position 65,471,943 of record CM053155.1, on the reverse strand, counting down.
AGACACCTTTACTGTTTTTTTTCGGACCTGCTTACACCTCTGATCCCTTTGGGTTTGAGAATTCTCTTGACTGACTCACAAAATTCACAGAGATTATACCATACTTGTAACTGCAGATTTATTATAGCCCAAAAGGATACAGATGAAGAGACACATCAGTGAGATCTGAGAGAGTTCTTAACATGAAGCCCCAGTGTTCCAAGGGAAGTGCTATTTTCTCGTGGTCAAATATTCTTGTCCACCAGCAAGCTCTCTGAGCCTCAGTGTTCAGGTGTTTCTCAGTCAGTCTTGCTTGATAGATTAAACCGTGTCTTCTGAGTTTAGGTGATATCAGCGTTCCAGGTGAGACTTCTGGTCTGACAAAATCCCATTAGCCAACATAGATATCTCAGATGTGGCCTGGAAGTCCCAGTCAAAGTTACCCTAATTGCTACAAAGATACCCTTATTTCTGTGGAGCCGAGGATAAAAGCTACTTCACTTAGGGTGAAACTAAATCATTTACGTCACATGCACTGACAGAGAAAGTGTCCATCCTCAGGTTACACACATGGCTTCTGGTCGTATGCCATTGGCATTGTCTGGGCTCAACAGGAAGAGACCTGCACCTACTCCAGAAGAGGTACTACCAGTTTGGGAACAAACATGCAGCTCACCACAAATGTCATGGTGCACAACCACATCAGAGATGAAGAGGGGAAGTGATCAAGTCACCCCCACAGAGCGAAACCTGGAAAATCATGTTTCAGTAGCCATCTTCCGATGTGACAGGGAAGTCGCTCACCATTCAAATATTTGAGTTAAAGGGCTATTCCTTGCAAAGGGTGGAGGAAGTGTTTAGCTAATAACTGATTACTGTCCACACTTCTCTTGAATAGAAATTAAAAAGAACCTCAAGAGAAATTCTTTTGATTAATGTTCATCATATTAGCTATACATGTTTGGTTTACTACTTTATGAAAAGGCCAATTAATTAATTAGGTCCTGGTAAAGAGAAGTGAGTCTCTTCTGATTAGAATTTTGTAAACTAGTCTATACCAAAAAAACCAGCTTAAAACCTTAGTTTTTTCAGCTAGCCCAGCACAACTAGCCAAAAGAAACTTGGAATGCACTTTCTGATGGAGCCAATGACAAAAAAACAAACAAACAAACAAAAAACTCATATAGGAGTAATTTTTTTTAAAGCAATTACAACAGAGTACTAGTTTCCCTTTGGTTATATTCAAAATTGTCCTCTAAGGCTCTTTGCCTGCCTGTAAGTATTATTAATCAAGCAGCTGTCAGTAGTCTAGGAACCTGGAGCCAGGAAGGAGAGATGAGCCCAGCTAGACCTTGGGCAGTCCGAAGCAGCCTATTAGCTAACCCATAGCCTAAGGCTCTCCTTCTACCTATATGGCTAGTCATAGTATTTTCTTAATCAAGGGCAGTTCTCTTTCCTAAGCCAAGCCAAGTGCAGTCAAGTTGGAAAAGTTTTTATTCTAGTTAACAAAGGGATTAAAAACCTGCTACCCATATTACATGAAAAAAGAGTTAAATCAATAGAGAGGTCAATACAAGTTGATCCCAGGTCCCATAGCCCTCTTCAGACAAAGGAGAGTGGCTTTGTGAGATACACTTTCTGTCATGTGTAGCCGTGTACTGGCAACCTGTGTGTCAGCAGATCACGACAGCCCTCTCTGTCCTTCAGATATGTACTCCCAGTGAGTCCCATTAGCTTCTGCACATTGCCAAGGATAAAACACACTACTGCAGGCCATGAGCCAGGTCATGATACTGGGCCTCAGTATTTTACTGGTAAATAAGGAACGGGGTTAGAAGAGCTGATTTCAGATGAGATACGTGGAGGTCACTTGAAAGCCTCCGTAGAAGACAAGTGGGACTGAGCTGAGTTCCAGGCCCACCCTGACCTCTGTGATCGGCAGCTCTGTTTTTATCTCTCCTTCGCCCTGGGTTTCATGTTAAGAGTACATTTAAGGAAATGCTCCCACTACTAAAAATATTTGAACGTCATTGGCCTACTTTTCTTGTGCTGTCCTTATCACTAATTTGTCAGCTTTCTAGTGGTGAGATGTAGCTATATGATTGTTGGTCAAAGATGCATAAGTAGAAATTCCCCAAAAATGTATGGGGGATGTTACCGGCTTCTTTGTCACTCCGCACTTCATGCTGGCTGGCGGCAGCCATTGCGGATCATGAAGACACACACTAGGTTTGCAGGAAACAGCAAAATAGAAGGAGTCTGGGTCCCTGAGGCCTGTGGAACCATCTCATTAGACCTGGGTTGCTCCCCTCCAGCCTCTTTCATAGGAGAGAAAAATAAACCTCTATCTTGTTTATGTTAGTGTTAGCTGGGGTCTTATTTCATACACAGCCTGTCCCAATTAAGCTGAAATACTACAGTCTCAGTGTTTCAGAATGCTAGCTTTTACCTAAATTTAAGTCTTCCCCATCTATCTAGGTACTCAGCTAGACCATGTTTCCACCTCTCGTACAATTAGAGAGCTGCAAGTGAAGAAATTCAGTCCCTGGCATATGAGTGGAGTGAGGTGTGCCATATCCAGACAGAAGTCCTTCAGATGGGGCCATTCCTTTTCAGTTCTCTTCTTAGCCTTGCCCCAGTGGGGTACAGATAGTGCTAACACCCCAAATGGTGCCACAGCCATAAAAACAAAAGGAACCAGAGTCCCTGAGTCCTACACAAAGCAAGTTAGGTTAAGACGAGTAATGTATAAAACGATGGTATAAACCTGGATGTATAGAAAGCATGCCCAAAATATTATCTATTAATATCATTTTTTCAGTCTGAGCAGGTAAACCAAGAAGCTGGATTGTATGAAGAAAACTGGGGCATCAAGACAACCTTGCTTGCTGAAAGTGAAGAGAACTCAAAGCCTTGTTGATGAAGATCAAAGACTACAACCTTCAGTATGGATTGCACCTCAACATAGAGAAACCCAAAATCCTCACCAATAGACTGATAAGCCACAATTGCGATAAGCATAGTGAAGTTGTCAAGTATTTTGTTTTCCTTGGATCCACAATCAATACCCGTGGAAGCAGCAGTCAAGAAATCAAACGATATGTTGCACTGGGCAAATCTGCTGCAGAAGACCTCCTTAGAGTTTGAAAAGGCGACAATGTCACTTTGAGCAATAAGATGTCCCTGATCCGAGCCAGGGTGTTTTCAAACATTTCATTTGCATGCAAAAGCTGGACAATGAGTAAAGACCCCAAAAATGCCTTCAAATTATGGGGTTGGTAAAGAATATTGAATAAACCATGAACTGTCAGAGCAAACAAGTCTGTCTTGAAAGGAGTGCAGCTAGAAACAAGGTTGGCCAGATTCTGTCTCATGTACTTTGAGCATGGTATCAGGAGAGACCAGTTCCTGCAGAAGGATATTATGCTTGGTAAAGTAGAGGATCAGTGACTGAGAGAAAGACCCTCAGGGAGGTGGACGGACTAACAGTGGCTGCAACAGTGGGCTCAAGCTTAACAACAACATCAAAGCCATATACTCCAGCGGAAATATCAACTCCACAGCTTCTATTGTATTCATGTTGTTTGTAAATCTTCCTTCTGGGCAAAGAGATCTACAGATTTTTGGAACATAAGCTTTCGTAATAAATTCCCATGATCTATTTTGTACATACAATAGCATTTCAGATAAAAATGTATACTATATGATTAACAAAATGCAAATGTCTTGAAAATTGCAAGCAGATATATGATAACTTGGCATTATGTTGTTTTTGCAATATTCATTTCTTCAACAGACATTTGTAAGGACTTAAGTGCATCGTGCTGAGCTTGGCTCTGGAGATGCAATGGAACACAAAACAGGGGTGTCACCTCCTACACATGTGCTCTAGTGAGAGTGCAAGGACAACTGCTGCCGTGCCGGGAGGATCAACAGTGTTTCACAACGATCTGCAGCAGTCCGCTGCTCACAAACATCGAAGCCCCTGGGTTCCAAGGCTCCGGTGTTCTTCGATCCCGTAACTCTGCTTTCCACTCGGACACTAAATAAGGATGCCACTTAGCTGCTGGGCTCGTCTCCGCTGGAATCTAAACATTCTTCCTTCATGGTCCTCAGAAGCCTGGTGCGAGGAAAACTTACCTTTTAAAATCCCTGCAAGTACACCTTTCCCTGTAGGGATTTGCTCAGTTGAGAAATACCTCCATGCTAGAAAAAGGAGAAATCAGAATCAGTTATCTGGAGATCTGCCCATGCCCTGTTGGACCTGTAGCTCTCTTCTTCCACATTCTTCTCTGACAGATAGACAAACTTCCAGATGCACACACGGAATGAGGCTATGTCAACCACAGGACTGAACACTCAGTGGGATGCAGAAAGCCAGGAGGAAGCAGAGACTACATGTAAAGAACTTTTCAGTTGTCAGAGCTGAACAAAACTGAATTACAATGGGTGACAACAGTGTCATACTGGCCTGAATGACCAGAACTAAGCCAGTGACTTGGCAAGGATGTAATGATAACCAATCCAGTGTCAGAGGGCAGTTAGCACGGGTGAAATTCAAGTTCCCCGAACCCTGCGTTTCTGATATGGGAACTTCTGCACAGCAGGTCAGGAGCAGATCCCCACAAAGCCAATCTGTAAAAGAGGATTTAGAGAAGTTAATTGGCACTGCTGCTGCCTCATGCGTTGGGAAAATACAAAGAGTGCTTTATATTTTCCCCACAGACCGCTAGGTAACTGTCCATCTTCAAAGTAAATCTATTGTGTCGTGTCATAGCCACACTGTAAGGCAAAGAGCAGAGCCCACTTCAGTCTCTTTTGGAATTCTTTGCATCTCCACTTCCCAAAGTTTGGAGTCAGTGTGACTAATTACCTTGAACTCTGATGATCTAGTGCATATGTGTGTGTGTGTGTGTGAGAGAGAGAGAGAGAGAGAGAGAGAGAGAGAGAGAGAGAGAGACATGGCAACCTATCCTCTCAACTGCTCGTAAATCATTATACAGCTCAGAATCCTCCAGGAGCTGTCTTATTCCTTTCTGAATCCCTACTACCCAGCAGAGTGCTTAGTACTTAATAAATGCAGGGGAGCCTCCAAAGGGTTCTCTTCTTCTAACCATTGTCACTACGCGTACAGAAGGTGTATTGAGCATCTTAGTCAGGATATAGGTTAAGTTCCCAAGTTCTGAAAGTGAAACTAACAACTGATTATTTTCCTCCAGCTGAGAGGGTCCTTGTTCTGAGAACAGAGTCAGCAGTAAACAAAAGCAAACTTAATGTCCTCTACAGATCTAAAGGAGAACTGGTGGTGCAATGGTTAAAGCACCTGGCTGCTAACCAAGGAATTGGCAGTTCAAACCCATCAGATGCTCTGTTGGGGAAAGATTTGACAGGTATCTTCGGTAAATATTACAGCTTTGAAAAGCGTATGGGGCCAGTTCTGCTCTGTCCTATGGGGTCGCTATGAGTGTAATTAACTCCATGGTGCACAACAACTGTCAACTTAGACCCAGTGAGAAGGAAAGATTTGGCCCCCAGGCAAGAGCACAGGTAAGGTATGGATGGGGACAGGGATGGTGACGTCCTGGCTGCTGGTGAGGACTGCCCCATCTTGTCAGGAGAGGCTCAACATTTTCAAGGGCGGCTTCCAGAAGCTGTGACGACAGTGGCAAAAGTCAGCAGGTTGTCTGGAGAGAGGACCCCAGGATACCTCTTCTCTCTGACGGAGTACCTAAGTGGGGATAGTCCTGGCTCTTCCCAAAGGCAGCCAATCAGTGGTGAGCTAAGCTCTTGGAATCCTCTCCAAATGACAGCACTATAAAGCAATTACACTTTTTGTAATTTAAACATAACAGTTGTGTCTACATTTAAATTACTGCACTATAACAAACTTGTATCATCTCATTATAACTTAAAGCCTACAAGCTTCGACTAATTAAAAACACAATATGGTGAGATGAGGGAGCTATTCTTGTCGTGTGGTTTGCATCTGTGTGCTGGTTCCAAATTCTTACTCCCTGCACTCCTTGCCACCACTCCAAGAGTCCACATTGTCCTGGGGGCCACAGTAGTAATGACCAGGCATTTAGCTCAGCAGTGGACAGTAGCCTGTGAGGAAAGTGAGAGTCTTTTCCTCAATCCACAAACATCTCCTCACTTACTAGGTATGTGCCAGCACCATGCACAGTACCATGCAGGACAAAGAGTTGGAAAATGTGCTCTTTCTTTTGAAAGGCTTCTGGACTAACTCAAGAAACTAAGAAAGTGCAGATGCAATGATGTAACACAAGGGGGAAAACCAGAATATTTCAGAGCCTTGGGGAGAGCTGTGGGGGTAAAGTAGTTGCCCACACACTGTTCTTACGGCCAAAGATATAATGCCAACTCAAGCCTATTTGGCAAATTTTTGTTGCTGTTAGGTGTTGTCAAGCCAGTTCTGACTCATAGTGACCCTGTGAACTATGGAATGAAACACTGCCTGAACCTGTGGCCAGACTTACAATCATTTTTATGCTTAAACTCATTATTGCAGCCACTGTATCAATCCACAGATTTGATCGGTGGAAAGATCAAAATTTAATTTTAAATGAAAGATTACACAGGAAGGATTCTAATCCAGGTCTTCTAATCCCCTATGGTGTCTGTTCTTTCTGGTACATCGTATTTCTAGATCTGTCTGAAATTTAAATGGTTGCTCTTCATTCTGTAAAAAAAAAAGTTTTCTGCCTTTTTTGACAGGATGATTATGCTCATGGAATCCATATTGATGGGCCCATGGGCCAGAAAGAGTAGTAAAGGGGCTTGCCAGCTGACATCAGCCAGTATCCTCAGCCCACTGTGCAAACTACTGATGCTCTGCCCTTTCACTACCATCTTTCAGGTCTGTCCTGAGGAATAAACTGTTTTTGTTTTTTTTTTTTTTTTGTCTTTAGACCTTCTCTAAACCTTCCTTCTCCAAAAAGGACATTTTCCTGAGTGGAGCAGTTTGGGTTCTATGTTGTATACCCCACAAAGCAGGCAATGACATTTCTGTCCTCTCCTTCAGCTCTGGTTGCCGTTCTCTGCCCTGGTCCACCAAACAATACTTAGATTACAGGTGACAGAGGTTACACATTCAATGATGAAATGAGAACGTGTGGGAAAGTGGGCTACTTCATTTGAGTCTGGGGGAAAGTATTGTGAGTCTATTTTCCAAATCTATGTCTGAGAATGTCCTGTTTTTCGCAATGTTTTTCATGTTGTGACAGCTAAAACCTTCCTTGTGTTCGAGTTTGAACAGAGACTTTAATCAAAGCTGTTTCTGCTCTGTAGTCAGCCATCTGATTAACTTTTACAAAAGCTTATATCTGAGGGGCAATTCAAGATGTTGGGTTGGCACCAGCTTACTATCTGAGTCTGTCTCCTTTTCCTTTATGTGTGTAATAAAAACTTTTATACTGCGTGTTCAGAAGGGGCAAAAAATAAATTACCTATAATGGGAAATTAAGAAATATTGCCATGGAATTGCCATCATTAATTAGATAGTCTGTCAGAAAAATATGATGAAATGGGCTGCTATGGAAAAGCCTATTTCTCTGAGCCCATTTATTTTTCATGAGTTTTTATTATTCAGTAGCTTTAGATTCAATCAATGTGCCTCCATCTGTCATCTACGGCTAGGGTCTTTTTGAGGAAAAGAGAGAAGAAGAGGGGGAGATGCCTCACACATGCTCCGCGTGAGACGATGACATGATTTGTAGAGGAATGTTTTTTTAAGAAACCAAGAAAGAATCCTCTCCAAGGAATTTATGCATTTTAATGAACTTCCCAGTGGGCCAAGATGAAATTTAAAAAGTGAACTCTAAAGAAAAACTATTAGTGCTATAACTTTTGTTAGACCTTTTGTGTCGGTGTGTGGAACCTACTCAGAGGCACCTCAGAAGACGAGATCTGGTGATCTGCTTCCAAAAGGTCATAAATCAAAATCAAAGCAAGCCCACTGCCATTGAGCTGATTCTGACTCATAGTGACCCTATAAGACAGTAGAACCGCTCCATAGAGGTTCTAAGGAGCACATGGTAGATTCGAACTGCCAATATTTTGGTTAGCAATGTAGTGCTTAACCACTATACAACCAGAGTTTTCCCCAAATGTCACAGCCTTGAAAACCTATGGAGCACAGTTCTACTCTGCACACACTGGTTACCCTGAGTCAGAATTGATTTTACGGCAACTAACAACAAAAAGAATTTTTCACCCAAGATAGCCCCCTTTATGTAGATTAGCCTCCTGCCTAGGTAGCTGAGAATTTAAACAAAAACACACAAAAAAAGAAAATATGTTAAACCAAGGTAAGAAAGAGAGAGGAAGAAAAAGAAAGAAGAAAACAAGAAAGAAAGAAAAGTGAGAAAGAAAGGAAGATAGATAGATCACAGAAAATTCTGCCAAGCCAAATGTCCTGTTTTCGGCAGTTGAAGCTTTGTGCCCCAAAGCTTGGAGGAGGATAGGGAGCTCTGCTCCGATCTTGGCTGTATCATCTCATTTTTTCATATCTGTGAAAAGGCTCTTGTGCCTTGGGAAACATGGCCATACTGTTGGTCTCAGTTTCTGCCTCACTGGGAGTGAGTATCACAGGTATAGTGGCTTGCTCATCAAATCTCATAAACAATCTATCACTAATGTCAGGGCTCAGGGATTAAAATAAGCAGACTAGAGGTGTAGAGTATCAGAGCGTGTTCACACTTCCTCCTGAGTTGCTTGAACTCTTCAAGCTCATGTGGAAAGGTTATTCTCAAGTGACCTAACATCCTGATTTTTGTGAATGTTGCTGAACCCGAGAAGGTGATTGCTGTCTGGTTCATCTTCAGATTTGCCAGTGCCCTGGATCTCAGTCTTTGAGAAACAGAGAGTAACTTTACGACAATGTGAAGAACAAGGAGTTGGGAGGAAGTTCCACAGATCTTCCCCTCGCCAATCTATGGGAAATCAGGGCTTAAATGTGACTGGGGCAGCAAGATGGTGGCCAGACAGGCATTCTAAAATAAACCCCTAAACCCAGGGCCATTGAGTCAGTTCTGACACATAGTGACCCTAAAGGGAAGAGTAGAACTTTTCCGTGGTTTCAAAGAAGAGCCTGGATTAGAACTGCTGATCTTTTGGTTAGCAGAGGTAGCACTTAACCACTATACCACCAGGATTTCACAGGCATATTAGGGAGGAAAAATTCTAGAAGGAATATATAGAGAAGACATTTCAGGAACTATAACTTCCAGGAAATAGGAGGTAATAATGGTTTTTGTCAGACCTCTTGTCAGAATGGGGTGCAGGTAGTGATTGTCCTTCTGATTTGTTCCACCTGTTGCTGCACCCTGGGCTAAGGTCAAATACCAGTCACACTTGGCTCTTCTGCACATGCAGGATGGGCCAAAGCTTACTTGGGCTAGTTTAAGGTAAGCTTTCTTTCTTTTTTTTTTTTTTTCATTTTTATTGTATTCTAAGTGAAAGTTTGCCATTTGAGTCTGTTTCTCATACAGAAGTTTACACTTTGTTATGTTCTCCCCACACTGTGGCAGCGTGCTCTTCTCCTCCACCCTAAATTTCCTATATCCATTCAACCAGCTTCTAGCCCCTTCTTTCCTCTCGTCTTCTCTCCTGGCAGAATGTGCCCAGTTAGTCTCCTGTATCTACATGAGCCAAGAAGCACACTCTTACTATTATTTTATGTCTTACATAGCAGTTCAATCTTTGTCTGAGGAGTTGGCTTCTGGAATGGTTTCAGTTCTGGGCTAACAGCCAGTCCGGGGGTCATGACCTCCAGGGACTCTCTTATCTGTCAGATCATCAAGTCTATTCTTTTGACTAGAGTTTAAGTTCTGCACCCCACATGTTCCCCACTCCATCAGGGACTCTTTGCTGAGTTCCCATAAAGGGAGTCATGGCTGGTAACCAGGTACCCTCTACTTCTTCAAGTCTTGTGTTGATTCAGACTGGCTTATGCAGCCCTTTCTGTCTCTTGGGCTGACATTTTCCTTATGTCTTTGATGTTCTTCATTCTCTTTTGTTCCAGACGGGTTGACACCAATTATAGCTTCTTATATGGCCACTTGCTAGCCTTGAAGACCCCAGATGCCACTTACCAGAAAAGAATGCAGAACATTTTTTAATAAACTTTGGTAAGCCAGTAGACTTAGATGTCCCCTGAAACTATGGTTCTCCAACTCCTATCCCTGCTTCTCTGTCCCTCAAAGTGGTTGCATTTAGAAAATTTCTTAGCTTTTGGTTTAGTCTAGTTACGCCAGTTCTCCTCTACTGTGTCTTGTTTCTCCTTTCACTCTAAATAATTCTTATCTAGTATCTAATTGGCATAGTGGTTAAATGCTACATCTGCTAACCAGAAGGTCGACAGTTCAAATCTGCCAGCTGCTCCTTGGAAACTATGGGGCAGTGCTACTCTGACCTCTAGGGTCACTATGAGTTGGGTCCGACTCGATGGCAGTGCATTTTAGTATCTAATTAGTAAATACTCGTCTTCCTTCCTCCTTACCCTTGTGATAATCAAAGATTGTTTTCTTCAGTGTTTAAACTTTTTCTTGAATTCTTGTAATAGTGGTCTCATACAACATTTGTCCTTTTGTGACTCATTCCACTCAACATAATGCCTTACAGATTCCTCTCTTTTGAGATGTTTCCCACATTCATCATTTTTCTTTATCATTGCATAATATTCTGTTGTAAATATAGTTCGCTTATCCATTCATCTGTTGTTGGGCACCTAAGTTCAGTCCATCATTTTTGCTGTTGTGGACAGTGATACAGTGAACACTGGTGTGTGGCAGCTTTTATTTCTCTAGGATATATTCCAAGAAGTCGGATTGTTGGATTATATGGTATTTCTATTTCCAGCTTTTTAAGTAAGTGCCAAATAGATTTACAATGTTGAATAAAAGTATTGACAAAGTGCATTCTTGTCTGTTTCTGTTCTCAAGGGCAATGCTTTCAAACTGTTTTCACTGAGGATAATGTTGGCTATTGGCCTTGCGTAGCCATTCTTTATTGTACAGAGAAATTTCCCTTTTATTCCAATTTTCCTGAATTTTTTTTAACATGAATGAGTGTTGGACTTTGTCAAATGCCTTTTCTATATCAATTGATAAAGTGTTTTTTTGTCTTTTGTGTTATATATATGTGGTTGAGTACACTGATTGTTTTCCTATTGTTGAACCACCCATGCATCCCTGATATGAATCCCACTTGGTCATGATGAATAGTTTTTTTGATATATTGTTTAATTCTATTGATTAGATTTTTTTTGAGGATGTTTGTATCTGAGTTCATGGGAGATATTGGTCTACAATTTTCCTTTTTTGTGCTTCATAGAAAGAATTTGGGAATATTCCATCCTTTTCTGTGCTCTGAAACACTTTTAGTAAAAGTGATGTTAATTGTTCTCTGACAGTCTGATAGAATTCTCCAGTGAAGCTGTCAAGGCCAAGGTTTTTTTCAATTGTGAGTTTTTAAAATTACCTTTTTAATCTCTTGTTACAGGTTTACTTAACTGTTCTATCTCCTTTTGTGTTAATTTAGGTAGATAGTGTATTTCTAGAAATTTGTTAATTTCCTCCATGTTTTCAATTTTTTTTTAGAGCACATTTTTTCATAGTATTCAGTTATCTTTTTTTAAATTTTGTTTGGGTCTGTTATGATACTGCCTACCTCATTTCTTATTTCTGTACAAGGACTACCAATTAAGTTTGCAAACTCATACTAGAAAAAGCGCTACACACCTCACTGCTGAATATTGCTATGATCACCATTGAAGTATTACCCTTTGGGGAGCTATGCACCAACCAATGCCAGTGTCTAGTCTACCCTCCAAAGCAATTTTGGAACTCTTTTTACTGGAATGGCCGTCAGAGCAGTTGTCATATTACTCTTATGTCTTGAATGTCATCAAAATATCTTCCTTTCACTATTTCCTTTATCTTTAGGTAAAGAAAAAAAGTCTTGGGGGCTAGATCAGGTGAGTAGGGAGGATGCTCCAATACAGTTATTTGTTTACTGGCTAAAAACTCTCTCACGGACAACTATACAATTAAGTTCACACACTTGCCACAATGCTACCATGTGCAATGGCCATTGCTAGGGTCAGTGCATAGTTTCCCAAGGGGAGAACTTTGAAGGTGACCATAGTGATATTCAGCAATGAGGTATGTAACACTTAGAACAGTTAAGTTTGTGGACTTAATTGTTGGACCTCATTATATGCTCTCTCCAGTTTTTTTTTTTTTTTTCTTTTTGGTAAATTTGGCCAGTGTTTTATCGATTTCATTGATCTTTTCAAAGAACTAGCTTTTGGTTTCGTTAACTGTTTTGGTTGGTTTTCTATTCTCTAATTCATTCAATTCTGTACTAATTTTCATCATTTACTTTCTTATGGTGCCTGGGGGGTTATTTCCTGCTCTCTTTGTATTTGTTCCAGTTGTAGCATTAGTTCGAGTTGTAATTGATTTGGGTCTTTTCTTCTTTTTGGCTATTTGTCTTTATTGAAATGAATTAATGGCTGAGCGCTGTCTTTGCTGTGTTCCAAAGTTTCTGTTAGGATGTGTTTTCATTCTTTGTTTGATTCTGTAATTTCTTTATTCTGTCTTTGGTTTCTTTTACAACCCAGTAGTTTTTGAGCAAGATCTTAGTCAGTTTTCATGCATTTCTTCTTTTTCCTTGCTTTTTCTGTTACTGATTTCTACTTTTATGGCTTTATGGTCTGCAATATTTTAATGATTTGATTCTGCTAAGGCTTGTTTTATAGCCTAATATTTGGTCTGTTCTGGAAACTTTTCCAGGTGCATTGGAGAAGAAAGTATAATTGGCTGCTGCTGGGTACAGTATTCTATGTATGTCTATGAGATCAAGTTGATTGATTGTGACATTTAGCTTTTCCATGTCTTTATTGAGCTTCTCTCTGAATGTTCTGTTATTCCTCAAAATGGTGTGTTACAATCTCCTGCTGTTATTGTGGAGCTATTTCTCTGTTCAGTGCTATTAGAGTTCATTTATATGTACCTAGGAGCCCTATTATTTGTTGTGTAAGCACTTAATATTGTTATGTCCTCTTGATGTATTGACGCTTTAATCATTATATATTGTCTTTCTTTATTCATTGTGGTGGATTTTACTTTGAAGTCCATTTTATCAGAAATAAATATTGCCACTCCTGCTTGTTTTTGAATGTTGTTTGCATGTTATATTTTTTCTATACTTAGACTTTTAGTTTGTTTTAGTCTTTAAGTCCAAGATGTGTTACTTGTAAGCAGTATGTAGATAGATCATGTTTTTCTATCCACCCTGCCACTCTCTCTTTATTGGTACTTTTAACTCATTTATATCCAGTGTAATTATTGATAGGTATGGGTTTAATGCTGTCATTTTGATACCTTTTTTTTTTCTTTTTGGTTAATTGTGGACAATTTCTTTGTGTTTTCATTCCATCATTTTCATTGTTGTTAGTTTTGTATTGCTGAGACTTGATGTTTTTTCTTGTTCTTTATTTTAATGTGTAGGATTGTTAATTTCCTTTGTGATTACTGTAATATCTATCCTTATTTCTCTAATTTCTTTGTATATTCTTGACTTCCTGTCCACAAGAAAGACCTATGACTACCTTTTTCAGTCCCTCTTTTTGTTATAATGTTGTCATCTTTTACCTATTGATATCTCTGTTTCTGTATTTTCGGTGTTTTAGCTTTGATTTATTTTTGTGATTTTCCTATCTAGATTGTTAAATGGTTGCTCTGTCCTGTGTTCTAGCCTTGGGTTGTTATCTCTTGTTATTGATTTAATAACCAAAAACCTCCCTTGAGTATTTTTTAGTAACTTTAGTTTGCTGTTGGCAAATTCTCTAAACTTTTGTTTATCTGGAAATGTCCCAATTTTGCCATCATATTTGAGAGACAGTTTTGCTGGATATATAATTTTTGGCAGACAATTTTTTTCTTCAAGGCTTTGTCTATGTTGTCCCATTTCCTTTTTGCCTACATGGCTTCTGCTAAACAGCTCAAGCTTAGTCTGACTGACTCTCATTTGTAGATTATTTTTTCGTTTATTCCTTACCACCTTTAAAATTCCCTCCTTATCTTTAGTTTTGGTAAGTTTGATTATTATATGTCTTGGCACCTTTCTTTTGGGAGCTACCTAGTGTGGAGTTGGTTGAGCATCTTGGATAGATCTTTCGTGATGTCAGGGATGTTTTCTGTCAATAGATCTTCAATAATTCTTGTATTTTCTGTTATACCCCCTGTTGTGATACTCCAATCACTAGTAGATTATTCCTCTTGATAGAGTCCCACATAATTCTTGGCATTTCTCCATTTTTAAAAATTCTTTTATCTGATTTTTCCTTAAATAGGTTGGTACCAGGTGTTTTATCATCAATCTCACTAACTCTGGCTCCCAGTGCCCAACTCTGCTCCTTTGACTTTCTGTACCTACTGCCATTGAGTCGATGCTGACTCACAGGAACCCTATAGGACAAATTAGAACTGTGCCATGGAGTTTCCAGGAGAACCTGGCAGATTTGAACTGCTAATCTTCTGGTTAGCAGCTGTAACACTTTACCACTATTCCACCAGGGTTTCTTTCTATAGAGTTGTCTAATTCTGTAATTTCTTATTAATCTTCTGAATCTCTGCATGCTGTTTCTCTATACTTTTTTGCAGCATGTTCAATTTGTCATTATGCATTGCTATGTTTTGCTTGATCTCCTTCCTGATCTCTTCAAGAGTTCTAAATACTGATGGTTTGTATTCTACCTCTGATAATTCTAGGAAATTTTCTTCATCTGGGAAGTTTTTTATTGTTTGTTTTGGGAGCTTTCTGAAGCCATTGTGGTGTGTCTTTTTAAATAATTTGATATCGACTATTGTGTCTGAGCCATCAGTAAACTGTTGTATTTATTTAGTTCATGGATCTGACTCGATGGCACTTGGCTTTGGCTTGCCTGATATGCTCTAGCTTCCTGTTTTGTTTTGAAATGCCAAAATAGGCTGATTGTGTAAGCTAGTTTCTTTATTGGCATCTTGGTGCTCCAACACCCTGTCACCAGATGGTTGGAGCTATAAATAGCTGGGTGAATCCACGCATCCATTTACATTTCTTCTTGCAGCATTCAGCTCAGGTACCCAAGTAGTCAGTCACCAAGTGTGTAGTGCAGGCTCTCCCCTATAGTCCTAGATGGGCAGGGTGATTGGTGTAGGCACAGGTAGCTGGCTCCACATGCTGAGAAAGGCAGGGGGTTGACAGCCACCCATGAGTGTTTGTGAGGAAGGCATGTCCCTTTATGCCTGACCTTAGGAAAAAGGAACTGTTTCTGCCCCGAGTTCCCAGCTTAGGGGAGCCAGCAGCTTATTTTATTTACTTATTTTCTCCCCTATTTTTGTTAAATTGTTCACTATTCAAGTTTTGGGTAATGGCTTAGGGTGTGCATAAGGAATACTACTTCCAGGCCCAGGTAATGGTGTCAGACCCTGGAGTCAGGGGCAGTGCAGAGAAGGGACGGGTAAGTACTGGGAAAATGGAGAGAGGTTTATCCTAAAGGTAAAATTTAATCCTCCAGGGGTAAATTAGATGAAATCTACTTAGCTTTTAATGACCAAAAACCATTTTTCACTGATTCAGGAGGCATAAGTAGGCTCTCGGCCATCTGCTGTCTCCACTGAAGGAGACACTCTCTGGAAACCACTGCTCCACTCACCAACCTCCATTCACTTTCAGGGCACTAATTCCACTGGATCAGGTCTCACCATTCCTAGATACTTCTACATTTACTCTCCTTTTTCTGTCACTCAGTCCAACTTCTCAACTTCCCTTTTATGTTCAGGACTCCTACAATATCATATATAATTGATTCATGTGTTTTTGTTTTGTTTTGTAATCTGTGTTGTTAGATCCCAGGAAGCATCCAACTACTTCAGCATTTAGCCCCACCTTGCTAAGGCAGTCTTTCCTTACTAATGGAAATTTTCTGGCATTCAGGGTATTGTACTAAGGGTTAATTGAGATTTTTTTAAAAAGGGCTTCAAGGGCTTTTGGTACAATTGGGTTTTTTGGATAAAATTCCAGTCCTTCACAAGATAGGAAATGAGCCCCCCAAACTCAGTTTTCATGTTCACTCTGCCTTCTCCTCACTTCCCATTCCTCTGTATACCATTTCTAGCCTTGGAATTAAAGCCTGGAAGAATTATTCAATGACAACACACACAGTAGTAGATAAAATTTGCTTTGCAACTATTTAATTCTGCCATTGCAGTGGGAAAGCAACCAGAGACAAAATATAAACAAATGGATATGCCTGTTTTCCCATAGAACTTTATTTACACAAATATGCTGTGGTCCAGATTTGTCCTGCTAGCCATAGTTCTAATTCTTGCTCTAAACACAATCTTTTAAAAAATACACAATCTCAATATTATTATCATACTTAAAAATATTAACAAATAATTCCTTAATACTCTCAAATTTAGGTAGTGTTCACTTTCCCTGATTGTATTATGATTTTGTTTATTTAAATCAGTGTCAAAATAAGACCCACAAATTATAATTGATTGCTATGCCTCGTAAATCTATTTTAACCTATAGTTTCTTCTTCATCTAATTTTTTTATCCTTAAAGGTTTTATTGTTGTTGTTGAGGAAAGAGGTCCATTTGTCCTGTAAAGTTTCCCACAGTCCGGGTTTTGTTGATTGCATCTCTGTGGTGTCATCTAGCAAGCTCCTCTGTTTATATTTCTAGAGACTTGATCAGATTTGGGGTCAATTATTTTCTTTTTTGGCAGGATTACTTCATCAGAAGGTACATAATATCCAATTATCTGCCTCTTTGTGCTGTTATCAGCCACTAATGATCATTGCCTAATGATATTCTGAGTTTTCTATTCTTATAGGTTAGAACGCCTCTATAAAGAAAAAGTTTCCTTTATCTATTCTTTGCTCACTCTAAGGTTAAGATGGTGCAGAGAAGCCAGGATAGAGTTCTGATTCTTTCCTTTAACTTGTTTATTTTCAAAATAATGAGAGAGTTGCCTAAAATCCTCTAAAGATGACTAACAAAGGTTTGTGCGTTTATTTTCTTTTTATGTAATTATGAGCCTGTGTATTTACACATCACAGTTATTATCTTTATTGGTATTGAAATTGTGCTATTTTTGGTAAATGAAAACCTACTCATGTTAGGCTTTTCAGTTCTTTTAACATATTTCTAGTTGTTTTTAATGTTCTCTTTTCTGAGTTTTTGTGAGTGAAAAGAAAAACTAAGTTTTAGGTGGGCTCATTTCCTATTTTGTCAAGGACTCTTTTCTTTTTGGTTTGACAAATTATTTAGATTCATTTTGTATGTTTCTCACCTCAGATCTGGAAATGGTCATTTTGCCAAAAAACCTTGACTCCTTTTAGTGGTAAATGGTATTTACATACTATAATCTAGGTAGTAGGGGTGCTACTAATTACTACTGAGTTGGTCATTATTTATAAGGATTTTTTGGTGGACAGAGATAAAAAAATATGTTTCTTTTATTTAGGATGAAATGCATCATAAATTTATAGTGAGATTTGGCTTCCAATTCAAATTTAGGGTTACGGGATTTTTGTAAGTGATAGATAAGAAATTATAGCTTAGTGGAATTTTTGGATTGTTCCTATCTCATTTTGTGGGTATGTTATTTTTCTTCTGTATTTTTTAATTTTCATTTGAGCTAATTTTATACTCACAAACAAAGCTGGAAAAGTATTACATAGAATTTCCATATACTCTTTCTTAAAATTCCCCACGTTAATATCCCACATAAGCACTCTTAACTAGGAAAATAAAGTCGTTAACACTTACATATAATACTATTTTCTAAGTTAGTGCTTATTCAGATTTTGTCAGTTGACCCACTTACGTCTTTTTTTTACTTCCTATGAAGGATCCAATCTAACGTGACATATTGTATTCAATTTTTATGTCTTGTTAGTCCCAGTCTGGCACACTTGCATAGTCTTTGTCTTTTACTTTTGGGTCAAGGTATTTGGTATACTATTATTTTAATGGAAACCCTGGTGGTGAAGTGATTAAGTGCTATGGCTGCTCACCACAAGGTCAGCAGTTTGAATCTTCCAAGTGCTCCTTGGAAATTCTATCAGGGCAGTTCTGTTGTGTCCTACAGGGTTGCTATGGGTCAGAATTGGCTTGACAGCATCAGGTTTACTTTTTTCCATTATTTTTAATAGCTGCTTTGTATTTCATTGTTTGAACAGTCAATAAATTACTCATCTTAATGGATGCTTAAATTATTCTCCCTTTTTATCGACATTACAAACAGTGCTAAAATAAACATGTTATGTAAATGTATCTTTAGTTACTTGTGGTAGTTTATCTGGAGGATAAATTTCTCGTAAGTGAAAATACTGGGTCAATTATTTTTGTTGTTTGGATAAAAGCTGCCAACATAGTAAGCTTTTTATGTTTTACATATGTTGTTGTTATATGTCATTGAGTTGGTTCTGATTCATAGAGACTCCATGTACAGCAGAAGAAAACCCTAACCTGTCCTGCCCAATCCTTGATGTGCTTGAGCCCATTGTAGAAGTCACCGTGTCAAGGGTTGTACTCTTACTTGATGGCCTTCTATCTTACCAGGCATGATCCCCTTCTCCAGGACTGATCCCTCCTGAAAACATGTCTAAAATATGTGAGACAAAGGTCTCATCTTCCTTCTTTCAAGGATGCTTTGGTTGCTGACAAAGACAAGTTTGAAATGACATCAAGGATATCATATATGAAGAAAACAAAAGATCATTAAAGACAAGAAGGAAAGAGAAGACCAAAATGGATGTCAAAGGAAGCTGTTACCTCTTCCAGGAAAGCTTTGTTGCTTCCGGCAGTCTATGGTATATTCATCGTTTCTCTCCAGCACCATAATTCAAATGCATCAGCTCCTCTTCATTTGTCTTATTCATTGTCCAGCTTTTACATGAGGTGACTGAAAATACCATGGCTTAGGTCAAATGCAACTTTGTCTTCAAGGTGATATCTTTACTTTTCAACACTTTAAAGAAATCTTTCAGGCAGATTTTCCCAATGCAAAGTGTCTTTTGATTTCTTGACTGCTGCTTCCATGGGTGTTGATTGTATATTCAAGTAAAATGAGATCCTTGACAACTTCAATCTTTTTTCAGTTTATCATGGTGTTGCTAATTTGTCCTGTTGTGAGGATTATTGTTTCTTTGAAGTGTAATCCATACTGTGGCCTTTGATTTTCATCGGTAAGGGTTTCAAGTGCTCTCCATTTTCTGCAAGCAAGGGTGTGCCATTTGCATATTGCCTGTTGTTAATAAGTCTTCTTGCAGTTCTGATGCCATGTTCTTCTTTAAATAGTTCAGTTTCTGGGGTTAGTTGCTCAGCATATAGATTAAGTATGGTGAAAGGACACAACCCCAATGCATACCCTTCCTGGTTTTAAACTGATCTGTTCAAATGACTTCTTCTTGGTCTATGCACAGGTTCTGCATAAACACAGTTAAGTATTCTGAAATACTCATTCTTCACTACATTGTCTATAAATTGTTGTGATCCACATAGTTGAATGCTTTTGTGTGTTCTTTCTCTGCTTTCTGCCAAGATCCTACTGCAACCATTTTTTGATTGTCTTCAGCAAAATTTTACTTGCTGTGATATCAACGCTGTTCAATAATTTCTACATTTCATTTGACCGCCTTTCTTTGGCATGGGCACAGACATAGATATATTTTAGTTAGCTGGCTAGATAGCTCTCTTCTAAATTTCTTGGCATAGGAAAGTGAATGCTTCCACCGTTGCATCTGCATGTCAAAACATATCAATTGGTATTCCATCATTCCTGGAGCCTTGTTTTTTGCCAATGCCTTCAGTGAAGCTTGGATTTCTTCTTTCAATACATCATTTTTTGATCACAGTCTAACTTTTGAATTGTTTGGATGTGAATTTTTTTTTTTTTTTTTTTTTTTTTTTTTGGTACAAAGACTATGTATTTCTTCCACCTTCCTTTGAGGCTTCCTGTGTCATTCAATATCTTGTCCATAGAATCCTTCAAAACTGCAACTTAAGGCCTGAATTTTTCTTCAGTCTTTTCAGCTTCAGAAATGAAATGTTGATATTATAACTCCAGGTCTTTGCACATGTCATCGTAACACTTTCTATTTATGAGCTGCTCTTTGAAATCTTCTGTTTGACTTTTATTTCATCATTTCCTTCACTTGTTTTAGCTATTCTGTATTCAAGAGCAAGTTTCACAGCTTCCTTTGACATCCATTTTGGTCTTCTCTTTCCTTCTTGTCTTTAATGATCTTTTGTTTTCTTCATATATGATATACTTGATGTCATTTCAAACTTGTCTTTGTCAGTAGTGTTCAATAAGTCAGTTCTGTTGTTGACATGGTCTCTAAATTCAGGTGGGATATACTCAAGGTCACACTTCAACTTTTGTGGACTTATTTTAATTTTCTTTATCTGGAACCTGAACTTGGATATGAGCAACTGATAGTCTGTTCCCTGTTAAGCCACTGGCATTACTCTGACTAATGATTTTGAACTTCTTCATTGTCTCTTTCCACAGATCTGATCTGATCTGTGTATTCCATCTGGTCCACATATGTAGTAACCATTTATGTTGTTGAAATGGTATTTGCATTGAGTCATTGGTCTTGACAAATTCAGTGATGCAATATCTGGCATCATTTCTTCCACCAATGCCACATTTTCCAACTATAAGTCTTTTCTTTCCAGCCTTCATGTTCCAATCACCAGTTATCATCAACACATCTTGGTTGTGTATTTGATTCATTTTACACTGCACAAGTTGTTAAAACATTCAAATTTCTTATCTTTTGTATTAGTGGTTGTATAAATTTTCCAGTTATTCATAAATTGTTCCTTTTGGTAGAGTCCCACATAACTCTTAACGAGTCTTCATTTTTCTCGATTCTTTTATCTAATTTCTCCTCATAAAAGCAGGTGTCAGTTGCTTTATCTTCAGTCTTGCTAATTCTGCTTTCCATTTCCTCCATCTTGCTCCTTTGGCTTTCAACTGAATTGTCTAACTCTGTGTTTTTATTATTGATCTGCTGAATTTCAGATCATTGCTCTTCTAGCAGTTCATGTAGCTTGTTTAATTTTTCATTTTGTTCTGCTACACTTTGTCTAATTTCCATCCTAAGATCTAGAATGGCTCTATACATAATTCTTTTGTATTCTACCTTGGATAAGTTCAGGAATACTTCTTCATCAGGGAAATTTTTTGATTCTTTATTTGGGGATTTTTCTGGAGCCATGGTGTTCTGCTTCCTTAAATGGTTAGAGATTGACTGTTGTTTCTGAGCCATCAAAAAGCTGTTATTTGTTTGGTTATTGCTATCTAACTTGTATCTACCTCTCTCTCTCTCTTTCTCTCTCAATTTGGTTTTGACTGTCCAGGTAGCCTGGTAATTTGAGCTAGAGATGTCATCGGAGCCTTAATAATTCTAATGCCTGTCATCTGATGGTTGGAGTGATGACTGCACTGAGAAATGTAGCAGGAATTGCTGGCTGAGGGGAGCCAGTGGAACTCTTCTTCCAGCCCTTCCTTTGTATTTTTCCCAAGGTCTAGGAGAAAAGCTCAGGGCATACATATAAAATACAGCCCAGGTAGTGCTCTAGAAGTTAGATCTGGTACAGAACAGAGAAGGGAGGAGAAAAAAGCTGAGTACAGGGAGCGAAGTAGTGTGTAGGAAAGGTGTGAGTCACAAAAGTTGACATTCACTTAGCTTGTGATGCTTTAGTAAGTGTAGCAATCTGTAGCTCTGAGGAGCCAGTGGAACTGGTCATTGTTCCCTTCTTTTATTTCCCTCTCTGAGTCTGGGAGAAAAGCTCAGGGCACACAAGTAAATGATCCACTTCCACCCAGGTACTACACTGAGAATTTAGCCTGAGATGTAAAGAAGAGAAGGTAGGAAGGAAAGGCTGAAGACAGGGAGGGAAGTCAGCACATAGGAAAGGATTCAGCCTCAAGTTATCCCAAGCACTTATCTTAAAATGTGTAGAATTCACCTGGTATTTTGCAGATGCAATGATCACCCATCTCAGTGGAGGTTTACTTCTACCCTTCCTGTTTTTTCCCTCCTGAGTCCCAAGGAAAAGCTCAGAGCACACATGCACAATCCCAGTTCCAGTACACATAGTATACCAGTGTGGCATAGCTCAGAGTAGGGGAAGGGTGCTGCTGTATTAGGGTGCCAGCTGCCACTGTGTTCTCTAAGTTCAGCCATCATAAGCGCAGCTTCTCTGCTGAGAGAAATGCTGTCTGCTCAACATGGTAGCTGGTCCTGGCCAGGCCACTAGGTGAAGCAGTCCCAGTCCTAGTCTCCTGACCAAGAAAGATGGTGTCTATACCTTTCCATTGCTGTACCAGCAAAAGTGGGACCCTTTGTGCTGCAGTCTCATTTCTGACAAAGACAGTTGTTTCCCTTCCTGTTGCCTAGTTCGATCTTACAACTTTCTGCCTGATCTTGGAGATCCTAAAATGTCCACTTTGTTCTTTTGCTTTTCTAGGCCTTAGTTCTTAGAGGGAATCAAGGAGATGTGTGACTAGTCTGCTATCTTGTCCCCACCCCCTAGATTTTAATAATAGGTGTATTAGATGGTCTTCATTGTAGGTATATGGATATTCTTTTAGTCTTCTGGTTCTGCTCTAACAGAAATATCACAAGTGGAAGAGTTTAACAAAGAAAGGTTTATTCATACACTGTCTGGCAGGCCACAAGTTGAAACTCAGGGTGTTTGCTCCAGTGGAAGGCTTTCCCTCTTTGTTGGCTCTAGGGGACGGTCCTTGTGTTGAATCAGTCTTTGGTCCAGGAGCATCTTGGTGCAGGAAACTCAGGTCTGAAGGACACACTCTACTCCCGGTGCTGCCTTCTTGACAGTTTGAGGTTCTCACTCTCTCTTTGCTTCCCTTTCCTTTTATTTCTTGTAGGATAAAAGGATAAAGGTGGTGCAAGCCACATTCCAGGAAAGCCATCTCCACATTGGAGCAGGGAGGTGATCCTAGGAAGGGTTTTACAGTCCCAACTTAATCATCTCTAACACAACCTATTCTGTTAACCACAGGCAGAGATTAGGATTTACAGCATAGGCAAATCACAAAATGAAGGGCAATCACAGAATACAGGAAATCATGGCCCAGCCAAATTACTACACATATTTTTTGGGGGGACATAACTCAATCATGACAGAAATTATCCTATTACTAAAAGCATTATACTTCAGGATAGATCTTGAAATATTTTGATGGTCAATGTGATGCCATTCCTCTTCAGTTTGTCATTCTTGGCGTAGCAGACCCACGTGAATGTCTGATTCACAATGGCCAATAGCAGTCTATTTCAACTCACTAATTTCTAGAATGGAAACCCTGGTGGCATAGGGTTAAGTAGTATGTCTGCTAACCAGATAGTTGGCAGTTCAGTTCCTTCAGGTGCTCCTTTGAAACTCTATGGAGTGGTTCTACTCTGTCCTGTAGGGTCACTATCAGTTGGAATCAACTCAACAGTACTGGGTTTAATTACTAGAATATTGATTGTTACGTGATCCATTTCATTTCTGATGATTTTAAATTTTCCTAGATTCATATGCAAGTCCTGTTTCAAAGAAGCTGTTCAATGGGCCGATTTGTCAGAGTACTGACTTTCTGTTTCCAAGGTATCCATTATTATAATCTTTTATCTGTAGCTGAAAAGCTTCTCTCTGGGCTCTGACCATGAGGTACAGTTGGTGGGCTTGAACAGAGGGTAAGAGGATCGAATTCCTCAATATACATGAAGAGAAAACTCATAAAGGACTATGCTATTTATTAATGGACGTCTGCAGCTGTTTCTTCGTATTTTGAGTCCTGCCACATCCGTAAATGAAGGTCCCAAAAGCTTTACTTCATGCATGTCATTAAGGTTTACTACTTTGAGGAGGCAGCTCTTCCCTAGTTGTGTTTTGAGGGCCTTCCAATCTGCGGTACTCATGTTCAGTAACTGTATCAGACAATGTTCTGCTGCTATACATGAAGTTTTCAGTAGGCATTTTTTTCCCCCCTTTTTTAGAAGTAGATTGCCAGGTTCTTCCTAATCGGGAAGCTCTGCTAAGACCTGGCCACCATAGGTGACTCTGTTGGTGTAGGTTTTAGCATCATAGCAACACACAAGTCACCACAGTATGAAAAAGTGTCAGATGAATGGTGACAGCAAGCAATAGAAGGGGGAAATTGAAGTTTGTAAAGAAAATCTTGTCGATAAGTATTTGTCAAGATGATCTCAGGGGAGTGCCTTCTTCAGGAAGGATGTGTCTGTTGATCTTTCAGAAAATTACTTACTACACTGGTGCCAGAAAGTCTGTGTTAGAAAATAAATTAACTGTGGAAAATTTTTAGCTTGTTAGTATCTCACAGCTGTATGTCATCCCAAGGACCCACGAATGTGGCCAGTATTACCTTCCCCAATTTTCTGTATGAAGCTCATCATCTCTCCCTCAAATGTGTTGGAACGCTTGATACATCTGTTTTGTATCTTGTGTTTCACAGTTCAAACTGTTTATATATTCCCTCAATCAAACTCTGCTTTCGCTTTTCCAGAATATTCTGTGGTGCTCTTGGACAATATATGTTAGGGAGAAACAGCTTTTCTATTCAACAAAGTGAAGGAACCTCTTTGTATTTTAGTTAATAAAGTCTCCTTCTTAATTCCCTAATTCGTTCCAAGAATAAAATTTCAATGACTTTTCTGAAAACATGCCACCTAAAGCTGATTAACTTAAAAGGTACTAACACACAGATTTCTTGACTGTCCCAAAGCATGTTAGTTTCCCCTTGAAATGTTATTTTCTTTCTTCAAGTGGTCATTCTTTCTGAGAAGTTTCACTTTTTGGCATTTTCCGTGGACACCAAAGATCGTAAAATAAGTCAGGAAGACATATTATTATTTTTATGTCTGTTCTTGTCTTCCTTGGTTCCACTAATTAACATGGAAGTCCAATGTTCTCTGCTTCCTTTCATGTCCAAGTAAAAGTCCTGTTTTGAAGAAGCCATTCAATGGGCCAGTTTGTGAGGAGTACTGACTTTCTGTTTCCAAGGTCTACTTCATTGTAATCTTTTATCAGTAGCTGAAACGCTTCTCTTTGGGCTCTGAGCACGAGTGGCAGTTAGTGGGCTTGGACAGAGGGTAGGAAGATTGAATTCCTCACTATACATGAAGAGAAAACTCATAAAGGATTCTGAGACGCATTCTCCGTCTTCCTGAAGTCTTGAATTATTGCTGAGACAGAGCTTTTGCAACCCTGATGAAGAGATCAACAGTCATCCCTTTTTCTACTAAGCTCTTCAGTATAGCACCATGGCAGTTTGGCTAGTATGACAACCCAGTGTGAATACAAAGCTGAAATTGTACCCCTAGAGTGCTTGCTGAGATAGAGATGAGTGTTTCATGAAAAAGCCTGGATCACTGCAGAGCCAAAGTTGTTGGTGTGTCAGTCAGCAAATTGGCTGTTCATTTTCTCTTTATACCAAAGGTTTTCCTTCAAGGCTCCTCTTGCCTGTGTTTCTGAACCATGTATCATGTAGACAGCCTGCCTCTTGCCTGTGCTGTCCTGTCTGTTGATCTTAAACCTTGTCCCAAAGGCTAATGTTTTCTCATTGCTCTCTCATCACCCCTGTGCTACTCCCTGTTCTAGTCACCTGGTACTGCTCCACTAGAAAATACTGCAAGTGGATGGTTTCACGAAGAGAAACTTTACTGTCACAGGCTGGTAAGCTGCAAGTCCATTTATGACATATGAGTCCACTGAATAAGAGAAATTATCACAGTCTGGTAGTTTGAGTCCAAATCCAGTGAGAGGATCTTGGCACAGAAACCTCAGGTCCAAAGAATGCGCTGTGCTCTTGGTGCTGCCTTTTTGGTGGTACGAGGTTCCCAACTTCCTCTGCTCACTTCTCTCCCCTATATCCCGCAGCTGGTAACTTGAGTCCTGCCTCACCAGCAAAACTGCTGTCCATTCTCCCTTGTCAACACCACAGAGGCAGGATTCACAACACATGGGAGGAATGGCACCATATTGGGACTCATAGCCAAGTCAAATCAATACGCGTATTTTTGGGAGGACACAGTGCAATCCATGATGATATTCCCTTTCTAGTCTTTTACCACATAGAGGGCTCTGTCAATGTGCCTGAGCTGGAACTGGTATGGGTTTACTTGAGGATGTCCTAACTAGGAACCTTACCTACTGTTTCTCAAACTATGGGCAACAGACCACCTGATCATTATCACTTTAACATGCCTATAAAAAATACAGGAAATCCTGGTGGTATAGTGGTTAAGTGCTATAGCTACTGCTGCTAACCCAAAGCCTGGCAGTTCAAATTCACCATGCACTCTTTGAAAACACTATGGGGTAGTTCTATTCTGTCCTACAGGGTCGCTATGAGTCAGAATCCACTTGATCGCAAAGGCTATAAAAGGATACAGGTGGGTTAAGTACTGCATCTGCTAACCAAAAGGTCAGCAGTTCAAATCCTCCAGGCGCTCCTTGCAAACTCTGTGGTGCAGTTCTACTCTGACTTCTAGGGTCACTATAAGTCAGACTTGACTTGATGGCAGTGGGTTTGGTTTTCGGTTTTTACCCTAGATATACTTAATCAGAAGAGTACATCCTTTTTTATAAGCACCCAAGTGCTTTTCTTCACATTAGGACTTCAGAACCAGTGACCCAACCCACTGTACTTGTAGATCTGTGTTTTGGGCATTACATCAGCTCACCTATCTTCTGTTTATGGAGAACTTTCTAAGTGTTTGTAGAATAGTTCCAGCTGCCTCTAAATTGGAGGCTCATGTCGTTAAACACATTGTTGCAATTTAGCTGAAACTTAGCCACAAACAAAGTCTGGTAAATTTAGTATATTATATCACTACACTTTTGTCTAGTTCTCAACAAAAGGGATTTCCACTTATAGGGACTTGCCCCTTATGGGAAAAGGAAGTGAGCAAAGTTTGTAGGTCATCTGCTTTCAGATATTGGAAACTAGGCAGTTTAGGATTATGGTACCTGAGAGAAGAGAATTAAATCAGCTGAACCAAGTGGGCTTTCTACCTGGTAGTGATCTCTGAATGACAGTGCAGGCAAGGAAAATCCAAATAGATCTTGATAGAATCACTAAGTTAAAAAGACAGAGATGAGAATTCAGTGAGGCTAAAGCAACAGAATTTATGGCAGAGTACAGACAGAAGGGAACTTGTCTTGGATTGAATTGTTTCCCCCCAAAAAGGTGTGTAGCAATTTGGCCAGGTTGTGATTTCTGGTATGGTGTGATGCTGCTGTGTGTTGTAAATCCTGCCTCTGTGATGTTAATGAGGGAGGATGGATGGTAGTTGTGTTGATGGCACAGGACTCAAAGTGCATCATTGTATAGTTCCTGAGGCAATCTCTTGGGATGTAAAGGAAAGAGAAGCAAGCAGACAGTGGGAGACTTCAAACCATCAAGAAAGAAGCAGCGCTGGGAGCAGGACCCCGTCCTTTGGGCCCATGTCTCCTACACTTCAGAAGCTCCCAATCCAAGGGAAGATTGACAACAAGGATCTTCTTCCAGAGCCAGCAGAGAAACACATCCCCTGGAGCTGATGCCCTTATTTGTACTTGTACTTATTGGACTGTGACAAAATAAATGTTTCTTTGTTAAAACCATCTACTGTGGTATTTCTGTTATAGAAGCACAAGATGACCAAGCAAGTGCTCCAGAAATCTGAATAGTGGTTACCTTGAGTCTTTGACTATTAAAAACCAATTTTATCATGTTTTGGGTAATACCACCAAAGCAAAAGAAAAAAAGATGAAGGAAAAAAAAAGATTAACTGCTGAGAAAAGAATGATTTCCATGGAGGTTTCAGCCAGAAATTCCAAAAGTTTACAGAGGGCTGGGAATCATTTGAATTTCCAGCGGCCAAAGTGGAGAGAGCTCACTGAATACATGGAGTATTTCATATAGATACCAGAGGGTCACTCCTTAGAGAAGGAACTAAATTAGCCTGAAAATAAACATTTCTCTAAGGCGCATGCTGTAAGAACTTAAAAACAAGCCCTGAAGTGGTCAAAATCGTCCACAAGTAATTTACCTGCTTGCCAGAACAAAAGCCAATGCACTTTAAAGAAACATAACAACATCCAGAACTCAACAGTGGAAATAAATCATAATGTCCAGCATCCAATAAAAAATTACTAGGCTTTCAAGAAGTAGAAAAATATGACACATAGAAAAATAAGTCAATAGGGAAAGACTCAGAAATAATAGAAAAGATGGTATTAG
Source organism: Heterohyrax brucei (assembly GCA_028571685.1). Classification (NCBI taxonomy): domain Eukaryota; kingdom Metazoa; phylum Chordata; class Mammalia; order Hyracoidea; family Procaviidae; genus Heterohyrax; species Heterohyrax brucei. The sequence continues at coordinate 65,443,613 of CM053155.1, read as the reverse complement.
AAGACAGAAGTATTTTAAAGGATACTACAAATTTGCCTGATATGCTAAAGGACTTAAAAGAAAGCATAAATAAGGGGAGAAATAAGAGATAGAAATATATTAGAAACAACACCTGGAATGAAAATTTCACTGAAAGGAATTTACAGGTTAGACACTTCAGGAAAAAAGGAACAATTAACTTGAATCCAAAATGAAGATGCTCAAAATTGAAGACAGTACTCCTACTCCTCCCTACCATCATCCCAAACTTAGCAACCACCACTTGTGTTATTACCAGCCCATATAAGGACACAAGTGTCAAGGAGGACAATGAAAGTTGGAAGTCTTTGGTCTTCTGGGGGGTCCAAGGAACATATAAATATCAGCACCTGCCAATCACAAAGCCAAATTTTCGGGTGGGTACTCGAGAAAATTCCTTGTGGAGCCAGAGGATGCTTGCCTGAATGGTAGACAACTACCTCTTCCCTGGCTAGATGCATGGATCCTTGCTGGACTGTAAACCAGCAAACCCATAAAGACACAACTGCCAGAGCAGACAGCCATGAGAGAATTACTGCAGAAATTTGGTCTATCGCCATGAGAGTTGGGCAGCATTTGTGAATTTAGAGAAAGATGTTTGATCATCCTTTGGAAATTTCAGGAGGCAAAAACTTATGGAAGCAGCTGAAGACTGAGGGAAACAAACAGGAACTACCAAAGCCACTGACATCAAGTCGATTCTGACTTATAACAACCCCACTGGACAAAGTAAAACTGCTCCACAGTTTCCAAGGAGCACCTGGAGGATTTGAACTGCTGACCTTTTGGTTAGCAGGCATAGCACTTAACCACTACACAACTAGGGTTTCTAAGGGGACAGAAAGGCCAGTGATAATGGTCAGGAGAAGGATACAGAGGATTCCCTTCAACTTCACAAGGCAAGAAGTGGGTAGCATAGTCCCTGTAGCCCCAAATATAAGGAGTACAGAGGATAGAGGGGCAATGGACTAAAGCCAAGGTGAAATCTGGGGGCCAGGTGCCAAGAAAGACCACTCCTAAATCAGGTCATGAGATACCTGCCTCTCTATTTCTGACGCTCTCCAGCATGAAAGAATTAGGCCTTAACAAAGGGCGAGAATTGAGAGAGAAAGAATCCTGAAGTGAGTCCACATACACAGGCACTCTGTCTGAGATGCTTCAGTGAGGGGGCACCAGTGTCCTGCTGGGGCTTGGAGGCAGAGTTGCTCAAACTGAAGTCAGATGTAAGCCTGCAGTTTTAATCACTGAAAGTGTCTGGAAAGCTATGGGATCTGCCAAAAGTGTTGCTAAGGTAAAGAAAGGAGGGATATGAGAGAGTCCAGTGATGGAAAACAGATTAAACTATTTCATGTTAATACCTCCTGAGTTGGCAGTGCTTAACAAAACCTGATTAATACCCAGAACGGAAATCATTCCCAAAGCCAACTCTGCAGACAAAGATTAGATTGGACTGTAAGACCTAAAATGATACCGGCTGACAGTGCACTTCTTGGCTTAAGTAGATACATGAGATTAATGGGACAGCTCCTGTCCAGAGGCCAGATGAAAAGACAGAGGGGGACAGGAGCTGACTGAGTGGACACAGGAAGCTATGGGGTGGAAAGAAAGAGTGTGCTGTCACAATGTGGGGAGAGTAGCTAGAGTTGCATAGCAGTGTGTGTGTGTATGTGTATCAAACTGACCTGGATTGTGTGTGTGTGTGTGTCAAATTGACCTGGATTGTAAACTTTCACTTAAAGCACAATAAAATATTACAAAGAAAAAAAAACCTTATTAATATTCCATGTATCCAAATAGTCATTTTTGTCATCATACTTGTCATTTTTAGTGGATTTTCTTCATGTCAGTACGTACTACATCACTTTACATGCAGTGATGTGCTTAATAATGTCCTTATTGTTGAACATCTGCATTATTTCCAAATTTTTCTCTTAGAAATGGGGTTGCAGTAAACATCTTGTTGTAAATTGCTCTACTTTTCTTTTTAGCTGTCTCCTAAGATGTAAGCCGCCAGTTTCAACTAAAATGAAATTTCTTAATGGAAAGCTTTTGCTCTCCACTTCAGTCTGCTATCACTTGGCTCGTTTCTTACTCTGTCACCCTCTTGTGACATCCCATCAGGACATCAACTGTGTATGAGTTGGCTTTTCTTATATTGTCAGTGACAGAGCGTGTAATTCAGAACAGCTTATGCACCAAAGGAACGCATTGGCTGACACACTGAAAAACCAGAAGCTGGCTCCAAGCCTGCACTCCAGGGGCTCAGATGGCTTCACTCGGCTTTCCTATAGGGTGGATTCCATCCTCAGACTGAAAGCAAGATGCCTGCAGCAGAGGCATGTTTCCTGCTTTCATACCAGACACAGTGGAAGAAAAGTGATCTTTCCCGGACCTCCAGCAAACATCCTTTTCTGTATTATTGACTCCATATGAATAATATGCCACTTCTAAATCAACCGTAGTAGCCAGGTAGGAGAAAAGCAACAATAGATTTAAGGTGGGTATAGCTGGGTGAGTGGTCAATCCTACTTATGTGGCAGAAAATGAGAAAGAGATGTTTCCTGAAAAAAAAGTTTAAAAAATGAATTACTGTTATTAGATAAGATCAATATGGATTCTGAGCACTAAACCATACAAGTTCACTATAACTATGACTTGTTTCTTTTTCCCTCAAAGATCGTAAACTCTAATAGCTGGTATTATAGTGACTTCACCGCTGTTTTCATAGAGTCCAGAACAGTGCCTGATACATAAAAGATGAATGTATAATGACGTTGAATGAATGTATTTTCCAAAGTAAAATAACCAAGTTAGAAGAAATAAACTTTTTTTAACCTTATTACATCTTGTCAGATTCTTCTCCAAAAAAAAGGTAGCAATTTACAATAGCCTTATAGCTAAACAATACTATAATGGCAATGTGCCACTTCTAAATCAACCATAGTAGCCAGGTAGCTACTATATGGCACTAGGTCCTCTTTGGAAACTCTAGGGAGCAGTTCTATTCTTTTCTATAGGATCACTAGGAGTCAGAATCAGACAGATTGCCCAAACCAAACCCACTGCCATTAAGTCAAGTCTGACTCATACTGACCTTACAGGTCAGAGTAGAACTGCCCCATAGAGTTTACAGGCAGCACCTAGTGGATTCGAACTGCCAACCTTTTGGTTAGCAGATGTAGCACTTAACCACTATGCCACCAGGGTTTCCAAATGGTTGGTGTTGGGTTTGGTTTTGTTTGGTATGGTATGTATGACAAAAAAAAAAAAAGAGTAAAGAAACAGTGCTTCTGGGAGTAGGAGCATCAGTCCCTATCTGGCCACCAGCAAAGGGCAGGAAAAACAGCAGAATGCCTTTAGAGAGTGAATGGAGGGTAATGGATTTATACATTTCACAAATATTCCTTAGCTTTCACAGTGTGTCAGGCACTGTTTAAGGAATGGAATAAAGTCACACTTTCATAGAACTGTCATTACAGGAAGAAATCTCCTCTTCCTTCTAAAAGCAAACCAGTTCTGTTGAGATGATTCTAACTCATAGTGACCCTGTAGGACAGAGTAGAATTGTCCCCATAGAGTTTCCAAGGAGTGTCTGGCAGAATCAAACTGCCCACTTTTTTTTTTTTATTGTAATTGAGTGAAAGTGTACAATCCAATCTAAATTTGCATGCCTACCTAACTGCATCTCCTTCTTCTCTTCTTGCCCCAGTGACAGCACACTCCTCTTTTCCGTTCTATACATGCCATCAAACTGCCCACTTTTTGGTTAGCAGCCGTAGCAACTTAACCATTATGCCACGAGGGAGGAGAGAGATAATTAGGTGACATACAGCACTTCAGATGGAGGCAAAGATGAAAGGGATACGGAGGATGGTCACATGTTTCTTTTTTAGAGAATGGTCTGAAAGGGATCCTCTGTTGCAGAGACCTGAAGAGAGGGAGGAATCTAGAGGGGCTGAGCCAGGCAGATCTTTGGAGGAAGGATATTCCAGGCTTGGGAAAGCCTTGATGTGGACAGAGACAGGGAGGGGACCAGAATGGTTGGGGGGACGGGAAAGAGAAAGTGACAAGAAAATCGGGGAGTACAGGAGGCTTAATCATATAGGAACTTTAGCTTTTATTCCTTGGAGTTGGTGAGCCATGGAGAGTTTGAATGGAGATGTGGCATGATCTGACTTTCATTTCTCAAAGGACACTCTGTGAGAGTGTTGGCACAGGAAGAGGAGAGTATATGGGGCCAGAACAGAGCAAGGAATCCAGGTAGAAGGTGAGTACCACAGTCCAGGACAGACAGCAGGAGAGTGGACCACTGGGAAAGTGATGGGAGTGGTAAGAAGACACCAGATGTTTTATACAAGTGAAACGGTGAGTTGGCAACGTTCAGTGGAGGTTTGAATGTTGTGTGTCAGAACAGTTTGGAGTCTTACCTGAGCAACTGGTGAGATTGAATTGCCATTTACCAAGATCACAGTAGGCACAGCTCTGGTGGGACAGTAAGGAGTTTAGTTTGTGACAAGCTTATTTTGAGATACTGATGAGATGTGCAGCACCAGGCAGTTAGTTGGCATGGCTAGTCTTCGATCAGAGCTGCAGAGGCAGCTGTTATGACTGGAGACTTTGGCTGGTGGCTAAAATATAGCTCAAATAAGCTTACATTTGTATGTCATAAAAACCAAGCCAAACCCACTGCCATTGAGTCAATTCCAACTCATAGTAACCCTATAGGACAGAGTAGAACTGCCCGAATAGAGTTTCCAAGGAGCACTCGTTAGATTTGAACTGCCGACCTTTTGGTTAGCAGATACAGCACTTAACCTCTACGCCACCAGTGTTGTGACCATTATCTACTATTGCCTCTGAATTTCAGACACTGCACCAAAAATCAGAACTGTAGTAGCAAACAACTGGAGTCATATAAGGATCAAATGAGAGACAATATGTAAAATACTAAGAGAAGCTCTCCCCTAATTTCTATTTACCCAGCTGGCCAGTGGAGCCATCTTTCTCTCACAGTTTTACTCTGTAAGTTTCTGACCACATGTTCTTCTACTTGTCACATGGCTCAAAACCAGTTACAACGCATCTCTTATCCAACGTGTTATGCCTTTAGTTGTATTTTATGCTGCAATTATATGACTTAATTAAATCTTACTAAATCTATTAGTTGTGAGTGAAAAAGGGAAGTTCATTGTCATTTCCATGAAAAATAACTTCGCTGGTTGGAAAGTCTTTCATAAAGGCAAGTGGTAAAAGTAAACTGCTATTGGTTTACCAGCATGTGAGACTACTGTAAGGGTGGAGGAAATAGTGAAAATATAGGAAAATTCTTCACTTTTATAGATCACAAGTATCTCTAAGTTATTGTTCCACTTTAAAGAATTGTAAACTAGAAACTTTAGATGATAGATCACAGGTTCATATAAGAATCACGATAGGAAGCTCCCATTAAGGACCCATGCTCAGGTAAGCAGTGTTGGCCTTGAATCTTAGATTGGCAAAGAAATGCACAGCCACATTTTAAGTTAAAATGAAGTGTTTAAGGTATACATACGTCACTTTTTATGATCCTCTACTTCTTAACAAACTGAAATGCCAGGCCCACTCACATTGGATAAATTTTTACAGTACTTGCTTCTCAGTAAATGTTAGTCCCTTCTGCCATCAGCAGCCTCTACAACCTCGAAAGCTCAGTTTAGTTTCACACCCAAATGCCATTCCTGTTCTTTAACATTTCATAAGCAAATACACATTGCTGAAGTTGCACCAAACCTGTGCTATTTGCAGAGAACATTTACTTAACCTTAGAGTGTGGAGACCCAGGGCATTTCCATTTTACACATTCCAGAAGAAGTGTCACCTCTTTGATTCAGCAGAGAAAGAGAAGCCTGTGGAAGGTGGCTTCCTTAGGAATACTCACAAGCTTTTAATAAAACTAACACCACCTAGCATTCACCCAGATTGCTAATGAAGATGAGCCCTTTGAAGCTGTGGGTTAATCTCCCAGCGCCCCTTGGAGCCGGGTCAGAGTTACTCTTTTCCACTTAGAGGGCTAGCGAGCAGAGCATGGAAAGGACAATTAACTTGCTTGAGTCAGCACTACAGGTTAATAGGAGAGGCGGGGTGAAACTCGAGTTGCTGAGGGGACCATTGCCTGTCCTGATAGCTCATCTTTTGGTTTAGTTCCTTCCTTGAAGAATTCGTGTATATATTCTGATCACAATAATAACGTTTTGTAAGATACGTGTGTGTGTCTATGTGCATATGTGTGTATGTTTGTGTGTGTGGCATAATTGTTAAGTGTTTAGCTGCTGACCAAGAGGTTGGCAGTTTGAATCCACTAGGTGCTCCTGAGAAACTCTATGGGGAGCTACTACTCTGTCGTGTTGGGTTGCTAGGGGTCAGAATCAACTCATCGACACTGGATTAGGTTTGGTTTTACAGTGTAGTTATGGGTGTGCATACATTTACATATCTTTCCACCTTTATGAGAAAGCCTGGAAAAGAATGATACAGGCAAGGTCTCATCACAATTCATTGCCTCCGGTCCTTCTGTCAATTGGAGAAAGCCCAGCACTCTCCAGGTGTGCTGTGTTGGCTGATGACCTGTTTTAGAGAACAGAGCAGATGCCAGGGCCTCTCCACACATGTCCCCAGCAGTGGAAATCATGCGGAGGAACAATCAGGGTAAACAGCTGTGACCTAGAGATGCCCTCCCCTAAAGGTCTGGTTACTCTTGCCCTCAACATTCCATTAATCTGGGACAGGCTGTTGTTGTTAGTAGACAGAGGTGACTCTGGCTTGTGGTAGCCCTGTGTACAATGGACCAAAATGTTGTCCAGTTCTGTGCCATCTCTGTGGTGGTTGCTGCATCTGAGTCCATTGTTGCTGCTGCCGATGTATCAATCCATTTCGTGGAGATTTTCTGTCATTTGAGCCGGCCCTCTATGTTACCAGATGTGATGTTCTGTTCTAGTGACTGGCCTTTCCTGATAACGTGTCTAAAGTAAGCAACGAGTAGTCTTGTCGTCACTGCTTCTGAAGAACATGGGAAGGCAGACTTGCTTGTTTTTAGAATGTCTTGTTGCACAAAAAGAAGATTTCTTGGTCCCTCTGAATCGCTCCACTCTGCTTCCTGTCCACCTTTCCTTTCTCATGTTCCTAGGCTATAACAATGCCACATTTAAGACATTTAGCAAGGATGGGTATTCACGGCAGCTGCTGGATCATGTATGTAAGTTATTTGCATGGTGAGGGAAGTTTTTCTTCTTTTTGATGGGAAAAGAGTTCTGCGAACAGCAGTATAATATGAGGAACAAATACAAATTGGCCACAGACAGAATATAAACAGGAATCATTGATTTGCTCTTGCCACCTCTTCTAGGGCCAACCCTGAGAGCCTCTCTGGGGTCAAAATTCTTTCATCCATAAGTGGCTATCAACCAATGTTATGCACTGTGACCTACCGCTGGTCCTGGTGATAAAGGTCAGGATGAAGGCCCAGCAGACCAGAGATAGTTGAGGGGGACAGATGGGTTAGGGTAATGTTGAGGAGGTAAAAGGTGGCATATAGGCTTTAACACTATGTGTCTGCTCCTTGACATTGACCAGAATCTCTTCCTGCTGATAGGTCATGGTGAGCTGTTGTAGGGGCCTCTCCAGGCCTACTTCCTACACCTGTTTTTGCTGTCCTGATCCCAACCCTTGGTGTCTGGGTGTGCAGTTCGTCTTGCTCCACAGGGTGGCAGGGACCAGTGTCACAGAGAAATAGCAGGAAAATGACAAAAATCTCTTATCCTTAATATTAATTCACAGAATATTGGTAATGAATATCAATTGCTTTCCTTTTCAGTTAGGTTTTTGATTTTTCTAGGCTAAACATGTGGTTACTTTCATAGAGATACTTTGGGATAGATTCTTGTAGCTAAAGATACTTGTAACTTCTAGTTAGGAGAGTGAGATTGCATCTCATGTATTGTGGACATCTTACCGGGAGGGACCAGTTCCTGAAGAAGGACGTCATGCATGCTAAAGTAGCCAGCCAAGTGCCATCGAGGCTAAAGTAGAGGATTAACAAAACAGAGGAAGGTCCTTAACGAGATGGGTTGACACAGAGGCTGCAACAGAGGGCTCAAATATAGCAGCGATGGTGAGGATGGTGCGGGACCAGAGTGTTTCGAATTCAGTTGTCCATAGAGTGTTGCTGTGAGTCAGAATGGATTCAATGGTACCTGACAACAGCAAAGACGGATTTAATGTAAGACATGCCACAGAAAAGCTAAGATTTTTAGATATCTCGTCTCTTATTCTTTAACAAATAATTTATTTAAGAGGAATCCCTATGAAGTCAAAGAAACATTGACTGTTCTTCGGTTTAAAAAGAACTAGGATGGTCGTGAATTGATTCCTGACCAGTCACTAGTGACACTCAAATACCTTGGCTTATTGTTACATGGGTGCAGTTTCCTCTGTTTCTTATGTCACCTGAGCACATTACAGTCAGCATTTTACCCTGTACATAAGATGACATTTCAGAAGCTGTTGAGCCCTTGGTGTCTGAATCCCTGCTTTATCTGTGAGAACTGGGCGTAGCTCCTTCATTCCCAATCTCTGCAGAAAGAATAAGCATTAGAAGCTCTGTACCTGCTTCATTATGCTGTCAGCATCTTTTTTAAGCTCTGTCACAGACAGAAACCCAGCAATTGATGGTAAAGGAGATGATTCTTCATATTCCTTGCTGCCCATTCCTGTACAGGGGCCACAGCAATGAGGAGGAGAGTGCTGTGCACAGCCCTGGGCCCCCTTCGCGATCAAGGCCCATCCTGCAGCCACTAGGAAGCCACTGCCCAGGCCCTACCTTTGTTGTTGAAGAAAGTGCCCTGTGTGCAGATTATGCCCCTTCCCAAGGACAGTGCTCACCCAATACTAGCCCACATTGGCCGTGCAAATGCCCAGCCCTCTTGCCTTGTTTCAGGACAGCTCCCACAGCTGGCCTACTCTTGGGGTTCCCTGAAATTGAATAAAGCTTTTGCTTCAATTACTCAGCAGTCCGAATCTCCTTCTCCCAGTCCTACTTCTCAGTCATCTCCGTGTGCTGATCCCTCGTAAACCACCTGCATGCAGTTTCTATCCCCAGGCAAGGCACCTAACAGCTTCTGATGTACCCACAGGTAGACCTGCCTTAGGCAATGCTTAGTTCAAATGCTCTAGAATGATGTGTCTTTCAATGGGAAGATGACTCACTATTTCCCTATGCTTTGATTAGGGTGTGTGTGTGTGAGAATACATTGCACCCCAAACCAAACCACTGACCTCAAATCAATTCTAACTCATAGCAACCCTGTAGGACCGAGTAGAACTGCTCCATAGAGTTTCCAAGGAGCACCTGGTGGACTTGAAGTACTAGCCTTTTGGTTAGCAGACGTAGTACCTAACTGCCATGCCACCAGAATTTCCAAATACGTTACAGAAGCCCCCCAAACAAACCAGGTGACGTCTTTCATTCAATTGTCCATAAGATAGGTCCAAAAGACTCACTACCGTCCAGCCAATTTGGACTCATGGTGACCCTATAAGACAGAGTAGAGCTGTGCCATACAGTTTCCAAGGAGTGCCTGGTGGATTTAAACTGCTAATTTTTGGTTAGTAGCCACAGCACTTAATCACCATATCACCAGAGTTCCCAAGATTAGGTCAGGTGGACTAATTAAGACTCCTATGCTGCCTTCTCTTGAAATGGTACCTATTGAGGGGTTAGTACAGAAAATTGTGAACCCTACCTGAGTTCAATCTGCTCTGTGGGCTGACAGCACGCATTTTCCTTGCTGGACCCACTTACTAATGATCTACTCCTCTCCCACCAGGAATTCCCATCAGTTTGTTGGAGTCCTAACCCTTGCTCAGAATCTGCATTTCTAACAAGTTCCTAGATAATGCTGATTCTGAGAACCACTAGGAGAAAAGTGGCTCTTAAAATTTATTATGCACAACCATCACTTGGAGATCTTGTTAAAATACAGATTCTGATTTAGTATATCTAGGGTGCAAATTCAAATTCTCAGCACAGGTTTCAACTGGAGGGAACTGGTTTGAAGCTCCATCCCCTGCAGACTGCACTTCTATCATAATTTCTTTCAATAGTGGCATCAATTGCTATTCTGTCCAATTTGCCCACTGACAGCACAAATGCAAATTTGGGGCAAACATCACAGGGAGGGCATGATGTGTGGGACACTGACACCTGTCTTGTGAAGCCAGTTCCTCTGGTCTGGAAACACAACACAAGCAAGGCAACATGACAAGTGGGTTTGGGAGATGCCAGCAAGAAGCCCAGTGGTGCCTGAAACCTTCATGGCTATAAATGAGTATGGTTTACGTGTAGCAGAGTGGGGAACGTGGCATGTTTTCAATGAGAAAACCTTAAGCTTTGAGGTGGAATGAGGAGCTTCAGGTGTGTAGGTGTACTATTCAGATTATGGGGAGTGGATGCTAGAAAATCGTAATCACCCACATTAACAGCCCCTTTGCATTGACTAATTATTCACAAACAAGGTTACTGACTGTCATTTTTACTGACACTATTCCCTAAAGGTACACAACGCTTTTTCATGGAGTCTTATTTCCTTATGACTGTAGTTGTGAGCTTGCATTTCCCTAGTGTTATAACTGAGGATGGAGCTTCTAGGGAGTCTGAGGAGCCCAGGTCAGTCCCTAGGGGCACAAAGGGACACCAGCCAAGGCACAGGCGATGGATTCACAAACCAGAGTCACCAATGTACAGCTAGGAAATGAGAGGGTGGGGTGGAGGAAAGGGAGGCAGGTTTTTCTATGGACAGACACATGCACATTCATTGTGCTGGACGTTCTTCCTCATTAACGAGTCCTCTGATACAGGAATTGGAGAATTAAGGGGAGAATCCGCAGAGTGGGCTCTGCGTGTTGCTTGATCTAGTCTAGGGACAACCATGGATGATTACCTCAATGTTGCTGTAGAGGTTGTTGTTGACGTAGCTGCAATAGTTATCTTTTGCAAATTCAGACTCTTCCTCTGCACCGAACAATGCTGGATACACACTGGCAGATGATTTTCTTCGGAGCCCTCTTTTTTCTGGGCTACTTTCATTTTACTACCCTACAGCTGGTACTGTAAAAATGTCACAGTTACCAAGATTATTATTTGTCTTATAATAACTAATAAGATGACATTGAAAGTGAGGTCATTTGTCCTTGTCCTTCAATTATAGGAGTTCACCTGTTTGGGTTTCTTATATACTTACTACACTTAGAACATTTTCTAGACTGTATGACCAGTCTGGTGGTTTTTATAAACAAGAGGTCAGAAGGAGTCAAGCTGAGTAACTAAGACACAGAAAAGGACAGCATAATGAACATGAAAGAAGGTAGATAAAGAATGAATGGACAGATGAGTGGGTACATTATTGGGAAGATGAGCTAGGATTTACACTGACTTGGTAGGAATTTAGAAGACAGAATATTCCAAGATTCAACTTGTCAGCACCCCTGAAAATGGTGTCGGGATCATTCACCAGCTAAGGTCATTAGGCCACAAGGCATTTAATGACTTTGGGCTCTAAGCTTAGGATTCCTGGAATGACTCAGATGTTGCAGAAAAAAATGAGAGTATACAAATTTAATGAAACACCAATAAAAGTAAAACATCAAGGAATTTTTGAAGAATTTTCACCTACCTTTAAGAGGCCAACGTTTTTTCTACCCGCTATTACCTGAGAGAAGTCTGGTGATTGCTTCCCCTTCACAGATTCCAAATGTCTTGGCATCTCACTAGGCAAGCAATGATGGATTGATTTAAGCTCAACACTCCGCTGGGGAATGCACTACTGTATGCATTAAAGGTGAGTTTCTGCTGCCTTTATAATTTATTGACTAATTCCTTCAGTCAAACCGCCAGAGGGCTTAAACATATATCTAGTATAGCAACTTTTTCTGGTGCCCCCCTTTGAATGGCACTTGCTAGCATTCCTTAAACAACTTTATGTTCTTTAATTAATCTTCACAATACTCCAATGAAATTAGACAAAAATTATCATATCCTTATAGAAGGTTTAGTACAATGATTCTCTTACATGAATGGGCACCAAAATCATCAAAAGTGAAGATTCTTGGGCTCAATTTCCAGAAAATTGAGATTTGTTAAATCTGTCTGATGAGGCTTAGAGAGCCCTGTACTTTACATTATAGCCCTGGGGACTCTGACGCAGACTGGAGAGAACCACATTTTAAAAAACACTTCCTAAATCCACAGACTGTAGATGGAGGAGGCCACACAGAGATATGAGCACTAGTGCAATGTGGAAAGTCCACACAAAGATGTGAACAATGATGTGATGTGGAGGGACCAAACAGATGTGTGAACTTTGGTGTGATGGGGAGGGAACATACCGGTTGAACATGGGTGCAACGTGGAGGGGACACACAGAGGTGTAAACACTGCTGTGATATGCAGGGACCACTAAGAAGTATAAACACTGATGAAACATGGAGGGGACCAAGCAAGTATGAACACTGGTGTGACATAGAAGGGAACACACAGTGTAAACACTGTGATGTAGAGAGAGTTGCACAGAGAAATGAACATATTACAATGTGAAGGGACAACGCAGAGGTATGAACAACTGTACGATGTGGAGGGGGTCCCAGAGAAGTATGAACACTGGTACAGCAAGGTGGGGCCACGTGCAGGTATGACAAGTGTGAAATGTAGAGGCACACATACAGGTGTGGATGCTAGGGTGATGTGGATGAACTACACGAATGAATGGATACTAGTGCAACGTGAAGGAAGAATGTAGATGTGTGAGTACTGACACGAGGAGTGGACTGCACAGACGTACAAACACTTGGGTAACGTGGACGGGACCACACAAAAGTAGGCATATTGGTATGACGTAGAGAGACCGCACAGGTATCAATGCTGGGTAGTGTGGAGGGACTACAAAGAGGTAGGGACACTACTGTGATGTCAAGGGACCAGATAGGGGTGTGAACACTGGTCTAACTGTAGAGGACCACACAGAGGTGTGAACACTGGAACAATGGGGAAAGACAGCTGAAGGGTAAGAACACTGCTGCTACGTGAAGGGACAACACAGTGCCGTGAATGCTGGTGTGATGTGGAGGGGTCATACAGTGGTATAAACACCATGCCGTGCAGAGGGGGCCACACAAATGTATGATCCCTGATAAAATGTGAAGGGACCACATAGATGTGTGAACACTGGTGCCATGTGAGGAGACCACCCAGAGGAATGAACACTGATATGATGTGGTGTGACCACACAAAGGTGTGAACTGCGGTACAAATTAGAAGGACCATGCAGAGGTACGAACAATGGTGTGATGTGAAAGAGGTCTAGTAAAGATATGAACACTGGTGCAAAATAGAAAGAGGTGGATTATCCAATAGCAAAGTAAGTGTAGTGCCTTCCTGGCTTATCAGATCATCTGTTAGTGAACGATTTCATATTTTTTCACGTCAAAGAATACGCTTCTAGATGTGACTGGCATCTCTCTCTCTCCTACCTCTACAGAACTTTCCTCCAATGTCGAAGCTTCTTTTCAACTTTGTAATCCCTGACTGGGGCAGATGACCTAGTAAGCGAGGTAACAAGTTTACTTGTGTTTACTTAATAATCTGTAGCGAACAATTTCACATGGGTTTGTGGTGAAATTGTTCACTACAGATGACATGGTAAGCAGGGTAAGCATACCACTTACCTTTCGTATTGAATAATCATGAGTGTAGAATGGATCACACAGAGGTATGAACACTGTGATGTGGAGGGGACACACAAAAGCATAAACACTGGTGCCATGTGGATGAGACTACACAGAAGAATGAACACTCGTGTGACATGGAGGAACCATAGAGAGGCATAAACACTGATGTGATGTGGCGAGAGCTCATCAGATATGTGAACACTGATGCGTTGCAGAAGGACAACACACAGGTGTGAACACACTGATGTGATGTGGAGAGCACCCACACAGGTGCGTGAACACTGGTGCCTTGTAGAAGGACCATAAGGAGGTGTGAATACTGGAATGATGTAAAGGGGATTACACGGAGGTATGCACATTGATACGATGTGAAGATGCCACACCGAGGTGCAAACTGGGTGTTGTCTGCAGGCACCACATAAAATTCTGAATACTCTGTGACATGAAATGACTCTCACAGGGGAGTGAACACTGGTGTAATCTGGGGAGGGCCACACGGAGGTGTAAACATTGGTGTTATATGTTGGTTCCACACAGAGGTGTGAACTCTGATGTGATGTGGAGGTACCCACAGAAAAGTATGAACACTGCTGTGATGTAGAGGGGTCACACAGAGATACGAACACTGGTAAAATGAGGAGAGACAGCACAGGGTTGTAAAAACCTGTGCCACGTGGGGAAATGACACAGGTGTGAGCAAGGGCGTGGAGTCGAGGGGAGTAGGCAGAAGTATCAATACCGGTGGGATTCGGAGGGACGACAGAGAGGTGTGAATGCTGGTGTGTGCAGGCACCACAGAGAGTTGTGAAAACTGCAATGTGAGAGAGGTCACACAAGGCAGCAAACGTTTGTGTGGTTCGGAGGGGAGACACACAGACGTGTGAACACTGATGTGATATGGAGGGAAGCATCAGAGGTGTGAACGCTGGTGTGATGTGGAAGTGGCTCCATGGAAATGTGAACACCACAAGTGGGGTTATTGAAGGCAGTCTGGATGCCACCTACCATAGCTGTGTCTGGTTTTCTCTATCTGTACTAATTCTTTTTTTTTTTTTTTTTTTTGGTGGTGGCGTACTTGTGCTATCAGTTACTGAGAAATTATAACTTCTATTTGGACATATCTATTTCTCCTTTCAGGTCTATCATTTTCTTTTTGCTTTATGTAATTTGAAGTTGTGTTTTTTGTTGCATCTTATTAAGGAATTGACTCCCCTGTCATTAGAGAAAGTCCCTTCTTATCCCTGATGAAATTCTTGACTTGGAAGCTGACTTAGTGTGATATTAATATAACTACTCTGCTTTGTTTTGTTTACTATTTTTATTCATTTACTTTCATCCTATATATGTCTTTATAAAGTGAGGTTGTCCATACTCCTTGGCTTGTGGCCCACACCCCCCATCTTCTAAGCCAACCACGGTAAGCCTAGTTTTCCTTATTCTACTTTTCAGGTTCTCAACAGCAAAGGTAAGTTCTTTGCTTTTAAGGATGTGCATGATTAGACTGGTTCCCTTGAAAATCCAGGATACTCTTCTTGTTTCAAGGGTCACAATCTCTCCCAAGAGCCTTTTGTGTGACTGAATACACTGAACTCTTTAACAGTATTTTTTTAAATTGTACTTTAGATGAAAGTTTACAAAACAAACCAGTTTCTCATTAAACAGTTAGTACACATATTGTTTTAGGACGTTGCTTAACCCCAGAACACTTTAACACTCTCACTTTTCAAAACTTTTCTGTCCCTTCCTGCCTTCTAGTCCCTGCCCCTGTGCTGGTATGTCCTTTTAGTCTTATTTTGGCTTATGGGCCAATCTTTGGCTCAAGTGGGAGCCCCAGAAGTGACTTCATTACTAAGATGAAAGGGCATCCAGGGGCCCTCCTCTTAGGGTTTCTCCAGTCTTTGTCGACCAGCAAGCCTGGTCTTTTTATGTGAGTTAGAATTTTGTTCTATGCCTTTCTCCAGCTCTGTCCTGGCCCCTCTGTGTTAACATGTGTCAGAGCAGTCAGCAGTGTTACCCAGGCACCACCGAGTCGTACTGCCCTTGTTCTGATGGAGGCTGCTGTGGATGTGGTCCATTAGTCCTTTGGGCTAATCTTTCGCTTATACCTCTACTTTTCTTGATTCTTCCTTGTGAATACTCTGAACTTTTTATTCTTTTGAGGTATTAGCAAAAGGTCATACAACCATACTGTGGGTTTATCCACCTCTGGAATTCAGTTTCCCTGGTTGCTTATGACCTCACCTCTGAGGTGGTTGCTGTCAAACGAACTCTGACTTGTGGTGTCCACATGTGGTCAGAGGAGAACTGTGCTCCATAGTGTTTTCAATTGCCAAGTGCCGTAGAGTCGGATCCGACTCATGGCTGATTTTTAAAAAAGGGAATTTCCAGGCCTTTTGAGGTACCTCTGTGTGAACTGAAATCACTAACCTTTCTGTTAGCAGTGAGCATGTTAACTGTTTACATTACTAGGCTTGATGAAGACCTTGATTAAAAACAAAAACAAAAAGAGTTATAACTGCAGATTTCTAGGTTTTTCTTGTTAGAGTAAGAGTGAATGTTCTTGCAGTCTTCTGAATCCTAAGCAGGAGTGGAAACTCTGCTTAATATTTAATACAAATATTTTTAGAGAAATAAGAAAAAAAGAAATGGTGATACTGACGTTGAGATGAACCAAAATAAACAACTGATAACCAACAAGTCAGCTACTGAGACATCCAAACACACACAGGAAAAAAGATAAGGCTTGTTTAAGACTTTTTATTCCCTAAGATTTTTAACATTAAAAATCAAACATGCACATACAAGCTCATATCCAAAGACATAATTCATGGTGAAAACATCCCCACAAAGACAGTCATTTCCAAAGATTGGCATATTTGTTACCATCTGGCAAGCAAGTTAAATGGTCTCTGGAGCACTCTTAGCTTGGCTGACCTTCATTACCAATAATTAGTACAATATGATCACAGACTGATGTACAGCACATCTTCCTCTCTCATCCATCATGGACACCATAATCCATTACAGATTGGACCGTTGGGATCCATAGGGTTTTCATTGGCTGAGTTTCATTCCCAAGTCTGGGGACAAGGTAGTTCAAACACAGTAAAGGACAACACTAGCAGCTAGAAAGATCTGTCCTAAATGTCTGAGGAAAAAGAAGGCATTTCCCCAAATCCTGACTTTTGCCCCTGAAAGATAGTAAAATTTATAACCTCCTAGTCTGATGATTAAAACCCTGGTGGTGCAGTGGTTAAGTGCTATGTCTGCTAACCAAAAGGTCAGCAGTTCAAATCTGCCAGGCACTCCTCGGAAACTCTGTGGAATAGTTCTACTCTGTTTTGTAGGTTCTCTATGAGTCAGAATCGACTCCGTAGCTGTGAGTTTGGCTTTTGGTTCTTTGGTCCAGTGACCTACAGGACAGAATTTGTCTCTGCCATGCAACCAGAACATCAAAAGTAACCCCAAATGCAGCTCCTCACTCCAATAAAGCCAACTGTAACTGGTTTGTGGAGTAGCCGTATAGACCAGGCACTGCACTGTCTAAATGAAAAATCAAACCCATTGTCGTTGAGTCAATTCTGACTCACTGAGACCCTATGGGTCGGGATAGAACTGCCCTAAAGGGTTTCTGAGGAGTGGTTAATGGATTCAAACTGCTGACCTTTTGTTTAGCTGAGGAGCTCTTATCCATAGTGCTGCCAGGGCTCCACTATGTGTGTATAAATAACAGATTTGTTCCTTCTTTGAGTCTGGGCTGAGTTTATGTGTGAAGAGAACTATTCATTCATTTTTGTGGTGTCTTTTTCTGTTATTTTCCTCTCGTAATGTGAGTAACTAAAACTCGTGTTTAGTTACATATTTATCACATGATCTCGAGTGGTGTAATGGGGACTTTTTTCTTTGACTATTTGCAAGACAACGTCAGGTTAAGCCAAGTAGAAAGGAAATAACATTTAATAAGTAAACAAAGAGAACATTTTTTTCTCTGCTGAGCACGCTTCACTCAGACAAGTTACCACCAGGGTGGCCCAGCTGGCCTAAAGCCAGGTGGCACTGTCCCGTTAGTGCGGAAATTTCTTATTTCCTCAGTGTTTATGTTTCTGGGGAAATACCTAGTGCATTCCTCACAGAAATTCCCAGGAATTCATGGCCTGGGTATTGTGAAGTTTTGAAAAAAAGACCAGCCAAGGACCAGGGTATCTGCGGTCGTGGAGATCATAGCACGGCGGTAACCTAGAGGCTGTGTCTCTGCCTCCACGGCTATGCCCACTTGAGACTGGCCTCGGAGTCTCATAGGGACCCTATGGGACTAAAGAACATCACCACCCAATGCCTCCACGAAGTCTCTGCCAGCTGCTGCAAAGATATGTGGGTCCCAGTGCCTGTAGAAAGATGGCATCCCAAGTAGGCAAGTGAAAGGGACTCAGAGAAGCCTGCTAATGTGCCAGGCACTGTGCCATACATATACATAGAGATGTATACGAACTGCAATCCTAATGATCAGACATAAAAAAAAAAATCTAACTAAATCCATTGCCATCAAGCTGATTCTAACAAAGCTGCCCCATAGGGTTTCCAAGGAGTGGCTGATTGGATTCAAACTTCTGCCTTTTTAGTTAGCAGCTATAGCTCTTAGCCTTTATGTAACTAAGGTTTTCAACAATTAGACCTGGGCTCCTCTTTTATTCCCCTTTGACCAATGCAGAAATCAGCACAGAGAGGTTAAGTAACGGACCATGGTCACAGAGCTGGTAAGCAACAAAGCAAAGATTCTGGCTCTTTAAAGCCTTAACTTCTCTTGTTGAGTACACTTGCACTCTCACCTCAAGGTAGCTGCTCTGGAGATAGGGAGAAAGCAGCACGTGGTCCTGTAACAGCCTCACTGCAGATCAGACTTGGCCTTGGTCTTTAGTGCCTCCAATTATGCTGTCTTTATCTGTCTATCAAACCGTCAGTGTTTCTCTAAAAGACATAAAACTAAGAAAAAGAAGAAACTGGCGCTCAGAAAGGTAGAGGACCTTGCCCCATATCTCCCTGGTTTCCATGAGAGAAGTCCCTGCCCCTGACTGGTCCACTCTGACCAGCCGTGCTGAAACTCAGCCACAGTATCACAAGCTATTGGCTGACTTTCATGAATGTCAGGTGCCTGCGTCAGACTGAGTCGGAGCAAGTTTCCCTGAAGAAAGCATTGCATAGTACTAGTTTAAGAAGTTCTTTGAGGCAGCTCTAAGTAGAGCACTGAGAGGGAGCTTAGGAAGCCAATACCTCTCAGGACAGAATTCTGCACCACCACCACCACCACCATGAAAACCTTGGTTGACAGTAAGAGCTATTGCTGCTAAACTAAAAGGTTGGCTATTCAAATCTCTCAGGATCTTTGTAAACTCTACTGGGCAGTTCTCTCTAGGGTCACTGTGAGTCACAATCGACTCAACGGCAATGAGTTTGGGTTTTTCATTACCATCGCTGCCAGCCTAGACGTCACAAATCAGAACTCATGTGGAGACTGGAGAGATGCCCCTCCTATCTTCTTTCTCTGCCTGAACGCCACCTATTCTGTAAGAACTAGATCATGTTCCAGATACTTCTGTCATCTTCCCTAACTACCTGAGCCCTCCTCTAAAATTAACATAGCCTGAGTATAGCCTTCATGTTTGACAATCAGCTAGGTTCCGCCACTGTTTTGACAGCTCTTCACTCATGCCTGGAGCCAATACTACTGAGTTTCTACAGGCATCGATTCCTGAGGGGAGGCCTCCAATTTTGTACAGCTTTGATTTCCATGAATCCTAACACCTTTGGACGTTAGATCCTCACCCTTTTCCTTGATAGGCTAAGTCTGATGCAGCAGCCCCCAAAAGTCAGGCTGAAGAAGGTGGACAGTTTAGCAAGGCTTTAGTGTGGCTCTCACCTGCCCTCTGGTGTCTGCATGTTCTTAGAGCTTGTGGTTAGTGAGACTTGGAGCACCACAACTTAGTCAACAGTGTGGGCCGGCTGCTCCAGTCTGAAGTGCCACTCGGTCCCTCTCTACCTGTATGACTGTGAACAAATGATCATTCTAATTTCTTCATCTGAAGACTATAAACACTGGCTTTGTTATTGTTCGTTGCTGTCAAGTTGAGCCCTGAGTCATGATGACCCCATGTACAACAGACCAAAGCGCCACCCAGTCCCATGCTGTCCCCGCGACTGGTTCTAGATCAGGTTGTTGAGACCCATAGGGTTTTCACTGGCTGATTTTTGGAAGTTGATCACCAGGACTTTTTTCCTACATGCTGACAGTTCCCCACACCAAATAAGTGTTTTTTAGGGCAGAAGGAAATAATGCATTCAAGTAATTGGCTCATAGAGCTTACATATACTTATTACATATACTGACTAAGTGTTAGCAATTTTTGATTTCTTTCCTTACACTTATTGTAGTTAGCTACTGCACATTTATGATTTTTTTAATGAGTAATTTACCTGTCCCACTAAGCCACAGACTTGGTGAGCTCAAGGCTGTGTCTGTTTGGCTCATCTCTGTATATTTAATAACTATCAGCAAACTATCTGGCACATATTAGATACTCAGGAAGTAACATTATTTGTGAATAAGTGAATATGTAGATAGAAGGCATTTCATAAAGGCTTATTAAGTTATAAAGGAACAAGACGGTACTGGAAGGGCTGGTAATATTCTGTCTCTTACATTTATCAGGTTCTACACAAAAGCTCTGTACACTTAATGTGTGCTACACTTTGATAAAAAGGATGTATAACAAAAATCAAATAAATAAAATGGCATGTTTGACACAACTCTGATAGTGTCCTGAGTGTGTATGATTTTAACTTAGCTCTCATCTCTAGCAAGGACAGGATAGCCCAGGTTATGGATATTGTCCTGGATGGGAAGTCATACTTCAACCAGAAGACACAAAAATGGAAATAAAGAACTTGATTATTCACAAGTACTGGCATTTCTTTACGCGATAATGCACACAGAAATGTCAAGGGTGGTGAGAGAGAGAAAGTACACCTGAGAAACAGTCTTTAGGAGGGTCTGAAGGTACAGTTAAGGGACTTTCACTTGGTGCATGGACATTGGTCCTTTTGAAACTAAAGAGTGGGAAACTTGGGAGGGTGGCTATGGAAGCTAAATGCAACAGCTGTAGGGAGCTGAGGAGTGAGATGTTTGGGTGAGTGAGATGTTCAGTGCCATGGTTACCTGGGGCAACTGGCTGCAGCAGAGTGTGGTGCACCAGTTAATAGGTAAGGGAAGGATCCAACACAGATGCTGAGGTATCATCTAAGAAGGAGGCCAACTAATATTGTTACAGCCATTCCGAGGGGGTAGACAAGGGCTAGCAGGGATATAGTTGTGAGAGGCGACTCTAGACTCTAGAAAGGCTGAGGGCTGCAGAGAGCAGGGTTCTGTACCAAAACCAACTCCACTGCTGTGGAGTCAATTTTGACTCGTAGCAATGCTATAGGACAGGGTTTCCAAGGAGCACCTGGTGCATTTGAACTGCCAACCTTTTGGTTAGTAGATGTAGCACTTAACCACTACACCTCCAGGGTTTCCAAAGTCCTATAGGGACACTCATATACACGATCTCAGGGAAGGGACTGCTCTGTCAGTACTTTCTACAGCTCTGTTCTCTGCTCTGTTTTTCTCTCCTGCAGAAATACACCAAATCTCCTACTACTAGGGATTTCCTAGGTTTCCTATTGTGATGAGCTCTGTCGGTGTTCAAAGGCAAGAAGGTGGTGGTGCTGTAAACTCAAGGATCTTCTTCTTCCCAGACTGAAGCATATCCTTCTCTGGTGGGCTTCCAGAGGTTGATCTTCTATCTCTTGGATAAGCTTTAACTAATAATGTGATTTATTCATGGTAAGTTCCAGCACATACAGAGTAATTAAAAGCACCAATTCTAGAATCAGACAGCTTGGGTTTAAATCCTGGTTCTGCTCCTTAATCTTAGATAAGTTTATTAATAATATACTGCATTTGTTTCCTTACTAATAAAAATCAAATGATAATACTGAAATTAATAAGATGCACCTCATACAGTTATTATTAGATTTAAATGAATTGCTGTACTTAGAAGATGCCAGGCACATGGAAACATATTGTTAATATTTGCATACATTATTATACTTCCTAATAACTAGACACATTGAACACTAATGACGGAAGGCCACATGAGCTATGGAATGACATCAAGGACATCACGTATGAAGAAAGCAAGAGGTCATTAAAAAGATAGGAGAGAAAAGACCAAAACAGTATCAGAAGATACTCTGAAAACTCCTTTAACATCATGTAGCTAAAGCAAATGGAAGAGATAGTGAAGTAAAAGAGCTGAACAGAAGATTTCAAAGGGCAGCTCCAGATGACAAAGTATTATAACAACATGTGCAAACATCTGGAGTCAAAAAAAA
Organism: Heterohyrax brucei; assembly: GCA_028571685.1. NCBI lineage: Eukaryota > Metazoa > Chordata > Mammalia > Hyracoidea > Procaviidae > Heterohyrax > Heterohyrax brucei. The sequence continues at coordinate 65,421,413 of CM053155.1, read as the reverse complement.
GAAAGAAAGAACATTTTTAGCATTTCTCAACCTAAAAGAACTGAAGAGGAAATTGAAACTTCAAGTTGCAATAGTGAAGGATTCTATGGGAAAAGAACTGAACAAGGCAGGGAACATCAAAGAAGATAGAAGGGACACACAGAATCCCTGTACCAGGAAGAACAGGTTGATGTTAAACCATTCAAGAGGTAGCATATGATCAAGAGCTGACGATACTGAAGGAAGAAGTCCAAGCTGCATTGAAGACATTGACAAAAATCCAGGCTGTAGTAATGGAAGGAATACCAACTGAGATGTTTCAACAGACAGATGCAGCACTGAAAGTACTCTCTCATCTATGCCAAAAAATTTGGAAGACAGTTACTTGGCTAACCAACAGGAAGGGATCCACTTTTATGCCTATTCCAAAGAAAGATAATAATCCACAGGATGCAGAAACTATCAAACTATATCATTAATATCACAATAAAGTAAAATTTTGCTGAACATTCATAAAAGGTTGCAGCAGTTTATTGACAGAGAACTGCTAGAAATTTAAGCTGAATTCAGAAGAGAACATAGAAAGAGGAATATCATTACTGATGTTAGATAGATCGTGGCTGAAAGCAGCTAGAAAAATGTTTACTTGTATTTTATTGACTCTGCAAAGGCATTTGACTGTGTGGGTCATAACTAATTGTGAATAACATTGTGAAGGACAGGAATTTCAGAAAATTGTGTTCATGAAGAAGCTGTACATAGATGAAGAATCAGTTGTTTAAACAGAACAAGAGGATACTGAGTGGTTTAAAGTCAAGAAGATGTGCATCAGTGTTGTATCCTTTCTCCATACTTATTCAATCTGTATGATAAATCATCCAAGAAGCTGGACTACATGAAGAAGAATGTGGCATCAGGATTGGAGAAGGACTTACTAACAATCTGTGATATGCACATGATACACCCTTGCTTACTGGAGAGGAAGACAACTTGAAGCGCTTACAGATGAAGATCAAAAGATACAGCCTTAAGTATGGATTAAACCTCAACATAAAGAAAACAGGAATCCTCACAACTGAATAAGCAATGTCACAATAAATGAAGAAAACACTGACATTATTGAGGTTTTCATTTTACTTAGATCCACAGCCAATATCCACGGAAGCAGCAGTTAAGAAATCAAACAAAGTACTGCATTGGGCAAGTCTGCAAGAGATCTTTTAAAATATTACAAAAATCAAAGATGTCACCATGAAGAATAAAATGAGTCTGACCCAAGCCATGGTGTTCTCAGTCACCTCATATGCATGTGAAAGCTGGGCAATGCATAAGGAAGATGGAAGATGAATCGCGGACTTTGAATTATGATGTTGGCAAAGAATATCAAATACCCCATGGACTGCCAAAAGAATTAACAAATTTGTGTTGAAATAAATGCTGCCAGAATACTCCTTACTAATACGGATGACGAGACTTCCTCTCACATACTTGGACATGTTATCAGGAGGGATCAGCCCTTGGAAAAGGACATCATGATCGGTAAGTAGAGGATCAGTCAAGAAGAATGTTGTCAATGAGATGGATTGACACAGTGGCTGCAACAATGAGCTCAAGCATGGTCCAGGACTGGACAGTGTTTCATTTTGTTGTGCATAAGACTGCTATGAGTTGGAACCAACTGAATAGCACCTAACAACCACACTAATTTGACAGAAATGATAGCCAAGTGAAAATATATATGTAATTACTGCTAATTTTACACAGACAGCCAAGTGCCTTCAAGTCGGATTACACAAGCAGAACAAATTCTTAGTTTTTCCTTATTTTGCCTCAAATATTCATCCTCAGACACTAAGCCTACCCTGAGTGCCAGGAACTAAACCAGTCATGGGGATGGACATCCAAGTCAATCATGTCAGTAGGAGACCAAGCACAATCATGTGCTGAACATTCACTAAATGTCAGATGGTATATTATACACTTGGCACAAATTAGCTAATTTCATCCTTGCCACAATATTACAGGATAGATATCATTAGCTGCGTTTTATGCACACAAAAAAATGAGGCTTGGTAAGGTTAACTGGATGGAATTGCCAGCTAATTTATGGCAAGAGAGGCATGTGGCACAGCTCTGTGGCGACTAACTCATGAACACATTGCCCACTTGTCTTCTCTCATAGAAGAATGCACGTAAGTTTCTTTCATGTGGGAGGGGAGAGTACCAGCAAGGTTTTCAGGAAAATGTGACTTTTGACCTGAGTTTTGATGAACATATGAAGTGTCAACTGGCAAAAAAGTAGTTCTGAGGTGGTTTGACTTGATAAAAAACTTGTGTGAGGAAGTGTAGGTATAGGGCTGGCATCTTGCTGAGAAACTTTCAGGGCATGGTGTGTGACCTGCAAAGGAAGGTAGGAGCAAGTGGCAAGATGCTGTAAAGGTGAGGTGAAGCAAGATATATTTTGGAAGATTCCAGAATCCTGAGTTTATTCTTAAGGATCAAGAGTTTGTCATTTGGTACACCCTGGCCATTTGAAATAGACAAAATTCTAATCACCAGCTCGTGGATTAACTTCTCACCTCTTATCTGTTCAGATGGTTGAATGTTGAAAATTTCTGGCTCACCTTTAGCCTTGATGAAAAAACACAAAGCACTGTTTCCTTGAGTAGACATTTAGTAAATCCAGTGCTTTCCCTGGTGCCCTACTGACCTTGTGGCAGGGTTCTGTTGGAGACAAAGCCAGAGCAGAGAAAGGTGACTGCAAATCAACCAAGGAACCTCCCACAGTCCACACACCACCGGGCTACCAGTACAGACCCCACAGCTGCAGCCTGTTAGCCTTAATGACAACTTCTTTCTCCTCCCTGTTCCCGCTAGTGGTGACTCCACTAACAAAGACAAAGACTAGCATGCATCTGCTCAGTGTGGTCTCCCTTTTTCTACCTCTTCATATAGCTCCTTAGGGATCCACTGACCTGGGCCAAGTTTCTGCAGAGGAGGCTCTCAGCCTGGTAGCCCCCAGGGCTGCCCCAAGAGCTTCTGGTCCAGCTAGATTAGGGAAAGTGAGTGTCACTGAACTTAGAAGTATGGCCACGGTAGCATCCATCACTTTACTCATGTTTTCGTTTTCTGATATCTGCTCTGCAGAATAGCTCTTTGATAGAATGTACAAGAAATTATCCCCTTCCAGCTGTCGTTCCAAAGTAAAACCAAATCCACTGCCGTCAAGTCAATTCTGACTCAGAGCAACACTACAGGGCAGAGTAGAATTGCCCCAAAGAGTTTCCAAGGAGTGCATGGTGGATTGGAACTGCTGGCCTTCGTGATTAGTAGCTGTAGAACTTAACCGCTATGCAACCAGGGTGTCCAGCTCCTAGCAAAATGTAATTCTTCACATATCTCAGGGTAACATACTCTACAGTTTTTCAAAGTGCTTTCATATGCCTTGTCTCATCTGATCCTGTGACGGAAGGAAGAGGGGTATTGAAACCACATGTTGGTCTGAAAACTACCAGTGCCTCAAAGCATTCTGGATCTCGGGCTCATACATTCCTGGTGAGTCAGGTAGCCGTGGTCATGCCTTCAGTCAATTAGAATTTCTGGGTAAATTCACAGTTGATGTGGAACTGCCACAAGTGCCTTTTGTGGAATCCACCCAGAGATTCACCCACCCCTTGCACACAGGGAAGAGAGGAAAAGCCCCAGCACTGTCAAATACAAAACATCTCTGTAACAAGCTAAGAAAAGGCAGTTTTACTGTCAGAATCACCTTTATACACATAGAATAGATGACAAAAGAGAAGAAATGTGAGAGAAAATGGTTCATCAAGAGCTGTTTGGGTGCTATAGTTGGGGAGGTTTTTGTTGAAGGGACCAGACAAAAACTCACATGAACTCATGCAAATGGACCACTGTCCAAGATACAGGGAGTTCTAACAAGATGCAACGTATGGAGTACAGCTGGGCCTCAGGCAACAGGAAACTCAAGGAAGCCCTTCCCTCTTTTTTCCTTGTCTCCTTTCTGCTCCTCTGTGCATGCTGGCTTCCTCAAGTGCCCTATGTACTGGTTTATTCTGCTCTGAAATCTGTGACGTTGGACAATTAAGTTCATGAGCTCATCCTAGAAAAAGTGCTTTGAAGGGTGAACCAGGCTCTAGAGTGAGAGCATAGCTCCCCAAGAAAAATACTACAAAAGTGACTGTAGTGATATTCAGCAATGAGGTATGTAGCACTTTTTCTAGGATGATTTCACAAACGTAATTGTCAGACCTCATCTAATGACAGCTCTGATGGCCATTCCAGAAAAACAGTTTCAAAATTGCTTTGAAGGGTGGACTAGGCTCTGGCATCAGTGCACAGCTTCTCAAAGGGAGTACTTTGAAGGTGGTCATAGTGATGATATTCAGCATTGATGTATGTAGCATTTTTTCCAGGATGAGTTCACAAACTTAATTGTCTGATCTTGTGCTCCCTCGTAGCTGCAGCTTGCTCACTGCTTTGCCTCACCATGACCTCACCAAAAGCCTTGATTCTATGTTAACTGTATGTAGCCTCTTCAGGATGTCCCGGTGCCAGGTCTGGGAGAGAGGCATTGATGGATCACTGACACTTTTCCCCCAGCTGACTCCAGAGAGTGCTGCCACGCTTACCCCTTCTGTGGGACTACAGGTAAAGAAATCAGTTCTTCAGAAGAGAGCCTAGACGAGCACTCAGACGAGTCTCTTCACAACAAGAAAGGTACAGTCTTCCTTTGGAAGCCAAATAAACCATCAGCTTGACAAGATGTGTTGGAATATGGGTTGAAATAAAGGATCTTAACTCTGTGAAAGAGCAGGACACAGAATCTACCGGGCTGTATTCTCATGAAGGAGGCAGTTGTCCAGAGCAGTGCTTTTAGTAGGAGAATTCTTCAAGTAGAGCAAAATGCCTCACTTTCCAACAAACACAACTAGGAAAAGAGCCTATCAGATTCAGTGAGAAGATGTATGTGCTTTACATGGGACTGTAAAAACCTGGATAAGCAGGAAAAATCCTGGACTAGAATTCAGGAAGATAGACTTATTAATTCAGGCTCTGCTATTAACTTGGGTCCCTTGGTGGTCCAAATGGCTTGCATTCAGCTACTAACTGAAAGGTCGGAGCTGGGAGTCAACCCAGAGGCACACCAGAAAAAAGATCCTGCCATCTACCTCAAGATTATAGACTGAAAATCTTATGGAGCCCAGATCTACTATGAAATACATGGTAAAACCAAGGGAGGGAGGGAGCTTCAGGCCTCAGTTTCAAAGGGAAGGTTGAAATAGGCAGTCAGGACTAATTCTTTACGTGTTTTTCCTAAAATTCCTGGCTTCCTAACACTGCCTGGCTCAGGCAAGAAATCACCTATTAATTTACAGGAGCCACTAAGGTAAAATCTTTGCAGCCTTTTACAGCCTGCCTCTTAGGAACACTTGGCTGGATGGCTTAGGAACATCAAACAAGTGGAGGTACCAGTTTGAGGACCCTCTGCTCAGGTCACAACCGAGAGCTTCCTGGACTTCATTCAGTTCTGATGCACATTCTGCCTGGCCTGCTCCTGGACAGATGCTGCTCCCCAGTGCACCTGCATGTAGCCTCTCTCTTTAAAAAGTCTGATCTTGTCTGACAACTTGGGACAGGGTTTGAGGATAAGAATATCCCCTGTCCTTTTTCATACCAGTTTGCAAATAAAACCTTTGATCTCTCCCCTAAGCTCCTATCTCAGAGATTGGCTTTAGTAGCAGGTGGTAACAAAGTGAATTACCATTATGTTGGAGTTGACTCTGGAGCATATGGTTTGGTTTTGATTTGCTATGAATTTGTTGTCTGGCCATTCTTCCTTCTTCATCTAGCTAACTCCTAATCATATTTCAAGACATGCTCCATGTGCTCATATCTCTGTGATGGCAACTGTCCACTGCCCTGGAATTGTCTGTTTCCGTTACCAGAAGGCAGGCTTGTCTAGCATGGAGCCTATATTTTATTCCCAGTTATATCCCCTAAACTGGAGATGAAACAGTCACTCTAGAAAGATTTTTACAGCAAAATGATTATCTACAGTGTGTTTATCTGTACTGCAATAAAGGTCCACACACTGTTTTCTGGCTGAAAGCATTGCAACTCCTTGTGATAGGAAACCAAGTCCCATTAATGAGCTTTGCAGAAACCAGAGGGACAGCCAGTGCCCTTGACCATAACCAGCACATGCACACACACACACACATACACACACACACACACACACACACACACACACACTCTGATGTCTCCATCTGTCAGATAGGAAAGAAAGCATACACATTCTTAAACTGGAAATCAGCATAGCCATATCACCACATATGATTTTCAAGGCAAGCTTTACTATGAAAAGAAAGTTTGGATGTAAAAACAAATAGCAATCACTTTGAACTGTTTGTTTATTAGAAGACTAGTCTTCACAAAGACTTACAGAAGAAATACATGAAGTATGCAAAAAGTATAAGTCGATTTACTGGAATGGCATATTCACTACTGGGAAGATTATCAGTCACATTTTCAAGGAGGCTGTAAGCAGAACATAAATGTAAGAATATTAAGTCTAAAAATCACTTAGGAAAATCTTCCACCCAATGAATAAACCGCCTTGATAACACCCTTCGTGTTTCCTGCAACGGAGAACCTATACTCAGTAATCTATGTCATTTCTCAACAGCTCTTTTTCTTAAGTACAGTTCAATTACTCCTCCATTTAACTTTTTATGGAGACTTATAGAATACATTGAATCCTTTTAGGTAACAACTTCAGCACATAGTATTGCTGCCCTACCGAGACTTCCTTCACCAGGCCAGTATAGGCACACCCACGCCCTAGCTTTCTGTATCTCGAATGCTTGTTTTCTTCTGAAGAACTGCCCTTGACTAGCAAAGAGTCACTTTCCACAGAAACTTCTGAGGGCTCCCCCAGGGGATGATTGTAATCAATAAATATCCAAGAAAGAGTTACAAGAACCTGCAACCCCACCTCAAGGCAAAATGGCTCTGTGGAGCTATTCACACTCCGGAGTTCTTTACAGAATAAAGCGGAAGCTGCCTTCAATGGAAGCCATATTTTTGCCCACCCTCTTTCTAGCATGATTCAGTAGCCCTCACTTCCTTACAGGTGTCCACAGAGAGCATTCCCTTAAGAAATAGTTTTCACAAAAATTCTCCGTTCAGTCTCTACTTTTAGGCTTCAGATAGATGAAGGTAGACGCCATGCTTCTCCTATGAATGTTCCTTAAGTTCAATGTCCCAGTACCTTTTACCATTTCTAATGAGCTGTCATTTCCAGACTCTTGATATCCTACACTTAGGACAAAATATAGGAATAACAGCAAAGCTATTTGGGCATTCTGGGAAAATGCTGGTGACAGGATTAGCTAGGGAGCCTGGTACCCTCTGCTTGAGACTTGGGAAGAGTAATCACAGTTATGATGGCTCCTTCCTGACAATTGAAATTAACAAGATTAGCTTGGTGAAGGTAATCACAGATAGGATGGTTCCTTCCCAATAGTTGTGATAAGGACAAAACAGTTCTCCTGGCTAAGTGACCACAAGCACAGGAGGGACATTTGGAAATGACCTGGCCTGTATTTCCATTCTATTGCATATCATTTTTATACTGTTGGGAGGAGACCCACCATGCAGTCGCTGACGTACGGCCCAAGACTCGCACTCAGCAGTAAAGTCACCTGAACCGGGAACAACGTCACCAGACTCTTCCCTTGCCAATATATAGAAGGGATGGCACTTGGCTTTTGCTTCAAAATCTGTACAGGGTCTTTTTCCACTCATATAGACTGACCTGTTCCCTCTCTGGAATGTACTTTTACTTAATAGAACTTTCCTTGATAACACTTTGCTGCCAAGAAGGTTGTGTGACTTGAGGGAAGGGGATCTCAGCTTGCCACCCACCAGGAGATCAGATTTTCTAGCCTGATCTCCAGAACCAGAACCAAGTCAGTGGAGTCTAATCACTTTCAGGACCTCGACAGTAGCAGAAGAAATAGGATTTTAACAATCTAACTTAGCATGTTTCAGACTTGTGTGAGGAGCTGATCCCCCCCCCCCAAGGTTTCTGATTCTGTAGGCCTGGGGTGGAGCTTAAGACTTTGCATTTCTAACAAGTCCCTAGGCAATAATGATGTTGCTAATTGGGGGCCACACTTTGAGAGTCATTCATCTATCTTGATACTTGATCTTGACAATCAGTGCTGTGAAACTTATGCATTCTTTAAGGGAAAATTCTCAGAGAAAAAAGTTAACAGACATTTTACTTTGATTTTAAGGGCTCCTGACTCATGAAATCAAAAACTAACGGTAAAAGATAGCTTATTCAGATTGGAAAAGCATTGACTTGCTTTTCTCCCACCAAGTTGCTCTATGACATAGTAAATTTGTTTTTTTCCTGCTAGAAAAAGGATACTTAATGATAGAATCATTACCCCATGATTTAAAGAAAAAGGCTGTAGGATTCCTCAATTTAAATTGTAAGAGGTCTGAAGGCTGCAGGTGAGTGTGTTACCAGGGGTCTTTGAAAACTCTCAAGGGTCTTTGTCAAAGCTGCCAGAAAGAATTACTCAGGGATATGTGGCTGGCCCACGAACGAACATTACTGGAAAAATGAAAGTGCTTCAAAAGTGGGGCAGTAGCACAGTGTACAGCCCTCCAGCAGGCTGTGCCATTGATTGAATTTGTCCATGGCCAGAGTATAGCTGGGGACAACACATCAGCGATGAGGATTTGAAGAATTTGCTGTTTTGGATGGCGGATGGCTGCTAGTCCGTTGAATGTGATCGCCTGCAGACTTCAAGCTGGTTCCTGCTACTGGGGCTTCTGGGACTGGTAGCACGGCTTAGTGAGGGGTGTTATGCTTGGGCAATTTCTTGCTGTCTTGGCTGGGATCTCCAGTCCTGGTTCTAACTCTCTGCTTCCTACATTGGAAGGACATATAGCAGTTACCTTTCTCATCTGCACTTATCTCTGCCTTGGGTCTAAACTGGCGTTTCTGAAAAACAACTTTAGGGGTAATTTAAGCAACTCGTCCCTGAGTGTGGATGGTAAAATAAGTTGCTTATTACTCTGAAATGTTAGGTTGGCCCTTCATGTCCCTGTCTCAGGTGGTGGGCCGCATTTCTAACAGCTACTTTTTAATGTTGAGAAACCCCAGTGGGGTAGTGGTTAAGAGCTACAGATGCCAACCATAAGGTTGGCAGTTCCAGTCTACCGGGAACTCCTTGGAAAACTGATGAGGCAGTTCTCCTCTGTCCTGTAGGGTAATTAATAGTCAGAATCTACTCCTGGGCAGTGAGTTTTACTTTAATGTTAACTCAGTAACTGTTAAGTACTTGATAACCATGGAAATTTGAAAAAGAACGTCTAAAGTTTCTGTGAAATCTACAGTAATTGGAAGATTTCTTTTTCTTTTTTCCTTCATGCATGGGAGATTCTTACTCCTACAATTTGTAAATTGGTTATTATTTTGAACTAATTCCAAGTTTTAGTTTTAACACCTGTAACTAGCTTACCTTTTGCTCACTTGTTTTTACAGATGAAATTATCTTCCCATAGTCATATGGTGCGATTGCTTAGAATAAACCTTGTGTTTCAATTTCTTTGAGATTTGATTATCATTATTGTTTATATCAACGTAGGCATACCACCACTGATGATTTTTCAAGGCAAACTTCATTATACAAAGAAAATTTGGGTGCAAAAACTTAAAAATAATCAAAGCTCAAAAGAATTTGAACATACGGTCTTTCCTGAGCACTTATTTTATGTGCAAATGTTGTTGTTGTATGCTGTAGAGTCGATTCTGACTCACAGCAACCCTATAGGACAGGGTGGAACTGCCCCATAGAGTTTTCAAGGAGTGCCTGGTGGATTTGAACTGCCAGCTTTTTGGTTGGCAACCTGAGCTCTTAACATGGAGATACTGGGGATGAATCCAGGATCTGATGTATGCTAAGCACGTGCTGTACCACACTGAGCTGTATTTGGAGGTATGTGTACATAGGGAGGTCACCTTTGATTCCAGAAAAAGCAAAAAGCTCAAAGAAGTTAGGTGCAGTAAGGTGTACAAAGAGAAGAGGAGGAAAAAATATAGATTGACCATGTTAAGATCAATCCTAACTCTGACTTGGTGGCACTTGGCTGGCTAACATGACTGAGTCCTACCTTCCCCCTTTGCTGAGGTCAATGGATAGCAGCTTACTTCTAGTGTAGTTGCTAATCATTTAGCCCTCTACCTACCTACACCATGAGACTTTCTGAAATTTAAATCAGGAGGTAGTGGTTTCACAGTTGGAGCTATGGTAGTGCAGTGGTTAGAATATTTGGATGCTAAGCCAAAGGTTGGCATTTTGAACCCACCAACTCTTCCATGGGAGAAAATGTGGCAGTATGTTTCCTGAAGATTTACAGCCTTGAAACCTTATGGGATGGGACAGTTGTACACTGCAATACACCTACTGCCAAACCAAACCCACTGCCATTGAGTCAATTTTGACTCCTAGTGACCTTACAGAACAGAGTAGAACTGCTCCATAGAGTTTACAAGGAGCGCCTGGAGGATCTGAACTGTCAACATTTTGGTTAGCAGATATAGCACTTAACCATTATACCGCCAAGGTTTCTACCCTGTGCTATAGGGTCTTTGTAAGTTGGATTTGATTTGATGGCCATGGGTTTGGTTTTGCTTGGGTTTGACCATTATCCTTTTCCAGCAGGATAAGACAGTCAGAATCAACTCATTGGCAACAGGTTTAGTTTACTGAGCAGTGTCTGGCAGACCTTTGCAGTTTTGGCCAGCTTTTGCGGTTAATATTTGGTTTTATGGATAAGAAAAACCTTAAAATCACAGTAGGATGTCTGTTATTAATTTCCCTATTCAATAAAGCAGATAGCAATCACTTTCAAAAATTTGTTTATAGTGGACTATTTTTACAAAGATTTACATAGACACTATTGTTTCATATACGAGAAAGGAGAGGTTAAGAGAAGTAATTAACCTAAGGTGACATAGACTGTAAGCAACAGTCAAAATCCAAACCAAGTTTGTACAATTCTAGAGTCTGAGCTGATAATCCCTTTCTGTACTGCTTACTCTTCAGGAGTGGTCTGGCACACAGAATCTGGAGATCAGAAATGTTTAAAATATCAATTCCTAATTGTCTTCTAGGTTTTGAGTAAGGCTCCATAAATTCAACTCATCGTTGTTCCTCGCTGTGCTGTAGACCTGCTGCTTATATACCCAACTCAGCTTGAAAAAGGGGAAAAAAAGATTTAGAAACAATTATCACCAAGTGTTCTAAGCTTGCCGGTCATCACCTCCACTCCCACCCCAAAATTTAATCAACCACCAAGTTATGTCAGTTTTACTGATTCTACCACCTACTCTTCTCTAACAGACAATATAGCAAAGTGGTTAACAATGCAGATTTTGTAGTTAGACTTATCCTGTTTCCAAATCCAGGCTCTACCATTTAGCAGGTTGGTGACCTTGAACAAGTACCTCACCTCTCCAAACCTGTTTCTTCACCGGTAAAATTGCAATGACAATAATGATCTACAAAATCAAAAGTAGCATCTGATTGAAAGTAAAATGGCTGAGCGAATGCTAAGTAAGGCCCAGTGTAATGCTAATGCTAAGTAAGCTCCACACAGATTCAAATCCTGTTGCTTAGGAACCAACCCTGTCGTTAAGGAAATGATATTCTCTGTGGTTAGGCTAAGAACCTGCGTACTATGTGTCCTGGGGTCTGTAACCAAATCTTATAGACTTTCTTTGCTTTAGCTCTCCCTAGGCAATCTTGTACTCTGGGAGAGGTAATATTTAACAACATATTCCCAATAGTATCCTTATGCCATTGTTTTGTGTCCAGTCATAAGACACCCCTCCATGACCACATACCTTGTGTTTCAGTCAGCTCGGGCTGCTCTAACAGAAATACCACAGAGTGGATGGCTTTAACAAAGGAAAGTTTATTCTTACACAGTCCGCTAGGCTGCAAGTCCGTATTCAGGGTGTCTGCTCCAGGGGAAGGCTTTCCCCTTGTCGGCTCTGGAGGAAAGTCCGGTATTGCATCAGTCTTTGTCCAGGAAGCATCTTGCCACAGGAACCTCAGGTCTGAAGGATGTGCTCTTCTCCCGGTGCTGCTTTCTTGATGGTGCGAGGTTCTCAATTCTCTGCCTGCTTCTCTGTCCTTTTATCTCTCCTAGGATGAAAGGATTAAGGGTGGGGCAAGCCATACTCCAGGGAAACTCCCTTTACAGTGGAGCAGGGAGGTGATGCTATGAAGGGATTTACAGCCCCACCCTAATCCTTTAACATACAGCATAGGAAAACCACAAAATGGAGGATAGTCACAAGCTACTGGTAATCATGCATTGCCCAGCCACATGGCTACACCTACTTTTGGGGGGACACAAGTCAATCCATGACACCTTCCTGTCATGTCTTTTAGCCAATTAGTGTACTTCATCCATATTCACTTAACCAGTAATGTTAAAAATTAGGATTTTTCTTTGTTCCATCTTTGATCGACCTCAGTTGCTGTAAAACAATCAGAATATTTCAGTCTCTAAACTCTGATAGTGTAGCGGTTAACTGCTATGGCTGCTAACCAAAAAGTCTACAGCTCAAACCCACCAGGCACTCCTTGGAAATTGTACGGGACATTTCTGTACTGTCCATAGGGTTGCTATGAGTTGGAATTTACTCAGTGTTACTGGGTAAGTTTTATTCTGTAGCTGCACCCTATAAGTGTTTGTGTGTGTATCATACCTTGGACTTTGTGGTTTCATGTTCACAGGCTACATAATTCCCGGTTTAAACTGATTTTAAGTCCTTGATAAACCTCCTTTATTTTCAAACAGATTACAAATTTTCTCTACTGCAATAATAATAGCATTGCAGTCTCATCGTGAGGTTTAAATAAGAAAATATATGCAAAAGTTTGCCAAAGTGCTCAAAAAATGTGAATGTTTATTACTGGTCATTTTTCTCCTGGAAATGTCCTAATTTCACCTTCATATTTGAGAGACAGTTTTGCTGGATATATAATTTTTGGCTCGCAATTTTTGTTTATCCTTCAAGGCTTTGTATGTGTCATCACATTGCCTTCTTGCCTGCATAGTTTCTGTTGAGTACTATGAGTTTAGTCTTATTTACACTCCTTTGTAGATTATTTTTCATTTATCCCCAGCCGTCTTTAAAATTCTCTCCGTGTCTTTAGTTTTGGCGTGTTTGATTATAATATGCCTGGTGTTTTTCTTTTGGGATCTATCTTGTGGCAAATTTGTTGAGCATTTTGGATAGATATCTTCTTATCTTTCATGGTATCAGGGAAGTTTTCTGTCCACAAATCATCAACAATTCTCTATTTTCTGTTATTCCCTCCATTCTGGTACTCCAATCCCTCATAGGTTATTCCTCTTGACAGAGTCCCATGTAATTCTTAGTGCATCTTCATTTTTTAAAATATATTTAACTGTGATTTTTTTCCTAAGATATGTTGGTGTCAAGCGGTTTATTTTCATTCTCACTAATTCTGATTTTCTTTACCTCAGTTATACTCCATTCACTTTGTGTGAAAACCCAACCCAAATCCAGTGCGGGTGAGTCAATTACAACTCATAGTGACCCTATAGGACAGAGTAGAACTGCTCCATAGAGTTTACAAGGAGCACCTGGCAGATTTGAAATGCCAGCCTTTTGGTTAACAGCCGTAACACTTAACCACTATGCCACCAGGATTCCCTTGAGTTGCTAAAGAGTTGTATAATTCTGTAATTTTATTTTTAACCTTCTGAGTCTCTGCATGCTGTTTTTCTATACTTCCTTGCAGCTTGTTTAATTTGTTATTATGCTCTGCTGTGTTTTGCCTGATCTCCTTCCTGATCTCTTGAAGAGTTCTAAATATTGGTCTTTTGTATTCTACTTTAGATAATTTCTGCAAGTTCTCTTCACTTGGAAACTTTCTTGACTCTCATTCTGGGAGCTTTCTGAAGCCATCATGGTCTGCTTCTTTAAGTGATTTGATACTGGCAATTGTCTCTAGGCCATCAGTAAGTTGTTTATTTTGTTTGCTTACTGTATTCTAGCTTCTTGTTTTGTTTAGTTTTGAAATGCCACAGTAGGCTGGTGTGTAAGCTAGTTTGACTATTGGTGCCTTTGAGGCTTTAACATCATGTCACCAGATGGTTAGAGATATTACTAGGTAGTTGAATACAAGTGTCTGTTTATATTTCTGGTACTATTCAGCTCAGGTTCCCAAATATTTGGTTACCAAGAATGTGGTATAGGCTGTCCCCTGCAGTCCTAGATGGGTAGGGTTAAATTGTTGTAGCCACAGGAACCTGGCTGCACACACTGAGAAAGGCAGTGTCTGTGAGAAAGGCATGACCCCTTTTGCCTGAGCCTAGGCAAAGGAACTGTTTATTCCCTGAGTTCCCAGCTGGTAGGAGTCAGCAGCTTATCTTATTTGTTTATTCAACGACCCCCCACCTTGTTTATTAAATTGTTCACTCTCCGAGTCTAGAAGAACAGCTTAGGACCCTTGTAAGGAGTCCTACTTCCAGTCCAGCTAATGGCATCAGACTCTGGAGCCAGGTGCAATGAAGAGAAGGGAGGAGAATGCATGAGGAAAACAGAGAAAGCTTTATCCCAAAGGAAAGATTTAGATCTTTGTCTGGTAGATTAGACACAATCTACTTCACTTTTGATGACTGAAGGGCATTTTTTACTGATTCAAAAGGCATAAGTGGGCTCTCTATCACTCCCTGCTCTGTCTCTCTGCTGTCTGAAAGCCACTGCTCTGCTCATCAAGATCTGCTCACCTGCAGGGTGTCTATTACTGTTGGGTCAGGTCTGGTCAGTCCTAGGTACTTCTGAACCTGCTCTCCCTTCCTTGTCACTCAGTCTGATTTCTCAGCTTTCCATTTGATGTTCAGGGCTCCTACAATATCATGTATAGTCAATTCATTTGTTTTTTTGGGAGGTCTTTGTTGTTAGAGGGGTCACAGGACCTGTCCAACTACTCTACCTTCTTAGCCCCAGCCTGTATCGGTTATCTTCATGTCTCCATACGTGCTTTTTTTCTCTACCTGGATGTCCTTTGCTATCTTCTCTATCTCTTGAGCTTTGACTCATCCTTATCCAGCCTTTCACACTCTCTTCAATTCCTCCTGGCTTGCTTAGCATTTAAAATGCACCTTTATTGAAGCAGAAACCCTAGTGGTATAGCAGTTAAAGGCATCAGGTAACTAGAATGCTGGCAATCCAAATCCACCAGTTGTTCCTTATAAACTCTATGGGATGGTTCTGCCTTATCTTGTAGGGTTGCTATGAGCTGGAATCAACTCGACAGCAATAGGTTTATAGATTTTATTATAAAATTTAGCACTGTCTCTTGTCATTATTTGGTTATGTTTTGCTATGTCCTTTCCGGACTTTGGGTCCTTGGAAACCCTGGTAACACAGTGGTTAAGTGCTAGGGCTGCTAACCAAAAGGTCAGAAGTTCAAGTCCATCAGGAGTTCCTTGGAAACTCTGTAGGGGCAATTCTATTTTGTCCTATGTGGCAGCTATGAGTTGGACTTGACTCTACACAACCATTTTCGTTGTTGTTGTTGCTTGTTTAGTACAAAAATATAGAAGTCTCTCATAAAGTTGCTGATTTTTATACATCCTTGATTTCCCACCATAGCGTCTGGTACAGAACAAAGCTCAGTAAATGTTTGTTGAATGGCTGAGTGAAGAAAACTATTATCTGAACCCATGGGTTTCATGTGGACATCCAGAGTCCAGGATGACAGGGATAAACACGAGTCCCACTTGATCACAAGGAGGCAGGGCAAACTGAATGCCTGATCTAAGGACCTTGACATCAGGGACTCCGTCTTAAATTCTGAGACTCCATTATAAACTGTAAGTAACCTCCCTTGTTTTAATAGTTAGATTTTAATTAACCCACAAAGGGTATGATAACTTGCTGTGAGCATTTTTCAGATCAACAGCCAAGACCAGGTGCCTGAAACCAGCCTCGTCATCACCCTGCTAATCTACGTGAAAGACGAGACTGCAGAAATTGGAACCTTCTTCAAGCATCTGCTACCACAAGCCCAATTAACTTCCCCTATGCTTATCTATCCCTACCCTAACATGTAACTTCCCCTTACAAATGCTTTTGGTCTGGCTGGGGACAGACAGAATTTGGAAGAAGTGATTCCCCTCTTTCTCTTGTCTATCTATACACAATAAATCCTCTTGATTATTCACCTCACCCCTGTCTCAGTGTTGGCTTTTCTGCCGGTGGCATGAATCTGTGTTTTACAGCAACAAGTGGAGGAAAACAGAGTTGCAGTAACAGTAAACTGTCTACATAGGTGTGACAGCATTTGTGCTATGTAAAACACATCCCAAACACTCTGTCTACTGTCAAATTACATTGCTAAAGATCACACAGTCAGAGGCTTTACTAGGATTTGACACTGGATCTGTTCAACTGGAAAAGAAGTCCATGGTATACTATGGTTAGAGGACTGTCCCAATCACCAGTGCTTATTCTTTAATGAGCCCTGGTGGCACAGCGGTTAAACGTTCAGCTGCTAACCAAAAGGTCAGTGGTTTAAACCTACCTGAGAGAGAGAGAGAGAGAGAGAGAGATGTGGCAGTCTGTTTTTGTAAAGACAAAGCCTTAGAAACCCTATGGGGCAGTTCCACTCTCTCCTATATGGTTGCTATAAAGGGGACTTGACTCAATGGCAAGGGGGTTGGGTTTTTAAAATTTTTTTTTAAGAAATTAGTGAGCATTTACCATGTGGTAGAGACACTGCAATTTTTTACCCACATGATTGCATCTAACCTTCAGTCCTTTTTACTGTAATATTATTATCTCCATTTTGCACATGAAAAAAACTAGGTTTTAGAGAGGTGTTAAATAACTTTCACAAAGCAGTTCAGCTAGAAAATAGCACAGATAGAATTTAAATCAGATCTGTCTGAGCCCAGAGCCTAAGCTCTTAACTATTAAGCTAAATAGCTAAGAATCCAAGGTAAAGGAAAAATGCAGTTAAGAAATTATACTTGATTATCCTTTAGAATTATATCGTGTATTGTCCTGTGTGGAAACTTAGCATGATAGAAAAAAATTGGAAGATTCCTGGTGAGTGCAATCAAAAGGGAAAGCATACCAATTATAAGTGTCATAGTATTCTGAATATAAACACAAAGCCATTAGTTATGATAACACCAACTTTTCTGGTGCTGAGAGAAACTTTTCCTATCAATGTTCATAAAGAAAATACTGTGTGATGTCATGGATAATGTCATTGACATCATCTTTACAATAAATACAGTAGTACATTTCGTAAACTCACACCCTTAGAATTATACCTAATTTGTAGTCCACATAAAGCTATTGATAATGTGAGTGCAAAAGGTTCTGCGTGTAGCTCAGTCAGTGTAGTCCAGTTCATAGCTCTCTGAAGAGCTGGTTTGAACCAAGGGGTGTGTGTGTGTGTGTGTGTGTGTGTGTGTGTGTGTGTGTGTGTGTGTGTTTATGTGGGGGTGGAGTGTGCACCCATGAGACAGAGAGAACGGGTTACATTTTCTTCAGTCAATCCTCCACACATACTTTAATGAAGATTATTCAGAGTCCTGGTGGCATAGTGCTTAAGTGCTATCGGTGCTAATTGAAGGTCACCAGTTCAAATCTACCAGGCGTTCCTTAGAAACTCTCTGGGGTAGTTCTACTGTGTCCTGTAGGGTTGCTATGAGTCAGAATTGACTTGATGGCAGTGGGTTTAGTTTGGTTTTTATTCAGAGTCCTGGAAACCCTGGTGGTGTAGCGGTTAATTGCTACGTCTCCTAAGCAAAAGATCAGCAGTTCAAATCTGCCGGGTGCTCCTTGCAAACTATGGAGCAGTTCTACTCTGTCCTACAGCATTGCTATGAGCTGGAGTCTACTCAGAGTCTTAGTTGCGATTTCTGATATGAACTTGGACTGTAAGAGTTTGTGCTGCTGATTAAAAACAGAGCGCTAAGGAGAGAAGGGGGTTAAAACTGAGGAATTAACTAATATCATGGATTGAATTCTGTCCCCCCAAAAATATGTGTAGTCATTTGGCTGAGCTATGATTCCCAGTATCTTGTGGCTGTCCTCCATTGTGTGGTTTTCCTATGCTGTATGTTAAAGGATTAGGGTGGGACTGTAAATCCCTTCATAGGATCACCTCCCTGCTCCACTGTAAAGGGAGTTTCCCTGGAGTATGACTTGCCTCACCCTTAGTCCTTTCATCCTACTAGAGATAAAAGGACAGAGAAGCTGACACAGAATTGGGAACCTTGCACTAAGAAAGCTGCCCTGGGAGTAGAGCGCGTGCTTCAGACTTGAGGTGCCTGAGCCAAGATGTTCCCTGAACAAAGACTGATGCAACACAAGGACCCTCCCCCAGAGCCAACAAAGAGGGAAAGACTTCCTGTGGAGCAGACACCCTGAACATGGACTTGCAGCCTACCAGACTGTGAAAGAATAAACCTTCCTTTGTTAAAGCCATCAACGCAGTGGTATTTCTGTTAGAGCAGCCCTAGGTGAGTAAAACAAGTAAGATTCATCTGAATGGGTATTCACCCTACCTCAGCAGATTAATTTGGCTTTGATCAATACAGTCTCATAAATACTATTTTAAGTGTTAGTAAGAATTCCAGCCTATTAAAAAAATTATTTTAAGAACACATAAAATATAAATTTATATGCCAATGCTACTTCGTGTTCATTTGTTCTGAAAATAAAAACAGTGATTCTTGCTGTTTAATTATAAGCAGAACAACGTTATAACACTAATAGATTATCAGAGCCCTAGTGGTTCAGTGGTTAAGAACTCAGATGCTAATCAAAAAGTCAGTAGTTTGAATCTACCAGCTACTCCTTGTAAGCCGTATGGGGCAGTTCTACTCTGTCCTATAGGTAGCTATGAGGCAAAATCTACTAAATTAGCAATTAGTTTTTTAAATAGATAATTACCCAAACTTGCAATCAGATTACAGATAGAACCAAATGAGGCTACCCCCTTTAAAGCATACATAGCCTCGACTGTACAGCAGAGTACTGTTGTCTGGGAGATTTTCTCCTCTTTGTTGTAATGGAAATAAAGCATCTTATAAGTGAAAATTGTTATTAGATGTTGAAAGAAACCAATGGGAATAAAAATGATCTGGAATGAAGTAAGATCGGTGAAGAAAAAGTATTAGTAAAATGTACATCAAAATACACAAAGAATGGAATAAAATATTACTTGGAATGTCAACATGGTAATATTCAACATGTAGATTAAAATAGGGGAAAAATATTCAGAAGTTCCTACTTAAGTCATAAATAAGATGCAAAACTAATAAGCCTACTGCCACAAAGTCAAAAATTCACAATTGAACACTTCAGTTGTATTCCTGGGTTTCACCATAAAGCAAAGCTATTAAAACCCACTTCAGAATCATCTACGCTGGAGTTTCCACAGTAAGGTTGAAATTAATGGTGGCTAGGATCCAAGAGCTTTGCAAAAGTGAAATGTATTGAGTATAAATCTAAATGAGAAAAAGAAAAGAATAATGATCAGTGAAAACAGGCTGGAAGTCTTTACAAGACTACAAAAACTAGAGAAGGCTCACTGAAGAAATTGGATCTGAATGGATTATTATGAAGAATATACTGTAAAGAAATGATATATTGATATTCAAGTTGTGATGCTGACTTGTGTTTTTCATTTCAGCTTTAACTAGAATAAGAAATAATTTGGTCAAAACACACTTTACTTTTACCTCGGTAAGTATAGTCAGATGGTAAATTATTCCCCAATGCATCTCTAGAATGTAAGCTCCATGAAGGCAGGCTTATCTACTTGCTTCACCACTCTGTCCCCAGCTCCTAGAGCAGTGTGGTACAGAATCACTGCTCAGTTCTCAAATAATAAATTTTCTATAGAGGATGCCATATAGGCACAAAAATAAATTGGCCTTAGGATTGAAAATAAGGTCACCTTCTGGAAATGAAACTCATGCTAAATTAGACATACTAAAATTACCTGAAAGATGGCCTATATGTGTGAGAATGAAGAGATTGATTTGGGACTTCTAGGTATCATCATCAAAAGTAAAGATGTAGCCTTGAAGACTAAAATGCACCTGACCCAAGCTGTGGTATTTTCAATCACATCATATGCATGCAAAAGCTGGAAAATGAACAAAGACAGAAGAATTGATGCCCTTGAATTGTGATGCTGGAGAAGAATGTTGCGTGTACCATGGACTGCCAAAAGGACAAACAGATCTGTTCTGGAAGAAGTACAATCAGAGTGCTCTTCAGAAGAAAAACTTGCAAGACTGCATCTTACATACTTTGGACATATTGTCAGGAAGGGTCAGTCCCTGGAGAAGGGCATCATACTTGATAGAGTGGAGGGTCAGAGAAAAAGAGGAAGACCTTTGATGAGATGGATTGACGTAGTGGCTGCAAAAATGGCCTTAAGCATAAAAATGATGGTGGACATGGCACAAGACCAGGCAGTGTTTCATTCTGTTGTTTATAGGGTTGCTATGAGTCGGAACTGACTCAACAGCACCTAACAACAGCAACAAGTATAATGAAGACACTGAGGCATGCTGTCAGGGAGTCATGATATAAACACAATTGCAACCAAGAAAACAGAGGTCTAATTTATTTTGTTGAAAAACAAATCCATGTAACAGAATGGGGAAATCAGAAAGTAAAGCTTTTTTTTTGTTTTGTTTTTTCAAATATCTTTGCCTTATGGAAGCCCTTGCAGCATAGTAGTTTAGTGCTATGGCTGCTAACCAAAAGGTTAGCAGTTCAAATCTGCTAGGCGATCCTTGGAGACTCTATGAGGAGGTTCTGCTCTATCCTGTAGGGTTGCTATGAGTTGGAATTAACTTGATGGCAATGGATGTGGTTTGGTTTTGAACGAGTTATAGAAAGTCAAGTCCATGATCCAGAGAAACTGCATGGTACCTGGTTACCATTATAAACATTTTGATCCAACAGCCTACTGAAGAAATGTGACTGAAAGGGGGAAAATGCAGAGCAGAATTTCAAATTCTGATAGAATCCAGACATTATGGAGCCATGGAGACTGGGTGAACCCTGGAAACTATTGCTCTGAGATATTCTCTAAACACGAAACTGAAAATACTCTCTGAAGTCTTTTGAAAACCAAATAGTAGCTGAGTTTAACTAGTGAAAAATGTCTGCCTTGGACATTGAGGTCTATTAAGGTCTGTCCATCTGGGATCAATCTGACAATAACAGCTAGAACTATTAGATAGGAAACATAGGTAACAACTCAGAAAACGTCACTGAATTATATGTGTAGAAAATGAATTAGTGCATCTTCTGCTGTGTGTGCATGTTCAACAACAAAATGAAATAAATTATTTAAAAAAATGAAAGTAAGCTCCATGAAGGTAGAGATTTTTTTTCTGTCATTTGAAAGAATACTTCATTCATTCATTCATATATTGAAGAATTTGTCCATTTTAATTCAGCATGATCCAAGAGAGACAAACATTGAATCTTGCAGACAAGGATTCTGGCTGCTAGAATGATACATTCTGTTATGGGACAGAAATAGGTCACCCAGCCTTGTCATGGTCTAGTTAACAAATATTTTTTGAGCACCTACTATTAAGTTATTCTCAAACAGGATGTCAAGACTTTCGGGTGTTACATGGGTTAAGATACAGTGTCGGCAGGCTCTGATAATAACCAAAAACAGCAATGGCTTGAACCATGTAAGAGAATCCTGCTGGTGCCATGGTTCTCCCAGAATTCAAGTGAATTGGCCTTGATCCATATAACCTCATAAACACTGTTGCTAAGTGTTAATAATCAAAATTCCAACCTCTGAAAAATTATTTTAAGAACAATACATAAAATGTAGATTTTATACCATGGCTCCTTTGTATACTGTTTAGGCCACTGCCACTGTTGGTTATTATCACAGCCAACTGATCCTATATCATAACACACGTAACACCTGAGAGTTGTGACCTCCTGTTTCAGCATTACTCAGCAGCAGGTGGTCAGTGTTTGTTAACTTAAACGGGCCTTGGTAAAGCTAGATGACCCATCTCCGGTCAGTTGCTAATGGAAAGATTGGCAGTTTGAACTCACTCGGCAGCCCCATGGGAGAAAAGACCTGGCAGTCTACTCCCATAAAAATCACAGTGAAGAAAACTCTGTTGTATAGGGTCACTATGAGTTGGAATTGATTGAACAGTACACAACAACAACAAACAGTATAGAATTGTACTCTTCTTGCAGAAGGGTCTTGACTGATGCCGTGACTACATGGAGTTGCAGTCGGTGTGCTCGTCAGGATAGGTTAACTAAGCTATGTTGCAGGGAAAACAACGTTGAAGTCTCACTGACTTAGCATTGAAACAGTTTTGGTTTTCCCTATGTCCCAACTCATGTAATGGTTGTTTGAAGTCTGACTGCACTCCAGGAAAGCTCTTTTGACACAGACATGCAAGAATCCAGGACTTTTGTCAAGAATTGGTGAAACAAGGAGCAAGCCCTGACAGACTCAGCTGGTAAAGGAACCATGGAGCCCTTTCAGATTTAAACTATTGATTACTTAGAGAGTGATTGCTTAGAAATAGCAAAGTAGCCAAAGGTGAGGATCATGAGGTCCTTGTCCCATTAGCCGAAAAAAATAACACTGAAACAAGGGGGTGTGGTAACTATAACCAGAGTTGTAAATACCCTGTTGTTAAGAAGCTGTCAGCTGCAACAAATCAGTGCTGTGGTCTGCACCTTTATTGTGAGGTGCTGAGGCCTCCTGTCATCAGAATTCAGGAGGCCATGAGAAACTAAAAGGTGCAGGACAGCCTCTCAGGGAGGGGTAGGCCGTGGGAGATGACCTCATGGAACTTCTGCCCATGTCTCCCATCCGCTCACATGTCCAGAGAATCACAAGCATCCTGCCAAGACTGGGATGGACTGCGGTTGGAGCAGTTGCCTATGTGATTCCATGTGAGTATGTCACCGGTTCCGTTTTGTCTCCACCACCTCAACCTCCTCAAGAGCAAGGAACAGTGGTTAGGACACTGTGCATGCTCCCACTGGAAGTGATATACATCACAACTGCATACAGTCCTGCCTACGTGCAAGAGGGAAATGCAGGGGCACAAGAATCTTTGGTGAATGTGATAAATTGTCTCATAGGTAAGGTACAGGGATTCAAGCTCATTCTGTCCTCCCATCTACCATCGCTAGGCAGTTTCCTTGTCTGCGTAGTCCAAGGTGGCTGCCTTCTAGCCAGCAAGAAAAAGAAAGTAGTTCCCTTCCTTTTACAGAAGCAACCCTGAAGATGCATTTATCACGTCCACTCATATGTCACCTGCCACATGGCCATGTAGCTGCCTGTTGGGCTAGGAAACAGTGGCCATATGCCTGGATACAACTTTTATTACTGTGGAAGAAAGGAAGAGCAGAGAGATACTGGGGCACAGTCAGCAGAATTGGTCACAAATGTGTTGGGCTCATGCGTAAGGTGATCTTCAGGTCACCTGGTATAACTGGAAGTAAAAATGGAGAACTTTGTCAATGATTTTTCACGATTTGAAAATTATGTTTCTCTCAATGCCTTACATTTTGAGAAAAATGGAGATGAAGTTTGCACATTTGGGTAAATTAGCATAACCTTGTACACCTATGGAAACTTTATCAGGCAAGCGTGTCACAGAACAGAGAGGGAGAGGGAGAATACAAGTAGCACTCTGTTAGTAGGGTGACAGTCATATCTGAACCAAACATAAACTAGAAAGCTGTATGCAAGAGCAGACAGACTAGTATCGCAGGCATGTAAAGCATACAAAGGGTGGTGTGGGAAGGTTGAACTTGGAATCTTGGCCTGTGTACTAGAGGGTAAGTGCAAGGCTGCCAGGTTGGATATGAAATGCAACTAGATTCACCAAGAATCACAGAAACTCTTATAAATAGGCACTGAAATTACCAAATAACTTTTTCACTAGCATTAAAAATAAGACCTTTATGATATTTCTGATTTAGCATCTCAGATGTGAGATATAGTTTTTAGGCAAGAAAAAGAGGATAAATCTCTTGCCAGTACAATATAATATAAATAAAATATCAGAAATTTTCAAAAAGATCCAAATCAGAAGTACACCATAAATATATTAAAAGGTACAGTGTACGCCACCTGTCCATTCTTAAAAATCATCATCTCATGTTCTGTAGCCAAGCCAAGTGCCGTCGAGTCGGGTCGCCATGAGTCATGTTCTGTAGAAATTACGTATTAGCTATTCTCAATCAATGTGTAGTTTGGATTGAGAAAAGCCCAGAGCTAGCATAAAGCTCATCTCTCTGTCAATTGATCTTTAGATGTTTCTCAAACAAAATAGAGCAGAAACAATTTTAAAGCTCAGAAAAAGCAAGCTGTTCCTAAAAGGTAGCAAATAAAAAATGAAACACCTGCAAACCCTGCAGAAAAACATCTGTAGCATCCCTAGCTTCCAGCCTGTGGCTTATATGTTGATTCCAGCATGCCAGTTGGGTGGTTTATACATTAGGAACCAAAAAATCTTTCTCTCTTTTGTGTCCAAATATCCTTCATTACCTAAAGCTAAAGATCCTACCTCAAGTCTAAGTGCAAACTACAAAGGCCACAGTGAGTTCACTGATTGGGAGGGTTAAGGCTTTTTTAAATTTTAGTATGTACTTAATGACCACTGGTTCAGCTATAAGTCCCAATTTCTGACACATGTGAGGGCAACCTCAGGGCCCACAGGGACAGGCCATCTAATCCCAACTCCAAGTTCTGAGACCATTCAACATAGAAACACTCTGTACCCTTGTATCACTCTGTCCCCAGGGGATAGACTGGACCTTGTGTGATCATCCAGAATTGTTTCAGCCTTGACAGCTGAAAATGTCAGGACCCCACTTTCCAACTGAACGTCCTATGAGAACAATATCTAATAACAAGCCCCTAAACTAGGGAGACAGTCCTTGTCAAAGCCTGAAAGGTAGCCTTCACAATCTGGGTCCTGCTAGCTTTAGTACTAGCAGCTACTGAGGTCACTCTCTTATGGTTTGTGATCTCGTGATGTTGCCGGGTGAGAAGTATACAGCTGCTTATGTTTTCTAACTGAATTCATGTTCAGGTATTACTTGCATTTTCTTTGTAGTCTTTTAACCTAACACAATCCTCTTGCCATTGTCTTTCTTTTGTAATATTGGAATTTTTTTTGAAGGGTTTTATAGAATTGCCCAAATTCTGGTTTTAACAACTATTTCTTCATGATGTCAATTGTCTGGTTGCTCAGCCTCCTAACTTTGCTGAAAGTTAGGGCGAGAGTGTTGGTGTTCAATAGAAATACAGAGTGCCACATATATAAATTTTTCTGTTGTCTATTGTTGTTAAGTGCCAGCTGGATTCTGACTCAGAGTGACCCCATGTATGAGAATATCCTGCATCATCCTCAGAATTGTTGCTGTGTTTGGAGTCTTTCTCCAATTCTGATGACCCATTCTTCATGTAGTCTAGCTTCTCAGATTATTTGCTCAATATACAGATTGAATAAGCATGGTGAAAACATACAACCTTGATGCACACTTTTGTGGCTTTAAAGCACTCATTATCCCCTTGTTGTATTAGAATGGCAGCCTTTTGGTTCATGTACAGATTCCTCACAAACGCAATGTGTTGCTGTTGGTAGGTTCCATTGACTCATAGCAGTCCTGTGCACAACAGAACAAAACACTGTCTGGTGTGACACCACTCTCGCACTTGTTACGCCTGAGCCCACTGTTGCAGTCACTGTATCAATTCATGTCATTGAGCATCTTCCTCTTTTTTGCTGATCCTCTCCTTTACTGAGCATGCTGTCCTTCTTCAGGGAGTGGTTCCTCCTGATAACATGTCCAAAGTATGTGAGACACGTGAGGTCTGACAAATAATTCTGCAAACTTGATTGTTCTAAGTGCCACCTATGTCACTGCTGATGATCACTATTGCCACCTTCGAAGTGCTCCGCTTGGGAAGCTATACACTGACACTAACACCTAGTCCACGCTTCAGAGCAATTTTGGAACTCTTTCTAGAGTGGCCATTGCACACGATGGCACAGTGGCAAGTTCACAAACTTAATTTTATAGTTATCTGTGAGGGAGTTTTTAGCCAGTAAACAAATAACTGTATTGATCACCCTCCTATTCACCTGATCTGGCCCCCAATACCTTTTTTTTTTTTACCTGAATACAAAGGAAATATTGAAATGAACACATTTCGATAACATTAAGGATGTTAAGGGTAATTTTATGACAGCTGTGATAGTCATTCCAGAAAAAGAGTTCCAAAATTGCTTTGAAGCGGGGAACTAGGCACTGTTATCAGTGCATAGCTTCCCAATGGGAGTATTTTGAAGGTGACCATAATGATATTCAGCAGTGAGGTATGTAGCACTTTTATTAGGATGAATTCTCAAACTTAATAGACAGTCCTCATAGTCTTGCTATCCTTACTTCTAAGTAACACCTTGGTGGCACCTCCCCTAAGACAGATTTGTTTGTTCTTTTGGCAGTCTGTGGTGTATTCAATATTCTTCATCAGCACCACAATTCAAAGACATCAGTTCATCTTTAGTCTTTCTTATTCATCGTCCAGCTTTTGCATGCAGAGCACAATTCAGTGTTCTGAAATTCCCATTCTTTGCAATGATATTTGTAATTTCTTATGCTTCATACAATCAAATGCCTTTGCATAGTCAATAAAACATAAATGAACATCTTTCTGATATTCTGTGCTTTCAGCCAAGATTCATGTGCCATCATCCACAATATTCCTTGATCTACTTCCTCTTCTGAATCCAGCTAGAATTTCTGACAGTTACCTGTCAATATACTGCTGCAGTCCTTTTTGAAAGATCTTTGGCAAAATTTTATCTGTGTGTGATATAAATGATATTGTATGACAATCTCCACATTTTACTGAGTCACCTTTCTTTAGAATGGGCACAAATACAGTTTTCTTCAAGTCAGTTGGACTGTTAGTTTTCTGTATTCCAAATTTAGATGAGTGAATGATTCCCGTGCTGTATCTATTTGTTGAAACACCTCATTTGGTAGTCTATCCATTCCTGGAGGCTGCTTAGACTTATTCCTTCAGTACCACTGGTTCTTGATCACATATTAACTGCTGAAATGGCTGAATGTTGACCATTCCTTTCTGTACAACAGTTCTGTGTATTCCTTCCATTTTCTTTGACATTTCCCATGTTATTAAATATTTTGCCCATAAATTCCTCCAGTACTGCAACTTAAGGTTTGATTTTTTTCTTCAGATCTTTCAGCTTAAGATATGCTTTAAAAAAAAAATTTTCAGTAGCCGCATTAAAAAATTTTTTAAACCAGATGATAGTGTTGTATAATATATTTCATTTAACTTACTTTAGAATATTATGCTTTCAATATTTAAAAATTATTAATGAGCTATTTTACATAAATTTCATGCTAAGTCTTTGAAACCTGGTATATATTGTATACTTACAGTATATCTTAGGGCTAACCACATTTCAAGTGCTTCATAGCCACATATGGATAAATTGTTACAGATTAAAAGACAACAGAGATATTGGACAGCGCAGATCTAGAGGCTTGATGAGATTACAAGTAGAATTTTTTGGCAAGAATACTTCTTAGGTGTTCGTATGCAATTCATAATTGTTACAGGTCTGTATTAGCAAATTAAGTTTAACATAGTGACAGCAAATCTCTACATAATAGTTATACCTCACCATCCCTATCCTTTGTAATCGTTAGTTCTTGGAGTTATGGATTAAATCATGTTCCTCCAAAGCATATGTAGCAAATCCTAAGCACTATATTGCTTATAATCCCATTTAGGAATGTTTTTTTCATTATATTACTGAGGAAGTATCAGTGTAGGATGTGTCTTAAGTCAGTGTCTTTTGAGATGTAAAAGAGCAGCCGGAGTAAGCAAGCAAAGTCAGGGAAGATAGGTGCTACATCACATGAGATCTTTAAGGAGCCAAGAAACAGAGAGAAAGCCTTCCCTTTGATCTTGTGCCCTGAACTTGGACTTCTAGTCTCCTAAACTGTAAGAAAGTAAATTTTTTTGTCATTAAAGCTGCAATTTGTTGTACTTCTATTATAGCAGCACTAAATAACTAAGATAAAATTTGGTACCAGAGAGTAGGATGCTGTTCTAACAAGTATCTAAAATGTGGAAATAGTTTTGGAGTTGAGAAATGAGTTGGAGGCTGAAACAGTTTCAAGATGTTTAACAGTAAAAGTCTAGATTGCCTTGAAGAGAATATTGATAAAATAACGGACATCAAAAGTAACTCTTGTGAGAGCTCAGAAAGAAATGAAGAAAGCTTAAGGGAAAGTCTACAATCTAGGAGAATACCTATGGTACCATCAACAGAATATTGCCAGACATGAAGAATTAACTATGCTTTTTCTGAGGCTTTTAAAGGAAATGATGAACATCTGATTGTACAATGGAGGAAGGGTGATGCTTTTTATGCAGTGGCAAAGGTTTTGTCTAAAATATGGTCAAATGTTTTGTGGAAGGTAGAACCTGTATTTGGTTGAGGAGATTTCTAAGGATGATATTATGGAGGCAGCATGGTTTCTCCTTGCCACTTACGGTGGAATGCCAGAGGAAAGAAATGGCCTTAAAAATGAACTGTGTGAAATGAAACTACAACTTAAAGATCTGGAGAATTCTGTTGTACAAAGTAAGGACACATGCTCCAAAACTCTCACCAAGGACTTGGTGGCTCGATCTTTTGTTAAAGAGATTAAGCCTGTGTCTGATGTGTCTAAACAGCTACCACAGCACAAAACTCATCAGCTTTGAAGGGGACAGAGACAGGAAAAAAGGAAGAAAAGTTGTCTGTCTCTTGGGATTCTATAGGTAGGATATAAAGTCAAAGGAGCTACATCTGCTGTCCTCCAAGAAAGTAAAAGAACCATCCCTGGAGCAGCTCAGAGATCCACAGGGCAGTTAGAAGGAACGCTGAAAGCAGGACTGACTCAATTTCAAATGATGGATCCACTGCCTTAGAGGTTTCAAACTGTCGGCTGTCTACCAACTGTCTTCTAGAGTGTGGGGCTGCCGTTCAGGTGGGTCAAGGGGATGATGCTGCCACCCAAAACTGAGAGGGGCAGAGCTGCCATGCCAAGGACCAGGAAAACAGAGCTTTCTAGAGCTGAGGGTTGGGTTTGCCACTCAAATGGACTAGGAGAACAGGACTACCCAAAGCTGAGAGAGTGAAGTTTCCATATGAGTGGACCTGAAAAGTGGAGACTGTGTGCCCAAGGCCAAGGGACCTATACTCAGAAACCAGAGGGCATGGCCAATACCTGGAGTCTGGAGGGTAGGGCCATTGCCAAGACAGTCTCAGAGAACAGAAGATTATTTTCAAGCCTTGTGGCTAGTGTAATTTGTTCTGCTAGATTTGGGACTTGCTTTATGCTGATTGTTTTTTCTTTCCCTCTAATTTCTCCCATTAATCATGGAAATGTCTACCTTGTACTTATTCCATCATTGTACTTTAGAAGCAGATAAATTATATGCTAAATTTCACAGGTGCTCCAGGATAGGATACACCTAAAGTTAGCTTCATATTTAATTTAGATGATTCAGAAGATGAGATTTTGGATTTGAAGTTAATTTAAGCCTTTTGGGATGATAAATCACCGTGGAGATGAATGTGTTTTGTATATAGGATGAACATGAAGTTAGATGGGGCAAAGGATGGCATAGTATGGATTGAAATGTATCATCCAAAAATGTGTGTTGTAATTCTTAACCAAAAGGCCAAAAGTTCAAATCCACCAGTTGTTCTTGGAAATGCTGTGGGCTATTTCTATTCTGTCCTATAGCGTCATTGTCAGCTGCAATCTCCTCTAGAGAAATTTAAAAAATAATAATAATAATACTGGTTATAATCCCATTTAGTAATGGGTTTTCTTCATCATGTTAATGAGGAAATATTAATGAGGGTGTATCATAAGTCAATGTCTTTTGAGATATAAAACAGTAAATGAAACAAGCAAACGCTGTTGTCGCTGTACTAAGATGAGGGAAGATACATGCCACACCATGTGAGACCTCCATGAGATCAAGACAGAGAAGCTGAAAAGACAGAACTTCATCAAAGTTAGCAGACAGAGGAAGGCTTTCCTTAGAGCCAGTACCTTAAAATTGAAAGTCTAGTCACCTAAACTGTGAAAAAATAAATTCCTATTTATTAAAGCCATCCACTTGTGGTATTTTTGTTACAGCAGCACGGGATAATGAAGATACTTGGGGTGATACATTCACAATGTACAAATATTCTTCTTTGAACAACTGGGAAAATTTGAATACAGATTTTATGAAATCATGTGATTTTTCTTAGCCATGATAATGTCATTATGGCTATGTAAGAGAATATCATTAGTAGAAGAAGTAGGCTGAAGTTTCTAGAAGTCAAATGATACTATTTTGGCAACTTCTTTTCTTACTGTATTGGCAAAAATTTCATATTGTAGATATATAAAGAGAAAGAAAGTAAATATTTTAAATGTCAATTATTAATCTAGATGGACAGCACATAAGTATTTATTGTACTATTGTTTAAAATCTTGATATAATTTTTTTCACAATGAAATATTAGGGGTCTGTCTTAGTCATCTAGTGCTATTGTTACAAAAATACAAGTACATGGCTGTAGCAAATAGAAGCTTATTCTTTCACAATCTAGTAGTCTATAAGTCCAAACTCAGGCACCTGCTCTAGGGCAAGACTTTCTCTGCTGGCTCTAGAAGAAGATCCTTGTCATCAACCTTCCCTTGGTTTAGGAACTTTTCCACTCAGGAACCATAGGTCCAAGGATACACAATGTTCCTAGTGCAGCTTTCTTGGAGTAATGTGGCCCCCTTGCCTCTCTGCTCACTTCTGTCTTTTATATCTCCAAAGACAAAATTCAATCTTGTAGATTGAATCTTGCCTCGTTACTGTAACGACTGCCTATCCTACCTCATTAACAGCATAGAGATAGAATTTACAACATACAGGAAAATTATATCAGATGACAAAATCATGACCAATCACACAATTTGGTGAATGAAGAGACAATCTACAGAACAGGAAAAAACTTTTGGAAGAAAAATAATACATAAGGGTCTACAACCTAAACTATAGAGAAAACCATAATTTAAAACAAAATGACAAATGATCCCCCTAAAACTGGCAAAGGACAAGAGTAGACACTTCACCAAAGAGGGCGTTCAAGTGGCCAACAGAAACGTGACAAGATGCTCAGCATTATGAGCTGTCAGAAAAATGCAAATCAATACCACGATGAAACACCATCGCATGAGTCGGATCCGACTCGACGGCACTTGGCTTGGCTGGCAGGGTGGCCCATGTTGTGGGGGAGAAAAAAGTACAACAACCAGCGCTGGAGGGGGCATGGGAAAACTGACTGCGTGTAAACTGCGTTCCATTATGAGTGGGAATGTAAAAGGGTACATCTGTTGCAGAAAACCACATGGCTGTTCCTCAAACAACTAGAGGTACAGCTGCCATATAACATAGCAGTTCTACTCCTAGGTATATACCCTAGGAATCTAATAGAAGTGCCGTGAAAAGATACTTACATGTTTGTGTTCATTGCAACCCTATAAACAATACCCACTGCAGTTAAGTCAATTCCAATTCATAGTGGCCCTATAGTATAGAGTTGAACTGCCCCATAGAGTTTCCAAGGAGTGCCTGCTGGATTTGAAATGCCAACCTTTCGGTTAGCAGTCGTAGCACTGAACGACTGTGCCATCAGTGTTTCTGTACACAATAGAGAAGTTGATTATTATCTCCACTTTACAAATAGAAAATGAAACCCAGGAAATTAAGTAAATTATTCATAGTCTCACAGCTAGGCAGTGGTTCCTATTAACATAGTAAAAGTCAATCAGTATTTGTTAAATGAATACACAAATGAATACAGAGAAATATACAGTGACATTTGTGCAAGTATATATATATATGTATGTATATGTGTATATATGTATATATCCCATAAATCAAACCCATTGCTGTTAATTTTGACTCATGGAGAGTTGATGAGTACAATTGCTTCATAGGGTTTTCTTGGCTGTAAACTTCACAGAAGGAGATCACCAGGGCTTTTTAATGTGGCACTGCTGGGTGGTCCCAAGCCACTAACCATTAGGTTAGTAGTCAAGCACAAACCAGAGACCTCTATAGTAGGTATATGTAAGACATATAATATAGATATAGATAAATATAAATCAAAACCAAACCCATCGTCATTCAGTCAATTCCAACTCATAGTGATCTTATGGGATAGAGTAGAACAGCCCCACAGAATTTCCAAGGAATGCCTGGTGGCTTCAGACTGTTGACCTTCTGGTTAGCAGCTGTAGCACTTACCCGCTACACCACCAGGGTTTGCATAGATTAATATAGGTACAGATTAATTTCGCAAGTTAAAAAAATAGAGAGGCTAGGATACATTCCACAAACTAAAGGTCTTTGCTGGCCAAAAGGCACAGCAAGGCCAAACACTCAGGATTTCTATGTCATAGCCGAGGCGTCCCTGACAGAGGCATGCTGGATGCTCCTGACAGAGAAAAGAGCAGGAGCGGAAAGAGCAAAGGCTGAATCTTCGAGAAAGAGCGAGCTGGTACAAGAAACCAAGGCAACCCCCACTGACTTCAAGAAGCAAGGGTTGTGGCTTTGCAAGAAACACCAAAGGAAGTCCTCCAGAAAGAAAAGAAATGACACTAAACAGTAACCTCAAGTGCTACAAATAGGAGTTGGGGGAAAACACTGAAAATGTAAAGATCCGACCTAAAACACATTTGGATAATACATACAATGATCCTGCCCTGCAAGCATCACAAGGACAAAACTGTAGGGAAACAACAAGGAAACTGGAACTAAGTACATGTAGTGCTCAAATAATTTTTAAACTCAGATTATAAGGAAGCCAAAATACAAAGATGTAATTGATGATAACATCTAAAAAAAGGGAGTGGGATGGCAGGTGTGAAAACTGAAAAACCAAATCCAGTGCCATCAAGTTTATTCCAACTCATAATGACACTACAAGACAGAGTAGAACTGCTCCACAGAGTTTCCAAGGAGTGCCTAGCAGATTGGAACTGCCAACCTTTTGGTTAGCAGACCTCACACGTAACCACTATGCCACCAGGGTTTCCATAGTAGGTGTAGTATAGAAATTTCATAGTTAAGGAAGTTCAAGTGGTATCAAGACATACACAGCAGGTTTTTCTAAATATAAGATGTAAAATGTAATCCTCATGATCACCACAAAGAAAGTAAATTTAAGAAACAAAAAAACAAACAAAAACTCCACCAAAATAAAGGGGAGACAAAAAAGCTTAGCATTCACCAAAATAATAATAATAATAAAATTTAATAGATAAAAAAGAGGCCATCTATACTAGAAAGAACTCAGTATTGAAGCAGAAGAGAAATAGAGGAGGCATTTTTAAGTTTCAGGAACATATCACAAAATAGCAGAAGTAAATACTTTCATACTGATAATTACTATAAATGTAAATGGATTAAATGCTCCAATAAAGAGGCAGAGAGTGGCAGTGGCAGAATGGATTTTTTAAAAAATAGTGCATTTGTATGGTACCTACAACAGTTACACCTTAGGCCTAGAGACATAAACAGGTTAAAAGTCAAAAAACAGGTTTCATTCAAACAGGAACTAAAAGAGAAGAGTTGCGGCAATCTTTTTTTGTATGTGTGATTAAGTGAAAATATACAATTACTCCTCCTTTTCATTCTATACTTGTAGTATCCTCTTGATAAGCTTCTGTCCCCTCCTCTCCACCCTCTTATCTCCCATCTAGAAAGAGACCAGTAGGACAGCATCCTATAAATGCTAGAACATAAAGTGCACACACCATGTGGTCACATTGTGTCCATAAGTTCAGTCTATTTTTGTTAAAAGAGTTGACCTCAGTAGTGTTTTCTGGTCAGGGGCAGCAGCAAGTCTAGGGGCCATGTTCCCAGGGGATCCTCCAAGCCATTGGACCATCCACTGTGGTCTTTTAGTAGAGTTCTTCAGCTATGCCCCTCTTTTATTCATGCTGTGTGGCAATCTTAATATCTGACAAAGTAGACTTTAAGTTAAGAGCTATTGTAAGAGACAAAGGACACTATATAATGATGAAAAACCAATCCATCAAGAAAATGCAATTATAAATATTTGCAGCCTAATATCAGAATCACACTCCTCCCCTAAGCATCTGTCAGTTTGTTGTACTGTTGGGGCTTGTGTGTTGCTGTGATGTTGGAACTTATGCCACCAGTATCTGAATACTAACAGGGTCACCCATAGTGGAAAGGTTTCAGCTGAGCTTCCAGACTAAGACAGACTAGTAAGAAGGACCCGGTAGTCTGCTTTTGAAAAGAATTAGCCAGAGAAAACCTTATGAATAGCAGTGGGATATTGTCTGATGTAGTGCTGGAAGATGAGGCCCCCAGGTTGGAAGACACACAAAAAATGAATGAGGGAGAGCTGCCTCCTCAAAGTACAATCAACCTTAGTGATGTGAATAGAGTAATTTTCCGAGACCTTCATTTGCAAATGTGGCATGACTCAAAATGAGAAGAAACAGCTGCAAACCTCCATCAATAATAAGAACCTGGAACGTACAAAGTTTTAATCTAGGAAAATTGGAAATCATCAAAAATTAAGTGTACCCCATAAAGATTGATACCCTAAGCATCATGGACTGGATGGACATGGAGTTGACAGGAGCTGACCTGGACTGGTATTGGTCATTATGAATCAAACATATGTCTACTATGCTGAGAATGACAACTTGAAGAGAAGCGGCATTGCATCCATCATCAAAAAGAATATTTCAAGGTCTATCCTGAAGTGCAATGCTGTCAGTGACAGGATAATATCTATATACCTGCAAGGAAGATCAATTAATATGACCATCATTCAAATTTATACACAAGCCACTAAGACCAAAGGTGAAGAAATTGAAGATTTTTACTAACCTCTGCAGTCTGAAATTCACTAATCATGAAATAGAATGCAATGGTAATTACTGGTGTTTGGAATGCGAAAGCTTTGGAAACAAAGAAAAGCTGGCCTTGGTAATAGAAACAATAGTGTAGATCACATGGTTGGATTTTGCAAAACCAATGACTTTTTCATTGCAAATACCTTTGTTCAATGACATAAATGGTAACTATACACATGGATGTCACCAGATGGAATACATAGGAATCAAATTGATCACATAGGTGGAAAGAGATGATGGAAAACACAATATTATCAGTCAGAACAATGCCAGGGCCAACTGCATATCAGACTATCAATTATATACAAGTTCAAGACGAAACTCAAGAAAATTAGTACAAATCCACAGGAGCCGAATTATGACCTCAAGTATACCCCGCCTCAATTTTGAGACTATGTCAGAGGTAGATTTGACATGCTGAACACCAGTGACCAAAGACAAGATGAGCTGTGGAATGATACCAAGGGCATAATACACAGAGACAGCAAGCATTAAAAAGACAGGAGAGAAAGAGAGGATCTCAGTGAATGTCAGAAGAGACCCTGAAACTCACCCTTGAACATGGCGTACCAAAACAAAAGGACTAAAGGATGAAGCGAAAGAGCTTGGACTAAAGATTTCAAAAGGTGGTACAAGGAAACAAAGTAAAGTACTATAATGAAGTGTGCAAAGAGCTGGAGATAGGAAACCAAAAGGGAAGAACACACTCAGCATTTCTCCAGCTGAAAGAACTGAAGAAAAAAATTCAAGCCTCAAGTAGCAACACTAAATGGATTCTTACAGGAAAGTATTAAACCTTTCAGAAAGCATCAAAAGAAAATGAAAGGAATAAACACAGTAAGTATCAAAAAGAATTGGTCAATCAACGTTCAAACATTTCAGAAGGTAACATATGTCCAGAAGTGATGGTACTGCAGGAAGAGGTTTGAGCTGCACTGAGGCATTGGTGAAAAACAAGGCTTCAGAAGCTGATGGGATACCAACTGAGGTATTTCAGCAAAATAAAAAAAAATGCAGCTCTGGAAGTCCTCACTGTCTATGCCAAGATATATGGAAGACAGCTACTTAGCCAACTATCTGGAAGAGATCCTAATTCGTACCCTTTCCAAAGAACAGTGATGCAACAGAATGCAGAAATGATGGAACAATATCATTAATATCACATGCAAATAAAATTTTGCTGATGATGTGTTGATGATGCAGGAATGGTGTCATAGTGCAGTGACAGGAAATTACCAGAAATCCAAACTATTCAGGAGAGCTGCTGAGCAAGCGAAATCATTGCTGCTGTGAGATACCATCTTGCCTGAAATTAAAGAACACCTGAAAGATGTTTGCCTATGTTTTACTGACTATACTAAGGCATGGACTGTGTGGATCATAACAAACTATGGATAATACTGCAAAGAAAGGGAATTTCAGAACACTTAATTGCCATGAGTAGCCCTTAGAGAGATTAGGTTGCAGCTATTTAAACAGAATGAAGGGATAGATACTAAGTAGTTTAAAATGTGGAAAAGTGTGTATCAGGGTTGTGTCCTCTTTCTATACATATTTAATCTCTATGCAGTACAAATAATCTGAGAAGCTGGATTAAGAAATCAGTTACAGGATGGGGAAAGTCTCATTAATAACCTGTGATATGCAGATGACACAAGCTGAAAGTGAAGAGGATTTACAGAATTTACTAATGACTGTCAAGGACTACAGCCTTTAGTATCGGTTAGACTTCAACATAAGGAAAATACAAACCTCGCACCTGGACTAATATTTCGGGATGTTTCAGGATTAAGAGAGAAAAGTTTGAAGCAGTCAAGGATTTCATTTTTACTTGGATCCACAATTAACATCCACAGAAATGGCAGTTAAAAAACCTAACAACGTGTTCCACTGGGCAAATCTGCTACAAAAGAGCTTTTTATAGTCTTCAAAAGCAAAGATCTTCCTTTGAGGACTAAGGTGCTCTGGGCCCAAGCCATGGTATTCTCAGTTGCCTCATATGAGGGCAAAACCGGACAATGAACAAAGAAGACCAAGGAAGAATTGGATTACAGCTTTTGGATTACAGTGTTGGTGAAGAATATTGAATATACCATGGACTAGCAGACGAATGAATAAATTTGCCTTGGAAGAAGTACAATCAAATACTCATTTGAAGTGAGCATGGGAAGACTTTGTCTCAGGTACTTTGGACATGCTATCAGGAGGGACCTGTCCAAGGAGAAGGACATCACACTTCATAAAGCAAGGAGTTGCCAAAAAAAAGAAGGTCCTTGAGGAGATGAGGGGCTGGCAAAGTGGCTGCAGTGAGGGGCTTAAACACAGCAAGGATTGTGAGAATGACACGGTGCCCTGCGGTGTTTGGTTTTGCGGTACACAGGTGGCTATGATCCAGAATTGACTCAGTGCCACCTACCAACAACAATAACAAGAGCTCAGAACAGAAAAATATTTCGAAGTGGTCAAAACGTTTGAGGAAACAAACAGGAGACAACTGCACCACAGCTCAAAATAAAAGTAAGTTTAGGTTTTTCTTAGGAAATTCTTGGAAAACCTGGTGGTGGGGTGGCTAAGAGCTACAGCTGCTAACCCCAAAGTCGGCAGTTCAAATCCATCAGGAGCTCCTTAGAAACTCTCTGAAGCAATTTTACTCTGTTCTGAAGGGTCGGAATGGACTAGGCCGCAATGCATTTTGTTTCTGTTTGGTTTAGGCAACCTTTGGCCAATAGATGGCGATCTTAACACAAAAAAATTAGAAACTTCAATATGCTCAGAAAAGTGATTCCGGTTTTTTCTTAGCTACTTTTATGCCATCAGATGGCAGTGTTAATCTGAAAATGCAATCACCAATGAAACACTGTAAACTGGTAGGTTTTTTCCGCCAAAAACCCCTGACAGCAACAACAGTTCAAACCCTGGTGGAGTAGTGGTTAAGCCAACGGCTGCTACCACAAGGTCAGTGGCAGCAATTTGAATCCATGAGGCACTCCTTGGAAAATCTATGGGGCAGTTACACTCTGTCCTAGAAGGTTGCTATGAGTCGGAATCGACTCAGGGACAATCGGTTTTTTTTTTTTTTGTCATTAGGTGCTGTTTGGTCAATTGGGACTCAACCAAAAACAAAAACATTGCCTTTGAGTGGACTGTGAATCACAGCGACCGTATAGACACAGTAGAACTGCTCCATATAGTTTCCAAGGAGTGCCCGGTGGATTTGAACTGCCAACTTTCTGGTTCATAACTGGAGCACTTAACTGCTATGTCAGCAGGGTTTCCGTTTGGGACCCACAGCAGCCGTATAGAACACTGTGGTCCTTTGCTATCGTCACAGTTGTGGCTGTGCTCGAGGACATCATTGCAACCACTGTGACAATCCATGCCATTTAAGTTCTTCCTCTTTTTCACTGACGATCTAACAAACGTGATACCCTTCTCTAGGGACTTGTCCCTGCTGCAAATACCTTCGAAGTATGTGAGAAATCTCACCGTCGTAAGTCTTCGGGAGCCAGTGAAAACCTTCTGAGTAGCAGTGGAATGTTGTCTTATAAATGGTTCCAGAGCATGAGCCTCTCAGGTTGGAAAGCATTCAGAATAACACTGTGGAAGAGCTGCCTCCTCAAAGTAGTCAACCTTATAACGTGGATGGAACAAGGCTTTCAGGAGGAGCTTCATGCACTGGTGTGGCATGACTCAAAATAAGAAGAAACTGTTGTAAACGTTCGTTAATGATATGAATATGGAATATAAACCCAAACTTACTGCCATTGAAATTGATTCTCACTTATAGCAACTCTGAGGGACAGAGCAGAGCTGCCCCATAGAGTTTCCAAGGAGCCCCCGTAGGTTCAAACTGCTAACATTTGGGTAGCAGCTGTAGCTCTTAATCACTATGCTACCAGGATTTCCAATGTGGAATATGCAAATTATGAGGCTAGGAAAATTGGAAATTATCAAAAATTAAATGGAATGCATAAAGATCAATCACCTAGTCATTGCTAGACTGAAATGGTTTGGTGTTGGACATTTTGAATCGTGTTGTCT
Organism: Heterohyrax brucei; assembly: GCA_028571685.1. Lineage (NCBI taxonomy): Eukaryota > Metazoa > Chordata > Mammalia > Hyracoidea > Procaviidae > Heterohyrax > Heterohyrax brucei. Next base: position 65,382,202 of record CM053155.1, on the reverse strand, counting down.
GCTATGCCAGGAATGACAAATTGAAGGGGAATGACATCACATTCATTGTCAAAGAGAACATTCTGAGATCTATCTTGAAGTACAACAATAATAGGACAATATACATATGCTTACAAGGAGGATCAGTTAATTCAACTGTCATTCAAATTTATACACCAACCACTGATGCTGAAGAAACAGACATGGAAGATTTTTACTAACTTCTGCAGCCTGAAACTCATCAAACACACAGTCAAGATGCCTTAATAATTACTGGCAATGAGCTTCAGTATACACCACCTGAATTTAGAGACTGTCTCAAGAATAGATTTGATGCATTGGACATTATCTTAGTTATCTGGTGTTACTATAACAGAAGTACCACAAGTGGATGGCTTTAACAAAGAGGACTTGATTCTCTCACAGTATGGAATGCTGGAAGTCTAAACTCAGGGTGCCAATTCCAGGGCAAGACTGTCTCTCTGTCAGCACTGGGAGAAAGTCCTTGTAATCAGTCTTTCCCTGATCAAGGTTCTTCTAAGTACAAGGACCCCAGGTCCACAGCATGTGCTAGTCTCCTGGCTATTGTTTCTTGGTGTTATGAGGTCTTCCTGTCTCTCTACTCACTTCTCTCATTTATGTCTCAAGAAATATTGATTTCAGGCACATTCTAATCTTGTAGACTACGTCCTACCTCTTTAACATAACTGATGGTAATTCTCCCATATTAACATCATAGAGGTAAGATTTGTAACATAAAAAAAATTGCATCAAATGGAAAAATGGTGGTATAATGGAAATCACACAAGAGTGGAAATCATGGCTTAGCCAAGTGACACACATTTTTGGAATATGCAATTCAACCTGCGGCAGACATTAGTGTCAGAAGACCTGTTGAGTTGTGGGGTGACATCAAGAATATCATACACAAAGAAAGCAAAGTTATTTAAAATCTAGCAAGAATGAAAAGACCAAAATGAATGTCAGAAGAGACTCTGAAATTGGACTTTAAACATAAAGTAGCTAATTTGAATGAATGATTTAATGGAGAGCTGAAACAGAAGATTTCAAAGAGTTGTTTGAGAAAACCAAATAAGGTATTATAATGAAAGGTGCAACATTCTAGAATTAGAAAATCAAAAGTGAAAAACATGCTTGGTACTTCTCAAGCTGAAAGAACTGAAGAGAATATTCAAACCTTGAGGTGCAATATTGAAGGATTCTGCGGGCAAAATATTGAATAGCCCAAAAAGAATCAAAAGAAGATGGAAGAAATCATAGAATCACTGAACCAAAAAGAATTGTTCAACATTCAGCAATTTCAAGAGGTAGCATTTGATCAAGAACCAAAAGTACTGAAGAGAGAAGTCCAAGCTTCACTGAAGAAACTGGCAGAAAATTAGTTTCCAGAATTGATTATGAATTGAGATGTATGTTTCAACAAGCTGATGCAGCACTGGAGGTGCTCACTCGTCTGTGCTAAAGAATTTAGAACGCAGCTATGTGGCCAACCAATTGGAAGAGATCCATGTCTGTGCCCATTCCAAAGAAAGAAAAACCAAGAGAATTCATAAATTATCGAACAATATCATTAATATTGCACTCAAGTAACATTTTGCTGAAGATAATTTAAAAGCAATGGAGCAGTACATCAGATTGCCAGAAATTTAAGCCAGATTCAGAAGAGAACGTAGAGCAAAGGCTATTACTGCTAATATCAGATGGACTTTGGCTGAAAGCAAGGTGGAAAACCACAAAGATTTTTTTTTTACAAAAACTTCTCTTAGAGGATTCGAACAAAAATTTAAACACAAACAATTAAAAATAGATATCTAACCATGGTGGTGTAATTTAGATTCACTTAGATTCTAATTGGCTGCACAGAGAACTTAGTTTAGATTAATTGCTAAATTTTTCATAGTGAATGCAAGCTAGTAATTAATTGACATTTTCCATATTCCCTGAGACAGCAACCACACAATTAGCTTTTGTTCTGGAGTCTTTTCACAAAAGAGGAAAATGTGCCTGAAAAACCTTAATAGGTAGCACAGCACAGTTCATACAGCTGGTGGGTTCAGGTGGATGAACCCATCAGAAAAGGTTGATATAGAACAGGAAGTGAAGAGACAAAAGGATATTAACAAACATCAGAGTACTTTCCCAGTAGCGACTCTCCGAGAGTCAAGGAAGATTAAGTACAAGAGGCTCGGACAGCGAAATGATTTTCCGGAGTAAATGTTGGCGAGTCATTCTGGGTTCCACGCTGAGTGCCAAAATGTAGGAAAGAAATCGTTAACACTGTTCAGAGTAAACAGAGAGATTGACTAAGGCTTTTAAACAGAAGCAAACCCATTGCAGCTGAGTCGATTCCAACTCATAGTGATTCTACAGGTCCTATAGGGGAGAGTAGGACTGCACCATAGAGTTTCCAAAGAGAGCCTGGTGGATTCAAACTGCTGACCTTTTGGTTAGCAGACACAGCACTTAACCACTATACCACCGGGGTTTCCAAGTTTTTAAAGAATAATTCAAACTGTTAGGTTTGTTGAAATGAAACCACAAATTCTGAGGCCCGATAAGCACAAAACGTTTTAGAGAGCTCAGACAGAGAAATGGGCTTAAACTGTTGTTTTTAGATTACTTTTCAGGCAGTCAGGAAGTGAAATGGGCTTTCTCACAGCAGGGCTTGTCTGTGGTTGGATTAAAGGATGTATGTGCTGACAGCTGGATCAGCAGACTGGAGACAGGAGCCACGTCAGGATAGGGTTTGTTCCCATAGTTGGACAGCACACAAATTTGCTAGGTGTTGGTTAGCTGTCTTAAGGCAGAAATTCCCTGAGATTGATATGATGTAAGCATTTCACCAAGTGGAAGGTTAAATGAAAGGGGAATTGACTACAACTGGACACATGTGTGCCTAGAGAATGCAGGGCTTAGTTACAGGACTGTTTTATAGGAATTGGTGAGGACACAGAAATTTCCAATCATAGTTAAAATCATAGATGCTCACAGAACATATTGTATTGATCAAGTCATAAAAATATCACATTGGATGTAAAGTATTTCTTGGGCCTGTCATATTTGACGTGCAATGTTTTGTTAGAGATGTGTAGTACCAGAGCTTATTGATGACAAGCCCCCTTCTTAAAATATTGTTTCTATGGCCTCATTATGAAAGGAATATTTCTTTAGGCCCTTTTACCTGTGTGTTTTTCTGAAGAACCGTTTCTTAAGTTGCATTTCTTTAATATCCTGGCTTGACTGCAGAGATAACATTCCTTTAGTTACTCGTGGTTATTAATCAGATAAACAGCCCAAGGACAAGCATCTGTGGAAAGTCTGATCTGGTTTTGCTGAAAGTAGCAGAAGCCTTTATTTAATTCAGCCATTTTACCTTTGGTCAAATGCTTAGGGGGCAGCAAGGAACTCTCTCTTGTATATGTGAAATTAATTCTCTTGATTAGCTTGTACCATTTAGAAGAGTTTGTGATCCACAGGAAGCTATAGGGCCCAGGAAGTAGTAGGCCAGATATGAAGTGGAGAGGAAGAGTGTCTACTTCAGCTCCTGACAGCTGGGTGCTGGCCTGGCTCTATCTGCTGGGCCGTGATGTTGCTGAGCTGGCCCAGCTTTTTTGGCTAGGCCTTGGTGTTCTTCTGCTGAGCATAGTCAATTTCACAGAACAGCAACATCTGGCAAAGCTGTTCTAGGATCACAACGGAGCAAGACAAAAACAGATCTTTCATGATCATGTCTGAACACAGACCAAAACAAGAGTGGTGTCAAATTATGACTACAAAGATGCCCTAACAAGTCCAGATCCTTGCTAATATGAGTGACATCTGCTTCTTTACCAACAATGCTTTAGCTTTGTCTTATTCCTTACCCTTTCTGGTAAGAATTATTAAGATACCAGATTATAGAATTGTTCAGGCTTATGTGTTGCTATTGAACCCAATAGTGTAGTGGTTAAGTGCTAAAGCTGCTAACCAAAAATTAACAGTTCAAATCCACCAGCTGCTTCTTGGAAACCATTTGGGGCAGTGTTACCAGATTCTGTAGGGTCACTACAAGTCAGAATTGACTTGATGGTAATGGCCTAGTGATCTACTTCTAAAAACTCAGCCAGCAAATACCCTATAGATCACAATGGTTTAATCTACAACTGATTCTGGAGATGGCACAGGATCGGGCTGTGCTCTCTTCAGTTGTGTACGGGGTTGCCAGAAATGGGGTTGACTTGAAAATAGCTAACTGAAACAATAATGTCACATAATCATCCTTGCTGACAGCATCTAATCAAGAGCAAAGCTCTGCTTTTGTGAAAATCTCCTGCCACAGGTCTTCGCAGGAAAGCACCAGATACCTAGGAACAGAGCAAAACTTAGGAGAAGGAAGTGCCACAGGAAAGGAGAGGACAGTGAAGCCTGCATCTCACAGCCTCACAGTGTTACCTGGGAAGGGCTCTTGTTTATGTGTGTTCAGAAGACAAATGCCCTGCCTGCACTTGCTGCTCACATTTGTCCTCAGTTCTAGGTCTCTGCTTTGCAAAGCAGCCAACAGGTCCTCCCGCAGGTCACTGCTCCGGAGCTGGGGATGAATTCAGTCAGCTCCCCACTGCTTCTTCCTAAGCAGCTGACTTATTGTGATGTGGTTTTTGTGGTTACACAGCAGGCAACACTGCTCATGTGGACATGGTCTACTTTCAGTTTCTGAGAGTGAGTCATGTTGACTTTCCTCTTGGGAGTAATAGTGACCCTTGCTCAAAAAGACTGCATGACTGGAAAGAAGAACCACCAGGCCACTAGTTCCCAAGTGTTCACCAATACAGACGTTCACTAGTTTCTGGGAGTGGAATGTGTCATCTCTTTAAACAAAGTAAACTAGGATCAGACCTTTTAGCTGGGGTGTGCCAGCGTTTGATATCTGTCTTTATTCTAACTTGTCATTTGGAGTAATGATGACATTTAGTGAACTCAGGGTCTACAGACTGACTGCAATAAAAATGATGTTAGGCCATCGGATACTGACCGGAAGGTTACTGTCTTAGTTGTCTAGTGCTGTCACAACAGAAATACCATAGATTGGCTTTAACAAATAGAATTTTTTTCTCACAATTTAGTGGCTAAAAATCTAAATTCAGGTCAGCAGCTCTGGGAAAAGGCTTTTTCTCCCTGAGTAGGCTCTTTGGGGAGAAGGTTTTTGTCTCTTTTCACCTTCTGTTTGTGGGTGATCTTCATGTGGAGTGGTATCTATCTTCCTTTGTCTCTGCTCGCTTGCTTAATCTGTTCTTTTCTGTTTCATAATAGGTTGATTTAAGACACATCTTACACTAATGTTGTCTCATTAATAAAAAAACTCATTCTCATATGGGATTATGACTACAGGCATAGCGGCTAGGATTTATTACCATATTTTGAGCGGGTATAATTTAATCCATAACAGTTACGAAAGCCAAGCCAAGCCAAGTGCTGTCAAGTCAGATCTGACTCATGGTGATCCTAGGGGCCAGAGTAGAACTGACCCCCAGACCAAAAGGATGATTTACTATGTCTTTCGCTCTTCTATTAAAAGGTGAAAGGAGCCCTGGTGGTACAACGGTTAAGTACTCAGATGCTAGCTGAAAGCTTAGGTGGCTTGAATTCACCGGCAGGTCCAAGGGAGAAAGATGTGGCCATCTGCTTTAGTAAAGGTTATAGCCTTGGAAATGCTATGGGCCAGTTCTACTCTGTGCTGTGGGGTCACTATGAGTCAGAATCCACGTCACAAAAATGGGTATTGATCAGGTCATGATACTGGACCATTCAGCCAGGCCTCTAAGAATTCTCAGTAGGCCAATTAAGAATCAAAACCAGGCCAGCAGAGAATCAGCCAACGGACCACAAACAAATGAATAATCATAGAGGTGGGAGTTTCCCGTAGTCTAACTTTTATTAATTGACCTATTTGACTAACTTTTTATGTAGACCCAGGATGGAACCTACATTTGTGTGTATGTTACCATGTCTGTGCCCTTGACAAGCATTACTAATCAATCATGACTTTCTTTCTGAAGAAAAATGCCTTTGAATTACGGTGTTGGCAAAGAATTTTGACTGGACCATAGGATTGCCAAAACAGTGAAGAAATCTGTCTTGCAAGTAGTACAGCCAGAATGTTCCTTAGAAGTGAGGATAGTGAGACTTCATCTCACATGCTTTGGATGTGTTATCTGGAGGGACCAGTTCTGGGAGAAGGACATCATGCTTGGCAAAGCAGAAAGCCAAACACACTGCCGTCAAATCAATTCTGACTTACAGTGACCCTATACGACAGAGTAGAACTGCTCCACAGGGTTTCCAGGGAGGTTCGAATTGCCAGCCTTTTGGTTAGCAATCATAGCACTTAATCACTATGCCACCAGGGTCAATAGAAAAGATCTTTAGAGAGACGGCTTGAAACTGTGCATGCAACGATGGCTCAAATACTGCGATGGTTGTAAGGATGGTACAGGACTGGCTGTGTTCTGGTCTGTTGAATTCAGGGTCAGTGTGAGTTGGAAGGGACTCAATGGCATCTAACAACAAGAACAAGAACAGCAAAAGCCTGACATGATGACCTGAACTTTAAAAAGCTATCAGTACTTTTCATCACGCAGGTCCAGTCAGCTCCCTGAAAGTATAAGTAAGTTGTTTCTAATGCAGAAGATTAAGACAGAAAATACCTTCTGCCTACTCTACTTACTCCACAAACACTTGATTGTCTCATTGCCAAAAATGATTATTAGAAGGTCTTCTGCAGATCAAATTATGGAGACTGGGAACATGTATCTGTTTGAAATTATTGTCCCGCCGTGTATCAGGTGTTACATCCCTCCTGAAGGGATAAGGAAATTGAAGCACAGAAAAAGTCAATGACATGGCTAAATCATCCAGCTATTTATTTCCAACAGAGCTGGAGTCTAAATTTCTGAATTTCTAGCCAGTTGTCTTTCAAAATGGAAGGCGTAAGGCAATATTCATGGTAAAGTAATTTTCAAAGTTCACCCTTTTGTGGCCCTCTCTTCAAAACAATTTTTCAATTGTGCAAAAACCAGCCGTTGATTTACTCTTAATTAATTTTTTTTCCTAGGAAAAGTGCTAGCCACCAGTTCCAACCTGGGAAGGTGTGATTCAGCTTGCTCTCATTTGCTGTTCTCAAGCAATTGGCATAGATTACTTTTTTACCCCAAAGTGAAATTATCTGTTTTTCAGCAAGATTATTTCTTTCTTCAAGGCATTTCTGTGTATGTTTGATAAGTATTTATTGAGCAAATGCTTACAGAGAGCCTTATACTGCTTTGTGGTTGTTGCTATGAAATCCTCAGTCTTTTTTCCATGTATCATGATGCTGCTTATTGGTCCAGTTGTGAGGATTTTTGTTTTCTTTATGTGGAGATGTGTCATGTGTTGTCACACTTAGAGGACTGAAATGCATGTCTTAGAGTATTTGTAAAGGCCTTTAGGTTAGACATATAATCTGATCATCTTCCTGGGGAAGGAGCTAGCAACTCAAAACTGAAATTGTGAACTAAACCACAGCAGTGACTACTCAGCTCTTCAGCCCACCCACCACACTAGTTATTATGCCCAGATATGTTGACCTGAGGTATTTCCAAAATATAAACTACTTCTTCACTGTGATAACCTTGTGAGTGTGGATTAACTGAATTCTTGTCTCTGAACAGAATTGTTTACGTATAAAACAATCATTTTCTTTTCTTTCTCTTCCTTTAGTCCTCCTTCTCTCTCATTATTTTATTTTGTCCAAGATACATTTATTGACCTTAGAACCAGCCAAAGAACAGAGAGAGCACATAAATAAAAATATAGCTTCTGTCTCAAGGAAATAGACCCATTGTTCTTGCTGCTGATTGCTATCAGGTTGGTTCCAACTCAGAGTGATCATATATACAACAGAATGAAATGCTGCCTGGTTCTGTGCCAGTCTCACAATCATTGCTATGTTTGAGCCCATCATTGCAGTCACAGCTGTCAATCCATCTTGTTAAGGGACTCCTTCTGTTTTGCTGATCCTCTGCTTTACCAAGCATGATGTCCTTCTCTAGGGACTGGTTCCTACTGAAAACATGACTAAAGTATCTGAGGAAGAACTCTTGCTATCTCCACTTCTAAGAATTGTTCTGATTGTAATTCTTCCAAGACAAGTTTATTGATTCTTCTGGCAGTCCAAGGTATATTCAGTGTTCTTGACCAACACCATAACTCAAAAGTATTCTTCATTGGTCTTTCTTATTCATTGTCCAGCTTTCACTTGCGTATCAGATAACTGAAAACACCATGGCATGGGTCAGGCATACCTTATTCCTCAAAGTGACATCTTCACTTTTGAACACTTTAAAGAAGTCTTTTGCAGCAGATTTGCCCAGCGCAGTATAGCATTTAATTTCTTGATTGCTGCTTCCATGGGCATTGATTGCGGAACCATGTAAAATGAAATCTTTGACAACTTCAATCTTTTCTCCATTTATCATGATGTTGCTTATTGGTCCATTTGTGAGGATTTTTTGTTGTCTTTATATTGAGGTGTAGTACCTACAAAGACTATAATCTTTGATCTTCATCCATCAGTAAGTTTCCAGTCCTCTTCATTTAAAATAAGCAAGACAGTACCATCTGCATGTCTAAGGTTAATGAACCTTCCTCCAGTTCTTTGTAGTGTTCTTCATATAGTCCATCTTCTCAGGTTATTTGCTCAGCATGCAGATCAAGTAATTATGGTGAAAGGGTGCAATCCTGATACACATCTTTCCCGATTTTGAACCTACAGTATTCATTCTGTTTGAATGACTGCCTTTTGGCCTATGTACAGATTCAGCATGAGCACAACTAAGTATTTTGGGATTCCTGTTCTCCCCAATGCTACCCGTAATTTGTTATGGCCCACATAGATCAATGCCTTTGCATAGTCAATAAAACTCAGATAAGTATCTAGACGTGTTCTAAATTGCTATGTAATATGTTTTTGTGTGGTAAAGATATCCACTAAATGCAATGGTGGCACAAAGAATGCCTAACAACTGAAGCAGTTAGAGGGTGTTTTATACCACAAGGAAAATCTGAACAGAGTCTTGGAACTCTGATCCGACAAGTAGATCGCTCATAATTTAAGTTCCAAGAAAGAAATGACAGAAGTCACGTAGACTAAACTGTATTTCTAATTACCTTCATTAGACCTGGGTAAAGAAAATTTTGGCTGAACACTAGAAAACAATAGAGAAGCCTGCCTCCAACTCTAAAATGTGGCCTTTAAGAAACTGGCCAGAAACTCGGAGGCTCCAGTGGTTCTACCCTATGCTTTTAGGGTCTTCTGACAGTTCTAGTGAGGAGTCTTCAAAGCTAGTGTTCAGCACATTCTCTCCAACAAGATATCACTTTTATAACTCTCAAGGGGCCTCAGCAACTCATAACTGAAATTGTTAACTAAGCCACAGCAATGACTGCTCAACTGTCCAGCCTACCCACCATACCTGTTAATTATCCCTGCTTCCACATGAGCCTGCACTCTTTGCTGGGTGATGCATGTAAACTCACGTCTGAGTAGTACGAGGCTGTATGGGGAGCTTGATGCCCTTTAGGATTTTCAGAATGTGTCAAAACACCTACAGGGGGTGAATCTCGTAGATATCTCAATGTAACCTGTACCCATGCTAACTGCTCCCACATGTATGGTGATTTTCTTTTGAAGTTCACTTGCAGTAAATGTTATAAATAAGTGTAGAACTAAAATGAAACATTAACTAATTTTTTGAAACATTTCACTTTAAGGACAAAGAGCCAAATGACAAAATAAAACTTCTAGATGTCAGTTCAGATCCAGCTAAGTCTTCTAAACCTTCTGTTGCTATGCCTGTGTTCCTCATATGTGATTTTACATGATCAGATGGATAACCTGGGGAGGGGGAAGATTCCTGACAATTTTGTACTTCTGAATACCAGAAATATTAGAGCAATAACAATGGAAAAAAGAAGAAATAACTCAGTTAATTGTGAATTAATTTGGAAATTCTCTAAATGTTTAGGTTGACTTCTTATTGTAAAAGTTTATGTATTCTCACATATTTTTTCTAATTTCAAAGATAATTTTTAGATATCCAAACAGAAAATTTGTTCATTAGACAAAAGTGCATAGAACTAGTATTTTAGTTCGTTGCTTAATATTCATTTAGTATCATTTCTTTCCTTGTACCTGATTACCTCACATCTCTTTATTTCAAAATGAACACCCAGAATTCAGAGAAGATGCCTGGCAGTATCTAGACATCCAGTAGATCTCAGTCAGCTAGCTAGCATACAGTGTAACATTCCCTACAGTGTGGCAGAGCTCAAAGAAACAAGGAAAAAATAGAGAAGGCTTGGGTATCCAGGTACCTGTGCAGATGGGGAATAGGCTGAGTGTTTCATGGGGACACAGGAGCTATGTTAAAAGCATTGCTGGAAATATTCACTGAGAGATGAATAGATACACAGAATGCAGTGCATACATACAAGGGGATGTTACTCAGGCATCAAGAGAAACAGTCATGATAAATGCTATTACTTGAATGTGCCTCAGAAACATTAGGATTAGCGAAGTAAATCACAAAAGGGAAATATTTCTAGTACTACTGAATACAAATCTAGAATACAGATAGTCCTAGGGTTATGAATACCCGATTTATGGACAATGCATATTTGTTCCTTACTGTTCTGTAAATTTGCCCTCACTTTGAAATGATTGAACCAATCTCTCCCAAAACCAAACCAAACCAAACCCAACTCATTGCTGGTAAGTTGATTCTGACTCATAGTGATCCTTTAGGACAGATTAGAACTTCCCCATAGGGCTTTCAAGGCTGTTCATTTTTATGGCAGCCAACTGCTACATCTTTCTCTTGTGGAATAACCACTAGGTTCAAACAACAGAACTTTCAGTCAGCAGGAAAGTGCTTTAACCACTGCACCACTAGGGCTGCTTTCTTGTAGCAGAAACCAAAACTCACTACCGTCGAGTTGATTCCAGCTCACAGCAACCCTATTGGACAAAGTGGAACTGCTACATGGAGTTTCCAAGGAGTGCCTGCTGGATTCGAACTGCTGACCTTTTGATTAGCAGATGTGGTGCTTGATCACTATGCCACCAGGGTTTCCTCTTGTAGTAAAGCAAGCAAAATAAGAATTGTACACACCCGTTGCTACTTACCTACAAATTTGACTTAAATGCTTAAAGACACAGTTAGCAGTGGATCCTGTTTGAAGCTCAAGGATTGCGTATAGTCAAACGTACAGAGATCAGAAAGGAGAGTCACTGCTTAGAAAGTGCTGAGCATCTCTTAATGGTGATAGAAAATTTTGCATCAGGTACTGGTAAGAGTCACATGATTGTAATTATAATCAGTATAACTGAAGTGTACATTGTGTATGCGAAAAATGTGTAACTGGCATATATAGTATTTGCATATTTTTAAAATCACAATTATAAATAATCATAATAAGGAGTATTGTCAAAAAGTTAATAAGGGCCAGTAGCTATTTGTCTACCCCTGAAACAAACAGAAATTATGACTTCTCAGGGTGAGAGCTCTCAGCATTGTCCATTTGGCCTCTTGTTTCCAGAGAGAAATTGATGATCTCTCTGGCACATGCTGAAGAGGTCGGACCTGTGGAAAGAACTGACCATCCCAATCAGAATGGTTTCACAGAGCTTCAACTGCCATTGAAATATTGAATTATGTTCTCTCCATCCTTACCACTATTGCAACTGAGAACATAACAGTTACATGGATTGAATTATGTCCTCCCCAAATATGTGTTTTAAATGCTAATCCTCTATCTGTATAAGCCCTAATGGCACAGTAGCAAAGCATGTGGAGACTGGAACCTACCAGCCACTCTGTGGGCGAAAGATGTGGCAGTCAGCTTCTTTAAAGACGATGGCTTTGGAAACTCTCTGCTACAATTCTACTCTGTCTTATAGGTTCTCTATGAGCCTGAAGGGACTGGACAGCAACGGGTCTCCCACACTGTGAACACAATCTCACTTGAGAATAGGATTTTCTTTGTCATGTTAGCAAGGCCATATCAGCCTAGTGAGTTTTAAGACAATCACTTTTGAGATATAAAAAGAGCAGATTAGGCAAAGAAGCAAGGAAATAGAGATGGGAAAAGATAGATGCCTCAAAACATAAAGACAAGGAACAGAAGCTAAAGAAACAAGAATCTACTTTCAGAACCAACACAGAGAGAAAATCTTCCTTAGAGACAGTAGCCTGAACTGAAAATAAATTTCTGCTTGTTAAAGCCACTCATTTGCAGCATCTCTGTTACAGCAGCACTAGATAACTAAGAGAAATCACCGTGAATCAGGAAACAAATGTCCATCATTAGCTGGTATAGTGATTAAGTGCTACATCTGCTAACCAAAAAGTCAGCAGTTGGAATCTTCCAGTTGCTCCTTGGAAACTCTATGGAGCAATTTTACTCTGTCCTATAGGGTTGCTATGAGTCAGAATCAACTTGATGGCAGCGGGTGAGTGGGTCAGTCAGAGAGAAACTGTTCAAGAAATTGAGTTTCTGACAAAAGGGGAGTCTTGTACCCAAATCTTTTTCTCATGCTGTTTCTACTTTTAACCTAAACTTATAAACTGAATGTGCTATGGGCCATGGATTTCAAACCCACTCTCATACCAAAATACCCACTGCTGTTGAGTCATTTCCAATGCATAACAAATCTATAGTATAGAGAAGAACTGCCCTGTAGGGTTTCCAAGGTGTTACGGGTGGATTTGAGCTGCCAATCTTTTGGTTATTAGCCAAGTACTTACCAATGCTCACTTTTCCCACCTTGGAGGAATTTCCCCAATGTCCCGTCACCCTTGTGCTTCATTCCTCACTTTGGCTGTAGCTTTCCAGGAGTTATTTTGCTTCCTCTTCTTTCTTCTGCATTTTTGCAAACATTGTGACATAATGAATGTCCCTTACCTTTCATGAAACCACATGAAGTCATAACAAGTGAATCATATTTGCATGGACATTAGAGCTGTTTTCTTTCTGTGTGTGTTGGGGAAAGGGGTGGTGGAATTTGTCTCACATTTTCTGTGTTTCTATTTGAAGCTATGCAATGACTAGTCATTTTCTTATTTTTCTTTCATTCTTGATACTACTCAGATAATTAGGTCCTGAGTCTTAGTAAGAGAGTGATGGATACGGAGAAAAGGAAATGAGAATATTCAAAAGAGGGATTGCTCTTTTAACCTAGAGCAAAGTGATTTCTTTTAAGAGAGGAAAGCCTCTTCTCATGAAGAAAATTGAAACATTTGAAATAACTTTTCTGCCAACTTGTAATTATTTAAAAAAATTGTCTTTGGTAATTGGCTTCATATGAAAAGAAAAAAAGACATACTCATCATAAGCATCATTTTCAAATGATAAACAGTCTTAAAAATAGTTTCAAATGCAAAACAAAACCTCAAAGAACAATAAAAATTAAAATTTGGTAAACTTATCAAAATCCCCATCAAGTACACGTATTCATTGGCTCCATTTTCACTATTAGCTATTGAGCTTAATCAAAAGATATATTTTGCAAACTGTGTTACACAGATAAGCAATTTTCTTGGTCTCCTGGGAGTGCTCAGTTAGAATGTTATGAAGGAGGAAAACAGAGAAATCTCATTTATTAGTGCAAACGCTCTAAATATGAAAACATAAAGAGATTTGTCATAAGGATCAAAAGGGACATTATCTAAATTATCAAATTTTGTGAGATAAATTGGAGACCATGAGGGTGTTTGATACCCGTTAAGATGGAGGCCCACTACTGGTGAGATATATATGCCCTGGCACAGGTCTGGTGCTCTTGATTTTTCACCCTTGACCATTCGTTTAATAGTCTCTTCTCTTGACTTACTGATCCTCTGTCATATAAGTCATAATCCCATTCTTTCACTAGCTTTCCCTCTCTTAACTGTCATGTGTTCAGTTTCATGTGATCTGTTCTGCTCTCATGAAGTACTTTCTTCAGTCTGCAATTTCCTTTTCTCCTTTAGCCTTTGTGATTTCCACCTTGTTGTACCCTTTTTAGTAGCACTAAGCTCAGTTATATTAATAAGCAATTAGTGATGAAAGGCTATGTTCCTAGCATTTAACACTCTTGCAGCCTTGAAATCAGTAAGAGACATGACTCTTTCCTTTAAATTGATGATCTACCTGGGAAGACAAGATGTACATAAAACTGGTCCCAGCTTTAGAGTGGGTCTGAAGGCCAGGTATGGTCAGAATGTGAGCTGGTGGTTTCGCAGAACTCTGTGGAATGTCACCCAAGTGATCGGTCTCTAATTCTGGGCCCCAGGCTCTGACCAAATGAGCATATTTTGGCTAAAGATTCTCAGGGAAATGATTGTGGGGTTGATGGAAAAGACCAACAAAGAAGGGAGGTTGTGATTTAGTGTTGTGAAGCCAGGTGAAAAGGCTGATGATTGCGAAAATATTATTGAAAGACTTTGCTTTGGGGGCAGACTCCCTTCCCTCCCTTCCTTTGTGTCAATTGTCTGGTAGTTTCATGGCTGTGGGCATGTATTAAAAGTCTTAATTTTAGGTTTTGCTATTGTTGTTAATTCAACATTGAAAAAAATTCTCTATCTATTGCAAAAAAATGACTTAAGAAAGCTTACAAAGCTAAAAACTAACTAAATAAAAGTAAGTGGGTAAGAAAAGTGGAAAAATAAGCATGAAGAGAGGAGTGAAGTTAGAATGCAAAATCCATGCTACAGAGCTCACAACACTTGGTGAAGGTGTTCTTCCCCAAGCAATCAAAGAGAGCTGAATACAGTTGCTTATAAAATGTGTGGGATTCATCAGGTAACAAGCTGGACTTAGAAGAAACACGACCAGTGCCCAACAACAGAAGAATGGATAGGTAAACTATGGTACATATATTCAATGGAGCACTACGCAATGATAAAGAATAACTATGATTCCAGGAAACATCTCCTAACCTGGTTTCAACTGGAAGACATTATGTTGAGTGAAAGTAGTCAGCGACAAAGGGACAAATACTGTATGAGACCTCTATGATAAGATCTCAAAAACAGACTTGTGTATAGAAGAAAAGACTCTTTGACAGCTGCAAGGGAGGGGAGGGAAGGAGGGTGGAGGGGAGGGTTTAGTTTAGATAGTTGCTAGAAATCTAATTGGGAGAAAGCGGTGATAGCACACATTAGAAACAAGAACAACATTAAGTGGACTTCAGCATAACTTGAGTACTCCTTCCATCTTAACTCAATATTGCAAGGATAGAGTAGCTGGGGCAGGGGGCAGGGGACCATGCTCTTAGGCAAAATCGAGGCCAATTGGCACAACTAGCGTTTTGCTAAGAGAGCTCTCTGCACCCCACATTGGTGAGTGGTGTCTGGGGTCTTAAAAGCTGCCAAGCTGCCATCCGAGGACACAGCAAATGGTGCCAACTGAGCAGGAACGGATGCTCACCAAGGACCAAAATGACATGCGGTAAAGACAACCGAGAAGACAGAGAGACCCGCAAGAGTGGGTGCCTTCATTGACTTGGGACCGGAAGAACCAGATGGTGCCCAGCCAACACCAGTGATAGCCACGATGGAGCTCACTAGGTTGAGTCTCACTGGCAACACAAGAATAAAAAGGGGTGCATCCTGAGATCTCCACTGAAAGACCTCAATTGATGGTCTAGCGGTTTTGGGGTTCCCCTGAGAGCATGGCCCCCGGCCCTGATGCTGCCCTTACCCACAAATTATAACAAAGGCCCACTCTTTGGACAGGAATGGATTGGACTTGGCGATGCAGAGTGACCATATATTGGTTGCAC
Source organism: Heterohyrax brucei (assembly GCA_028571685.1). Classification (NCBI taxonomy): domain Eukaryota; kingdom Metazoa; phylum Chordata; class Mammalia; order Hyracoidea; family Procaviidae; genus Heterohyrax; species Heterohyrax brucei. The sequence continues at coordinate 65,366,367 of CM053155.1, read as the reverse complement.
TTTATGGTTCTGTACATCTATAGGAGATCATCCTGCTGATCTCTGGCTGGAGGAAGGAGAGTGGGTGGAGAGGAGCAGAAAGGAGGCTGTTGGGAGGATGAGACATGTATGAAGCAGAGAGGAATAGTGTGCTGTCACCGGACAGGGAGAGCAATGGAAGCTGTATATAGGTGGGCATGTAAATTTATACAGGAATGTACATTTTCACTCAGTCATGTTAAATAAAAAAGAAAAAAAGTAAAAGAAAAAAAAAGAAGAAACACGACCATTCTCTTTATAGTGAGGACACTGTGTAATAGAAAAAAGACCAAAAATTCAGAAGTTGAAAACCAGACTCTTCCTTTTATAATAATTTCCTCATGAGAAGGAGGGAGGAGAGTATTTAATAACCAGAAAGTACTACATTCCATAACACATCAAAATTACAGGATTGCTTTGCTACTTATACTCACATATACTCAACACCACATCATGACCGTGAGGTTAACAGGAGAAGAGGAACATCTCAATACTCAGGAAAGAGAAGACATCCTGATGCTCAGCCTCAAATATTAACCTCTCTTCTCTCACCCAGGTGGCTTATTGGTTAAGAGCTATAGCTGCTCACCAAAAGGCTGGCAGTTCGAATCACCCAGGGGCTTCTCGGAAACCTGATGGGACAATTCTACTCTGAGCTATAGGGCCATTGGCAATGGGTTTCAGATTTTCTTCTTCTGTTTTTTTTTTGGTTTCTTCTTTCACCTTCTAATTGGTTTTGTATCACTGCAAGTTTACCCTTGTTTATATTACTTTGATTATGTCAATATTTTGTTTTAAAACCTATTTAAATAGGTTTTAAAATACCTATTGGTATTTACAGCCTTTACAAACATGGCCCTGATCTGCCTTTCCCTACTTATGTCACACCACCCAAACTCCTATAACAAAACAAAACACTATAACAGAACCCCTATTGAAAAAAAAATCCTCCCAGGTATGTCTGAACTTGGTGCATCCGTGTCTTTGCTCACTCTTCTTCCTTTACCTGAAATCTCACAATACCCATCCTTTGAGATCTCACCCGTCCCTCAATGTGCACCTTAGACAGCCACTCATCTACAAAGCCTTTGGGTATACAGATAGTCTCTAACTTATAACTCGGTTTCCTTCTGATGGCTCCATCATAAGTTGATTCTAATGTAAGTTCAATGCCTCTTTTTTTTTTTTGGTTTTCATTATTCTTGCCTCTTATTATCACACAGGGGTGATATTACTATCAGTGTCTTTATGAATCTGATCTTTATTTGTCTTTGGGAGTTGGTATAAGAATGATAACATCGGCAGATTATACATTGCAGCATTATATGTAGTTTGTGTTACCGATGATGTGAGGAAAAAACTGGACAATCTCAGGGTCTATCTGTGCTAACTAGCATGGTTCTAAATTCTTCTAGATTCTTATAATGGTTTCTTTGTACCACATTTTATCATTTATACAAAAGTCTCATCTCTTCTATTTGAGAATAAGACCTTAGAGTGCACAAATCTATTTTTATACCTGTGTATAAAGTTCCTGATGAGAGCATTGGTAGGTGAGTGGTAGAATTATTGCTTCTTATGTCACGTGCACTCATCACACATCTGTCAGCAGAGGTTTCTGTGTTGCTATGATGCTCAACAGCTTTCAACAGAGCTTCTAGGCTAAAACAGAGTAGGAAGAAATGCCTGGCAATTTACTTCCAAAAATAAGCCAATGAAAACCCAGTGGATCACAGCGTTTGTTCTCCCACTGATTATGAGGAGGTTAAAAACCAGACAGCATTTTGTTCTCTTTTGAATGTGATAACCATCACTTGGAGTTAACTAGATGGCAGAGAGCAACAAAGTTCCTGGTATAACACCTTCCAAAGAGAAAGTTCTACATTCATGCATTTGTTCATTTGCACGTTACTATTAGCCATATGGAAACCTCTGTGGCACAGTGGGTAAGAGATAACCAAAAAGTCAGCAATGCAAATCCCACTAGTCACTCTTTCAAAACCCTTAGAGCCGTTCTACTGTGTTCTAGAGGGCCCTATTAGGTTGACTGTAGAGGACAGAATAGAGAATAAAACAGGCACCGGACATGGTCTCTGCCCCTTGGAGCTTATATTTCACTAGCAATTAATTAATTACAAATTCTTGCTAGTGCCTCCTCAGTAGAGACTATAATGTTGTGACCTATTTCAGATCATGAGTTCAGCAAGAGCCTGCTGATGAGATGTCAGGAAAGCTGAAGCACAGTCCTGCAGAGGCAGAGAGAAAGCTCTACGCTCCTGGAGCAAGAATGAGTTTAATGTGCTCCAGATCAGTGTGCCCAGAGCATAATGAGCAGGAGGGACAGGTGAGGAGCAGGGCCTGCAGCTCCCGTAGAAGCTGTTTGAGCTTTACTGGAAAGCTGCTTAGACTTTTAAACAGTGTCATGGCATAAGTTTTAAAGTCACTCTGCAGGGTGGAGACTAAAATGTAGGATGCCAGAGTGAAAGCATAGGAAAAAGTTAGAAGGCTATTGTTGTGTCTAAGGTAGAAGTTGTAAGTAATAGACAATGGTGGAAAAAGGGGAGAAAAATACAAGTCAAGGTGGATATGTTACTTTGGAGGCTGAGCTTACAGATAGATAGGATGTGGAGGGTAAGGAAAGGAATAAATTGAGGATTTCCTCAGATTTCTGTCTCTTCTAACAATATTTTTTCTTTCTTTTTAAATTGTGAAGTAGGAGCTGATCATTAAGATCAGTCCTACAGAAATATGTGCATGCATGAATGTAGGTATGCATATGTATACGCATATACACACACACAAACACATGTTTATGCACACACACACACACACAAACAGTCATCACTGAATTGACTCGTGGTGACCCCATGTGCATTAGAATAGAACTGTGTTCTGCAGGGTTTTCAATAGCTGATTTTTCAGAAGCAGATCACCAAGGCACCTTTGAGTGAACTCGAACTTCCAACCTTCCTGGAAGGAACTGAGAGTATTCACTATTTGTACCACCCTGAGACTCCTACGGAAACCCTGGTGGTGTAGTGGTTAAGTGCTACAGCTGCTAACCAGAAAGGTGGTATTTCAAATCTGCCAGACTCTCCTTGGAAAGTCTATGGGACAGTTCTGTGTCCTACAGGGCCTCTATGAGTCAGAATAAACTTGATGGCAGTGGGTTTGGTTTTGTATTTTTTGTTGGGATATATATGTATATATGGATTATACACATATACATGTACACAAATGTATACATAAACATAAACATATACATGTATATGAGTTCCAGGGTAGCTGACTTGGGCAGACTCAAGTTGTGTTGACTTGAGGCACACTGGTGATCTACTTCTGAAAAATCAGCAACTGAAAACCCTATGGAGCCGTTATACTCTGGTACACATGAGGTCAACGTGTATGGCTCCAGTATAGAGCACAGTGGTTAAGAGTCTGAATCAACTCGATGGCAATGGGTTTGGTTTTTTGCATTACTGTATGGAGCTCTGGTGTGCAACGGTTAACAGCTATGGCTGTTAACCAAAATGCTGGCAGTTCAAATCCACCAACTGCCCCTTGAAAACCCTATGGGGAAGTTCTACACTGTGCTATACAATCACCATGAGTCAGCCCTGACTCAAAAGCAATGGTTTTACATATACACACATACCTTAGTATACATATACACACATACTTATAGCCAGGCCAAGCCAAGAGCCATCGAGTCACATAGACACACACAAATATAAAATGTGATATACATATAATACATAAATAATCATATTTTTATATCTTAGAAAAAGAAAAGCTACCACTTTGCTGCTACCTTCTATTTGTTAGAGATAATCTTTTTAATATTTGAGTATATATACTTCAAAAGTACTTTAATACTGTGTGGGTGTGGCTATGTACTGAAAAAGAAAAAAATGTTAATTAAAAAAGCCAGCTGCAGCCATTTCTACCCTCTGTGGACACATGTAAATCTATCTTGAGTAGACATTGTTTTGGTTGGAATAAAATCACCTTGATGGATCATTTTCATAGATAGTTTATATGAGCAGGCAGAAATCAGAGAGCAGTGAACTACCATGAATACTAAACTGATAGAAGTGATCACAGAATATACATGGGTAGTCTGGGAGAAGTTCAGGAAATGAAAATTGGTACGACATACATGGAGGTGCACTGGTGGTTAGCCCAATGGACTCCTAGGCAATGGGGACATTTTCTGTGGTAGAACTAGCTAAGAATTTTAGGATGGTGGTGACTAATAATTCTGTTTCTGCTCTGCTGTATTCCTTTTTTATGGTACCTAAAGTTTCATTAAAGTTCTGTTACACACAACAACTTAAAGACCGCTAACCAAGAAGATTAGTGTTCAGTTTTGATCAAGCTGAAACAGGAGAGCAGGCCCAAAAGTTAAGATTCATGGTGGAAGTCAGGTCACATGGAGACTCAGGCTGCAGAACAGAAGTATAGTGGGAAATACGTGTCATTCTGCGTCTCTGTGGCATGAGTCAGGAATTTCCTTAGTTTGGAGACTGGTACTTGAGCCATTTTATGTGAGTGAATAAAAGGCACTTACTCTAGAAGGCTAGAGTGGTTGGGGATATCTAGGCAACATAATCTGGTTGTGTGTATGTGTGTGTGTGTGTGTGTGTGGTGTACGCGCACGCTATATATCGTATTGAATAGTCTGAGAGTCTTCTCATGCATCTCTAGTAGGTCCTGTCTGCAGACAGCTATAGCCGAGCACATTTTCTGAAAATCCCTTCGAGGTTTCTAGAGATAGAATCAAATTCTTATGATAGATTTCTGGGCTGTTAGTCATATTCCTGTCATCTCTTCAAATGTGTCAGCATCCCTGGCAAAGTAAGGCAGTGCCGGTAGGGGTCAGTGACTCTCCAAAATTTCAGGGTTTCTGATGCCCCATAAATAAGAGTTGCCACAACTCTTAAACGGCTTTTATCTATTGCAGCTATAACGACTTCTGCATCTAGTTACTCTGTATTTGAAAGGTCACTAGAAACTAAGTTAAAAAAAAAAAAAACTATTGAAACTGAAAAAAGAAATCAATTTCCATTCAGACTAAAATTCTTTCTTGTATTTTTTCCCTTTGGGGAGGTTGTAGGGTAGAGAGAGGTTGTAGAGAACAAAGTGGTTATTGTTTTTGTGAAACTCTTCAGTTTTGACTTTGACCTTTATCTTAAGGTAGAACATTTTGTAGTAAATGGAAGAAACCTGTGGTGAGGGAGTAGAGAATTTGTAACTGGGGAAGCTGACATGTGGTCTAAGAGAGTCTCCACATTGGCTAAAGAGAATCACTTAGCAGAAAGATAGAAGCGTAAGGCCGGACAATAGGGTGACTGGGAGTTGAATTCCAAAGATCAGTAGTCCAGGGACATTTCATAAACTTGAGAGATCGGTTTGTCTGGCCAGCCTTTATCAGTATCACCTGTTCTCCTCCTAGCTGCATCCATAACTCTTCTTGCTTCTCCCTTCTACCATTACACAAAAACACCGGCATCCACCTTCAGAAAAAACAGGCAGAGTCCTTTAAGTTCTCAATGTGTCCTCTCAATATGTCTGCTTCCAGAACATCTCGTACATCTTAAGGTGAGGGTAATAAAAAAAGAAACAAGTTCAAGAGCAAGTCTACCCTTTAGTATACCTTAAGCTTAAAATATGGAAAACCTGTAAAAGAGAGATTTTCTTCTTGATTCTGTAGTTGACCTTGGGACATGTCTAAGGAAGCTAGATAACCCATTGATGTTATGAGGACTATATTACTTTGGAACGTTTCTGTAATATTCATTTAATACATCATTATTATTTACAACCATGATGGTTTATAGCTCTAGGTCATGTACTTGCCTGCTGATACTACGTGAATTACTTCAGTTCATTTTTTTTTGTTTTAGTAAAGACACTGTTTTGTTTGCAGTTAGATTTGCCACTCTCTAGGGTGGAGTAGTGGATTAGGTGCTATGTATGCTAACCAAAAGACGAGCAGTTCAAATCCACTAGGTGCTCCTTGGAAACTCTATAGGACAGTTCTACTCTGACCTCTAGGGTCACTATCAGTCTGACCAACTCGACAGCAGTGGTTTAGGGTACAGTGAATTCTTCATGAAAGCAAAGATTCTAGCAACTTGTCAGAAGGGAAAACCAAATAGCCCAGATGAAAAATCTATTTTTCCCTTTCCTTCAAACTTTATTTTTCTCTATCCTACAGAATCCATTGTAAAGCTTCAGAAGGTACTGCCCCTAATCCCAGCTGGGGAATTCCTTGGTTCTTTCCAGCAATTATGGTTTACCAAGTGTTGTCCTATACTGTAATCTGAAGAAGCTAAACATCATGCTTGTTCAAGAAATTGTCTGCTCAGTGGTTTGTTTGCCTAAAAAATTTAGACAAGAGTAGCAGAGAAGCAATGAGAGCTCCTTGATGATAGGAATAGTTTCTTAATTCATAGTTTCATCCCCAAAGTTTAGTACAGTTTAAAGGAAGACTTTTTTTTTTTTTAACTTAGGATGTCTAGAATTTTAATTTGCATGCTAACCTCAGAAAACCTGCCTCTTCAAAGCAGAGCAGGGGTGTTATTTGCTTTAGGATCTTGGACTAACCACAAACAGACATCCTGGAATTAATATTGCCAAACAGTTTAGACGGAAAGAACCCGACTTCTGAGAGGTGAAGAGGCACGAGATCCCAAGGGATGGGCAGGGAGTGCCACTAAAGCAGAGTTGTGGCTGGGATGCTGGTTCATATTAAGTAGGATCACTTTGGAGCTGATCCCAGTACAGCACAGTTCCAACACATTCTTGTCTAGTCTTTGGGAACATGTCCCTGATTCTTTGGTGGGGAAAAAAAACCCCCAAAAACCACACACACACACACTATGAACTATGAACTGCTAGGCTTTCTTGGGGAATCTACCTAGAGCTTTATTTTCTGAGGCAGAGAATCTACCACACCAGGAGAGAATCTACTGCGGCAGGAGTAAGGTACCAAAACCAAACCAAACTCACTGCCATCTAGTTGATTCTAACTCATAGAAACATTATAGGACAGAACAGAACTGCCCAGTTGTTCACAAGGAGTGCCTGGTCGATTCAGACTGCCAACTCTTTCAGTTAGCAGCCGTAGCACTTAACAACTACACCACCAGAGTTGCAGGAGTAGGGTAAGTGGAGTCAAAATGGTAAGTTCTACAGCTGTCATGGGCTGGTGTCTTTGCTCTGATGGGAGCAGAAGCCCATTGCCAAGAGGTCACACTTGTGTTGGTTGGAGCAACAACAATAAGAAGGATGGAGTCCCACACCCCACACTGAGGGGTCAGCATCCCTTCATCAGACCAGATAAAGCCAGAAAGGATAAGATTTGGGGAGCTTGGTACTTATGTCAACGATGTTCAGTAGTTTGGGAGTTTTAAAAGACTGCAGTTGCTACTCATTGTGAAGGGAAGGAGTCTTGAATACACCTAAATAATCACAATAATCATAGACCCCTTGGGTCAAACAGTTAATTTGATAAACAGATGTCAGTAACAGTCAGTTTTCTTGTTAAGTCTATGGTTCTGCTTTTTTTTAGTGAGAACAAATAGTTTGATAGTTCCCAAGGGAAAATTGTGCTCTGAGGCAGAGATGCCATTTCTCATGAGGGAAGTGTGTTTGAGGGGTGTGTGTTCTCTGTATGAAAGGGCTTTTCAGATTAGATCAGATGTGCAGTTGGGGTTTGCGTGGGGGCAGTCCAAAGGTGAGAAGCACCTCACTTGGGTTTGTGTCTGAGTGGGCTGAGTGAGTGGGGAAGGTTGCCAGGAGCCCAATGGACTCAGAACGTCAGTTTCAGTCTCGTGTGAGTGGTTGGCAGCCTGCCTGCCTGCTGCTCTGTCTCTCGCGAAGCTCCATGTTCAGCCTTTGAAAGTGTTCTCACATACAGATTCTGTTTATGTAAGAACTTTAATCAGACCACCCACAGTCACAAAAGTGCTATAATTACGTGGTGGAAGGGTATCCTCTCACCCTGCCCATGACTCAATGCATGCAGTAGAAATGCTCTCTTTACTAGTCCTGAATTTCTAAAGTGGAATCACCCTGCACAAACCTACCCATCTCTCTGTGGGTGCTGCTCTGAGCAACTGATCTATCTGGCTTGCGTTGCTGTGGGTTTAGAGGTTATTGATTAAAAAAAAAAAATCAAATGAATTGCTTATTTTTTTTAGATTTGTTTTCCTTCTGAAGCTCTCCTTCCTCTTATTATCTCCACATAATACTCTTCAGTTAATCAGAATGAATTGCTCCACAAACTTGTTATTCAAATATGAGACTTTTTATATTTCATTAACTATCTGCTTGAATTTCTACATATTTTTTTTTTTATCAGCAGGAAGTCCAACATTTCTCTTTTGAACTCTCTCGCTTAAATTTCCTAAGAACTGTAGCATTGACTTGATTCACAGGGGAATTCAGATCTCTAACAATGCTAGACAGGGAGAGCTACACCTGGCCAGGCTCCTATTTTCCACCACTCAGGGTTGCTGTTGAAGACCATTCTTGCACCCAGGGCATCACTGGTACTCTTGGTGTCCAGGCTCCTTCATTTTTTCGCAGTGGTTCTTTGTTCACACTTGGTCCCTGTGGATATAGCTCTAGCAGAAATCTCCTTGGGTTCACATACACACACATCCTGGGACAAAAGATGACTAACTCCAAGAGGTTTGGTTGGGTTCCAGTAAATGTTACCTACCTCAAGATCAGAGCCAGCATTCTCTGTTCTTCTCTGGTGACCATGACCATCTAAGGCCAACATACTCTTTTAAAGCCCTTCAAAATTTGGCATGTCTTTGATATACTTTTCCTATAACAACAGTGCCTTATTGTACCAGATTAAATCCAACTGTTCACGATGTAATTTTATTTTTCTTCTGTCTACACAAGAAAGCTTCATTTTCCAGTCTTGCTTGTGTCTGAGTGAGACCCCTAATAAGATATTCATAGAGGGATACCCAAACCATAAAACCTTTCCTGTGAGACCTTCCATGAGCTCTTTTCCTTAATTCTGTGTCTTTAAATAAAGGAGTCCCGATGGTAGCGCCACAAACTAGAAACAGTTTGGGACTACAGCTAATGCTGAAAGGAACACAATCCAGGAGAGCAGGTAACCTGGTCTGGGCAACGTGTGCATGAGAAACATACTTTCTTATTGTGTGAGCCACTGAGATTTAGACGGTTATTTGTTACTGCAGCAGAACCTAGCCTTCCTCAACTTACATAACTAAAAGAGTTTGTTCAAGGCAATTTGCCTTCCCAGGGTAACATCACCTACCTTACCTTTGCATAACCAAGAAGAGCCTTTTACATGTATCCATTCTGAAAAAATGTTTGCTTCAGTTGAGTTGCTTACCAACTCCTAAACATTAAAGAGCTTAGCATTTCTAGTCAGTTGGGTTAACTTATGCTGTAATAACTAATGATCCCCAAATCCTAGTGGCTTACTCAAATAAAGGTTTATTTCTTGCTCAAAGTACGTGTCCATCATGGATCAGCTGAGGTATTGTTCTATGTCTCCTTCACTGTCGGCTCCAGAATGATGGTGTAGCCCCTGGCTGGGACATTACTGAGTTCCTGGGAAAGGAAAAGGGCTCAGTGAACAAGATGCTGTTAAAGCTTCTGCTCGTAAGTGGCAAATACCACTTTTGCTTTCATTTGGTGAACCAAAACAAGTCACATGACTAAGCCTCATATCATGGGATAGGGAAATATACTCTTCCTGCAGGGAAGAGCACCACAATAAGAGGAATTAGAATAGTTTCAGGAATAGTAATATTATCTGTCATGACCCTAAAGGGTCACCCTTTGTTTTAGGCTTGGTTTTCTAAAGGAGCAAAACCAGTGAAGGGCAGGAGGGAGGGAGGGAGGGAGGGAGGGAGGGAGGGAGGGAGGGAGGGAGGGAGGGAGGGAGGGAGGGAGGGAGGGAGGGAGGGAGGGAGGGAGGGAGGGAGATTTATCTACCCGTTGCCACAGAGTCAATTCTAATGGATAGTGACCCTCTAGGACAGAGCAGAACTGCTCCAAAGGGTTTCCAACCAGTGACTGGTGTATTTGAGCTGCAAACCTCTGCAGCTGAACTTTTAACTACCAAACCACTAGTCCTCCTCATATATATAAAAATGTGGGGGGGGGAGAGAGAGAGAGATTCCAGAGAAAGATTCACACAATTATGGAGGTTGGCAAGTTCCAAATCTTTTTGTCCAATGTCAGGTTGGAGTTTTCTTCCAACTCACTTGGTTCCAGGGACTAAAGAACTCAAATGGGCTGATCAGACAGCAGGCTGTTGGCTCACAGGTCTCTGGATACTGGTGAATCCCAAAATCTACAGGTCAGATGACAGAGGCTGGCTCATGTCCCAAAAATTTGAGCTTGGAGGATGAGCTGGATATAAGCCCCACAGAGGGTAAGCTTTGCTAGAACATCTGTGTATTGTATTCAGGCCACATCTACAAAGGCAAATCACTTTCAACTGATTGATTGCTCACATCACATCATAAAATGGAGGATGATTACATAATATCTGTTAAACTATTGGGAATCATGGCCTATCAGGTTGATGCATAATCTTAATCATCACAATACACACCTTGTATAAGGTGTACCTGTATAACCAAAACAAACAAACAACAACAATTAAAAACCCCTACAGACCACAGTAGAATTTCCCCATAGGGCTTCCAAGGAATGCCTGCTAGATTTGAACTACTGACTACTTGGCTAGCAGCCATAACTTTTAACCACTGTGCCACCAAGGTTTTCTGGTACCTGGTATCTCCTTAAGCCACATTTAGTCTCTAAATAGAGATAATTCTAAAGATATACTTGCACCTCATGATACAATTAACATGTATACAACCAAAAACACATTCACTCTGTTTACATCTAATATTTTATAATAACTAGTAGAATAAGAGAGATAAGAAAACACATATTACAATGTATATATGTACATGAACACATACATATATACACATATGAACATATACATATATACATACATATATAGTAAAACACACAAGAAATACTAAAAACAATTACAGTTCTCATTTCTGCAGCTAGTCATGTTGTCATAGTTGACATTTAGAACTACCATCTTCCACTATCCATTCTATATTCCCTTAGTATTCAGCAAGCACCTCAGCTGGGTTTGGTTCTTTGCTCAGTGGAGTGACCCAAAACTTCATTCCTAAAGCATCTGGGCCATTAGTAGTCGTGTCTGAATTGAGTCACTGTAGTTTTCCACTAACTTTAATCATAGGGCATGATGGTACTAAGAACCATCCTAAGGAATCTCCTGTATTCTAGACATGCTCTTATTCATCCCTGCTATGTAATATCAGTTCGATTTCCCTTTAGTAATGAGAATAATTCACACCAGCCAGTATAGTAACCCACTTATTTGTCTACCAATCCAGAGGCACTATAAATCCAAAGTAACCTGGTGGTAGTGGGAGCATTTTTCCTTTTCAAACTAAGCCCTCTAAACCCACAGACCACAGTGTTACAGGTACAGGTAGTAAAAATTTTGCAAGTGGGACACTAGGGCCAATGATGAGTGGTACCACTCCCATTTCTACTGCTGATTCCTGGACCCACGAATCCTGCCTATGGAAGAATTAGCACTATATACTGGCTGCTAGATTGGAGCATATGCAGTTCCTTTGCCACAACCCTGAAAGGTTTTGCCATCTAGCTGACACTTTAATAGTGTTTTTAGAAGGCTATTTCAGCATTCTATCAATCCACTTGCCTCCACTTGATGATGGGGAATAAAATGAGACCAGTGAATTGTGTGAGCCTGGGCCCACTGCTGCACTTCATTTGTTGTGAAGTGAGTTCCTTGGTGCAAGGCAGTGCTGCTTGGGATGGATTAAATTATGTCCTCCAAAACATGTGTGTATCCGTTTGGCAGGGCCATGAGTCCCAGTATTGCATGATTGTCTATTATTTGATGAGATTTTCCCACGTGCTATAAATTCCCTTGCTGTGACATACTAAGATGAATTAGAGTTGTATCTATGAGGTTTACTAGATTAGTGTCTTAAGTCAATCTCTTTTGGAATATAAAAGAGAGAAGTGAGCAGAGAGACAGGAGGGCCTTATATCACCGAGAAAGCAGAGCTGGGAACACAACACATTCTTTGGATCTGGAGTTCCTGCACTGAGATGCCCCCACACCAAAGGAAGATTGATGATAAGGACATTTGTCTAGACCTATCAGAGAGAAAGCCTTCCTTCTGAACCAGCACACTAAATTTGGACTTGTAGCCTACTGGATTGTGAGAGACTGAACTTCTCTTTGTTAAAGCCATCCACTTGTGGTATCTGTGTCTTAGCAGCACCAGGTGACCAAGACAGATCCTTTGATAGAGGGTAAGTATTCTGTTAGTTCATAGACAGTAGTTTTGGTAGAGGCATTTTGTGCAGGAAAGGCATTTCTGTATCCAAAGTAAGTGTCTGTCTCCGGAAGAATGAAACACTGCCCCTTCTGTGATGGAAGTGGCCCAATGCCTACCATGAGGTTGCTGTCGGATCACCTTTAGGAACTGTACCACATAGAAAACCTCAATGTTGTCTCTACAGCTGGCCGATTGGGTACTCAGCAGTGGCTATACCTAAATTGGCAGTGGTGAGTGGAACTTCTCGCGGCATAACCTACATCCCTACTATCACAGCCACTCTGTTCATGAGCCCTTTGGGCAACAAGAGAGATGTCTGGGAAAAGACACCAATTCATATCCACAGAACCCATTATCCTACCCACTTAATTGTTAAAATCCTCTCAGCCAAAGATACCTTTTGGTGAACATCTACATGAGACACAAATATCTTAACTTCTGTGGCCCGTTAAGGTGTATACACATGCCTCTTTCTCATGAGTTTTTGTTACCAATTTTCAAATCATGTCCTTCTAAGTCCCTGACCACCCAGCCAAACACAGCCCTTTAATCAGCATGCAGTCACACATCTTGCAATCTCTCTGTTTATGTCATCTAACAGAAATATCACAAGTGGATGACTTTAACAAAACCAAACCCAAACCCAAACTCACTGCCACTGAGTTATTTCAGACTCATGGTAATCCTGTAGGACAGAGTAGAACTGCCCCATAGAGCTTCCAAGAAGGACCTGGCAGATCTGAACTGTCTACCTTTTGGATAACATATGTAGCACATAACCACTACACCACCAGAGTTTCCTAGCTTAACACAGAGGAGTTTATTTTCTCACACTTTAAAAGTCTCAAGCTAGAAGTTCAGATTCAGGGTATCAGCTCCAGGGGAAGGTCTTTTTCTCTCTATCGGCTCTGGAGGGAAGTCTTTGTCATCAATCTTCCACTGGACTAGGAGCTTCTCAGCACAGGGATCTCAGGTCCAAAGGACATGTTATGTTCTTGGTGCTTTTTTCTTGATGGTATGAGGTAGCCCCATCTCTCTGCTCAAAATGTATCAAAAAATGTATCAAAAAACATTATTTTAAGATACAACCTAATTTTGTAGATTGAGTCCCGCCTTATTAATGTAACTGCCTGTAATCCTGCCCCATTAACATTGTAGAGGTAGAATTTACAATACATAGGATAATCACATCCCATGACAAAATGGGGGACCATCGCACAGTATGAGAAATCATGTCTGAGCCAAGTTGACTCATATTCTGGGGGGACATAATTCAATCCATGACACTCTCTTTCCAAGCAAAATGAACAACCAGGTACAATGCCCAAAGTTTTGCCTATTGGGATAATTTCCCTTCACCAAGTTTCTTCAGGCTAGTCCCAGAAAGGGGCTGCAGTACTATGGCTGTCTACTTCTGAGTGGTGCCTGTGTATCATGCAGAACTATCTGTAAACCAGGCCTGGGTTTTCTTTTCCTCAGTCAACTGATCATAAGGAACTTTCTACGAGGCCATAGGTGCAGAATGAGAGAAGGAAGGTACAGTAACAGGCGTGGGGACCATGGGCATTTGGGTCACTCCGTTATGTAACTTACTTGTGCCTTCATTTCCTGCTAGAATCCGGTCTTGTATGTGCCACTCCCACTTAATGGAATACTGCTGTGCATGTTCAACTTGATGACTGTGTGAGTCAGACAACACCCAGCTCACGATAGATAGCTCAGGCATCATAGTGACTAATGGCCCATGGTTAAGTGTTCAGTCTGTACTAAGGCTGAATAGCAATCTAAAAGCTGTTTCTCATAAGGAGACTGGTTCTCTGAAGTGGGTGACAGAGCTTGGCTTTAAAGTCCTAAGGATCTGCACTATGATTCATCAACATACTCCAAATAGGACCTTTATCAACCTGCTAGACTCCAAACAGAATCTCCAAATAGGATCAACAACTGACATTTCAAGAACCATTGGATCAGCTAGACCATGTATTCCAAGGGACAGAGCAGCTTGCACAGAAGACTGAACCTCTTATAGAGCTTTATTTTGTTCTGATTTCCACATAAAACCAGTAGCTTTTTGAATTATTTGATAAGCAGGCCAGAGTAGAACACCCAGTTGAAGGATATGTTGTCTACACAATTCACAGAGGCTCAGTAGATGTTGTGATTCCTTTTTAGTTGTAGGAGATCCTGATGTAACAACTTATCCTGTGCTTTAGAAGGAGCATCTCAATATGACCCACCCAATGAACCACCTAGAAATATCACTCAGGTGGAGGGTGCCTGAATCTGTGTTGATTTAATTTCTCAACCTTTATCACATGAATATCTTATAAATAAGTCTAGAGTCACTGATATTTCTTTCTTACTAGGTCAAATCTACATAATGTCATCAATGTAATGGAACAATGTGTCATTTTGTGAAATGGAAAGACAAGTTCCTCAAGGACTGAATTATGACATACAGCTGGAGAGCTGAGATACTTCTGAGGTAGGACATTGAAAGTGAATTGTTAACCTTGTTAGATGAAGGCAAACTGTTTCTGGTGTTCCTTTGGAAATGGAATTGAGAAAACAACGTAGGCTAGATCAATAGCTGCACACCAGGTACCAGAAGATGTATTAATTTGCTCAAGCACTCAAATAACTTCTGGAACAGTGGTTACAATTAGAGTTATCACCTGGTTAAACTTAAGATAATCCATTGCCATCCTTCAATATCTGTCTTTTTGTTGTTGTTGCACAGGTCAAACAGGTGAGGTGAATGGTAATATGCCGGAAATTCATGCATCCTTCAAGACTTTGGTGGTGGCGTTAATCTGTGCAGTCCTTACAGGAATTTAGTACTGCTTTTGGATTAATATTTTCCTAAATTGGATCCAACTCGACGGCATTTGACTTGGCAAGTAGGGATAGTTTATCAACACTCATCTATCAGTTTTTCATACTGTAGTGGTTTGATTGTTGCTGTGATGCTGGAAGCTATGCAATTGGTATTTCAAATACAGGCAGAGTCAACCAAGGTGAACTGATTTCAGTGGAGATTATAGACTAAGAATAGGAAGAAGGAGATGGCAATCTACTAAAAAAATGGCCAGTGAAAACTCTTTTTTTTTTAAATTTTTTTTTTAATTTAACATAACTGAGTGAAAATGTACATTCACATGAAAATTTACATGCCCCCCTATATGCAGCTTCCACTGCTCTCCCTGTCCGGTGACTGCACACTATTCCTCTCTGCTCCATACATGTCTCATCCTCCCAACAGTCTCCTTTCCCCTCCTCTCCGTCCACTCCCCTTCCTCCAGCCAGAGGTCAGCAAGATGATATCCTATAGATGTATAGAACCATAAAGTGCTTCCAACATATGGTTACTCTGCATTGCCAAGTCCATTCCATTCCTGTCCGAAGAGTGGACCTTTGTTATAATTTATGGGAATGGGCAGCATCAGGGCCGGGGGCCATGCTCTCAGAGGAACCCCAAAACCGCTGGACCATCAATTGAGGTCTTTTAGTGGAGATCTCATGATGTACCTCTTTTTATTCTTGTGTTGCCAGTGAGGCTCCTCTCTGTGAGCTCCGTCATGGCTATCACTGGTGGTGGCCGGGCACCATCCGGTTCTTCCGGTCCCAGGTTGATGTAGGCACCCACTCTTGTGGGTCTCTCTGTCTTCTTGGTTGTCTTTACCGCATGCCATTTTGGCCCTCGGTGAGCATCCGTTCCTGCTGAGTTGGGACCATTTGCTGTGTCCTCGGATGGCAGCTTGGCAGCTTTTAAGACCCCAGACGCCACTCACCAATGTGGGGTGCAGAGAGCTCTCTTAGCAAAACGCTAGTTGTGCCATTTGGCCTGGAATTCACCTAAGAGCATGGTCCCCTGCCCCCCGCCCCAGCTACTCTATCCTTGCAGTATTGAGTTAAGATGGAAGGAGTACTCAAGTTATGCTGAAGTCCACTTAATGTTGTTCTTGTTCCTAATGTGTGCTGTCACCGCTTTCTCCCAACTAGATTTCTAGTAACTATCTAAACTAAACCCTCCCCCCCTTGCCCTCCCTCCCTCCCCTCCCCTCCCTTGCAACTGTCAAAGAGTCTTTTCTTCTATACACAAGTCTGTTTTTGAGATCTTATCGTAGAGGTCTCATACAGTATTTGTCCTTTTGTCGCTGACTACTCTCACTCAACATAATGTCTTCCAATTGAAACCAGGTTAGGAGATGTTTCCTGGAATCGTTATTCTTTATCATTGCGTAGTGCTCCATTGAGTATATGTACCACAGTTTACCTATCCATTCTTCTATTGTTGGGCATCTGGGTTGATTCCACCTTTTTGCTAGCCAGTGAAAACTCTTATGAACAGCAAGAAGATGTTATCTCATACAGTGCTAGAAGATGAATCCCTCAGGTTAAAAGGGCACTCAAAATGAAACTTGGGAAGAGCTGCTTTCTCAAAGTAATCAACCCTAATGATGTGGCTGGAGTTGATTTTCCAGGAGTTTCATTTTCTAACATGGCACAACTCAAAATGAGAAAAAAGTGCTGCAAACATTATGTTAACAATAGAAGCATGGATGGAACCAAGTATTAATATAGGAAAACTAGACATAGTTTAAAATGAAATGGAATGTACTTCAGCATGAATGAACTGTGGTGGACTGCAATTGGCCATTTTGAATCAATTATATAGTTTACTACGCAGGGAGTGACAAATAGAAGAAGAATGGTCTTGAATTCATTGTCAAAAAGAAAATTTTAAGATGTGTCCTAAAGTACAACACTGTCAATGATGGGATAATATTCATATATTTACAAGGAAGACCAGGTAATATGACTGTTATTCAAATTTACAGACCAATCACTAATAGCATAGATGAAGAAATTGAAGATTTTTATCAAATTCTGCAGTCTGAAATTGATTAAACATGTAATTGAGATGCATTGATAATTAATGGTGATTGTAATGAAAAAGCTAGAGTCAAATAAGGTTTGGTAGTTGGAAAATAGGGCTTTTGTTATAGTAATGATACTGGAGGTTGCATGATGGAATTTTGCAAGACCAATGACTTCTCCATTGCATGTACCTTTTTTTCCAACAACATAAAGGTGACTGTACCATGGACCTTGTCAGATAGATTACACGGGAATCAAATCAATTACGTCTGTAGAAAGAGACAATGAATAAGCTTCGTATCATCACCCAGAACAAGGCCAGGGACTGACTACAGAACAGACCATCAGTTGCCTGTGTGCAAGTTCAAGTTGAAGCTGAAGAAAATTAAAACAATTGCACAAAAGCCAAATACAACCTTGAGTATATGTCACTTCAATTTAGGAACCATCTCAAAAATAGATGTGACACTCTAGTGACTGAAGACAAGAAGAGCTGAGGGATGTTATCAAGGACATCATACATGAAGAAAACAAAAGATCATTTAAAAGACATGAAAGAATATAAAGACCAAAATGGAAATTAGAAGAGACTTTGAACCTTGCTCTTGAATGTCAAGCAGCTCAAGTAAAAGGAGCAACTGATGAAGTAGAAGATCTGAATAGAAGATGTCAGAGTGAACTCTTGAAGACAATGTAAATTATTATAATGACTTGTGCGAAGACCTGGTGTTAGAAAACCAAAAGGGAAGAACACGTAGCATTTCTCAGGCTGAAGGAACTGAAGAAAAAAATCAAGCCTCAAATTGCAGTGTTAGGTTCTATAGACAACACATCAAATGATTTAGGAATCTTGTACTTCTCCAGGAAATAGTCCCTTTTGATAACATGTCCAAAGTAGGTGACGTGAAGTCATCATCCTTGCTTCTAAGGAGTATTCTTGCTGTACTTCCACTAAGACAGATTTGTTCATTCTTTCGGCAGTCCATGATATATTTAACATTCTTTGTTACCACTGTAATTCAAGGACGTCATTTCTTCAGTCTTCCTTCTTCATTATCCAGACTTCACATGAATACGAAGCAACTGAAAATACTGTGGCTTGGTTCAGGTGCATCTTAGTCCGTAAAGTGACATCTTAGCCTTTTAACACTTTAAAGAGATCTTTGCAGTAGATTTGGCCAATGTAATATGTCATTTGACTTCTTGACTGTTGCTTCCGTAGGTGTTGATTGTGGATCCAAGTAAAATGAAATCCTTGGAAACCTCAATCTTTTCTGTTTATCATGTTGCTCATTGATCTGGTTGTGAGAATTTTAGTTTTTTTTGTTTTTTGTTTTTGTTTTTGATGTTGAAGTATGATCCATACTGAAGGCTGTAGTCTTTGATTTTCATTAGTAAGTTCTTCCAGTCCTCTTTGCTTTCAGCAAGCATAACAAGAACGATTGTCAATGAGTCTTCCTCCAATCTGGATGTTGAGTTTTTCTTCATTTAGTTTACCAAAACCCAACCAAAACAAACCCACTGCCCTCAAATCTGTTATGACTCATCACCACACTCATTGTAGGACAGAGTAGAACTGATCCATAGAGTTCCCAAGGAACGCTGATAGATTTGAACTGCCAACCTTTTGGTTAGCAGACTGAGCACTTAACTGCTACATCACCAGGGTTTCCTGACATAATATAGCTTCTAGAGTTATTAGCACGGCATACAGATTGAATGAGCATGGCAAAAGGATGTGACACTGACATACACCTCATTGACTTTAAATCATGTAGTATCTCTCCATTCTGTTTGAAAGACTGTTAGGCTATGTATAGGTTCCTATGATCACAATTACATGTTCTAAAATTTCCATTCTTCACAATGTTGTCCATGATTTGTTATGATACATGCAATCTAATTTCTTTTCACAAGTAGTCAGCACTCAAAAAAACACAGGTAAACATTACAGTTAAGTGTCTTAATTAAGGCAGTTTCTACTGTCAAATCTGACTTATACAAAATTGCAATTATAGTAGTCTTCAGGGATGCTGGGGATGCCTTTACATATTTGTTCCTCATCACTGTGGTAGAAGGTATGTCCTCTTGGGTTAGCATCCTTGGCTCTTAACCACTATGCCACCAACATTTCCATTTATATATGCAAAGAGATATTTATATCAACTAAATGGCTCACATAGTTGTGGAGTTTGGGAGGATGACAAGCTGCAAAATTGTGGGTCAGGTGTGAGGCTGGAGGCTTCCCCTAATTCAGGTGGTTGCAGGGGCTAATGAACCCCATATAAGCAGGTTTGACAGCAGGTGATTGACCCATGTCCCAAGAACCTGAGATCAAAGGATGATGAGTTGGATGCAAGACCCAGAGAGGCTGAGCTTTGCCAGAATATCTATATATTGGATTCAGACCAGACCCTCAAGGAAACTCCCCCTTCAACTGATTGGCTTATCACATCAGATCACAAAAATGGATGATTACATACTGTCTGGCAAATCACTGAGAATCACAGCTTAGTGAAGCTGACACGTAACCTCAGTTATTACACCCTTCTTAACTTCTGTCTTGACAAATGCTCTGTTGTTTTAAAAAGGTACAGTACTTTGTTTAATAGTGAGACTTTGTTTAATTGAATTTCCTAGAAAATGTATCTCCCCTAGCACTGAGTCCAGAAAGAGAAAGACAAACATGTTAATGAAAAGATAATAGTGATAACTAACCTGTAAATCAGTGTTACCCAGATAACCTTACACAAAGGAATACCAAATCCCAAAACCAAACCCAATGTCATCAAGTTGATTCTGAGTGGCAGAAGGATTTGAACTGTCCACCTTTTGGTTAACAGTTGAATGATTACAGCCTCTTCCACCAGAGCTCTGTATAAAAGACTATTCAGTCACAATTTGTTCCTTTCTCCAGTTGGCTTCTCTTTCTTTCAGCTTAATAACATTATAATTTTTCTGGGAAGGGGGTGTATTTGCTTTTTATTGTTGTAACAAGTTACTATTAGTGCAATGGCTTAAAAATAATGCCCAGTTATTTTTACAATTCTATAAATCTGGAGCCCACATGTAAAACGGCTCAGCTACTTCTCTGCTTTAGGTCTCGGGAAGCCAAAATTGTAGAGTCAGGAGTTAATAGAGCTGCTTTCCCACCTGGAAGCTGTGGGAATGGACTCACTTGCTGATTTTTTCAGGTTTGGGGTCAGAGTCAATTCAGTGTGCTTGCAGATAGATATTTCCTTGCTAGCTGTTGGTTGGTGGTGGTGGTTCTCAGTTTCTAGACTCTGTCCACATTCGCTGCTCATGTCCCCCCTCCTCTGTCTTCAAAGGCAGCAACAATGGATCAAGTCCATTTGATCTTCCAGTCTCCCTGACCTTCCTGTCGACCTCATCTCTCTCTGTCTACCTCTACTCTCGTGTCTCTCTGACTGACGTTTCTCCTCTTGCTTCTGCTTTTAAGGACTATGTGACTACAGTGGATCTGTCCAGAAAACCCTGGATAAGCCCTCCACCTAAAGGTCATTAAACTGGCATCTTTAATCCCACCTTCAAACTCTTTTTACAGCAATGTTTGAATTAGTGTGTGATTTAATAAACTAGGCATGAGATTCTTAGGGAGATGTCTTTAGAATTCTGCCTATAACATGGATTACGGCTGTATTTGAGCACGAAATAATTTCCTGAAAAATTACCTTAAACCTTTTCATCTTCAGGTAAAGGCCACTAGGTCCTCTGGTGTAAAAATCCATTCCTTAAATGAGAAAACGCTACAAGCAAGGCTAGTCCTCAGCACAATGATTTCTTTGACCGGAACTTGAAGTTGGGGATAGAACTTTAGATCCTCTTTTTGCTCCCCTCCCAGGATGTAACACACTGCCCTGTGCCCTGTAGATAATTCATGAAAGTTTACTGATTTTGCTGCTGCTGTTACTACTATGTGTATGGCTGCTATTAAACAAAAGGGCCGAAATTCTATGTAAGCTACCAACAAATTCTGAAGGGCTGTGATGTACTGGAGCCTCTGGTTGGTGCAAATAGTTAACATGCTCAGTTGCTAACCAAAGAGTAAAGGTTTGAGTCCACTCAGAGTTGTCTCTGAAGAAGGGTTTGGTGATCTACAGAATTAGCCATCAGAAAACTAGCCAGAGCACAAGTCTACAATGACACATGTGCGGTGACCATGAGTTCGTGTCAACTCAATGGCAAGTGTTTTAACTGGTGATGTAGCAGATGCAGCAAAGTCTTTTAAAATAGTTGATTTGGCCTAATACTTGGAAACAGAAACCCCCTCAAGATGGCTCACTGCCTTTCCCTATCCATCTGTTTCAACCCAAAGCAGTCTCACAAGCTTTGCTAAGGAATGGTACAGGGATGTTGCATGTTACTTAGTAGAAAACCTGAAAGTGTGACAATTTCAGAAATTAATCTTAGAAGATTTGGTGGATTCTAGTGGGGAGAATCCCCTCCCCGTCCCAACTTTTCCTGTGTAGCCCAAGTGGGAAGGAAATCACACCAAGACTTCCATCCCTTCTGGAAAGTACTCGGGTAGGAGCTTCTGTGTGCTTTTCCACCTCTTACATGCTCCTTGCCAAGGAGTAGTAGCTAATCAGATGGCCTGGAGTCTTGCATCCTCTGGCTTCTGTACATTGTACAAAAGGGCTGGGTTTGCTTTAAAAGCTGAGAATAGACCTTATTCTTTCTCTCCTTCCCTGAGCGACAAGTGTAGGTAAGAAGGGAGTGTGCTTTCTCCTCTTTCTCCTTTTGTGTAAGGGTTGCAGCCAGGTGAGGGCTGGAGCCTGCTTTTTGGAGGTGCTCTAACTTACCAGGGTTTCTTCATCTCTCTGTTCTGCTGATGTTGGGACTATACAGCAGCTAGCCGGATAAGAATCGTATATTCCTGTCTCCCCAGCTGTAGACTTTGGTGCGGAGGGAACAGGAAAGTCCCATTTTGGCCTCAGCTCCGAGATGAGTGTTGTAGCATAATGTTTTTCTGGAGGTTCTGTACTTTAGAAATTATTGAGCCTTCACTAATAGATATCTGTTACCACTTGGTTCATTGGTTACAACCTAGACAGGTGTTAGGGACAGTGATTAGGCTTATCTCAGTCCCTAGCACCACAGGTGTTACTGTGATCTTAAGGTAAAGAAGAAGACATTTTAAGCATGGCACTAAATGCAGGATCTATAGAAGAGAAGACAGTTGGCACTGACTACCACCACTGTTAGAGGGTTGTTATGGATTGAATTCTGTTCCCCTCAAATATGCATTGGACTGCTAACCCTGATGGCTGTGGATATAATCTCATTTGAGAATAGAGTTTTCTTTTTCATACGAGTTGAGGCCATATCAGTGTAGGGTATGTCTTAAGCCTAATAATTTCTGAGTTATAAAAAGAGTAAACTAAACCCAGTAGGAAGCATTCACTTGTGGTATTTGCATTACAGCAGCACTGGGTAACTAAGACAAAGGGTTAATATCCTTAATATTCAAACCATTCTAAAAATAGTACAAAAAGGGTAGAAATATTTTTAAAAATGTGCAAAGGACAAAGTACTGGTAATTAATGACTAAAAAGGAAGACTGGACCATTCCTTTTGGCTGTCTCCAGGCTTCCCCTAGACTATCTATCTTTAGTTTCATGGTTTAAGTGCCAGCTATATACTGGTGATTTCCAAATTTTGATTTTTAGTTCTGACTCCTGCTTCGAACTTCAGATTGATGTATCCATTTGCTCATTAATATTTCACCTGCAATTGCAAATAGGCGTTTAAATTTTGCAGGTGTAAAACAGAACTATTGATTCTCTACCATCACCAAATCCACTTCTCCTCTCATTTTGGGAAATGTTAACATTCATCCAGTTGTTTAAAACACAGTCTGAGGTATATCCAAGATGTCTCCATTTTCCTCACTCCACATTTAATTCATTAGCAGCGTCTGTTAGTTTTACATCCTATATTTCTCAAGTGTGTTTTCTTTTCTCTTTCTCCTCAATGCCTACCTTAGTCCTGAGTCCTAAGTAACTCATCTCTCTGCTTCCACTCTTATCCTCTAAAATGCACTCTTGTCATAATAATTATAGTATGTATTTAGAAAATATTTCCTGATATATTTAGAGAATACGAAATGAATTGTTTTCTTTTCTGCTTAAAACTTGAAGTGGCTTTCTGCTTTATATAGAGCAGTGATTATCCAGGTGACAGTGGATTTGCCACCAGGGACATGTGATGATATCAAGAGACGTTTGGAGCTGTTATAACTGTTGAAGGGATTGGTAGTGGTGTTGCAGGGTAAACAAAAAACCACAAAGTTTAGTAAAACAAAAAGAGCTTTTTATTCAGCATATATTCAAAAGGGCAAAAATGGAAAGAGGACAAGCATGCTGCCAGAGCTGATGTCCACCTGAATCTGAGGAAGATTCCAAGAATCTTCAGTATGCATTAACATCTCAGAATGGGTAGGATCGCTGAAAGCTCTCCTTTTCACAGATTGGCTAGAAACTGTGATCTCACATCTTGAATTCTCTTTCTTAACAATCATTGGTACAAGTTTCAGTAATGACAGTCAGGAAGGTTTTCATTGGTCAAACAGATTTCTATGCATTCTATGCACTAGATGCTAAAAAGAGTGGACAGTCTTTTGTTGTTCTATTAGCTTTATGTGACCAGTTCCTTAAAAGACATTTTTCTCCCCAAAAGGTAATTTCTGGGTTCGCTCCATCTACTGTATTTCTCTCAGGGCCCAGTTGATGTGTCCTTGTGAGTTCTTGCTGGTCCACCTCCAACTAGGTCACGTTCTCTATGCTCAAGGAAAGAGAATAATGCTTCCAACATTATTTTCTAAATCTCTGGTGTCTAGTGCATAGAAGTCAAGGATGCTGCCAAGCATCCCACAGTGCAAATGATAATTTTCAACAGCCAAGAATTATCAAAACCAAAATGTTCATAGTGCTGAGATTCAGAAACTTTAATGTCAAGTTCAATTCTCTGTCCTGAGCTGTAAAACCTTTTATAGTTTGTCATTTGCCCATCTTTCTGATCATATCTCATGTCATCTTTCCCTTCTTTTCCTGTTCTACTTACAAAGACCTTTTTTCTTCCTTAGGATGTACTTGACTAGCCATTGTCTCTGGATATTTGATCCTTGCTACCATACTCCTTGTTTAATCCCCCCCCATTGCATTTCTCACTATTCCAAATGTTACGTTCTTTCTTGCTTTTTGAGTTTGTTTGCTTATTAAAATGTAAGTCCCATGGTGGCAAAGACCTTGTCTGTCTTGTTTGATGCTTTATCAGAAATGCTTAGATGGTATCTGGTATGTTCTTGATTCTCAGTAAGCAATTGTTGGAAGGAATAAGTAAACTTAGATAGCAATGACATCTATAAGACTTGAAAAGCAAGACAGGGAAAAGTCTTGCATGGTTTCCAGGTTTCTGACTTACATTACTGAATGAATAGTGGTAACCTTCAACACAACATGAAGCAGGGAAAAAAATCAGAGTTTGGAGAATAAGCTTTAGACATATTGAGTAGTAATTGGGTGACCATCAAGAAGAAAAATTGGGAAGATGTTTGAACATGTGGGTCTGACATGACAACAGATATCTTGATCATACACAGAGTTGAAGACCATCATTGTATAAAGCCATACCAAACCAATTGCTGTTCAGTCAATTCTGACTAATAGTGACCCTGTAGGACAGAATATAACTTCATCGTAGGGTTTCTTTCTAAGGAGTTGCTGGTAGATTCAAGTTGCCAATCTTTTGGTTAGCAGCTAAGCTCTTAGCAACTGTGCCACCAAGGCTCCCTTCAGTTTACACAAAGTAGTAAAATAAAGGAGACAGATAAGATCCCTCAAAAACAATATCCAAAAGAAGAGGCTTAGTATGAAAGAAAAGAGAATACTAATGTTAAAATTCTGGATAGAGAAAGAAAAGTTTGATTGAGAGGGAGTGGGCTATGTAGGAGGACAACACAGAATCAACTAAGGAAAAAACACTGGAAAGAATGGCCTGGTGTCAAAGGAAAAGGGGCTGTGTTTACCAAATCTGTTCCAAAGAATAATCCTCCTATGCAATAGTCTTTGGAAAAACATTCTGTAGTCAATTAAGTTGAGAAATGCTGAGCTCCGCGTATCTTTCTTGCAGAATCACAAACAACATTAGTGTATTAATTTTTTGAAAAGTCTTACTGTAAAGAAACTCATAAGCTTAGTTTCAGAAGCTTATTTGACTATGAATCTTTTCTCCTTCCCCCTACGTAAGTACTCTAAATAATAACACACCCAACTGGTATCCCAAGGAACACTCTTTGGGAAATGTTGCTATTAGCCTAATCAATTAGATAAGCATTGAAAAGATTTCCTTTGTATTTGGTGATTAAGGAATCTTGTTGATCTTGCTTGAGGGGTTTCTATAAAGTGGTAGGATACGTAGACTCAGTAGGAAGGTGTGGAATTAAAACATTAGGTATAAGCTTGAGCTTAAAGAAAAGGAGAAAGGGTGGTAGCTAATGCAGACACAGTAAGTTCCAATTACTTTTTTGGATGAAAAGAATATGACTAAATTTCCAGACAATAGAAAGAGTGAGGAACAGAAGTGGAAGACAGAGAATAACCAATGGAGCAAGATCTGCAGAGATCTCAGAGAAACTAAGATTAGAAGGGAAACCCTGGTGGCATAATGGTTAAGTGCTACAGCTGCTAACTAAAAGGTCAACAGCTCAAATCCACCAGGGGCCCCTTGGATACTGCCCCTATGGGGCAGTTCTACTCTGTCCTATAAGGTCTGTTCTATGGAGCTAGATTTCATAGTGTCGCTATGACTTGGGATTGACTGATGGCAATGAGCAATGGATAAGATAAGGAAAAGCCTTCTTCTTTCTCAAAGAAAGGGGGAAATGAAGGGAGGGTAAATACAGACAAAGACAGAGCCTCTGATAGCCTTGGTTACTGAGATAAGAATATGTGCTCAGAGTTTGCTTTTGGTGCTGAAACAGAAGTAGCCCTTCTTCACCCACCTCCCCCCCAAAGCTCCTACCTCATCTTGCTAAGGTAGAAGTCTTTTCTAAATTTTATCTTTATTATTTCTATGATCAGGAGTCACATCTGCTATAGATTTCTATATAGGCATTAATGTTCTGTATCTTTAATCATCTAATTTCCTCCAGCTCTCCCCTTCTAGGGTAGAGACTTATGCATTTCTGTTTCCCCAGTTACTTCTCACAGAGAGGCCACGCCAAGTGCCATCAAGTCACAGAGAGGAGAGATGCCATAAACATTGTGGAACAATGAGTGAGTCATTGGCACCGTCATATTCCACTCACTATTGAGAATTTAATTAATTACATTATTACAGCTTGAATAATGCTACTAGTACATAGTTGCTGCCGTAACACCGACAATTAAATATCATGAGTGGGTGGCTTAAAAAAACAGTAATTTCTAGTGTTGTAATTTGGGGGGCTAGAAGCCTGAATTCAGGGCACTAGCAAGACCATGCTTTCTCTCTGTGTGAGAGAGATTTTCCAGGGGAAAATCTTTGTCTCTTGCAGCTTCTATAGCCCTGCACATTTCTTGATATTCCTTGGCTGCTTGTAGATGTGTTGTCACAAAGCACCTGTCTTCACTCTGTGTGTGTCTCTCTCTCTGAATCTGTGATCAATTTATACACCATTCAGAAGAGATTAGATTTAGGACTCAGCCTACTTCAGTATAACCTCACTAACATAACAAAAGAAATGATAGGTTCCAAACAGGATTATATTCATAGGTTAAGATTTCAGCATATCTTTTGGAGGGGGACACAATTCAATCTATAACACCTTATTAGTTTTTTTACCACCATATCTCTTATTCATAATTATTTTTATTTAGCATTCTTTTTTTATAAGTTGAATCTATCTTCACTATTTCTTTTTTCTTCCTTTCCAGCTCCCCAAAGTATCATTCCTTCATTCCCCTCCAATGACCAGTTGTTGACAAGAAGCCTGAGAGCTTCAGATCCACTAGATGCTCCTTAGAAACTCTAGGGGGCAGTTCTACTCTGTCCTGCAAGGTCATTATGAGTCAGAATGAACTCTATGGCAATGGGTTTGATTTTTTTGGTTTTACTATGTACCAAATACTGTTCCAGCAGTTGAATATATAGACATAGTGAGGGCAATGGGTTTCTCTTTTTATATGCCTTTTTGTCACAGGCTTGTAACTTCCACAAAATGATTGAGACTATGCAAAATAAAGTACTTCAGGCCCACTAAGGAGATTGGTCAGTTTTGCTACCGTCCTAAGCTCATAAGGTATGATCCCACAGGGAGTGAGGGGAGACCTCATTACCCTGAAGAAGACGCACTGGCAGCCAAATACATCCTTCGGACTCAGGGTCCCTGAGCTGAAACCTCCTATACTCAGGAGGCAGAGAGGCATAGCATTGGATGGAGGGTTGTACCACTGGAGGCAGCAGTTGCATGAGATGGCAGTGGAGCAAGACAGCTGGGGGCCTTTGGGTGGGAGGCTTGCTGGTGGAATGGGGTTCCCCCAGGCACGTGTCAGCAGAGCAGAAGAATTGCAACATTTGCCTGAGCAGGGTAAAGGCCAAGAGTGAGGGCTGCCTGCCAGCATAGCAGAGAAGGAGCTGTAAGACTGGAAGCTGTTCTGTCTCCTGAGTTTTTCCTGTTACTTCCAAGTTTATCCTGATCCTGAATTGTAACCTTTTACATCCTTAATAAACCCCATAGTCATTAAGCACAATCTGTAAGTTCTATATGGCCACTGCAATGACTTATTGAACCTGAGAGAGAGAGAGAGAAAATGCCATGGGAGTGATGGCTGCTGTCAGAATTGGTAACACAACTGAAAAGTAGAGGTGTGTCTGACCTTCACCTCATAGGAATCAGATTTGGACCGGTGCTAATGTTGATTCTCCTTTCTCCCACTGAAGTTAAATAAGGTCTGATTCTGCCATTTTACACAGGGTAAATAAAAATGTCACTGTCTTTGTGGAACTTCTATTGCTTACATTCTAGACAATGAACAAATAAAGATTAAGAAATCAATAAACCTGAAAATATTGATTAACTAAGGTGGTTACTGGGCAGTAGAAAATTAACTTACAACGAATGCTGTTTCTTGGGCTGAATGACTGAGCAGAAAATTTTCCAGGAGCAAAGGCTATAGACAAGCTGCATCTGAAATGCCAGACTGAAGAGGTGAAGGAAGTTCAAGTACTCAAGTTAGATGAAAATCAGTGGTCAAGTGGTATTTGGCAAGGGTCCCAAGACCATCTGATGAGAGAAGAAAAGTTCTTTCAACAAGTTATGCCATGATCTCTAGATTAAAAAAAAAAAAAACCCCAAACCTATTGGGGTTGAGTCAATTCCAACTCATAGCAACTGTATAGGACAGAGTAGAACTGCTCGACAGAGTTTCAAAGTAACACCTGGCAGATTTGAACTGTTGACCTTTGGACTAGCAGCCGTAGCACTTCACCACTATGCCACCAGGGTTTCGTGGCTAGCCACATGCAAAAAACAAAAAAAAATACGGTATGACTCTTACCTCACGTTACATGCAAAAGCTAACTCAGAAGGATCAAAGACCTAAATGTAAGAGCTATAAATCACTTGGAAGAGAACATAAGGATAAATCTTCATGATCTTGGATTTAGCAAAAGATTCTTAGATAAGATACCAAAAGAATAACCAACAAAAGAAAGATGCATAAAATGGACTTCATCAAAATTAAAATCTGTTGTGCTTCAAATGAAACACTCAAGAAAGAGAAACAACAGTTGATTCATCCAGTATAGGGTGAATCTTAAGCTTAATCGCTTCTTAGTTATAAAGAGGCAAGAATAGATATAGAGACACACATGGGGAAAGATGGATGCTAGGGAACGCCAAAGAATGCCAAGGATCACTGACAAGCACTAGAAACAGGAAAAAACACCAATGGTAGGAGTAAACACAGCTGGGACCATGAGTTAAACATTTAGTCCACTAAACCATGAGCAAATAAATTCCCATCCTTTAAATGCACTCTCTTGTGGTATTCCTGTTAAGGCAATAGTAGGTAATTAAGTTTGGTAATTAAGTAGTAGGCAATTAAGTATGGACAGCTGACTAGAAGAGATCCCTATGTATGCCTATTCCCAAGAAAAGTGATCCAACTGAATGCAGAAATTATCAAACAATATCATTAAGATCACATGCAAGTAAAATTTTACTCAAGGTCATTCAAAAGCTACTACAACAGTATGTTGATAGGGAACTGCCACAAATTGAAGCCAGATTCAGAAGAGGATGTGGAGCCAGGGATATAATTGCAGATGTCGGATGGATCTTCACTGAAAGCAAGAAATACCAGAAATATGTTTACCTGTGTTTTACTGACTATACAAAGGCATTCAACTGTGTGGATCATAATAAATTATGGATACTATTGTGGAGAATGGGAATTCCAGACCACTGAATTGTGCTCTTAAGGAATCTGTACATGTCATGAGACCAGAACAAAGGGGACACTGCATGGTTTAAAGTCAGGAAAGGTGTATGTCAGGGTTGTATCCTTTCACCATACCTTTTCAGTCTATGTGCTGAGCAAATAACCTAAGAAGCTGGATAATATAAAGAACCAGGTATCTGGATTGGAGGAAGACTCATTAACAACTTGCATTATGCAGATGACACAATCACACTTGATAGAAGTGAAAAGGATTGGAAACACTTACTGATGAAGATCAAAGACCACAGCCTTCAATATAGAATGCACCTCAACATCAAGAAAACAAAAATCCTCACAACTGGACCAGTAAGTAACATCATGATAAACGGAGAAAGGATTGAGGTTGTCAAGGATTTCATTTTATTGGGGTTCACAATGAATGCCCATGGAAGCAGCAGTCATATTGTACTGGGAAAATCTATTCTAAAAGATCTTTGTAAAGTGTTGAAAAGTAAAGATATCACCTTGAAGATTAAGGTGTGCCTGACCCATTGCATGGTATTTTCAATCACATTACATCCATGTGAAAGCTGGACAATGAATAAGGAAAACAGATGAAGAATTGATACCTTTGAATTGTGGTGTTGAATAAGAAGATTAAATGTACCATGGATTGTGAAAGGTATAAACTGATCTGTTCTGGAAGAAGTACAACCAGAGTGCTCCCTGGAAGCAAAGATAGCAAGACTGCATCTCACATATTTGGGACATGTTGTCAGGTGGGATCAATCCCTGGAGAAGAATATCATGCTTGGTAAGGTGAATGGTCAGCAATAAAGAAGAAGACCTCAATGATATGAGTTGACACAGTGGCTGCAACAATGGGCTTAAGCATGGGAACAATTGTGGGCACGGAGCACGACTGAATAATGTTTTGTTCCATTGTGTATATGGTCGCTATGAGTTGGAATCGACTTGAAGTTACCTAAGAACAACAACAAAAGGTAACTGAGACAGTTATCACAGGACCCAGCCATTCCATTCTTAGCTATATATCTAACATAAATGAAAATATACTTTCACATAAATTTCTTACTTATCAGTAAGGTCAGATTCCAAAGACCAAGTCATTATGCAAAAATTGGCTATGTGAAATATTCACGATTTCCTCTCCCAACCTCCCCTTCTCCTTGGCCCAGCCCTCTCTGCTGAGTTACCTTCGACCTCTCTACGCCTGCAGTGGTCATAGCAATCATGGGCTCACCGTTGCTCCGCTAGCTGAAATCTATATCCATGGTGCAGGCTTCTGGTCAAGTGTCCTCAGCTGCCCACCATCCCAGCTCAGGTTTCAAAGTGCACTTGGTGCTGGAAGTGGGTGGTGTGGCTGGACAGTGCATACAGCTACCAGCCACCACTGATGCCCTGTTTCTGGTACATGCCCCCAGGACAGAGCCGGTAAGAGGGAGGAGGAGAGGTATGAGCTGGAGTGTCAGGCACCCTGTGGGTTCCAGACTGGGGTTAAGTACCCCGGGGTGGTGCCACTGCTTCTTCTTTGCACCCTGGATTAGCTGCAGAAGGTGGGGGTCTTCAAGCTGGTGGGCTCATGAATGAGCAAAATACTTAAACCGACATTTTACAATCATCATAAGTGTGAAATTTCAGATAGAAACAACTGATAAATGAGGAGTAAGTATATTTATAGTGGTTAAAGTGTGGAAACAACTGGAATGTCTGACAACTGATAAATGGATGTATCTGTCTATCTGTTCATCTGTCTAATCTTTGAGATATCTACACAACAGAATAAGAGACAGCCAGTTAGCAGTTGAATACACAGGCCTAGGGCTTAAGGTGGAGATTTGGGCTGGAGACAAATATTTGGTATCACCTCACCCAACAGGAAAGGATGAAATTGCCCAGGAAGAACAAAATGGCTTTTAAAATACCTAGAACAGAGAACCAGAAAGGGGAGGAAAAAAGAGTGGACTGCAAGAAAGGTGAAGGAGTCATAGGATTGAAAGATCTGGTTAAGATAAAGATCAGGTATAAGGATTATAACTGAATGAGTGAGATTGACAAACAAGAAGTTGTGGTCAGAGAGAGCGATGATGAAGTTAATCTTTTAGGTATGAAACAGTTCTGGGTGATACAGTTACGCATGTGCCCTGAAGTTGAATGAAGGTGAAGAAGAGGTCTAGGAAAGTGTTATTAAGGAAGAAAGAAGATGAAGCACAGAGCACTGATGATAATAAAGGTATAGAAAAGATCAACAGTAAGGAGCATACATCTCAGGAGGCAAGTGAAGAAATGTGAAGAGTAGTGGCTGCAGTGCTGTGAAAACAACCAATATTGGCTG
Source organism: Heterohyrax brucei (assembly GCA_028571685.1). NCBI lineage: Eukaryota > Metazoa > Chordata > Mammalia > Hyracoidea > Procaviidae > Heterohyrax > Heterohyrax brucei. Next base: position 65,334,235 of record CM053155.1, on the reverse strand, counting down.
CCTCCTGGACAGCTGGGTACCAGAAAGAGGAAGTAATAGTCCTCTAGAATCAGTCAAGCCTGGATAGGCTTCATTTTTCCAAGTATCTTAGTTGTTGGAAGACATGGCAACTCACAACTCTGTGGATCTCCATTACATGGGCTTTGGAACTAGATCTGATGCATAACCTTGTACTAGAGCTGCTGAGCAGACATTCTTGTTATTAGGGGTCTGGACTCAAGGAGGTCTATGCAGTGCACAATCCAACCTAGTTCCAGTGAATGCATGTTACTGTTAGTCATGAGCTGCTTGAAGTGTGTCACTGTATAAGGTTTCGTGCAAGCTTGGCACAAAGGGGAAGTAGGGGAAGCAGTGCTGTATCCAGCTCATTCCTTGGTATCCTATGGAGGTAATGAGGACAATAAGTGAAAGATGAAAAAGGTAACTATTTGGAACATGATGTGATGAGTTGAAGAGTTGATCAGAGAGTGAATGAATACCAAAGTCAAGGGCAGTTACCAGATGAGAGGCTAGAGGCAATGTCCCAAATTATTAAACTAAGGAAGTGAAGTAGGAATTTACAGGCCACATGTAACCCAAATATAAGAGAGAATAACAAGTGAGTGAAAAACAAGGTCTAGTTATCAGGGTAAATGAAGTGGAAAATCTAGAGCTGATAATATCTAACAGTACACTTCTTTCTTTGTAGAAGCAGCATGATAAAATCAGAACGAAATAAAACCAAAAACATTTCTACAGTGTGGAATTAATTCTTGCCATCTACTAAACAGTAGGGTTATCTTGAACAATCTCTCAAAGACTGGCACTCTGTCTCCTGTGTAAAAGATAAGCAATTGGGTCAGGTGATCTCTGAAGTCTCTGTGAGTTCTGTGATTATGTCGCATTTATTATTCACTCATTCCAGTACCCACTACCCTCTCACAATCCCCAGCATTTCCCTCAAGGCCCTAACTCACACTGAAGAGGTCCACTGCTTTCAGGTAAGGTCAATCCTGCTTATTTGCTTTTGTTGTGATGTTTTGTGTAGAAGTAATTTCAGAGATTTGGGAAAGGATAGCTCATATTGCACTGGAATTCTATGAAAGTACTAACTTCTCTTGAGAGTAAAACGTGACCACATTGTTTACATTTATTGTTTCTTTTGTTACTAGGCAAATATGGAGTCCACTGGATGGTGCGTGTCCCTTGGGTTCTGAGTCTCATCCCACAAGCAGGCAGAGGAACGTGAGGACTGCTTTGAGGAGTGAAAGAGGCTGATCAAGGCAAAGTGCGAGGACAGAGAAATAAAATGGCAGCAGCAGAAAAAAGGAAGAAAGTGAGATGGTTATTTTGGTGCTGAAAAAGAATAGAGAGATTTTTCTGCTTCTTAAGGGCAACAGATGGCAGAATCCAGCTGATGACCACAAAGAGACATCTGGTTCTAAGACTGACAGATCACGCAGCATCCGATGTCTTCAAAATGGTGAGTTTCATGAACATTCCCATTTATTTGATTTGGACACTACTTATTCAGAAGTTCTATTCCATGATTATTTCTTGGTGGGAGCAAGCTTCATCCATTCAACATAGTCTTTGAGAAGAGAGCATTGCTTATACGAGGGCTACATTTATTTGAGAAGCTAAGTGGGAGGATTTGTGTGGTATTTTGAAAGTTGTACACTTCTTTTTTTGTTGAAAGTTGTAATCTTTTTTTTTTTAATTGTAAAAAACAATGTGGACTGTGTAAATGATTTTCCTTTGTTCTTCACTGCCACACATTTAATGTGTTGGTAAGTTGTCCTTTTTCACTGGCTGGCTCAAGTCCAGAAACAACATACCATAGGAAGAGGGAGCAGAGTGGAAGCATTATTTAATGTTATGATGGCAAGCACTTGGCTGGCTCAATAGTTATCTTACAGTGGGTATTTCTGTACACACACACACTCACACACACACACGCACATTACTTCATATTATCTCCTGACGTGTAAGAAGACTTGCTCCTTTTCTTGCCCTGTACCTCACTCACGTCCTTCCAACAAGCTGAATTCGGGTATAAGAGCAGTAAGTGTCTGGGGCTTGGTTCACCCTAACTTGCTATATCTGAAGGGCTAATTAACAGCAAAAGTTGCCACTAAGTCCAGCAATATTCACAAGAAAAAATTCAGATCTCATCTTTACATGTAGAGCAACAAAGAGCTTTCACTGTTGATGTTTAGAGTATAAGGAGTCTCTATCTTCTCAGACATTCCTTCTGATTGTGAAATTCTTTGATTCTTTGATGATTTTTAATGGGAAGTTATTTTGTAAATGACATAACCGAGAAATGGTTAGAATCTATAGTGGTAGAGAAGTCAGAGAAAAGACATAAAGTTGACAAAATGACCTTAGGGAGAGGCATTAATGCAGAGAAGAGAATACAATTTTAGAATTTAACTCAAGTTGAAGCTTTTCAAATCTGCTGTCTGCTGTCTGGTTTTGTTATTTTCCACCCATTCAGCATCATGTGTGGTAAATGGTTATTATTCAGTGAAGCTCTCTATCACTGAAAATAGCCAGAAGAAAGTAATTTGTTTTTCATGTGGAACTGATTAAGATATGGAAGAACTTAGGGACAATTTTACAAGAAGTGATCCTTTGTCAAGGTTGGCTACTTGACAGCTGCCAAAAAAACTCTCCAGAGAGATGAAATCAATTGCCTTATGTACCCATCAGAGAGTGGGAAGAATTAGTTAATTCCAGATGAATCAGTACAGTTCCACAAGTATACAATGGTTTATTCCATACTGTATACACTTTTGTATTCAAAACCTGATGTGAGTTACCTTATGACTGGTACACTGGGTTAAGATACAAAAGATAGATACTGGCAGGGAAGTAACTGGAACAATAACCAAGAAAAGTCTTAAAAGTAAAGTTTAATTGAACTGCTTAGTAGCCAACACTGTCTTCAAACCTTTTAAAAAAATCCTTCTTATATTTTGATCTCTTCCCTATTATTTTTCTGAGTTTCCTTGTGCTTATATTTTGAACTTTTCAGTGGAAAATTATACAATTGCAACCTGTTTACCATGTTTTTAGCAACTAATATGCCTACACATGGAACACATGTAACATGATGCCATGGATTGAATTATGTTCCCCTCCCCTAAATGTGTAGCTATTTGACTGGGCCATGATTCCCAGAATTGTGTGGCTGTGTTCCATTTTGTGATTTCCCTATGTTGTAAATCCTAATCTCTGACTGTGGTTAATAGGGCAAGAGGATTAGGGAGGGATTGTAATTCCTTACCCAGGTTGCCTCCATGATCCAATGTAAGGGAATTTTCCTGGGGTGTGGCTTGCATTATCTTTTATCTTTTTATTCTATAAGGTAAAAGGAAAGGGAAGCAAGCAGACAGTGTGTTCCCCATACCACAAAGAGAGCAGTACCAGGAACATAGTGCATCCTTTAGACCCGAGGTTTCTGTGATGAGATACTCCCAGACGAAGGGAAGAATGATGCATCACAAGGACTTTCCCCCAGAGCCGACAGTGACAGGAAGTCTTCCCTTGGAGCTGGCACCCTGAATTTGGGTTTGTAGCCTACCGGACTGTGACAGACAACTTCTGTTTGTTAAAGCCATCCACACATGATATTTCTGTTACAGCAGCACCAGATGACCAAGACACACATGAGAAAAAAATGTGTGAGGACGTTGTATGGTTGACAAAAAATATATAAAGTGCATGCTATTTCTGTAAAAATACTGTACATCTTTCTGGTCACAAAAAGATCATGACCCCCAGCTATAGGAACCAGTCCCACTGCAGTGAAAAGGGTACTTAGTTTGGACATCAAGAACAGAGAGGAAGTCCTGGCTTTGCTTTTGGCTGGTTGTGTGGTCTTGCCTAAATAATTATCTCTGAGTCCTAATTGTCTGCTTTGTAAAATCAGAAGAATAATAATTACTCCACAAAACTCTCAGGAAGATTATATCAGATGTTTGTAAAAAATACGTTACCCAGTTCTTAATTAATATTACTCAGTTATTAATTAGTCTGATATAGAAATTGAAACAGAAGCGTGTGATCACTTATCTAAAGTCCCCTGGGCACAGTTCACACTTCGAGCTTTCCTGCAATGTCTAGTACTATGTTACACTGTTAAGTTCTTTTATGTGTGAATACTTTCTGTGAGTGTAATCAGTTGTTATCATCTGGTTACTCCTAGTGTACTCTTTTGTAGGTAATTCCGGGAGGTAAAAGAGATTTCTATCATCCTGGCAGCATTTTTTTAAATTTTATTTTGGTGCTTTTTGTCACGTATTGTTTCCCCTAAAACCTGACATTCATGTTGTATACTAAAGTGACCACTGGCTGTTGTAGTAAGCTAGAACTCTGCGAGCCAGAGAGCTCTACAGAGAGGAAAATAAGTGTCAGTTTTCAAATGGAAACCAGTGTGGGTTACAAAAACGTAAATTTCAAGACTCGCAGCCAGTTATATTACTAGAAACAATAGCCTGATAGCAGAAGCAGGGATGGATGAAAGCATGTGGTACCCCATCACCTGTTTACGCACATGTTTAAAAGACATATGTGAATTTTTTATGTACACATATGTGTGTGTATGTGTGTGTGTGTATCTTCCCTATGCGTGATGTAACTTCTTAAAAATTTGACTATGGTATTAATAGTTGAATGCTAAAGTGATATATGTTATTTTAGCAGAATGAGATGAACTGAATTATAAAATTTTTAGTGAAAGCAGAGTACTAAGATTTTTACCATACACTACATTTTCTACAAATAGAATGTTCCACATATTTTACAACAAAGAAAATAAGTCGTTGAACTTAGTCATCTCAATATAAAATTCCTTTGATCTTCCACAGCAAAAAATTGACTGTCAACAATTTTGCTTTAAATATTGCTCATACTTCAATTTTGATGCTTATTTTGTAAATAAATGCTATAATTTTAATTGAAAAGATGCCATGAAAAGTTCAATCATCACAAAACAAATATTATAGCAAACCACTGTATTATTTTTTAGATAGATCTTTCACCCGTAACATATTATAATTAAAAACATTTCTTCCTGTTCTTGATTCTTACAAGTCCTTCAGTGATTTCATCACAATTAAGCTGTTGAACAATCTTTACTTTGACACATAATAAGGATAATTAACTGAATTTACTTGATTCACTGAGAATTTTTTTGAGTCTCTTGAGGGCTGAAAATTAGCATTTTGTTGTGCACTTTGTGATCATTCAAGTTGGGAATATGCGTAAAACAATTTCAACATTAGAAAACACATATCGTATTTTATCTTCTATTATGTAATCAACAACTGAGTCAGTTTTGACTCATAGCAACCTTGCGAACAGCAAGACAAAACAGTGCCCAGTCCTGCACCGTCTTCACAATCGTTGCCATGTTTTGAGTCCACAAAGGCAGCCACTGTGTCAGTCCCTACTCTTGTTGAGGATTTTCTCCTTTTTCACTGACCCACTACTTCACTTCTGCTTGGTAGAGTGGAGAGTCAGTGAAAAATAGGAAGATCCTCAACAAGATGGACTGACACCGTGGCTACAATGACGAGCTTAAGTATAAAAGTGCTTGTGGGCATGGAGTAGGACTGGGTAGTGTTTCATTCTGTTGTGCAGAAGGTCGCTATGAATCAGAACTGACTTGATGGCAGCTACCAACAACAAACACTTCACCAAACATGATGTCCTTCTTCAGGAACTCATCCCTCCTGATAACATGTCCGAGGTACTTGAGATGAAGTCTTATCACACTGGTTTCTAAGGAGCATTCTGTCTGTACTTCCTCCAAGAGAGATTTACACATTCTTCTGACAGTCTAGGGCATATTCAACATTCTTCACCAACACCATTAATTCAAAGGCACCAATTCTTGAGATAGAAAAATATGTGTAGAATAACTAAACAGTTGAAAAAAGTCAACTGCTTCTGGACAGTAATTTATCATGCTACAGCATTAAGGAATGCACTGCACATGGTATGGAAATGATACATTCATTGTATTCTAAAGTTTTCTGTTGCATGACTTTTCCTCTGTTACGATATTTTTAAGATCCATCCTGCTAATAGTGAATCGAACTGACCAACAAGTTCAAGTAAGTGCACCGAAGCTCCATTTTGCAGGAAAATTTCATTTCTTCCCCCAAGTCCGTGTTCAGCTGTCATTATAATAACAGCAACAGTGTGTTGCCAAACAGCTTTCCAATACTGACATTCTCCAGCAGTTTGCATTTCCAGTCCATGAGTTAAGCCAAAGCTATGTCTTCAGTTTAAATGTGACAACACACAATCTCTGTGAACTGTTTCCATGTTATCAGTCATATTAAAGTTACAACAGTCACTGAATACAGCTATAGCAAACCAAGAAATGAAAGATTTTGGACTGAATAGTTTGTAAACAAAATGATATTACAGAGCCAACTGATGGAAAATACAGTAGCCAATTCTTATAATTTTCACCATTACCTTTACACCCTAGAAATAGATTCATGCTACATACACTGGCTTGTTTACCATCTAGCAATTTTCCATATGAGTTTTCAAATGGTCCACTGTACTGCTGACAGTCACTTGACCCTCTTCAATCCAATCATTTCAATCATTAAAAGAACAATTATTCCACAAAGGAGGGTCTGTATTTATGTTGTCTACAGATGAGACAATTTCAGCTTCTGAAATAATTTCACTTGCTACACTGTCATGAATTGAATTGTTGTTGTCGGTGGTGGTGGTAGATACCATTGAGTCAGTTCTGATTCATAGGCATCCTATGAACAACAGAATGAAACACTACCTGAACTTGCACCATATCCACAATTGTTTTTATGCTTAAGCGCACTGTGGCAGCCACTGTGTCGATCCATCTTGTTGAGGTCTTCCTCTTTTTTGCTGACCCTCCTCTCTACCAAGCATGATGTCCTTCTCTAGGGACTGATCTTTCCTGACACCATGCCCAAAGTATGTAAGATGCAGTCTTGCCATCTTTGCTTCCAAGGAGCACTCTGGTTGTACTTCTTCCAGAACAGATCTGTGGGTTCTTTTGGCGGTCCGTGGTACATTCAACATTCTTTTCCAACACCACAATTCAAAGCCATCAATTCTTCTTCTATCTTCTTTGTTCATAGTCCAGCTTTCGCATGCATATGATGGGATTGAAAATACCATGGTTTGGGTCAGGAGAGTTTTAGTCTTCAAGGTGACATCTTCACTTTTGAATACTTTGAAGAGGTCCTTTGAAGCAGATTTTCCCAGTGCAGTGCATCTTTTGACTTCTTGACTGCTGCTTCCAAGGGCTTGATTGTGGACCCAAGTAAAATGAAATCTTTGACAATCTTAGTCCTGTCTCCATTTATGACAATGTTGCTTACTGGTCCAGTTGTGAGGATTTTTGTTTTCCGATGTTGAGGTACAATCTGTTCTGAAGGCTGTGGTCCTTGATCTTTATCAGTAAGTGTCTCAAATCTTCCTCACTTCCAGAAAGTAAGGTGGTGTCATCTGTGTAATGCAGGTTGTTTGTGATCATCCTCCAATCCTGATACCTCGTTCTTCTTCATATAATCCAGCTTCTCAGATTATTTGTGTGGCATACAGATTGAAAAGATGTGGTGAAAGGATATAACCCTGACACATGCCTTTCCTGACTTTAAACCACTTAATGTCACCTTGTTGTGCTCCCGTGACTGCCTCTTGATCAATATACCGATTCCGTTGGTTCTCATGGACTTATTCTAATTTTGTTCAGTTTCAGTTTGAATTTGCATATGAGCAGTTGGTGATCTGTGCCACCTGGTCTTATTTGAACTACTGATAAGGAGTTTTTCCATTGTCTTCTTCCACAGGTGTAGTCAGTTTAGTTCCTGTGTATGCAATCTCATGAGGTCCATGTGTACAGTCACCATTTGTGTTGGTTAAAAAAGGTATTTGCAATGAAAGAGTTGTGAGTCTTGCAAAATTCTATCATGCAATCTCTGGCACTATTTCTATTGCCAAGGCCATATTTTCCGACTACCAGTCCTTCTTCTTTGTTTCCAACTTTTGCATTCCAGTCACCAGTAATTATCAATGCATCCTGATTGCATGTTCAGTCAATTTCAGATTGCAGAAGCTGGTAAAAACCTTCAACCTCTTCATTTTTGGCCTTAGTGGTTGGTGCATAAATTTGAATAACAGTCATATTAACTGGCTGTCCTTGTAGGCGTATAGATATTATCCTATCACTGACAGCATTGTCCTTCAGGACAGCTCTTGAAATGTTCTTTTTGATGATGGACACAACACTCTTCATCTTTGTGTTTTCATTCCCAGCATACTAGCCAATGTGATTGACTAATTCAAAATGGCCCAAACCAGTCCATTTCAGCTCACTAATGCCTAGGATGTTAATGTTTGTGCATTCCATTTTCTTTTTGACAATTTCCAGATTTCCTAGTTTCATACTTTGCACATTCCATGTTTTGATTTTTAGTGGATGTTTGCCTGTTTCTTCTCATTTTGAGGCACGCCACATCAGTGAATGAATATCCCGAGGCCTCACTCCATCATGTCATTAAGATAGACTCTACTTTGAGGAAGCAGCTCTTCTTCAGCTGTCTTCTGAGTGCCTTCCAACCTGAGTGGGCTCACTTTCTGGCACCATATTTGATAGTGTTCAGCTGCTAGTCATAAGATTTTCCCTGGCTAATTCCTGTCAGAAGTGTCCTTCTACCTAGTCTGTTTTAGTCTGGAAGATCAGCTGAATTGTATCCCCCAAAAACATGCATGGTAATTTGGCTGGGCCATGATTCCCTATACTGTGTGATTGCCTTCCATTTTGTAGTTTTCCTGCTATAAATCCTAATCTCTGCTTGTGGGTGATAAATAGGATTATGTTAAAAGAGGACTAGGGCGGGACTGCAACACCTTTACTAAAGGAGTTTCCCTGGAGTTTGGCTTGCACCACATTTTATCCTTTCATCCTATGAGACACAAGGGGAAAGGGAAGAAAGCTGAAAACTGGGAACCTCATACCATCAAGAAAGCAGCACTGGGAGTAGAGCTCATCCTTCAGACTGGATGTTCCTGTGCTAACATGTCCCTTGACTAAAGACATGCAATACAAGGACCTTCCTGCAGAACCAACAAAGAGGCAAAGCCTTCCCTTGGATTGGACACCCTGAATTTGGACTTATAGCCTATCGGACTGTATAAAAATAAATATTTCTCTTTTTAAAGCAATCTATTCATGGTATTTCTGTAAGAGCAGTATCAGGGGACTAAAACATATACCTCTTTTTATTTTTTTAACTATGTGTGGAATGCATGCAGAATTTTGAGCCAGTTCTGTTATATTTATATTGCTATTAGCAATGTCGGGACTAGCAGTACTAGTCCAGTGATTTGCATCCATTAAACTTGTGCATTCAGTGGAAGAAGACTTTTCTGATTCATTATGTTTTAAAAATGAAGTTAATTTTGGAATTGTTGGTCATTAGGGAGTCACATATCCTTTTCTTTATGTCTTCTTTGAGTTTTATTTTTGTTTTCCACTTAGTTGTTGCATTTCATTTTACTGGATGTAAAATTATGTCACTTTTTAAATTTGGTGCTACCATAGGAAATGAATTTGAATAATTGAAAACAAAATTTATAAAATAAAATTTACATTCAAATTTGGACATTATCACAAATTTATATTTAAAAATTAGTAAGTAAAAAACTGATTTTAGAACATGTAACTTTATTCTTCATGTCTGAGATAGTCAAAGAAACATAGTCAAAAATATTATATTAAATTATTGCCTGCATTAGTATTATATTTAATGCAGGTTAGACTTCTTCCATGTGTATACCAAGTGTATTTTAAAGTCATAAATGTCATTGTTAACAAAACTTAGGACATAACTCAACACATAAAACTATATAGTTAAAGGAGACCCTGGTGGCATAATGGATTAAGTGCTGCATCTGGTAACTAATGGGTCAGCACTTCACATCCATCAGGTGCTCCTTGGAAACTCTATGCAGCAGTTCTTCTCTGACTTGCAGGATCGCTATGAGTCAGACCCAGCTCAACGGCAGTGGATTTGCTTTGGTTTTTTATACAGCCAAAAATTAATTTGACTGAATTCATTGCAATGGCTGACTTATTTCAGTTCCCTCGCTTTTGTGTGTCATTTAGAACTGGAATTCCTATTGTTCACTTACCAGGATGTGGACAAGAACATGTCATTGCATTCGTATCGTGGCAAAGAACATAGCTAGCCCTCCTGGCTGGATTTGCTGGATTGTAGACGTGGACGTACTGGAAAGTCCTCTCAAAATTGATCAAAGACTGGTTACCAATTAATACAATCTGTCTTTTCCCAGTAAATACTGATGCTGGACCCAATTGCATATTGGGTAAATGCATCAAGAGTCAGACTTGACAGCCCACACCCATCTCTCTGCTTTCATGTTGCCCATTTTGTCTCATTTTGGTTTTATGGGACTGTCCAATCTTTGGCTGAAGGATGAACCCCAGGAGTGAGTTCACTGCTGAGCTAAAAGGATGTTCAGGCACCATACTCACAGAGTTTCTCCTCCACCCTCTGTCAAACCAGTAAATCTGGTCTTGTTTTTGTGAGGTGGAATGGTGATCTACATTTTTCTCAAACTCTGCCCCTCCACTGTGAGCCCAGTCAGACCGGTCAGCGGTGGGAGCCAGGTACCACCCGGTCGCACCAGACTCAGTCTGGTAGAAGCTGTAGCATCTGTGGTCCATCAGCCATTTGGACCAATCTTTCCCCTGTGTCCTTGGTTTTCCGCATTCTGCCTTGCTCCACACACGGTGAGACCAATGGAATATCTTAGATGGCTGCTTTCACAACCCCAGATGCCACTCACCAAAGTGGGATGTAGAACATTTTCTTTATAAACTATGATGTGCCAGTTGAATTAAGGGTTCCCTGAGACCATGATCTCCACAGCCTCCAGCCCAATAATTCTGTCCCTTAGAGAGTTTCAATGTGTCCACAAAGGCACTCTGGCCCTACTCTGGACAAGCTGTGTTGTCCTCCCCGCCACTATTTTGTACTGTCTTACCCTTCCCCAAAGTTACCACTTATCTATTTGCATATTTAGTGTTTCCATACCCATCCCTCCCCTCCTTTGTAACCATCAAGGATTATTTCTTTTTGCCACACTCACCTGTTGTTTACTAGAAGGAAATAGTATACTCCCAAAGGACTCCCCAAAATAAGAAGTTTCAAGCAGGGGACCATAGGAGAGAAATGTTAACGATGGTGTTGAAATGATCAGGGCCTCAGAGCTTAAAAAACCTTGTATGTGGGTGCCCTTGTGACTCTGGGTGAACATTATTTTGTGCAGGCCCACTTTCATATACTGGCCCTGGTATCAATTTCATTTAGTGCCCTGTCAGTTCCCTTCCACTGTGTCCTGTCTGCTTGGTATCTGTGAATCTTGGCTTTAGATAACTGGTGCCCCTGTGTTTTTGATGCCCTAGGCTTGGCAAACACATGTATCTTGTTTACTGGATAACCCAGAAGTGATTTCATATGAGTAATTATAGATCATTTAGTATAAAACTTAACTACTTTGTTTTTTACTCATAATCCAGGTTGATTCTGACTCACAGTAAAACTATAGAACAGAGTAGAACCGCCCCATAGGGTTTCTGAGGCTGCAAATCTTTGCCAAAAATAACTTTCTTCCATGGGGGGCAGATTGTAGGTTCAAACTACCGACTTTTTGGTTAGCAATTGAGTGCTTAACTATTGTACCACCAGAGCTCCTGTTTGTCTTTTCAATCTCAAAACCAAACCCATTGCATTGAGTCAATTCTGACTCAGCAACCCTATAAGACAGAGTAGAACAGTCCCATAGGGTTCCTACCAAATGACTAGTAGATTCAAATTGCTGACCTTTGGTTTAGAAACCAAGCTAAAGATTAGAAATTACCTACCAAAGGTGGCAGGAACAATTAAATTTATCATCCATATTATTCCAAAGGATCTCAGATGCCAGGAATAAGGTCAAGGTCAGAACCTAGTTGGTGCTCATTTTTGTCAGACGTACTCCAGAAAGAGTTAATAGGTCCCAAGAAAATTTTCCTCAAGTTGAAACAGGTTAATTTACCTTCCTCAAAACCAAGTATCTTAACATTGATTTTTGCTTTGTTCTTTCTTGAGTTTATTCTATTACAAGTTTATCCTCCAATAGTATTGCTTTGTATTTAACTTTTAATAATTCTCTGACCTTGACCTTTTTAGCCTCACCATTTGAAACCAGTCTGAGAATAGGCATCTATTTGTTCATGGATCACAAAACAACATTTACCGTTGCCATGACCACGTCACACAATCAGGAAAGGTTGTGCAGAAAATGGATTGCCGTGAATGAATCAAACTGGACTAGAAGCTCTCTGTTCAAAACCCAAACCCAGTGCCTTCGAGTTGATTCTGAGTTACAGCAGCCCTTTACAGATACATCATACTTGGTAGAGTGGAGGATCAGCGAAAAAGAGAAGCCCTTAACAAGGTAGACTGACACAGTGGTTACAACAATGGGCTTAAGCACAGAACAACCAGGCAGTGTTCTTCCTGTTCTGTTTTGCATAGGGTCGCTATGAGTTGGAGACAACTCGACAGCATCTAACAACGACAACAACAAAGAAGTCCTCTGAGTTTTTAGTTCAGCTTCCCTGACCTTTCTGATATTTGACAAGTTAATCAATTTCTCTTTGTATGTATTTCCCTCCCATAGGGCATAGGATCATTATGAACTCCAATCAGGTAATGGATATGAAAATACTGAGAAATATAAAATTGTGTGCAAATATAGGAGCTAATAATTTTAAAAAGGGTATGGGATTTGATAGTTGATATTTATTACTGTCATATTTATTTGGACTTCAGCAGTATAAAGTACAACTCAAGGGAGTAGGGCTTTGCCAAACTCAGTTATTTGGGGGATTATTTCCCTTTAAAACTGTACATATACCTGAGTTTATTCATTTACCTATTGTTCTTGTTTAATTACACTAAATCAGATTGGAAGAACCCCCTTTTCTCATAGTAAGCCCAAACACACATATTTTTCCATCTCACAATAGCTTTACAAACTTGGTAGCTTTAATTTCCGGAAAGCTGAAAAGTTCTGAGTTATCCCAAGTGCTCTGAGGAAGACTGTTGTCATTGTGTATTGGTGGAATCTATTTCCTCTAAATTTGACTAGGAGATCCTTAGCCAAGCCAAGTGCTGTGTGGATAAATATTACCTCCAAATCAAAAAACCAAGCCCACTGCCATTGAGTTGATTCTGATTCACAGCAACCCCATAGAACAGAGTAGAACTGCCCCATATTGTTTCCTAGGTTGTAGATCTTTACAGAACTAGACTGCCACACCTTTCTCCCCAAGAGTGGCTGATGGGTTCCAACTGCTGATCTTTCTATTAGTAGCCAAATGCTTTAACCACTATGTCACTAGGACTTCAATATGGTGCTCAGGGCTATTCAACAGAATTATGGAAGTATTCCTTCACACAAGGAGCTTATAATCCAGCTGGGGGAAGGAGAGTGACAGTGTTGTCATGTGTGCCATCAAGTAGATCTTAAGCAAAGTGGCCCTCTGTGGTAGAACAGAACTACCCCATAGAGTTTTCTAAGCTGCAGTCTTTACGGGAGCAGATACCGTGTCTTTTCTCCAATAGTTTGTGTGATGAATTCGAATTCCCATCCTTTTAGTCAGCAGCTGATTATGTAACCATTGTACCACCAGGGCTCCTTGGGAACAATAATACATCCATACAATGAATAGAAACAAGTACTATTCAGTCCTCGTTCAGATACCTACTGAGTACTTAACCGTAGTTATCCTCTAGGTGTTTTGAGGAAAAACTATCCGTCATTATCTTTGGATATTACATTATAGTAATTCAGTCAATCCTGGGGGTCAGAAGTGTTAATATTGTTGAGCAGTGTCCTTTGATAGCATTTTAATGAATTGTCTAGAAGAGTGGGAAGGTGAAGGTCACAAGTAATTCCCCTCATTTGTTCTTCTTCTGCCTCCACTCCCCAGCAGGGAAAAAACCATCCTATCTCTAGATCTTTTACTAAAAACTGGACAAACAATCCAGTGATGCCACCAAGATTAGTGACCTAGCCCGTGCATGACTAATGCATTTTTAAACCACATATGTCAAGATTGTCTCTCTATATAGGTCAGTGTGTGTTTTCCTATACTGTGACCACTCTGGGGTAGAGGAATAGAACTATTTTCTCACGAAGAAAAGTGCCCAATGAAGAAAAGACTGGGTAGAGACGGTGGGCTGAAAAAACACATAGAAACCATAAGGTTATCTTGTTCATCTGCAAATTGTCCCCTTGGCCACTGTCCCTCTTAGACCATGGTTTTTGTTCTGAGTGAGGTGTTACTATTCTTCTAGCTGAGTAGGTCTCAGGCGGGCGGAAGAATCACAGTGTGGTGGAGACAAGTGAGAACACACTTGCCAACCTGTGTAGGCTGGATGCATATTCTTCATACCTCTTCTGTTAACATGACCACTTCTGGTACTAAGAGACTCTTGAATACTCAAAGAGAAGGAAAAAGGCTACATCAACATGCAATGGTACAGATTTTTGGAGGGCAACGTAGGACATAAGGACATCACCACCGCTATGTGGAAGCATGCTGATTTTCAGTACCTGAGTTCTGGAACCTGAGAAGTGATTTGGGACATTCTCATGGCAGAGTATTATGTACCTTAGACCATTTGGGGGGAGGGTGGGACTGATTTAAAAAATAGTAATTTTTCTACTTTCTGTCATGCTTTTAAGAGATCTCAGATTACCTTTAGATTACATTCTATTAAGTGATTGTCCCTATATTCAGGCAGTATAAGATGAGTATGAAATACACAGCCAAAATTAAAAATCCATTTCTACCACTAACTAGCTTTGTGACCTTGAATAATTTGTATATCTTCTCTATGCATCAGTTTTCTCATCTATATAATGAGGATAATAAAGTAATAACAAGACTACAAGGATTTTTTATATAAAAAAATAAATTTGTACTGAAACACTGCACACAAATTGTGTCAACAGTTCCTCTGGTGTCACCGCCTCCAACAGGGTCACTTAGTGCTGTGTGTACCCTGTGTAACTACCTCCCAGGGACTCCACTAATGTGGAATCAGACCAGTCATGGTACTTCCTTGCTCCATGGTATTGGGCGAATTCATCTTTGTAAGCCTCATTTTCTCCATTGTAGGTTGGAGTAAGAACAGCATTGACCTTATAGCTTGCTCTGAGGAGTGAGATGATACACACAAAGGCTTTGATGTAGGGTCTAGCACATAGCAAACACTCACTCATTGAGATGTCTTTAACATACACCCTCCTTATTCCTGTGCCTGACATAATTTCCCCACTTCTTCCCTTAAAAAGAAAACTTGAACAGGATTATTCTGAACAGAATTAACAAAAAAGAAAAGAAAAGAAAAGAAAAGAAAAAACCCCAAACCTATTGCTGTCCAGTCAATTCCAACTCACAGTGACCCTACAGGTCAGGGTAAAATTGCCCCATAGCGGTTCTAAGGAGCACCTGGCAGGATCTGAACTGCGACCTTTTGATTGTCAGCTGCAACCCTTAACCACTATGCCACCAGGATGATGACCCTCAATTAATTACTTATATAAATAATTCACAGCCTTCTCTCTCCCCTTTCACATTTTCTTCCCCCCTACTGCCATATCAAGAGCAAAAAATCAGGAGAATCTTACAAAGCCAAAAGGGTGAAAGAAAAAAGAGGACCAAAGCTAACTCAGACCCTAGAGAGAACTTTGTTTATCGCAGATTCTCATGCCTCTTCTCACCAGTGACTGCAAGCCAGGACTGGCTCCAAACTTTTTGTGGCTCATTGTGAAATAAAGAAAATAATTAAGTTGAACATTGTTAAGAATTTCAAGGTCATAACAGTAGAGCATTAAATTAAGCACAGGACCCTTCTGATCACAGGGTCCTGCCCATCTGCATAGGTTATTGGTCCATAAAATTGGCCCTGCTGCCACCCATGGGGCAGTGGAGAGGTGAGGAGTTGAAATCTCTTCTGTTGATATAAAGCAATTTGGGAGTTCCCTTCATTCCAGGGCCTGCTTGAGCTGTGTAGATTGACTTCTGGCCTGTTGGCACATTTCTTCCCCACATGGCTTGGAGACTGGGGACTGTATAGTGTTCAGACACAGATCCACCCCACCTTCTGAGGGAAAGGTGGAAGGAATTGGAACCAATTTTACCGATCAGGATTTGATCAGTTCTTAGGAAATGTTTGTAATTATGGGAGGAAAGGTCACTGCTTGGAGGGAAAAGTACAGTTATGCCTGGAACTGGAGTCTGAGTACGTATGTGCCTGTGAGCATTGTGTAACAATGCAAAACATTCACCTTCATGGTTCAAGTGTCATTTTCTTATGGTTACTAAAGTTTTAAAGCCTTAGGAGGGCCTATCTACACCTAAGAAAAATGAATATGATGAGAAAAGAGCTGGGGAAGTAGGAAGGTGGAGCCCAGAAAGAAGAAATTTCAAACTGAAAGGGTGCAGAGTTAAGCTGTAGATAAGGAAGCCCCAACGCGGGAGGGGAATTCTCTTCCTACACAAATAGGAAGCCCCACGTGGACCCTAGAGAGAACACTGTGTGTCACAGATTCTCAGACTGTATCATTCTTTAATTGGGGAGATCACCTCTTCTCTCAGCAATTCAAGGTCCTTATATTTGAAGTGAAGGAGTACAAGAGAAGACTTTCAAATCCCGGTCTTAGGCTGCTATATCCGTGGGAGTCAGTGTGAATATGACAGCTGGAAAGATCAGAGAGAGGAAGGAAACCACAGCCTGAGGTGAGGAAGGGCGGAAAACAGGGAACTCAAGGGTTAGTGAGGTAGAGAGTGAAGTGTATTCATCATTTGGCCTTTATGCTACTCCTAAGTTTTGGGTTTTTTTTTTTTTTTTCCTTTTAAATAACAGCTGTAACAAGGTATGATTATGTCTTTCTCCATACAAAAATGTACAGTTCAGTGTTTTTAGTGTCTAAAGGGTTGTTCAACTATCACCATGATCTAATTCCAGAATTTTTCTTTATCACCCAAAGAAACCCCCTAACCATAGTCAGTCACTCCCCATTGTCACCCTCCTGACCTCTGACAACCACTAATCTAATTCTGTCCGTATGAATTATGCCATATGTGGTCTTTGGGACTACTTCTTTTACCTAGCATTTATGTTTCCAAAGTTCCATCCATGTTGTCACATGTATCAGTACTTCATTTCTTTTTAAATGCTAAATAATATTTCGCTGAATGGATATAGCATATTTTATTTATCCATTTGTTAGCTGATGGACATTTCTTTGTGTTGTTCCACCTTTTGGATCTCGTAAATAATGCAGCTATGAACAATCTTATACAACTAGAATGTGTACATAGGAGTGGAATTACGTGATTGTATGATAACTCTGCATTTAATCTTTTAAGGAACTGTCAAATCATTTTCCAAAGTGACTGCGCTATTTTACAATCCCATCAGAGATGAATGAGGATTTTTATTGTCTTTTTGATTTTAGCCATCTACGTAGTGTGGGCGGGATGTAGGAGTTGACATTTCATTGTGATTTTGATTTGTGTTTCCCAAATGACTAATGCTATTGAGCTTTTTTTTTCTTTTAATGCCTGTTGATGCTTCTATATCTTCTTTAGCGAATTATTTGCTCAAATTCTTCTGATTTGGTTGTCTTTGTTTTTATTGTTGTGTTGTAAAACTTCTTTATATATTCTGGATCCAAGTATGTTAAGATATGCGACTTGTAAATATTTTTTCCTATTTTATGTTGTTCTTTCACTTTATTGAGGGTGTCTTTTGAACACAAATGTTCTAAATTTTGATTAAGCCCAACTAAAGATAGTTCTATGTCTTCCTGTGCAATCTGTTGTTGTTGCTATTAAGTGCCGTTGAGTCAGTTCCGACTCATAGAGATCCTATGCACAATAGGACGAAACACTGCCTGGTCTTGTGCCAAGGCCACAAGTGCTTTGTGCTTAAGCCCGTTGTTGCGACCACTGTGTCACTCCATCTCGTAGAGGGTTTTCCTCTTTTTCTCTGACTCTCCGCTCTACCACATGTCCTTCCCCAGGAACTGATCCTTCCTGACAACATGTCTGAAGTAAGTCAGATGCAGTCTTGCCATTTTTGGATCCAAAGAGCACTCCGGTTGTACTTCTTCCAGAACAGATCCGTTTGTTCTTTTAGGGGTCCACGGCACATTCAGCATTTTTTTCTCTTATTGTTTGTGGTTTGGGTGTCATATTAATACAGTCATTCCTTAACCCAAGTACACGACTATCTACTCCCTTGTTTTCTTTTAAGAGTCTGAGAGTTTTTGTTCTTTCATTTAGGTTTATGATCCATTTTGAGTAGACTTTTATATGTGGTGTGAGGGAAGGTTCCAGTATCATCATTCTGCATGTGGATATCTATATCTGTCCTGGTACCATTTGTTGAAAAGATTTTTTTTTAACCTATTGAACTGTCTTGGTAAGCCTGTCAAAAATTAATTGACCAAAAATCTAAGGATGTGTTTCTGAACTTTGAGTTCTATTACATTGATCTGTATGTCCATCCTCATGCAATACTACATTGCTTTAATTTCTGTGGCTTTATAGTAAGTTTTGAACTATGAAATATGATTCTTCCAACTTGATCCTTTTCTTTCAAGATTGTTTTGGCTTTTTTGGATCCCTTGGCTATCCATATGAATTTTAAAATTAAGTAGTTAAATTTGCAAGAAAAAGTAGCTGAATTTTTTTCTGGGAGTTGCGTTGAATCTTTTGATTAGTCTGGAGAGTACTGACATCTCAACAATATTAAACCTTTTGCTCCAGAAATATGGGATGTGTTTTCATTTACTTAAGTATTGTAACATTATTTTCAATAACATTTTATTGTTTGAGTATAAGTCGTATACTTTTTTGTTAAATATATTCGTAGATATTTTAGTCTTTTGCTTGCTGTTGTAAATGGAATTATTTTATTAATTGTCACATTTTCTGTACACTAAAAATGAAACTAGTGTATAGAAATAGACCTGACTGTTGTATATTGGTTGTGTCCTGCAAAATTAATGAACCAGCTTATTAGTTTTAAAAGTTTTTTCATGTATTTTTTTATTTTTTAATGTACAATTTTATATCATATACAACTAAAGGTAGTCTTATGTTTTGCTTTTTCCAATCTGTTGTTGTTGTGAGGTGCCGTCAATCAGTTCCGACTCAGAGAGACCCTGTGCACAATAGAACGAAACACTGCCTGGTTTTGTGCCATGTCCGCTATCATTTTTATGCTTAAGCCCATTGTTGGGACCACTGTGTCACTCCATCTCATCAAGGATCTTCCTTTTTTTTTACTGACCCTCCCCTCTACCAAGCATGATGTCCTTCTCCACGGACTGATCTTTCCTGACAACATGTCCAAAGTATACAAAGTGCAGTCTTGCCTTCTTTGCTTCCAAGGAGCACTCTGGTTGTTTTCCTTCCGGAACAGACCTGTTGGTTCTTTAGCTGTCCATGGTGCATTCAGTATTCTTCTCCAACGCCACAATTCAAAGGCATCTGTTATTTTTCTGTCTTCCTTATTTGTTGTTCAGCTTTCACATGCAAATGATGTGACTGAAAATACCATGGCTTGGGTCAGGCACACTTTAGTCTTCAAGGTGACATCTTTATTTTTCAGTACTTGAAAGAGATCGTTTGTGGCACATTTTCCCAGTGCAATGGGTCTTTTGATTTCTTGACTGCTGTTTCCATGGGCACTGATTATGGATCCAAGTAAAATGAAATCCTTGACAACCTCAATCCTTTCTCCATTTATGATGATGTTGTTTACTGGTCCAGTTGTGAGGATTTTTGTTTTCTTGTTGTTGAGGTGCAATCCATACTGAAGGCTGTGGTCCTTGATCTTCATCAGTAAGTGTCTCACATCTTCCTCACTTCCAGAAAGTAAGGTGGTGTCATCTGTGTAACTCAGGTTGTTAGTGAGTAGTCCTCCAATCCTGATGCCTTATTCTTCTTCGTATAATCCAACTTCTCAGGTTATTTGTGTGGCATACAGATTGAAAAGGTGTGGTGAAAGGGTACAACCCTGACACATACCTTTCCTCACTTTAAACCATTCAGTGTCACCTTGTTATGCTCCTGTGACTGCCTCTTGATCCATATACAGACTCCTTAAGAGCACAATTAAATATTCTGGGGTTTCCATTCTCTGCAATGTTAGTCATAATTTGTTATGCCTCACACAGTTGAATGTCTTTTCATAGTGAAACACAGGTAAACATCTTTCTGGTATTCTCTGCTTTAAGCCAAGATCCATCTGACATCAGCAATGACATCCCTGGATCCACATGCTTGTCTGAATCCAGCTTAAATTTCTGGCAGCTCCTTGTCACTATACTGTTGCAGTGGCTTTCGAATGGTCTTGAGCAGAATTTTACTTGCCTGTGATATTAATGATATTGCTTGGTAATTTCTGCATTCGGTTGGATCACCTTTCTTTGAAATGGGCATAAGTATGGATCTCTTCCAGTCAGGACTGCAGTTGTTTCTTTTCTTCCTTCATCAGTTTAGTGGAATCACCAGCCAGCTGTAAGATAGGAGCAGTGAAGACAGCTACCCCTGCTTTTTCACCTGATATTAGAGGTAGACATTTAATCTTTCACCATTACTTATGATGATGTTGTTTTTCATCCATAGGCAGACTTTATCAAGACAAAATTTTTGTCTATTCTATTTCAAGCCATTTGAGATGATTATGTAGTTTTTGTGTTTTATTCTATTAATATTGCATTGATTGGTTTTCTTTATGCCAATCAACCTAACATGGTTAAGGTAAACCCCATTTTGTCATGGTGTAGAGCCCTTTTATAATTTATAGCATTTTGTTTCTGGTATTATGTCATCATTTTTAATGTTATGCTTCTGAGGAATACTAACTTATAGTTTTCTTTTCATGTGATGTCTGCTTGGTTTTAGTATCAAGGTAGCAGTGGCCACACAGAATGACTTAAAAATTGTTTCCTCCTCTTCTGGAAGAATTTGGAAGGATTGGTATTAGCTCTTCTTTAAGCGTTTTATAGAATTCAACAGCAAAAGCATCTGGTCCTAGGTTTTCTTTTTGTGGAAAGTTTTAAAATTATAAATTCAATCTCTGCATTTGTTGCAGTCCATTCAGATTTTCAGTTTCACAGTGGGTCAGTTTCAGTAGTTTATGTCTTTTTGAGAATCTGTCAATTTTATCTAAATTATCTAATCTGTTGGCACACAGTTGTTCACAGTATTCCTTCATTATCCTTTCAGTTATGTAAGGTTGGTTGTAGTCATGTCCAGGCCCTACATCCCAGTCCATGTCAGTCTGAAAGCTCCACAAAAACCTATTTAGCATCAGAGCAATGTGCAAGCCTCCATTCACAGATGGGCGATTATTGTGCATGGGTGCATTGGCTGGGAATTGAACCTGAGTTTCCCACATGGAAGGTTAAAATTCTACCATTGAACCACAACTACCCTCATTTATCTTTTAGTATATCATATTAATTGTTTAACAACAAAAACAAAAACTTTATTGTGTTTTAAGTGAAGGTTTTATAGAACAGATTAGCTTTTCATTCAAAAATGTGTACACAAATTGTTTTGTGACATTGGTTGCAATCCCTACGAAGTGTCAGCACTCCCTTCTTTCCCTTTCCACTCTGGGTTCTCTGTGTCCATTTGTTCGGTTTTCCTATCCTTTCCTCCCTTCTTGTCTTTCATTTTAGGCAGATGTTGCCCATTTGGCCTCATATACTCGATGGAACTAAGAAACACTTTTCTTATGTGTGTTAGTGTGCATGTTATAGGCCTGTCTAATCTTTGGGTGAAAGTTAGACTTCAGGAGTTCTGAGTTGGCAGGGTGTCTGGAGGCCATAGTCTTGGCAGTTCCTGTAGTCTCTGTCAGGCTGTTAAGCCTGGTCTTTTGTGTGTATGTGTGAATTTAAATGTTTTCCCACATTTTTCTTCTTTCTTGTTGGGGATTCTTTATTGTAATCTTTTCAGGGAAGTTGGTAGCAGCAGTTGGACACTATCTAGTTCTGGGTTCAGGCTGGTGGATGCTGTGGTTCATGAGATCCATTAGTCCTTTGGTCTAACATTTTCCTTGTGCACTTTTGTGTTCTTCATTCTCCTTTGCTTTTAATGTGGTGGGACAAATAGACATATCTTAAATGGTTGCTAGCAAGCTTTCAAGACCCCAGACAGTACTCTGCAAAGCAGGATGTAGAACATTTTCTTTACAAGCTATGTTATGTCAACTGATTTATAAGTCCACTGAGACCACACATGGTCTCTAGCCCTCGGCCCTAGTAACTAGAACTCTCAAATTGCCTAAATGTATCTCAGAAGCTTCTGTGACATTGCCTTGGTCAAGCTGAGCTACATTTCCCTATGTGTTACCTTTCTTTTCACCAAAGTTAACTTCTCTACTGTCTAGTTCGTGATTTGCTCTCCTAAACCCACCACTCCCTGCTAACCATCAAAGACTTTTTTTTCTGTCCATAAACATTTTCTTGGATTTTTTTTAATAGTGGCCTCATACAGTATTTGTCCTTCTGTAATTGACTTATTTTATTCAGCATAAAACCGAAAATAAAAACCCTGTTGCTGTGGAGTCAATTCCAACTTATAGCAACCCTGTAGTGCAAGGTAGAACTGTCCTATAGAGTTTCCAAGGAGCACCGGTAGATTTGAACTGCTGATCTTTTGGTTAGCAGCCGTATCATTTAATGCCACCAGGGTGTCCTCATACAGGATAATAATTAGCTCTCCAAACTCGTCTATGTTGTGAGATGTTTCACTGATTCATCATTGTTCTTCATCATTGTATAATGTTCCATCCATTATGTGCATGGACCACAATTTGTTGTCTGTTGATGGGCACTTAGATTGTTTCCATCTTTTTGCTGTTGTGAATAATACTCAGTGAAGATGGATATGCATATGTCTATTCATGTGAAGGCTCTTATTTCTCTAGGATATACCTATTCCTCAGAGTGGCATTACTGAATTGTATGATATTTCTACCTTATCTTTTTAAGAAGGTGTGATATCATTTTTCATAGTTATACTATTTTACATTCCTGTCATCAGGGCATAAGAGTTCGAGTCTCCTTGCAACTTTTCCAATATTTGTTATTGTCTGTTTTGGGACAGTAACATTGGGTATGATTGATGGTATTTCACTGTGGTTTTGGTTTTCATCTCTCAAAGGGCTAATGATTGCAAGTGTCTTCTCATGTGTCAGTCACCTGAATGTCTTCTTTGATACAGTGTCTATTTGTGTTCTTTGCCTGTTTCTTAGTTGGCTTATTTTCCAAGTCTGTAGCTTCTCTTTTTACAATTTTGGCAAAGTCTTTTGGTGAGCATATGTCCTTAATTTTTAGGAGCCCCAAGTTATCTAGTTTATCTTCTGCTGTTTGTGTATTATTAATTAGGGTTTATATTGTATTCATATCATGTATTAGGGCTTCTAGCATTGTCTCTAATTTTTCTTCCATGATCTTTCTCATTTTAACATTTGTATTTACGTCTTTAATCCATTGTGTGTTACTTTTTGTGTATAATGTAAGGTATCCTGTTTCATTTTTT
Source organism: Heterohyrax brucei (assembly GCA_028571685.1). NCBI lineage: Eukaryota > Metazoa > Chordata > Mammalia > Hyracoidea > Procaviidae > Heterohyrax > Heterohyrax brucei. Next base: position 65,310,528 of record CM053155.1, on the reverse strand, counting down.
TTTTTTAAAGATGAACAGTCGATTTTGTTGGCACCATTCATTAAAAAGACTGTTTTCAACATTTAATGGACCTTGGTCCTTTGTGAAAAATCAGCTGACTGTAGGTGAATGGAAACCCTGTGGTGTAGTGGTGAAGTGCTGCAGCTGTTAACCAAGAGCTTGACAGTTCAAATCTACCAGGCACTCCTGGGAAACTCTATGGGGCAGTTCTACTCTGTCTTATGATGTCTCTATGAGTCAGACTCATGAGAGTGAGTCTGCATGAGTCAGATCGGACTCGACGGCACTTGGCTTTTTTACTTGGCATGAGTCAGAACTGACTTGACTTGACAGCACCCAACAACAACACAGGTGAATGGATTTACACCTGAGTTCTTGATTCTCTTCCATTGATCTATATGTCTATCATTATACCAGTGCCAAGCTGTTTTGACTACTGTGATCTTATAGTAGGTTCTGAGATCACATAGTGTGAGGCCTCCTGCTTAGTTCTTTTTTTTTTTCCAATAATGCTTCACTCATCCAGGGCCTCTTTCCTGTGTTTTCCATCTTGTTAAAGAATACTGTTGGTATTTGATCAGGATTGTATTATATTTGTGGACTGCGTTGGGTAGGATTGGCATTTTCACAGTGTTGAGTCTTCCTATCCATGAGCTTGTTATTTTTCTACATTTATGTCAGTCTGTTTTGGTTTCTTGCATTAATGTTTTATAGTTTTCTTTCTAGAGGTCTTTGTGTCCCTGGTTAGATTTATTCCTAAATACTTTACCTTTTTAGGGGCTATTATAAATTATACTGTTTTCCTGAATTTCTTTTCAAAGCTGCTGATGTATAGAAATTGAACGGATTTTTGTATGTTGATCCAGTATTCTGCTACTTTGCTGAATCTTTCCATTAGTTACAGTAGTTTTTTTTGTGGAGTCTTTGTCGTTGGGATTCTCTATGTATAACACCATTTTATCTGTGAATAGGGGTAGTTTTATTTTTCCTTTGCAATTAAAATGCCCTTTATTTCTTTTTCTTACCTTTTTGTTCATACTCATTTTCTACGAATTTTTAAAATTCTCTCTGTGATTTCTTCTATTACCCAGTTGTTTTAAAGCAAAGCATTATAATTTATTTCCTTGATCTTTCTGTTACTGATTCCTACTTTATGATGCTGTGATCACAGAGAACACTTTGTACTATTTTGATGTTTTGAGTTGTATGGAGTGTGGTTTTTTTGACTTAACATGTTGTCTAGTCTGGAGAATATTCCATGTGCTTTTGAAAAGAATGCATAGTTTGCTGCTGTTAGGTAGAATGTTCTATATACATGCATGAGGTTAAGTTGGTTGATTTGGGCCTTTAGATCTTTTGTATCATTGCTGAGTTTCTTTCTAGGTGTTCTGTTTACTGGGAGTGGTGTTTTTGAAATCTTCTACTATTATTGTGCAACTATTTCTTTTTTTCAGTGCTATTAGAGTTTATGTAATTTATAGCCTTGTCATTTGGTGCATGGGTATTTATTAAGGTTGTGTCTTCTTGGTGCCATGCCCCTTTGATTATTATATGATGTCTTCCTTTGTCTTTTATGGTTGATTTCTCTTTAAAGTCTATTTTATACAAGATGAGTATCATCACTTTTGCCTTTTTTGGTTACTGTTTGCTTGATTTTTTTTTCCGTGATTACATTTTTAATTTATTTATGTCTTTGTGTCCAAGTTGTATCTCTTGTAGACAGCACTTTAATGAATCATGCATTTCAAAATCCATTCTCTCACTGTCTGCCTCTTTACAGGTGCTACTTTCTTTTTGGTTAACTTACAATTTACCCTTATCTTCCAAAGTTTGAATCAGTCCTTTATTGCTTCATATTGCTTTGACTTACTCTTCATTTGTAAGTTTTTTTTCGTACATCTTTTTATTGTTTTGGCATTGTTGTCTTACAGATTGACATCTCTTTTTCTTTGTTTTAAGTCTTTCAGCTTTGTTTTGTTATTAAGCTGTCTTTACCAAAGTTGGTATATGCCTGATGCTGTCTTGTGTTTTAGGCTTTGATTGATGTCTGCTGCTGTTGGCTCCCTAACCAAAGTACCTCCTTTAATATTTCTTGTAAGTTTGGTTTGGCTTTTTAGGAATGTTCTTGATTTCTGTTTGTCTGAAAATGTACTCTAATTTTGCCATAATATTTGAGAGAGAGTTTTGCAGGTTGTATTATTCTTGTTGTCAGACTATTTTATTTATTTACTTTTTTTCTTTCAAGGCTTTATATATGTCATCCCATTGCCTTCTTGCCTACATAGTTTCTGCTAAATAATCAGAATTTAGGCTTATTGTTGCCTCTTTATAAGTGACTTTTTTTTCTCAAGCTGCTCTCAGGCTTCTTCATTTTTGGCTTAAGCAAGTGGGATTATGATATGTCTTGTGACTATTTTTTGGTGTCAGCCCTATGCAGGGTTTGTCGAGCTTCTTTGATGATCAGCTTTTCATCTTTCATGGTATTTTAGAGGTTTTCTGCCAGTAAAATCTTCAAGAATTTTCTCTGAGTTTTACATTTGTAGCCCTTGTTCTAGAATTCTAATCATGTACAAATTTTTGCACTCAATTGTGTCACACATAATCCTTAGGTTTTCTTCATTTTTCTTTACTTTTTCTTTCCTGAGTTCTCCTGAAATAAAAAGGCATTCTTGAATTTGTCTTTAATCTTGTTAATTCTATCTTTTATTGCTTCAAATTTTCTCCTAAAACCTGCTACTGAATTGTTCATTTTTGAAATTTTCTTGTTTGTCTTTTGGATTTCTGGTTGTTATTTTTGTAAGAGTTCTAGTTGTTGATTTATTTTGATGTGTTGTTCTTGCATTACTTTCCTGATTCTTCTATTGATATTTTTTCTGTGTTTTACTTGATTTTGGCAATTTTCTTTTATTTTTATCTGTTTTTCCAAGATTTTTCCTGTTTCTTCCTTAGTTTTGTTTGAGTTTTCTTTGATCTCTTTCCTAATCTTTGGGAGAGTCCTAAATATTAGTCTTTTGAATTCTATATCAGGTATTTCCACTGTCTTTCTTCTACTAGAAGGTCATCAGATTTTTTGTTTTGGTCACTTTCTGGAGCCATCTTGTCCTGCTTTTCCATATATTTTAATATTGTCTGCTGTCTCTAAGACAGTAGGTATTATTTTCTTTATTATTAATTGTGTGTTCCTGTGTTTGTCTTGCTTCTTTGTTTTGTTTTGACATGTTGGGCGGGTAGGCCAGGTTGTGCTTCATTACTTTCTTGTCTGTGGGCACTGTAGTTTTCAGCACTGCCATGGTATGAGAGGGCAGCAGCAGAAGGTTGAGTCCACTTTGCTGTACACTGGTTTGGCAAGGTGTCTGAGAGCTTGATTGTCACTGTTAGCCTCCTGCTGTTGGTCCAGGGGCATGGAAGTGTTCATAGCCCTCACTCAATAGGTAAGGGTGTCAGACTTGGATTGATATTGGATTGCTTCTCACTGTTAAGCAACTGGCTGAGTAGTGGGAGAGGATAGGCAGTACAGGCCTGGTAAAACAGTGGGCCTGAGCCAGAGACACTCTCATTGTGGCAGCACGATGAGTGAAGGCAGGGAAGGGTATATCACATGGAGCTAGGTGACACAATAAAGGAAAGAAAAGAGACAAAAGAAAAAAAGTAGCTAGTGAGTGTGTGCAAGGCAGACTCAGTGATTGGTAGGAAAGGAGGGAAGTGATGTATGAAGCTAGGTGGGAGTTAGAAAGCAGTGGGCTGGTGTTTCTCTGGCTGTACCGGTACAATGCAACCTGGTTAGAAGGGGTAGAGGTGGTGTCTGAGGCTAGGAGGTAGGGGTAAAGAAATGGAAAAAAGAAAAAAAATGGTTTGATGGGAGCTGGCAGATGGGGATGGAGGGGATGACCTGAGATGAGGACAGGCCAGTAGTTCTCTACCTGCAGTGGTTTGACAAAGCCTGATGAGAAGGTGTAGAGATGGTAAATTGTGTAGGTGGGTGAGAGAAAGAAAATAAGAAAAGGAAATAAAAAACAGCACAGCAGAATTAGCACTTATAGATGGGATAAACCTGGGGTAGCAGTGGGTCAGTGGCTCTTTAGCCAAGCCAGTGCAGTGTGGCCAGGCAGGAAGGGATGAGGGGGGCATTTAGGCTAGTTGGGAGGCAGCAAGAAAAGGAGGAAAAGGAAAAGAAGAAAAAAATGTGCCAGGAGCTAGTAGGTGAGGGCAAAGGGAACTGGGGTGGTGGCAGGCGAGTGGCTGTGTACTTGTGGCTGTGTGATGTGGCATGCCAAGAAGGGGTGGAGGTGGTATATGTGGCTAGATGAGAGAGAGGAAGAAAAGGAGGAAAATAAAAAGAAATAAATGGCATGAAGAGAGCTAGGTGGGGGAATGACAGATCTGCAGTGACGGTGGGCCAGTGGCTCTGTAGGTAACTGGTGTGGCATGGCCTGGTGAGAAGGGTTAGTGGTGGTATATAAGTTAGATGGATGGAGAAAGAACAGATTACAAGGGGAAAAATGGTATGTCAGGAGCCAGTGGATGGGGGCTAGGTAGATCCAGGCTGACAGCAGGCTTGTAACTCTCTAGCAGAGAGACAAGGCCTGGCCTACCAGGAAGGGATGATGATGGTGTGTTATTAGCTTTAATTAATTAATTGATTGATTAAGTTTCATTCCTGGAAGTTTTTTTGTGCCTTGCAATTAACATCTTTACCTAAAGCAATCTTGTTTTGCTTACTAATAAATTAATTCAACAACACTAATAAACTTGATTGCAATGTAACTACCCGAACTTCCCTCTCCTTTTTTTTTACTATTATACAAATTATATCATATACTCATCAATACAGTTTTTTAATTGTTGCCTTATGCAAATGTCTTCTTAATTTGTAGAAGAGTTGCAAACAAATATACTTTTATGTTGTCTTACATTTACCTGTGTACTCACCTTCCACTATACTTTTTATTTCCTTGTGTGGATTCAAGTTACTGCCTAAAAATAGCCCATTGCCAGTAAGTTGATTTTGAAGCATGGTAACTCTATAGAATACAGTAGAACTGCCTCACAAGGTTTCTAAGAAGTGACTGGTGGATTCAGATTGTTAACTTTGGGGCTAGCAGCCAAACTTTTAACTGCCTGCAAAACTGTATCTACTGCCTTCAAGTTGAGTCCAACTCACTGTGACCCTGTAGGCTTAAATGCTTAACATCCTTTACTTCAGTCTGAAGAACTTCCTTTAGTAGTTCTTATAGATTTGCTCACAATGAATTCTCTGTTTTTATCTCAGAATATCTTAATTTAATTTTCCTTTTTGCAGGAAATTTTGCCAACTATAGAATTCTTGTTCAAAGACTATTTTCACTCAGCACTTTCAATTTGTCATCCCACTATTTTTTAAATTTCATGATTTCTGATTAAAAGCTAGCTGTTCATCTAACTGGGGATCTTTTGGTTGTGATAAGTTGTTTTTCTCTTGGTGTTTTCTTCTCCTTGTTTTTTTTTTTTTTTACAGTTTGACTGTGATGTGTCATGTGTATATTTCCTTGAGTTTATTCCCCCTTAAATTTGCTCGTGCTTCTTTTTTTTAATGTAAATTAAGAGTTTGAGAAGTTTCCAGCCATTAATTTTTTTATAACAGCTTTAGTGAGATAGAATTCCCATGACCAATTCAATGATTTTTAGTATATCCAGTTTCACAATCATCAGTGTAGCATGTTTTAGGATATTTTCTTCACCTCAGAAGAAACCCCCTACCTTTTAGCAATTTTCCCTTTTTCCCTTTTTCCCTCAGTTCCCCCAACCCTAAAAATCACTTTCTACTTTGTATTCCTCTGGGTTTGCCAGTTCTGAACATTTTATATAAGTAGAATCACATACTGTGTCATCTTCTATGACAGACTCTTTCCAAAGTTCATTTATGTTGTGCATATATCAGTATCTTATTGCTTTTTTATGACCAAATAATATTCCATTGTACCAACGTGACACATTTATTTATCCATTCATCAACTGGTAGACATTTGGATTGTTTCTATCTTTTGAGTCTTATAAACAATGCTGCTGTAAAAAATCATGACATCCTGGGTATGTATCTAGGAGTGAAATTTTTTAGTTATAGGTAACTCTATGATTAATCTTTTGACAAACTTGCAGACTGTTTTCAAATGTGACTGTATCATTTTACATGCCCTCTGGAAATACAGGGAAAGCTCCAATTTCTCCACACCTTTGGCAACCCTTTTATTATCTGGCTTTTTGATTATAGCCATCTGAGTAGGTTTAAAGTGGTATCTCATTGTGGTTTTGATCGCATTTTTCTTATGAGTAACCATGTTGAACACCTTTTCATCTGCAAACTGGCCAGTTGTATGAGTCGGACCCAACTCGATGGCACTGGGTTTTATTATATTCTTTGGAGAAATGTTTCTTCAGATCCTTTTCCCATTTTTAAGTTGGAATATCTGCCTTTTTATCACAGTGTTGTAAGAATTTTTTTATGTATATTCTAGGTAAAAACATATTATCACTTGTATGATTTCCAAATATTTGCAGTTGGTCTACTTTTTCTTTGCCTCTTCATGCTTTTTTGTCACATCCAAGTATCTATTGCCAAAAGCAGAGTCATGCTGATTTACCCTTATATTTTCGTCTCAGATTTTTAGTTTTAGCTCTTACATTTAAGAGTTTGATTCATTTTGAGTTAATATTTATATATGTATGAAATAAGGGTTCACTTTCATTCTTTTCTATGTGACTGGCCAGTTACTTCAGCATTGTTTGTTGAAAACACTAATCTTTCCCCCACTGAATAATCTTAGCATCTGTGATGAAAATTAATTGACCAAAGACACACTGATTTATTCATAGGCCCTCAGTTCTGTACGTCTGTTGACCTATACATCTATTCTTTTGCCAGTACTACACTTTCTTGATTACTCATTCTTTGTAGTAGGTTTTGAAATCAAGAAATGTGAATATTGTTTTTCAGTATTGTTTTGTCTATTCTACATCCTTTGTGATTTCACATAAATTTTTAGGATCAGCATGCCAATTTTTACAAAGAAGGTATTTTGGATTCTGATAAGAATTGTGAAGAATCTGTAGATAAATTTGGAGAGTATTGCTGTCTTGATAGTGTTAAGTCTTCTGATCCATGAGCATGATACATTTTTCTTTTTATTTAGATCATCTTTAATTTATTTCTACAGTGTCTTATTGTTTGCAGAGTATAAATTTTGCATAGCCATTATTTCTCTATGCCTGTATCTCCCTCTCATCTACTTCTCCTTATCCCTGCTTATGTTGATGAGGTTTTTTTGGTGTCTTTGGGCTTCTTAGACTCTTCATTTACTTCATTCTTTCTTCTTTCTGCTCCTCAGAATGGATAATATCCATTGACCTATCTCAAATTTGCTGATTCTTCTGACTGCTCAAATCTGCTGTTGAGCCCCTCTAGTAAATTTTTAATTTAAATTATTTTACTTCTCAACTCCTGACTTCCTATTTGGTTTTTATAAAAATAAAAAATTCTATTTTATTGAATATATTTCTGATAATTGATTAAAAGTCTTTGTCTATAAAGTCTAACATCTGGGTTTCCCCACTGACATTTTCTATTGACTGCATTTTTCTCTGAGTTTGAACCATATTTTCTTATTTTTTAGTGTGCCTTGTAACTTCTGTTGTTATTATTAATACTGGATAGTTTGACTATCAATTGTCTTTTATCTTCTGTGCCAGCTCAGACAAGTGTACCCAAATTCATTAACCATATGTGTCAGGGTCTGTAAGGCTACATAAAATTTTACGTATTAGATAAATGTTCATCTTTGGTCCATTTAAGAGACGAAAGTTGGGTTTCCTCAGATTTGAAATAAAAATGGAAATTATGTTTTGCTGCCTGCTCTGTGTCTTCTCTGGATTTCCAAGAAAATTTTTTATTCTTTTGATTTCTAATTTCACTGTGAATGAATTCTATAGGTTCTTCCAAGGTGATACCTTTGTATCTACATTCTATTTATTTTCAATGCAATTTACTAAATATCTATTAGATAGAAGTGATAGTGGTATTTTTTATTCCTTTAATCTCTGATTTTTGTTCCTACACGTGGATTTCCAGAGTTCTCGATGACAGCACTTGTCTGGCTTTGGGGGAAAAAAAGATACTTTAATAATTTGTAAGTAACATTTATTTATATATTGTATACCTATATGTCAATGTGACTTTTTTTATATATGCTCTAGGTAAAAAATTCTGACTCATGGTAACCCCATGTGTTTCAGAGTGTAACTGCTTGATAGGGTTTTCAAGGCTGTGACCATTCCAAAATGGATTATCAAGACTATCTTTCAAGGAACTTTTTGGTAAGTTTGCACCAGTGACCTTTCATTTAGACAAGGCTTAACCATTTGTGCCTCACAAAGACTCCATTTATTAATGGCTACTAAATATACATATAAACTAAATTATTTCTGACATTTACATATATATTCACATTTAGTAATCACTAGTACATATGTTTTATGTACATGTGTGTATGTACACGTGTATGCATATACATAAGTAATTAACCAACATGGAGTTAGTTTTTAGTGAACATAACCATTTACCATAATCTCTAAGTAGTAGACTAAAAAAGTCACATGCTAGTTGATATAATGTGGGTATAATTTTCAAGAGAAAATAGATTTTTACAGTTGATAGTCTTGTCCCTCCTCCTAAACTTCTAAGTCCACATGTCTTTACTATGCCAAGTCAAGTTTGCAGGCCTAAGGGAAGATTATGCATGACTGGAATAGGTGGTCTTTCTATATGTCAGTGTTGGTCTATAAAATCTCTAGAAGAAGACAAAAAAGGATTTGAGATAAAGGCCAAGAGTATGAGTAATGGACAATTAAGCATTATAATATATTCCTCCTAAATAAGAATGTGGAAACCACATTTTATAAAATTCAGGAGGGGCAGATGGTAAGAGTAACCTAGAAATGAGATCAAGGGAGAAAATCTCAGGAGAGGAAAGGGTTAAATAAAAAGGCCAGGGGACATAGGAAGAAGATGGGAAGCAGAAAGTTAGAAATGTATATGACCAATCCCCACGAGGAAGCCACACACAAAGGTCAAACTGTGTGAGTAAGAAAGAGCGCATGAAATAAAGACTGAAGGATCAAATAAGGAAATGCAGAATGCACAGGGTAGGAGCAAAACATAGGACCTTGAAAAAAAATGGGGGGTTGTTGGAAGAAGAGAATAATAATATTGAGTTTCAAAGGAATGGCTGAATAAATAATAAAGAATGAAAGATGAAAAGGGGTCAGTACAGGGAGGAGATGGGGCATTGAGTGTTATGGGTTGAATTGTATTTCCATAAAAATATGTGGACATCCAAGACAATTCTGGTGAGCACTCAGAAGGAATTGAGGACAGCTGTTATACTGGAGATGGTGTAGATGGTAAAAAGTAGCAGCAGAGAAAGACCAGCTACAGAACTAGGAGATCAGTGCAAGACAGCACTGGAGTTGACCCACAAAGTGAAAAAGCCAAGTGCCTTTGTACAGGAGGCTTCCTAGCATAATGGGGTGCCTCCAGACACTTACTATGTGAGCTCGGCTTGCTGCCTCATAGATCAAAAGAGCTGAATGCCTTCCAGCTGAGGTTTACCAGTGGAGTGAGCTTATAGGCACTTACCTGTAGTGCTGAAGACTTTGTAACCAGAGCAGATGCTGGACCAGCCCAAGGTCATGATAGGCCAAGATGCCAAGGAACAAAGAAGAAGCTGAAGAGATAAGGAGCATAGGAAGCAAAGCTGCCTCAGTCATGACTCTGGGGTCTCAAAGGGTAGAACTATGACCTCTAAGTTCTCAAAGAGTCAGTCCACAGCCTCCCTATGTTTCAAAGACTCAGATTTTCACCAACTTGCATCCAGAATATGAGGCTACTTTTCACAAGTACCATTAGAATGCGGCCAGATTCACTACCAAAGGCTGAGAGTAGAGCTCCCGTAACCAAGAGGCAGAAGAACAAGGCATGCCAAGGGTTGACGGGTTAGGGTTGTAATTCAGAGGGACCAGAAGAATCAGGCCGCCCAAATGCAAGGGAGCAGAGTTCCATTCCAGTAGGTCTGGAAGGAGGAGCTGAAGCCCTGGACCAAGGAGTTTCCACCTAGGGGTTTCCACTGAGAATCTGGAAAGTGTGGCCAGTTCCCAGAATCTAGAGGGCAAGACCATTGCCTAAACTGTCTCAGAGAACAGGGGATTATTTTCAAGCTTTGAGAGCTACTACTGTAATGTGTTCTGCTAATTTGCTTGTTATTTATTATTCTGTCATTTTCTCCCATTTGTAACAGATATGTCTTCCTTGTGCCTGTTCTACCACTGTACTTTGGAAGTAGTTTACTTGTATTCTAGATGTCACAGATGAAGATAAAGTTTTGGAATTGGGACTTGGAGTTAATTTGAGATGTTTGCTATGATATGACGGGGTGAAGAGTGTGTTTTACTTGTAGCAAGGGCATGAATTTTGGGCTCCAAACAATGGAGTCTCATGGATTGCATTGTGTTGGCTCAAAAGGTGTGTCAACTCGGCTAGGCTGTGATTCTCAGTACTGCATGGTTGTCCACTGTTTTGCAATCTGATGTGATTCTGCTATGTGCTATAAATCCTGGCTTCTGTGACGTAATGAGGCAGGGCTAGAGGCAGTTATGTTGATGTTGTTGATGTTAGGTGCTGTTGAATCATTTCCAACTCATACCAACGCTATGCGCAACAGAATGAAACACTGTCCACTCTTGCACTATGTCAACAATCATTTTTATGCTTAGGCCCATCATATGTTAATGAGCAGGACTAAATCTACAGGATTAGGTTATATCTTGAGTCAGTCTTCTTTGACACATAAAAGAGAGAAGTAAACAGAGAGATAGGGACCTCATACCACCAAAAAAGAAGAGCCGAAAGTAGTGAGTGTGTCCTTTGAACCCAGGATTTCCATGCTGAGAAACTCATAGACTAGAAGAACATTGATGACAAGGACCTTCCCTGAGAGCCAGCACAGAGAGGAAGCATTCTCCTGGAGCTAGCATCTTGAACTTGTACTTCTAGCCTACTAGACTGTGAGAGAAGAAATCTCTGTTTGTTATAGCCACCCACTTGTGGTATTTCTGTTACATCAGTACTAGATAACAAAGATACTGAATCATAGCAACAAGAGAAAAAACAAGACTATGCCTTTGGCTCCTGGATCAACGGTGTTAAGTGATACTAAAGCATGGACTTGGTAGATTACAAAATGAGACAAAAGCTTTTCAAGGGAGAGAAAATAAGGGTACTGAGAATCTGTTCCTATTATGGCTGTTGCAAAATTTCTAGTTTATCTAAGGCTCTCACTCTTTCCAACTTGTTCTGGAATGTAGCAATACACTAATATGTAAGGTACTTGTCAGTTTGTCATACCGAGGTGGTTTGAGTGTGCTATGATGTGGAAAGCTATGCCACTGGTATTTCAAATACTGGTAGGGTCACTGATGGTGAGCAGGTTTCAACAGAGTTTCTAGATGGAGGCAGGTTAGGAAAAAAGGTCCAGCAGACTAGGAAAATTAGAGCCAATGGAAACCCTATAGATCACAACAGAATGTTGTCTGATATAGCCCTGGAAGATGAGACCCTAGGTTGTAAGACACTTCAAATACACCATGGCCATAACAAGGACTTGAGCCCTCCAATAACTCTGAAGACAGCAAAGGGCTTGGCAATGTTCTGTTCTGTTAGCTACAGGGCCCCCATGAGTGTTAGCTTACTTCATGGCAACTAGCAACAACAGTAGTGAAACAACACATATAGCCTGTAAATTTCTTATTCTTATCCCTTAGGGAGATCATTGAAAAACAAAACAAAACCAAAAAACCTGTGGAGCTCTCCTGATGCTTGTTCATAGATCCTAGCTCTTTAGTCGCACCTTCAGCAGAAATGGGAAGAACTACACTGTGCTTTCATTCCACAATGAGTAATGATTAAACATACTATGGGCCAAGTATGTAAACACTGGAAAGTATTGAGTGAACATAGCAGAATGCCGTTTATCTTCCCCTTGCAACTTGTGTCTATTTGCTTGTTCACACAGTCTGGGGACAAGGCAGCGATTGTGATGGTGTTGATGGTACTGAAGATGGATTGTCCCAGGGACAATCCTCTCAGTAACCTGTTATAACGACCCCTGAGTTAAAAGACCCTTACCCTGGCAAAGTTGTAAAGCTATCACCTTTCTGTCCCTGTGGCCCCGGTTTGGCTGAGATGCCAACACCAAGTAAGCAGGGGACCACAGCCAGGCAGTGACATGGAGAGACAGCAGAAGGGAAAATAAGGAAATTGCACCTTACAGGGGAAGTTCCTGGGTAGCAGACTGCTAAGGCGCTGCTACATAAAAAACTGTAAGCTCACCTAGAGGTGCCTTGAAAGAAAGATCTGATGATCTGCTTTCAAAAAATCAGTCATTGGAAACCTATGCAGCACAGTACTTCTACTCCACAGAAACATTTTGTTTTTTCCCTTTATGGGGTCCTGCCAGCAGTTTGGAAGAGACTTGTTTGCTCATCTGTTTTCAGCATATAAGGCATATAAGTACCCCTTTATTTCTATCAAAGTCAGGCAAGGCAGGCTGGATTGAACTGACTGCCCACCCCAAATTTCCTGTTTATTTACAGAATGACAAACAGGGAAAAGATCTCTCTCTGTCTCTCTGTGTGTGTGTGTGAGAGAGAGAGAGAGAGAAAAGAGAGAGATAGTAAAAAAAAAAAAAAAACAAATCAGCTGTAAAATACATCTCCCTTTAACCCACTTTGATTTCAGATGTTCACGATGTTTATGAAACTGGCTGAGGATGCCCCTAATGTTCCTCTAAATGAGATAATGTGTTTTTTTAAAAAGGCATAGAATATGAAACATAGTGATGCTCATTTATGTTAGCTCAGTGTAAAAGTACTAACTGGGCTTTCACGGCGTGACTTCTCACTATCTCTGTGTTCTCTGCTGGTCTCTTCGGTCCCAAACACAGCAGAGGAGGGACTGTACTAGGTTTACTTTCTGTGACATTTGCTATTTGTTGCTGGGTCACTGTTTCAGTGGGGAAGGTGTCATGCTAAAGCTTTTAGGGGCAGTCAACCATGCACTATTTGACACTATTACTCATCTGTTATGCAGAATGCCACCCAGTGTCACTTCCCGCATTTTTCTGTGTATTGAAGTTGCCCAAATTTGTATTTTCACTCATATGGCAAGAGGCAGACTTCACAGCTTCAGAAAGAGTGGGGGAGGAGGTTGTTTTGGCTCTTCAGCCCTTTTCTTCTCAGTTTCTGTGTTGATCTGAGCCATTGTGTCTTCTGAGATACCTGACAGACTTCTCTTGCCCTCCAAGTTCATGGTGGAAAGTCTCTTGCTCGTTTGAGGTACTGTGTGAACATTGCTGAGTTTGGGGGCTCCACAAGAGTCTTCTCTAACAGAAATGTCTGTTGGTTTCAGTTTCTGCTCATTACGCATTACCCTGTGAAACCAAGGCATGAAGTAAAATGTCTCAGTTTTGTTTTCTCGAGTTCCAAGCTCTCTTCCACCCAACACTTCATTGCATGAGAAGCCTTTCTTTCCAAATGTAGACTTGAGCTGAAGTTTCAACTAAAAGTTTTCATTAGATTAAAAGGAATCTTGGAAAAATATCATCCATTTTCTCTCTGAGTGCAACAGCATGCGTTCACACTGCTGGCTGACTTTTTTCACAGTAGGTTAGATCACGTGGCAAAAGGCTTCCATTCCAAGGAAGGAGATTGGATGAAAGAAGGTTCCACAGTTTTCGCTGCTAGACTCCTATAATAATTGGAGTTGCCGACAATTTGACTGTCACTTATGGCAACCCCACTTGTGTCAGAGTAGAATTATGCTCTATAGGATTTTCAATTGCTGGTCTTTTGGAAATAGATCGCCAGCCTGTTTTCTTCTGAGGCACCTGTGGGTGAACCAAACTTTCAATTTCAGTTGGCAGCTGAGTGCATTAGCCCTTTGCACCACTCACTGACTCCATCAACCAACCAGTATCCATTACTGAATGCCTCCAGTAGGCTGGGAACTGTGTGTGGATGCTGTAGACGTGGGGATCTCACACCTATGGGAACACTGAATTCTCTGGAGCACACTTTGGGATAGGCTGTCTAGCCTGAAACAGATCTAATCTATTATTTTAAAAGCTCCTGATGATGGGCATTCTACAACATCATTCTGTATTCTCTTCGTGGTAGCCTGGTATCTAGCAGACTGTATATCTAATTTACAGCTTACTCAGTACGGGCTTGCTCAGAGAGGCAGCTTGATTAAATGAAACAAGGAAAGTTACACAGTCCAACCTGCTGCGGGATGCCCTCTATTTCTTCCTCTGTGTAGCCCAGGTTTCCACAAGTCTTACTGGCATCTGAGAACTAACCTAAGAGGCAGACCAGCACGGTGGCAAATGGCTCCAGCTTCAGACATGCTGGTGCCAAATTCTGGCTAGGCTTGGATGTGTTCCTAGTAACTGAAAGGTTGGTGGTTTGAATCCACTAGCTACTCCTTGGAAACCCTGTAGGACAGTTTCTCTGTTCTATCAGGTGGCTACAAGTCAGAATCGACTCAAAGGCAATGGGTTTGGTTTATTTGTTTGCATATATTCCTTGAGCAAGTTACTTATTTCTCTCAGCCTTAGTTTTACTCACAGAATTATTTTCAAGGATTAACAGCAACAACAACAGAAAAGTACACTCAAACCCATTGCTATTGAGTTGATTCTGACTCATAGCAAAGCTATAGGACAGAGAAGAACTGCCCCATATAGTTTCTAAGGAGTTCCTGGTAGATTTGAACTGCCAAACTTCTGGTTAGCAGCCATAGCACTTAACCACTATACCACCAAGCTTTTCACTTACAAGGATTAGGTAAGACAAAATACAAAAAAAAAAAGAATGCTGTGCCTAGCACATAAGTAATGTTCAATGAATTTAGTTACTATCATCCAAGGCAACCCTGGTGGCATAATGGTTAAAATCTATGTCCACTATCCAAAAGGTAAACTGTTTGACTCCATGAGACACTTCTCTTGGAATTCTACAGGGCAGTTCTACTCTGTTTAATATGGTTACCATGAGTCAGAATCGACTCGATGACAATGAATTTTGTTATTCAAGAGTGTCACATTCATACCAAACCAAACCCACTGCTGTAGAGTTGATTCTGACTCATAGCAACACTATAGGACAGAGTAGAACCACTCCATTGAGTTTCCAAGGAGCACTTGGCGGATGAGAACTGCCAACTTTTGGGCCAGCAGAGATAGCACTTACAGTAACCCAAATTTTATAGCCTGTTATCTCACTCACCTGTTTACTTAGAACCTGGGTCTCTTGCAAAACCTCCTCCTCCTCCTCAACACCACTGTAGTGATTTATTGAGGACTGGACTTACTATGTCACAGGTGGCGTGTAAGTGACAATCTATTTGCATTGTGTCATGTAATCTCTCATCTTCTAAAAATCTGCACTCAATTGATTTCCCCTCAGTGAAGCCTGTTTTAACCATGTCATTTGAAATTGCAAAGTTCTCTGTCCCTGAATTCAACCCCCTTTGCTTTTATCTCCCTAGCTCTATCACTTTCTAACATATTGTGTATTTACTTACTACATTTATTGTTATTTTTAGTCTATATCCCACTTTAAAATATAAGCTCCGTAAAAGTAGTAGAGGTTTTTCAACTTTTTTTTTTAAACTAATGCAGCCTCGGAAACTCTGGTGGTACAGTGGCTTACCGCCTCAGCTGCTAACCAAAAGGCTGCCAGTTCAAATTTACTAGGAACTTCTTGGAAACACTGTAGGGCCATTCTATTCTGTCCTATAGGGTCACTACCAGTCAGAATCTAATTGATGGCAATGGTTTTTCAGTTTAATGCTACCTAAGTACCAAATCATCAAATCTGTAAGTGACATTTATTGAGCAAACATTTTATGAATGTAATAACCCCTATTGTATAGACAAGAAAGGCAAATTCTGGTAAGTTGGGTAAATTGCCTAAGGTGATAGCTAGCAGGTTTTGGAATCTGAATTTGAATTAACCTGATTTGAAAGTCCAAACTCTTGACCTGTTTTTCCCACCGCTCTTGCCATCTAAGTACGTCTGGGGATTTTCAAGGGATGTTTCCCACATGCTCACAAAAACATTCCCTGTGTGAAACACCATGACTGAAGCACGGAGTCCTTAGATGGCTGAACAGGCGGTTGGTGTTACTATGAAGGAGATGGCCTCTGTCTTCTCCCTGTCAGTTTCTATTAGAAGGGTCTCAGAGAAGTGTTGCTTGTACCCTTGTGTTTCACAGAGTGTGTGTGAACTAAGACTTCGGTGTCTTTTGAGGCCCTGAGCATGTGGATTAGCACAGGTATGATCTGGGTAATGGTCACCACACAGACTCAACTCTTGACTTTCCTGTGACAGCTAAAGTTTAGCTTTCACCATTTGTATGCGAATCCTTAATTAGTATATTGTGTAGGTTTTGAAAATTGGACTGATAAGCAATCTAACTACATATGGCAAGGACGACATTGCCTTTTGTACGGGGCTGGTCCATCCTGTATTCCCTGTGCCCATTCAACTAACTCCTGTCCCCTTCTCTCTTCTCATCTCATCTCTGGATAGGTGCTTCCCATTTAATCTCATGTACCTACTTGGGCCAAGAAGCACACTATTCACCACTATTATTTTATGGCTTATAGTTCAGTCTAATCTTTGTCCAAAGTACTGGCTTTGGGAATGGTTTTAGTTCTGGACTTACAGAAAGTTCAGGGTCCATGTCTTCCAGGGAACCTTCAGTCTGTCAGACCATCAAGTATGGTCATTTTACTAGAGTTCAAGTTCTACACCCTACTTTTCCCCAGTTCCTTCAGGACTCTTTGTTCGTCTTCCTGTCAGGGCAATCATTGGTGTTAGCTGTGCACCATCTAGTTCTCCAGTATCATGCTGATATAGTCTCTGGTTTACATGGGCATTTTTTTCTCTTGGGCTCATATTTTCCCTGTGATTTTGGTGTTCTTCATTCTCCTTTGCTCCAGGTGGGTTGGGACTAACTGATTTTGGTACTCCTTTGTTAAAAAAAAAAAAAAAAGGAAAGAGGGAGAGAGAGAAAGACAGGCGATAAGAAAGAGAAGGAAAGAGAGAAGGAAAGAGTAGGAAAGAAAGAAATAGAGACAGAAAGAAAGAGAGAAAAAGAAAGAAACGAAGTCCTTGGGCTAGATGAAGGCCATTTATTGAAAAAGGCCCAACAGAAATGCAGGTATAATTTTTCAAAATACTATGCCCTGAACTTGTGACACAGTCAGTGACAGTGTGGAATCTGAACAAAGCCCAGTGATCCTGGAAATCCCTCCACCCTTTTGTGTTTTGGAAAACAGCTGACCAAGACAATATTCATGTTTCCCTCAGTTTGACTAAACTTTCAGCAGACTTTTTCCTGACTCTGGGCCCTGGCCTGTCCTTCCCTGGCCCTCCCAGAATCCAGATGGTACATGTTCTATGACCTCAGGAGATATCTCCATGGGATCGACACACCCTAGTGCTTCATATAATCGAACATCTTTCAGCACTTTTGTAGTTCTTCACTAACACACTTTAGCCCTTAAAATCCTTCCAGACATCTGCTTCTGCAAAGGGGAGGCTCAGATAGTTCTGGTCTTTTTCTCCCTATTGTGACAGTTTCTTTCCGACTACAAAGTCCCTTGCTTCTCCTCCCTTCCAATAACCCTTTTGAATAAAGTTGTTCTTGACTGCTTTAACATTGTTAGGTACAAATTTTTCTGTTACAGTTTGAAAAGAATAGAAATCCATGGGGCCAGCTAAACCTTGTTTCTTTTGTTCGCTGCTGTAGGGTTGATTCTGACTGATGGAGACCTCAGGTGTGCAGAGTTGAACTGGTCCACAGGGTTTTCAAAGCTTCCACCCTTTGGAAGCATATCACCAGGCCTGTCTTCTGAGGCTCCCCGAGGGATTTTAAGCTGCCAAGCTTTTTGCTACTAGTCAAGTCCATAACCATTGACATCACCTAGGGATTTCATTAAAACTTACGTACCTAGGGATTGTTTTGCACTATGAGATTCTGGTTACTGAAGCTGATACCATTGCAGGATTCAGGACAGAGATCAACCATTTGAATAATAGCTATGTGACCTAGGGACAATTACTTAACATCTCTGAATTTTGTTCTCCTCGATTGTAAATGAAGACATGAAGGTCATCAGGTTGCTAATAAGATTAAATGAGAAGTTTGTAAAGCGCTTGTATTTTAAGAGCTTCATAAATTATTATCATCACCATTACTGATGTGTCTGTCTATTATTAGTGTGCATTTATGAAGTAGGTGACGGATTGACACAAAGGCTCCCATGGTGTATTGACACACACCAGTGATCAGGAACATGGTGCTGATCGCTCTTTGTAAGGAGAAAATCCTGGTGCCATAGTAGCTGGTGCTACGGCTGCTAACCAAATGGTCGGCCATTCAAATCCACCAGGCACACCTTGGAAACCCCATGGGGCAGTTCTAGTCTGTCCTGTAGGGTCACTATGATTTAAGAACTGACTCAGAACAACTAATAACAAAGCAGTCCATAACCCTGACCTAAAAACTTTCATAGCTTGAAGACTTCTAGTTTTGCTAATGTAGGTTGTTATTACTCTAGCTGAGCTAGATTTCAGTGGAAACATGTTTGGGATCCCAGATAAAATGATTCAGGGAGAAAAGTCAGTGTTCTAAAAATTGTTAGAAATAATTCACAGCATCAATGCATAAGTGATTGGCTTGCCTGAAGAAACCATCTGGGGCAAAAATTTTTCAGATCTTATTAAATTTTGTTCTGTTTTAACTGCTTGACAGTTGTTAAAGTCCCAGAGTTGTTGGCTGTTTTGTTTATTTAAAACCGAACCCATTATTGACAGAGTAGAACTGTCTCACGGGGTTTCCAAGGAGCTCCTGGTAGATTTGAACTGCTTATCTTTTGGCTAGCAGATAGTACTTAATTACTACACCACCAGAGTTTCTTATTTTTATTTAAGTGACTTTAACAGAACTTCTGTAAATAAGAGAAAACCTTTTTTCTTTGTAAGCCTCTTGGCTAGTTCAAGAGAGATAAATAAAAGGATCAGGTTGATATCTTTAGCTGAAACTATTTATAATGGAATGAAAGTTCTAATTACTAGAAAACATTATTTGATCTAGGGTTATGAGTGATTTATTATGCTTCTTCCCCCCTGAAATCTTCATTTTTTCTGTGAATGAAGAGAGTGAAAAAAAGAGAAAAGCAAAATATTAAAGAACTGACTTTTTATTTCAAGATAATAAATATATTCCAAGAATTACCTTAGGTTTAAAGCTTTTGAGGCATGTTTACTTTTTCACTATTCCATGAAGACTCACGTGCATTTTTAAAAACTAATTTGGAATGGCTCACTTTAAACAGAACATTATAACAACCACGTGGCAATATGATTATTGCTCCAGATTGGTTGCATGTTGCTGCATTTCATCACTGCGTCGGATAGTATTCTTATACTTAAATGAAAATGTAAAGATTTGTGTAACTGCTTTCTGTTGCTTGCCTTTTATTCGTGTAATCACTTCTATACAAATAAGACAGGTCTTTAGGAGTTGGAACTGACTCGACATTAACAGAAAATCAAGTTAAAATACAAAGATATTTTGAAAAACTAGGTCTACTCATCCGTGCTCTCCCCTGTCGTGAAATCAGCGTGATTTCTAGCATGTCTTTCTGCTGCAGAATTTCCTGTTTCTGTGATTCAATCCCTTAGGCGGCAAGCTGATCGAAGTGCCATTCTCGAGGTCGGTCACAAGGTGGTGCAGTGACGCCTCCCAGAAACGGTGCTGAGCTTCCCTGAACACAAGCTGGTTAAAGAACTGAGTAATGCTTAGATTCTAGGAGACGTCTGGTGAAACGAGGAAAACTGTCAAATCGTTACATTTCTAACTCCAAGCAGAGGAGAAACATCTTGAGTTTTTCATTTTCCAAAAGACTTGGTTAAGGTGATTCAAAGGGCTTCTGTCAAAGGAAGGGTCCCTCAGTCCATACACGAGAATTTATTTCTCTCTGCCGCAGTGACTGAAAGAAACCTTCGAGTATTGCCTACTGTATGTTTGTAGGTGCTTCTTTGTCCTCTCTTTAAAGCAATAAATTAAGTAAAGGCCACTAGTTCACTGTGCATCTCTGTGGTCGTTTTCCCTTCACTTCAGTCAGATGCCTCTTGGTTCTGCAGCCCTCCAGAAAAACAGTGACTGTTCATTTTGACTGGTGGAGATCTCATGTATGTCAGAGTAGATCTTGTGGAAACGGATTGCCAGGCCTTTCTTCTGAGGTGACTAACCTTTCAGTTGGTCACCGAACACAACGATTTGCACCACCCAAGGGCCTCTTGCATCCTGTAAGAAAAAAAACAAAACTACTTCCATCAGATTCTGATAATGACCCTATAGGACACAGCAGAAATGCCCCATAGGGTTTCCAAGGAGCAGCTGGTGTACTCAAACTGCTGAAGCTTTGGTTATCAGCTGAAGTCTTAACCACTGTGCAGCCAGAGCTCTTTGCAACCCTTTAGCCCTAACCTGTTGCTGTCAAGTCAATTATGACTCATAGTGACCCTATAGACAGAGCAGAACTGCCCCTAGATTTTCCAAGGAGTGCCTGGTGGATATGAACTGTTGATCTTCTGGTTAGCAGCTGTAGCACTTAACCATTATGCCACCATGATTTCCTGGTAAGCTAGCACAAGTGTGATCTGGGCAGCAGTCACCACACAAACTCATCTCTTGACTTCCCTGTGAAAGCTGAAATTTAGCATTCACCACTTGTGTGTGAATCCTTATTCAGTGTATTGTGTAGGTTTTGAAAATTGGACTGATAAACAATCTAATTATGTATGGCAAGGGTGACATTGCCTGTAGCATAGGGCTGGTCTGTCCTGTATTTCCTGTGTCCATGCAACCAGCTCTGGTCCCCTTCTGTCTTCTCATCTCACCTCTGTACAGCAGCTGCCAAGAAGTGCAATCCTTACCAGTATTATTTTATGGCTTTGTCCAAAGTATCAGCTTTGGGAATGGTTTTAGTTGTGGACTAACAGAGAGCTCAGGGTCCATGTCTCCCAGGGGCCCTTCAGTCTATCAGACCATCAACTCTGTTTAGTTTTCCGATTTAAAGAAGTGTCAGTCAATGCACAAACAATTTATTTCTCTTCTGGTCTTGCGACTGAAGGAAACATTTAAGTATTGCTTACTGTATGTTTGTAGACTGTTTCTTTTTCTTCTCTTTAAATTAATAAATTAAGCAAAGACCACTAGTTCACTGTGCACTTGTATAAACTTTTTTCCTTATGTAACCATTTAGCTGGGCCTTAATTCTTCAACTTTTCCTCTTAGCTAAGCTTACATTTTCAGATAAACCAACTCATAGTGACCCTGTAGAACAGAGTAGAACTGCCCCATAGGGTTTCCAAGAAGCACCTGGTAGATTAGAACTGCTGACTGTAGGTTAGCAGCCATACCTCTTAACCACTACACCACCAGGATTTCCTTTCAGTTAAGGGTATTGTTTTTTATTCATGTGCTCTTGAACCCATCGTGGTTAGGAGCACACAGCCACTTCTAAAGATCATCTGTGAGCTTCATATCGTCAAACCCAAGGGTGCCTTCTTAGTCCTTGTCTTATACCCCATCTTAAAGTTCTCTGTACTTCACTTGCTTGACTGTGAGCTATCTTGGCGTTCCTTCTGCTTCTTTGACCTTTCCTTTATAGCTTTTATGGGCTCTACCTTTTCTAATCACTGGTGTGATTAGCCCCAGGGTTCTGTAGCTGCTTCTAAAATTTTCATTTCTCTCTTTATTCTCTGTTGGGGAAATCTCATAACTCACCATTTTATATACTAGTGAAATAATGATAAATGTTAGATATTTTATCTTTAGGCTTGACCTCATCTGTAAGCTTTAATTTCATATAGCTCATAGAAATCTGAAACTCAGTGTTTCCCGAACTGTCTTCATTGTCAATGTCTACTTACTGCTTCCAGTCTTCACCACCAATAATACCTCTTCTATCTTTAGTTTAATTACTGATGCCACCATCCAGTTACCCAAACCAAAGATTTAGGTGTCATACATTATGTAGATTTTCATTTCCCTGAACTTCCCATGGCTAAGCAGTAAGCAAATTCTGATGATTTCCTTAAATATGTTTTAAATCTAAGTATTGAGCCCCATTCCTGACACCAGTGTCCTTGGCAGAATCTCATCTTCTCTTGTTTGGAGCATCACAATATGAAGCCTTCTTTCTCTTGCCTTGCTTCTCTTAAGTATGGTCTGTACAGTCTAGAGAGAATAATTTCTCTAACACCCAAATCCAAGCATTTCACTCCCTTGCTCCACAATTTATCATTTATAGATTAAAGTGCAAAGTTCCCAACTTGATTTGCAAAGTCCTACAGCCAGGTTCCCTCCCTCCTGCCACTTTTCATTTTATCTTTCACCTAGTCTTGTTTTGTGACGTTAAAGTTTAATAATATTCAAAAAGCAACTCAACGGCACTTGGCTTTTTCCCATTCTTTATGTCTCTATCTATATTTATTTTTTCTTTAACTCAAATTTCCTTTATCTTAATCAACCTTAATCATCTTTTAACATTCTCATAGCATTGTATTTCCTCTAGAAAACCTTCCCTAGCCACCTAGTTGGACTAAATGTCCCTTTTCCTCGCCCCCACAGTACTCTATGTGTCTCCATCTCAGAATTTTCCACATTATAATGAAATAATACCCACTTTGAAAGCTTTTGTGTGCTTCCTTATCTGTCTCCTTCAGCAGGCCCGAGCTCCTTGACAGCAACGATCACATCTATTCATTCTCCTCATCCAGAGTCCCTACTCCAGGACTCAGGATGTGTTTAATAAAATTTTGTAGAACATTTTTGAGGCTCAGACTCTTTGAAGGTGATTGGCAAAGTCTGTTCCAGTTCTAAGAAATTAAACTCTGGTTTTAGTTGAGACCGCTTCCTGGAAGGGAAAGGACTTGAGATATGCTGCTAGGAGTTAGACAGTAGAGTTTGAACTAGTAGAGAAAAGTGAGAGTGAGGGGTGGGGAAGAGGTTAATTAGAACAGAATGAGCAGTGATGAGAGGGCTTGTGTAGAGGACAGTGTAGACAAAAATCTGAACAATCTCCGTGATTCTGATTTGGAACAGTAGGAAATGAGTTAGAATCAGCTGAACTCAGCTTATAAGAAACATCATACGAGGAGCTGGCTAATTTGGGGCTTGTGTCCAGAGTCATGTGAGACTCTTGAATAGAGAACTGACATTTTTAGAGCTATACCTTATAGACAGTAAGAACAATTGAAGTAGGCAACAGATTGGAATCAGTTACATAGACGCCAGATAATGAAGTCTTGTATCAGAGTGGCATCTGTGAGAAAAAAAAAAAAGAGAGTTAAATTTTTGATCTATTAGAAAAAATAACGAAAAAATTGTGGAAATTGCCTGCATCTGGTGATAAAAGAGAAAAAAAAGTTATGACATTTTGAGAAGAAAGATCTGTAAGTTGGAATGCAATTAACAAAAAGGGGAAATTGGAAAGGAGGGGCGGGTTGTGGGGCTGCAGATGACTTTGGTTTGAAATCTTTGAATGTGAGATAATGAGACTTCATAATACTTCCCGCTTAGTAGACATTTGAATGGGTGACTGAGTGAGTAAAATCTTAAAGAAAGATCTCTTCAGCAAAAGAAACCATTTTATTGGCTATAGGGTAGATTAAATCAGGGACTGTGATAAAGATTTAAGACTTATCAGCTCAGAGATGTGAGAACTACCAGAATGCATGAACTTCTGAAGGCAGACATTCAGGGATAAATAGGCAGAGGGCCAGACGTGAGCTCTGAGAGACTTCTTTTTATCTTTGAGGTACACAAAAGAATCACTGAAACTCAATGAATCCATAAGGTCAGCTGGGTACAGATTTGTGACTCTGGGCCTCAATGGACTATAAGCCAGTTATTTCCTTTTGAAATAGAGCAGAGTTGTTTGAACCAATCAAAACACAATTTCTAATCATGAAAAATATTTCAAATATATTTAACATATAAATAGCCAGAATATATCAAAGTTTCTACAAATCCGTGAGAGAAAAATGAATATTCCAGTAGAAAAATAAGCAGTGGGCATAGACAAGGAACTTGTAAAATAAATGCAAAAGTACAATAAACATGAGAGAAGGGATTCAATTTGACTGGAAAAAAATAAACTAATGTATTATTTTTTTGCTTAGCAAATTGACAGATTTTTCATTAAAAAATAATACCTAGAGTTGACAATGGCCTAGTAAACAGGCGCATAGTTGGAAGTAAATTCAAATAAAGATTTTGGGTGACAACTTGGAGATATTTATCAAAAGCCATAAGGTATTTATTATATTTGATCCAGTGATTTAGTTAAGGAGTTTTGAATCTGAAAGAAATGATCATTGTTGACCAACAATATTTCAGTAGAAGTTTGTTTGCTTCTGTTTTGTTTACTGATTTACTTGGCATGCAGGAGAAAATTGTGGCAGTATTATTTCATAAAGATTATAGACTTGAAAATGCTGTGGGGCAGATCTACTCCACACTGTAGGGTTGCTCTGCATGGGAATTGACTCAACAGTGGTGGGTATACTTGGCATAACATAAACCCTTTCTAGCTGCTCTTAATAGTATTAATAAAATATTACTACACGCATTGTATTGTGCTTAACTATTATACTCAATATCTTCTTTGCAGTTCTCATTATAGTAGCCAATTTCTCTTTTTAATAATATTGAAATTTTTGGTGAAAGTATACACAGTAAATTTAGGTTCCCATTTGACAATTTCTGTATCACCAAACATCATTCTTCAGTGACATTAGTTACATTTTTCACAATGTATCAACATTCTCCTAGGTTGCATTTTGGTTGTTGCTTTCTAACCTGTTTCTTATGTTATGCTCTTATACATTAATTATTTGCATCTGATACTTCCATTTGATTAATCTAATTTATTATATTTAGCTTTCTTCTTTTCCAATTGCATTTGCCCCCCTTCTACATTCTCTGCTGACTTCACTGTTGATAAGTCACTTTTTGGTGTGGCAACAATCCGTTCTCTCCTCAATATTTCACAAGGAATACATCATCTTCAATTCCTCAGTGACGTTCCTTAAGAATCAATCATTTTGGGGAAGTGTGGCCAAGATGGCAGAGTAGATGGATTCTTCCTGTGACCCCCTCTAACAACAAAGACCCCAACGAACAAATGAATCCGGTATATAGGACATCCTAGGAGCCCTGAACATCAAAAGGAATGTTGAGAAATTAGACTGAGCAACTGGAAAGGGAGAGAATCACTAGAAGTGCACAAGGTTCCACAGATCTGACCTGCCAGGAAATGGCTATGGCCACTATGTAGTAGGCCAGGTGTGGAAGTTTGTGGGACCCCTCTTCAGCAGGAGTATTTCTGTGGAGAATCCAATCACACCTCTGGAGCCAATGGGGGACCGCGCTCAGATCATCAAAAGCTAAATCTTTCCATGTGATCTACCAAGTATAGATCTGAATCTTTTCTGTGACATGGGCCTATCTGTCTTCTCCCAGCACTCTCCCTCGCTGTGTCCAGTACTAGACTCTGATGCCATTAACTGAGCTGGAAATAGTCCTCAAGCTTGCCCTAAGCCATTCTCCTCCTTCCTTCTCTGCACCAGGCTCAGCTCTGGAGTCTGATGTCATGAACTGTGCCAGAAGTAGGACTCCTTAAGCCTGCCTTGAGCCATTCTCCCCAGACTCAGGAATGGAACAATTTAACAAACTTGGGGAAAGGAGAAAGAAAAAAAGAAAAAAAAATCTATTCCTTCACCTAGATTCAAGCATAAGGGGATATGCCATCCTCATAGGCACCAAGGGATGGCTGTTATCCCCCTGCCTTTCTCAGTGGCTGCAACTAGACACCTGTGCCTATACCAATCACCTCTGCCTATCTAGGACACTAGGTGAAAACCTGCACCACACACTTGGTAACTGACTATGTGGACACCTGAGCTGAATCTATGTAAGAAAAATAAACTGTACATTTTAAAACAAGAAGCTAGAATATAGTCTGCGAACATAAAATAAATAGAATTTACTTATGACTTGGAAACAGCAGTCCATATCCAAGCTTTTAAAGGGGTGGGCCATGGTTTCTTCAGAAAACTCCCATAAAAAGAATCAAATTGTACAAAGTAAGAAAACTTCCTGGAATTGTTAAAGGTAGAATACAAAAGATTATTATTTAGAACTCTTCAGTAGATGAGAAAAGAGACAAGGCAGAATGCAGCAGAGCACAATGGCAAATTGAGAAAGCTGCAAGAAAGCATCGAGCAGTAAAAACTAGAAATTCGGAAAATTAATAATAAAATTATAGAATTAGACACCTCAATAGCAAGTCCAAGGAGCTGAACTGAGGCAAAGGAAGGCCAAGTTAGTGAGACTGAAGCTGAAACACATGGTATAATGTATTTTAGGAAAAATCAGATAAAAGAATTTCAAAAAATCAAGAAACACTAAGCATTATGTGGGAATCTATGAAGCAGAATAAGCTACAAGTGATTGGAGTACTAGAATAGGGGACTAACAAAAATACAGAGATATTGTCAAAGATTTGCTGACAAAAAGCTTCCTTGATATCATGAAATATGAGAAGACGTCTATCCAAGATGCTCATAGAACTCCACATAAGGTAGATCCCAAAAGAAAGACAGCAAGATATTTTATAATCAAACTTGTCAAAACTAATAGTGAAGCACTTTTAAAAGTGGCTTGGGATAAATGAAAAATAACCTACAAAGGAGAACCAATAAGATAAAACTTACACTGTTCAATAGAAACCAAGCAGGCAAGAACACAATGGGATGACATATACAAAGCCTCGAAGGAAAATAATTACCAGCCAAGAATTATATACCCAGCAAAAGTGTCTCTCCAATGTGATGGCAAAATTAAGATCTTTCTGGATAAACAAAAAATTAGTGAATTTACAAAAACCAAACCAAAATTACAAAAAATACTGAAGGGAGTCCTTTGGTTAGAAAATCATTAACAACTCAAGACCAGAATACAGAACAGAGGAAATAGATATCAACACAAAGAAGGGAATCACAAAGACAAATCATAGGCAA
The DNA here is from genome assembly GCA_028571685.1 of Heterohyrax brucei. NCBI lineage: Eukaryota > Metazoa > Chordata > Mammalia > Hyracoidea > Procaviidae > Heterohyrax > Heterohyrax brucei. The sequence goes on along the minus strand of CM053155.1, from coordinate 65,283,279 downwards.
AACACTGAAAATAGGGAAACAGATGTCATTATATAAACTTTGTAACAAAAAGAGGGACCCAAAGAGAACATAGTCATAGATCTTTCATACGGACAGACATTAAGGCAATATAAAGAAATTAAAAACTAGTTTAAATTTAGAAAAATAGTAAAAACTAGAGTAACCACAGAGGAAACTACCAACTATGCATCAAAATGAAAAACATGAAGTCTCAGTGAATACAAAATCACCCACACTGAAAAAGATGAAAAGAAAATAAAGAAAAAAGACTCAGCACAGAAAATTAAATGGAACAAAGGAATTGTCTACAACATACACAAAAAGACATCAAAATAACAGCAGTAAGCTCACACCTGTCGATAATCATGTTGCTTGTAAATGCACACTGAATGCACCAATAAGGAGACAGAGACTGGCAGATATAAAAAACCATGGCCCATCTATATACTGTCTGCAGGAGATACATCTTAGACTCTAAGACACAAACCAATTAAAACTCAAAGGATGGAAAATTTATATATATATATATATATATATCAAGCTAACAACATTCAAAAAGAACAGGAGTGACAATATGAATCTCTAACAAAATAGACTTTAAAGTAAAATCTACCACATTGGATAAGGAAGCACATTATATAATGATTAAAAGATCAATACTCCAGGAGGACAACCATGTTGAATATCTATGCACCCAACTACAGGGTTCCAAAATATATAAACAAACACTATCTGCACTGAAAATGAAAATGAAAATAGCTCCACAGTAATAGCACCACTGTCAGTGAAGGGAAGACCATCTAGAAAAAACTTCAATAAAGACAGAGAAGATCTAAATGCCACAATTAACCAACTTGACCTCATAGACATATATAGAACACTTCACCCAATAACAGTCAAATATACTTTCTTTTCCAGTGCACATGGAGCAGTTTCCAAAATTAACCACATATTAGGCCACAATGCAATCCTTAACAAAATTCACAACACTTAAATATTATAAAGCATCATCTTTTCAGACCATAAGGTCATAAAATTAGAAATCAGAAACACGAAAAAGGGGGGAGAAAATTATACACATGCAAACTGAATAACATCTTACTAAAAAATGACTGGGTTATAGAAGAAATCAAGGATGGAAGAAAGAAATTCATGGAAACAAATGAGAATGAAAATACATCCTGCTAGAATCTATGGGATACAGCAAAAACAGTACTCAGTGGTCAATTTATCTCAGTAAATGCACACATCCAAAAAGAAGAAAGTGTCCAAGTCAAGGAATTAACTCTACAACTCAAACCAGTGGAAAGAGAGAAGCAAAAGAACCCACAAGGAACCAGAAGAAAGCAAATAATAAAAATTAGAGCAGAACTAAATGAATTAGAGAACAGAAAATATCAACAAAATGGACAAACCATTGGCCAAACTAACAAAAGAAACTCAGAAGAGGAAGCAAATAACTCAAACAAGAAATTGGCTGGACAATATCACAACAGACCCAGGTGAAATTAAAAAGTATTATAACAGAATACTATGAAAAGCTGTGTCTGATAGATTAAAAAAAAAATCTAGAGGAAATAGACAAATTCTAGAAATACATCGCCTACCCAAACTAGCACAACAGAAGCAGAACAACTAAATAAAGCCATTAAAAAGGGCGAGCCAAGCCAAGTGCCGTCGAGTCAGATCCGACTCACATTAAAAAGGGAGACACAGAAAAAGTAATTTTAAGAAACTCCCTGCAAAAAAACTCCGTCCCTGACAGCTTCGCTTAAGAATTCTGCCAAACTCTTAGAGAAGAGTTAACAGCAAGGAACCAGAAGAAAGCAAATAATAAAAATTAGAGCAGAACTAAATGAATTAGAGAACAGAAAATATCAACAAAATGGACAAACCATTGGCCAAACTAACAAAAGAAACTCAGAAGAGGAAGCAAATAACTCAAACAAGAAATTGGCTGGACAATATCACAACAGACCCAGGTGAAATTAAAAAGTATTATAACAGAATACTATGAAAAGCTGTGTCTGATAGATTAAAAAAAAAATCTAGAGGAAATAGACAAATTCTAGAAATACATCGCCTACCCAAACTAGCACAACAGAAGCAGAACAACTAAATAAAGCCATTAAAAAGGGCGAGCCAAGCCAAGTGCCGTCGAGTCAGATCCGACTCACATTAAAAAGGGAGACACAGAAAAAGTAATTTTAAGAAACTCCCTGCAAAAAAACTCCGTCCCTGACAGCTTCGCTTAAGAATTCTGCCAAACTCTTAGAGAAGAGTTAACAGCATTATTACTAAAGGTATTCCAGAGCATAGAAAATGTTGGAATACTCCCGCTATCATTCTATCAAGCCATCATAACCCTGATACCAAAAACAGTTAAAGACAGCACAAAAAAAGAAAAATTACAGCTCAATATCTCTCATGAACTTAGATGCAAAAATCCCGAACATAATTCTAGCCAATAGAATTCAACAAACATACCCCCCAAAGATTTACCATGACCAAATGAGATTCATACCAGAGATGCAGGGATGGTTCGACACTAGAAAAATAATTAATATAATCAATCACATGAATAAAACAAATGACAAGAACCACTTGATTGTATCAACTGATGCAGAAAAGGCATTTGGCAAAGTCCAACATCTATTTATATTAAAAACTCTCAGCAAAATAAGAATAGAAGAGAAATTCCTCAACATAATAAGATGCATCTAGGCAGAGCCAACAGCCAGCAGCCAACATCATTTAAAATGGAGAGAGTCTGCAAACATTTCCCTTGAGAATAGGAACCAGACAAGGATGCCCATTGTCACCACTCTTATTTAACATTATTCTGGAGGTTCTAGCCAGAACAGAAGAATCAAGCAAGATATAGAAATAAAGGCATCCAAATTAATAAGAAAGAAGTAAAGGTAGCCCTAGCTGCAGATGATACAATCTTATACACAGAAAACCCTAAAGAATCCACAAGAAAACTACTGGACCTAGTGAAGAATCCAGCAAAGTATCAACATACAAGATAAACATACATAAATCAGTTGTGTTCCTTTACACCAACAGAGACCATCAAAGAGGAACTCAAATCACCAAATCAATAGCATTTACAATAGCCTCCCAATAATACAAAATACCTGGGAATAAATCTAACTAGAGATGTAAAAGACCTATGCAAAGAAAATTACAAGACTGTATTGCAAGAAACCAAAGAGACCTCGCTCATGGATAGGAAGACTTAACATCATGAAAATGTCTGCTCTACCCAAAGCAATCTAAAGATACAATGCAATCTCAAAACAAATTCCAAAAGCATTTTTTAATGAGATGAAGAAACAAACCACCAACTTAACTTCATATAGGCCAAGCCAAAAAAGAAAAAGCCCTGGATAATTAAAGCATTACTGAAGAAGAAGAACAAAGTGGGAAGCCTCACACTACCTGACCTTAATACTTATCATAGTGCCTGTCATGGATTGAATTGTGTCCCCCCAAAAATATGTGTAGCCATGTGGCTGGGCCATGATTCCCAGTATCTTGTGACTGTCCTCCATTCTGTGGTTTTCCTATGCTGTACATTAAAGGATTAGGATGGGGCTATAAATCCCTTCATAGGATCACCTCCCTGCTCCACTGTAAAGGGAGTTTCCCTGGAATATGGCTTGCCCCATCCTTAATCCTTTCATCCTGCAAGAGATAAAAGGAAAGAGAAGCAGGCAGAGAATTGGAAACCTCACACCATCAAGCAAGCAGCACCAGAGAAGATCGCATCCTTCAGACCCGAGGTTCTCACGCCAAGATGCTCTCTGGACAAAGAGCTGACTAAGGGGAAATCCTTCCCCTGGAGTGGACATCGTGAATTTGGACTTGTATCCTACCAGACTGTGTTAGAACAAACCTTCCTTTGTTAAAGCCATCCACTCTGTGGTATTTCTGTTAGAGCACCACTAGCTGACTAAAACAGTGCCACAATAGTCAAAACAGCCTGGTACTGCTACAAAAACAGATATATAGATCAGTGGAACAGAAGTTAGAACCCGGATACAACATCAGCCAACGATAGAATACTATGCAATGATAAAGAACAACATTGATATTAGGAAACATCTCATGACATGGAGTCATCTGGGAGACATTATGTTGAGTGAAATTAGTCATTTGCAAAATGCTTCTTGGCTTAAATACATACATGAGGCTGTCTGAGCAGCTCTTGTCTGGAGGTGAGATGAGAGGATGGAAGAGGGCAGGAGTTAACTGAATGAAGATAAGAAGTGCAAGGTGGAAAGGAGCCATGTGCTGTCACGGAGTGGGGTAGGGGGTAGAGCAGTTAGAGCTGCATAGTGGTGTGTGTGCAGGATTTCATATGGCAAGTTGACTGGAACTGTAAACTTTTGCTTAAAGCACAATAAAATACATTTTTAAAAGAATCATTTTTCTTCTTTAAACTCTTAAGCTTTGAAAAGTAAACAGTAGTTCAAAAATGTATAAAATTCTTTAAATAAATTGTTAGAAATACATTCCATTTTAGTAAACATGATAGCACTTCATGCTAAGAGTTGAGCCCTGGTGTCATAGTGGTTAAGAGCTAAGCAGCTAACCAAAAGTTCAGCAGTTTGAATCCACCAATGCTCATTGGAAATGCTGAGGCAATTCTACATCTGTCCTGTAGGGTGGCCATGGGTCAGAACACCTAACAACAACATATAACAACAACAACAACAACATATTATCAGGAACAGGTGACTTACTTAACTCTATCTGCAGTGGGTATTCTAAATCAGAGTTTTGAAGAGTTTAAGTAAATACGTATTTAGAGGCTTGTGCAATCCCTATAACCAGCGAATGAATCTGGAAGCTGTTACTGTGTGTATGTGTGTGTAAATGTGGGTGTGCGTGCACTTGTACATTCATTTTTGGCTTTAACAAACAGAAATTTATTTTCTCTCAGTTTAGGAGGCTAAAAGTCTGATTTCAGTGTGCAGGCTCCAAGGAAGTCTTTCCGTCTTGAATCAACTGTGGGAAAAGGTCCCTTTTTCTTGGTTCCTTGGTGATCTTCATGTAGTGTGGCATCTCCAGCTTCTGTTTGCTGGTTTACTTGTTTAATGTCTTTTATATCTCAAAACAGTTTGACTCAAGACACATCCTATACTAACCCTGCCTCACTTACATAACAACGGGGATAGAGATTAGGATTTGCAACACGTATTTGGGGGTGGGGAATCAATCCATAGCATTCTATCTTTTGGCTCCCAAAATTCATGTCCTTGACACATGTAAAAGCCATTCACCCCATCACATTATCTTGAATGTCTTAAAGAAGCTCCAAACACAAAATTGCATCCTCTGAATCATCTGAATCGAATATGAGTGAGTCTTTCTTTAGGTGTATTCTATCTTGGGGAATAATTCTTCTTCATCCATGAACCTGTGAAATCTAGACTATAAGTTATCTGTTTCCAAAGTACAGTGGTAGAATAGGCACTAAGTAGACATTTCCATTGCAAATAGGAGAAACTGGTAGGAAAGAAGAGATAATGTTGCTACACTGAGTATTTATAAATAAATTGGTCAATACCAGATGCTTGCTTTTTCATTTCTTGGGGTAATTACGTGGAAACCATGATCTTCTGACTCTTGAGAAGAAGTCCTAAGTGCTATCTAGATGTAGATAGATAGACAGACAGACAGATGGACAGATAGACAGACAGACAGATAGATGATAGATAGATAGACAGACAGACAGATACTGAGAGAGATGAAAAGAAGGATGGAAGGAAGGACGGATGGGCCGATGGATTGCAAATACTTGAAAATAATGCATGCCTGGTTAAATTGTTGTTAAGATGCCATCATGTTGGTTTCAACTTATAGTGACCCTATGTACAATAGGCTGAAATACTACCTGTTCCTGCACCATTCTCATAATTATAGCAGTGACTGCGCCCATTGTTGCAGCTACCATGTCAATCTATCCTATTGAAGGTCTTCTGCCTTTTTGATGGCCCTATACTTTACCAAGCATGATGTCCTTCTCTAGGGATTAGTCCCTTCTGATAACATGTTCAAGTATGTGAGACGAAGTATGGCCATCCTCTTTTAATGAACATTCTGGCTGCAGTACTTCTTCTGAGACAGATTTGTTCCTTCTACAAATCCATGGTATACTCAATATTTCTCACAAACCGCATAATTCAAAGGAATCAGTTCTTCTTCAGTCTTCCTTATTCATTGTCCAGCTGTCGCCTACAATAAGGAGACTGAAAAATACCATGACTTGGATCAGTTATCAAAATGATGTCTTTGATTTTCAACACTTTAAAAGAATCTTTTGCAGAAGACTGACCCAATACAATCCATCATTTGATTTCTTGACTGTTGCTTCCATGGGAGTTGATTATAGATCCAAGTAAAATGAAATCCTTGACAATTTTGGAAACCCTGGTGACATAGTAGTTAAGTGCTACAGCTGCTAACCAAAACTTTGACAGTTCAAATCCTCCAGACACTCCTTGGAAACTCTATAAGGCAGTTCTACTCTGTCCTATACAGTCACTGTGAGTCAGCATTGACTCTATGGCACTGGGTTTGTTTTGTTTTGTTTTTTGACAACTTTTATCTTTTCTCTGTTTATCACGATGTTGATTACTTGTCCAGTTGTGAAGATTTTCGTTTTCTTTATGTTGAGGTACAACTTACACTGAAGGCTGTAGTCTTTGATCTTCATCAGTAAGTGTTTCAAGTCGTCTTTGCTTTCAGTAAGCAAGGATGCGTCATCTGCATATCTCAGGTTATTAATTAGTCTTCCACAAATTCTGATGCTGTGTTATTCTTCATATAGTCGATCTTCTAAGATCATTTGCTCAGCATACAGTTTGAATAAGTATGGTGAAAGGATAAAACGTATATGTACATCTTTCCTGATTTTAAACTGTGCAGTATTTCCTTTCTCTGTTCAAACAACTTTCTCTTGATCTAGGTACAGGTTTCTCACAAGCACAATTAAGTGTTCTGGAATTCACATTCTTCTCAATGTTATCCATAATATGTTATGTTTCACATAGCTGAATGCCTTTCCGTTGTCAATAAAACACATCTTTCTGATGTTTTCTGCCTTCAGGCAAGATTCATCTGATATCAGCAATGATATCCCTTGTTCCAAGTCCTCTTTTGTATTCAGCTTGAGTTTTTGGCAGTTCACTTTTGATGTACTACTTAGTCATCTTGTGCTGCTCTAACAGAAATAGCACAAGTGGATGGCTTTAACAAAGAGAAATTGATTTTCTCCCAGAAAAGTAGGTTAAAAGTCCAAGTTCACGGCATCAGCTCTAGGGAAAGTCTTTTTCTGTTGACTCTAGAGGATGGTCCTTGTCATCAGCCTTCCACTGGACTGGGAGTTTCTGAGGTCCATGGACCCATGATACTTTCTGAAAGACATTTTCTGCTCCAAGCACTGCTTCTGACTTTTGTATCTGTCTGCTAGCTTCTTCCTTTTACATCCCAAGAGATTGTCTCAAGGCCCAGTACAATCTTACACATTGAGTCCTGCCCTATCAACACAACTGCAGTCCATCTTCCCTCATTAACATCGCAGAGGCAGGATTTACAGCATTTAGGAACATAATACAATACCTGGAATCATGGTGCACGTAGCCAAATTGTTACACATATTTTTGTGTGTCAAGGGGTGGGCCAGGGGACATAATTCAATCCATGACAACTTGCTATAACCATTTTTCAATTATCTTCAGCAAAATTTTACTTGTGTTTGATAGTAATGATGTTGTTTGATAATCTCTGCACTCTTTTGGATACCTTCTTTCAAATGGGCATAGATATGAATCTTTTCTGGTTAGTTGGCCAGGTAGCTGTCTTCCAATTTTTTTGGCATAGAAGAGAAATCACCTTCAGTTTTTCATCCACTTGCTGAAACATCTCTGTTGGTATTCTGTTCAATTCCTGGAACCTTGTTTTTTTACCAGTGCCTTCAGTGCAGCTTGGATTTCCTCCTTCAGTACCATTGGTTTCTCGTCATATACTACTCCAGAACTTATTGAACATGGACCAGTTCTTTTCGGTGCAGTGACACTTGTGTATTTCTTTCATCTTCTTTTGTTACTTTCTGCTTCATTCAATTATTTGCCCATAGAAACTTTCCAAACTGGAACTCCAGTCTTGAAATTTTTCTCTAGTTCTTTAGGCTAGAAAAATGGTGTACGTGTTATACCTTTTCTTACTTCAGGTCTTTGCACATGTCAGTTCTTCCCATGTCGCCCTTTGAAATCTTCAGTTAAGCTCTTTTATGTCATCATTTCTTGTATTCTCTTTAGCTACTTGATATTTAAGAATAAATTTCAGAGTCTCTTCTGATACCCATTTTGAGCTTTTCTTTTTTTCTATCTACTGACTGACTTCTTACTTTCTTCATGTATGATGTCCTTGATATGACCCCACAACATCTGGTCTTTGTTCATAGTGTTCAATGCATCAAATCTATTCTTGAGATGGTCTTTCAATTCCGGCAGGCTATGGATTGCACTTTGTGGCTCATGGACATGCTTTCATTTTTTCAGCTTCATTTTGAACTTGTGTATGAGAAATTGATGGTCTGTTCCACAGTCAGCTCCTGGCCTTGTTCTGACTGGTGATACTGAGCTCTTTCATCCTCTCTTTCCAAAGCTATAGTCAATCTGATGTCTGTGTTTTCCATTTGGTGAAGTCCAAGTCACCATGAGTTGGATCCCGCTTGACAGCACTTGGCTTTGACAAGTATGTATTCACTGTTCATGTTGTTGAAAAGAAGTATTTGCAATGAATGAGTTGCCAGTTTTGCAAAATTCTATCATGCTATCTGTGGCACCATTTCTGTTACCAAGTCCTTATTTTCCAGCTAGAGATCCTTCTTTGTTTCCAGTGTTCACATTCCAATCACCAATAATTACCAGCGCATCCTCTTTGAATACTTGATTGATTTCGGATTGAAGAAGATGGTGAAGATCTTCTGTTTTCTCATCTTTGGCATAATGATTGGTTTGAGAATTTGAATAATAGTGATATTAACTGGTCTTCCTAATTAATATTTGGATATTATCCTATCACTGACAATATTGTACTTCAGGAGTGATCTTGAAATGTTACTTTTGACAGCAAATGTAATGCCATTTCTCTCCAGTTTGTCATTCCCAGCATAGTAGACTACATGAGTGTCTGATTCAAAATGGCCAATACCAGTCCATTTCAGCTCAGTAACGCGTAGTGTGCCAATCTCTATGTGATCCATTTCATTTTTAATCACTCCCAATTTTCCTAGATTCATACTTCATACATTCCATGTTCTGATTATTAATGGACATTTTCAGATATTTCTCCTCATTTTAAGCCATGCCACATCAGCAAATGAAGGTCCCCAAAAAACCTTTATGCCATATCTCTCATTAAGATTGACTCAGCTTTGATGAGGCAGCTCTTCTACGTTTGTATTTTAGTGCCTTCCAAACTAAGGTGTTCATATTTCAGTACTGTATTAAACAGTGTTCCGATGCCATTCATAAGATTTTCACTGGCCAGGTTTTCAGATGTAGACCATCAGGTCCTTCTTCCTGATCTGTCATAGTATCTAAGTTCCACTGAAATCTGTCCGCCATGAGTGACTCTGCTGATATTTGAAATACAATGACATAGCTTCCAGCATCACAACAATACACAAGCCACCACAGTAAGACAAAATGGCATACAGGAAATAAATTTTAAACAGTTAATAAATTTATTTCCTAACAATTTAATGAAGCGAGTTACTGAAGTTATTAGTTGTTGCCTACTTTATTATTCTTTATTTCTTTGATATTGCTAAGAGCCCATAAAATAGGAAGTGCACACTTATTAGCCATTAGACGTGTTTGGAAGCCATGGTTGTGGTGTGGTTAAGTGCTACAGCTGCTAAACGGAGACTAGCAGTTGAGGTAACTAGATTCCTCTTTGCCTAAACCATCACAGACTTTAATGGCCAAATATACCCATCATACTTTAGGTCTAGGAGGGGTCTCCATATAATCATTTTGTACTCGACCTCTGATAGTTTCAGAAAGGCTTCTTCATCTGGGTGGTTCTTTGGGTCTTTCTCTGGTGGGCTTTCTGAAGTTATAGGTGAATTCTTCCTAACGTTTTGGTCCAACGTTTGTTGCTTTTTGGGTACCTGGAAGTTGTTTTGTTTCTCCGGTGTTACTTTAACAGGATCTATAGCTCAGTCTGAAAATGAAGTTGATCGCCAGACACCTCTATGTACTGCAGTGACTTGGCGCAATAGAATTTCTAGGGTAGCAGGCTCCACCTCCTCATTGGCTAAGACACAGCCCTACTTACAGAGTTACTGGAGAGCCATCAGCTGACTCTATAATGTGAGACAGTAAAGGCTAGTAGAGAAGCCTCCTGGATGCACCACAGTTATTTCTCTATTGAAAGGTAAAAGGTATCTGACAGCTTCCAAAATTAGTCAGGCTGTTCAAGTCCCTCTTTCCAGCTGGCAAAGTAAGCACCTCTATATCAAATACTGCTTTACTGCCAGAAAAGCACTCTCTGGGAATTCCAGCCTGGGAATTAGGTCCAGATGAGGCCTCCGTATAGGAAAATCCACCTCCCAGTGAATCAAGATTATGTCACACACAAGCTCCTCCGCCCACCTCTGAAAAGGCTATTCAAAGGTGGAGATTCAGAGATTCTGAGAGAGAGAGGTCAGAGGTGCCAAGCTGCATAGATTCCAAGGCCATGCTCTGAAAATGTGGTGACTCTGCTTGCCAATCTCATCAACAGTGCATCTGAGCCTTACTGCCAGTCACCTCAGCCTCTCCCACCAGCCAAAACAGAGAAAAAAAAAAGTCAAAATGGTGATTTACTTTCAGCGCACAGGAGCCAGGACTCAACACAGACAGGGTTCGGTGAAAAAGAAGAAGTTTTCTGCTCAGCGGTATGCAGACCAAATAGACAGCCCTATGCCGTGTCCTAGGGCTCCCTAAGTGTCTGGAAGCCTCCATTTAATTATCAATTCAGGCCTTGGTTTCCAGAGGGATTTAGGGAGACGTGTGTTTAGTCTGCCATCTTGACTCCACACCCTACCCATCATACTTTAGAATAAATATTCAGATTGGTAGGCTATCTTCTCAAAATGTCTTTATTGCTAGGTGGTATCTCTTATGGTTAGTTCTGACTCACAGGACTCTGTGTATGATGGAACAAACAAAACTGCCCATGCCTGTGCCATCCTAACAATCGTTGTTATTCTTGAGCCCATTGTTGTAGCCACTATGTCAATCCTTCTCATTTGGGATCTTCTTCATTTTTGCTAGCCTTCTACCTTACCCTGGAGAAGCATAGCACGTTTGGTAAAGGAGAAAATCTTTACTAAATAGTGCAGACAATATAAGAACCACTTTATTTCTTAGACTTCTCAGGCTTCTCTTTTCTAGGTTCCGAGCAGGCTCCATCAGCATGTTCCACTTTCAGATTGAATACGTTAAAATGGTCACACTTTCAGATTTATTGCCTGTGTTCATGTTCTAGTCTTGTTTTCCTGAGTCTACATGCTATGTTTCCAGACTCAGCCACACAACTACAGACACCTTTGTAGAGAAGTGCTTCTTAAATGTTAATGTGAAAGACTTGGATACCTTGTTGAAATAGAAAATTTGACTCAGTAAGTCTGGTGAGCTAGGTGGTCTGTTTTGCATGATTACTCCCTAATGAACAAATCATCCTGGCACATGACTACACAGATTATTGATAGATTATTCATGAGACAAGTAACTGGAAATAAGATAATGCCTATGATTTAAAACATCTGTCTTTGCTTTTTAGTAAGGGCTCTCGTTTGAAGTCACTTGTTTTCTGTGACATCTGAGAGTCTGTATTTCTAACAAACTCCAGATGATATGGTCCATAGGTGCAGTTGAGTAGCCAGGTCACAGATTACTTGTGTGTATCCTAACTTCGTCCATTGCCTGTAAATTCTTTCTGGTTTTACTCTTGGAGAAAAATAATATCTCTAAATTCCAGGAGTAGTATATGAAGCAGATGGGGCAGTCATTTGCTTGTACACAGGGGACTTACATTTCTTCTATGTTCCAACAGCAAATGATCTCTCTGACTACTCCATATGTCTCTTAGAATGTCTGCAGAGTGCTGAGCCAACTGTGAAGAATTGCATGAACTGGGTGGTCTGTTTTGCATGATTAACTGCTTCCTAATGAATAAATCATCCTGGTGCCTGGCTATGTAGATTATCCATGAGACAAATAATGGTAAAGTAAGACAATGCCCATGATTTAGAACATCTGCCCTTGCCTTTTGATGTGGGCTGTCATTTGAAGTCACTTGTTTTCTGTGACATCTAACACCGTAAGTACCAATCTCAACAGGCTTTTAGTCACATGAGCCTCTTCTTGTCACTGTTTTCAGCTTTTCTGGAGGGTGATTTTCTGTTTCAGCAAATAGTCAAAGTATACATATTTTTTCTAATGCATGATTCCTGCTTTAAGTCAGACTGTCTTACACATATCTTCCATACTTGGTGAAAATCTGTTTTGCTCTTTTTACCTGATGGAGGGCATAATAGAAAGTATTTGCTTTATTTACATAAATTAATTTTAGATATCATTGTTGAGTCTTTAACAATTTGTTAAGTGCCATCATTGTCATTGTCAGAGGCCATCAAGTCAGTTCTGACTCATAGTGACTCTGTGTGCAACAGAATGAAACACCACCCAGTCCTGCACCATCCTCACAATTGTCATGCTTGAGGCCACTGTTGCAGCCATTGTGTCAGTTCACCTCACAGAGGATCTTGTTCTTTTTCCCTGATTCTATGTCACCAAGCATGCTGTCCTTCTCCAGGTACTGGTCCCCTTTGATAACAAGTCCAAAGTATGTGAGATGAAATCTTGGTGTCTTCAGTTCTAGAGAACATTCTAGCTGTATGATACTTCTTCCAAGACAGATTTGTTCATTCTTCTGGCAGTCCACAGCATATTCAGGATTCTTCAGCAGCCCCCAAATTTAAATGCTTCGATTTTTCCTTGGTCTTCCTTGTTCATTGTCCAGCTTTTGCATGCATATGAGGCAATTGAAAATACCACGGCTTGGGTAAGACACACTTAATTCTTGAGGTGACATCTTTGCTTTTAAATACCTGAAAGAGATCTTTGGGTGCAGATTTGCCCTAGGCAATATACCTTCTGGTTTCTTGACTGCTTCATCCATGGACATTGTTTGTATATCCAAAGTAAAATGAAATCCTTGACAACTTTAATATTGTCTCTTTTTATCATGATGTCCAGTTATGTAACAATATAATTACAGTAAAAACTATGAGAGCTGGAAACTGTATGAGGTGCAAAACTGTCAGAAAAGGAAAACTCAAATATTTTTTGCTAAAATCAGCAATAGTGAAGTCATAAGACTACATACTCTCAGAGGAAGAAAACTTGTGAGACACAGAAAGACAGGACAACCTTGTAAAGTCCTGGCTGTCATAGGCTGTACAATTTTCTGAGTTCCTGTATTGTGCTATAAGCTATTGAATACTTTACAATTTTTTTTCCCAATCCTTTAAACAAACCTGAAAAATCAGTATTTCCTGTTGGTTAGTATAGGCTCAACTAAACTATAATAATGAATTATCCCTAAATAAAACAGTGGTTTAGCAATACAGTATTTATTGCCTATTCATGCAAAGTCCAGTATTTTTCAGCATGAAGTTTTCATCTTATGAGGCCATCATCTCAACAGGCGGCCTCTCAGTTTACCATACCAGGAGGAGAGAGGGCTGGAGGTTTCCAAGGGATTTTTTAAAGGGTTAAATCTCCTTGTTCACAACCCAGTTCCCATAGCCCCAAGCTTACTGCAAGGAAAGCTTAGAACTATTTTCTTTCTGTTGCCTAGGAAGTAGAAAATAAAATGGGATTTTGTGAATATGTGATGTCATCTCTGAAACAGCATAATTGCCTCTAATTTACAAAAGAGTAAACTGAGGTTCAAGGAGCTTGTGATTTATCCAAAAGTCTCACCTTGAAGTGGCAGAGCCAGGGCTTAAATTCAAGAGTTCTAAAGCAGTCTTTTTTACCTGCATCCTGTAACCTCTAAACTGAGTGTAATAAAGCTGACTGTGATAGGTAAGTAGGCTGATTATTCATGTTTTGGAGAAGCACTGATTGGTCAGTGGTAGAATTTTTACCTTCCATGAGGAAGACCTAGGTTGATTCTTGCCTAACATAGCCAATGCATAGCCACTACCAGTTTGTAAGTGGAGACTTCTGTGTTGCTATGATGCCCTCAGACAAAGACAGACTAGGAAGAAAGGCTTGGTGACATACTTTCCAAAATCAGTCAGTGAAAACCCTGTGGATCCCAAGGATTGGATCCGATAAGCAATCATGGGGATGGTGCAGGACTGGACAGTGTTTCATTTTGTTGAGCATGAGGTCTCAATGAGTTTGTGGCCAACTCCATGGTAGCTAACAACAACAATTAAATTTTACACATTCGGAATAGAAAAGACTGACATTATTGTTAGAGTGAAGGCCATAGAATATTTGTGCTAACAATGTAGAAACCATGTAGGTCTCTCTCTGCCATTAAGTATTCAACTCAAAGGTAAGTGCTTGGTTTTTCAGTTGCATTATAAAATTTTGAAGATCAACAGCCAAGGTATTAAATTATGCTGGTAATAACAGTTAAAAAAGACCTTGACTTTTTCTCTAAAGAACCAACTTCTTAACACTGGTAGGTACTTTCTGGTGAATTAGATTGGTGAGAGTCAGGCCTGCCACCCCCATGGTCACTGTACCACATTCTTGCCAGTGCTGCCCTGATAATGCAGTGGGGGAGTCAGTGTCAACATTGCTAATGGTGAGATCAGGAGGGTACAGTCCAACACAGTGGTGAAGAAAGTCCCCAGTTTTCACCACAACAAGTTCCTGGAAACTATGTCGTAGAGTAGACCATTATGAAGAGGATCATATTTTGCCAAGTAAACAATGCTAAAGGGAGGGGAGAACAGTTAGAATAGGATACCAGTGAAAGTTCTGGGTGTTATATGACAAATTGATATAGATCGTAAACTTGTTCTTAAATCAAAATAAAACTTATTTAACAAAAAGCAAGGATATACATTGGGTAACAGTTGGGCTAATGATCAAGAACTTAATATCACAAACATGTGATAAGATGAGCAAAGGGAATTTTTTATTGTTCTTTAAGTGAAGGTTTACATTTCAAGTTACCTTCTCATAAAAACGATTTGTACACCCATATGCTTTCCCTATAACATAAGAGTACATTCCCCCTTGCCACCTCAGATTTCCCATGTCCCCTCAACTAGCTTCTGTCCCTTCCTGGCTTCTCATCTTGTCTCCAGACAGGAGCTACCTATTTAGTTTAATGTATCTACTTGAACTAAGAAGCTTCCTCTTCACTAGTATCATTTTGTGTCTTATATGACTAAATGATTTTTAAAAATAGGAACACAAAATCTATAAAGCTATATTATAACTTAAAAATAGTAGTGTCACATTCTAGATATTATAAAATTAACTCAAATATAGAGTTCACATTGAATTTGAAGGGGATTTCAGTAGAGTATAATGTGTACCTATGCCAAGCCAAGTAGCCATTCATTGGAAGCTGTCCTACTGGCTTCTTTCTGGATGGGAGAGAAAAGGGTGGAGAGGAGGAAATAGGTGTTTATTAAGAGGATACTGAAAATATACAGTGAAAAGGAGGATTATGGTGTCACTGGGTGAGAAGAGCAGATGGAGCTGCTGGTAGGCGGGCATGCAAAAATGATTTGGATTGCATACTTTCACTTAATCATAATAAAAACATATTTCTACTGTTTTGCAAATTTGGTTCACAAAAAAAATCTTCTGGTTGTGATGAATAATAACTTTTTTACAGTATTACAATTCAAACTTTTATTGAGATTATTAGACAGCTACAGTCTCTTTAAGATCCTCTAGAAGAAGAGTGAGATTGTATATAGAGAGAGACACGGGGTGGGGAGGTGAGAAAGTAGCGAGCAAGATGAACGAAGCTACTGCCCTCACAGAGATTCTAGTCTACTGAGGAAGACAAATAATTAGCAAACACAGCTTTATGTACATAACCCATCTCCATACTTCAAAAATGCTAAGCGCAAATTAGAACATAGAGGCTTTCTACTCCCACATTCCCCATTTTCCAAATAGGACAGCATCCTATACTTATTTCTTGAGCATGAGATGGGAAAGTGGTTGAGATAATGGCAGCCTGAAAAGGGGAATGCCCAGGTGAGGACACAGAGCAACCTAACAGCAAGCAGTTGGAACTAGAAGTCAGGTATCTGGGCATGAAATCTGTGCTATGTTATGAAAGGTTTCATGTCTTAATACTGCTTTATTGTGGAGCAACTGTGTAGAATTAGTTTAAAAGGTCATGGGAAAGTATTTGAGAGCTGGGAATCTTTCTTTTCTCCCTTCCTGCCCAAGCTCTTTCTTCCTCAAAACTCCTGTCTCTCTGGGTCTCCATGACTTAGAAAGTAGTCGGTGTAGATGGATATATGCATTAATGTTCATAGCAGCATTGCTCATAAGGCCAAAAACTGAAAAGAACTCAAATGTCCAGCAACTGATGAATTGATAAATAAAATGTAGTATGCTTATACAATGCAATATTATTCTACTATAAAAAGAAGTACTAATCCATGGCACAACGTGGATGAACCTCAAAAATGTTATGCTAAAGGAAAGAAACCAGACATAAAGAATAATACATTGCATGGTTTCATTTAGATGAAATGTCAAGCATAAGGGAATCCATAGAAACAGGAAGTAGATTAAAGTTTGCATAGAGCTGGTAGATGGGGGACTTGACGTTTGATGGCTGAGTGGTGTAGCGTTTCTTTCTGGAGTGATGAAAATGTTCTAAAATAGATGAGGGTGATAGTTGCACAATTCTGTGAATACGCTAAAAGCCACTGAGTCATACAGTTTAAATGAGTGAACTCTTTGGTGTGTGAACTTGATCTCGATGTTGTTGTTGTATGCCTGCCATTAAGTCAATTTCAACTCAAAGCAACCACATGTGATAGAGTAGAACTGCCCCGTAAGTCTTCCTGGTTGTAATATTCATGGAAGCAGATTGCCAGGTCTCTGTCCTGAAAAGCAGCTGGGTAGGTTAGAACCATTAAGCATCTGGTAGGAACTGAGTACTTAACCACTGCACCACCAGCCAGGCCAAGTGCCGTTGCACCACCAGGGCTCCTTATATCTCAATGAACTTGGTTTGTTTTGTTTTAACCCCGTATGCCAGACAGTTTAGCACTTCAAGAAGCAATACAAAAATCTTTTCTCCCATGATATGTTCTGATTTAAAGCTCAGAAAAGATGATCTTTGCAGCAACTTTCTGGCACTCTAGTATTAAGGCAAAGTAAATAAATGGCACAGTCCTGTTCCATGTAGAATTAATTATTGAAGAGATAAAACTTACACCAGTGAACACTTAGGGAAGTCTTCTACTTGCTGTCATGTTAGTGACCTCTTTTTTTTCCCTGTTGTTAGGTCAGGATTTTTGGTTTAAGGTAACATAATTTTTGATGTATTTGTGCCACAGATATTTTTTAGTGCCTACTACATTTAAAATACTGTGCTTATAATGGAAGACTGCTATTTCATCTTCTATCTTTCTCAAAATATCACGGCACAGAGGAAGACAAGGTTGAGAAATGCCAAAAGCCTACTTTCAGAGCCACTGAACATGCTGGCAAGACCTCTGTAACAGGACGCAGGAGAAACTGACTGGTTTGAATATGACGATTCACTGACACTGTTCTCTTGGAGGAAGTAATTTGTCTTTGACCCACAGTTTGCACTTTATAAAATGAAGAAGTTGAAATCTCTCAGGTTCCTTCCAGCTTTGCGTCCTAGTTATATTGCATAGGATGTTGAAACGGGTGATTTTAAAAAGCATTTTTCCCCTTTCTACTGCTTTTAAAGAAAGAAAATTTGTGCATCTTGAAAGAGAAACTTCTGATTTTTATGTAAATAATGCACATTTGTCTTGCTGATCTGAAACTTTAACTCTTTATGGTGAACAGTTATGACCTCATCATTGACTTACATCTGTGTGAGTAAACTGCATCATGTATAACTGAAAAGTTCTGCTTGAAAAGCAACTTCTCTCTGCTCCCAGAAGGTATTAGGATTGTGTCTTTTGCATATGGTACTACATATATTTACAATTTTAGGAAGAAGGAAATTAATAATGAAACTTGAAATCACCCATAATGTTACCGGTTTCCATATACCCCATTGTTGAAGACTCATTTATTTATCTCTTGCCATCTCTTGGCATTTGATCAAAAACCAGAAAGATGCAAAAATGAGTCATGGCTTCCTGAACCTTACTCTCTCTTTGTGCCCTTTACCTTTAGGGCTGTGAGCGAAATAGAAGGTATGTCATACCCAAACCCACTGATAGCCAGTAATAGAGGAAGTGAAGGGAGCTCTTCAAAGCCCAAGACCAGAATGTGTATGTGTTGTGGCGACTAGCTTAGAAAATGAAGTTTTGATGTTATTTTTCTGTGATAATTATTTTGACTCTCTAATGTTGTATTTCTAATAGAGGAGAAGTAGAAAACAGAAGAGTGTTGTGTATAGGACATAGTTCCTGAGACAGCGAGAAGTGCAAGTAATCTGCACATTCTCATAAACACTGACTCGGTGCCAATGGAGAAAGACACCTTGTACTGAGTGGAGTGTACTTGCCACAAGGGGAAGTCGGGGGATTTTTGCTTCTCTAAGGGTAGCTGTATTCCAACCTAGCACAGCTGATAAGACTTCCTTTCTGAGACAAAGCTATTTTTCAGTGGGGGAGGCATTCCACGGTAAATGTGAATAGTAACAAAAAATATATATATAAACTTTGTAAGTACTCAAATCTGCTAGAAAACCTAGAAGTCATTGATTTTAATCCCCCACTCCCTCTTTGTTTTTGTAGTTGAAGAGTCTGAGACTTGGAAGGTTAAGTGACTTCTCCAGGGTCATTCATGGAGATACATTCACCACCTGGATCTCTTGAAGCTAAACCTGTTGTTTCCAAAAAGTTGTTCAGGATAGATCAGAAAATGATACTTCAAGTAATTTTTACACATAAAACAAAGGAATGGGTTTTATATTCCTTGACTTCTGTAGAACAATAACCTGCCAGGTGTTTCAGGAAAATAGGATTCCTTTATTGAACAAGTTTGAGAAGAGCTCTGATGGAGCTCTAATTCTTAGAAATACACAGACACAAACTTCTGCATGAAACAAACTTTTTGCATCATCTCTCCCAGATTTCGTGAGATTGACTACAAAGTTCTTTTCCAAGGAACACCTATAACACTTCCCAGATCTGTTATCTCCAGACAATCTTCTGAAGGCACAGATCTACGGAATCTCTTACTTCCTCATGTGTAGAGACTTTGGTGACTCTCCCCAGAATGTGGCTGATGCTAAAATTATATTTTCATCTTGCCTTTTCAATTATTAAGGAAGTGTTTAACTTTTGTATCTGTTGATATTGGAATAGTTCTGTAGATTCTTTTCTGTCAAATAATCAATCTAAATTACAGACTGGTGAATGTTGGGGAGCATTGTCATTTAAATAAATCAATTTGTAATGGCTTCGTTTACAACGTATCTTAGTTTGCTAGTACAGCTATAAGACAGAAACGTGACTTTACAGAACAGATACTTATGTTGTCACAGTTTTGGCAGCTGACAGTCTAAATATAGTTCTCAGCAAAGATTGATTCACTGATGCATTCGCAGCCTTAGTGTTTCTTATTTCCTTGGATTGTAGAGGATCTTCACGTGGTGTCTGTCTTCCCCATATGCTCTGCTTCCGTGTCTAATCTGTTCTTTTTGTAACTCAGAATAGTTTAGAGTTAGGACACACCTTATGTTGATATGGTCCCGTTAACACAACAGAGAAAAATCTATTCACCAAAGAGTTCATATCTACAAGCAGAGGGGTTAGGATTTACGACAAGTGTTTTGCTGAAAGCACAGTGGACTTGAAACATTTACTGATGAAGATCTGAGACTGTAGCTTTCAGTATGAGTTACACTCCAACATAAAGAAAACAAAAATCTTCACACCTGAAACAATAAACAACATCATGATAAACAGAGAAAAGATCGAAGTTGTCAAGGATTTCATTTTACTTGGCTACGCAAATAATGCACATGGAAGCTGCAGCCAAGAAATTAAATGACATAGCTCATTGGGCAAATCTGCAGCAAAAGACCTCTATAAGTGTTACAAATCAAAGATGCCACCTTGGAACTAAAGTGTCCCTGACCCAAGCCCTGGTATTTCCAACTCTGTCATATGCATGTGAAAGCTTGACATGAATAAGGAAGGTCAAAGAAGAATCTGTGCCTTTGAATTATGGTGTTGGTGAAGAACATCACACATACCATGGTTTACCAGAAGAATGAACAAATCTGTCTTGGAAGAAGGTAGAATACTCCTTAGAAGCAAGGGTGCTAAGACTTCATCTCATATACTTTGGACATGTTATCAAGAGGGACCAATCACTGAGGAAGGACACCACGCTTGGTAACGTGGGGGTCAGCACAGTGTGACTGATTGCTTTTGTGTGGCCTTTCTAACCATGGTCTTGCAAATCCCACCCAAGTGATTGGGCAGGACTGTATGATAAGATAACTGTGGCCCACCAAGGGAATTGGTCAGTTTTGCCTTAAAAGACAGCAGAGAGATGAGCCTACTACTACCAAGGAAGGAGAGACCAGCAGGAAAGACCTGGAAATAGGACACATTGAGGTGGGCTTCAGCCCATGAAGAGAGAAAGGTGAGCACATTTGAGCAGTGACAGAGGGCCATGAGAGGCATGCCTGAGAACACAGCTGGAAAGAGCTATCTTGGTGGAAGAACTGTATCCTGAGTGTTCCTGAGCCTGGATTGTAGCTGTTACTTTCCTAGTAAGACCCATAATTGTGAGTATTGTCTTGTGAATTCTGTATGGCCGCTGCAATAAATTAACAGACCCGGAAAAGAAGTAGAGTGCTGTGTACAATTGGTATCCGAATTGGTAAAGGTGATGGAAAAGGGAGGCTCTTCTGGCTTCTGCCTCATGGAGTGAACCCTGAACTTTGATCTTGATTCTCCTAGCTCCTTGTAAGCTTGAGGAGATCAAATACCTCCCCAATGCCGTTTTTACAGTCGGCATAAAAGTGGAAGGTCCTCAGCGAGATGGTTTGATACAGGGGCTGCAACAACAGGCTTAATGACTGGTAGGATGGCACAGAACTGGGCATCATTTCCCTCTACAGTACGTAGAGCGGCTGATTTGAAAGCACCTAAAAACAACAATAACACTTTGAGCAGGCATAATTTGATCCATAAAATAAGGAGAAGACATTTTGGACATGTAGATAGTTAGCTACTGGTTTACTGATTTAAAAAACAATTTTAGAAATTAATATATGGAGTTTTCACAGACAGTCTAGTTGTAAAATCTGTCCTTTATATGGAGGATGGACTAGGGAGGGTAAAACCGAAGGGCAGATGCTTGTTGGGAGTTGGAGAGAATGCTAAGGAAATTGTGAAAATTGCTGGTTTTCTGAGCTCTTCGATCTACATGCCCCAAATGTCTTCTCCTTATTTTGTGGATTGAATTACGTCCCCTGTCTTATAGTCAGTGAACTTTCTGTCCCTCCTTCTCTTTTTTTCTTGAAAAATTTTGGTCCAAATGAGATGACTAAATCATAGGACATTATGAGTCTTATAGTTCTTGTTATAGACTGTAAGGTAGGTCTCTGAAATGGTTGAACCAATCCATTGTTTTACATATAATTATGTCATATATACTTATTCTTAACTAATTCAATCACTATACAATAGTGCCTCATGCTTGTTCTAAATTGTATTTCTTTAACCACTGTAAGGCCAAACCTTTCTCACATGTTTTGTTACTATATGTACTCATCTATAAACTGCTTACATGTTAATTCTTGCTAAGCTTAGCTATCTTTATGGAAAATTATCTAATAAACTCAGGAAACAGAAATGAAAACTAAGTACAAGCTACTGTGTTTCCTTTTATTTGGGGCTGAAAAGCCCAAATTCAGTTTCTCGAACTTGACCAAGGCAGTGTTGCTTCTCCTTCCTTCCCTCCTCCATTCTTCCCTCATACTTCTCCCCCTCGACTGTAAATTCCATGCAGGGAAAGATTGTGTCAGCCACATGCATTTACCATGTGCTTGGCAGATAGTTGAGACTTAGTAAATACCTATGGAGAGAAAAAAGGAAGATAATACTTGTACTTCTCAGTAAGTTACATTATCACAATTGCGTTTACTTAATGATTCCTTATAATGTTCTCTGATAATAAATGGCCTTATCCTTTATTTGCTGTTAGAAAACAGAAAATTTGTGGTAGTTCCTATTTTCCTGCTTCCTTGAAAAAGTCATATAAACTCTCTAGTCCCATTTTATGAAGAGTTTGTGCTGGAGGTTCTCTAAGGGTCCAGCTAGGCTTCAAATAGTGGTATGATCTAAAAGATACACTCCATACAGAACTTCATTCAGATTAGGCTAAAGATAGAAATACATGTCTAACCCAATCTTCTGTTATTTCTAATACAAACGATGCTGCTTGCACACATCTGTGTATGTGTCTGGACACCCACTAGCACAGTACTAGCTGCCTTACAAGCTTTGCTCAGAATGTTTCCCCCGCTGAAAATATCCTCTTCTTCCCTCTCTGCTCATCTAAAAGCTTCCCACTCCTCAAAGCTCTGCTTAAGTCACTCTTGAAGCCAAAGAACATTAAAGATGCTGCCTATACTATCATCTTTACTTTACATTTTCCTCTTTAAGACCCTTCAACCTTCCAGTGAATGTTTGCTGACCCCAAAGTAAACTCAGTGTGCTCCAGCTGTCTGCCCCCATGGGGACTGTGTCCTTGCTCTCTTCTGATGAGGCTTTCACACCCAGGACATGTTCCCTGCTGTCCCCTGGGGCAATCCCCCTGGCCTGGAGATGACATGGTCTGACCACCCACGCAAATCTGCTCTGCTGCCCTACTTCTGGATTTTACTGTAACTTGCTGAGCAGCAGAGATGCTGAAGGTGCAGAAAGGCCCTGTGGGTTTGCATTTGTTAATGTTCAAATTGTTTCCAAAATTGTTCAGCATTTCCTGCCTATGTTAACTCGCTTTGCAAGCTCATTATTTTGTCATTGTCTGTCCTTCCCGGGTTCCATTCCCTTATTCCTCATTATCCATTTTGATTATTTTTGTCCTTCTTTCTCAACGTACTCGTCAACATGCTGTGGTTTTCCCCATTCCCTCTCTTTGTTGTCCTTACCTATGCCATCCATTGTGGATTAAATTGTGTCCCCCTAAAATATGTGTTTGTATCCTGTAAATGTTACATCCTTTTCAAACAGAGTAGTCTTTGATACTTTAAGAGGCCGTGTCAGTGTAGTTGTTGTTATTAGGTGCCACCAAGCCAGTTCTCCTTTGTAGTGACCCTGTGTGGGACAGAAGGAAACACTGCCTGATCTGTCACCATCCTCACAATCGCTGCTGTGTTTGAGCTCATTGTTGCAGCCACTGTGTCAATCCATCTCATTGAGGGCCTTCCTCTTTTTGCTGGCCTTCTACTTTGCTAAGCATTGTGTCCTTCTCCAGGGGGGCGGTCCTTCTTGATAACATGCCCAAAGTATATAAGACAAGGTCTTGCCGTCCTTGACAGATTTGTTCATTCTTCTGCCAGTTTGTGGTATATTCAGCATTCTTTGCCAATACCATAATTCAAGGGCACAAATTTTTCTTTGGTCTTTCACATTCATATGAGAATTGAAAATATCGTGGCTTAGGTCAGGCCTACCTTAGTTCTCCAGGTGACAATTGTACTTTTTAACACTTTAAGGAGATAGTTTGCAGTAGATTTGCCCAGTGCGATACATTGCTTGATTTCTTGACTGCTGCTGCCATGAAAATTGATTGCAGATCCAAGTAGAATGAAATAATTTATAACTTCAATCTTTTGTCTGTTTATTATGATGTTGCTTATTGGTCCAGTTGTGAGGACTTTTGTGTTTTTGACATTGAAGGGTAATCCACACTGAAAGCTATAGTTTTTGATCTTATCAGTAAGTGCTTCAAGTCCTCTTTACTTTCAACAAGAAAGTGTGTCGTGTGCATATCACAGGTTGTTAGTGAATCTTTCTGCAATCCTCATGCTGTGTTCTTCTTCTTGTAGTCCACCTTCTTAGATCATTTGCTTAGCATACATATTAAGTATGATGAAAAGACAAAACTTTGACACACATTTTTCCTGAATTTAAATCACATGTTATTCCCTTGTTCTGCTTGACCATCTGCCTTATGGTCTATTGGTCTATGTACAGATTCCTCATGAATGTAATAAAGTGCTTTGGAATTCCCATTCTTCACAATGCTGTCCATAGTTGGTCATGATTTGTATGGTTGAATGCCTTTGCATAGTCAATAAACACAGGTAAATATTTTTCTAAGTTTTTTCTTCTTTCAGCCAAGATCCATCTTACAACAGCAAGGATATCTATAGTTCCATGTCCACTTCTGAATCCAGGTTGAATTTCTAGTAGTTCCCTGCTGATGCAGTGCTGAATTCGTACAGTTTTGAATTATTTTCAGGAAAATTTTACTTACACGTGATATTAGTAACAATGTTCAATAATTTGTTCATTCTGTTGAATTGCCTTTCTTTGGAAGGGGCATGCATGTGAATTTCTAGCAGCCGATTGACCATTAGCTGTCTTGCAAAATTTTTTTTGGCCTGGACAAGCGAGGGCTTCCAGTATTCATCCATCTATTGAAACATCTCAATTGATATTTCGTTATTCCTGGAGCCTAATTTTTCACCAATGTCTTCAATGCATTTTGGACTTCTTCTTTTTAATACCGTGAGTTCTGAATTACATGTGAAATGGTTGGATGTCACCCAAGTCTTTTCAGTATACTGATTATGTATTTCTCCCATCTTCTTTTGATTCTTCCTGCATTATTTCATATATCATTTGAGGTGTGTCCTAAATCTGATCACTTCTATGTTATAAAGAGATCATCACGGAACTGCGGAACAGAAGTTGAGAGATACCAAGTTCTTATTCCAGAGCTGATGGAAAGAGAGCTTTCTTTCATAGCCAGTGCCCTGAATTTAGACTTCTAGTCTTCTATGCTATGAGACATTACATTTCTGCTCTTTAAAGCCCTCAAATTTCCTAGTGTTATAGTAGCACTGGGAAACTACGAGACCACCCATCCCCTACTCTCCCCAGTCTTCATCGGTTTTCCTCCTTTCTTCTTTGTTGGCACATTTTCCCTCAGGTATCCAGTTACTGGTTCTGTCCCTACTCCTATTATGTAAGGAACAAGCTTCTTAGGGGAAAAAAGTTCTAAGCAATTCAGTGGAATATTTGCTATCAGACAGACCTCAGTTTGCAAGGGACCACTGACTCTGGTTGTTTGACCTTTGGTAAATCACTTCATCTGGTTGTAGTCTCCACTTTTTCCTCTCTTAGACAAGGATAATAAACCATCCTTTCACAAACTGCAAGGTTAAATGAGATACTTACAGAGTGTACTCCATGCCAAATGTCATAGCTTTTCATGTAGCACCTTTTCCATTTCTGGACCGAGCGTTAGATATTCACTTGTTTATTTATTCAATAAAGTTTGAAACTGTTTACCATGTGCCAGGCACTGAGGTAGCATTACAGATACAGTGATAAAACCTGTTAAACAGTATCACTATCCTTACAGAGTTTATAATCTAGTGGGATATTTAATAAATAAACTGGAATCTCTCTCTCCCTTTTATCTCCACTTCCTTTAGAAAAATCTCCCTGACGATGTGTTTCCATGAGTCAGGTACTGTGCTTCATGTTAGGGAGCCAAGCAAGTGTCCCTTACCATGAAGGAGACTACATGCTTAAACTGGGGTACATGTCAGACACAGTGATTATTCAGCAAAAGAACTGTTTCTGAACAGGGTGAAGGGCAGAGGAATGGATGTTGGGGAAAGGTTCACTGAGGAATGGATCTGGAAGGGATTGGTGATTGTGTTGGGGGTGATAGAGGAGTGTTCCAGAAGGAGCCACATGACTCAGGAAATGGCATTCTGGAGTTACATGGCTTCCCTTGGCAGAGAATTTCAAGGGATTTGTTTCTGCTGGTGTATAAATGGAAACCCCGGTGGTGTAGTGGTTAAGTGCTATGTCTGCTAACCAAAAGGTCTGCAGTTCAGATCTGTCAGGTGTTCCTCAGAAACCCTATAGAGCAGTTTTACCCTGTCCTATACGGTTGCTATTAATTGGAATTGACTCAATAACAGTGGATTTTGGTTCTGGTGTATGAGTATCAGGGGAAGAATGGTAGGGAATGTGGTTGGATGTTCATAGAAGGCCTTATATGCCAAAGCTGGAGATTTGAAATGTTTTAGAAACTATAGAAGAGTCAGTTAAGTGCAAATATGTTTGAGAAATCCAGCTCAGTTTGCAGTTTAAAGAAAGGTTATAAACAGAAAACACAGGAGGCAGGGGGCATAGTAGCTGGCATGTTGCAGCCCTTCAACAAATGAGAAATTGAGGCATAGAGGTTAAGTAACATAAACACGATATGAAAAGGATAAGAGCTAGGATCTGAAACTATAGTCTAGCAGCATTTGATTAAGTGGAAACGAAGCAGTAGACAGAATGCAAAGCAGTGGCCCTCAGATTTTAGCAGCTTCAGAGTATCCTGAGGACCTGTTACAGCACCGACTGACAGACCCCACTGAAATCTCTCTCTCCCTGTTTTCCTACTTCATTTAGAAAAAGCTCACTGAGAATATGTTTCCCTGAGTTAGGCACTGTGCTTCATGTTAGCCTACCAAGCGAGCATCCGTTACCATGAAGGAGACAACATGCTTGAAAATGGGGTTCTTGTCAGATACATTGTTTATTCAGAAAAAGAACTATTTCTGAACAGGGATAAGGAGAGAGGGTATCTGTGGTGGGGCAAAATAATGTGCATTTCTAACAAGAGCCCGAGTGTTGATGCTGCTGTTCTGGCGTCTGTTTTGAGAATCACTGATAAAAACTGTGGAAGCCCTAGTGGCGTAATGGGCTAAGTGCTACCTAGCTAACCAAAAGGTTGGCAGTTCAAATCCTCCAGGCGCTCCTTGGAAACTCTATGGGGCAGTTCTACTCTGACTTCTAGTGTCTCTATGAGTTGAACCCAACTGGATGGCAGTGGGTTTAGTTTGGGGGGGGGATTGAGGTAAACTATAGGCATTGGGAAGGTGGTGGAATCACAGAGCATTGGAGCAGTCAAGAAAGAAGAATGGCGTAGGTAGTAAACATAGGCAATGATGCAAAAGTTGCCAATGAAGAGGAGGTAGGTGCCTCTGTGACATTCACTCAATTTTTGTAGCCTGGTAAATTGCTAGAAAATGTGGATATGGCAGGCAGCTGAGGAATTAGTTCATCTATGTCCTTCATCAGGAAATGATAGAGCAGAATGAGGAGTCTATTCCAGGCAAGCAGGTTGATGTGGCTAGACACAGTTATAGGGATGTGGGAAAAGGAAGGACTCACAGAGACAGGGGTGTATATAAAAGGGAAGATATAAAAGACAGGACTGGAAATGCCTGTTGATGCCAGATTCTAGCTGGTTTTAAGTATCAACTGTTGTGCTTGGATTTTATCGTTCACTTTTCTTCTTAAATAAGCCCTACAATTTGGAATACAGGTTTAATCTTCTAGAATATTATTCCTACTGATATCTCATATTAATCACTACTTTTCTGAATAAGCACATACCTTGAAAATCCATGACTTCTGATACGCATAGTTGTATGAGCTATAAAGAAATATCAAGTATGAAAACAGAAGTATTGAGTAGAGGGGGAGAATATTTATAAGAAAGGTCATTTGAATGGAAGCCTGAATACAGTGATGGAATTCATCATGAAATATTGGTATGAGAGCCTTTGAAGCAGTTTGAATAGCACGGGCAAAGACTCTGAGGCAAGAGCACTCCAGATGTTCAAAGAACAGTGAGGAAACAATGGCTGGACTAGAAGAAACAAAGAAAGGAGGACAGAGATAGAAGGTGACATCAGAGAGGAAAAGGTGGGATTGAAAAGTTCATGTACAGCCATGTAGACATTGTAAGGATTTTCTAATTGACTTGTGTGGGACTGGGAAATCATTAAGGGGTTCTAGCTTAGAGAAGGAACATGTTCTGATTTATATTTTTATAGCCTCACTTTGGTTGCTCTTTTAGAAAGAGAATGAAGAAGAGTAATGGAAGACAGAGGAGGCAAGAGATCAGGGCGTAGCTGGTCAGGATGGTGAATATAGAGGTGGTCATAGATGGTTAAGATTCTTACCATGCATCCAAACTTGAAAGATTTTGATGATACTTTGAATGTAGGCATGAGGGAGGGAGAGAGAGATAAGATGACTGTAAAGGCTTTTTTTTTCTGGCCTGACGAACCAGAAGGATAAATGCGCATTTCTAACAAGAGCCTGAGTGATGCTGACGCTGCTGTTCTGGTGTCTATTTTGAGAATCACTGATTCTGAAATGGTGAAGACCGCAAGAGGAGCAGACAGAACACCTGCACAATATCACTTGTTCATATTTGGTTGCATTAGTTTGAGACACCTGATAGGCATCAAGTTTGAAATAGCAAGTAAGTGGGTGAATAGCTGTATCTAAAGTTTAGCCGTGAAGGTCCATTGAAGACCTAAATTTGTTTTGGGGGCTTATTAGCACAGAGGTGGCTTAGGGCTGGATAAGATCACCCAAGGCAGTGCTTTTCAAGCTTTCTGAACCATAAGCCATAGTAAGAAATGTCTGTCACGTTATGATACGGTAAATACGTGTGTGTACATGCACACACACACACACACCTATGCATTAAAAATTTCATGAAACAAGGCCTACCTTACCATATGTGTTGCACTCTAACATTTTCTATACTATTGTTTCATTTCATAGCAATATTTGTTGCTTTATTTGCTTTATTTATAAGCTTTATTTGCAGTATTTGCTATGAAATGAAACCACTGAATATGTGGCAGCCTACATTTGAAAGAGTTCAGACTTAGAAAATGGATATGAATAAAGAGATTTGAGAACTAAGTCTTTTTGCTTAACTCATGCTTAGAGTTTAGGAAATGAGAAGGAGGCAACAGAGGAGCCCAAGAAGGCCTGGCCAAGAAATTAAGAAGAGAGCCAGCTCTTCCGGACACAGCATGGTCTCTGTATTCCCACTTGCGGCCCACCTGGATGAGGGCCCTCTCACTTCACCCCTTCCTTGATATTTTCCTTTTTCTCTCCTACTTTATTCCCTGGATGGATATGGATGCACGCCTTTTACTGCCCAACAGCATTATTAGTTTAATTGTGTTTAATTGACCTACATTGCATGTTTAGGAATAACAGATTAAAACATTATCCAGAAACAACATAAATTCAATAGTTATTTTCAATTCAATTAGTTATTTTCTTAAAGTTCCTTAGCAGGCTTCAGCATAGCAAGTTCTTTACTGGCCCCTTATTTAGATCTCAGATCACTATTTCCCTCAAGTCTGCCCCCCCCCTTTCCTTTAAACCAAAAGAAACCAAACCTGTTGCCATAGAGTCAACTCACAGTGACTCTATGGGACACAGTAGAACTGCCCCATGGGGTTTCCACAGAGTGGCTGGTAGTTTGAATTGATGACCTTTCCGTTAGTAGCTGAGCTGATTAACCACTGTACCATTAGGGCTGTCCTCTTTCCTCGGGGCTTGTTTTTCTTTCCTTTCCCCAGAGGAGAAGACTAAATCCAGCCATTTACTAGACAAAGAAATCTAGCTCTCCTTTTCATCCACCTTTTTCTTCCAAACTAAATATGTGATCTATCTTTGTGTTAAAAGAGTCTTATTAAAGTGTGTTTTGAAAAAAAAAAAAAGTAGTTCTCTCTCTCCAAATAATTTTATATTCTTATAGAAAGCAGTATGGATACTTAAGTTTTCGAAAACATTGTTTACACCGCTCCAAGCTGCATATATCTAATGCTATGCTCTCTGTACCACTTTCCCTGGTCCCAGGTCCCATAATGAAGCTTAAGAAAAGAATTCTAAAAATTTTAACACTTTAATGAACAGACAGTGATAATAATGCTATTTCTACTGTATTTGGTAATTTTAATTTTGAAATTACCAATAATACAATTCTATTTTAGTGTAAAAATTAGTATAAAGGGTTTGTTGCTGTTGTTAAAACCAAACCAAACCACAGCCATCAGGTCGATGCCGACTCATGTGCAGCCATGGAGACATTGTAAAGATTTTCTAATTGACTTGTGTGGGACTGGGAAATCATTAAGAGGTTCTAGCTTAGAGAAGGAACATGCTGTGATTTATATTTTTATAGCCTCACTTCAGTTGCTCTTTCAGAAAGAGAATGAAGAAGAGTAACAGAAGATGGAGGAGGCAAGAGATCAGGGCACAGGTGGTCAGAGTAGAACTGCTCCATAGAGTTTCCAAGGAGTGCCTGGTGAAATTGAATTGCTGATCTTTTGGTTTCATTATGCCACCAAGGTTTCCAGTTGCTATTAACTGTCATCAGATTGGCTCCAGTTCACGGTAACCCCATGCATAACAGAACAAAGCATTGCCTGGTTCTATGCCATGTTCATGACCATTGGTATAATTAGGTCCACTGTGGCCCCTGTATATTTTCAGTGCCTTCTAACCTACTGGGATCATTTTCCAGCACTGTACTGGGCAAAATTCTGATTCATAGTGTTTTCATTGGCAAATTTTCATGAGTAGATTAACAGACTTTATTTCTTAGTATGTCTCAGTGTTGAAGTACCACTGAAAAACGTTCATCATAGGTGACCCTACTGGAATTTAAAATGCCAGTGGCATAGTAACACTGAAGCCTCCACAGCACAACAAGCTGACAGATGGGTTGTGGTAAAATGACTGTGATGGGCAGTATACTAATTATCAAATATTGAAAAATATACTCTTTAAGAAATGAAAACTTAAAAATTTTAAACTGCAATGTAATGGTGATATAAACTGTATTTAATCAGGAAATCTAATAATATATAAATATTTAATTAAGATTGTCAAAGATATAGCTTCTAGAACTACACTACAAATTTTTATTGTAAAAGATGATTCTGTTTTCATAGACATATTAGCAAAGGTATCAGCAATTGCACATTATGTTATGAAATCAAGCCATGAGTTCAGTTTTTTGTTTGCAAGTCTAAGCTAATTTCATGTTGTTTGATTTTAATCTGCATCAGCATAAAACAACAAAGCAAGAAAGTAAAATGATGTGGAAGATGCTCTTCTTTTATTTATTTATTTATTTATTTATTGTGATTGACTGAAAGTGTACAATCCATTTTAAACTTGTATGCCTGCCTGGCTGCAGCTCCTTTGGCTCTCCTTGCCTGCTACACATGTCATTCTATACATGTCATATCCTCTTAACAATCTCCTGTCCCCTCCTCTCTCTCATCTCCACTCCCTTCTAGTAAGAGGCTGGTAGGATGACATCCTATAGATGCATGGAACCATAAAGTGCACCCACGATACGGTCACTCTGTGAGCCTGAGTCCAATCCATTCCTGTCTGAAGAGTTGACCAGGGGCAGTATCAGGTCTAGGGAACATGCTCCCTGAGGAAACCCCAGGCCTTCAGGCCATCAACTGCAGTCTTTCAGTGGAGATCTTATGGTGCTCCTCTCTTTTTCTTGTGTTGCCTCTGGGACTGGATATTGTGAGCCCCATCACGGCTGCCATTGGTGGTGGCTGAGCACCATCTGGTTCGTCTCGTTACATGCTGATATAGTCACTCATTCATGTGGGTCCTTCTATATTCTGGGCTCTTTTTCCCTCATGTCATTGTTGTCCTTGATGATCATCTGTTCCAGCTGAGCTGGGACCATTTGGTATACCTCAGATGGCAACTGGCTAGCTTTTAAGACCTCGGATACCATGTACCAATGTAGAGTGCAGAAAACTCTCTTAGCAACAGGCTAGTTATGCCAGTTGGCTTCGATGTCCCCTGAGGGAAAATGCTCTTCTCTTAGAACAATGGTCCATCTGTGCTGCTGTCTGATTTTGTTAACAAAGTTTAACTGGAACACATTTGCTTAACAGTGTTCATGGCTACTTTAGAGCTACAACCCCAGAGTTGAGATGTTGCAAAAGTGACTATATGACCTGCCAAGACTAAAATACTTACTTTCTAACATGAGCTAATACTTGTTAGCCCCTGTTTGATAAGGAAACTATGATGGCATAGTGGATAAGAACTACAACTGCTAACCAAAAAGTTGGCAGTTCAAATCCACCAGATGCTGCTTGGAAATGCCCTTAGACAGTTCCACTCAGTCCTGTAGGGTCACTGTGAGTAGGAATCAACTTGACAGGTTAAAAGATGTTGCTATAAAATTTTTTGTCTCACCATTTTGATGCTTCCACCCAGCTAGAACTATTAACCATTAATTCTGACCTTATTAAGAACTTGTGATGAAAGAAATATGACTATGTAAAGGTCTCATATTTGATTTTCTTTCAGGTTTGGTAACTGAGCAATTGCATGATAATCTTCTTTTCTGTAAGAGGGCATACTCGATTGTGGCAATTTACTGAAATAAAAAATGTACAATTTCTAATAATCCTTTTTGTAAATTACTGGAAACCTAACAGTAATTGCCAGACATGATTAAATGAGATATATTTACAATCATTTAATTTACATATTTTGACAGTCAATTTGACATACAGGGTACAGTAAAATATTCATATTAATATGGTGTACCAAACCCACTGCAGCTGAGATAATCACAACTCATAACAACTATATAAAACAGGGTAGAACTGCCTCATAGGATTTCCAAGGAGTGCCTGTGGAGTCAAACTGCTGACCTTTCGGTTAGCAAGTTAGCAGCTGTAGCACTTAACCACTACACCGCTGGGGTTTATGTATAGAAGATCTCAAGTGTATAATAATTTATTGAAGGATATCCAAATAAGTATATACAAGATTTCCAAGATAAATAATAGTTCTCTAAAAAACATTGGAAACCCTGGTGGGGCAATGGCTAAGAGCTATGGCTGCCAACCAAAAGTTCTGAAGTTCAGATCTGCCATGTGCTCCTTAGAAACTCTATAGGGCAGGTCTACACTGTCATACATGATCATTACAAGTTAGAACTGACTCGATGGCAGTGGGTTTGGTTTAGAAAGGCCATTAATAAATTTAATAAGCAATTATTTTAAAGAGATCATTTAGAAACTCAAGTGTGGGTTGGAATACACATTTTATGTAATGATAAACTGTTTTTGTTTTCAGGATGCCGTTTCCAAGACTGAGGGAAATGCATCGTAGACTTAATACATTATTTATTCAACACCTACTGTAAGTCACAGAAACCCTGGTGGCATAGTGGTTAAGTGCCACAGCTGCTAACCAAAAGGTTGACAGTTCAGATCTACCAGGCTGTTTGTGGAAAATCTATGGGGTGGTTCTATTCTGTCCTATATGTACATTCGCTATGAGTTGGGATCAACTCAACTACAGTAGGTTTGTGTGGGTTTATGAGTCACTGGAAACCCTGACAGTGTAGCAGTTAAGTGTTACGGCTGTTAACCAAAAGGTCGGTGGTTCAAGTCTACCACGTGCTCCTTGGAAACTATGAGGTGGTTCTACACTGTCCTACAGGGTGGTCATGTGTCAGAATCTACTACAGGGTAGCCATGAGTCAGAATCTATGAGATGGTAATATGTGTGTTTTGGGTTTTGTTTGGTATGATTCCCTGGGTAGTGAAACTGTTCAGCTCTTGACTGCTAACCAAAGGGTAGAGTCACCCAGAAGTGCCTCACATGAAAGGCTTGGAGACATATTTCAAAAACACCAGCCACTGAAAACCCTACAGAGCACAGTTACATACTGACACACATGGGATTTGCTGTGAGTTGTAGTCGACTCCATGGCAACTGGTTTAGAAATCAAAATTCTGGGGAATTTGGGAGACAATATCAAGAATCCCTGAACTTAGTTTTCCTTCACTTCCAAAATTTCCTATAAGGACCTTATCTCTTATTTGAGGACACGAATCTTCAAGGGTAAATCCTCTCCTGTGACTGTACTCCATTCTTCCCCGCATCTACTGAGATCTTCTACATTCATCAGACCCCTTTACCTTCCATATCTTTGGTTTCTTTACTGGAATTTTTCTCTCAGCCTACCAGCCTCTCAATTCTGCCACTTCCTAGAAAGAAACTCTGCTTCTAACCCACCTGCCTTTTGATTCATAACATCTCCAGTCTTTTTACCCTTTTCCATGAAACTCTTTGAAACAGTGATTTCTACTGTTTTTGTTGACTGAATGCTTTTTAATCAATTTCTGCTTCTATAGCTCTGCTGAAATTGCTCTTCTTTTGATTGCTGGTATTCTACCAAATGCCAAATCCAAGGTTCTATTTTCAGTTTTTATAGCACTGATGACTCTCTTCTTGAAATTCACTCTTGCTGTATGTCGGTGTCACCTTTCTCAAGGAGAATTTGGCAATTTGTAAGTACCCTGGTTGTGTGGGCTGCCAACCAAAAGACTGGCAGTTCAAATCTGACAAGTACTCATTGGAAACTCAATGGAGCAATTCTACTCTGTCTATAAGGTTGCTATGAGTTGGAATTGACTCAATGGCAGTGGTTTCTTTTTTTTAACTACTCTCAAAATACCAATTCTTTTAGCCCTCAAATTTCCTCTACCTAGAAATAAAACTTTGTAAAAAAAAAATCAGAAATTTTTACAATGAATAATAGTGGTTAAATGCTACGTCTGCTAACAAAAATGTTGACAGTTCAAATCTGCCAGATTCTTCTCAGAAGCTTTATGGGATGGTTCTACAATGTCTTATAGGGTTACTACGAGTCAAAATTGACTTGACGGTACTGGGTTTGGTTTGATTTTGGAATACTGCATTTCTTCCTAAAGCCTAAATGTCAGCATGTAATTCATGTAATAAAGGTAACAAATGCTTTAAGGAGATTTTAGTTGGCAGAACAAAGTCGGATGGAAATAACTTAATCAAATCCTTCCTAATTCATTGGTGTGTTAGATATTATTATTATTTTATCATTTGTTTTTTTACTGTGATTAAGTAAAAGTTTACAAACCAAGTCAATTTGCCATATAAAGTCCTGAGCAACTCTATCTACTCTTTTCACCCTGTGACAGCACACTCTTCCACTTTTTACTTCCAGTATCCTCTAATGTGTTAGGTATTACTCGATTGTTGGAAGCAAAAAAAACCAACTCAAGTTGCTTCAAAAATTAAGCAAATTTATTCACTCATGTATCTGAAGAGATGAGAACTGGGTTTGGTTTCAGGTGAGGCCTGATTCAGTGGCTCAAATTACCCCTGTCACCACAGACTTTTGTTTTGTTTTGTTTTTCTGTTCTGCCTTCCATGGCGTCAGCTTTGTGCTCAGACCTCATAGGGATTCCCCACCCAGCACATCCACAGTGGTGCAAACCTCACATCTTCACACTATGGCAGCCGGGGCACAAGAGAAACAACAACACACTGATAGACTTAAGTCAGTTGAGGCCCACTGCAGGAGCTGAGCTGGATCAACCCTATCAAAATTGCATGACTAAAAATGGGGAGAAGAAGCCCTGGCAGTGCAATACCTGAGCGTGCTGCCACCAACCCGAAGATTGTTAGTTCAAACCCACCAGCAGCCCACTGGAGAAAAGACCTGGCAATCTGCTCTGATCAAGATTACCCACTGCCCATTGCTAGTTAGTCAATCCTGTTATATAATGACCCTATAAGGACACTGCCCCATAGGGTTTCCAGGGATTAGCTGGTGGATTCAAACTGCTGACCCTTTGGTTAGCAGCCTGGGCTCTTAACCACTATACCACTAGGGCTTCCTACAATGATTAAGATTGTAGCCTAGAAAGCATGCTGTAGGACAGTTCTGCTCTGTCCTTTAGGGAATCAAATGAGTTTTGGTAGACACACATACGTGTAACCAAAAACTCAGCGGTTTGAATCTGCCAGTCACTCCTTGGAAATGCTCTGGGGCCATTCTACTCTGCCCTATAGGGTGCTATGAGTCAAAATCAACCTGAAGGCAACAGATTTGTTTATTATATATATATAATATGTATGTAACGCTATTAATTTCAAAACTAAGTTCCTAAGCATGGAAGAACAGGTTACATATATTATTGTATTTCTAAGTCTAGCAAATTTTAACAGTAAAATTATGTTTATAATTCAACAGTTTCTAGTGTATCCACACTAATTCTGGAATATTTTGAGCACTCCAAACTAAACCCCATATCCATTAGCAGTCACCCCCACTTCCCCCACTTCCCCCACTTCCCTTAGTCCCTGGCTTTCATGATCTATATACTGTCTCTATGGATTTGCTTATTCTGAACATCTCGTATAAATGAAATCTTACAATATATGGTCTTTTCAATTCTGTTGACTATATACCTATATTCGGGAATGCAGGATCCTGTGATGATTGTATTTTTTAAATTTTTTTGAAGAGCTATCAAATTGTTTTCTACAGAGACTGAATCATTCTGCATTTCTATCAGCATTGTGCAAAGATTCTAATTTTCCCACATTCTTGTCAATACCTGTTACTTTCAATATATTTTAGAATAAGCATCCTGGTGGGTGTGAAATGGCATCTCATCAGGGCTTTGATTTCCATTTTTGTCCTAAATAATGACTAATAATGTTGAACATCTTTTCATGCACTTTTTTGGCCACTTGAATGTCTTTGGAGAAGATTCAGTCTATTCAAGTATTTTGCCATTTTTTACTTGGGCTATTTGTCTTTTTATTGTTGAATTTTAAGGTTCCTTTCATTTTCTAGATACTAGACCTTTACCATACATATGATTTAAGTATTTTCTTTCATTTTGTAGGTTGTCTATTCATTCTGTTTATTGTCTTCTTTTATACATAAAATCTCTTAATTTTAATGAATTCCAATTTATTCATTTTTTTTTCTTTTTCTTGTACTCTTGGTGTCATTTCTACAAAAATATTACCTAATCCTAGGTTTTAAAGATTTTGATTTATGTCTTCTTGTAAATAAAAGATTTACAGTTTCAGCTCTTACATTTAGATTTTTGTAGCTTTTGAGGGATCAATATTTATATATGGTCTGAGGTAGAAGTCTAGTTTCATTCTTTTGTATGTAGAAATTCAGTTGTCCTGGGACTATTTGTTGAAAACACTACTATTTTCCCATTGAATTGTCTTGGAACTCTTGTCAACTCTCAGTTCTATTCCGTTGATTTGTATGTTTATCTTATGCCACTATTTTGATTATTACGGTTTTGTAGTATATGTTAAGGTTGAGACATATGAGTCCTTCAACTTGGTTCTTCCTTTTAAAGACAGTTTTGGCTATCCTGCGTCTTACTTAAGTCTAATAAATTTTAGGGTCAGCTTGTCAAATTCTAAAAAAGAAAAAAAGGCAACTGGGATTTTGATAGGGATTGTGTTGATTACTTTGGGTAGTACTGCCATCTTAACAATATAAATTTCTTAATCCATCAACTAATATCTTACCATTTATTTAGATCTTCTTTAATTTCTTTCAGCAATGTTTTGTGATTTTCAGTGTAAAAGTCTTGTACTTCCTTGGTTAAGTTTATTCCTCAGTAGTTTATTCTTTTCGATGCTATTATTTCCTAAATTTAATTTCAAATAGGTGTATAAAGTAAGTATATACTAAAACAAATTAGTTTTGTGTGTTGATTTTCTATCCTGCAATTTTGTTGAACTTACTAGGTCCAATAGCTTGTGTGTGTGTGTGTGTGTGTGTGGATGGATGGATTTAGTTTTTAGTATATTCTACATATGAATATATATCATATGTGAATAAATATAATTTACTCTTCATTTCTAATTCAGATGCATTTTATATATTTTTATTGCTCTGGATAGAGCCTACGGTACAACACTGAATTAAAGTCACAAAAATGGACTTCCTTGCCCTGTTCCTTATCTCAACAGGAAATCTTTTGTTCTTTTACCATTGAGAGGAATAAGGGACTTTGTTTGTCTTATTTTGCTGATCCTTAGATTCCTTCTTTTATTTTTATTTCTAGTTAATAAAATTATGTATATATTTTATGATATAAGAATTATTATTTTGTTTCTTTTTCACTCTTATTTTATTACGCCGGCTAAAACCTCCAACACAATAATGAATACAGTAGTAATGGTAGACATCGTTTCCTTATCACTGTTGTTAATCCAGAAAAAAAACCAAACCCACTGCCATCAGGTTGATTCTAACTCCTAGTGACCTTATAGGACAGGATAGAACTGCTCCAGAGAGTTTCCAAGGAGCACCTGGAGTATTTGAAATGCTGACTTTTTCTTTAGCAGATGTAGCATTTAACCACTATGCCACCACAGTTTACATTCCTGGTGTTAGGGAGCAATAGTTCATTTATCAAGTATGATGATAGTTGTAGGTTTTTTTGTAGATGCCCTTTATCAGGTTGAGGAAGTTCACTTCCACTGCTTATTGCTGAGACCTTACTAGGAATTGTTGTTACATCTTGTCACCTGCTTTTTCTGCCTCTATTGAGCTGCCCGTCTCTGGCATTCTATTCCCCAAATGTCTACACTGACCCAAGGTAGGGGTTCTAATTTACTTTAATACCTATAGCTCTTTTTCTATCAATGGCTAAGTGTTGCTTCCATATTTCTTCTTTACGATACCATTGAAGCTTAATTAGTGCCTCTGGCACTAGTGTTGTCATCTGACTATGATAAATATTATTCTATCCCATTTATTTAAGCTGTCTAAAAATACACGGTTATGGACATGGTTTAGCAAACATGAAGCTACACATTTCTGAATCATTCATGATTTAAGTAAGTTCAAGAAAATTTAAAATAAACTGAAGCATATTAAAATGAAAATACCACGTATCAAAATTTATGGCATAACTAAGGCAGCACTGAGAAAGGAAAAAAAAAGTTTACAAATTTTATTTATGCCCCAAACAAAATTTGTTATTATTTTACTTTCCTGGCTTTAATGGAGGCAGATTCATCTGCAGTATTTTAAAACCCACTTCTTTTTTAAAATATTATGGTCAATATATGGGTAAAAATTTGAACATTTCAGCAATATTCATATATACCATTCAGTGACAAATACTTTTCATTGTCCAACCATAACCAAGCCCAGACTTTTCCATCACCTTTAACACAAGTTCAGTGTTCCCTAAGTGTTGTGTCTTCATCGCCTTCCTGCCCACCTCTAGCAAATACTAGCTGGAAGAAAAAAATTAAATCACTAAGCTAAGATGCCATCTTCTGTACCCTGACCCTACCTCCTCCACTGTCTCATGAAAGGTGTCCAAATCCTAAATTTTGGAGGCTGTGATTATGTTGTTGGTCTATTAGAGCTATATTAACAACTCACCACAAATTCTATAACTTGAAACAGAAGAAATTTATTATCTCACAGTTCTGCAAGCTGAAAGTCCAAACTGAAGGTTTCAGTGGAGCTATGTTCTCTCTGAAGGCTCTAGGGAAGCACCATTCCTTATTTTGTCCAGCTTCTGGTAGCCACAGGTGGACTTCAGCTTGGGGTAGAAAAACTACCATCTCTCCCTCCGCCTTCACACAGCTGGCTTCCCTTGACAATTACCTGTTTCTCTCTTTGTGAGGACACCAGCTATAGCGAATTAGACACCATTGTACTTCAGTACGGCCTCATGTTTTCTTAACTTATTGCATCTTTAAATATTCCATTTCCAAGTAAGTTCACACTTACAGGTATAGGGGATTAGGTCTTGAATACATCTTTTTGGGAAACATAAGTCAACTCATAAGAACTGGCAAAAGGAATTTTGCAAAGATTCTTTTAAAAGCAAGGTGGGAATGTCACAGTGAGAGAGCAAGATTTGATGCTACGCTGTTAGCTTTTAGAATGGAAGAAGGAGCCACAAATGAGGGAATACAAGCAGCCTCTAGAAACTGGAAAAAGCAGGAAACAAATTTTCTCCCAGAACTTCCAGAAGGTCAGCAGTCCTGCTGATCCCTTGATTTTAGCCTATTGAGACTTCTGATTTGGAAAAGTTTAAGATAATACATTAGTTTTGTTTTAAACAACTAAGTTTACAGTAATTTCTTACAGCAGCACTTGAAAACTATTGCAGATTATGATCCTGAATGTGGAATGCTGCTGTAATAAGTACTTAAAAATGTGGACATAACCTCGACATTGGGAAATGGGAAGAGACTGGAAAAAAATCTGAAAAACATGATAGAAAAGGACTAGATTCCTTTGAACAGACTTTTAGTATAATATGGGTATTAATGACCCTGGTAGTGAAGACTCAGAAGGAAGTGAGGAACATGGTAGAAAAAAACATGTATCATCTTGTAGAATACCTAAATCATCATAAATAGACCACTGATAAATATATGAATCACAAGGGTTCTGCTGTTGAGCACTAAGGTAGAAATGAAGAGCATATTATTGGAAACTGGACTAAAGGCAATCCTTTTATATAGTAACAGGATGTGTCCCAAAGTTATATGGAAAGCAAAATTTATCATCAATGAACTTGGAATTTTAGCTGAGGACATTTTCAGACAAAGTAT
Organism: Heterohyrax brucei; assembly: GCA_028571685.1. Classification (NCBI taxonomy): domain Eukaryota; kingdom Metazoa; phylum Chordata; class Mammalia; order Hyracoidea; family Procaviidae; genus Heterohyrax; species Heterohyrax brucei. The sequence goes on along the minus strand of CM053155.1, from coordinate 65,242,520 downwards.
ATAGCCCGCTTTCTTTCTGTTTTTTTTGTAGCAAAACATGAGGGGATAGAGATAAATGGAGGAAAAAAATTTTCAGCAAAAAGGAACCGGGGCTTGATGATTTGGGAAATTTTCGTCTTATCCAGATTGCAAAATATACAAATATTAAGAAATTCACTGTCATCATAGTATCCTCTGGAGAGAAGGCCAAAGAGTGTAGCTAGACAACCTATCACTTGCCTTGAAAGGAACAAAAACTGACAGAATTAAGTGATACATTCTGAAGAGGTTAAGTGTGTGACTCATGGATCCCCTCAGCTATCTCATCAGAAGCTAAAAATGAATGTGGGAATTATCTAGGGAAATCCTTTGGATTAGTTTCTTTTGTAAAGGTGTAAAGCCCTGTGACAAATTTCTTGAGAAGTTTTTTTCAGTAGAAATATTGCCAGCTTGGATTGAAAGGGATGGATAGAGACAAAAATAAAAGAGGGCTGTTTGTTTCCCAAAATTATATAAGTAGGAAACAGGCTGATAGAACTGTTTAGTTGCAAATATACTACTTTATCAAAAATAAAGGATGACTCTGAGGGCAAAGCCTATAGGCCAGAGTGCAGAGACTCAAACCCAGAGGGTGGAACCATGAACCTTAGTATTATCACCAGGTCTTGAAACTTAATGTTATTTGCCTAGTTGGAAAATAAAACCTAACCTGACTCTTATATAGAAAGGGGAAAACACAAATTATCATCATTTTCAAATGAAATGAGAGCACTATAGGGAAATGTAAACATACATGAATAACTAAACCAAAATCTATTGCTGTAGAGCCAATTCTGACTCATAACAACCCTATAGGATAGAGAACTACCCTGTAGGGTTTCTAAGGAATAGCTGGTGGAGTAAAACTACCGACCTTAACCACTGTGCAGCCACGGCTCCCACATGAATAATGTAAAATAAGGAAACTGTTCTCTTTCTATATCATTTAAAAAAAAAAAAAACACTGCCATCAAGTCAATTCTAACTCACAGGAGCCCTACAAACAGAGTAGAACTGTCCTACAGAGTTTTCAAGGAGCACCTGGACTACTGACCATTTGGTTAGCAGGCATACCACTTACCCCACTAGGCCACCAGGGTTTTCTTCTATATCATAGTATGTTTAAAAGGACAAAATAGAATAACAAAAAGGCAAAATAAAATTTTAAGAAGGATAAAACAAAATAGCAAAAACAGAACAAGAACAACCTCAGTTAGGCCAGTTGCCAAGCTAATGTTCTAAAATGAATTACTAGATTTTCAATCTACCACCATAACATAAATTCTTGAAGATTCAAGGGAACTTCTTTTTTCCTTTTTTATTATGACTGAGTGAAAATGTACATTCCTGTATAAATTATTTGCATGCCCACCCATGTGCAGTTCCCACTCTTCTCCCTGCCTGGTGACAGCACATTCTTCCTCTCCATTTTAAACATGTGATATCCTCCTAACAGTCTCCTACCCCCTCCTCCCTACCCTCTCGCCCTCCACTAGTAAGAGGTCAACAGGACAACATCCTATAGATGCACAGAGCCATAAAATGCACACACGATATGGTCATTCTGTGTCACCAAGTTCAATCCATTCCTGTCCAAAGAATTGACCTCCATTATGATTTATGGACAGCAACAGCATCAGGGTCAGGGGCCATGCTCCCAGGGGGACTCCAAGGCCTCCAGACCATCAGTTGTGGTCTTTTAGTGGAGATCTCAGGGTGCACCCCTTTTTATTCTTGTGTTGCCAGTGAGACTCAACCTTGTGAGCACCATCACAGCTATCACTGGTGGTGGCTGGGCATCATCTGGTTCTTCCAGTCACATGTTGATGTAGTCATCCATTCATGTTGGTCTCTCTGTCTTCTGGGTTCTCTTTCTCCACATTGTTTTGATCCTTGGTAATCATCTGTTCCTGCTGAACTGAGACCATTTGGTGTACATCATATGGCAGCTTGGTAGCCTTTAAGACCCCAGATGCCACTCACCAATATGGGGTGTAGAAGACTCTCTTAGCAAAATGTAGTTACGTCAGTTGGCCTCAATGAATGGGAACTTCTTTCAAATTCAAAAAGACCTCATAAATAATCTGAAGAAAAATAATCCAGTATAAAAGATATTATAAAAATATCAGCCTCTGTAGGGCTCACCCAAATTTGAAAGGATTAATATAAAAGGCTTACTATAATTTTAAAAGGGAGCTTAAATGTCATAAATAATAAAGTTTGAAGAATTTTCTGTTAATATACTTCAAAGCTATTATAGAAAAACTATTAACATTCAACATTTCTTTATATTTTTAAAGGACTTAGAATTTCACATTGGTTCATTAATGTCTAAATTCCAGGTGTTCTTTAAATAAGCTGGTCATCTGTAGACCAAATCTGTTATTACACTTGGGACTATGTCACAAAGGGCCAACACGCTTGAACATTGTTGAATCAGGAGAAAAATCCCCCAGGAGTTTCCCTATTCTACTTTCTGGTTGTTCGTGTAAAGGGATTATGAGCTGAACAACCACTCACACAGTGAACTTGGGGACTCTCCCTACACCTCAGAGAATCCCCAGCTTCACCATGGAAAGACAAGGGCTTTAAGCCCATGGCTGCTTTAAGAGCAACAAAACCCCCAAACCAAACAAAATCTGCTGCCATCAAGTTAATTCCAACTCATAGCATCCCTACACACCAGAGTAGAACTGCCCCATAGAGTTTCCAAGAAGCATCTGTTGGATTTGCACTGCTGACCTTTTGGTTAGCAACCATAATGGTAATTGAACCAGTTCCAGGTTCACCTGACATCCTTGGCATCTCAGCCTTTGCTAATACAAAGTTTCACAACCTCCGTGTCCTTAGCTACTGCTTTAAATTGGAGCCTCTAAGAATCTTACTTTACTTCCCAGACAGTATGATAGGTTGTACATCCTTACTGGGAAGACCTGGTAGCACAGTGGTGGAAAACTCAGTTGCTAACCAAAAGGCTTGCAGTCCAAGTCCACCAGATGCTCCTTGGAAAAAACTATGGGACAGCTCTACTCTGTCTTTCTGGTTGATATGAGCTGAAATCCACTCAGTCTCAATAGGTTTCTGGTTTTCGCATCCTCCCTAGAGCCTCAGATACTCATTCTTATGAATCTTTCTCAAAACTATTTTATCACATCCTTAGGAAACCCCAGCCCATTAGAATAGAGTCCCTTTGCTCCTCAATCATTCAGTGAATGATTTCTGCATTCATTATTTTAATTTAAATTAAAAAAATGGAACTCTGTTCTGAAACCGTGACTTCTATCAGAATCCCATCTTATGAAAGATGCTTATGGTTGCATACCTGGTAAGGTCAGCTCTCTCAGATTCTCATTACAGGTGATGACAGAGGAGTGGTTCTCAAAGTTTGCTCCCTAAAACAGCAGCCTCAGCATTACCTGGGAATTTTTTTGGAATGTAAATTTCTCTGCCTCATCACAGACCACTCTGTTGTTGGGGGTAGGACCCAGCAATGTGTGTTTATCAAGCCCTCAGTGCCAAAGTTTGAGAATCACCATTCTAGAGTATTAATTTTTCACTCTTGCTTAAATACTTTTCCTTTTAAAAATATGCCATTTTTGTTACATCCACTCACCTTTTTATCTCCTTTATAGCATCATCTATCATCTTCATAGATGTTTATGTACAGTCAAGAGTTGCATCTCCACTCCCAAATCATAATTTCATTGGGTGACCTCAGTGTTTAGAGGACAAAGAATCCAATGCCATATCCTCAAAATTCCCTGAAATAATCTGCTCAACAACTGTGTTAGGCTGGTTCTCCAGAGAAGCAAAACCAGTGAAGTATATATACATATATACATATATATGGAAACCCTGGTGACATAGTGGTTAAGTGCTGTGTCTGCTCATCAAAAGGTCAGCAGTTCAAATCCACCAGGCACTCCTTGGAAATTCTATACAGCAGTTCCACTCTGACCTACAGGATCACTACAAGTCAGAATCAACTCAATGGAAGTGGGTTTTGGGGATACATAGAGAGAGAGAGAGAGAAAGAAAGAAAGAAAGAGAAATTTGTATCAAGAAAACACCTCAAGTGGTGTAGAGACTGGAACATGCCAAGTCTGTGGATCAGGATAGACATTTCTCCTGACTCACACAACTGCAAGGGCTGACAAATCTAAGACTGACAGGTTGGAAAGCAAAGTTCTTGCTCACAGGTTGTATAGATCCATGAATCCCAAGATTGGCAAGCAAGACTGCAAGGCTCCTGATTCACATTGCTACAGAGGCTAGTGAACCCAAGATCAGCAGCTTAGAAATAAGGAGCCACCTGCAAGATCCTGAGCAGGCAAATGCCAGAATATCTGCTTGTATTCTGATGCAGGCCCTACACCCAAGGAAACTCCCTTTCAAATTATTGTCTACTCTCAACAGATCCAATCATGGGGGTGATCGCATATAAACACTGAGACTCAAGACCCAGCCAAGCTGACACACGACCTTAACCATCACAACAATCTTGACCTACTACTTTATACTTCAGCAAATAACAGCCAACGCAACACTCCGAATATTGTCCACTACTGAAGACTTCATATTCCTCAGCGACACCTTTACTTCCTACTCTACTCTTCTTGCCCTACTTCTTGTACTTTCTGGCCTACACCTCTGAGGATAGCACATTCAAGGACTGACAGTTAAATTTGCATCCTAGGAAAAGTGCTACACATCTCATTGCTGAATATCACTGTGGTCACCGTCAAAGTACTCCCCTTTAGAAGCTATGCACTAATGCCAGCACCTAGTCCACCCTTCAAAGCAATTTTGGAACCTTTTTTCTGGAATGGCCATCAGAGCTGTCATTGAATTACCCTTGATGTCCTGAAGGTCATCAAAAATGTTCTCCTTTCAATATTTCCTTTATCTTTAGGTAAAGAAAAAAGTCATTGGGGGCCAGACCAGGTGAGTAGGGAGGATGTTCCAATACAATTACTTGTTTACTGGCTAAAAAACTCCCTCTCAGACAACTACACAACTATACTAAAAAGTTCACGAACTTGCCAGTATGCCACTATGAGCAATGTCCACTCCAGAAAGAGTTCCAAAACTGTTTTGAAGGATGGACCAGATGTTGACACTGGTGCATAGTTTCCTACCAAGAGTACTTCAAAGGTGACCATAGTGATATTCAGCAATGAGGTATGTAGCACTTAGAACAGTTAAGTTGGTAGACTTGTCATATCTTATAAATCCTTCACTTTTAATTTACTTTAATTTCCATTTCCCTGCTCCCTCCCAGCACACAGAGACACACTCACACACACGCACCTAATTTGATAATTATCAGTCTTACATGAAGTTATGAATTGAATTGTGTCCCCCAGAAATGTGTGTCAACTTGGCTGGGTCCAGGTCCCTACTGCTGTGTAGTTGTCCACCATGTTATGACCTTACGTGATTACTCTGTTGTAAACCCTAACCTCTATGATACTAACAAAGCAAGATTAGAGGCAGTTATATTAATGAGTCAGGACTCAGTTTACAGGATTATGGTGTACCTTGAGTCAATCTCTCTTGAAACATGAAACAAAGAGACGGGGGATCTCATGTCACCATGAAAAGAAGAAACAGGAGCGAAGGGAAATGTCTTTTTAACTCAGGGTCCTGTGCTGAGAAGCCCCTGTACTGGGGGAGGATTGAACAAAGACTTTCTCCAGATCTGACAGAGAAAGAAAGTTTTCCCTTGAGGCTGGCACCCTGAATTCAGACTTGTAGCCTCCTAAACTGTAAGAAAATACGTTTTTCTTTGTTCAAGTTATCCACTTGTGGTATTTGTGTTATAACAGCATTAGATAACCAAGGTACTTAATAAAGTTCAAGCTCCTTTGCATAACATCCAGATCCTTTGTTCTTAATTTCAGCTACATGAGAAAATCACAGGATTCACACACACCACCACTGATGGTCTCAAGCCTCAGTCGGGTGGGCTCCACTGACAATTTCTTTGGTGGCTCTGCCAATATTTCTCCGTTCTTAAAGTTTTGACTCGTATTCTTCATAGTTGATCGTGTCTCCTAAATGAAAGGAAATATTGGAGTGAGCAGGTAAGCAGGTATTAATTTCCTGAGTTTCTCACCTCCACATTTACAAACTTGTATATGCTGTTATCTTTGCCTCTTTCCATTGTGTATCACAAGTTGTGCTGTTCCCATCCATGTGCTATTTACGCCTGCTTCCTTTGTGGCCTTGGTCCAACAATTACTCTCTCTCAGTCTTATTTTGTGGTGATTTATTTTCTTGAAATATAGAAACATAGTCAAGCCTTTTCCATTTGTAGGAGCTCTGTTGATCCTGTGGTTAAGAGTTGAAATTCAACCTGAGAGGTCAGCAGTTCCAATCTACCAGCTGCTCCTTGGAAACCCTGTGAAGCAGTTCTACTCCACCCTTCAAGCTCACTAGGAGTTGGAATTCATTTGATAGCAATGGATTTATTTTTTTACTACCATTTATAAGAACAAAACATAAACAAAAATATCCTCCAAAGCCAAGTATAACACCATCTCATTATTTATTCATAATACAGCTTCTTGTAGAATTATCCGTATTTTTACAAACACTTTATCAGTTTGGTGTAATAGGTTAAGTGCTACATCTGCTAATCAAAGCAGTTCAAATCCACCAGGTGCTCCCTGGAAGCTCTATGAGGCAGTTCTACTCTGACCTCTAGGGTCGCTGTAAGTCAGACGTGACTCAATGGCAGTGGGTTGTTATCAGTTTCCAATTTTTTTAATTGAAATGAATTTATCTTACTTATCATTTTGCTGAAACTGCTCTCTTCAAAGTCATTAAAAGCGTTCTGACTACCAAATCCAGTTGTCAATTTTCTTAATATCTCTGCTATACTTGATAATGGTAACCTGTTCTTTCATCATGAAACTTTCTTGTTATATGAATCTTAACATCACTCCTTCTGAGTCTTGCCTCCATTCAACCACTGCTTGCCCTCTTTTATGGGTTCATATCTTTTTTATTTATTTTTACATATTTTTGTTCCATAAAACTTCATTTTTCATCCTCTCCTCTTCTTGCACATTCTCTTGAGGTAATCTTTTTCCTTTCTTTTTCGCTACCTCCAAGTCAGTATCTCTAGTGTAGATTCTCCTGAATTCTCAGCTTGGATATCTTGCTGCTCATTGAATCATTGTTGTTGGTAGTGGTTGTCATCTGGTCGATACTGATACATGGTGCCTTACTGCGTGTCAGAGTTGAGCTGTGCTCTGTAGGGTTTTAACAGCTGCTTTTTTTACAGGTAGATCACCAGACATTTTTGCCAAGGCCCTTCTAAGTGGACTTATACCACTAACCTTTGGGTTAGCAACAAAGCAGGTTAACCTCGAAACTATTCAGACTCCTGCCCGTCAGATGTTGCCATCAGTATGTCTGGTAGGCACTTCAAACACAACAGATCCACATCTGGGCTTGGTATCCTCTCCCCCTAATCTGCTACCTCTGTTTTCCCTTAGTGAATGAGACTACTTGATAACCCCAGGAAAGCACCCAGAAGACATTACCTAGCTCCTAAACCTTGCCTATTATACTTGCTTCATTCTTTCATATCTTCCTTCAGCCTAGTTTATCTCTCACATAAATAATGCAATAATGCCATTTCTGTCCTCATCTTCTTTCTAAACTACATTTAGTATTACCTTTCACACTACCATTATTTGATCTCTATTCCAATTAGGCTAGTCCTAGAGAGAAACTACTTCTAATAGATCAAGATGAAACTGAGTGGTGATGTAAGGAAAAACCCGTGACCAAAAGTTGCATTGCATCATGCTAACTGGTAAATGTTGATATTGTGTCAGAAAAAGATCTAAAATACTATCAGAAGTTCAAGAACAGTGGTGAGTGTTGAGAGTCAGATCATAGACCATGGAACCAAAATGAGGCAAAGAATCCCAGAGATGTGATGGGGGAGTTTTGGAGTATGTAGTAGACGTTGGAGCCCTCGTAGCTCAGTGGTTAAGAACTCCACTACTAACAAACAGGTCTGCAGTTTCAATCCACCAGCCACTCCTTGGAAACTCTATGAGCAGTTTTATTCTGCTTACAGGGTTGTTATGAGTCAGAATTTATTCAATGGCAACGGGTTTGGTTTTGTTTTTTGGTGGATGAGCGAGTTGTAAGGTAGACCACTGGTGCCTGTGAGAGCTGTTCAAGTGGTTTCTATGACAATTAACGTTGGCCAGCTGGGAATCTTTAAATGATCTAACAGGACAGCAAATTGATAGATCCGTGTTTCTAGAAGGCAAATCATATCATCTCAATTTCCTGCTTGAACTACTCTATTTTCTACATGATAAATTGTAAAATTCTTACTGTGTCTCCCAAGACTTTTTTTGGGACTTGACCCTTGTTTAAATGCCCTGTCTCATCTCTTCCCACTCTCTTAAGATGTGTACTCCAATGTACACATGTCAAAATACTTCTAACTACCAAATCTAATGATTAATTTTCTTACTTATTATCTCTGTTGTATTTGGTAATAGAGACCTGTTATTTCTTCTCAAAATCCTCTTCTTCTGTGAATCTTGACAGCACTGCTTCTGAGTCTTCCTTCTATTCTCTGGCCACCTCTTGTTGTCTTTTATAGGGTCTTATCTTTTTTATTTGTTCTTACATATTTTGTTAGAAGTTAGTAGTACCTGAATGCAGTGTGCTATGTGATACCTGTTCACAAACTCACCCCTTGAAAATCAACTCAGATAAGCTCCTCTTCCTTAATTCTGAAAGCAGAATTGATTACCCATCCTTTGAGTTATCATGTTTCTTGATCATGCCTTTATTTGAGAATGACAATTATTTTGACTTCCCCAATTAGTCTGAAAGTTCTTTATGTGAAGGGAGTTAAGTATCTTTGTAAACCCAGTGTCTTCCATATTGAAGCCACTCAATACGTTTGTTAAATGAATTAACAAGTACAGAAAGAGAAGCTAAGTTTTAAAAATAAGTAAATATGCCTAGCACTAAACAACTAAAACTTGAGATGAAAATCAGTACAGATGATTTGTTTCCTCACAGATCCTTGGAAATGGCACCTTACTAAATTTTGTTTCACTTTGCGCTCTAACCCAACTAAATTCTCTTAGCCAAGGAGCTTCAGAGGCTGTTCAGCAGGTGAGGTTCAAAAGATGCAATCCTGACTTTGGAATCTGTGCTTTCTTACTCTAGCCATATTAGAAACTTGTCACTTTCTCTTCTAAGTAATAAAGACCCACTGCACATTTTTGAGCAGGTCAGGTCAGTAGTATAATGAAAGATGAGTTTTAGCAAAATAAATATATTTTGAAAAGAGTCAAGTAGAGAGAGTAGTTACAATTGTAACAACCATGGAAATAGGTAATTGCTAAGATAAGATTAGAGACATATCTGGAAAGAAGCAAATTAACAGCTCACAACAAATTCCCTGAGGCATTTCGTGATAGCGATTGTATTGGAGAAACTAAAGATCATCCATCTGGGATATTTTGCAGTATGTATTCCACCCTTCCACCCGGACTGTGAATGATAAGGTCATTTCAACATCTAAAATGGATTCTAGATACTCTTGCTTTTGGAGACCCCACCTTACGTTATGTCAAACTTATCAAAATGCTTTCCCATTCAACATTAACAATAATGTACTAACAATATAAATTTAGATTAAATTGTAGTTGAACTATTGAAAATGTTACATTTTGTCAATGTTGATATCAAACAATGGTTAACTTAAAATTTTAATGTTTTTATTCTCTCTCTCACTCTCTTTTTTTTTTTCCTGGTCAAAATAAAATGAGAAAACATGTTAGCCAAAACTGTCATGGTAAAAAAGAAAAGTAGTGTAGTGGCACTTGGCATTGTAATAAAAGCATTTGAAATGAAATATTCTTTTTATACTACTGAAAAGCAATGACTGTCAGGGTTGCAGATAATGTTTTTCAGTAGTAATAGATCTATAAATGCTAAATGATAGTTTGCATCCTCCACAAACTTAGCTCTTATGTTTATCCTTCCTCCCACATTCAACCTCCTCAGTGTCAATATAAGATACCAACCTAGCCTTCCTGGAAATTTTAAGCAATTTTTAGCCAAGTAGCTGAGTCTCTCAGGGCATTTGAGTATGTCTGTGAAGCTTCTATGACTTTGTCCTGGGGTTGTGGCATGGAGTCTATGGTCTTAAAGGGCATTCAGCTCAACTAACCTGACACTGTCTATAAAGAAAATGTTCTGCATCTGACCGTAGTGAGTAGCAACTGGGGTCTTAAAAGCCTGGAAACAGCCATCTAAGATACATTTACTGGTCCCATCTCAGCTAGAAGAAAGGAACATGAAGAAGACCAAAGATGTAACAGAAAGCTTAATCCGAAGGACTAATGGACCATAACCACCACAGTCTCCACCAGACTGAGCCCAGAACAACTAGATGGTGCCTGGTTACCAACACCAACTGCTCTGGCAAGCATTACAACAGAGTCCCAGACACAGCTGGAGAAAAATGTAGGACAAAATTCAAATTTGCCTGCTTCCCACCCCCCCAAGTCCCCCCAAAACAGAAAACAATAAACAACAGTCTGACAGACACTGGAGAAATCCCAAGAGCCTGGCCCCTAGACACCCATTTAACTCAGTACTGAAGTCACTTCTGAGGTTCACCCTTCAGCCAAAGATGAAACAGCTTTATAGGGCCAGCAATAATAAACACGAGGAGCAATACTTCACCGTTCAATCATGTATGTGAAACTAATGGGCATAACAGCCTAAAAGCAAACACCAGAAGATAGGGCAGAGCCGATAAACTGGACAAACAGAAACAGGAAAGTGAGAGTGTTGGCACATCACGGGGATGGCAACCATTGTCCGGAAACATTTTGTGTGTTAACTGTTTGTTGGGAAACTAATTTGCTCTGTAAACTTTCACCTCAACCACAATTAAAGAGAGAAAAATAATAATTTTTAGGCCAACAAGACTTTTAATATAATAGAACAGCATTCACTGGCTTTTCCCATATAATCTAGTGATGCTGAGCCACAGCATCTAATATAAATGAATCCTTGATGCCCTGTCTGTCTTACAACCCTAACTGAGTAGATCAGTTTAAATGTAAAACTGTATTTTAATGTCCCCAAGGGGCATCTGGCATAGAATCATAGAAAAGTATGACTCATGAAAAAATTACCCCAAATACTTAAAGGTCTTCTACTCTTTATATTTAGATCCTCTTGTCGATATATTGTTTGTTAATTGACTCTTCGGCTACCAAAGCTATTAGATCAAAAGTGATTTATCTAGTGTTGTGAGAAAGAGAAAAAACAGGCTTGCCAACTTTTTATCTCTGCTTTATGAAACCAAAGTACATCTAAGAGAAAACCAGGGCTTCCTTTTTTCTCTTCTGAGAGAAAACAGGTTGTATTTCTTGTGGGAAGTTCTTAGAGGCACCAGCATATTGTTAGCTACTTTCTGAAGTCACAAACAAGATCAAACAACACCTTACAAAGCCCTGAGTATAGTGAAAGAAAAACTCATCTTTCTCAGGGAATTCCCCAAGTGGGAGGAGAAATCTGGCCTGCCTGTCTTACTTTTAAAGCTAGAATGGATGTCATTTATAAAGGCAACTTAGCCTTTTGACATCACTGGGAAAGAAGTATTTCTTTTTTGTGGGTTTTCCACTTTATTGAAACCAATTTTTTAAGCACCAAAACATATTTTATTTTGCCCACTATAAACTTAATTTTTTTTTATAAATTTTCATGTACAGTCTTTCCTTATTAAATAATACATTATATTAAGTTTAATATTCTTGTAATGACTTTGGTTTATCATTATAAAATAAATAGCTGCATGACATTCCTCTAAGAAGATTTTGAATTAAAGAAAAATATACAAAGTGTCACCAGGCTAAATTATATAGTTTTAGATCTTATGATGTTGATTATTGACATTCACTGCCGTTTGTTACCTTCTGCCTTCAAGAAACAGCTTCTGCTGAAATTAGAGAGATCTAAAGAAGTAGAGAGATATACAATGTTCACGAGTCAGAGACTCAGTATTTTTACTCCATGGATTTACCAAAAATTGACAGAATGCAATCTCAAGCAAAATATCAGCAGATTTTGATTGAGGTTGTAGAAATTGACAAGCTGATTCTAAAATTTATGTGCAGATACAAAGAACCTAAAATGGCCAAAACACTTCAAAAAACAAAAGAACACAAAACCAGTGTTGGAGGACTCATACTACTTGATTTAAAGAAATATAACAATTCATTGCCTTCAGCTGGTTTTCAACAAAAGGCACCAACGCAGTTTAATAAGGAAAGAATAATCTTTTTAACAAATGGTGCTGGAACAATTGGCTACTCCTGTGCAAGAAGTGACCTTACCTTTACTCCATACAATACACAAAAATTAACTTGAAATAGATTGTAGGAAGAGCTAAAATGATAAAACTTCCAGAAAAAAAGTAGCAAAAATTTACAAGGATTTTGGTTTAAAAATGAGTTTTTAAATATGATCCAAAAGTAAAATACATAAAAATAAAAAAATAATAAATTGAATTTTATTAAAATTAAAACTTTTGTTCTTAAAAAAAAAGAAAACAAACAGACAACAGCAGCAACAATAAAAACCCAGAAATCAAATGAAAATACAATTCATAGACTAAGAGAAAATATTTGCAAATTACATAGCTAGAAAAAACCTTATTATACCCAGAATATATAAAGAACAACAATAAGAAAACAATTCCCTAATACAGAGAATGGCCAAAAGGTCAGAATAGACACCTCACCAAAGAAGACAAATGAAAGCCCATGAACACTGGAGCATATATGCTCAATATCATATGTCACTGGAAAATTTAAAGTTAAAACTTTCATGTGATATCACTACACATCTCTTAGAATGAGCTCAAAAAGCAAAAACAAACAAAAATCCGACATTATCAAATGATGGTGAAGATGCAGAGGAATAAGGACTGTCATTCATTCTGGCAGAAAATATTTTTATGTTGTCACAAAACTCTGTTAACAAATATTTATAGAAGCTTTATTCATAATCATGAAAAACTGGAAATAACAAAGATGTCCTTCAACAGATGAATGGATAAACAAACTGTGATACATCCATATAATGGAATACTATTAAGCAACGATAAACCAGTTAACTATTGATTCACATAACAACCTGGATAAATCTTAAATACATTTCGATAACTGAAATATGCCATGCTGATCTTAATTTGCATTACTGATCTTAATTTGCTCATTTGATTAAGATGATGACATCCAGGCTTGTCCAGTTTATACTTACTCTTTTTTTCCCTTTGTAATTCTTAAGTATTTTGTGGGAAAATACTTTGAGCTATGTGTATACAACTGAAATTTTGTATTTAGTCTTTCATCTATTTATACCAATATGTATTCGAGGATTTCTATCTTATTTAATAAATTATAAGGTGTGCTATTATCATTATTTTAGATCTTCAAAGGACCTACAATTCGACTAGTGGAGAGCTCTTCAATGTGGTTTCCATGACTTTCTTACATACCCTGCTACTATTGGAGCACTCTCTTGCTATCCAGCTAACAAAATGTTCAAGGCTTATTTTGTATTTTCCTTACCTCATCTATGGAATCAGCTATTTCTCCAAGGAGTCGTGATCACACTAAGTTGATCATGATGTTTAGAAATCAGTATCTGGTTCCTAGATGTGCTAATTGTTCTTGGGAGGTCACTGCTCCCAGAGCTTTTCAATGGGTACAGTTAGGGAGAACTACATCTATTTGTGTGTGTGTAAACATACTATAGTCATCTATATTTATTCATTTTTCCATTTATATATATGGTAACCCATGTGTTCACACCAATACCTCCAATTTTAACCCAGATGGTTCATTCTGGTTTTCTTCCTTTTTATACTTGTAACTCTGTTTTTCCAACAGTGAAAAAACAGATTCTGGTTGTTCTAATACACTTCTCATTTTATCAACCTGCCCGTATGTACCCACTCTGCCATCATCACTGTTCTACTCCTTGTGGGGTACCTCTAACCCTGTCTGAGTTCTAATAGCCTGTGCCAGGCTGCTACCTCAAACTGAAGCCCTCCTAGTCCATCCCAGTAAGAACGTAGCTCCTCTTCACCTTGTTTAGGCTAAATTAAAACACACAGTGGTGCTCCCCCACACACAGCACTTGGCTTCAGGCACCCTGTTCAGGCCTCCCCCTGACCTTTGTTGATGCTCCCGTCACTCTGCTTACACTCTGATACCCATAGCAAGTCCATCTCCCACGCATGCACCTTGTTGGGCCCCAACACTCAGTTTGGATCCCCCTGCACTACGGAAGCCTTCCTAAACTTACTCAAGCTCCAGCATCTGACAAGGCCACCTTCTTTACGGACACACTTCTCACCACTGCTGGGCTATGACACCTATGTGGATACCACCCTTACCACTCATGTGCTTTTGGTATCAAGCTGCTTCCTCTATGCCACCTGGGTTTGTAGCTTGCTTGAGTCTACCTAATGGTTCCTGGACTACATGTCTCAGGAAGGGGAAGAGGAAGTGATCCCTTTTATTACACAGCTTTAATTTTTACTCTTTCTTATTTAAATACTGTGTTGCTTAAAAGAAATTCAGACTTTACATAAAGAAGCAACTAAGCACAATGTCAAAGCAGATTTACGCTTGAGGTTTTAAACAACTGGGAAGGAAAGTAGAATTGAGGTAAAGCCTAAAATAAAATCTCTACTTTTCAGAAATGCAAACTGGTTTGCACTGTCACTGTCTGAATATTAAAGGAAGCTGGAGATCTCTGTGGAAGTTATCATACACAGAGTAGTACTTGAAGAAACACTTGGGTTTCTGATGCGATCACCAGGGAACCAGCAAACAGTTGACGTGCTCATTTTTCATCACTGACACAGGAGAATATTGGAATTTCCCCGTGTTTGGGAGGAATGGAAGAAGCTGAGGACATGCTGAGGATCAAAAAGTACATTTCTAGGACTGCAAACTCAAGGCTGTTTTGAGATAACAAAAAATGCCATCCTTAGTTTTCCTTTCGAGTACTGTATTAGTAGGGAAATACTTTTACCATTGATTATGAATACACAAAAAGAATTGTGTTTTCCAATACCACTAATTAAATTGATCTCACTGGCAATGTCTTGAAAATTTGGTAGACATACTGTGAAAAGCCATCGCGGCTTGACTCTTTGTAGACCTCATTTCTCCAAAATCAATATATGAGGACTGCCAATTACATTTGCAAACTCATCCTAGAAAAAGTGCTACATACCTCGTTGCTGAATATCACTATGGTCACCTTTGAAGCACTCCCCTTGGGAGGCTATGCACCAACACCAGTACCTAGTCCACCGTTCAAGTGGTTTTGGAACTCCTTTTCTGGAATGGCCATCGGAGCTGTCATCATATTACCCTTGATGTCCTGAATGTCATCAAAGTGTCTTCTTTTCTATGTTTCCTTTATCTTCGGGTAAAGAAAAAAGTCATTAGGGGCCGGATCAGGTGAGTAGGGAGAGTGTTCCAATACAGTGATTAGTTTTTACTGGCTAAAAACTGCCTTGCAGACAACTACACAACTAAGTTCACAGACTTGCCACCATGCGACTGTGTGCAATGGCCATTTCAGAAAGAGTTCCAAAGTTGCTTTGAAAGGTGGACTAAGCACTGGCATGGGTGCATAACTTCCCAAAGGGAGTACTTTGAAGGTGACTGTAGTGATATTCAGCAATAAGGTATATAGCACTTAGACTTAATTGTCAGACCTCACAGGAAATGCATGCTTAATCTATCATAATATGATAATGCATTTTCAGAAAGCATAGCTCTTTTCATATAATAACAATAATCCTACATATTACACCCATTCTCACATATTAAATCATACCTAGTTTTCTGAGTGGCAATCACATTAATGTGATTTTTAGAGATTGTTTTTTTTCTGAAATGTTTTTTTCCAAGTTGCAGTGCCTATAGTAAACCATGAGTAGAATAAAACATGAACTTAATAACAATCCTGCTTTAGAGGTTGCGCATGTTTAAACTGAATAGGAGATAAAATGAAATTTTCCAGCTGATTATATTTAACTCAACAAATATTTATTTATCATCTACTGTGGTAGCTGTAGATGACAAATGCACTGGTGCTGTAGTGGTTAAGTGCTATGACTACTAACCAAGAGGTCAGCAGTTCAAATCCACTAGGAGCTCCTGGAAACTCTATGGGACAATTCTATTCTGTGCTCTCGGGTTGCTATGAGTTGGAATTGACTCAACAGCAATGGGTTGTTTTTGTTTTTTTGTGTGTGCAACATGTTCCTAGGTACCTTGTAATTCAGTGAGGGGGGAAACAATTGTGTATAAAGCTAGCAAAACTATAACTAACACTAAATAGAGACATTTTGAATAGGGAAGAAATAGGAAAGAAAAAGTAATTTTTCATGAGGGGAACAAAGTTTCTCAAATAAGACTGGTTGGTGATTCTTCCTGCAACAGGTCAAGGTCTGAAAGTGTGAGAGTGTAAGTATTCAAAGAATGGTGAACAGGAGGCTGGGGCTGTTGCACAGGACCTATGGGGGCACATGGTGGAAAATAATTGTTGAAAGATAATTTGAGATTAGATCATGGAAGTCTTGGGTTCTGGATTAGGAAGTTCAAACTTTATTTCAATGAGAGGATAGAAAGGCTTGTGAGGAAGTGAGTAACATGAGCTGATTAGTGGTTTAGGGCTGAGTGTGGATTGTATTATAGAGTGTCATAAAATAAATCTGATTAGGTTTACCCATTTTTTTGTTCCACGAACATCTCCAAAGTATCCACTAGGTGTTGGAGTTCAAAATCTAATATGAAAAGAAAAAAAAAATCTGAGTCTAGTGGGAGAGAGAGTGCCTTATCTTCAGTGTTGTGACAGTGACAACACAGGGTAGATTTAAGTTGAATTGGTGCTAAAGGGTGACGATCAAAGGAAGATACCTGGGTAGGTGACACTTGAACTGAATTTTGAAGGGTACGTACACATTAGCTAGACTCACATGTCAAATAGGTCTATAGATACATGTGATGATGTACTAGGCCGTGTGTAAATATTGAGCACTCCAAATAGATTCTCTTACATGGACAAGTAACCTGTGTTCATAGGAAACAAGCAGCAAATTATTTTATAGTGGCTGAACTGAACTGTGTGTGGTGGGAATGGCAGAAAATGTGCTGAGAGAAGTAGGCAGAAAGTACATTGTGATTGCCATTGGTTGGTAAATGAAGGAGTTTAACTTTGGTACTAAAAACTATGAAGATTTGTTACAGACATTTAACTAAGGAAACAGAAGAATCATATTTTGACTCTAGAAAGGTCATTTAGGCATTTGTGAAGAGGTAACAAGAGGCTAGAGCTTGCCAGGTCCTTCTTCTTCTTCCTAGGCATCTACTTCTGAAAAGAACTACCCACTGAAAACCTTTTGAAAGCAGCAGAAACTTGTCTGAAATAGTGCCAAAAGATGCCCCTCACCCCCAGATTACAAGGTGTTCAAAAGATGACAGGGAAAAGCTGCTTCCTCAGAGTCGAGTTGACCTTAATGATTTGTATGGAGCCAGGCTTTTGGAACATTTATTTACTGGTGTGGCATTACTCAAAATGGGAAGAAACAGCTGCAAATACCTGTTAATAGCCAGAATCTAGAATGCATGAAGTGTAAATCTAGGAAAATCAGAAACTGTCAAAAATGAAATGGAATGCATAAACATCAACTTCCTAACCATTAGTGAGCTGAAATGGATAGGTAGTGGCTATTTTGAATTGGACAATCATGTCATCTACTATGCTGGGAATGACAACTTGAAGAGGAAGGCTGTTGCATTCATCATCAAAAAGAACATTTCAAAATCTGTCCTAAAGTACAACACTGTCAGTGATAAGGTACTGTCCATACGTCTACAAGGAAGACCAGTTAATACTCCTGTTATTAAAATTTATGCAAAAGCCAATAAGGCCAAAGATGAAGAAACTGATTTTTTTTTCCCAAGTTCTGCAGTCCTAAATTGAATAAACATTTAATCAGCATGTATTATAATTATTGGTGATTGGAATTCAAAAGTTGGAAACGAAGAAGAAAGATTGATAGTTGGAAAATAAGGCCTTGGTGATAGAAAAAATACTAGCAACTGCATTATAGAATTTTGCAAGACCATCTTCTTCATCACAAACACCTTTTTTCACCAATACAAATGGCTACTATGCACATGCTCTTACCAGAGATAATACACAGGAATAAGTTTGACTGCATCTGTGGAAAGACGTGATGGAAAAGCTCAATGTCATTAGTGAGAACAAAGCTAGGGGCAACTGTGGATCAGACTATCAATTGCTCATATGCAAGTTCAAGTTGAAACTGAAAACAACTGAGCAAGTCCACAAGAGCCAAAGTACAACCTTGAGTATATCCCACCTGAATTTAGAGATCATCTCAAGAATAGATTTGGTGCATTGAACATTAATGACCTGAAGACCAGATAAGTTGTGGAATGGCATCAAGGACATCCTACATGAAGAAAGCAAGAGGTCATTCAAAAGACAGGAAAGAAAGGACAAAAATGGATGTCAGAAGAGATTCTAAAACCAGCTCTTGAACATCAAGTAGCTATAGTAAAAGCAAGAAATGATGAAGCAAAAGAGCTGAATAGAAGATTTCACAGAGCAGCCCAAAAGACAAAATAAAATATTAATGCCATGTACAAAGACCTGGAGTTAGAAGAGCATGCTAAATATTTCTCAAGCTGAAAGAATTGGAGAAATATTCAGGCCTCAAATTCAATAGTGAAGGATTCTACAGGGAAAATATTAAATGACACAGGAAGCATCAAAAGAAGATGGAAAGAATATACAGAATCATACCAAAAAGAATTGGCCAGTGCTCAACCATTTCAAGAGGTAAAATATGGTCAGGAACCAATGGTATTGAAGGAAGAAGTCTAAACTGCATTGAAGGCATTGACCGAAAACAAGACTCCAGGAACTGGCGGCATATCTATTGAGATGTTTCAACAAATGAATGTAATCCTGGAAGCTCCCACTCGTCTATGCCAAGAATGCTGGACGATAGCTACCTGGCTAGCCAACTGGAAGAGATCCATATTTATGCTTAATCCAAAAAAAGATGATCCAACCAAATGCAGAAATTATTGAACAGTATCACTGATATCACACACAAGTAAAATTTTACTGAAAATCATTCAATAGTGTGCTGCAGCAGTACATCAACAGGAAATTTCTAGAACTTCAAGAGGATTCAGAAGAGGACACAGAACCAGGGATGTTACTGCTGATGTGTGATGGATCTTGGCTTAAAGCAGAGAGTACCAGGAAGATGTTTGAATTGTGTTTCATTGACTGTGCAAAGGCGTGAGACTCTGTGCATCACAACAAACTATGGATAACTATTAAGAAGGACAGGAATTCCGGAACACTTAATTGTGCCAATAAGGAATAAGTACCTGGATCAAGAGGCTGTTTTTCAGACCGAGCAAGGGTATAGTGTGTGGTTTAAAGCTAGGAAAGGTGTGCTTCAGGGTTGTATGTTCTCACCATACCTATTCAATCTGTATGCTGAGCACATAATCTGAAAAACCAGACTACAGTAAGAATAAGACACCAGGACTGGAAGAAGATTCATTAACAAACTGTGTTATATAGCTAACACAGTCTTCTTGCTGAAAGTGAAGAGCACTTGAAGCAGTTACTGATGGAGATCAAAGACCACAGCCTTCAGAAGAGATTACACTTCAACATTAAGAAAACAAAAATCCTCACAACTGGACCAATAGGCAACAACATGATAAATGAACCAAAGATGGGAGTTCTCCAAGATTTCATTTGACTTTTGTCCACAATCGACACCCATGGAAGCAGCAGTCAAGAGACAAAAAGACATACTGCACTGGAAAAATCTGCTGCAAAAGACTTCTTTAAAGTTTTGAAAAGCAAAGATGTTACCTTGAAGACTAGAGTGAATGTGACGCAAGCTATGGTATTTTCAATTACATCATAACCATGTGAAAGCTGGACAGTGAACAAGGAGAACTGAAGAATTGATGCTTTTCAGTTGTGGTGTTAGAGAAGAATATTGAGTAAGCTGTGGACTGCAACAAAAAAAAAAAAGGAAAAAATTGCCTTGATAGAAGTACAGCAAGAATTTCCCATAAAAGCAAGGATGACAAGACTATGTCTTACTTACACTGAACATGTTGTCGGGGGGGACCGGTCCCTGGAGAAAGACAAAAGAGTTAGGGAAAAGAGGACGATCCTCGACAAGACGGGTTGACACAGTGGCTGCAACAGTTGTGGACATGGTGCAGGACTAGTCAGTGTTTCATTCCATTGTACATAGAGCTGCTGTGAGTTGGAACTTACTCGCTGACACCTAACAACAACAACAAAAAGAGGCTCATGAAACTAGAGGCAGGAAGGCTAGTTGGGAGAAGGTTGTAGTTACCCTGACAAGAAGTAATGAGATCTTGAACTAAAGCTTTTGCAGTACAATGGCGTAAAATGGATGTTTTCAAGAAATATGACATGTAAAAGCTACAGAATCCAAAGAAAGGTTGGATAAAAGGGCTGAGAATGGGGGAGAGTTCTAGCAGGATGATTAGTGTTTGACCTCGAACAGTTAGACAATCAGGTGTCATGTATTGGGATAGGAAACGAAGAAAAACAAAAGAGAAGGCTTTACGAGAAAGATACTGAGTTTAGGCTTGGATATGTTGAGTTTTATGGGGCCTGTGAACCATATCTTGAGAACCATAGGTAGAATGCTAAGGAACTATAACATTTAAGAGCAGAGAAGAGGAGCCTGTGAAGAAAGGAAGGTAGAAAATTAGTAGTGATGGCCCAGAGGTGAGGAAGAATGGTTTCAAGAGCAATGCAGTGATTGGCGATACTAGATACCATGTGGACTAAAAAGAAAAGAGCCACAAGCATGCATGGCTTTGTCAATGAGACACCCATTGGAGGCTTTAGGGAGAAGAGTGGTTGAGACAGAAACCAGATTGCTCGGTGAGTAAAAAAGTTGTGACACGTGTAAATAAAAGGAAGAGAAGGTGGCAATTGTTTCTGTTGTTGCTTTAGGAAACTTGGATCTCTAGAACAAATCAATATCATCTATCAGTGATGTTTAATCCTCAACTATTTATTTGGAATCCATGCCCCTTTGCAGGATAACATTGAAATACATACACATCTGCCTACAGGCTGTACAGTTTCTGTGGCCATGACCTTAACCTAAAATTCTTTCTCTTCTCCAGTCTTCAAATGTAATGCAGCTATGCGAGGTTGGCTGGAGGATACTCAAGCATAGCAATAGACTAGAGGAAAAATGTGGAAGTAACTGTTTTGCTGTAAGCAGAACAGAGGCTATGAAATGGGCAACTAGACACTGCTTAAGCAATTAGATCGCATCAAGGGACAACATGCTGAAGGATGGGTAGATAGAGGGATCTAAGAGTAGGCAATATTTGCAGACTTAGACCACCTGGACCAAAGGTGTTCAAAAGCTTTTAAGTACTAGTTCTTAGCTATGTAAAACAAAACCAGTAGGCTGTGGCTTTGGAACTGTAGGCATTGTTCTTACATAGTAATTCTGAGAAAAGCCCAAAGGATCTCTCTCTGAGAATGGCCACAGATATGCAAATAATAATAAATATGTTTGTTCTTCGTTCATGAAAATACAGGCTTCTGGATGAAAGGAAACCTGACAGAGCTGGGTTTGTTTCTTTGAAAAAAAAAATATATATCTTTGGTAAGAGAAGACACAGGGTTATTGGAAGAAAATTTTTAATTACTAAAATGCAGAGACAGTAATGCAGGCTTATCGGAAGAAAACTTTTTATTACCAAAATGCAGAGACAGTGAAATTTTCCCATAATCAACCTGCCTCATAACCACTATTAATCAGCATGTTTATATAATTAATTTTGTTTTTGCTAATATGAGATAATACTACTCATTCTGTAACTTGGTGATTTCAAGTAAAGGCACCTGTATATGGAGACAGAAACCTTAGTGGTGTAGTGGTTAAATGCTATGTCTGCTAACCAAAAGGTCGGCAGTTCAGATTTGCTAGACACTGCTTGGGAACTCTACAGGACAGTTCTAATTGGATCGGTAGGGTCACTATGAGTTGGAATTGACTTGACAGCAGTGGCTTACTTGGTGACTTCCTTATATGGAGAGGGAATGCTGGTGATATAGTGGTTAAGTTCTGCTAACCAAAAGATTGGCAGTTCAAATCCACCAGACACTACTTAGAAACTCTATGTGGAAGTCTTCCTCTACCCCATACAGTCTGCAGGAGCCAAAATTGACTCAGTGGCGATGGGTATGAGTACATAGGGATAATTTCCAGATTCCATCTTCTTGTTTGTTAACAAATAAACAAATAAAAATGAACCTGTGTTTCATAGTGTACAGATGAACACAATTATTTTAACAAATTACTATTGCTGGATATTTGGGTTGTTTTTAGTATTTCACTATTATAGACAATGCTGTGATAAGGAGTGTATATGTGTGTGCAAGCACATACATGTGAGTTTCTTTTGGCCTAGACATTTCTTTTCTGTTGGATATATGTCTAGGAATCAAACCACTTATGTTTCTAGAAATTCAAATATACAAATACTATATTTTGCTGAACTACCTTGGAATAGCTGCTAAACCAAAAACCGAACCCAGGGAGTCAATTCTGACTCATAGGAAACCTAAAAGACAGAGTAGACTAGCCCCATAGTGTTTCCAAGTAGTGTCTGGCAGATTTAAACTGCCAATCTTTTGGTTAGCAGGCAGATAGCTCTTAATCACATCACCAGGATTAGGAGAGCTAAAATGAGGACGTGTAGCAGAAATTCTTAATGTAGATTATTTGAACTGTGATTGTAACTAGAAATTCTGTGAACTAGAACAGGAGAAAAAATAATAAATATTCATTTTCTCTAATGTCTAACTGGAACTTAGCTTCTTTTTCGATTATTAATGATGGTAAAAATCTACCACTGTGTATCAGTAGCTGTAGTGTTGTTAATAGCAATCACAGCTATTTTCATTGTTGTTGTAAAGTATTGTTTATGTTCATCACTACCTTCAAATATAGTTATGAGTCCTGCTAGTATATTTCGTTAATCAACGAGTTAATAAAGAAGATACATTTCTGCATCACAGATTTCAAAAACACTTTGATAAGTATATTTTGACGTAATTGGTTTTCTTTGTAATTATATATATTTATTTTATTATGTATTTTACAAACATTTTTATGAGAAAAAAATCCATTGGCTTTATCAGACTCAGAATTCATGTCACAAAAATTCAAGTTTTCCTGACTTCGTAAAGTATTAGAAGTGAGATTAATAAAAATAACAATTGAAAACATCTATGTGGTGCTTATCACACCCTAGACATTGCTGTAAGTGCCTTACTTCTATTAACTCTTTGAATCCACACAACCACAAAATCAGGGAGGTAATCTGAGTCTTTTCATTTTACAGACAAAGAAACTGAAGTACAGAGAGGCTAATTTGCCCAAGGTAACAAACACTACTAAACTAGTTGTTTAGACAGGCCTTGAACTCGGTAGTCCAGCTTCAGGGTCTACATGCTTACCTAGTTCACTAAGATCCATTTCAAAAAAGTAAATCTGGATATGTGATATGGTGAGGACGCTTTACCTGGTCACTCTGACTTCACATCTTGCCCCAACAAATGATTCCACATGGGTACCTCTACCTTCTCCGTTATGATAATTTGGGACAGGATACCAAAAAGGGTAAATCAGGAGGTCGCAAAGTCCCTGGTTCTGAATATAGTCCATGTCTTCCTATCAACAATAATTCTCATTCACTCATTCACTCCACAAGGAGTTTGAGCCCCTAGTGTAAACATGCTTTCCCAGTCACGGCAGATATAGCAGTGAATTCGAATGTCTTTCTAGACATTGCAAGACAACAAGCCTGGGAACATAGCTACAAAAACAAACACGACAATATAACAGAGAGAAAAGTTCTATGAAGATGATAAAACAGGGTAGCGGGATAGATAGAGACACAGGCAGGTGCAAGAGACGCAATTTCAGTTGGGTGGTCAAGGAAAGCTTTTACTTCAGGGTGACGTTTCCACTGAGACTACAGAGATACAGAGGAGCCAAGTTACACAAAGATCAGAGGAGCAGTAAGCACAGCATGACCAAATATCTGAGTGAGTGTAGAAAACTGTTGAGACAAGATCATGTCATGGGAAGAACTAGTGGATGGTAAGAACAGGCCAACTTCTGCCATTACTGATTCCATAGCTTAAGAATGTGCTTTGAAACTTCTTGCCTCATACCCTCTCAGCAGGACTTTCTCCAACAGGGTGGACCAAAAAAAACCCACTGCTGTTGAGTCAATTCCAACTCACAGCAACCCTACCCTACAGAGTAGAACTGCTCCACAGAGTTTCTGAGGAGTGCCTGATAGATCTGAGCTGCTGTCAACAGAGCCATTGCCAATGAATTCCTGGGGTTAGAAGTCCCCTTGGTGAGCATTAATGCATACGTCTCCTTCATTAGCATTTTGTTTCAGCCACCTGATCCTTTTCAGCAGAACGAACGCACATGCCCGTACATGCTTTGGCGTTGATCTTCCCTTCCCCGGGGACTGAGGGAGAAAATACCAGAAAGGAAGCATTCTATCAGTTACAGGAGACTGACAGCATACTGTCACCCTAAATAGGCAGATTCATCTCCAGAAAAGTGAGTCTGTCCACAGTTTTGAGTTTCAGTTCTGTTTTATTTTCTCACCACTGACCAATTTTATTCCGAAAGAGGGTGGATTGACTTTAGTGAATACTTTACTGTAAACCTAAGAAAATCAGAATAAAAGGTAAAGGACAAAAAAAAAAAAAAGAGAGAGAGATTTCAATGAATGCAGCACAGAGGAGGTAAACAAAACCAAGGTGCAAGAGTGTGGCTCCAACTCACAAGACCTTTAGAATACTTTCAATTCTGCAGAAAGCCTGAAGGTTCTGAGGGAAGAGGCCTTGAGCAACTTCTCAGGGGAATGTGTCTTCCTGAATGGGTTCACACATTGCCCAAGAGTACCTCTAATGAGCTGGCGATGGAGTGCAGGCTGGCTGTGGTTCTTAAGAGCCTCAGGGTAACATTCAAAAGGGAAGGGAGTTCCACGCTGGGGCTTAAACTAATTTGAATGTAACTAATATCAGAACATTTTTTGCCATTCTAACATAGAGCCAAGTCTACTCCCTCAATCCACACAGCCTTTTATGCAGTCATCTTAAACGTCTTCATGAAATAGTTGAGCATAATCCATGCCAAATTTTGTGACTGGTACTGTGGCACTTTTGGAGCAAAGCATTCCTGACCCTTTCCTTCAGACTCAGAATTTGTATATCTGACAACTGAGAGGTGGAAAAGCCTTCATTGGAACCTTCCTTCTTCCCATCCACACCCCACGCCAGCCAACTTAGCTGGCCTCTTGGCTGCTGCTTGAGATTGTTTGGAAGTTGGGAGGAGGGC
Source organism: Heterohyrax brucei (assembly GCA_028571685.1). Classification (NCBI taxonomy): domain Eukaryota; kingdom Metazoa; phylum Chordata; class Mammalia; order Hyracoidea; family Procaviidae; genus Heterohyrax; species Heterohyrax brucei. Next base: position 65,216,902 of record CM053155.1, on the reverse strand, counting down.
GGGAGGCAGAATCTTTTACTTAAAATTAAAAGTGAAGTTTAATGAATAAATATTACGGAAGGGCACCCCACAATGATAAGTGGCGTCTGGGGTCTTAAAAGCTGCCAAGCTGCCATCTGAGGGCACAGCAAATGGTCCCAACTCAGCAGGAACAGATGATCACCAAGGACCAAAACGACATGGGGGAAAGAGAACCCAGAAGAGAGACACACATGAGTGGGTGACTACATCAACTTGTGATCAGAAGAACCGGATGGTGCCCAGCCACCACCAGTGACAGCCATGATGGAGCTCACAAAATTGAGTCTCACTGGCAACACAAGAATGAAAAGGGGCACACTCTGAGATCTCCACTAAAAGACAGCAACTGATGGTCCAGGGGCTTCAGAGTTCCCCTTGGAGCATGGCCCCCGGCCTTGATGCTGCCCCTGTCTGTAAATCATAACAGAGATCAGCTCTTCGGATAGGAATGGATTGGACTTGGCGACACAGAGTGACTGTATCATGTGTGCACTTTATGGTTCTATGCGCCTATAGGATGTAGTCTTGCTGACCTCTTACTGGAGGTGCAGGAACGGGTGGGGAGGAGGGGATAGGAGATTGTTGGGAGGATAAGACATGTATGGAGTGGAGAGGAAGAGTGTGCTGTCACTGGGCAGGGATAACAGTGGGAGCTGCATATAGGTGGGCATGCAAATTCGTATGGGAATGTACATTTTCATTCAATCATAATTTAAAAAAAAATGTATTGCAGAAGGAGGAATGGTAACCTAAAAGATGTCAGTGAACTATATACCTTTTTTAATGGAAAACAAGTTTTGAGAGGGGATAGACACAAGAGGGCGAAAGAACTTAAATACTTACATGCATTCGATAAAGCAAGAACAGAAGGTGCTATTGGATAGGAGCAAGACTCCAAGAGAAGTTGAGGATTAAGAATACATATCTATCTACCTATTTCATAACTTTACCTAGGCGGAAAGATTTTGCTGAGTCCCATTCTGATCTACTTTTTATGGTAAAATCCTGCTCAGTGGTGTGAACCAGTCTTGATGCCTTTAGAAAAAGCTTAAAGTATATGTGAATAAGTGAAGCATCATCAGGTTGTTGATACTGAGTTTGATGTTTATACTTTAAGGACACCTTATCAATACTTGTTTACTGATGGAGATCAAGGAAAAGATCTGAGTCTAGATTTGAGACTATTAAACATTGTTCTAGGAGTTTGCTACCAGCAGTACTATGGTATGGTTCCACTGTTGTTGTTAGATGCCAACAAGAGATCCCATGTGTAACAGAACAAAATGCTGCCGGGTCTTGTGCCATCCTCACAGTCATTGCTATGCTTAAGCCCATTGTTGCCGTCACTGGGTTTGTCTGTCATATTGAAGGCCTCCCTGTTTATTGCTGACCTACTTTACCAAGCATGATGTCCTGCTCTGGAACTGGTGCCTCCTGATGATATTTTTAAATAAAGTAAGGCAAAATGTGGCCACCCTCAGTTATAAAGAGCATTCTGGCTGTAAGATGACCAGTATATCATGCTTATGCCAGAGTGATATTTTGATATTTTCTACTTTATACCACATTTGTTTGGGTGATAAATGTACGCATATCATCTCAATGAGGAAAAATAAAAGACACTCAAATTAAGGGGCATATGGCTTAGAAAATCCAAGGTACCAGACATCCCGCACATAACGCTCAGGTGCGTTATTTTCAGGGTGTCTGTTCTCAGCATGGTGCTCTGTCTAGTGGCTTATTTAGATGCGCTACTGAGTACCTTACCCTCTCATCCTTACCTGGTTGTGTCGATCCTACCTCCTTGGTCCTGCACACTCATGCTGTAACGTTAACAGAACAGCCTCTGTCTTTTTTGCCTTATGTGTATATTGACATTTTCCTCACCCTTGTCAAGGAGCTACAGACAGCTAAACAGAGCAGTCAGGTGTTGGAGTCACTGCTTAGCACAATAAGCCAAATGACAGACCAATCAAACTTTCAGTCACTTAGTTCCATAGCTTAAGTGAGAGAAACTTGGAGCAGGTGTCACCTCCTTCCTGTTATACATGGCACCTGAAACAGTGTCCAGGTTAGGGTCATGCGAATCAGCCCAGAAGTGGGGAATAGTTTCATTGCTAAGGGGTCTCTGAACAAAAGGTTCTGCCAGTTAGTGGGAGTAAGAGAAAGACAACGGAGAAAAGGGTTGGGAGTGGGAGACACTGAGCACTACGTCAGAAAGGGGAAAAGTGTCTTCAAGGTTACCTCTCATCCCCCCTGCTAAGACTTGAGCAGAAACACCTGGGCAAAGTTTCTGCCTAAGTCCCCTGAGAAAGAGGCCCTCATTGGCAGGTACCTAGGCTAGGAATGGGAAGCATTGGGAGCGTAGTTCTGCATATGCTAACTTAAAGGTCAGCAGTTTGAATCTGTCAGGCATACCTTGGAAATTCTATGCAGCACTTCTACTCTGCCCTGTAGAGTCACTGTGAGTCAGAACCGACTCAATGGCAGTGGGTTTGGTGGGGTCTTGGGCTACAGATGCATGTTTTCAAAGATACCTTGGTATGTGATGACAGCTCTCTTCAGAGACAGCAATGCATTCATTGCCTGTGTACCAAGTCTGGTGGGGATGGGCAGCTTTCTTCCTTGAGGCCTGCCAAGTAAAGCCTTGTATCAGGTCTGAAATAGCACACGCAGGTTTTTACTATGGATCTGGACTCCTCAGCCCTATTTCCAAAACAAATCAAAACCGATCCCATTGCATTCAAATACATTCTGATTCATAGCAACACTATAGGACAGAATAGACCTGCCCCATGGGATTTCCAAGGAGCGCCTGGTGGATTTGAACTGCTGACCTTCTGGTTACTGTCAGCAGCACTTCATCACTAAACCACCAGGGTTTCCCAGCCCTATTTCAAGACATAGTAATGTGGCAAGGTCAATGGCATTGGTTGCTTTATATTGATCTAGATAATAACTATTTCTCCAGGGGAGTGTTACAAATGTAAATCTGCCAGGCTAGGCTCAGACCTTACATGAAAATTGATACCTGGCACATAGTCATTTCGGACTGCATAAGGGAAATATTTCAATTAGTACCCAGCCAATAAGCCACACACACAAAAAAAAAACACCTGTTACTGTCAAGTCGATGCCAACTTACATCAACCCTGTGGGACAGAGTAGCACTGCCCCATACAGTCTCCGAGGAGAGTCTGGAAGATTCCAACTGGTGACCTTTTGGTTAGCAGCTGTAGCACTTAACCACTGCACCACACTCTTAAACTGAGTGAAATGTCAACATATTTTGAAGATAACCTTGATAAAAATCAAAATAAAAGTGGTCACTGATGAAACTTCAGATAAAGCAAGAGAGGAAAGTTTCAAAAATTCACCAGTATTTTATACAAGTAGGAAAGGGAATGTTTAAAACGCCAAGAAAATGTCATTTCAAAAATACGGGTTGGTTAGAAATGCAACAAAGTAATCAGGTAAAAGTAGTAATAAATGAGTCTGTATTAAAATGAATGTTAGAGAAGCAAATCTAAGATACTCTATGCATCATACAGCATGATAAGAAAAAGGAGATACTAACAGAGCTTCACCTGTTTTTCGAAAGCATGGGGGGATTTGGAAAAAGTAATTTCAGCATTTGCTAACGGAGGGCCATAGGTTGGAAGAACGGAAAGGACTTTGGAGATATTGGTCCCAGTCTCCTTATCAGGTCCAAATCACTGACTAGTTGTGTTAAATGAATGACAACCATTCTGAAAATAGTTGCCTTAACTATTAAGTGGCCATAATTTGTTAGCCCTATATAGCCGGGCTGCTAACCAAAAAGTTAACAATTCCAATCCACTTATCAGAATATTATATTTATATTTTATCAGAATATTTATATATCTCCACGCGAGGGAATTGAGGATACCTGGAGGTGCTTGGTTAAGAGTTCTGCTGCTGGCCAAAAGGTCAGGAGTTTGAATCCACCAACCACTTTGGAAAGTGAGGTGCTGTTCTACTTCTTCTTATAGGGTCACTATAAGTTGGAATAGACTCGACAGCAATGGGTTAATATTCCTCAAAGACTACAATCAAATAAGAACAACAAAAAAAGAAAAAAATCCCCAAAGTAGAAATAATAAGAGAATGAAGACTTTCCCAAAACTTTTGAGTAGGCCACCACTTCACATTTTCTTAGCATGTTTAGTTAACAAAACATCTATGGCGCCAGATAATTACTCAAAAATGATAACAGTTAGTAGTTGTTAGTGCTATCAAATCAATTCTGCCTCATAACAACACTATGTATAGCAGAACAAAACACTGCCCACTCCTGTGCCATCCTCAAAATCATTGTTGTATCTGAGCCTGTTGTTGCAGCCACTGTGTCGTCCATCTAGGTGAAGGTCTTCCCCTTTTTCCTGACCTTCTGTTTTACCAAGCATAATAATGGTATATAACAATATAAACATTTTTATAATGTTCATCATAAACATTTTACAAATGACAGTATAGAACCCACTAAAAATCTCAAGATGTTTTTCTGAGAACCATGAATGTGACTTGAACTTTAAATATAAAATAAATTATGCCATCTTGAGAACAGATGCTCTAATTAAGGTATTCTAAATCCAGGTCATTGAACACAGTGACTTGCTTTTGATCCATTCAAAGAATCTACTATAGACTATTTGCTCAGTATATATTTGGTGACTTAAGTTGAGACTCAGAGATTCTGGTTGATATTAATTAGTTGTATTTCTCTGAAAACTCACTTCAGTTCTTTGGACCCCCGTGGTGTTGGTAAAAGGCAGAAGCTTAATAAATTTATAGCATTAAAAATTTTACAATTACATTAGATGTTCATTGGCTTGCATGTAATAATACTTATGGTTAAAATTAACACTTTGTGTTTTGTCTTTTTTATTTTTTAACATCCTTATGAAAATAGAATTCACTTATCAAAAAATTGACCCATTTACAGTGTACCATTAAATGTTTTTTAGTATATACAGTCACAGAGTTGTGCAGTCATCATTGTGTTTAGGACATTTTTATCATCCCAAAAGAAACTCCATGTCCATTAGCATCCTCTCACCATTCCCCTCATCCAGCTTTGGCCACCAAAAATCTATTTTTCTTCTTAAAGATTTGACCATTCTGAACTTTTTATATGAATGGAATCATATAATACTGCTGGCTTCTGTCACTTGTTGTAATGATTTCAAGGTCCATTTATGTTGCAGCCTGTGTCAATACTTTGTACCTTTTATCGTCAAATAGTATTTGTTTATTCATCAGATGCTTGGCTTTGGCTGGCAATGTACATTTGGGTTGTTTCTACTTTTGTTTCTACTGTTTTGAGTATTACTGTTCTGAATTATCATGTATAAATTTTTTGTGGACACGTTTTCACTCCTCTTGGATGTATATCTAAGAATAAAATTGGTGAATGATACAGTGATTCTCACTTCACAAATTGAGGAATTTGCAGAACTGTTTTCTGAAGTGATTGCAAGAGTTTACATTCCTAACTGTAACCTATTGCTGTTGAATCAATTCTGATTCACAGTGTCACTATAGGATGGAATTAACCGCAGAATGGGATCTCCAACAAGTGACTGGTGGATTCAAACTGCTGACTTCTTGGGTAGCAGTTATAACTTTTAACCACTGAAAACCACACCTGCTGCCTTGTGTCAATTCCAACTCACAGCAATCCTATAGGATAGAGTAGAACTGCCCCATAGAGTTTCTAAGGAGCAGTTGATGGATTCAAACTGCTGACCTTTTGGTTAACATCCATAGCACTTAAACACTATGCAACCAGGCTTTCCACTATGGAGTCAGAGGATTCAAATTTCTACACATCTTCATCAGTATTTGCTATGATGTGTCTTTTTGGTTATAGCCGTGCAAGTGGATGTGAACTGGTATCTCACAGTGGTTTTCATTTATATTTCTGTAATGACAAGTGATGTTGTGTTTTTTCACATGTTTATTGAGAGAAGTGACTATTCAATTCTTTAGTCCATCTTTTTAAACCATGTTGTCCTTTATTGTTGAGTCATAGGAATTCTTTATACATTTTAATAGTTTCCTTTTCAGATATATGACTTGCAATTTTTTTCTCGTAGTCTTTAGGTTGTCTTTTCACTCCCTTGATAGCAACCTTTACAGCACAGAATTGTATTTTAATTTTGATAAAATACAACTTATCATTTTTTTTAAAATTTTGTGGATGGTGTTTTGGTGTCTCATCTAAGAAACCATCACCTAATCCAGGAAGATTAAGTATGATGTCTTAAAAGTGGAGATGTTAACAGTTTTAGCTCTTGCATTAAGGTCTTTAATACACTTTGAGTTGCTTTTTGTGTATGGTGATAGGTCAGAAGTCCAACTTCATTATTTTGTCTGTGAATATCCAGTTGTCTCAGCACCATTTTTAGAAAAGGTTACTCTCTCCCCATTGAGTTGCCTTCATGTTCTTGTGGAAAATCAATTTGCTGTAGTGTAAAAGTTTCTTTCCGTTCCATTAGTTTCTGTCTCTTACATCTCATGATTATTGTTGCTTTGTAATAAGTTTTTAAATCAAGAAGTGTGAGCCCTTAAACTGGGCTTATTTTCCAAGAATGTTTTAGCTGTTACAGATCTCTTGTATTTCCATACATATTTTAGGCTCAACTTGTCAATTCTGCAACAAAAGGAAGTTAGGATTTTGATAAGAATTTCTGTAAATCTGTAGACTGATACGGGGACTTTTGACTTCTCAACATTAGTATATCTTTTGGTCCATAAATGTGGGATAACTTCTTATTCATTTAATTATTTAATTTCTTTCTACAATGCTTTGTAGTTTGCAGTGTACAAGTCTTGCACTTCTTTTGTTAAATTTAAACTTAAGCATTTTATTCTTTTTGATGCTATTATAAATGGAATCATTTTCATAATTTCATTTTCAGGTTGTTCATTGTTAAAGTGTGGAAAGACAATTAGTTTTTGTATATGAGTGTTTATCCTGCAATACTGCTGAACTCATTTATCAGTTCTAATTAATATATCAGTTCTTTTTAATAGGTTCATTTACAATTTCAAAATAATTTCATCTTTAAACAGAGATAATTTTATGTCCTTCTTACTAGTTTAGGTGCCTCTTCCCCCTTCTCCTCCATAATTACAAGAACTCTCTAGTGCAATATTGAACAGAAGTAGTAAGAGCAGACAGCCTTGGCTTGTTTCTGATCTTCAGGAGAAAACATAGTCTTTCACTGTAGGATATTAACTGTGGATTTTCATAGATGTCAGGTTAAGGAAGTTCTCTTCAATTTCTAGTTTGATTTCCTCCATTTAGCTATATGCCCCTAGGACAATTTCCAGAGATTTTAAATAATAACTTTTTTTTATTGTGATTGAGTCAAAGTTTACAATACAATTAAAATTTGCATGCCTGCCTATTTCCCTCTGCTCTCCTTGACCAGTGACGGCACACTCCTCCTTTTCATTCTATACATGTCATGGCCTCTTAACAATCTCCTGTGCCTCCTCTCCACCCTCTCCACTAATAATTTTTTTTCTATAATTATTTTTTCCAATTATAAGTTTGCTTTGTCAAACAGGTCTTCCCTGCTCCTCACTCCATTATAGTAGAATTCAGTTGTTGTCTTTTTATTTTTTAATTAAATAGAAGTGTTAACATATTTTTAACCTTTCATTATTAATAATAACAAGAACTAAAAACAAATCCAATGCAGTCAAGTAAATTCTGACTCACAGTGACCCCTTAGGACAAATAGAACTACCCTGTAGGATTTCGAAGGAGCAGCTGGTGGATTTGATCTGCTGATCTTTCATTAGCAGCCATGTCTGTTAACTACTGTTGTTGTTAGGAGTCATCAAATCAGTTTCAACTCATAGTGACCCTGTGAACAACAGAATGAAACACTGCCCGATCTTGTACCATGTCCACAATTGTTTTCATGCTTAAGCCCATTGTTGTGGCCACTGTGTCAATCCATCTCATCGAGGGTCTTCCTCTTTTTCACTGACCCTCCACTCTACCAAGCATGATGTCCCTCTCCAGGGACTGATCTTTCCTGACAACATGTCCAAAGTATGTAAGATGCAGCCTTGCCATCTTTGCTTCCAAGGAACACTCTAGTTGTACTTCTTCCGGAACAGATCTGTTGGTTCTTTTGGTGGTCCGTGGTACATTCAACATTCTTCTCCAACACCACAACTCAAAGGTATTAGTTCTTCTTCTCTCTTCTTTGTCCATAGTCCAGCTTTTGCATGCATATGATGCAATTGAAAATACTATGGCTTGGGTCAGGCGGGTTTTAGTCTTCAAGGTGACATCCTTACATTTAAATACTTTGAAGAGGTCCTTTGCAGTAGATTTTCCCAGTGCAATGCGTCTTTTGATTTCTTGACTGCTGCTTCCAAGGGCATTGATTGTGGACCCACGTAACATGAAATCTTTGACAACCTCAATCCTTTCTCAATTTATGACAATGTTGCTTACTGGTCCAGTTGTGAAGATTTTTGTTTTCCTGATGTTGAGGTGCAATCCATAGTGACAGCTGTGGTCCTTGATCTTCACCAATATCTTCAGTTTCTCCTAAGATTCTGATTGCTCCTTGAAAGGCCCAGGTTGATGGATTGGCCACCAAGTAGAACATTTCTGCTGAGTCACTTAGAAATAAGAGAAAGTTCTGGAGTCTCACATGGAGAATTAAATCCTCACTCCACAGATAACGACGGTACTTATAGTCACAAATTCTAGGTTGTAAGTAGTCATATACAACCACAGAAAGCTGAAGAAGGAAATCTCACTGTGTGCCCAGAAGCTGGAGATCCCCAAATGCTCAGTGAACAGTCTTAATTACTGTCATGTGCCTCATATGGTTGTAGTAAAGATTAACTGGGTTATTTTATATCATGTGGCTCTTATAATACCTGGAACACAGTAAACATTGAGTAAATATTATCCATAGTAGGGTAACAGCATTAGGTAATGGCATCAGGTAAAGGAGAGTAACAGCATCAGGTAAGGAGAGTAACAGCATCAAAGAAGGTAATGACACCAGGTAAGGAGGGAAATAGCATCAGGTAAGGAGAGTAACAGCATCAGGCAAGAAGGATAACAGCATCAGGTAATAGCATCAGGTAAAGGAGATAACAGCATCAGGTAAGGAGAGTAACAGCATCAGGCAAGAAGGATAACAACAGCATCAGGTGATGGGAGTAACGGCATTGGGTGGGGAGGGTAAGAGCATCAGGTAAGCAGGGTAATAACATCAGGTAAGGAGAGAGTGAGCAGCCCCCATTTGTCTGTCAGCGGAGGCTTGCTTGTTACTATGATACAGAAAGCTATGCCACTGATATGTAGGTACCGGCAGGGTCAGCCATGGTAGATAGGTTTCAGCTGAGCTTCCTGACTAAGACAGACTAGGAAGAAGGACCTGGCAGTCCACTTCTGAAAGGAAGTAGCCAGGGAAAACCTTAGGAATAGCAGCCAAACATTGTCACATATGGTGCCAGAAAGTGAGCCCCTCAGGTTGGAAGGCACTCTTAACTACTATGTTACCAAAACCCACTGCTGTCAAGTCAGTTCCAACTCATAGTGACACTATAGGTCTAATAATAATCCCATGGGTTACGACTTCTGTGCCTCTTTGGAGTGGATATTTTGTTTACCAGTGTAAAGTAATCTGTATTGTCTAAGAAAAAAATCAAACTGACTTTTAAAATGTGTATTTATTTAAACATAAGGGAGTGGCAATGTGGGAATGTAATATTCTTTAGAAATATGAATTTCTATAAACTCAGACATTTGAATCGATGCTCTCTTTTTGTTGCCCTTGGAAAATCCCATGAGCTCTTAGGTACTTCATTCACTCAAGAGAGGATGATAATTCTGAGCTGTTCAGACTGTATCTCTGAAGATAAGTTAATCACGAAGTTTGGGTTATTGAAAGATGGTAGAGTTTAGAATGACTGATTAGGTCTTACTAAAAGCATCAGTTAGGATGCTTTTGGCTGCAAGTAACAGAAAATAAGCTCAAAGAGTTTCTTTCAAAGAATCTAGGAGTAGGGGCTTTCGGTGTTCGTTAAGTAGGTGTCTCAGAGATGTCATCAAGAAATTAAATACATTCAGTCTTTTAGCTCTGCTGTCCTCAGAGTTTACCTTGTCCTCCTTTCAGGACCTACCATGGGAGCTACAATTCTAGACATCACCTGGTTGTTACAATGTCCTTAAGCTAAAAAAGTCTTTACTGTGCAGGCTTTTCCGAGTCATAGTGACCCTGTAGGAAGGAGAAGAGCTGCCCCATAACATTGCCAAGAAGTGGTTGGTGTATTCAGACTACTAACTTTTGGGTTACCAGCCAAGCTCTTTACCACTGTGCCACCGAGTCACTCTGAGTCAGAATCAACTCCACGGCAGTGAGTTTTTTGTTTTGTTCTAAAAAATGAATGTTTTTATCTTTTTTTCCCATTTGAAAATAAACCACCACCACCAACAAAAATGTCCCAAAAGCTCACCAGGAGGCTTCTCCTCAGTTATCATTAGCCATAATTGTGTCACATACTCAGTTTTAATCTATCACTGGCAAAGGAGTTGCACTTGGCCACTGTAGCTTTAATGAAATGATTAAAAATTCATAATTGCTCCCTCAGGGCTAGAGAGAGGCTCAGCTTCTCCTACAGTACCTAGTATCCAATACCTGTACACAAGTGGATATTTATAGGTGAAGAGGAAGGGGAGATGAGATTTCAGTGGACAACCAACAGTAGCTACTACATTTAGAGCCTTATGTACACAAAAGTTATGCCAGCCAAGTGCCGTTGAGTCAAAGCCGACTCACGGTGACCCTAGGGGTTATAGTGTATTTATTAATAATATCCTGCCTAGAATTGTCCCTTATAGCAGTACAGTGTCCATCAATGTCTTAAAACCCATGAGTTTAAAAGAAAATGAAATGTTAGCCTAACTTGTTTACTCTCACGCAACTTTATCTCTTTCTTCTGATACAATCAACCAAACTGGGTAAAAACTATAAAGGGAAATTTGAAAACTATCCCAACAATAGCAAGGTGTGGCTAATACCTAGGAAAGCTGTGCTTTTCTTATCTGTAAAGCAAATAATTCATGATGATTTGAAACATTATCAAATTGATATTCTAGAATGTTTTTTAGACTCACTCAAGGTGGTTAAGAACTTCCAACTTCCTACCCACAGAGAAATATACTTTACCAGGAGAGCATTTCAAGGTTTTGTAGAAAAGGATAATGTAGGTTTGCTTCTGCTTTGAATGAACACTGTCATAGATGGAATTGTGTCCCCGCAAAAATATATGTGCTGATTTGATTTGGCTGTAAGTCCCAACATGATGCCCTTCCTCCCATGTGTGTGAATTCTGCCTCTGTGAGACTGATGGTGGAGAATGGGCAACATTTATGTTAGTGAGGCAAGTCTCAAGCTACAATCTTGTGGGTTATAAGGGAAAGAAGTGAGGTGAGAAAGTTGGGAACCTCAAACCACCAAGACAGAAGCATCAAGAGCAGAGCACATCCTTGGACCCGAGGTTCCCGTGCCAAGATGCTCTCACTCGATTTGGACTCAGCCTACCGGACTGTGATGATTTCTCATATTGAATGGACTTACAATTTATAAATGGATTTGTGGCTTACCAGACTGTGTCAGTAAAGCTTCTCTTCATGAAACCGTCCACTCATGGTATTTTCTGTTAGAGCAGTTACCAGGTGACTAAGACAAACACCTAAGGAGCTCTATACTTTATGTTAAGGTAGAGGGTGCCAAATGCTATTGAAAGTAGTTTTAATTTTAGGATTTCAGGCTTGGTAGTGGGGAGGTGGGAAGAGCACTAATATCTATATTTATTAAGTATATTGTTTGCCCATATTCCTATGTTTATTTATGTAACAATTACACACGTGCCAAAGCATTTAATAAATTTTCTTGGTGTTGGTAAAAATGGTGAACCTCACGAAAGAAAGATTCGTAAAGGACATTCAGGTTAACATATTGTTTTAATGCAAAAAAGGTCAATGATAAGATAGTTTCTGCTGTAAGACTTTCATGACGATGGTGGGGGGAAGGGATACAACTGAGAAAGATAGTAAAAAGGTGCAAACATGAAACTGAAATACGGCATTTACACGTAGGCACACAATCTAGACGGCACTTGGCTTGGCACACAATCATGAAATATTTATTTATTCCTCGCTGCTGGTGAGATGAAGTCTGTGGGTTGTGCAGATGGTTCACATACTCGACTGCAAATAGAAAAGTGGAGAAGAGGAGACCCTGCCCTTCACCCTGGGTCCTCCCTCCCCGTGTGCTCCTGCCAGGATCTGTATCTCTATGAGAGCTTTCTCCGAGATTTTGGAGGGATGCTCTGTTCAGGGCAGCCCAGAAGTGCCAGAAATCCATACCTCTAGAGCAGCCCACAAGCATCAGCTGAAGGAATTCAGTACATAAACCTCCCAGTCTGAAAAACATTCTAGAGTATTAATTTGGTACATAAAACTCCTTGCTACATAGAATTAGTCTGAGGCATGCGTCCCTATATTGTTTCCCAGAGTTCCCCACTGGATTACTCTCTGGACAGCTCCATGATAACGCTCTCTTTATTGGTGATCTCCCCTTCTCTGCCTACCGACCTTCCATACAAACTATCAGCACATGAATCCTTGTCTTGGCATCTCCTGTTAGGGAAACCTACACTAAGGTGAGAGGGATTATGAAAGATGGAACTTGGGTCTTAGAAAAGCAAGAAGGAGTGGAAATGAAAACAGAGAATGAAGGACTAATCCAGGAAAAGGAAAGGATACCTTAGTGTCAGTACTGTCCTATGTCATTCTGCCTGTTTCTGGACATTCCAGGCCTGAGCAATATAATCCCAGAAGTCTCATTATCACGTGTACGTGGGAAATACTGTACATCCTGGCTCCTGGGCTGAACTTTCCTTCCCAAGGCTGGTAACTTCTCTGGCTTCTCAACAGTAGAACCAAGAGGAGAGAGCCACCAAGGTTAAGATGCACAGTGATTCTGGGAACAAGGGTATTCCCAAAGCACAGAGACACCAGTAACTGTCATTTTCAGTATTACTGTTGGGTACCGGTGATAAGGGCAACCCAGAGTAGTTGCCTGCTTATCTTGAAGACAGTGGGATTTCTTGAACGGTAAAGAAGTCTTGGGCCAAGAGAAAATCTTACAATTTTCTTTCTCTGAGTCTTCATGTGCTTTGCCAGCAGAAGCAGAGTGTTTCTGCAACTTAATCTCAGCCTTGCACGGAGGCCAGCACTGCTTCCAGAGGGCCGGGCTAGCCTTTGTCTCCTTGCCTGCCACCTTCTGTTTCACTCATCCGTCTCCTGACTAGAACCTTTTCTTTCTTTCTTTTTATTTTTGTACTCTAGGTGAAGGTTTATAGAACAAACTAATTTCTCATTAAAAGCTAGTACCCATGCTTTTTCATGACACTGTTGAACAACCCGCAGCATGTAAACACTCTCCCTGCTTACCTTGGATTCCATATTTACCACCTTTTCTGTCCCCTCCTGCCTTCTGATGCTTTCTCCTGGACTGCTGTACCCCCTTTAGTCTTGTTGTTGTTGTGTGTTTTATGGTCCTGTCCAATCTTTGGCTGAAAGGCGAACCTAAGTAGTGACTTTTTTACTGAACTGAAAGAGTGCCTGGGAGTATACTCTCAGAGTTTCTCAAGCCTCTGTCAAACCAACAAGTCTGGTCTTTCTTTTTAAGTTAGAATTTTGTATTATATTTTTCTCCAGCTCTGTCCAGGACCCTCTGTTGTGATCCCTGTCAGAGAAGTCAGTAACAGTAATTAGGTACCATCTAGTTGTACTGAAATCAAGTCTGATAGAGGCCATTGTAGATGTGGTCCAGTGATCCTTTGGACTAATGTTTCCTTTGTATCTTTAGTTTTCTTCATTTTTCCTTGCTCCTGAAGGAGTGATATGAGTAGAATATCCTAGACAGCCCCTCACAAGCGTTTAAGGCCCCGGGCGCCAGTCGCTAAAGTAAAATGTAGAACATTTTCTTTACAAACTATACTGTGCCAGTTAAGCTACATATTCCCTAAGACCGCAGTCTCCACAGCTCTTAGCACAGCAGTTGAGCCCCTCAAGGAGTTTAGATGTGTCTGTGGGGCTTCTTGACCTTGTCTTGTACAAGCTGTGCCGACTCCCCAGCAATGTATGTTATTACCCTTCACCAAAGTTACCCCGTATCTATTGCCTATTTCGTGTTTTTCCATTCGTTTCCTTCTGTCCCAACCATTCAATATTGTTTCATTTTGTGTGTAAACCTTCCCTGAGTTTTCACAGCAGTGGTCGCAAACCATCTTTGGTCTTCCGGTTTCATCCGTCTGGTGCTACGCTTCATGTTTCCGCCATCCGTCTTTACCTTTGAGTAATATTCCGCTGTGTGTGTGTACCACAGTTGATCTATTCATCTATTGATAGACATTTAGATTGTTTCCATCTTTTTACTATTGTGAGCAATGCGTGTGAATACACCAATTTTATCTCTTCCTTGCGAGATAAAACTCTGGTGGTGTAGTGGTTAAGAGCTACGGCTGCTAACCGGGACGTCAGCAGTTCAAATCCACCAGGCTTTCCTTGGAAACTCCATGGGACAGTTTTACTCTGTCTATAGGGTTACTACGAGTCAGCATCGACTCAATGACAGTGGGTTTTGGTCTTTGTAAAACAAGGCAGAACTTGCAAGGGGTGCCTGCATATAAGACTAGTGGCCGAGGGGATTGCCTTGTAGACTCCCCTGAAAATACCTTCTAACAGTCTATAGGACCAGGATGATGAAATAAAGCAACACTCCAAGTGGCCCTCTAGCATTCATGGAAATAGAGACACCCAGCTTTCAGTGATGGAAAACTGGATTTTCTGATGAGATTACCAATCGTAAAACCTTCATGGATAGATGACTGCGAAGCACTTTGCATGCGCTAAGCACCAAAACTACCAAATAATATGCAAAATAGTTTTTAAATATTTTTGTGGTTTGGAGGGTAGCTAATGTGCATTTGAAATAAAAAACAGTGGTATAAATATGGGCAATGCAGAGGCAGATGACTGCCTGAAGATAAATTGATTGAAAGTAATTGTCAAAATTAGGATATTGATCAAAAGTGTACATTTCCAGTCCCCACAACTTTGTAAAAAATCACTGTTCACAAGAAGGAACACAACTCATCAATTCTTAGGGTGAATGGTACAAAAATGTACATGGTTTTCGGAAAGTTAGATTAAAAATAAATGAGCCACAAAATATTTCTAGTCTCTTAATTCCCAATTCCAGTGTTAATACAACATTGTATTAACATGATGCCCTTTCAGCAATGTCTAACAACAAGAAAGAAAAGGAAATCAGGTATTCATTTGTTGTTTTTGGAGGCTTTACCTGTCTTTACGAAGGCTTGTTATAACTGTGTAAATTATAAAAAGTCACAAAAATGTAGTTAAATATCATGGAAAGTAGGTGAAATTTTTAAAATGTGATTTCTAAAGTTCAAAATTATTGTAGAGTGTTTAAAAATTCATAGTTTGTGAGCAAGTCACTGGAAAGTTTATGTTTTTGCCAATTTATTTTGGATCATGGATATAGAGGAGAACCATGATTTCACAATTCCTGACAGTATTCACAAACAACAGAACAGGCATAAGTAAATTAGATAACTTCATAATATTTGAAAAATGAAGACATTAATACATAAATTAACATTCATGAAGAGGGGTAACAAATTTTTTCCTAAACAAAAACTTTGTGAAGAAAATGCTTAAAAGCTTGAATTGGCCTAAAAAGTGCCCTGATACACAGAAATCACAAACGTTTTAAACAGTCAGTGACTAGAAAGATTTTCATTTTCAACGAATTTGCTTTTGAGCAGTTCACTTGGATGGAGGAATTTTAGTCATAAAATCTATGCTGGGTGGCGATTCATCTACCAGATGTATACACAAGATCAAATAACATTCATATACATGATTTCCAAAATGACTTAATTAAATCTAGAAAATCAAGACCTTGGGAGTGATGACTGACTGGGAGCTGAAAGTCTTTATTCTCCATCCTGCTGTACTGGGCCTTTGGTGGTTCTGTCTTTCTGGTATATACGGTATCAGTATGCGATGACTTGCCTGTTCAACAGAGCTGTTGCTGTTAGCTACTATTCAGTTGGCTCCCAATTCATGGTGACCCCACGCACAATACAATCAAATGCTGTCCAATCCATTTCCATGAGCAGTTGCTGATCAGATTCTTGTGATCTGAAGAGTTTCCATTGGCTGACTTTCTGAAGTAGATCACCAGGCCTTTTTTTTCTAACCCCTGTTAGTCTGGAAGCTCTATTGAAAACCGCCCAGCATCAGCAACACGGCAGCTTTCACTGACAGACAGGATAGTGCTGTGCACAGGATGCATTGGCTGGAAACTGAACCCAAGTCTCTTGTATGAAAGCTGAGCATTCTACCCCTGAAGCACCACTGCACCACCACTGCCTCCGTTTGAGCAGAGTAGGACTGAGATAGACAGGCAACTGTGCAATAGAGACATACACCTCAAAAGGAAACTCTTTGAGACGATTTCCTGCAGTGGGTTGTATCGGACCAGGAATAGACAATGTAAGAGGTGACCCTCTCACAATCTTCAGTACAAAATATTTTGGTAACCCGTGGGTTTTTCACTGAAGAACAGTACTAAATAAGTCATCATTAAGTAATGGAGCAAACAAAATAGTGTCTATACCAGCCACAAGCAGAGCGTAGTACGTTACAGACATTATCATAGAATTTGCATTCCAAATTCCCTTGGTGGTGACTGAGCTACAATGATAATAACCTTAAAAGAACGAGACTTGTGTACCTCATGAACAAATGAAGAACAAAGACGTGTTGATAGAGCATTGTGATTTTCATTTCCCCAAGCTAGTCACACCAAACCTAGGAAAGGACACCTGATCTAATTCTCTGCAAGTTCTGAGTCACAAAAAGCCTGTGACTGGTACTATACATTTCATATTACTAAACTAGAATCCATAAGAGGTTTTATATGACTGGTTCTTGGTCAAAAGATTGGAGAATGTCCTTTCATCTGTCAATGCTAACTGAAAAGGAGGTAGGCAGTAGAGGCAGTAGATTTTTTACGAGCAAAGGCTACAGGCTGAGCCATGTGTGTTTTCTAAAGTGTAGCTTTGACATTTGAAAGTGAAACTCGGCATTAGGAGCCTAGATATATGAGTAGAAAAACAATCTGTGATCTATGAAACTGCAAAGCAATTTGGTGAGTCATTAATGAAGTCATTTCTTGATCTGGCCTCTTTCTTCAGCAGAGCTATCATAGCGACACAACTGCTCTGTCTGGGTATTTTCTTCCCTTCTCCATTTTCTAATCCTTCAGGTATTAATGGATTAAAATTTCCAAGAAAAAAAAGAAACCAAAACTTTTGGCGATAGAAAAATGTCATCATGAAACTTTTTTGTTTTTTAATTTTTTAAACTTTTGTATTTTTTAAAAAACTTTTGGAGATCATTTGTGTTTGGTGTAATAAGTTGAACATACATAAGTGAATCAAATACCATCTCCCTTGCTGATCTTTTCCCTGAAGTAGACAACATTAGTATCTGTTATGTAACTTTGCACACATTTCTTTGTATCTATTAAATGTATATATTGTAATTTGCAAAATGGCAAAATATAAAATAAAAAAATCTTCCAATTCCTTTATGCATTCCTCTTTACAGTGTGATTCCATAGCTCTGTTCATTAAGAAATCTATTTTTCCATCCCGTGGGTCTTGCCAGGGTGAATTGCTTTGGTCAACGGATCATTCCTAAATGTGATGCAAAGCACTTTTCCCTGAAGCTTGTCTTGATCGTCATATGTATACTGCTACATTTGTGGTTATGCATAAAGCCCCTCCAAATTATGAAACAAAAGAGAATATATAAAGAAAAGACCTCTAAAGTCTGTGGTTTAATTGATAGTCCTTGTCAAATCCACCAGCCACACATTTTCACTCAGTCATATTAAATAAACAAACAAAAAAATAACAAACAAACAAAAAAAAAGGAACCGTATGGGCCAGCTCTACTCTGTCCTATAGCATTGCTATGAGCTGAGATCAATTGAAGGGCAGTGAGTGTCCGTTTGGTTAGGAGCTCCGTTGTGCTAGGCTGCTAGCCACAATGTCAGCATTTCAAATCCCCCATGTCGTGGTCAGAAATCCTGCAGAGCAGTTCTACTGTGTCTTTGGGTTGCTGTGAATCAGAATTGACTCTACAACGACGGGTTTGATTTTGTTTTACACCTTAAAGATAGCATGATGAAACGACAGGCAATGTGTTTTTTATTTCTAATCCTCTAAGTTATGTAGGAAGATATTGTTGGGTTGTGCTTTAAGATTACATACAAATGTTAGTGGCCAAGTGCCGTCGAGTCGGATGGGGCTTAATCAAGGTCACCTAGACTGCTAAACCACCTTCCATTCCCTGTCCCAACCAGATCAACAGACTTAACATTCCTTTCCCTGTCTCCGGGGGTAGTAAATCAATTATCTCAAACCTTCAATGAAGTAATGATATTTTGAATAATTTACGCTCTTCAGTAAGCAAGAGTCGGATCCGACTCGACGGCACTTGGCTGGCTCAGTAAGATGTAAAGGAATCTTGTAACTCCTTGTTCTATCCTATGACAAGGTTTGACATTTTCTAGATGCAAATGCCTTTGTAATCTAGCTATAAAAGCTTCTGGGATTGTAACCGAAGTGGAACAGTCTGGGAGAAACCATTCTCACCGTTCCCCAAATTCGCATGCTTATTCGTAGGCTTGAACCTTTCCCCACCTCTGGGTTTGACTGCAGTGACAGGCAGAAAGAACTTGCTTTGGGTTCGGCAACACGAAAACCAGTTTCTCACTAGGTCTGTATGTTTTGTCTCTTCAACAAGGCCTACACTTAAATTCCTACATTTTCTACCTTTTACCTAGAATCTTTCTCTGCTTCTTTTATCAGTGGCACCTCTTCCTTAACCGGAAACACAATTCTACTATAGCTCCTTTTCTTGGGCCGGGGAAGCTGGGTTTGCATTCTTGGCTCACCCACAAATTCTTCCTGATTAAGCTCTTAGCTTGCCAGTCTATCCCTCTAGCCTAATTTTACCACTTTTTATCCATCTGCTTTATGCAGCAACAATTTCGTATCTTAGATTTATGTTGATGTCACTCCACAGCTCATCTGGTCTTTGGTCATTAGCATTCAGTGTATCAAATCTGTTCTTCAAGTGGTCTCTGAATTCAAGTGGGAGATGCTGAAGGTTGTGCTTTGCTTCTTGTGGGGTTGTTCTGCCTTTTTTTTTTTTTTTTGGTAGCACTAATGACTGAAGGGAATCATTGATGGCACAGTGGTTAAGTGCCAGCAGTTCAATTCCACCAGGCTCTCCTTGGAAACTTTATAGGGCAGTTCTCCTTTGTCCTATAGAGTCACTATGAGTCAGAATCAATTTGATGGCTTTTTTTTTACCCCTTTTTGGTTTGAATGAGTGAGACCAGGAGAATTGTAGGATGTCATCAAAGACATCCATCATACATGAAGAAAGTGAGTGGTCATTAAAAGGACAAGAAACAAAGAGAAGACCAAATGGATGTCAGAAGACTCTGAAACTTACTTTTGAACATCGACTAGCAAAAACAAATGGAAGAAATTATGAAGTAAAGGTCCTAAACAGAAGATTTCAAAGGACAACTTGACAAGACAAACTATTGTAATGTCATCTGCAAACACTTGGAGTTAGAAGAACATGCTCAGCATCTCTCAAGTTGAAAGAAATGAAGAAAAATTCAAGCCTTGAGTTGCCAGTTCTGAAGGATTCTACAGCAGAAATGTTAAACAACACAGGAAGCATCAAGAGAAGACCGAAGCAATGCACAGAGTTGCTATACCAAAAACATTATTTGCCATTTAACCATTTCAAAAGGTAGTATAAGACAGATTATGCCTTCCTCACCACTTCAACAAAATGCTTACATAGCTATGCCCTTAGATTTGATCAACATTTGGAAGAGTGTTATCATTGAAGTCTTGCATTCCTAAACTCTTCCTTTGACCATGGTCTCATCTTTCTATACTTCTGTCTCCCTCACATCCACTAAACATTATTATCAAAATAATTTTGAATCATAGTTTTCTTGATCTAGTTTATTGTGTTTGCTTTTCTACTTTGTTAGCGTCTGTCTGTCTTTACTTTTGTTTACTCCCAAGATCACCATCCACATATCTTATACTTTTCTTAGCTCTATATTAGTCTATGAAGTGAAAACATTCTTTTGGAGGGGGGAGCTTAATCTGGCTGTTCTGTTTCTATTTAGACCTACTACACATACCTGGGAAACTCTGGTTACGTACGTAGTGGTTAAGAGCTGTGGCTGCTAACCAAAAGGTTAGCCGTTGGAATCTACCAGGCACACCTTGGAAACTCTGCGGGGCAGTTCTACTCTACCTGATAGGGTTGCTATAAGTTAAAATTGACTCAATGGCAATGAGTTTGTATATATATATACACACATATATATAAATTCCTGAAGCGAAATTGTATAATGTTGATTTGCTTACCAAAGTTTTCTTAGTTATCTAGCGCTGCTATAACAGAAATACTGCAAATAGATGGCTTTGACAAACAGAAATTTATTTTCTCACAGTTTAGGAGGCTGTTGTTGTTGTTAGGTGCCATAGAGTCAGTTCTGACTCATAGTGGCACTATGTACAAGGAAATGCTACCTGGTCTTGCACTGTGTCCACAGTTGTCTTTATGCTTAAGTCCACTGTTACAACTATCTCACTGATGGTCTTCCTCTTTTTCACTGACCCTCCATTCTACCAAGTGTAGAGGCTACAAGTCTGAATTTAGGATGCTGGCTCTAGAGGAAGGCTTTCTGGCTCTGTCAACTCTAAAGAAAGGTCCTTGTCTCTTCAGCTTCTGCTTCCTGGTTCCTTGGAGCTTTCCACGTGGCTTGGCATCTGTCTTACCCTATGTCCCTTCTGCACTCTTGTTCAATCTACTTTGTAAGAGATTGACTCAGGGTACACCCCACATGAATCCTGCCTCATTAGCATAGCAACTAATTCCCAAATAGGATTTTAACCACAAAACCCACTGTCATCAAGTTAATTCTGAATCATAGCGACCCCCATAGGGTTTACAAGACTCTAAATCTCTATGGAAGCAGACTGCTACATCTTTCTCCCAAGGAGGCAATGGTTTCACAAGGCTGACACTTGAGTTAGCAGTCAGTGGTTTTAACCACTGCACCAGTAGGTGTCCTTTACTACACCATACCCTAAAACCAAATGCATTGTCACTGAGTCAGTTCTGACTCAGAGAGACTCTATAGGACAGAGTAAAACTCCCCCATAGAGTTTCCAAGGACAGCCTGGTTGCTTTGAACTGCCCACCTTCTGATTTGCAGCTGTAACACCTAACTACTACACCACCAAGATTTCCACCATGGGCATAGAGGTTAGGATTTACCACATATATTTAGGAATGACATAATTCAATTTACAACAGAAGCATTGCCTTCAGTCTCAGTCAAGTGTGCTCAACAGTTCCATTATTATTTCCCAGCAGCTGCTTTCCCTATTTGCCAGAGAATATACCAAACTTCTCTACCCTGCTCAAACGCTCACACTGTTTGTGCCTAATAGATAACCCACATTAATATTTCATTGAGAAAGGAAACACAGCCAAGTAAAAATGCTTTCATATCATACCTTTATGTTCTCCTGCCTTTTCCTCCTTTGGAAGAGGAAGAAGCATTTCTTCTGAATTATAGATAACTCCCCAACTTAATGTTTTTGGTGGTAGTATTTATTCTGTCTCGTTCAAGGACGTACTCCATTAATCAGTTTCATTCTTTATGTCACCATTTTATTCCTCTCTCTCCGTTGTTTCCAAACAGTGAGGCCATAGACGTGCTTACTATTTCTCCTTTCTGAAAAACCCTTCACTACCCTACTTTCTCTTTCCCTTTCCCACCCAACTGTTGATACAATAAATCTGACTTGCCATTTCTACTTTTTTTTCCTATTCTAACTCATAGGAACGTATATATTAGCCACTAAAACCTGACTTCAGCTACTTCTGACCTTCTCAAAGGTCACCAGTGAAAAATACCATTTCCCAAAACCAGTGGCTCCTTTGCTGTCCTCATTCTTTTAATCTAGCTATGTAATTTCACATGATTGACCGACCACTTCTTCTTTCTTGAAACTCTCTCCTCCTTCAACTTCAAGTAGATTCTGCTGTCTTCTTATTCTCTTCCTATTTCTTTGACCTATTCTGTCTCTTCTTCTTTTATCTGTCTAAATTGGAGTTTATCAGAACTCCAACTTTTGTTTTCTTCATGCTTTTCACTCTTTTTCTTACTGTTCAGATCAATTGTCTCTTCTCACCTATATGCCATACACTGACCTTTCTCTTAAGCTACAGATCTATGTTTCCTAGACATACTCCGATGCGCTGCTCCCATAGGATATACTTCAGGTTTAATTTAGATAAAACTCATTGTCTCTTCTTCCTCCCACAACTCCTCCCACAACCTAAACTCAAAAAGCCCTATTCCTCTTTTTGGATTCTATCTATATATTATGAATCACCTATTTCCTTCATTATCTACACTGGAAACTATAGAATCACTCCAACTCTTCCTCCCTCTTGACCCTGTTGACTCATCCAGTCAAGTCCTCTCAATTCTACCTCTGAATGATCTTTTTGTTTTGTATGGCTCGCTCCTTTCATTTTTGACCTTCTTCATTAAGGCATCCCTGGCTGTTTTACTGACTTGTAGGTGACATCTGGTGCTACAGCTGTTAACCAAATGGTTGACATTTCAGATCCACCAGGAACTCCTGGGAAACTCTATGGGACAGTTCTACTCTGTCTTGTAGGGCCGCTCTGAGTTGGAATTGACTCAACAGCACTAGGTGGTGTATATGGTGTAAGTAACCTCTGTGAACCCTGGCTCTGTTCACTCTGAATTAGACCCTGACTTCTCTGTTGAATTACATAACATTAGACATTGTAACATCACATAGGCTCAAGTAAAATTGAGTAAAGTGAGAAGAGGATTTCATTTTAAATAAGGGATTTACGATCTAGACCTAAAACTATGTCATCTTGGTCGGCTATGTTCTTTAACTGTGTGTGTGTGAAAGAGAGACATGAAGTGTGTATAGCTCAAATTAATGAAAATGAAAATGATATAAAATAATTTTTGAAGTACTAATCAGTATTTGAAATAGTGTTTTGAAGTTTCAAACAGATCCTGTAGAATTGTAATGTAGATAGCTAATGTCTTCTCTAAAATAAATGTTTGATAGTCTGCAACTTAGAAAGAACATAATTTTGGAGGCTTAATGATTTGGGGTTTTTAAAGAACTACTAGCAGTAGTCTAAAAACCAAACCTAAGCTATTGCCATCAAATTAATTCTGACTCATGATGACTGTATAGGACAGAGTAGAACTGCCCCACAGCATTTCCAAGGAGTGAATGGTAGAAACGAATTGCTGACCTTTTGGTTAGCAGCCAAACTGTTAACCAATATGTTAACAGGACTCCACTAGCAGTCTATTAACCTCAAAATCAGGCTGTGTAGTTTCTCTTCTGTTACAATTAAATGTCATGGTGAAAACCTGGTGTAGCATTGACCTTATAAAAGATCTGAGAAGATGATACCTGTGGTAAAATTAAGCAAACCTCTGTTGTTTCAGAATGCCTTCAGATCGTGCATTAGCTAGTTTTAAGTCTGTTGACTAACGGTGCTAATTTATGTCTACCAGTGACAATTGTTAGTCATTGAATCCGTGTTCCTGATGATGAAAGCCTTAATTGTGACATGTTAGTGAAGAGAGAAATAGAGCAGCTGTAGAATTTTGGGGAGCCAAATATAATAATACTAGTATGTAACACAACCCAACATTTTGTATGATTCTCCAAGTTATACAGCAGACTGAACCAGTACAAATGCCATGTTGTTTTTCTGACTGTGTGATTTTGGTTTTTATCAGATAATGGGACAAAACTAGTTGCTTTTTTAAGACTATATTTAATTACAAATTAGAAAGCCATCACCTTGGAAAATAACTAGATTATATAAGAAAATTTTACCTGTTTCACTGAAGACAAAAATGTCTAAAGATGAAATCTTACTCAGATCTTCTGAGGGTCATGTAACAGTATCTAAGTTTTGAAAGTTAATGCGATTTCACTGGCTCAGTATGTAAACGGAGTCAGTGCAGGCTCAAAGATATATTAATTGGCACAGTAATATTCAAAACAAAATTGAAAACCATCTATAGTTTTATAATGTCTCTCCTTGGAGAGATGACTGCTTCCCTGCCCAGTGCTGGTACTGTGCTAACAATGGAAGTGTAGTTTCTGCTGGAGAATTGATGATGCGATAATCTTCCATGGGCTGACAGAGATTATTTTAGTGTATCTGTAAGACTATCAGTTAAACTTATGAATATTTTTTTCACACATTCCTGAGAAGTGAGAGTTGGGAAAAGGTCAAAGTATTTCATCCTTTTATGTAGTAAGGAGTATATACTTTTATGGCCATTTATGAAATGAATACTTGGCTTCCCACATGAAAAGTACTCTAAGTTGACTTCCATGATTTCCATGAAAACCCTTAATGTAGTTAGCTAGTGCTGTTCTAACAGAGATACCACTAGTGGATGGTTTTAGCAAAGAAAAATTTATTCTTACACAATCCGGTATTTTAGAAGTCCAGATTCACAGTGCCCACTTCAGAGGAAGGCGTTTCCTCTTTGTCAGCTCTGGAGGTAGGTCCTTGTGTTGTTTCAGTATTTCTTCAGGGAGCATCACGGTGCAGGAACCTCAGGTCTGAAGGATGTGCTCTACTCCCAGTGCTACTTTCTTGTTAGTATGAGGTTTCGAACTCTCTACTTGTTTCTGTTTCCTTTTATCTTTTGCAGGATAAAAGGTGGCACAAATCACACTCCAGAGAAACTGCTTTTACCTTGCAGCAGGAAGGTGACCTTAAGAAGGGTTTTATAGTCCCATCCTAATCCTCTTAAACATAATCTAGTCTACTAACCACAGGTCCCAAAATAATAAACCCATTGTCATCAACCCATTGCCATCAAGTTGCATCCAACTCATGGCGACCCTAGAGATCAGAGTACAACTGCCCCCTAGAGTTTCCAAGGAGCACCTGGTGGATTTGAGCTGCCAATCTTTTGGTTAGCAGAGATAGCACTTAATTCACTAAGCCACCAGGGTAGAGATTAGGATTTATAGCACAATCACAAAATGAAGGACAATCATAAAATATTGGGAATCGTGACCCAGCAAAATGGCTACACACATTTTTGGGGGGACACAATTCAACCCAAGACAACTCTTGAAGATCATTACCTTCCTCTCCAACCCTTTGAGTGTAAATATCTTAATCTCTAGTAAACCAAAAACCAAACTCAGTGCAACTGAGTCAATTCCGACTCATAGTTTTATTTCTCAAAATTTTAGGGCAGTAATACACTTGTCACAGCAAATGTTTCTCTTGGTAAAGAAAAGTTTGGAGGGAAATTTACCATTAATTTTTGGGCTAGTCAAGTCCTAACTGTTGTAATCAATGGGAATTCCATAGTTGCTCTTAGAAATTTACACCCAGTTCAATAAGATGTCTTCAATCAGAGCTAGTAGTCTGGGCTTTCTGCTTTTTGAATGCCACTTCAAGTTTTGCCTTTCTAAATGTACCACTGGCTAAGCATCCCTTGTGTTGCCTTAAATGACAATTACTCTTTTCTGAAATGCTGAACAGACAGTGAGAAAGTTGAATGTCATTCAAACTTCCTGAACTTCTTTCTTTTTTTTTTAACTGTCCTGTGACCCATGCTAAAGTGGTGTTCTTCCTGTCCTTAGGATTTTAGAGCTGAAAAGCCAAACTAACATTTAAAGACATCTTTGAGATGATTTTTCTCAGGAAAACGAATGGGAATGGGTAGAATTCTGCTCCCTGGAGTTGGATCACTGACTAAAGTGTTCATAAATAATGCAAAAATAGTTGGAGTTGAAATCAAATAGTATGTATTAATGGTTATGTATCTAAGTAGCTGAGCTGTATGCACCTAATGTCCAAATTACCAAAGATAATTGTATATTTTGGAGATGATTTGAACAATAAACAATTGTTTGTAGTTGTGTACTCTAGAGAAGATTTGAACCCTAGAATTTGTAATTCTTAAAGAGTATCAAAAGTTGAGCTCTTTGGGGAGACTTCCTGATTATTGGTAGAAATTAACAATCTTCCTTGAAATAGAAAATATTTCCTTTCTGCTTTGAAGGCTTTGCTACTTTCTTCTATTTGCTACATTCTTCAATTCCTTTGCCCAACTAACTTGTCTGATATTAGGCTCAGTTTATGAACTGCTTCCTCAGGGATACCAGCCCATGAATCTCCACCTAAGTCTGGCTTTTTTGGTCCATGCTCTCATAAATCTTTGCAACAATGGTTTAAGACACTCACCACAAGTTATCTTGTTAGTTGTCTGTACATGTGACTTTTTTTTCAATGTGTCTTCCACCACTGAAATGAGATCTCTGTTTAATTTGTTAACTGCAAATATTTATAAATATCTAGAAAAATTTTTTGTGTCTAGCTAATATTCAACATGTAAGAAGACTACAGTAAATGAAGCAACAGTAGGGATGGAATGCTTTCACCCAGAAAACAATTTATGAGCTCCTAACAGTTAACTGGAAACCCTGGTGGCATAGTGGATTAAATGCTATGTCTCCTAACCAAAAGATCAGCAGTTCAGATCTGTCAGGTGCTCCTTGGAAACTATGAGTTGGACCTGACTTGAAGGCCATGGGTTTGATTTTTTTTTTTAATAGTAAATTATGGATTTCCAACAGCTGATTTTCTCCAAGTCTTTCTCTATATTCAGTTTGAATTTGTTCTACTCTGTTAAAACTCAACTTTAAGTGTTGTTGGTGACCTTCTGACTGCCAAATTCAGAATAACTTTTATACCTTTCTATCCTTTGTAAGTCCACCATGGCTTTGCGTACCATGAACCTCCTGCATCCTTCATCACTTTGTCCTCTGTTGCATGGCTCTGTTTGTACCTGGCTTCTCCATGGCTGATTATTTTGACATCTGTCCATGCTAGAGGCTGCCTTAGGTTGGTCTTCTTAGAAGTCAGTAAGGGATTGAGGAGAACAGGACAGAGAATAGGAGGCAGTCACCAAGGAAGCAATTTCAAAGTCCCCCGGAGAGTAGCTTCAGTCTGATTCCTAGGGGAACTCTGGAGAGTAAGCGTATGTGAAGGAGCTACATTTTCATATTCCCACACTAGTCAGTCATCAGCTAACAGTAACAACGGACTAAACTTTCCAGAAGTTCTCTGGCTTTCTGCCCTTGCAGGGAAACCAGCTCTAATACCAAGAGATGTTATCTAAAGGAAGTCTCAGATGTGAGCATTAGAAACAAATACATACAGGAGTTAGGAATGGACACGCAGAAATATTAGAAAAGATTGAAAGGGATATGTGTAGAGTGTCAACAGCATGTGCTACACTTTCCCTGAGAGCTCATCTGCAGGAGATTTTTCTGGGCTCCACTGTATAAGGCAATCCTCAGGTTACAAAATAAATTGATTCCTGAATGTGTCCTTAATTAAGAATCTATAAGTAAGTGGAAACAAGTGGATGTGGTTCTTATCTTGCCTTACTCTAGTTTAAGAAAGGAGTCCTGGTTTTCTAGTGGTTAGTCACCTGGGTACTAACCAAAACATAGGCGCTTCAAACTACCAGCCAACTCCATGGAAGAAAGATACGACACTCTGCTTTCATAAACATTATAGACTTGGAAATGCTAAGGGGCAGTTCTACTCTGCTCTATAGGGTTGGAATCAACTCCATGGCAGTGAGCTTGGTTTTGGCTTAGTGCAAGAAAGTCCTCAAAGCTTTTTTAATGATTTAGAAGCTGCAGATGCAGCAAGCAAAGGTGATTGTGATAAAGAATTTGTTGTGAATAAGGTTGATTTCCATCATTTTAAAATGAAGTCAAATTCATATAATTTTAAAGTGCAACTACTAGTTGTTGCTAGGTCTGAAGTCTGTAACCTAGGTACTGCCTGCATTCTGTAACCTTTGGGTCCAACTATAATCTACTCAGAAAAGGCACACAAACTTGCTTGCCTGTCCCTGGATATTGGAAGCCCTGGTGGCGTAGAGACTGAGAATTCAACTGCTAACCAAAAGATCACAGTCTGAATTCACCAGACACTCTTTGGAAGCTCTACAGGGCAGTTGAACTCTGCTATTAGGTCACTATGAGTCAGCATTTACTCAAGAGGAATAGATTTATCACTGAACATGAACAGTTTTCACACAGCTCTTCGAATATAAGCTGTGGCTGCCTAGCAAGTGATTACCAATAGTGAGAAATGTGGAATAAGAAATAAAAATCAGAAAGAAGAGCTAGCATCAGAATCAGAAACAATGAAGTAAAAATGCCCCAACTCTGTTTCTGAGTCTCTTGCCTCACCCCTTCTATATCATGTCTATGGAGCAATCCAGCAACTTGACTGGCTTGAGGGGAGAAGAAGCTGTTAGTCTGGAGAGGGAGGAAGAGAGAGAGACTGTTTAATTTATTTCGGAGTAATGATGTCTGCCAATAATGTCTGGTATGTTGCATTAATCAACTTGAATTTTATATTTGGCAAGAAGAAAAGCACACAGATATAATTGTGGCATTTGACCAGCAATGGAAAAAAGTCTGAAAGCCCAGGAAATAGAGACCTTAGGGGAGTCTTTCAGGGAACTATCAAGTGTAGAGATGCAGTGAGCTGGAAATTTCTAGAAGGTTACTAGTAAGAGAAACAGGTGGGAGTAGATGGTACAGATACATATAAGGGAATATAAAACTTTGATAATTTTTATCTTGGCTCACATATATCTTAATCATCAGAATAAAATTCTGTTTTATAAATTTACATTGATTAAGATATGTATGAAATAAAAATGAAGAAAATCCTAAAACAGTGTACAGAACTATGTAAACGCTTTCACAAAATTTTTACAAGTGATTGCTCTCAATCCATGCCAAAAAGAAGTTTGGGGCATATTGATAGGTATGGAGATACATGGACTGTGACAGATTCGTCAATGAGCAGAATGTGAGAACGTTCTCTGGGATCAGTCTCCATTTACATGCACTAGATATCATGGCAATGAAAAAACTATCTAACGTTGTGTATTCTTGGATCTTTAAGACTCTGGTGAGCAAGCTAGCTTTTCCCACTAGTTACAGACTGAAGTAAAACATGTCAACACTATGTCATGAAATATGCTCAGTACCCTTGCCTTAGCTATAAGTCACTGCTGACCTTCCCAGAGCCCCAAAACATAGGCATGTATAAGAAGAACAATTGTTGAGTGTCTTCCATTTTTGGATGGTTTAATATATGCTGAAGAAGCCGTGAGGGTGCAGTGGTTAAGTGTTTGGTTATAAACCAAAAAATTGGCAATTGGAACACAACAGCAGCTCAGTGGGTGAAAACACCCAGTGATCTGGTCCTGTGAAGGATTTACCCTAGGGATCCCTATAGCACAGTTCTACTCTGTTATATATGAATTGGAATTGACTCACAACAACATCAGTGCTTGCTGGGGTCAAAGTTCACTTTGTTGTTATCAGTATTCACAAGCTACTGTTTCCTTTTCTACTGTAAGGCCTAATAATCACTTTTAAAACCATTGCTTCCTTTGTGTATTCACCACACATCCTGCCCTCAGATGTAGAATTTGAAAGCTTGCTGAGAACCTGCCTCCAATTTTGCTCCATTGGTGTTCACTGGGGACAAATATCTGAAAGAAATTGATCAACAGTCTTTGATGGAAAGACAAGGAGCTAGGTAAATTGCTTGCCCTTAGTAAGCCTTCAGATTTTTTACCTTTACTGTTGTCTTAGAGAGATAAAAATGAGAGAGAGGATTGTACAAGGTTTGTTAGGTCACCAAATTTTTTTTATATCTGCCATAATCATTTTCCTTTAGATACTTATCAAAAAATGTGTCTGTTGCGGCTTGGCGGAGTCCCAGAATTTTCCTAGGTAGTTTCCTCCCCACTTCCATCAACCCCCCTCCTTCCTCCTCCCCTCCCCTCCCCTCTCCTCCCCTCCCCTCTCCTCTCCTCCCCTCTCTTTTCCTCTCCTCTCTCATCTGTTCTCTTTCCTTTTCTAATTCATTTCTTTCACATAAGTAGACGGGTTAGTAATTCCAGAAAAATCTGAAGTAATATTTGTGATAATGGTTAACTTTGGTTCCTAATTATGAAGGAATACTTTTCAGCACCTCACCATGATGGTGGTTCTAGACGTTAGTTACAAAACTTTTCTCATGTTAGAAACTAATCCATCAATTTCTATCGTGAATGTCATTGATGTGAAGTCAATGAAGCTAATGAAGTCAATGAGTGAATTATTTTTCTTTTTTAAATTATGAATATAAGTGAACTGTGCTCTTATATAAGAACATCTTTATTTCCGGAAATAAATATCACTTTCTTATGATGTGTTGTTTTCTAATATGCTTCTGAATTTTATTTGCAGGTATCTCAATTTGAAATTGTTACACAATCATTCACATATCACTGCATCAAAATTAATCAGAAAGGTTTTCCTTTCTTTAGGAGGTTTAGTATCAGGGTCACTGTGACTTTCCAAGAATAAATTGCAAGTTTTCTTTCTAGTTTAAAGTTCTTGAGCAGCATTAGAATCTTTTCCTCTACTATCATGATTTAGAATTATCATATTTAGCCTTAGATTTTGAAAAAGAACTAACATTTTTAGGCAAGTCACATTTTTTAAATGCATTCTTAAATAAGAATCAGTATTAATCTATTACCAGTGCTACATACTATTATATTCCAAGGTGATTTACAATATTAAAGATTAGAGAACTCTGAAATATAAAGGAATTCCAGAATTAATTTGTTATGGTGCAATGAGAGAGAAACAGTGAAGAGTCTTCTGTTCTTATTCTGACTACTCAGTTCTGTGCCTTTGGGAAAGTCATTTAGCGTCTCTGGGCCTCAGTATTTTCATATGCAACTTAAATATTTATCTACAAGTCCTTTCACAACTGCAACATGTCTAATTTAAAAAGGTCATACATGTACCCTGTCAATTATAATGATATTTTAGGTTAAATCATCCAGGGAATAAGTTAGTTATGTAGTTGATGCTAATCTTCTCTTGAAGGTACATTGGACTCATTCACCTAGATTTGAGTTTCTTAAAATTGAACTTAACATACTGGCCATGGATTCTAATATCTTTCCTCACCTCATGTGGCTTTCGTGATGATCAGGGTGAGGGGAAGAGAGTGTGGTGGAAAATAAGAGAGTAGCTCTGAATAAAACACACACACACACATACACACACATAAAATTTTCTTCATTATTATTTCAAAGTAATTATTTAATTAAATTTGTTTTAATTGAAACTTCAAAAGTCACAGTAAAAAAAAAGATATCCCATGAAGGTAAATTACTATTTCCAATGGGGAAAATTTCATGAGTGTGAACTCTGCAGGATATGTGGTTCAGATTTAACTTCCCAGCAACTGAGAATCAGTAGCTGAGAAGAAGCCAAAAAAAAAACAAACAAACAAAACAAACCCAGTCCTGTCAAGTTGATTTCAACTCTTCGTGACCCTATAGGACAAAGTAGAACTGCGCTATAAAGTTTCCAGGGAGTGCCTGGCAGGTTCAAACCACTACACCACCAAGGTTTCCAGCTGAGAATAGGCATTTCAAAAGTGTTTACCCTTCTTGAGGCTTGACCATTTTTGTCTGAAAGATTATTTAACCACATAAGAACAGACCAGCTGGCTCTGCCATTGAGCCAAATCACTACAGGTGTCACTTACAAAGAGTCATAGACCAACTCCTACAATACTGAAAATATCTTACAACTTCCGTGAGGTCTAAGAGTGAGACGCAGAGATTCTATGCCTGCTGTCAGTAAAACCTTTGACCATCTTTTCCCATCTGTCAAATTATACTCTTTGTGGTTATTAAAAATTAGTACTACTCTTCAATTCCACTTCTCCATACAGCATCTTCACCGCCCTGCTGTTCTCCTCTAACTTCTTCCTTGCCAGCCTGACTCAGCAGACCATGCACTGGCCCTTCCTTAGAGCTTACCCAAGGAGAGGTGAAACTTCCCACCACCTTTGAAAAGGGCTGATTTTCTCAAAAAGGGCAGGTCTCTCTAACTTCTTCTGGGAAAAGTAGGAGTGTGGTGGAAAAATAAGAGTAGGTTTAAATAAGAAAAAAAAATACTATCTATCCACACATACAAACGTAAAGTATTAGAATTATATTGAAAATCACAGAAGAGAGACAACTTGTTTGTTTGTTTTTTTTTGCGTGTATGTCACACCTCAGCAAAAGCAGGAAAATGAGGAATACTTTTCTTTTTTACAGAATAGAAAGATGACCAATGAGCTGGAGAAAGGTATACATTAGTGAGAAGCTGGGCTGGAAAAGGTGATGAAGTCATTTGGATAGTGGACCTGCACTTTAGAGAAGCCATTTCTAAACCCAAGGTCCTTCCTTTTATTCTCACTGTCATTTGGTTTTTTTTTAAGGAACGGTTTCCTAAACAAGTAGCTCCCCCTTCCCCACGCCGTGAATGACCTCATTACAGGAAAGCCCTTCCCTTATTGTCATCCAGTGTCAAAGCAGTGCCAAGAAATGGTTGAATGCAGAATGAAAACCAAGGTATTCTGAAATAGAGCAGGGGACCTCTGGCTGCACACTTGGCTGCTCTCCCAGATACTTTGCCTGTTCCCCAGATGAGAAACATCTCGTTCTGCAGCTTCATCAAGGAAGTGAAAACGCTATATGCAGCTATTCTTAGAAGTTTAGAAACAGAATCACAGGAATTGAAAGGATTCCCAGGGTTTTTGTTTTGGACATCCCCCTATTTCATGGGCTGCCATATTTATGTTATTTTACATTATTCCCCAAGTATATGCTTTTGTGTTCATCCTGAGAAAGAGACATCCCACAGTCTATTTCAGGGTTCGGTATTGTCCAATCAGAAAACTGCTTCACAAGCAACTGAAAGGAATTCGACCCAAGTCTGTGATTTTTCTACCTCAGGGATATAATATGAGATTTAATATATTAATCTTAAATAATAAAATTTAGAGTATGAGGCTTTCACATACCATGTAGTCCAATTATTCCCAGCAGGAGTTATATTCCAGACTAGTAAAATAATGAGAAGAAGATTCCTTTCCATACCAATCCCACTGTGTGGAAAGGATCTTCTGGGAATTCCTAAGAGATGTATCCCATCTTTTTCAAAGCTATAGTTTGATACTTGTAGAAGTGTTTGTGCAAAATCAAGAGGTAGCTTCTCTTGAGAAATTATATGATGCCTACAAACGATGCAAAATCTACTTTGCCCCTGCTCAGCCAGTGTAAGAAACCCAAAAGGAATCTAAGAAAGAACCGGAACATTGCTTAAGGTGAGAGTTGGAAAAACTGAAGTATCTGGTCACATCCTTTACAAAGACTTATTCGTTTCATAGCAACAAAGTTTGGAGTGTACCTCTCAATGCAAATTATAATTTTTGCACATACCTAATCTATTTTCAAGGGAAACTCTCAGGTGATTAGACATCATACAATAGGACTGAATAAAAGAAAAGAACTCCATAACATAACACGCATTTAGTTGAATTGTTGCTTTCCTAGGCCATACACTTGTTTTAGGAAGGTGCTGTTTCTAAGAGTTTGTTAGGAGTCTCTTTCGGATTTCCATCAGAATCAGTTTATGACAAAGGAAGAATGATCTTATTGTTTCGTAAATTAAACCTTGTTTTGGTCTAAAAGAAACTCTTGCTCGTCATTTTAGGCTCTAAATGACTTTCAGCTACTTTTAACAATCACCTTTATAAGCTGAAGATTTTTCCATCAATGGAAGTGGTCTAAATAATATTTCACAAATTTGAACTGGCTTAACAGACTTGATGCAGTCTCTTCTGCTTAGCCCTCTCCTTCGTCTTGCTTCGCTTTTCCAACGTGCTGTACAATGTGTCCTCTGGCTTGGCATGTGGTGTTTGCTATGCTTGGAATTCTCATCTCTATTCTCTTTACTCATGTAACTTTTCTAAACTTTTAGGTCGAGGTCTAAACAACCACCTATCAAGGGAAGAATTATACCATGTGGCTTCAACTTTCATTGTTGCGTGTTTAATTTCAGATTATCTTCTGAAGACACCTATGTCAACACATGTTCCCATAGATCATCACCTTCACTACTCTGGAGTTAAGTGGAGCTTATGGGGCTTTCTTGATCCTGCATGGTCTACTGGGACCTGAGCCAAGTTACATCTCCCCCAGTTTTTTTGCCCAACAGTGAACAGCACTTACTTATTTTCTCTCAGTGTTATTGCTTCTTGTCTCTCCTCTCTACTGCCCTTTTTATATGCTCTCATGGATAATTTTTCTTCAAGAAACTTATCTTTACCCTACAAAGGGTAAGGTGCCCCACAGCATCATGTGTCCCCATAGCAGCTACCACATAGCATGGAAAGTGCCTGAGTAGTCATCTGACCTCTTGTTAAATCATAAATTAACTCCCTGGGGGCAGGAACTGTGTCTTGTTGATCTGTGAATCACACCTAGACACTAGGTAATTGCTCAGGAAATGATGCTAAACGTGTAATTAGGTAGATGGTGGATGCGTGGGTGGGTGGACGGACGGACCAACAGATGAGTGGATGAGTGGATGGGTGGATGGGTGGATGGGTGGATGGGTGGGTGGGTGGATGGGTGGATGGGTGGATGGATGGATGGGTGGATGGGTGGATGGGTGGATGGGTAGATGGGTGGATGGGTGGATGGGTGGGTGAGTGGGTGGACAGATGGGTGGGTGGACAGATGGATGGACAGATTGGACACAGCCCCTAAAGAAACTTGAAAGATTCTGGATGAACACTCTGACTGGAACCTTTACTTTTTGAGTCATTTCTAAGTTTTTTCTCAAAATGGTAGCATTGCTAGTTTCTATCTTTGTTTTGAAGGGGTGTTTCTCTTTTGTTTTGTTTGTTTTTTCCTTTCTCTAGGCTTGGAGACTTCCAGGGAACACTGACAGTAAAGTCCCCAAACTGAGCTGGGAAAGGGGCCCCAGTGATGCACTTAGTTTCTTACCCTCGATACCACAAGTTGTCCTATTTTTCAGCTAGTTGAGCAGCTGAAAAATTTCAAAACTTTATCCAAAACCTTGATCTTGGCATTCCTGACCTTAATAAAATTCTATAAATGCTCCTGTCTCCTGGGAAAATGTATTTTCTGGAAGGAGTCTCAAGGTTCTGTGATAAAGGTAAGTGTGCAACGCTCCTTTCACTCCTTCATTGCCTTATCCTGAATTGCTCAAAGAAATCTGATATTTTTCTCATTGGCAAGTCCTCTCCCATCAGCCTCTTTTTCTAGAATGTTACGCTCTTCCTTTATGAGTCAAACATTCTTTTGATCATGTTTTCCTGGTGAGTCATGGGCACCCAATACAGCACATGGGAGCAGTACAGAATTGAAGCTCAGCGTGTTACTTCTAAAACCCTGGATTCACATTTTACTTTGTGACTAAAAAGACTCAGGGTGCATTCCAGCAGAAGGCATTTCTGCATTCCATTATGGGCAACTTTCTACCTCTTCCATCCAACCACACAAAATGAGACCTGAACTTTTCCCATTTTTTAGTATCTGGCATTTCTTTTCCAAAGAGATTTCTACACTTTATTTTCTCATCTTGAAATGACAATGTAAATTGTAATTCAAGAGAAGAACTATATACAAGCAGGAAAATGATACATATATGAAATTTATGATTATGAGTTAATGAATAATTTCTCAAGTGGCTTTTGGAGATTACTCACATTATTTCACAGACTCTGCTCAATCTATCTCATTAGTTAATTAAGAAAATAGCTAAATCTTGACAAGCATCTCCAGTTTTATTTCCTAATTTTCCTCTTGGGGCAAGTGACACCATGTACTTGAAACATTATAGTCTTGGAAGCAACAAAATCATAAATCTTAGTTTTGCCATACTAGGTTGGCAAATTGAGGCCACCTCTGTGCTTCATCAATTTTCCTTACTGTCATCTATAGAATAGACTTAATAATTCCCATTTTGAAGAACTCTTGAAAGTTGCTATGAAGTACTCCATTATATGACTTACAGCACTTTTTGCTTAGTCTCTGCAATCATTGTCACAATTAGCTGTTATGTGTTCCGGGGTTTGTTCACTTTTTAAACATCCTTCTCCTCACTAAACTGTAAGGTTAATGAAGACAAGGGCTCTTTCTGTTTATCTAGAGCTTAGCAAAGTGCCCTGTATATTGTAGGTAATCCATAAGCAATTGATGAAGGAATCAATTACTGATTAGCTCTACTTGATTAGAAGGGATCCCTAGAGGTTCTCATGAACGACTTCAATTGTGCTACAGCAGAATTGAATGGAGGCCTACAAAGCTCTGCACATCTCTGGTGAGGACCTTTGACAACCCTGTCATCTCTTCACTCAATAATCCTCACCTCACCACAACGAACTGCCTAAAGACTAAACCCAAAAAGACACAAAGTCAGACTTGCCCCTGTGTCATCCCTCCTCTCCTCACACTGCTCTGTATATTCACTCCTTCATTCCCATCCCCGACTCCTCCCCTGGACCTCTGGTTCTTGCAGTTGAGATTCAGCAAAATATCCTACATACTCAACATTTTTTTTTCTTTTTTATCATTGCTCTATCCTTTAGATGGTCCTGACTGGAACCAGAGTCTGCTTTACAACACTGCCTCTGTCTCAGCTCTTCAAAGTGAAGACGTATTCACCTGGATAAAGTCAAGTCTTCACCTGCTTTTTGTTTTGCACTTGAGCAATTGAATGGGGATGAAGAAAAACATACAACTAGGCAGACTGTTGTATTAGAATTTCATGAGTAGTCACCCCAAGAGGTAGCAATCACACTGTACCTACCAGCTAGTCCCTCACCCACTTTCTGAGAGGTAGAGTTCACACCTTTTACTCTTTCTTCACACCTCCAACAACCTGTTCATTTTTTATTATTATTGCTATTGTTGTACTTTAGATGAATGATTACAGAGCAAGCAAGCTCTGGTTAAGAAGGTAATACAAATATTCTTGTGTCACGTTCATTGCCAACCCCATGACACATCAAAACCCTCCCCTTCTTGACTTTGAGTTCTGCCCTGCCTGCTTTCCTGCCCGTCTTGCCTTCTCATCCTTTCCCCGAGGCTGGTTTGTCCACTTAGTCTCATTTTGTTTTATGGGCCTTTCTAATCATTGGCTGAGGGGTGAACCTCAGGAGTGATTGCATCACTGAGCTATAAGGATGTCCAGAGGATACTGTCATGCTTTCCCCAGTCTCTGTCAGTCCAGTAAGTCTGTTTGACTTGTTGTTGTTGTTTGTTTGCTTGTCTGTTTTGTTTTATTCTGAGTTAGAATTTTGTTCTGCATTTTTTTTCTAGATCTTTCTGGAATCCTATACTGTGATCCTCGTC
The DNA here is from genome assembly GCA_028571685.1 of Heterohyrax brucei. Taxonomy (NCBI): domain Eukaryota; kingdom Metazoa; phylum Chordata; class Mammalia; order Hyracoidea; family Procaviidae; genus Heterohyrax; species Heterohyrax brucei. Next base: position 65,179,211 of record CM053155.1, on the reverse strand, counting down.
AGAGAAGTTGGTGATAGTAGCCAGGCCCTATCTATTTGTGCTGAACTTAGTATGGTGAAGGCTGTGGTGGTTGTGGTCCATTGTCCTTTGGACTGATCTTTCCCCTGTCTTTGGTTTTCTTCTTTCTCCTTCTAAACTGATTGCTCTGCTTAGAATTTCATTGAGGAAATAAGACCAATCAGGAAAGCACTTCCTCATCCTTTCACCACTAAATCTCCTACCTCCCTATACCTGTGTCTATCCTGTGTGATTCCCTCAACATTGATATGGATAAATCTTCTGCCCTATGGGAGTTTGACCCCTTTGCTTGTGCTTTGAACTCTGTCCCCTTATCCCTCCTCAAAGACACTGGTCAAGAGTGGAGAGAAACCACTTACAAAGACTGTAGCAGGCAGACTAGCCCTTAAAAATATGTTAGATCACCACCCTGACTCACTCAAAACCCTCATCTAGTTTCCCTTACCCCTAGAATAAATGATGATCTCTAAAATTATCACGCTGTCTAAGGCCTATAGTTCTGAACTGTATTTACTTATCTGACCTCCTGCTTTCTTACTCCATTCTAGACATGTAAGCCTTCTTGCTGTCCTTGACCATGCCAAGTAGACTTCCACCCTGTCTTAGTTATCTTATGCTGCTGTAACAGAAATAACACAAGTGGGTAGTTTTAAGTCACAAACTTATTTTCTTACAGTTTTGGAGGCTAGAAATCTGAATTCAGGATGCTGGCTCTTGAGGATTTATAGCAGCCCTACACTGCCCCACAGAGTTTCCAAGGAGTGCATAGCAGATTTGAACTATTAAACTTCTGGTTAGCCACCAGAGCGTTTAACCACTATGCAACCAGGGTTGCTATGAATCAGAATCAACTTGAAGACATGGGGTTTGATTTTTGGAGAACCTCTCAGGGAAGGCCCTCTCCTTCTGTTGCTCTGGGGAAGGTCCTTATTCCTTGGCTCCTTGGTAATCTTCATGTGACATGGCATCTGTTCTCTCCCATCTCTACTTGCTTATTTAACCTCTTCTATATCTCAAAAGACATTGACTCAAGGGCATCCTACACAAATCTTGTTTTATTAACATAACAGACAACTCATCCTTAAATGGGATTATACAATGGCAGCCGTAGAGGCTAGGATTTACAGTGCATAATTTTGGGGAGAAACCATGCAATCCATAAAATACCTCAGTTGGTGCACTCTGTTCCCTCATGCCTGCAGACATTCATGTGGCACTCTCTCTGTGGCTTCTCTATTCTGCTTTCTGTTACAAGTGTCAATTTCTCAGAGAGGACTTTTTGACCTCCTGCCTGAAGGAAACCCCCTGCTAAGTCATGCTTTATTTCCCTGCCATGTTTTATTTTTCTTTACTGTATTTAAAACAATCTGGCATCTTGTTTTACATATAAATTTGTTGTTGTTGTTGTTTCTTTCCTTAATATGAGTGCAGACTTTACAAGGGCAAGACTATGCACGATAATGTTGTTGTCAACTGCCACCAAGGAGGTTCTGACTCACACAGTGAGTGACCCTGCACACAACAGAGGGAAATATTGTCCAGTCTACACTATCCTTGGCAGATAATAGTAAATAAGTACTATTATAATTTAATCAATTTATATAAATAAATCTGTTATCAGAAATATTGTCAAAAAATGATTACAGTGTGACACACTAAATCGATTTGGGAATATGAGGCTTTGTTGCACAGTTTGGTTAAAGATGTATATTTCCAAAACCATACTCAAAATTTTATTGGCTTGATAGCTATACAGTTTTTAAAATACACTTGGGAATGACACCATTTTCAGTCATTTAATTTATCAACTATTATTTGTCATAAGCTTTTAACAAGAAGAATGATTAATCCCTTGATGGTCGGTAAAAGACATAGTTCTGATTGAAAGAGGAAGGAAAAAAATATTTTCATGTTACTCAAGCATCAGTAGCATCAGTAAAATAATAGTAAATGTAAACCAGAAAGCACATTTGTTCTTATGTTTTTCCAGAAACCATTGTTCCTCTCACATTGCGTCTGGTCATTTGCAGCTTTGTTGCCTGTAAAGACAACAGCCTTAATTTTAAGTCAAGGAAATCAAGTCTTGGAGATGTTTAATGCTATGTAAGGTGTTTGAACTTCATCCTGCATGCAGTGAGGAGATATTGAACGTTTTTAAGCACTGCAGTTTACATTTATGACAGTTTTCTATGAAGAGAGTCCACTTAAGAAAGAGAAGGTGAAAATCTAACCTAAAGCAGTGGAGCAGAGGGGAGCAGGAGAGGACGGGGGAGAGCGTAGGGGGTGGTAGACATGGAGATCTCTTTCAAGTAGGTACTAATGAGGATAGATCATCAGATTATGACCAACTAGATGGAGGAAGGATGACTTTTATGTTTCTAATTTGGCTGACTACATGAAAGGGGAAGAAACAGGATTGAAAGGAATGAACAGTGAGTTACAGTTCTAGAATGTCCAGTGGGAAGTGTTTAGATTGTATCATTTTTTAGATTAGTATTAGAGAGGAACTCTTGCTTGGAAAATATTTCTTTGTGGCTTTTTCTCCAAACTAGATTGATGATGGGTATAACCTCACATTCACAGTGTATGGTATGTTATTAGGAGTTGTAAGGAAGAAACAAAGCTATTTTCCAGACAAAAAGTATTTTTACCACACCCTAACAGTTAGTAAAGATGTGTCCTAAAGGATCTTTGCTGAGCTCACACCCAGATAAATATGCTTACAAAAATCACATTTAAATTCCTTCTTACTTATGTTAACCTGATAATATTGACTGTTTAATTCAACATTCCAGCAAAGGCACCATAGTCACATTCATGAGAACATGGTGAAATAAGAAACGCCAAGTTTAATTTTTCTGAATTATCAATTAGAGAGTTGTATGATCTCAGGACTAATATTTCCAATGGAAAAAAATCAAACCATCTAAAACATTTTGGATGTATCAACCATGAGTGCCTAGAGTTAGCCACTATAATTTGTCTTGTGACTACAAGTGTTTTCTCATGTAACTTGAATCTGATAATCAAGTGTGTCATCTTGCTATTTATGTCCTTATTCTTTATTAAGAAAGTAGACGGTAGCACATAAATGATAAAATTTTCATAATTCAGTTAAATGTATAAATAAGAATGAGAAAATGAAGCAGTTATAAACTTATTTGAGATTTAAAAAGAAAATTAGAATGATAATGTTAATAATAGTGTTTATTTAGGCAATATTGAACAGTATACACAAGCGATTGCATTTAGTCTTCACAGTAGTCCCATGAGCTATTATTGTTGCTATTGTTAGATGCCATAAAGTGAGTTCTGATTCGTAGTGACACTGTGCACAGCAGAATGAAACACTGGCTGCCTGGTCATGCTGCATGCCCACAGTTGTTTTTATGGTTAAGCCCGTTTGTGCAGCCACTGGGTCAGTCTGTCTTGGTGAGGGTCTTCCTCTTTTTCACTGACCCTCTACTTACCAAGTGTGGTGTCATTCTCCAGTGATTGATCCCTTCTGACAACATGCATGGAGTAGGTAAGAAGTAGTCTCACCATCCTTGCTTCCAAGGAGCATTCTGGTTGGACTTCTTCCAGGACATACTTGTTTTTTTCTTTTGACAGTCTGTAGTATATTCAATAATTTTCTCCAGCACCACTATTCAAAGGCATTAATTCTTCCTCTATCTTCTTTATTTATTGTTCAGCTTTATGCATGCATACGATGTGATTGAAAATACTGTGACTTGGCTCAGGAGTGTCTTAGTCTTCAAAGTGACATCTTTACCTAACAACCCTTGAAAGAGGTCTTTTGCAGTGAATTTTCCCAGTGCAATGCATGTTTTGATTTCTTGACTGCTGCTTCCGCGGGTGTTGATCATGGAACCAAGTAAAATGAAATCCTTGACAACTTCACCTCTTTCTCTGTATCATGACATTGTTTACTGGTCCAGCAGTGAATACTTTTGTTTTCTTGATGTTGAGGTGCAATCTATACTGAGTGCTGTGGTGTTTGATTTTCTTCAGTAAGTGTTTCAAATCCTCTTCAGGTTCAGCAAGCAAAGTTGTATCACCTGCATAACACAGGTTGTTAATGAACCTTCCTCCAATCCTGATGTTCTGTTCTTCTTCATATACTATAGCTTCTAAGATTATTTGCTTAGTGTAGAGACTGAAAAGGCATGGTTAAAGGATACAACCCTGACACACACCTTTCCTGAGTTTAAACCACGCAGTGTCCCCTCAATCTGTTTGTACAATTTCTTCTTGATCCATGCACAGATTCTTCATGAACACAATTAATTATTCTGAAATTCCCATTCCCTGAAATAGTATCCATAATTTTTTATGATCCACACAACTGAATGCCTTTGCACAGTCAATAATAGATAAGTAAACATCTTTCTGGCATTCTCTGCTTTCAGCCAAGATCCATTTGACATCAGCAGTGATATCCCTGGTTCTACATCCTCTTCCGAATCTGGCTTGAATTTCTGGTGGTTCCCAGTCAATGTACTGCTGCAGTTGCTTTTGAATGATCTTTAGAAAAATTTTGCTTGCTTGTGATATTAATGATATTATTCAGTAATTTCTGCATTTGGTTGGATCACCTTTCTTGGGAATAGGCATAAATAGGGATGTATTCCAGCCAGGTAGTTTTCTTCCAAATTTCTTGGCATAGGTGACAGATTAGTTGCAGAACAGCATCCATTTATTGAAACATCTCAGTTGATGTTCATCCATTTCTGGAGCTTCATTCTTTGCCAGTGTCTTCAAGGTGGCTTTGACTTCCTCCTTTAGTGCTATCAATTCCTGCTCATATGCTACCTCTTGAAATGGCTAAATGACAATCAGTTCTTTCTAGTACAATGGCTCTGTGTTTCTTCCATTTTCTTTTGATGATTCCTGAGTTATTGAATGTTTTCCCTGTAGAATCCTTCACTATTGCGACTCAAGGCTTGAGTCTTTAGGTCTTTCAGTTTGAGAAATGCTAAGCATGTTCTTCCCTTTTGGTTTTCTATCTCCAGCTGTTTGCACATGTCATTATAATACTTTGTTTTCTCGATCCACTCTTTGAAATCTTCTGTCCAGTTCTTTTTGAAATATAGAGATGTCATTTAGCACTCTTTAAGAAGTATCAATATATACATATATAACATAAGGGCTTTTACCTGGAAAGTAAGGCAACCCTAAATGCTGGCCATTTATCATCCCACAGATTTCAAGTGCTGGTCCTGAATTGTTTGCTAATATACAGAAGTGTGCTTAAGTATAGTAGTCTTCAAGCATCTTGCTCACATACCCCCTCTAAAAGACTTTTGTAAAACGGTGTAAATCTATGTAGCTCCTCTTACACTTTTAAGTACTTCACTGAAATTTTTCATCTTAAGTTTAAACAGTTACAAAAAATAAAATTTCTGGCATTTCGTAAATAGTGGCTTTGTCAAAACATCAAAATGTTGGAACCTGAAGATCATAATAATTCGATACAATCACCAAATAAATACATAAAATAGATAAACATGCTGTGATGTAATATTTGAAAATTGTTATTCATTTTCCTCTTTGAATTAATGTTTCTACTGCCATAGAATTTTATCCTAATGTAATATATTTTAGTTCTGAAAGTCTTTTGATCACCCCATGATTTTTCTTTGTTGTAAATTTATGTATATAAATTCAAATTGTTTAAAAATTGTCTGAATTGCCTTGCCATATATACAGTCTCTTCACTTGTTGACTATCTTATCTGACATTTTACATTTATGACAATAATAAAAACTCACTGTTTATTTCGTGCTTTAATGATATCTAGCAGAAATGAACAACTAGATGCAAGGCAAGAGTAAAGCTGGCTTTGATGGTTAAGATTGTGTGTCTTCCGTGCTGGACCAGAATTCTCAGTGGTTTGGCAGTTACGTAATTCTCATGGATTGAATTGTGTCCCTCAAAATTGTCTGTCAACTCAGTTAAGCCACGATTCTTAGTACTGCATGATGGTCCACCATCTTGACTTTGTGACATGATTTCCCTGTTTGTTATAAATCCTATCTCTATGATGTTAAGGAGATGAAATTAGTAGCAGTTATGTTAATGAGGCAGAACTCAGTCTATAAGTTTAGGTTGTATCATAACACAATTTCTTTTGAGATATAAAAGAAGGAAACCAGAAGAGAGACAGGGGACATCATGTTACCAAGAAAAGAGCACTAGGAGCATAGCCTGTCCTTTGGATCTTGGGTTCCCACACAGAGAAGGTCTTCAACTGGGAAAGACTGATGACAAGCACCTACCCCAGAGCTAACAGAGATAAACCTTCTCGTGGAGCTGGTCCACTGAATTTAGGCTTCTATCCTACTAGACTGTGACAGAATAAACTTCTGTTTGTAAAAGTCCCTCACCTGTGGTGTTTCTGCTACAGTAGCACTAGATAACAAAGATATGAGTTCTAACAATTAAATCCGCAAATTTAATTGTTCTAAGTGCTGCACACCTCATTGCTAAATACTACTACAGTCACCTTCAAAGTACTCCTTTTGAGAAGCTATGAACTGATGCCAGTGTCTAGTCCACCCTTCAAAGCAATTTTGGAACTCTTTCTGGAATGACCATTGCACACAGTAGCAAGGTGGCAAGTTTGAGAACTGAATTACATAGTTGTCTGTGAGGAAGTTTTTAGCTAGTAAAGAAATAACTATATTGGAACACCCTGCCTACTAACCTGATCTGTCCCCTAATGACTTTTTCATTTACCTAGAGATAAAGAAAATATTGAAAGGAAGCCATTTGGATGACATTCAGGATCTCAAGAGTAATATAGTGATATTTCTGATGGCCATTCCAGAAAAAGAGTTCCAAAATCACTTTGAAGTGTGGACTAAGCACTGGCATCAGTGCATAGCTTTCCAGGGGGGCACTTTGGAGGTGACTGTAGTGATATTCAGCAGTGAGGTATATACCACTTTTTCTAAGATGAGTTTGCTAACTTAATTGGAAGTCATCATAGCAATGATGTAATTTGGTGGTTACGTGATGATGTTATCTGGAATTTATGCAGTGATATAACTTGAAAGTTATATGATGATGTCACCTGGCAGCTATGTAATGATGTGATCACAGTCTGTGTTGTGATCTGACGTGGTCATCTTCCTTTTAGCATGATACCAATTTTGCAGAATAACCTGGTCTTTGGAACCTAACTGTGTCAACAAATGAGGAGAGAGTGTAATTTATAGCACAGAACAAGTCAAACATGAGCATATATGTGTGATGTATGGCAGTGAGTTTTTAAACTTAAAAAAGTAAACAAATAGGACTGTTTTTCCTTTTTTCAATTATTTCAGGGATCCATGGATGACTCCTTCTCATACCTGGAACGAGACAAAGTTAAGCATCAATTCTATTCATATTTTTTCAGTTTTTGTACATTTACCAAACAAATCCATTACCAGCAAATTGATTCTATCTCATTGTGATCCTATAGGATGGAGTAGAACTGTCCCACAGTTTTCCAAGTCTATAATCTTTACAGAAGCTGACTGCCACTTCTTTCTCTCACATTATGGCTGAGGAGTTCAAACTACTCACTTTTCAGTTAGCCACCAAGCACTTAAGTGTTGTGCCACATGTAAACAACAACAATCTTATTCACATAATTAAATAGACAGAGTGGTAAAGGAATGGCAATTAATCACTCTCCTTTTGTGCTAAATGTCATGCTCACATCAGGAATTTGAATAATAAAAATTTATTTAATGACGTCAGTGGGAAAATCGATTAGATCCTCCCTTTATTTTTTGACAGTGAAGAGCTGGAAACTACCTGACTTGCAACAAATTTCCCATAAGTAAAGTCATATGCCTTCTCAACACCAACATTGATATTTTGAAATGTCTTTGTTAACCAGCAGATTTTTACAGTTCAGAACAATGAGCCAAAGCAAGTGTAGAATAGATGAGAAGCAGCCGTTTCCTTTGTAAAGTGAGAGAAATATTACTGTGAAAAGGCAGATGGGAAAGAAGAGCTGCATCCATCTCAAGTATCTTTTCCAGAATTTCATGAAAGCTGAAGATCTGGAATTTCAGTCTCTTAAAGTCACCTGTGCTTGCATGTCCATTGGAAAGTTTTGACATGCGATCAGAATATGTACAACAGTTTGAACACCACCGCTTTAGTGCTCTTGCTCATATACGTGGAACTTACAGACTTTTTGGTCATCTGGGGTACGATTATTCCTAGGTGACAGCTAAGTGACTAATTCATGTAGCTTAAAGGGCATTAGAAGGGAACACGAGAAGTACAATGGTTAGTCACTAGGCTGTTAACTGAAAAGCCATTGGTTTAAACTAACCAGTGGCTTTGCCATAGAAAACAACTGGTGATCTGCCTCCCTAAAGATTACAGCCTAAGAAACCTTACAGAACAGTTCTACTTGGGCTTATAGGGTCACTTTCAGTTGGAATTGGCTCAACAGAACAGATTTGGTTTTTGGTTTAATTGCCACCAGAAGGTTTTCTGGATGTCAAACTTCTGCCGAAGCTGTAGTTCCTGAAATTCTTACCATTACTCATCTGACTGAGGGTCTCTAAAGTGTTTAATTGGTAGAATTGACTGGAAGGAGTAATATATAGTGTTTACTGAGCAAGAATGTTGTTTTAGATACTTTTAAAAGTGTTTTACATAAATTTAATATTCACAATGACCCTGTGAAATAGGTATTATTAGCCTTGTCTTACAGAAGAGAAAACTGAGGCACAGAAAGGTTGACTAACTTTTCCATGATTTCACTAGTAATGTTGGAATTGGGTTTGAAAACCAGATAATTTGGTTCCAAAAGCTAGTACTCTTATCCAGTTGTTCAAATACTGGGCACATGTTTATTGATTATCTGTGAGTTAACTGCACCATGCAAAGAATATGCAGAAGTGATTTGCTGTTAGTTGCCTTCTAGTTAATTCTAACTCATGGTGACCTCTTGTGTGCAAAGTAGAACTGTGCTCCACATGATTTTCCAGGCTGTGACCTTTCAGAAGTCACCAGTCCTGTCTTCCAACGTACTGCTAGGTGGGGTTGAACCACCAAACTCTCATTGAGTGATCAAGCACTTAACTATTTGCGTCACCCAGGGAATCCACAGATGCAATTATAACTCCAAACACCCTAGATCACGAAGCGCTATAATCACGGTACCTGTCCAAGTCAGGAATGTTTCCAGACTTAGTTTCACATTACTTCACATCTTATTTGCTAAAGGCAAGTTTAATGTAAGTCAGGAAGGCTCCAGATGGATTAACGCATCATGTAGTATCTTTAGATGAATATTGAAAACCATGAACACAGTGCATGCTTTGAAGGTCAAAAAGTCAGTACTTGTTAGAACAAGAGAAGACAAAAATTCCCAGGAAGCAGGGTTTGGGCAGGAAATATATTTAGCCATCTGAACTACGACAGTTCTTTCTTCTCTTTGCTCCTGAACACGTTTTTCTGAAAGCCAGCAATGGTGTAAGAATATTTGCTGTTCAAGACCCGAGGCTTAAATTTAACAGTAAACACTTCACTCCACTTGGAAAGCATCAAGTAAGAAAAATTTCTTGGTCTTTCTTTGTAACTGTACTGAAAATATTATAAGCCTGGTAAATCCTAAATTGTGACAGCGCTGATTCTTCCCTTGTCAAACCAAAGACCATTGCTGTTGAGTCAGTTCTGACTCAGCGACCCTATAGGATAGAGTAGAACTGCCCTACAAAGCTTCTTGTCTTTCATGATATTAGGGACATTTTTCTGCCATCAAATCTTCAACAGTTCTCTCTGTGTTTCCTATAATCCATCCCGTTTCCTTCATTCCGGCAGTCTGATTGCTTGCAGGGATTTTTTTCTCTTGATAATATCCCACATGATTTGTAGGCTTTCTTAATTTTTCTTCATTCCTCTGTCTGATTTTTCTTCAAATAAATTGGTGTTATGGGATTTATCTTAGTCTCACTAATTCTGACTCTTAGGACTTTCTATTGAGTTGTCTAATTCTGAAATTTTATTATTAATCTTTTGGATTCCTAGATGTATGTTTGTATGTTTATGTATGTTTTTATAAATCTGTTTAGTGTGTTGTTTTGTTCTGGTATTATTTTCCTAAATTCTTCTGTTGCTTTGACTCTGTGTTCCTTGCTTTGCTCTGTGTTGTCTGACCTCACTCTTCATGCCTTGGAGAGTTCTGTATCTTCATTCACCTTTTGAATTTTTTACCAGGTAGTTTCAGGGCTTCATCTCCCTCCAGAAGGTTTTCTGGCCCTTTATTTTTGTCTCTTGCTGGAGCTATCTTGTCCTGCTTCTTTATGTGATCTGGTCTCTGAGGTGTCAATAAGTTACTATATTTATTTGTTCAATTTTGGTTTACTGCATGTGTATTTTTGTTTTGTTTTGATATGTCCAAGTAGGATAGGTGTATGTGCTACTCTGATTGTTGGTGTCACTGAAGCTCTCACCTCCTGTCTCCAGGTGTTTGGAGCAGCTGCTAAGAGTGTGAGCCTGGGAGTCTGTTCACTGTTATTGCAGGAATGCTGAAAAGATGTCACTTTGAGGACTAAGGTGGCCTTAACCAAGATAACGTGGGTGGAGACTGTGCAGTATTCTAGGTATCAGTGAGTCCTCACACTCATCATAACAACCTCAAATATGTTATTAAACAAGTTAAATTTTAGGAAAATTCTGCAGGGTGAATAAACTCTTAATTATTTCTTAATTATTTCAAGAGGTCAGAGTTTCTCAACCCAGTTCTCCAGGTTCCCATCTCTTTTACTTCTAAAACCCAGCAAAAGAGTTTTAAGTGGGAAGATTTCCCATTGTGTAAGTCAGGCTTGCCATCCCTTGCTGGAGCTTTCTTTTGGATGCAGAATCTGAGTTCCATGAGACTGTGGAAAACTTATCTCTGGCTCAGATTAGTAAATGTTCTGTGGGGAAAGCCACTTGTACATCTGAAATCCTTCCAATTATACAAATTGTTGTTCTAGCTCTCTAAGACCAACACAAATTTTTCTGGTTTCTTTTCACCCCCAGTAGAGGTTCTCTGCCTTGGCTAAGTCTGATCCCCAGTTTAGCACCCCAAATTGGCAAATGTCCTTGGGGGCAGTTGGTTGGCAAATATCATATTACCATGAAATGAATTCTTCCTCTCTGGAATCTGAATACATTTTCCCATCTTTGTTCCCATAGCTCTCTGATGTTTAAAATGTTCGTTTTGTATTCTATCCAGTTTTTCTCAATTGTTATCGTGGAGCTTTCTCTATGCCTTGACCCTCTACATCCTTCTTGGAAGTAGACGTTCTCAGTTCACTTTCAAGGCTGTGCTGGTATCTCTCATGTGCAATGATCTATAAGCCAGCAGACTTTTAATTTCAAATGTAAATAACATGTGCTATTTTATAATGTCATTGGTGACACAAAGAGTTAAGCACTCACTGTGAACAAAAGTCAGTGGTTCAAGTCCACTAAGATGTGAGCAGAAAGGCCTGGTAATCTACTTCCAAAAACTCAGCCTTTGAAAGCACGTGGAACACCCTTCTACTCTGGCACATGTGTTGGCTGCTGTGAGTCTGAAATGAATCCAAGGCAAATGGTTGATTATTTATTTATTTTTCTTAAAGCATGTCTTCATCTAGGGTGTGAAAAATTTGACTACTATTCATTTACCTTTTGTAGGCAAGCCCCTCCTCTTACCAAGAAGCTCTAGCAATTAATAGATATTTCCTCTTCTCACTTAAATACATTAACTTAATCAGTCTTCATATATTTGTTCTTTGAATTATAAAACCCACATCCTCTAGGCTATCCCGAAAATAATCATGCTTTCTTAGTAGGAAAAAGAAGTGAGAGGAGATAAAGTTTTGAAAGTGGAACCACTGCTGGTTTCAGGCTTTGAAAGTCATTTTCATCTTGAGAGTAAAGTTTTTTAAGCCCTAGGCTTTTGTCTATCTTTTTTTTCCCCAATGAGGGAATCACAGTTCAACAGCAGGCTCTTGAACATGCCTGGAGACTGTGCAGCATTCTAGGTATCAGTGGGTCCTCCCACTCATCATAACAACCTCAAATATGTTATTAAACAAGTTAAATTTCAGGAAATTCGGGAGGGGAAACAAACCCGTAATTATTTCCTACTGACTCTACTTATAACGTTTTACTTTTGAGTTTCAGTATTTTCCTTACCAGGCCCTTAATAACGTACAAATAATACGTTGAAGACAAATAATACATTTATTTAGTGGAGTTGTTAACTGATTCCATTATTGCCAAATCCATTCAATCACGCATGAAATAAAGTATCTATTGTCAGGCACTGAGTTAAGTGATGGTAATATGAAGGTGAATAAAATTTAGGTCATTTCCACAAAGAGAACACAATTTATCAAGAGGAATAGACAGAGAAATAGGCAATTTTAAAATGACATAGGAAAGTCAATACTAGTAAAGGTGTCCAGGCGTCACTAGAGGGACAAGACTACCAAGGAGAAAAACAGAACCATGAGGAAACGTGACAGGGAAATGTCACATAAATTTTAATTGACAAGAAGAAAATAGAAGCAAGATAGAAAGGATCAAAACATTCTCAGAGCTAGAACTTGATGGAGAAGCAAATTATGTGACCACTGGATGCCTAGAGAGCCAGGTAACGGGGGGTAGGGGCGGGAATAGATCATGATTTTTTCATTTACTTCGCAAGGTTTTCTTCGACCCACTTATTAGTCAGATTTGTCTCTTTCTTTGACCAAATCTTTGCAATGCCAAATACACAATGCTCTGATGCAGGGGGCATCCGTTATTTGTAGCAATGATTGACAATCAATTATTATAAAGAAAAAGAAGAAAGAAAGAAGGACACCTCTTGGTTGAAGCGTTCTTATTTTGTACCGTTCTTAGTTTCGCCGCTAGGGGGAAACAACATATTTCTCCCTGTAACCAGAAGCAATCTACCTAGAAAAAAGGCCCTGCCCCCACCCAGCGGGAACGTATTCCTCCTGGAGAGCCCTCAGAGCTAACCACTTTATCAGTCTTCCTTCAGCTAGGGTCTTAAAAAATTAAGCAGCATCTTAATCTTAATAATATGTGAGATTTGCTAAAGAAACTCAAAGCTGTGCTGCTAATCTTTCCCGTTATTTTCTCAGAAGTCCGTAGAAACAACCTTACTGTAGCTGTTCTCCCTGTAGCCAAACATAAACACACACATATACCACATCACGTCACATCACATCACATCACGTCACGTCACGTCACGTCACATCACATCACATCACATCACATCACATCACAGCCTGACAAGAAACTATTCACTCGGTGACAGTTTACCTTTAAAAATAATGGTAGTAAGCTACAAACTCTATGATTAAGAACAAAAAGTTTTCTCAGACAGAGACTGGAGAAACCCTAAGATCAAGGCCCCTGGAAACCCCTTTAAATAAGTACTGAAGTCATTTTTGAGGTTCAACCTTCAGCCAAAAATTAGGCCTATAAAACAAAATAAGACTTAATGGACATACCACCCCAGGGTCAAAGACAAGAAAGCAGGAAAGGACCAGAAGCCTGGGAATAGGGGAACCGAACCCAAGGTCAAGATGAGGAGAGTGCTGAAACTTTGTGGGATTGATAGCCAAAGTCACAAAACAATATGTGTACTAATTGTTTTATGAGAAAATAACATGCTCTATAAAATCATCATCTAAAACATATACACACATGCAAAAAAAAAAAAAAAGAATGGAAAGTTTACTTCTTCATATATTGTTACTTAAAATCAGCAGATTTTAAGTCAACCTAAATTTTGAGCCTTCCATTTCTTTTTTTTTTTTCCTGATAGTTTTAATCTTATATTTTCTTCTTCTTCATCGTCTTCTTTTTTTTTATTGTGACTGAGTGGATGTGTTCAATCCAATTTAAATTTGTATTGCCACCTGTCTGCAGCTCCCTCTGCTCTCCTTGCCTGGTCACAGCACACTCCTCCTTTCTGGTCTATACATGTTATAACCTCTTAACAATCTCCTGTCCCCTCCTCTCCACCCTAAACCCTCCCCTCTAGTAAGAGGCCAGTAGGACGGCATCCTATAGATGCAAAGAACAAGAAAGTGCACACAAAATATGGTCACTTTGTGTTCCCAAGTCCAGTTCATTCCTGTCTAAAGAGTTGACCTCAGTAAAGATTTATGATCACGGGCAACATCAGATCTAGGAGCCATGCTCCCAGAGGAACTCCCAGGCCTTTGGACCATCAGCTGTGGTCTTTTAGTGGAGTTCTTAGGGTGTGCCCCGATTCTTTTCTTGTGTTGTCACTGGGACCCAACACAGTGAGCCCCATCACAGCTGTCATAGGTGGTGGCCAGGCACCATCTAGTTCTTCTGGTCACTTGTTGATATAGTCACTCATTCACATGTGTCTTTTTGTCTTCTGGATTCTTTTTCCCTCATGTCATTGTGGCCCTCAGTGATCGTCTGTTCAGGCTGGGTTGGGACCATGTGGTGTACTGCAAATGGCAGCTTGCTAGCTTTTAAGACCCTAGACGCCACTCACCAATATGGGGTGCAGAAGACTGTCTTAACAATAGGCTAGTTGTGTCAGTTGGCCGCAGTATTCCCTGAGAGCATGGTCCCCAGGCTCCTATCCCTGCTACTCTATCCTTGCAATACTGGGTTAACATTGGGAGAGTTTTCAGGTTATGTTAAAATCCAGTTAAATTGATCTTCTTTCTAATGTGTGCTGTCACTGATTTCACCCAACCAAATTTCTGTCAACTATCTAATCTATAACCAACCCTTTTGTTCCCTCCCTCACCTCCCTTCCATCAAAGAGTCTTTTCTTATGTACATGAGTTTGTTTTGAAGTCCTTCTAGCAGGGGTCTCATACAATATTTGTCCTTGTGCTGCTGACTGATTTCACGCAACATAATGTCTTCCAATTGAAACTAGGTTATGAGATACTTCCTAAAATCATCATTGTTCTTTAATATCATACAGTGTTCCACTGAGTATGTATACCATAGTTTGTTTATCCATTCATCTGCTGTTGGCGTCAGGGTTGATTCCATCTTTTTGCTATTGTGGACTGTGCTACAACCAACATTCATGCGCATGTGTCTGTTCACGTGACTGCCCTTGCTTCTGTAGGATATATTCCAAGCAGTGAGATTACTGGGTCAAATGGTATATCTATTTTCATCTTTTTAAGGAAGCACCAGATTGTTTTCCAAAGAGGTTGTACCATTTTGTAATCCTATCAGCAGTGTAGGAGAGTTCCAATTTCTCCACAGCCTCTTAAACTTTTGTTGTTTTCTGTTTTTTTGGATCACGGCCAACCTTATTGAGAGTTCCATTTCTTAAGAATTATCCTGTGCAGTAACTGGAGCAACATTTGAAGGAAGGATGGAGGGGCAGGGGTGGGGGTGGTGGAAATGTTTCTACTATCTGAAACTACATTGTACTGCCTGGACTCTGTCTGCATCTCTAGCATTTTAAGACCTCCCAGGGTAACAGCAGCCATTCCCTTCTGGAAGAACGAGCTATGTCCAGTGAGATATCCTAGTCTCAAGCAAAACTTCAGGTTGACCAGATATCTCAGGTCAAGGCAAACCTGAAATATCCAACTCTGCAAAATACATAGTTCTAAAGATGTGTTTCAGAGACCTCTGTCTTACAGGCAAACTGTGGAGTCTATCTTCTTACTTTGATGGGTCTGTTCTATATCAACAGGAACATCTGGTCTTCTTATATCTCATGCTGGAATCTAAACAAAAGTTAATAAAAGACCTTATTGATGGTAAGTCAGCATTGCACTAGCAAGTGGAAGGAAAAAAGTGCCAGAAAAGTCAACAAGTTCACTATTCTTCTGCCATTAATGAATGTTTATTATTTGCTATACATTAGCTGAAGTTTATATGTGTTATTTCAGTTCTTACAATCACCCTATGAAGTAAGAACTACTGTTCTCCCTCAGAGACTGAGGCTCAGATTTGTTAAAGTAATTCTGGTAAGTTTCCATACCTAGTAATTTGGAGAGTTGAGATCTGACTTCAGTTTATCTGACCACATTAACATGTTCCTATGACTTTGGAAACCTTGGTGGCATAGTGGTTATGTGCCTAGGTCTGCTAACCACAAGATTGGCAGTTCAAATCCTCCAGGTACTCCTTGGAAATTCTATGGGGCAGTTCTACTCTGACCTAAAGTGTTGCTATGAATTGGAATTGACTCAGTGGTAGTAGTTTGGTTTTGGTAACACTATGGTGATTTGTTTTCTATTTACAAAGAAATTTTTGGATTTAAATTTAAGGTACCTCTGATTTGACTACAAAGTGAGAGATTTTCTTTACTCCAGTAAATGGGTGAGGAGAGGGGAAGGTCAGGGTGTGGGTACCACTTCCTTATAAAGCATTTAGTCTTTGACAACAATACAGTCAAAGCAGCCAGTTAATTGTTGTCTGAACTTCAGTTTTCTAATCCGTAGATTTGGTTTAACACCTGCCATTAACTGGATTGATGCTAGGTGGAATTAAGAAAATTTATGTGTAATACTGGTACAATATCCTTTTCTTCTGTCCCACGTTAAAGTTCCAAGGGCTCTCCATTTGGATTTGGATGGTTCCCAAGGTGGACTAAGCCAGGAAATAGCATGTACTGGGAAACTGTGACAGAATCCAGTGTCTCTTAAAACACTGTTCAGTCCTTCTCTGGCTATCCTAACTCTTGTTAGTTGCTCCGTTACAACCATGTGGACCTTTCTTTAACAATTTGATAATGATCTTTTAAGGATCTAGATGGGAAATTTCAACTTTAAAGGCATCATCATTTCCTAAACTTGTGGTTTTATTTTGCAATACCCCAAATTTTCACAGGCAAATGTTGTTTTTACAAATTTAGGTTTTGAATTCTGGACAACTGAATCTTCTCTAAAAATGGGATCTTTGAAAGCTTTATGGCAACCTGCCCCCATTTCTGGTAACTGAAAATGCCCTACTATGTTTCTCAGAAGTGAGGATGGCAAGACTCTATCTTAAGTACTCTAAACATGTTATTAGGAGGGACCAGTCCTTGGATAAGGACACAGGTTGGTAGAAGATCAGTGAAAAAGAGGAAGACTCTCAATGAAATGGATTAACCCAGTGGCTACAACAACCAGCTCAAACAGCAAAGATTTTGAAGACGGTGCAGGACCAGGCAGTGTTTTGTTCTGTTGTACATAGGGTTGCTATGAGTTGAAATCTACTCAATGGCACCTAACAACAACATATCACAACACCATTCAAGCCCACTGCTTTGGAGGCCCAGTCAAAGAAAGTCTCTCAACATTATGCATTCAACAAGAAAAAATATATGTCAACTGAGAATTAATAGACTCTTAGTCGTAGACTATAAACAGGATAGCTGATGTTCAAAATAAAGTAGAAACTTATAGAGCAGGCTTTTCTTTTATGAATGATTACAGAAACTTCTGTCTTACTTTGGCTTTAATTTCCTAGGAATCTTTCCCTATCTTACTCTTTGACTTCCTTGTTTGATCAGCAAGCAGACATTGGATTATTTAGCAGGTTATTTCCCTACAAACCTATGGGAAAATCTATGTGTAAGCATATGTTTGTTTGACCCGAGTTTTGTTACTGTATCTTGATCTGAGAGCACAGTGGCAAGTCCATAGAAGAATGAAATTTTGATGATGGAGTATAGGTTGCAACTCAAGGGGTGTCCTCAAATGGAGTCAAAGTGCAGAGGTATCTGACTGGACCAAGGGGCCTGCCTTCTTCAAACAAGAAGCAAAGTATCTGAATTTACCTAGTTCTTGTAGTGACCGTTAGATGAATCATTTCAATGACAAAATGTCTTAAGTTAGGTTCTCTAGATGTGGGGCTTGAGACAGGGATTTATGTGAAGATAATCAACTAGAAGGGTGGGGAGGAGGCTAAACAGAGGAAAGAAGAAAGTAAGAATATATTCTCAGT
This sequence comes from Heterohyrax brucei, assembly GCA_028571685.1. Classification (NCBI taxonomy): domain Eukaryota; kingdom Metazoa; phylum Chordata; class Mammalia; order Hyracoidea; family Procaviidae; genus Heterohyrax; species Heterohyrax brucei. The sequence goes on along the minus strand of CM053155.1, from coordinate 65,161,235 downwards.
TGAGATTGGCTTCAGTTTATGTCCCATGGGAAGTTGTGGAACACGGATTACGTGCTAAAGTCAGTCCCCCTTTGGGGCAAAGGAGTTGATATTGTGTTTCCCTGTAAGTCATCACTAGCAACTGGCTGATTTGGGAGCAGAATAACTTCTTAAGTAAGGTAGCTCCTCTCAAGCTCCCTAGTTATTTGGAGAAGGGGCAGCTGTGAATCCTTAGCAGTGACACTGAGTGCTGTTTGGGGGATGGGAAGAGCTTCTTAATGAAGCAGATCTGGACAGTAGACCCATATCACTCACTACAGTAAGAAATGCTTTTCTCTTTTCACTCTATCATAAGAATCAGGAATAAAAATAATATATCAGAGAAATACAAACCAAAACTACAATGAGATGTCATCTCACCCCAACAAGGTTGGCCATGATCCAAAAAACACAAAACAACAAATGTTAGACAGGCTGTGGAGAGATTGGAACTCTCCTACATTGCTGGTTGGATTGCAAGTTGGTACAACCTCTTTGGAAAGTGGTATGGTGCTTCCTTAAAAAGCTGGAAATAGATACATCATTTGATCCTGTAATTCCACTGCTTAGAATTTATCTTTCAGAAACAAAGGTTGTCACACGAACAGACACATGCACATGAATGTTTATTGCAACACAGTCCACAACAGCTAAAAGGTAGACTTCACCCAGATGCCTATCAACAGATGAATGGATAAACTATGGTACATGCGCTCAATGGAACATTATGCTATGATAAAGAACAATGTAGATTTTAGAAAACATCTCATAACATGGTTTCAATAGGAAAATATCACACTAAGTGAGGTCAGTCAGTGTCAAAAGGACAAATACTGTGTGAGACCCCTGCTATAAGGACTTAGAAGTAGAATTATCTACAGAAGAAAATAACTGTGTTGGCTACAAGGGTGGATGTGGGGGGTGAGAGTTCATCATAGATGAGATAGTTGATGTTAGAAATTTTATTCATTCATTGTAATTAATAAATAATAAAAAGTAAAAAAAGAAAAGAATAAAAGCAAGGTCAGTTTTCTTTAAGAAAAAAAAAAGAAACCGAAGAAACAGTTTTCTTAGTTGGCAGCCAGAGAAAGTTTTGGTTTTCAGTTGTGTTTGGCATCTCTTGGTTTGCTAGTAATCTGTGGTAAGATACCCATGGAGCTTTCATGTAGGCTGCTTTCCATAAAACACAGCAAGAGTTAGTTTCATGCAAACAATGTTGAAACAAGTTTGTACTATGAGATTTAACTTTGAGCCCACAAATTTGTACTTTTTTCAAGTGGTATGTTTATTGAACAAACGCTCATGACAAATTTTCACAGCAGCAACAACTATCTAATCTGTGATCAACCCTCACTCCCCTCACATCCTTGTAGTCATAAGAGTCTTATTGTACTGTACACAAGTTTATTTTTAAGTCCTTAAAGCAGGGGTCTCATACAATATTTGTCCTTTTGCCACTAAGTGATTTTGCTCAGCATAATGTCTTCCAGTTGAAACCCGGTTATGAGATGCTTCCTAAAATCATCATTGTTCTTTATCATTGCATAGTGTTCCATTGAGTGTGTGTGTGTACCATAGTTTGTTTGTCCTTTCATCTGTTGTTGGGCATCTGGGTAGATTCCATCTTTTTGTTGTTTTGGACTGTTCTGCAATAAACATTTGTGTTCATATGTCTGTTCATGTGGCAACCTCTGTTTCTACAGGATAAACTCCAAGCATAGATTTCAGTATAGATTTTGTCAAAAGCTTGCTTGGTTCACAGTAGTCACCAGTTAGCTAAAGGCAGACAATGACCTCAGATGAAATATTAAGTACCAACAGATGCTCAGAGAATGAGCAGCCTGTGATCAATTGTACCAAGTAAGAAGCCATCTCACAGCTTTAGCCTCACATTGCCGTGTGAAGAAGAACCTTGGTAGCACAGTTGTTAAAGTGCTCAGCTGCTCATCAAAAGGTTGGTATTTCAAACCCATCAGCCATTCTGCATATAAAAGATACAGCAGCTGCTTCTGTAAAGATGTACAGTCTTGGAAATCCCACAGAGGTAGGCCTAGGCTATCCTATAGGGTGACTATGAGTTGAAACTGACTCAATAGCAGTGCATTTGGTTGGGTTTTGCTATGCAAGAGTACAAAGCAAGGATGCCAATCTTCAGTTTTTCAAGACCAGATAAAAATTTAAGTATTCTACATTAATAATCCAATTATAAAATGTTAGAACAAACTCAAATTTAAAATGCTGTGTAGGCCAGGTCAATCTTAGGGCAGTGAAACTACACTGTAGTGTACCATGATACTGGACATATGACATGCACTTGTCAAAACCATAGGACTGTGCAAAACAGAGAGTGAACCTAATGAAAGCTATGGACTTTAATTAATACTAGAGCATCACTACGGGTCCATCAGTTGTATTAAAATACCACAGTAATGCAAAATGCTAATAGTAGATGAAACTGGCAGGGAGAGAAGGGGCATATGGAAAGTCTTCGTGTTTTCTACACAATTTTTGCTATATTTTTCTATAAACTAAAACTTCTCTTAAAGTCTATTAAAGAAAGTTTTCTTTTAATTCGTTTAATTACGATTGAGTGAAAAAATACAATCCCATATAAATTTGCAGACCCACCAATGAGCAGCTCCCACTGCTCTCCCTGCCCAGTGACAGCACACTCCTCTTCTCCATTCTGTACATGTCCTATCTTCCTAACAGTCTCCTAACCTCTCCTCTTTCTCCCTCCCCTCATCCAGTAAGAGGTCAGCCAGATGACGTCCTATAGATGCATAGAATCATAAAGTGTGCACATGATATGGTCACTCTGTGTCACCAGTCCAATACATTCCTGTCAGAAGAGTTGACCTCCATTATGATTTATGGACAGGGGCAGCATCAGGGTCAGAAGCCATGCTCCCAGGGGAACCTCAGGCCACTAGACCATCAACTGTGGTCTTTTTTAGTGGAGATCTCAGGGTGTGCCCCTTTTTATTTTCGTATTGCCAGTGAGACTCAACTTTGAGAGACTCATCATGGCTATCACTGCTGGTGGCCAGGTACCATCCAGTTCTTCTGGTCACATGTTGATGTAGTCACCCACTTACGTGGGTTTCTGTCTTCTGAGTTCTCTTTGCCCCATGTCATTTTGGTCCTTGGAGATCATCAGTTACTGCTGAGTTGGAACAATTTGGTATACCTCAAATGGCAGCTTGGCAGCTTTTAAAACCCCAGATGCCACTCACCAATTTGGAGTACAGAAGACTCTCTTAGAAAAATGCTAGTTATGCCAATTGGCTTCAACGTCCCCTGAGAACATGGTCTCCAGACCCCCACCCTAGCTACTCAGTCCTTGCAACATTGGATTAAGATGAAAGGAGTAATCATGTTACACTGAAGTCCAGTTTAAATTGATCTTCTTAAAGAAAGAAGATTTTTAATAAATTCTTTGCAGGCCAACTCCATAGAGACAAGGCAGCCCCAAGCCACTGGATTTCCTTTGGAGAAATAGATGCATACATATTAGTAGACTCTAACTTCCTGGAATACAAAACATTTTCTTACTTATCTTTTTATCACGCACAGAAAAGAGCTTTGAATTAAATAGACACTCAATAAATATATTAAATGGTTGAAAAATTTGTAAGGCAATTAGCATTAGTCGTTTGCTAATTTTTAAGAAGATTCATAATTGATTTAGAGTCCTTGGGTGGCATGAACAGTTAAAATGTTCCTCTGGTAACCAAGTTGGAAGTTCTCATTTACCGAGAGGCATCTAGAAAGTATGACCCAACAATTTACTTTCAGAAAGCCAACTACTGACAACTTTTTACAGCACAGTTGACAAAGATGGGGTCTCCATGAGTTGGAACTGATTTGAAGGCCACTGGTACAACTGCAGCAGTTCAGATCACTGTATTAGGCTGGAGTTAGAAATTTTAATATGGATAATCAAAAATAGTCAGTGCGATTTCAGATGGTTCCATTGTGAGTACACCTAGGACTTGGTGTTAACATCAGTTAATAATGCAACTTAAATTCAAGGTAGCATTATTTTGCAAGGACTTGGAATGACATCATTTGCAGAAATCACATTGTTCTAGAAAGTTAAAAATTAAGCCTATCGTAAATGTGGTAATCAGCCCCATGAAACTTGGTCATCCTCTTAGGCCTGGACCACAAACAGTGCAATACTTTGCTTAATGAAAAAAAATTGCATCTAGAGTGTTACAACCAAAACTAAACTCACTGTCAGTGAGTCATTTCTGACTCATAATGACCCTATGGGACAGAGTAGAAGTGCTCCATAGAGCTTCCAAGGAGCACCTATAGATTTGAACTGCCAACCTTTTGGTTAGCAGACATGGGATTTAATCACTGTGCCACCAGAGTGCTATTAAAAATACAAATTAGGTTTTTTTTGGCTATCCTTTACATGGTGCTGAAGATATTTTTTCATTTGTTGAAAGAAAAAAAAAACAGATGGAATTATATTATTCATAGAGAAATTCTTGTGGTCTGCTTGTAGCAGACATTAGATCAAATTAGTCTGTTTTTAATTATAATTCATCTAAGTAAATATTTCTGTACAGCAGTATTCATCAAAAGATTCACAAATACGTTGTTTAATTTTTTATTTCAAAACAACTACATCTTTGGCAAGAAATAATAAGACCCATGTCCATAAACTAAAATTGGTCTTTGTCCCCTAGACAACAATGATAGCCTAAACTACTGTCCCCAAATCAGAGAACTAAAGACTGAATTTCAGAAATAGTTTTCTGGTTTCAGATAGTTTGAAAATGAACTAAAATTGTTGAAGTTTCTATTTCCAATTAATATTATTAGTGTGAATGTAGAAATGTGGAGCAATTGTCCTGAACACAAAAATAATTGTGAAAATTTTCTCTGTTTAGAACATGTATTTGTGACCAGTTATTATTATGAACTAACCATCATTTCCAGTTAGAAAACACACACGCACACACACACACCATGTATCACATGTGTAATATAAGGTATAACGTTGCCAAGTTTCTGGTTCCTAATCAAAGATGGTGATTAACCTACTTTGTTACGGAACACACACTGTAGGTTAGTAAAAATAGATATACTTTAATTATATTTCAGGAAATTGATTTTGCTTGCTCCAACATGCTTTAAAAAAAAAACGTTGTCTTCCTAACTCTTCTCAGCATCTGAGTTGCAGTGCTTGGTACAAATTGTGAGTCTTCAATTGGTCCTTTATACACACCAATTAGCTTAGATTCTTTCTGGAAAAAGATGAATGTTCTGTAAATGAATGGTGGGCAGATTGGAGAGACAGATAAGTAAACAGCAAGAATGACTCTCAAACCACAAACAGATGTTCGGAAATATCAATTATTCACATTTATTTATTTTGACTTAATTCATATTTTTAATTTACAGTTCTATTGTTGTAGGGGATATGTAAACTCAGACATCTTAAGATTTCTTCCTCCTCCTGCAGGGCTATAACTAAATTCTGAAGAGCTTACATAAAGCCAGGCACTGAGTTGGAAGAACACACATGGTTCTCATGTCTTTAGTCGTTACTGATATTTACTAAGACCTTCATGGTCCAGCCTCATTTTCTGTCATTGACCCATTCAAGTCACTGCTAAACTGCCTCTTCCTCTTGCCTAGAGATACGATCGTTTCAAAGACTGTGGGCCATGTCGTGTCATGGGATCTGTATTTCTGCTTCCAGGTCCTCATGACGGTGGTAACCTTGCAGGTTGTCCATGACCCTCTCTTGTCTTGAACCACCACGTTATCATTGTTTCTCCGTGGTTCTGCTCCTTCTCCTGCAGGGTGCAGATTCTCTCCGTTCCCCTAAATCTCCCTAGACTGTTTTTTATCTCACTGTGACTCTTTCCTGGAAGTAGGGCCTACAGTCCCACTGTAGGGGATACACCTTTGTCTATCTTCATCTTACCTGTTCTATTGTCTATTTTCATCTTTCTGTACATCTTGCTCCGCCTGGGGAAACACTTTCTGGTATATGGAAAATGTTCTCCTCCAACCTTGCTCTTCCTACATTTTGGATGAACCCTGAATTGTCTCTTTTTGCTACACTGTTGAGGATTTTAGAACTGAAGAAATAGCATTCAGGATATTTCAACTCCCTTCCCTGCCATATTCTTCCCCCAAGGCAATAACACAGAGACATAGCTGCTTAAATGAGGCACAGGTGTTTGGAGATAATAATGACAGTTTGGGAGAAATACCAGGAGAGTAAAAAGAGAAATCTGTTAATATTTTTAATATTCCAATGCAGTTATGAAGGAGAAGACAGCAATTACGAAAGTTATAGGACACAAGACAAAGAAAGCTGAGAACCATTTTTCTAGGAGACAGTATTTTAAAATCACTCCAAACCAAATCCATTGCCATCAAATTGATTCCAAATCACAGGCATCCTACAGTACAGAGGAGAACTACAGTATAGGGTTTCCAAGGAGCCAAAGCAAAAACCAAACTGACTGCTGTAGAGTCGATTCCAGCTCATAGCAACCCTATAGGACAGAGTAGAACTGCTCCATAAAGTTTCCAAGGAGTGCCTGGCGGATTTGAACTGTCCACTTTTTGGTTAGCAGATGTAGCACTTAAAGACTGTGCCATCAGTGTTTGCTTCAAAGGAGCAGTTACTGGATTTGAAATGCTGACCTTCGACCATTCCACCCTTGGGGCTCAAAAAGAAAAAAAAAATCTCTGAAGATGTTTTAAATAATTTACCAATCAAATGGTACATTTTCTAAAAGTTCCAGATGCTGACCTTTTGTTAGCCTTTGCTGGGACATCTGTATATCTGGATCTTAACTCATTCTGCAGTATTGTTACAATTAAAAGTAAAAGAATGCAATTATAGTGGGAGTGGGAATGCCAAGAAGACTAAAATACTGTCACTGCCTCTAATTATTCAGTCTATTGGGAAAACAGATGGGTGCACAGCCCAAAGTTACAATACAGTATGATATGGCCTCTAGTAGAATACCGGGAAAGAGTCTTAGAAGATCTTTAGGAAGTGGGACCTACCTGTCTTTTCTGCTTCAGGATAACAGAAGAACCCAAATAGCTAATTAATTGGTCTCGCTCTAGCCACCAGTAAGGCCCTTACACACATTTTCCCTGAAAACTGCAGCTATTCCAAAGGTATTTTATCTTTGTTAGTTTCCTAGTTTTTCCTTGTTTCCTGTCTTCTTTAACTTTGAATTTTAGATGTAGCAGATTGAGTAAGTCATGCCCCTCAGTTCACAACTCATCATCACCAGAAGTTTCTGCAATCAACTGCCTAGTCACTGGGTGAGGCCAGGCCTATGTAGGAGCTGGGCACACACAGAGATACTGGAAATGTAATTCTATATAGTAAAATCAATCCCTTCTGTTGTATATTGTTTACTTGTTTGATTCTGTTGATTTACCACTTTATACCCCAAAGGGTCAGAGACAGACGGCAGTAAATTAGGTCAACAATGATCCTTCCTGGGTTGCTCATTTCGCCTTAGTTTGAAAAATCTGAAAATAACACGTACCTTACAAAGACCACAAATGCCAAACTGGTTTTGAAAGAAACTTCCAAAGGGGTGCACCCTGAGATCTCCACTAAAATACTGCAACTGATGGTCCGGGAGCCTTGGGGTTCCCCTGGTAGCATGGCCACTGGCCCCGATGCTGCCCCTGTCCATAAATCATAATGGAGGTCAACTCTTCGGACAGAAATGGATTGGACTTGGTGACACAGAGTGACCATATCATGTGTGTACTTTATGGTTCTAGGCATCTATAAGATGTCATCCAGCTGACCTCTTACTGGATGCAGGGGAGAGAGTGGAGAGGAAGAGATAGGAGATTGTTAGGAGGATAGGACATGGACAGAATGGAAAGGAGTGTGCTGTCCCTGGGCAGGGAGAACAGTGGGAGCCGCTCATTGGTGGGTATACAAATTTTTATGGGATTGTGTATTTTCACACAATCAAAAGAAAAGAAAAAGAAACTTCTATTTCTGAAAATCTAGACATGTTTCTAACTGTGAGAAGATTATCACCTTAAAGAGCACCTTTTGAAATTAAGTAGTTCTGCCTTTCCTTTCTAGCTCTCCATTTCTCTCTCTTTCGCTCTCTTTCTTGCGGGGGAGGTGAAGTGGGGAAGGGAGGTATCTCTTCACCCTCAGAAACTGCCAGTTTGTGCTCTGAACCAGATTATGTCACCACTCTCCCTCTCTGACAAAACAGCTCTCTCATACGGCATATGGTTTCCTTTAGTGACATCAGTTCAGAAAAATGAATATTTTTCTAGAAACTGATGTTGTTTCCTTTTTTTGAGATGTCATGGAAAAATCTAACTAAATGAAAATGAAAAAGAAAAATAATGGAATAACTTTCAATTTAACTAACACTTTTTTGTCACAGTTACTTGTTTACATGTCTGCCACTCTTAGGAATTTGTAAGCCAGTGATTGTAGAAAAAGGCAAGTAGGTTATAAGCTGCTTGTCCTACGACAAGTTACTTGCACTATTTGAGATTCAGTTCTCTAGTCTGTGAAAACCAAGAGTAGCAGTGACCTTTTGCCTTTCTGTTTCATTTGTGTGTGGTGTTTCCCTCTGCCCAGCAAGTCCTTCCTTCCCTTTCCCTCTGTTTTCCACTTAATCTGAACCCTACCCACCCGAGATCAAGTTCCACTCACCACTTTTAGGGTCGTTCCAACCCACTGCCACTGTTGCACTTGAGAACTCTTTAACAGTGACTCTCTATACTGCTCAGAAGGTCTCTGGGTGGTATAGTTCACACACAACCACTAACAGGTGAGTGGTTTGAACCCACTCACTATCACCGCAGAAGAAGAAGAAAAGAAAAAAAGCTTGGCAGTTTGCTTCCATCAAGATTATGGCCAAAAATCTACAAAGCGCAGTTCTACTCTGTAACACATAGAGTCACCATGAGTCAGAATCCATTCAGAGCAACAAGTTTACACAACTCAGTTAGCACTTAATCATTTATTAGCTTAGTAAAACAGTGTTCTCAAGAAGAAAGGAAAATGAGCCAAACCATGCTGATTTACCAAATTTCTAGTTCAAGCCTCCATCCTTCACCAGTAAAAGACTTCGCTAGGACTTCTTAAATGTTCATTTGTGAATTTTCTGTCCATTTGCCTTATTTCAGTTTAGGGAAATAAATACAGGTGAAAATGCTACTGACCCTCCAAAGCCCAAACCTGTTGCTTTGGAGTAGATTCCAACTCACAGTGACCCTTCAGGACAGAGTGGATCTACCCCATAGAGTTTCCAGAGAACACCTGGCACATTCTAACTTTCAACCTTTTGGTTAAGCAAACACAGCACTTAACCACTACACCGATGCCATGTCACGTTTTGAAAAGTGCTATTGAACACTGCTTTTTCCCTGGGGCATGACCCTGCTGATTCTTTCTGACCATTTTCCTTCCCTCACACTGGACCAGAAGAAGAATGGGTTTTCTTCCAACAGCTGAGATCAGCATCGTCCTAGTGGCCAAATGACAAATCGTTAAGGGGATTTCTCACTAGCAGTGTAGACTGTCAAATACAAGATCCAAGTGGAAACCTAAGTTTTTTCACCTCTTGCCCCAAGTGTTCGCAGCAGATTGCTTGCCTCTAGTGATAATGTTCTCCAGATCACTCTTTAAAGTGATGATGAGCTGCTGGCTGTCACTTTTAAATCATCCCAGGGTCTGGTGCAAGTATTAGAAGCAGGAAACAATGTTGGTCAACGGCATTAACATTTTTTTACCACCCAGGGATTCCTCATAAATTCCTCCTATACCCATTATAGTAACCTGCCAGCCAGCCAAGTGCCGTCGAGTCAGATACGATGCATGGTGACCCTAGAATCAACAGTTCCAGGCTGGTTAATACAAATAAATGCATTGTATCATTTCCAAGCAATTTAGGGTCAAGAAGGCAGGGAAATCTCTTGCATTTTATAACATACACCAAACTCACTGCCATTGAGTTGATTCTGACTCATAGCAACCCTATAGGACAGAGCAGAACTGGCCCATAGAGTTTCCAAGAAAGGCCTGATTATTTGAATAGCTGACCTTGTGGTTAGCAGATATAACACTTATCCACTAGCCACACAGGTTTTCATAACATGCATTGCATGGCCTTAAAAAAATTCTATCCATTCTCACTTTTAAGATAATGTGTTTGCTAATGTTCTAAGGGATGTATTGTCTGGAGTTGAGGTGGAATTTATAGGTCTGCAGGAGAACGTGCTAATGTGGTGAGTCTACTTTGTGCAGCTCTGCAGGCTACCAGTCCACAGTTACTGGCGGTGCATAGTTTAGTCCACACGGGGATGCCCACAACGTCATCAGCAATGAATCATGTGCTTCCCGCTCATAATAAGCCCCACGTAAAGTTCAAGCAACAACAGAGGAGGTAAATCCCCGGAAACAGCTCACTCAACAGGAGAGTGAAATCAAGGTCAGTTCGCTTCATTTAACTCACTGCCCTGCCCCGCAACTTCCTCTTGGCTAATGGAATCACTTAAGTGTTTGAGCAGGAAAAGTACGGGAACTCTTGTCACAGAAGAAAGCACACTGAAAAGGGGGTTAAAAGGCATAGATTCTGATTCTGGTCCTGATGTATACTGAGGTTACTGGACTAACACTCTGTTTCACTGGACCTTAACTAAGTCATCTGAAAAAATAGTGATTGGATAAAATTTACTACAGGCTATACTTGAAATGGAAAGCCTGGTTGCATAGTAGTTAAGTTCTAGGTCTGCTACACAAAAGGTAGGCAGTTCAAATCTGCCAGGTGCTGCTTGGAAACTCTATGAGGGCAATTCTACTCTGTTCTATAGGGTCGCTGTGATTCAGAACCGACTCGATGGCACTGGATTTTTGTTGTTGTTTTGTCCTTCACATAAAGGAAATTTTAACATACAAGAATATGTCCTAAAGAAGAGAACTAAAACAAACAAAAAAAAATGCTGCCATCGACATGATTCCAACTCATAGCAACCCTACAGGACAGAGTAGAAGTGCCCCATAGAGTTTCCAAGGAGTGGCTGGTGGATTCCAACTGCTGACCATTTGATTAGCAGCTGTAGTACTTAACCACTATGGCACCAGGGTTTCCAAAAAGCACAGGAGAGAAAAGAAATGCAGAGTATCAATGAAACAGAAGACAGGAAAGGATTGTTTTAAAAACTATAGAAAAGGCAGGACAAATAAAACTAGGTATAAAACTCTAAATTATTATTAATAATAGTTAACATAAACAGAGTTAATTTGCCAGTAATAAAAACAGACATTCTCATATTGGACAAAGAAAACAAGTAAAAATCCCACAGAAAGGTTGAAAGAAAAAGTTGGAAAAAATATATATACCTCACAAATCTAACCAAAGAAAAACTAGTGTCACTATACTGACATTAAACAAGATACCTTTTATAAAAAGGCATTATTTGCAATAAAGAAGGTCACAGCATAACATTCAAACAATCTATTAATAAACAATTACGGCAATTAATTGATCTAATTATCTGTCCTCAAAGCAGGTTTAAAAAATTAACAAAACTGCAGAGAGGATTTAGAAACTTACAACCTTAATGAGAAAATTTTAACAACCTATTCTGTTACTAAGGTGCTCTGGTGGCAGTAAGGCTTTTGATTGCTAATCTAAAAGTCAGTAATTCAAAACCAGTAGCAGCTCTGTGAGAGAAAACTCTTAGCAGTCTGCTTGTGTAAATATTTGCAGCCCTGGAAACTACATGGGATTACTATGTGTCACAATAACTTGATGGCAGTAGTTTTAGATTCTGATTGTATTCTATTATTGATAAACAAGGTATTTAAAAAAGTAAAATATATATATTTATTTGATATTCAACAAATGTTTATGAAAAATCTGCCATATGCCAGACTGTTCAATGAAGTACATTATTGAAAAAAGTAAACAGAGAGGCAAAAATCCATGATCTCATTTAGTTTATGTTACAGTGAGGGTTAAGGCCCAAACACAATGAAAATAATAAATCCACTACATAGTATGTTAAAAGAACCATGAGGAAGGGGTACAGGGAGCAGAATACAAGAGATAAAAAATTTCAAGGCTATAGAATAAGATTGTAATATTAATTAAATGGAGTGGGTAGAAGTAGAAAGACCATTAGAAGACAATTGAAATAAACCAAGTGAAAGATGATGGTAGCTTTAACCAGGGTGGCAGCAATGTAGACAGTTAGGAGTGGTCTGATTCTGAGTAGAAATTGAAAGCATAACCAAAAGAGAGTTCTGACAGATTGGATGTTGAGGTATAAAATAGCCAAGAGTGAATATAAAGCTTTTGCCTTAAACAACTAGAAGGATGGATTTTCTAACAACTGAGATGGATAGGTTATATGTGAAAAACCGTTGGTGAGGTTAAAGGTGGAGGAAGTGGCAGAGTTCAACTTTAACCATGTTGAGTTTGTCTATTAGACATCTGAGTACATGTGCTGAATAGACAGCTGGGTATATGCATCTGGGATTTGGAAGAGCGGTTTGGGCTGCAGATTTGAGAGTCATTGACATACAGATGGAATAGAAAGCCATGAAACTGGGTATAAATAATAAAGAATGACATAGTAGGGAGTAGAAGAGGACCACGAGTAGACATAGGACACCTCAATGTTAAGAAGTTAGATAGAAGAAGGACCAGAAATGGAGATTAGGAAGGAGACATAGAACTTGGCATGAATAAAAATAGAATGTGATATTCTGCAAGCTGTGGGAAGAAAATATATCAAGGAGAATCCGTTTTGTCAAATGCTGCTGAGAAGTCAAATAAGATGAGAACTCAAGTTTGTCCACTGAATTTAACAATGTGAATGGAGTTCACTGGTAAACTTGACATGAGCAGTTTAAGTGGCATCATGGGATAAGTCCTAATTGAAGTAATTTAAGAGGAAATAGGGAGAAGAATGGATAACTATTTTAAGGAATTCTGCTACAGAGCGAAGCAGAGAAATGCAGTCCTAGCTGAAAGAGGAATCTGGAGATTTTTATTTTTTAATCAAGTAACAGAAAAATAAGTCTATTTGTACGTAGAATTACTGATCATCATAGAGCAAATATCAGTTATTTAAAAGAGAGAGAGGCAAATAGCTGGAGCAATGTCTGTGAGGCTAGGATTGAGTATGCAAGTAAATAAATAATTCTTTTGTAGGAATACAGTTAATCTATATATGGTAACAACAGAAAGAAAATGGAAATACTGTGTACGATCACAGCCAAGCCAGCCAAGTGTCATCGACTGGGATCAGGTGAATAGATATAGACATTCTCTTACTGATTCAACTTTCTCAAGAGCTAGGAAGTAAGGTCGTCAGCTTAGCATAACAATGTGGAAGGAAATGTTAGAATCTTGTTGAGAGAAGAGATAGTGTGAAACAGTCCAGCCATCTAGGAGAGTAGGAATTGTTTGGGACTATAAAGTATGTTTGATGGGAGGGGCGGAGTCAAGATAGCAGACTAAGCACAGGTCTCCTTATATCCCTCTGGAAACCAGGACCTGAACTGACAATCAAACAGAGCCTTCTGATCACCTAATCAGCCTCAGGACATGGCACAGGGCTGTTAATTGGGACTTCATACCACTCAGCGAGAAACCTCCTCTCCTTCACTGACTCCCGCTCCTGGCTAGCCCCGCCTCTCACAGACGGAAGGTAAACTTACCAGTTTGACTTTTTTTTCCTCTGTCTCGGCTGGCAGGCGGAGCTGGGTCTTGCCTGGCGGCTAGACTCAGACATGCTGCTGGGGGGATAGGCAGGCGAAATTCCCATATTCTGAGAGCCAGGCTTGGGACTCTGTTAATCTAGCCACTTGAGCCTTTCGTTTTGTAGCTGCCTCAGCAGGGTTTGTGTGGAGCTCCGCAGCCAGGGTGCGTGACGCCATGTTGTTACCGAGATTTTAGCAGGACCTCGTTCTTAGCCTGGGAGCCAGCGCCTGCAAACGGGACAGCACTTCTCCGACAGAAAAGTAGTGATTTTGCACAGTGCTGCCTACATTGGGGGCCCAGCAACAGAAGCAGAGGAATCACTACCTCTTGGCACCTTTAGCTCCTCTGTCTGCTGCCTGTGTGGAGGATGCCATCCTGGATATGGTGGCTACAGCTGGACCTAATTCTTAGCTTGGGAGCCAGAGCCTGCTCACAGGAGAGCACTTTTCTATCACAAAACCAGTACTCGACGCAGTGTTGGCTAAGGCTAGGCCAGGTCAGCAGAGGCCAACAGGGCAGTAGCATTGCTGTATTCTGAACTAGTTTGTTATCATCTGGGGTTGGATATAGTGGCACTTACTTCGTCAGATGAGGAGACCTCTACACCTGAAAACCTAACTGACTTGTGAACTAGTCAGATACCTCTTGCTTTACATTTGAATATAGCCTAGAGAAACATTTGCAATCCATCCTCACAGTGCCTCTTCCAGCCTCTATATATTCACATGGGACCCAAAAAGCAACAGACAATTGTGGCATACAAGCAATCACTCATGGTTTCAGAAGGCTTGCAAACAAAGCAACCAAGGAGTTTTCCAGATGAAGAAACTTTTATGAAAGCATCAGGAAGTGAATACAAATTGATTCTATACAGAGCCCTTCTAGACCTTATACAAAATGCAGCAGAACAAAATGAAAAATAAAGCAAGTTGTTCGATCTGATGGAACACCAGTACTCTGAAATCCAACAGATCAAGAAGAAAATCAAAGACATAGAAACTTCCATGCAAAGCCAAGAAAACAGAATGGAGCAAATGGAAAAAAGAATTTCTGACTTGGAAGACAAAGCTACTGATGCCAGCGTCTATGAGCAGAAATCAGAAAAAAGAAACAAGAAAAATGAAGAAACATTAAGAAGCATGTGGGACTCTATTAAGAGGAACACCTTCGATTAATTGGAGTCCCTGAACAGGGTGAGACATCTGAGAACACAGAGAGTATTGTTGCTGAGCTGCTGAAAGAAAACTTCCCAGAAATCATGAAGGAAGAGAATATAGACATCTCAGATGCATATCGTACGCCACCCAATATAGATCTCAAAAGAAAGACTCCAAGACATATTATAATCAAGCTTAACAAAATGAAACATAAGCAGCAACTCTTAAAGGCACCAAGACTCAAGGCAAAGCTAACATTCAGAGGGAAACCCTGTAGCCTCTCGTCAGATTTCTCAGCAGAAACCATGCTGGCACGGAGACAGTGGCATGACACATTCAATGTCTTGAAGGAGAAGAACTTCCAACCAAGAATTATATATCCTGCAAAACTATCTTTCAAATACGAAAATGAAATTAAGACATTCCCAGATAAACAGAAACTCAGAGACTGTAAAAACCAAACCCAAACTACAAGAAATACTGAAAGAAGTTCTTGGCTTTGGCTTAGAAGAATAAAACCACTAACTTTATATTTTAGAACTACACACTAATCAATACTCTACTCATTTAGGGAAGGCTCCAAAGTAAATCACAGCTTTGATATGGAAAGAAGCAATCCAGTGATCATCATGAAAACTATGGTGTCATCATAATAAAAACAGGGATGTACTACAGTTGTTATAGTCCTTCCAGATGGAGAGGAAGATGACAAGACTGGTAGTAATTAAAATTGGGCTTATAAATAGTTTATTAAGGGGGTTCATAGGGGCAGCTGTAAAGCACAACAAAGATGTATCATAGCATTTCAAGAAATCTAACACACGAGTCTCAACAACCACAAAACCAGCTCTGAAAAAGGTGAAAAATCAACTCACAAAAAAGAGTGTCCCAGAACAGACTAATAAGAACAGAGAAAACATCAACATAAAAATAAACATATAACAATGGCAGCAGTGAACACATACCTATCAATAATTACATTGAATGTGAATGGACTGAATGCTCCAGTAAAGAGACACCCAGTGTCATCTTGGATCAAAAGACACGACCCATCAATATGTTGTCTATAAGAAACTCACTTGAGACCTAAAGACAGGAACAAACTGAAAATTAAAGGATGGAAGATATATATCAAGCTAACAATGAACAAAGAAGAGCAGGGGTGGCAATTTTAATTTCAGACAAAATCAATTTTAATATCAAATCCACCATCGTGGACAAAGATGGACACTATTTATTGCTGAAAGGTTCAGTACACAAGCAAGACTTAACTATATTAAATTTTTATGTACCTAATGCCAGAGCACCTAAATATGTCGAAGGAACACTGACTACACTCAAAAGAGAGTTAGATGACTCCACAATAATAGTGGGAGACTTTAACACTCCACTCTCATTACTAGACACATCATCTAGAAAAAAGCTCAGTAAAGATACGGAAGACCTCACTGACACAATTAACCAACTAAACCTCATTGATATATACAGAACTTTCCGCCCAGCAGCAGACAACTACACCTTCTTCTCCAGTGCACATGGAGCATTCTCCAGAATTGACCACGTGATAGGCCATAATGCAATGCTCAACAATATCCATAACATTAAATTACTGCAAAGCATCTTCTCAGATCATAAAGCCATAAAAGTTGAAATCAATAGCAGAAAAAACATAGAAAGTGGAACTCTTGGAAACTGAACAACATCTTGCTCAAAAAAACATGGGTTATAGAGAAAATCAAGGATGAATTAAAGAAATTCATGGATTCCAATGAGAATGAAAACACTTCCTACCAGAACCTATGGGATACAACCAAAGCAGTGCTCAGAGATCTGTTTATCTCCATAAATGCACACATCTGGAAGGAAGAAAGAAACCAAATCAAGGAACTAACTCTACAGCTTGAACAAGTGGAAAGAAAACAATAGAGGAACCCTTCGGGCACCAGAAGAAATGAGATCATAAAGATTAGAGCAGAGCTAAATGAATTAGAGAACAGAAAAACAATTGAAAAGACCAAAAGCTGGTTTTTTGAAAAGATCAACAAAATTGATAAACCACTGGCTAAACTTACTAAAGAAAAGCAGGAAAGGAAACAAATAACCCAAATTAGAAATGAGAGGGGAGTTGTCACCACAGATGCAACAGAAATCAAAAATATCATAATAGAATACTATGAAAGACTGTACTCTAACAAATTTGAAAACCTAGGGGAAATGGACCAATTCCTTGACTCACACCACCTACCCAAATGATCACAATGTGAAGCAGAACAACTTAATAAACCTATCACAAAGGAAGAGATTGAAAAGGTCATCAAAACACTGCCAACCAAAACAAGTCCGGGCCCAGATCGCTTCACGGCAGAATTCTACCAAGCATTTAGAGAAGAGTTATCCCCAATACTCCTGAGACTATTTCACAGTATAGAAAGGGATGAAGTACTCCCAAACTCATTCTATGAAGCCAGCAGAACCCTGATACCTAAGCCAGGGAAAGATCCAACAAAGACAGAGAACTACAGACCGATATCACTCATGAACCTAGATGCAAAAATCTTCAACAAAATTCTTGCCAACAGAATACAACAACATATCAAGAAAATAATCCATCATGACCAAGTGGGATTCATACCAGGGATGCAAGGCTGGTTCAACATCAGAAAAACAATTAATTTGATTAACCACATAAATAACACAAAAGACAAGGATCACCTGATTTTGTCCATTGATGCCGAAAAGGCATTTGATAAAGTCCAACACCAATTCATGCTAAAAACTCTTAGCAAAATGGGCATAGACGGCAAATTCTTCAACACAAAAAGGGCCATTTATACAAAGCCAATTGCCCACATCATCCTGAATGGAGAGAGACTGAAAGACTTTCCCTTGAGATCAGGAACTAGACAAGGATGCCCACCGTCACCTCTCCTATACAACATTGTGCTAGAAGTTCTAGCCAGAGCAATTAGACAAGACGAAGAGATAAAGGGCATCTGCATCGGCAAAGAGGAAGTTAAAATCTCCTTGTACACAGATGCTATGATTGTATATGCAGAGAACCCCAAGGAATCTATAAGTAAATTACTCAAACTGATAGAAGAGTTCAGCAAAGTCTCAGGATACAAGATAAACATAAGTAAATCAGTAGGATTCCTTTATACCAACAACGAGACTGTTAAAGAGGAAATTATCAAATCAATACCATTTATGATAGCCCCTAAGAAGATAAAGTGCCAAGGAATTAATCAAAGCAGAGAAACAACAGACCTTTACGAAGAGAACTACAAGCTAAGAACTACAAGAAACTAAGAGAGACTTAGATAAATGGAAAAACCTACCCTGCTCATGGATAGGAAGACTTAACATTGTGAAAATGTCTATTTTACCCAAAGCAATTTATTTATATAATGCAATCCCAATACAAGTTTCAGCATCATTTTTTAATGAGATGGAGAAACAAATCACCAATTTTGTTTGGAAAGGGAAGAAGCCCTGGATAAGTAAGGTACTACTAAAGAAGAACACACTGGGAGGCCTCTCATTACCCGACCTTAGAACATACTACACTACCACAGTGGTCAAAACAGCCTGGTACTGGTACAAGAACAGACAGATCAATCAATGGAACAGAATTGAGACCCCAGAGATGACACCATCTGCCTATGAACAGTTGATATTCGACAAAGGCCCTAAGACATTAAACTGGGGTAAAAACAGTATCTTCAAAAATGGTGCTGGCAAAATTGGTTATTCATCTGCAATAAACTGAATCAAGATCCATATCTTATACCTTATACAAAAACCAACTTCAACTGGATAAAAGACCTAAATATCAAACCTAAAACGATAAAGCCCATCCAAGAAAAGGTAGGAACAACAATGGAAGTTTTAATACACAATGAGGACAGACTCCAAAATCTGTCAAAGAAACCTCAATCAACAGAAGAGAAAGTAGATAAATGGGAACTATTAAGAATCACACACTTTTGCTCATCCAAAGACTTTATTAATAGAATTAAAAGGACACCCACAGAATGGGAAAAATATTTGGCAACTCTATGTCAGACCAACGCCTCATCTCCATAATCTATAAGATACTACAAAATATCAATAAGAAGAAGATAAACCATCCAATTAAGCGATGGGCAAAGAAGATGGACAGATACTTCACTAAAGAGGAGATCCAGGCAGCCAAAAAACACATACGGACATGTTCATGATCTTTAGTTATTAAAGAAATTCAAATCAAGACAACAATGAGATACCATCTCACCCCATCAAGATTGGCCATGATCCAGAAAACACAAAACAACAAATGCTGGAGAGGCTGTGGAGAAAGTGGAACCCTCCTACACTGTTGGTGGGGTTGCAAAATGGTCCAGCCTCTTTGGAAGACAATTTGGCGCTTCCTTAAAAAAATAGATATTGATATACCATTTGACCCAGTAATTCCACCACTTGGAATATATCCTACAGATTCAAAGCCTTTCACACCAATGGACACATGCACCAGAATGTTTACCACAGCACAGTCCACGATAGCAAAATGATGGAATCAACCCAGATGCCCAGCAATAGAAGAATGGATAGGTAAACTATGGTACATATACTCAATGGAGCACTATGCAATGATAAAGAATAATGATGATTCCAGGAAACATCTCCTAACCTGGTTTCAACTGGAAGACATTATGTTGAGTGAAAGTAGTCAGCGACAAAGGGACAAATACTGTATGAGACCTCTACGATAAGACCTCAAAAACAGACTTGTGTATAGAAGAAAAGACTCTTTGACAGCTGCAAGGGAGTGGGGGGAAGGGTTTAGTTTAGATAGTTACCAGAAATCTAGTTGGGAGAAAGCGGTGATAGCACACATTAGAAACAAGAACAACATTAAGTGGACTTCAGCGTAACTTGAGAACTCCTTCCATCTTAACTCAATACTGCAAGGATAGAGTAGCTGGGGCAGGGGGCGGGGGACCATGCTCTTAGGCGAATTCCAGGCCAATTGTCACAACTAGCGTTTTGCTAAGAGAGCTCTCTGCACCCCACGTTGGTGAGTGGCGTCAGGGGTCTTAAAAGCTGCCAAGCTGCCATCTGAGGACACAGCAAATGGTCCCAACTCAGCAGGAACGGATGCTCACAGAGGACAAAAATGACATGCGGTAAAGATAACCGAGAAGACAGAGAGAACCACAAGAGTGGGTGCCTACATCGACTTGGGACCAGAAGAACCGGTGGTGCCCAGCCACCACCAGCGATAGCCATGATGGAGCTCGCAGAGAGGAGTCTCACTAGCAACACAAGAATAAAAAGGGTGCATCATGAGATCTCCACTAAAAGACCTCAGTTGATGGTCCAGCGGTTTTGGGGTTCCTCTGAGAGCATGGCCCCTGGCCCTGATGCTGCCCTTTCCCATAAATTATAACAAAGGTCCACTCTTTGGACATGATTGGATTGGACTTGGTAATGCAGAGTGACCATATATTGGAAGCACTTCGTGGTTCTATACATCTATAGGATATCATCTTGCTGACCTCGGCTGGAGGAAGGGGAGCGGACGGAGAGAAGGGGAAAGGAGGTTGTTGGGAGGTATGAGACATGTATGGAGCAGAGAGGAATAGTGTGCAGTCACCGGACAGGGAGAGCAGTGGAAGCTGCATATAGGTGGGCATGTAAATTTATACGTGAGTGTACATTTTCCCTCAGTTATGTTAAATAAAAATAAAAAATAAAAGTATGTTTGATGGCAGTGTTACAGGCCCATGTGAGGTTCATGATCATGCATTTGAAAGGGTATTAATAGCACGATTATAGGTTTTTCATTTTTTTTTCCTTCCAGCCATGTTAAGCTACATGGGTGTTGGTATAGAATACATAGTTGAACTGGAACTGTAATTTTGCCAGATTAGCATGACAAAAGAGGGAGACAAAGTAATCAATACTATATAAAGCTATTATGATGATTGACCATAGGTATAATAATATATAATAATGCCGTAATTCCAAAAGATGGTGAAAAAGTAGTAGGATCAAGAGATTAAAGGTTCTTGTAAAGCCCAAGCATTGCAGGAAACACAAGAGATGGTGACTAGATATTGTCAGGCATGAAACTGAAATTATGAAAGGGCTACAGTTAGTAGTAATGTGAAGGTGAATGATTTGGCCTCTGTGAAGACAGGCTGATTTAGGGTGGAAGACAAGATAATTTCTTCGGGAGTGAGGAATTCAAAATCCTGAGAGCAAGAGGCAGAAAAAATTATAAGGAACACGTACGTTTATACGGAAATTTCCAAGAAGTACAGTACCAAGAGTAAAACAAACCCAGTGCCATTAAGTTGATACTGACTCGGAGCAACTCTACACGAGAGAGTAGAGTTTCCAAGGACTACTTGGCAGATTCAAACTGCTGACCTTTTGGTTAGCATATGTTTCACTTAACCGCCATGCCCCTAGAGTTTCCAGAAGTAAGGTAAGACTAATATTAGAAAGAATGGCATTGATTCATTCACTACAAATGAGAGGAAATGATCTAGAGGTTGATAAATTATAACAACAATGAGGAATGGTTTATAATATAATCTAATGATGTTTCCAGTTAACAGTTCCTGCATAACAAACTGCAGAGCCTAGTAGCTGTAAGTGACAATTGTTTATGTAGCTTGTGAACTTGCAATTTCAGTGGACCTTGGTGGGGAAGGCCTCTCTCCAGGTGGTGTCATCTGAGGCTTCTTCACTGGGGCCTGAAGGATCCACCTCCAAGAGATCTCATACACCCGCCTGGCTAGTAGATATATTGGTAGGTATATTGGCTGGGGTCTTATCTGGTCTAAAGGCTGAGAGCCTCTGTTCCTCTCTACTTGGCCCTCTCCATAGGCTAAATACTGGCTTGGTTCCAAAAGTCGGAGTCCCAAGATGTAAAAAGTAGAACCTGCTGATTTCATAATACCTTGACACAGAAATGGAAACCCTGGTGGCATAGTGGTTAAGTGCCTCAGTTAACCAAGCCAGCCTAGCCAAGTGCCATCGAGTTGGATCCTTGGCTTTTCAAATCTGCCAGGCATTCCTTGGAAACTCTGTGGGGCAGTTCTACTCTGACCTATAGAGTCGCTATGAGTTGGAAGCTACTCAACAGCAGTGGTTTTTCTGATCCAGAAACAACCATGGCATCACATCCACTGAATTATATTGTTCAAATCATCACAGAGGCATAATTCAAGGGAGAGGACATAGACCCCACTTCTCAATAAATGAAATACCAAAGAATTTTGGAACTATGTTTTAAAATTGTCATAATATTAGACATATAACTGGAAGATGTCTTAATTATCTATTACTGTTGTAATAGATATACCACAAGTAGATGGCTTTAACAAAGAGAAATGCTAAATTAGGGTGTCAACTCCAGGGGAAGACTTTCTCCCTATTTGCCTTGCTTCATTAACTGCCTTTAATTCTGCCTTGTTAGCATCACAGAGGTAGGATGACAAATGGTTGGCAATAACTGTGAATCATGGCCTAGTCAAGTTGACACATGTTTTGAAGGGACATGCTTCAACCCATAATAGAGAGGATATTGGAAGGAGGATAACAATGATCTGAAAGCAACAATGGGGAGTCATGAGTACACACACCTGCCTGTATGTTCAGTGTATGAACAAAAGATAAAAAGATAACATTTTGTATGAGCAAAAGATAACACAGCTACCACCTGAATGGGATTTGGAGGAGGGTCCTCAGGGTAAACCAGACTGCTGTTAGAAGAAAGTGAGAGGAATATTCAGAGTAGAGTTTAAAAAATAAAAGGAATTTTGTTGATCGTGACTACAGATTGCATAGGGCACAGTGGAAGGATTAAGAATTGGAGAAAGTAGAAGGGACAAATTAGGTTAATATATGGGGCCTAGTGGAGATTAGAAGATGCCTTTGTGGTGCAGTGTTTAGCTGCTCAGATGTGAATCAAAAGGTAGGCAGTTTCAACCCACCAACCACTCTAAGGGAGAAAGATCTGGTAGTTTGCTTTCATAGAGATTACAGCCTTGGAAACCCTATAGGAAAGTTTTGCTGTGTCCCACAGAGTTGTTATGAGTTGGAATGACTAGACAGCAATGAGTTTAGTGGGGATTACAGTACAGGAGATGTGGAGTGAACTGAAAACCTGGGGATATGTTCGCAGCTACTGAACAAGAATAAAGAGCATAATGAGATTAGACCTTGGGGATACAAGGCAAGTGGCAAGATATATGAGATTTGAACATCACACTTAACAAATGTCACCTATTGAATGTCCATATCCACATCCACCTCCACCTCCACCTCCACCTCCATATCCATATCCACAGCCATTGAATTAAATTGCATAAAAGGAACTGTAAAAACAGCTTAGGGACAGTATCTGACCTCCTCCAACACCACAAGGGAGAATGGCAACCAAGATCGACAGCATTAGGCTGACTCCCATGCAGTGGAGGCCAGACAAGCCTTTTATCTCTGACATGCTTAGTATTTCTGACACCACTTTTCCCTTGTATGCAAATGTATGCACTCTCTACTTCTCTGCTGGGTTCAATAACTCATTGCAATAACCACACAGAACACATGATTACGGGGTTTATTGGGGAGGTGCAGTTGCAAATCAGACTCCAGAACACTTGGGATACAGTTCTGCTATCAGGACAGCATCTTCCCAACGATGCTCACATGCTTGCCTTTCTCTGGCTTTAGGCCTCTCCTGAAAGATATTCAGCTTTCCCTCCACTGCAGGATCTCTGTTGCTGGGCCTTTTCTGACATTACTTGTCAATATCTTCAAGGTCACGCTTGTACACTCTCTCTCTCTGTCTTTCTGTTTGTTGCTTCCAGCAGCTTCTCAGCATAGGGATCCAGCATCCAAAAACCATGCTCTGTGCTTTAGGCTGTCCTTCCTTGTAGGTGGTAGGATCCTCCTCTCTGCTTTGGCTTTGGCTGTCTTTTAAGGCAAAACTAACCAATCCCCTTGATGGGCCACATTAATGCAATTGCCCAGTCAGCTTGGTGGGAGTTACAAGACCAAGGCTAGAAAGGCTACACAAAAGTAACCAACTGAACTGTAGGGACTTAAGATTAGTATCCAGTGTATATAATAAATTTCCATAAATGAGCACCAAAAAAATGACTTAAAAGGGAAACATGCAAAAGATAGAGGAGGTGGAGGAAATTCAAAGAGAAGAAGGTCTGAATGGCCAATAATATTAAGATAAATTGTTCAATCTTATTAGAATTAGAAAAAAAATGCAAAAATAAAACCACAACAGAGTATCATTTTACCTTCATCTGAGTGAAAAAAGAAATCTAAAAGCTTGGCATAGCAATCTCAAGTGTTGGTAAGAATGTAAAGCAAAAAATAGAACTTTCATACATTGCTGAAAGAAATAAAAATTGGTTCAAACAATTTGCCAATGTGTTCTATGACTGAGTGATTTCAATTCTAGGTGTACATCCTGTAGAACTTCTTGCACATGTATATCCTACTGTCACTGAGTCCATTCTGACTCATAGCAACACTATAGGACAGAGTAGAACTGCCCCTGTAGAGTTTTCAAGGAGTGCCTGGTAGATTTGCACTGCCGAACTTTTAGCTAGCAGACGTAATACTTAACTACTACACCACTAGGGTTTTCCACATATATGTATACAGGAACTTTTTTGACATCAGTTTTTATGATAGCAAAAACTTACAAACCACTCATGAAGTCATGAACACGAAAATAAATTAATATAATGTGTGTTATTGAGTGGCAATTTAAGGGAATGAAAGACAAGTATATGTATTAACATGGCTAAATCCCCCAAATCATAATGAAGTACAAAGCAAGTTATGAAGGATGCATTCAACATAGCATTTATAACATTTTATTTTATCTAGTTCATCACTATAAATATTTCTGTATATTCTGGCTCTCCTTCTCATGTGACCTGGGACAAAGTACTGAATGTCTCTGAATTTCAGTTTCTCCAAAAATAGGATTAACAATGATACCTGTCTTCTAGGGTGGTGAGGTCATACAGTAAAAATACTCAGAGCAGTGATAGGCATAGCATAAAGACTGCATGTGCTGTTACTACTATGGTTATTATTGTTGACATATAAAAATTTGTACAGGAATGATAAAAACCTATCAACTTATCTAATGATTATTATTATCTTTGGATAGGGCTGCACAGAACATTTCAACTGGACCCACAATATTATATTTCTTTAATAAATATTTGAATCTAACATGGTGAATCTCAGCAGGGATACATGGATTCTGCAGAGACATAAGCCTAGCAGTTCATGCTAACCTTTGTGATACCCTGCAATATTGCAAAGAACAGAAGTCAACCCTAGGACTGTTCCTATTTCTTATGAAATGCCTTCCTGACCCCCTTCTTACTTCCTAAGAATTGGAGAAGCAATTATACTATGTTTAACCGATCAGTGAATGAGAAACCAGGGACCATTTTGAGTTACATCTTTTCATTTTAGCAGAAATTATAAAGTTGTCTTAAATTCCTCATCCCCCAAAATGTAAGATTCATCAGATTAGTCATAGGGACTGTAAGGGCTTATGTCACCATATTGTCAAAGGAACAGATTCTCTATAACTTTTCTGGGTCTCACTCCCAGGAATGAATATTTAACTCATGGTGATCTGGGTAGTACTATCCAGAATGCGATGTGGCAAAGTGACAGCAAGGTGCTACCTCAGATGGGACCATCTCTGAGGAAGCATTTTAATGGTCCTACTATAATGAGGATCTTCTTTGTTAAGAACTGTGGAGCCTCCTTGGGTTAGGACTATGACATTTGCTTTTGAAAAGTTCATTGGAGAAAAAGTAAACAATCACAGTCTGATTAAAGAAAGTTGATCAAATACTACTCTGGCCTTTAGGGTTGCCATGAGTCAGATCTGATTCGACGGCACTTGATTTGGCTGGTCAAATATTAAGAATTTGGCTTAATCCCTCAGCAGAGAAGTCCCAGCAGCTCCTTCTTGGACTGTTAGAACTTGTCTCAGTTGTAAAGGAGAGTGTTAACACTAAAGAGATGGCTATCTGGAGGATCAGGACACACACTTGGGAAACAGGAGATTCAACAGGAACAAACTTTCTTCTTTCTCTCTTGTGTTTAGGGCCCACTCTACAGCGAATTTAGCCCTGATTTCCTGATCAGATGAATGGCATTCTCCTTGAAAGGATGACTCCTGTCAATAGACACAGGTCTGGCTGTCAGGTCAGCCAGGCCTTGAGGCCATCCCCAAACCCTTTCCAAAGAACCCATAAATAATGTATTGTTGTCGCAATCCAAGGGTGGGTCGTGAAGCAAGCTGGAGAAACAGGGAAAGTCACAGTGCAACTTAGAGCAGCTTCCTACAGGGTATTCCCTCCCACCGCAGCTTCACTCTCCTCCTCATGACATGATTCATTTCCTTTGCTTCCCACCTAAGGGAGTGAAAGAGGATCAGGCAATACAGCTATCTCCTGTATCACTGCAGTGACAAGCAAATCATTAAGATACCAGGTTTACTCTGAGCAGGTGTATGCTCTATTTCCAGTGCTGGTTTTATTCTTCTCTGTAGTTCCTCCTTCTTAGCCCAGTTAACTTCGTCTTCCAAACAACACTGTGACATTATATATGTTTAAACATGTGCTTTATACGCTTTAATTCCTTTAGTCTCCAAAACAACCCCAGGTAACAGAAAAAGAATTGCCACTGAGTCAGTTCCAACTCATGCAGACCCTGTTGGACAAAGTAGAACTGCCCTATGGCGTTTTCAAGGAATGTCTGATGGGTTTGAATTGCTGACATTCTTGGTTAGCATCCATAATTCTTAACTACCTATGCAGTAGCTACTGTTATCGGCTGTGGTTTGAAGATGGAAATTAAGTTTTGCAGAGACTTAGTAAAGTTCTCCATAGTTATATAGTAGGTGGCAGAATGAGTAATTGAATATGCTGGTCTCATTCCAAAACATATGACCATGTAGTTCAGTGACATTAAGTATATTCATCATGTTGTTCAACCATGACCGTTAAATATTGCCAAATTTTCCCATCACCCTACATAGAAGCTCATTGTCACCTAAGTACTGTATCTTCCTTCCCTCCTTCCTCCTCCTGATCCTGGAAAACTAATAAAATATTATCTCTATATTCGTGCCTACTCTAGCTATTTCATGTGAGTGGGATCATACAATATTTTCCTTTTTAAGTCTGGGCTCAAAATTATACTCTTTAGCCCCAACTGTCCCATAGTTTTTAATAGTTACTTTGAGGAGCAGAAATTACAGAAAGAACAGAGAAAAATACTTCACAGGCACATAATTACACTTCATTTTGTATCATGTGCCAAACCTAAAAAAAGCAGTTATTGACAGAAGGTATATGTCTTGTCAGAAAGAGGCTAAGAAAGGCATGTAGCAGAATCAGGGGTAAATAAAGCTAAGACCTGCTTTACATCCCCAGGGCTGCTGAGATCTTTTTCTAGATGTTGTTTCCCCATCTTCTCAACAATGTGTCACTGCTTATTTCATACAAACAGATCATGATAACTGTCAAGACAGGACTTCCAAACTATGATAGAACCATTGAGAATTACCTGTATTTTAACAGTCTTGGGATAGAAGCAACCATAACTGAGAAGATAACACTACGGCTATACAAAAAATGAGTCAGGATGTTGAGCACATTGATGACGCCCATGCTGGATGCTTAAGAGTCAGAGAAAAGGTTAAGAACATTCTAGACTTGATGAGACAGCATGAGCAAAGACACGGGAAATAAGATATAACCTGGTGCCATGATTAACTACAAGTAGCTTCCTTCTCTTGCAGCATAAAACTTAAGGTAGGAAGTGAAACAAACAAAAAAACCTTAAAGCTGGACAGACAGGCTAAGACCAGAAAAAAGGATAAAATTTGGGGGCATATTCAGGAGTTTGGATTTTAGCTTGTGGGCAGTGGGAAACCATTAAGTAGTCATAATCAGACAAGTGATATGACCGAGTTTGCATTTGTCATTTACATAGATGGGCAAGATATTTTGATAGAAAATCAGTGCAGAGACTGTTGCAATAAAGCCACTGTCAGTGAGTTGACTCAGACTCATAACAACCCTATAGGTCAGAGTAGAACTTCCCCCATAGAGTTTCAAAGGAGCACCTAGCAGATTTGAGCTGCTGACCTTTTGGTTAGCAGATGTAGCACTTTAACCACCACACCAATAGCCCAGGTGAAAGATGATGAGAGACTGACTCAAATCAGCAACAGTGAATTACAAGAGGAGAAAGGGTACAAGAGTTATCTGAAAGTTGGAATCATGAATACTTAGCGCCTAACAGAATGCAAGAAAAGATGTTGTTTGCCCTTTCCCACCTGGAAGACCTTAGGAATCCTTAGGCAAGTTGCCTTACCTCTTGCCTAAAGGTCTGCATCCTGTGAGGCTGGGACACCTTCAGTAAGTCAAATGGAAAGTGGTATAACACCTTTTCCCAGGGCAGGAAACTTCCTGATATACATCTGCAAATCCGAGACTCAAGAGCTGTTTTGAGGTGAACTTTTAACACTGCCAGTACACAATGTAACTGTACTTAACAATGAGAAAAAAAAAGATGTTTCTCGGGTATATCAGCTTCTAGGTAAAACCATGAAAGTGGATGAGATCATCTAGGGCAGTCACAGAATGAGAAAAGTAGGATAAGCATACACCTTCAGGGAAATGCCAGTTTTAAAAGATGGGTGGAGATGAAGGCTAACACCAAGACTGCAGTCCAAGTAAAAGCATCTGAATCGTTTACTATACAAATCCAGGGGCGGAGGATTTTAAGAATAGTGTGGTAATGAACTGTCAAACACAGAGTTCTTGTGACATCTTCTCTGGATTTGGAACCCATCCAGAGGCGCCTTGAAAGATAGGCCTGCTGGTCTGCTACTGAGAGGTCACAGCCCTGAAAACCCTATAAAGCAGCTCTACTTGGCACACATGAAGTTACTGTGAGTCAGAACTAACTGACTTGACAGCAACTAATGAGAAAGACGGAATTAGATACATACTGATGCACTTGAGAAGGGCTGTTTCCAAGGATTTGGGGTCTACAAATCAGATTATAAGAGAGCTTAAGTATGAATAGGTGTTAAGTGAAGTGGCTGAGAAGCAAGTTCATTGTAAAGGAAGCAAGAAGGAGAGGTTCCTTATTATCTGGGATGTATGTTGAAGGAAGCAAACCAATGCAGAGAGTAGGTGGAAAACAGAAGAGAGAAGGGTGGAGCTCAGTCCTGCAGGAGACAGGAAGAAATGGGGCCGAAAATACAGCAGACAGTATGTTGCTTTGAACCAGAGAGAGAACCATTCACTTTATTCTACAAATGAGTAAGAGGAGATGAAAGATATGACTTCTGATGTTATATACACAGACAGAAAGATTTTTCATGACTAATGGCCTCACATTTGTCAGAAAAATAAGTAGTAGAATTATCCATTGACATGGGCTGGAGAGAGATGAAGCTTTGAAATCAAGGATGAAAATTTTGGTTCAACAACAAATGAAAGAGCCAGTGTTATATACTGAGCATCGCACTGATATGGCCCTCGTTTGCAGAATTGGATAGCTCTTTCTGATGGTGTCCAGATGCTTGGTGCAGGAACAAGGTAACCTCAAGCCTTGATCTAAGGGACACAGCAGCAGATGTATGAACACGATTAGATTGTCATATGGCAGTGGCTTGCCTGTTGCTATACCAGGGGCTATACTACTGGTATTTCAAACATTGTTAGCCACGCTGGGCAAGTTTCAAGCAGAGCTTCCAGACAAAGACAGAGTAAGAAGGCCTAGAACTTTCCAAAAATTAGCCCATGACGCTTTATGGTTCCTAACACAATAGAGTTCTATAGAAGGCTGGAACATGAGCCTTCTAGGTTTGAAGGTGCTACAACAACAGCCACAACAATGAACCTGAGCTTGTCAACTGTTAACAAAGGCTGCACAGGACTGGGCTATATCATCAGGATCAATCTATATCTTCTCCCATTACACACAGATCACCATGACTCAGAATCTACTCAAGAGCAACTGACAACAAAATTGCTGATTCTCTGCCTTCAGAATAAATCATATAGTATTCTATCACTTAACACTCATCACACTTTACATACATTTGCTATCTCAGTATTTTCTTTGCCCATTTTGTGATGTCATAGGCCATAAATTCAAGGGTTCTTGCTTTCACATGAACACAAAACAAAAACCAGGAAAAAAGAAACATGATGGAAAGAGAAATACACTAGAGAAGGATCTCAGAATCTGGGAGATATTTTAAATAAGTTTGTACTTGCTGTTGAGTTTAAACAAGCTAATCTAGGATATCGTAAAGAACACAAGACTTTGAGTATACAGCTGCTTATAGTAATTTCTCAGTGAAAGAAAGACCAACTCATGAAAAAGGGGTTGGCAACCTCTAGGAATTAATCTAACCTGATTCTTAACCCTTACCCTTCTAGGATATTAGAAGCGTTGTTGGGAGAGTAATGACCGAAAACAATCCCTGCAAGTCTCAGAGGAAGGGAAGGGAGAATGTGTGGGCAGGGTTGAGGGACTTGTCTCATCTGTTGCTGTCAAGTCAACTGTAACTCATGGCAACCTTAATGTATAACATTATAAAAGCCTGCATGATCCTGTACTGTTTCTATGATCTTTGACTTACTTGAACCCATTATTGTAGCTATTGTGTAGTGGCTTCCAATCTAGGGGATTCATCTTCCAACACTATAAAAAACACAAACCTGTAGTCACCAAATCAATTCTGACTCATAGCTACCCTATGGCACAGAGTAGAATTCCCCTATGGGGTTTCTAAGAAGCAACAGGTACATTCAAACTGGCAAATTTTGGGTCAGCAGCTATAGCTCTTAACCACTGCACTACCAGAGCTCCTTCAACACTACATCTAACAATATGCTGTTGTAATTCATAGGGCTTCCAATGGCTAATTTTTGGAAATAAGTCATTAGGCCTTTCTTTTTATCTGTCTTAGTAGGGAAGCTCCCCTGAAACCTGTCTACCGCAGATGACCCGAGGTAGTGTTTGAAATATCGATAACATAGTTTCCAGGATCATAAAAACATAGGAGTTATCACGACATGACAAAGTAACAGACAAATGGAGGCTGGGTAGAGTAAC
Organism: Heterohyrax brucei; assembly: GCA_028571685.1. Classification (NCBI taxonomy): domain Eukaryota; kingdom Metazoa; phylum Chordata; class Mammalia; order Hyracoidea; family Procaviidae; genus Heterohyrax; species Heterohyrax brucei. Next base: position 65,130,106 of record CM053155.1, on the reverse strand, counting down.
TTGTCTAGGCACCAATTATTCCTAGCCCCCAGTGGAGGAGGTTATGATCTTGATGGTTTAATGAGAGTATCAGCCTGGGGAAAAGGCTGAGAGATGACGAGTAGTGAACCAACAAAGTCTGGGACAGCAGTCCAACTGGCATCATCAAAGGAACATGTGTGCCCTCAATTTAAATACATCTGCCTAGATTGGGTTAGGTGTTAACTTGTCTTGGTGATATCTTTCAAGGTCTTTTCCAAGAACCAGTTATCTTTCACGGTCCTTCCAACTCTGAGATTCTTTCCTTAACTTTCTGCCAGAAGAAACTACAGTATGAATGTACTTATCATCCTCTAAGTATTAGAATAAGCATATCAATAGCTTACTTGCTGAATTAAACAGGAATGTTAGAGAATTAAGTTGCAAAAAGTGCCCTAGGAAAGTTGTCTTGGCTCCTTCAGAGAGAAAAATTGTTTAAATACTTTATATTTTAGGAAACCTAGCAGGATACTTGGAATTCCAATCAGGTCAGGCTTCCCTCAGTTAAGTAGAAAATGGCATAAGCCATCATGAGGCTAGGACACTGGGATAGAATTTGATATTCAGTCTTTCTGGAGTAGAAGCGTCTCTGTAGTTGCCTTCCAGGATGCAACTTAGGAGATCAGGGAAACACAGTGGAAGTAGACCATCAGGGCAAGTGGAACACACGTAAAACTAATTCCTCTACACTTGTTGTTCCTTCATCCAAAGCAGTAGCTTTTCCTCACTCAGCAGTCTATAGGTAGTTCCATCTAAATTCATCTCCACAGTCTTGACTGTCTCTCGTGCTTCTCAAAGCATTCCTCTAGGTTTTATTTCCCTTGGGCTCTTTGAAGCAGGCCTTTACCAGGGAAATACACCAAGACAAACTCACAGAAAAACCCATTTTAATAGATTCAATAAGCAAAATGTTCACTCGTGGAATTATATCATAGCAACACTCTATTTGTTCTTAATCAAGATAAATTCCACAATTTCTTTCTTTTTTCATAATTAACAGTTTTCATCTTCCTGACTATCCTTTATTGTAATCATGATGGCCAGCTTCCCTTGCCAAGTCACCAGTGACCTTGGGAAAGCCAGACTTTCAAAATTATATAATCTTCAGGTAAACTTGGAGGATTATTTATGGTAAAAACAAATTGAAGAGAAATTCATGATGTCATTTTAGATGCGTATGAATCCAAGAATTCCCTGAAGTGGAGCTAGCAAGAGACTGAACAAAGAACTTTCTGATTTCAGTCATACTTGGACAAACTGAAGTCTCTTGAACTTTGGGCACATAGCCCTCTAATTTCTGGACCAACCAACCCACCGAAGGCATAGGAAATATTTATTTGAAAGGAAGTCTCTTTAAATATGATTTTACTCCTATTGTGTACCTAATAGAAATTATTATAAGATTATATAGATAAACTAGAGCTTAACCAACATGAATTAAGTACATAGGTCCCTGGAGAACCGTGGTAGTTCTCTCCCAGAAACTCTTCATTTCAACAAAATGGATTCAAATTTGGCATTCCTTTGGCAAGATTTTTACCTTTTAAAACTTTACTTCTCTCTCTCTCTTTCATCACATTGCTAAATAAAAAAGTATAAGTAAATACTTTTCTTAACCTGGAGAAAAGTCAGTTATGTGCTTCCCACTATTCTGGTGACTAGCACATAGTAAGTGCTCATCAAAAGCAATTTCAGTAAGTGAAAATAACAACAGGAAAATAAGGGTTTGCTACTTCTTTGATACTGGCAACTTTCAGAACTCGAGAAACTAGGTAACTACTGCTTTCTTTGTTGTTCTATTTGTGCTCCCTTCTTTCTGGGCTTAGCTGTAAGGCTATGTTCTAAGTTTATTTAAGCTTCAATTTATTGTTTACTGTTAAGTATTTTTCCTTTAAGGGACAGGAAGTGGCTGAATCATAAAGTAATTTCAAATAGTATAAAACTAGCATAAGAAAGCACAGTCTAACATATTTTGACTCAGGTACTTGTAATCTTGCAAAAAGACCAAATTAAGACTTGGGTTGGCAGTGGCCAGATATGAACACTGCAGGGTCTCCTGGACACTGGGTGGACTGTAAATTTCAGGTTATAACACTTGTTTCTAAATGGACCCATGTTATGATCACAGACAAGTATTTAATCTGTTTAAACCTTCATTCCCTAGTCTATTAAATTCAGTAACATCAGGGCCTGAGGTGAGTACCGAAAAGCCTTCAATGTAGGCAGAGTACATATTCAAAAAGTGTTAAACACACACATGCTTTCCTCAAATTTTTAAGACATTCAAACAAAAACTAGCATGTTTTCCTGAATTCTTGAGATAACTGTGGTTGTTTAGCTGTAGCTACAGAATACGGGAAAGAAGGAAGCTGTGACAAGAAGTGAGAGACTAGAGAGGATGATGTTATTCTTAAAATTCCCTTGTAGATTCCTCACATCACGAGATACAGAGAAGCTTTAAAAGTGGCCCAAGTGTGTTAGTTTTCTAGGGCTGGCCATGACAAAGTACCATGAAATGGGTAGTTTGAAATGAGAGATATGCATTGACTCACAGCTATGGAAGCTAGACGTCTGAACTCAGGGTGTCAGCAGGGTCGTATTCTTTCCAGAGTCTCTAGAAGACCTTTTCTTGTTTCTCAGCCTGTGGCAATCCCAGGTACAAACATCTTCCCATGGCTGTCTTACCTCTGTGTGTCCCTCTTCCTCTTTTATAAGGTCATCAATTAGATGGGATTAGGATGCCTCCTCAGGTCACCTGAACCAGTAACATCTTTAAAAATCCATTTCCAAACAAGGTCCCATTCACAGGTCTCATTCACGAATGAGCACTTCAACACATGTTTCTGGAGAACACATTCAATCCATAATACCAAGTCTTCTGAAGAAATTACCATTGTGAAAAAGTATTCCCTGGAACTCTGGAAAAGGTGAGATTAACACAGGACTTCCTCAAACAATTTAAGCAGCACTTTTCTATGAGGAAGTTACCCCCTTCGTGCCTGCACAGATGCCATCTTCCCTAACCACCCTTCATAAAATTGCAATTCTTATGTCTTCCCTTCTACCACCTTTTTCACTCTCAATCTCCATTTCTTACTCCAGTATTTTCTTCACAGTACTTAGTGCCTGCCTTACATACTTCTCTGTGTGTTTTTTACTTAAGATGATTCTATCTCTGCTAGAATTTCCACAAGGGCAAGGAGATTTGTCTGCTTTGTTCACTGATGTATTGCGCAGACCTAGAATGGTGCCTAGCATGTAATTTAAAAATTAAAATTAAAAATTAAAAAAAAAAACTTTGCCATTAATTTGATTCTGACTTATAGCAACCCTGTAAGACAGAGTAGAACTGTCCAGCTTGGCTTGGCTTGGCATGAGACAGAGTAGAACTGTCTAGTAAGGTTTCCAAGCAGCATCTAGTAGATTTGAACTGCCAAACTTTTGGTTAGTAGCCTGAGCTCTTAACCATTATGCTGTCAGGGTGGAGCGCACTAAATACGTGTTGAAAGAGTAAAAGCTTGAATGATTAATTAAGTGAATGGAATGGAGAGCAGTGGACACAATTCTTCCCTTATTCTAATTGTGTGAACACCCCACCCACCAGCTTCCAAGGCACACCCTGACACAGTAGCTCATAAAAAATAAAAGAAGAAAATTAAAACAACAGCAAAAAGGAGAGGATACGTAGGAATTCAGGTGTATACTGCTTTTAGCCTCATTCAACAGCTGCTGCTTGGATTTGGGCCCTCAAAGACAAGCCTTGCATCCCAGCCTCACCCCTGAAATTTTCAGACCAAGTGTGGTAAAATGGGACTGTGGCCATATCTGGTTACTGCCAACATCCAAAAAGCCTATTCAAGAATGTGTGGGAAGAGAGCCTGAAGGAGAAATTTCCCTCATGCACACCTCTTCCTCTGGATGGGGATTGGTGTACATAATGCAAAGCTTTATACCTCACTAAACAGAGCTGTGTGGGCACCACTGCCATGTGCTGTCACGTCTGAGTCCTGTCTTAGCATGCCTTATTCATTGGCTCTCTCTATCAACCTACCCATAGGTTTCAACTATAGTTGCAATTCTATTAAGCGGTGGAAGGTGCTGGGAGCCAGCCCCGACACTTTTTAGGGTCATGCACGGAGGGAGGGAGAGGCGTCAGTGGGAAATGAATTGAGACAGGAAAGAATTTTGGAGAAATGGCAGCCGGGTCTCCAGAGAGAGAGAAAGAGAGGCTGTCTTCGTTTATTGTTATCTTTTTATAGTCAGTAAGGCAGCAGTACTTTGACCACATTGGTGATTGGCAAGAAGCAGGTACCTCGTGGTCTCTTCATGTCAGTCACTAGAGTTTTCTAAATAATGGCCCGAGACTAGTGTCTCTTTTCATGTTAGCTATTAAGATCTTCTAAACAATGGTTAGAGACAGTGGTCCTCTTCTCTTGTTGACTGTTAGGGTCTTCTCTGTTAGTTAGTAAAGAACAAATACTTTGTCATTCTTTATCATGTTAACCGTTACGGCCCTCTGAAGAATGGTCTGAGACAGGCATATTTGTGATTTATAATTAACAGTTGGAACAAACCTAATCCTGGAACTTCTATGAACTTTACCTAAGCAGGAAGAGAGAACAAACCCATCTTAAAGGTTATACTTTGACAGCTTCTATTTGTTCCTTCTCTGCTCTTCCTTATCTCTTCCTGTAAGGACAATGAATGTTCACCATCCCTCATTCTAAGCTTCTCTTAAATTGCTCTAAGAAAGGCATTTTTTTAGTATTTGTCTGTTTGCCAATACCAAATATAATAAACTTGGGAGCCTAGCTGTTTTCCTGAAACAAGTGGGATGTTCACTATCTAAGAGCCGAGAGAGAGAGGGAGGGGAAGCTGTCCCCAGGAAGTCTCTCAGAGCCTTCCTGCAATGTTGCTTATCTCATATGAAGGGAGGGGTGAGCAGTTGGGAGAAGTCAGCGAAGATTGGGCCAGCCTCGCTACTTTCAAGCTGGCTGTGTTAGAAATCATTCCTCCGAGCTCTTTTCCCCTGAAATTCCTGTTCCGGTTTTCCCAATATTATTTCATAAACCGAGGGGTAGTAAAGGCCCCTCTCAGAAGGCATCTCCCTTGATCCTTGTGTCAGGAGAGGAGGGGGTATTTTTTGAAGAAAATTTGATTAGGAAGCAAAATAATATCGGGGACAGTAGGCTAAAAAACACGTCACGGGTGAGATGCCTCGGCCTGTCATTTACAGAGTTCGTGACTTGTCTACAAGGCTAATGGCGGACCTCTGGAAACATGAAAGCCTAGGATAGATTGCTGTAGTTCTTTCCAGAAGATGGGGTCTGCCCACCTCTGATCAAAAGAAACAGTACCTGTTTAAGGTATGTGGCTCTGAACTAGCCAGCTAGCCAACTAGCTGACTAACTGACTAACCTTTCATCTATATACTTAGCTAACCAATAAACCACTTATGATAGCCAGAATAGAGTGACAGATGGTGGTAATTTAGATACACTCATATATGTTTTATGAACATTATTAACTCAAGCCGTTTATCTCTGTAGATCCTACTTCTTTCTGGCCCCTAAACCATGGCCAACACGTGCACACACATACAAACAGAGGGCAATTTGTCCTTGACTTTCACTGTTTTAGCTCCTTATTAGATTACTTTCTTTTTCTTTCAGGCTATTCAATAACGTCGAATCCTTGTAACCAACTCATTTTTCCCCCTCATCCATTATCCCATTCCAAGTAACTCTGGTCCCTCATCTCACCTTCTTTAAACTGCACTTACATTCATATCCTGTTACTTCAAGCTCAATAGTCTTATACTGCTCCACAATGTGTAGTAATGGCTAGTCCTGTGGTGCTGGACAAATTACTGTACCTTCCCAGACCTCTTTCTTCTTCTTTTTTTTCCTCCTTTAATATGAGTTTCCTACATTCTAGCCAGCTGTTCCAGTCCTCTAGGTCACTCCTATACTAGAATCATCATGTAAAGATCTCTTAAAAAAACCTTTGTTAATCCTTTGTTGTCTACAGAGGAGAATCCAAACAAGTTTACCTTAGCAGTAAAGATTCTTCAAATTCTAACCCCATTCCAGCTTTCTACATTCTTTCCTTGACGCCTGATCTCTTATATTTTGCTCTTTGAAATGTCTCTTGCTTGTCTGGAAATGGTAGTTCTTTGTCAGTGCAGTTTTCTCTTCTGTGATATCCTTCTTCATTTTTACCTGGAGAACTTCTATTCATCCTTTAGCACCCAGTTCAAAACTCACCTTCTCAGTATTTCCATACCACTTTTTCATAACTCCCTAATAACATCTAACACATAATATTTTGTTCATTTGTAGAAATTTGTTGGTTATCTGTTATGTCTTAGGGGTCAGTAGTGGGTGCTAGACTCAGAAAAGTAAAATAATAATGATAATAATAGATATCTCCGGAAACTCTTAGTCTAGTGGAGAAAAGCGCTAAGAATGGATAAACACAAAGCCAAGAGGTAAACACAATGTAGGGGCTATGTATAGGATGCTACAGGAACCTAGAGAGAGTCCACATGTTTATTTTAAGTGTAGAATTTTAGGTTAAGAAAGGGAGATGAAAGAAATAATGATTAGTAATATGTCTGTCTCCCAATTTAGCAGGAGCTGTACCGTGATCTTCTTTCTGTTCCTTGTGACTACAATATACCTGAACAGAGTAGGTGCTCAATACATGTCTGCTGAATAAATGAAGTAATTAATTAATATGTAAATTAAGGGGGCCCGACTAAAGGGCTGTAAAGTAACGTTCAAGTTCTAAGACCATAAACTTCATCTTTGTGGAAATCACTGAAATACTATGACAAACACAATATTCTAAAATTTAGGAAGTAAAGCCAAAGACTACTTAACGAAAACAAGTCTTTCAGAGCCTCTTTTCTCCCCGAATTCAAATTAACTTTGAAAATAAGGGTATTGAGACTGTAATGGGGGGATGCAGACTGGAAGGTAGAACAGACCTGGAGAAGAGACCAGTGAGCATAGGAAGTGGCTAGGTAGGAAAAGCAAAGGAGAGAGGAGAAAAAGATGCCCTCTGGCAAAACCATGTAAATTTATCTCCATTTCTCTCAAAAAAACAAAAACAAAACAGGTAAGGTGACATGACACCTCAGTGATATTTGGCCAGAAGTTTCAGTTTACAGGAAATACAGGATTTAGAGCAATCAGTTAAATCATCATCACAAAGAAGCACACAGATAAATCCAGAATGTAGACCTAGACTGCTTTCTTTTCCTATCCAACGATCCTGAAGCTCAGCTTAATTCTTTCCTCATACGTAATTCCATTCTAAGTAACTTATTTATTTTGCCTTGTCCTCTCTGAACTGCACATACTACACTCATGTACATAGCCTTAAACTCAACACAACATCCCTAGTTTTATCAAATGTCATAAAAGGTCAGCTGCCATTGAAAAAAAAAAAATCTAAAATGGTGTGGGACATTTTGGAGATAACTGAGGAGATTTCAATACTGATTAGATATAAGAAAATACTAGAATATTACAGTCAGTATTTTAGGTGTGCTAACAGTTTCTGTAGGAGGATGTTCTTATTTTTTAGAAAACGCCTGCCAAACTAAGCATGTTGAAGAATCACGATGTCTGCCACTTATAACTTACCTTCAAGTAGCAAATAGGTTTAGGAGATAGAGCGAGCATGCAAAAGTGAATTTTCCAACTTCTACATAGTTGTAACATACAAATGGTAAATTAAAGAGCAATCATTGTTCTATGCTTTCATATTTGGGGGATTTTTTTTCAAAGACAAGGTACGAAGGAAAAAAATTCACAGAATATTTCCTAATGCAAAACAAAAAAAAAATGCTAAATAGGCAACCCACACCTCCACATTCAACCACTGAATATTAGAGAGTAATAACTCCAGCTGGCCCAAAATGAAACCTTCAGAATTCCTCTGGCACTGAATAGAAATGACGTTTATGTGGTGGGGGCTAAATCAAGCAAACTCGGTGAAGTTTTGCAAATGGATAAACACTGAGTCGTAAATTATAAAGATACATCCCTGCTTCTGACTGATGGATACATTTTACAGACTAAAATAGCCTAAGAACTTTCTGTCTGTGTACAGTTTTATCAAGCTGTATGTTGGATATATATTATACAGTATTTTCTATCAGTTAAGCTACTTACTACAACTCTCTAGAAGAATGCTTCTTCTAGCATTTAGAGATCCTACGAGTGCTGAAAAGTTTGGAAAGGCAAGATATGCCAGCCAGCAATATTCTCTGAAAGCAAATTACCTTGAAAAATTACAGAAATGTGTTTGAATGGTTATTACGTTATACTCCCAAAGCCTAAGAAAAACTGAGTTGGCTTAGTGGAAATCTCTATTACTTCTAAGTGGCTTTGGTTTTTCCTTTGAAACGTTGCTTATGCATGCTGTCAGGGATTCTTATGGTTCCTGAGTCTGGAAATTATGAACCCAAACCAAGAACATTGTATTGCTCTTTGTTGGATACTAGGATAAATGTCACTCTAGAATGTCCTTCCGTTTGACTTTGGAACTGGCTTTGCTAAAATGGGTGTTGGAACTTCCACCCCCACAAAAAGCTACCAGGACTCACTGCTAACCTACCATGTTCTCTAGAACTAAAGTTTTCTGGGCCAGCCCAGTGCTTTCAGTGATCCGTCAACCCAGGAAGCATTCACTATGTGGAAACAATCAAGGAAACTTCCAGACAGGATTTGCTGGCACCAAAAGTACATGGGTGTTAGCACTGTCAGTCTTTCCTGAGAAACTAGGAAATCAATAGGTGTCTTAAAAACCATAATTTCAGAAAATAGACTAATGCTCATATAAAATAACCCAATCCAGAAAGTTAATTCCTTCTCTTTCAAGCTAAATCCACTTTTCTGTCATTTTGAATTTGCTATTAAGATAAAGTGTTTGAGGTTCCATACAACGGAAAAGAAACCCTTGGGTGGCGCTCATAGTTAAGTGCTCAGCTACTAGCTAAAAGCTCAGCAGTTGAAACTCACTCAGAGATACGTTGATAGACAGGCCCGGTGATCTGCCTATGAAAGGTCACAGCTTTGAAAACCGTATGGAGCAGTTCTTCACTGCACATATGGAGCAGCCACAAAACAGAATCAACCTGACAACAGCTAACAAAGACATACATAGAAAAGTCAAAGACCTAAGCTTCCACTGCCCAGAGTTTTGGTCTCATGGTCCTTTCACTCAAAATTTGATAACTGGTTGACAAATAAGGTTACCACACATTCCAGACAATTCATTTATCCTTATTTCTTGGAAATATTATTTTTTCATAGACTCCTGGAAGAGATTACTATCCCAACATTCTTATGTTACTTGTGGTAAGGTGGCTATTAGCCAGACCTGCCCTTTGTCTCCAATAAATAGCTCCTTAATTTGGAATTTCAAACTGATGAGACTTCCAAGAATTTTGCTGGGAATCCACAGCAGGGAAAACAAAAATCCCCATTTTCCAAGCAGCTTCTTCTGACAGGACCTTAGGTTTGCCCTGATTAGAAAAGGTGGATAGTCATGATGAGGTTATTGACAGCTTTTCTTCCAAAACAGCATGTGTTTTAATTCCACCTCGTCTACAAACCTCTTTCAGATCTTCACCCACTACCCTTCAGCAGCCCAGAAGTTGGTCTGTGTCCATTTTTCATAGCTTCCTTTAATTAGTCTATTTAGTTTTCCAGCTTCCCATACAACAAATTGAGTTTTTCTCTACTATTTAAAAGGCTATATATTCTCTTTTTTTCCCTTATAGATTCACACAATCCTGGTGGTGCAGTGGTTAAGTGTTACATCTGCTAATCAAAAGGTCGGCAGCGCAAATCTGCCAGGTGCTCCTTGGAAACCCTATGAAGCAGTTCTTCTCTGTCTTACAAGGTCACTATGAGTTGGAATTAACTTGATAGCGGTGGGTTTGGTTTGGTTTGGGTTTATCAGTTGTTTAAGGAACTCTGATGGTGCAGTGGTTAAGAACTCGGCTGCTAACTAAAAAGTTCGGGAGTAAAAAGTTCAGCAGTTATAATCCACCGCCCACTCTGCAGGAAAATGATCTAGTAATCTGTCTCTGTAAAGATCTACAGATCTGCAAACCCTGTGGACAGTTCCTCGTGGGGCAGCTCTGGAAACCCTGGTGGTGCAGTGGTTAGGTGCTGTAGCTGCTTACCGAAAGGTTGGCTGTTCTGATCCACTGGGAGCTCCTTGGAAACTCTGTGGGACAGTTCTACTCTGACCTATAGGGTTGCTGTGAGTTGAAACTGACTCAGTGACAGTGGCTTTCTGGGACAGTTCTTCTCTGTCCTACAGAATTGCTATAAGTTGAAGTCAATTTGACAGCAAAGGGTTTGGTTACTGATTGCTTAAATGTGTACTACCTTTACCTGGCCTTTACAAAAAAGTTTTGCTATGTTTGGTCTCCATATTCATGTTCATGTTTATATTGTCTAAGTTTTAATTCTAAATTTAATAGTTTTTTAAATGTTTTTAAGAGAACGGTAAACAACGAAGATACTTGATCACTCTAATTTTCTTACCTCTTACAGCAGCTACTGGCCATGTTTTTCTTATTCAGAACTTTGTCTTAGGTTCTGTCCTAAGTTTGTCCTAAGTCTTAGGCTTTATATGCCTGTGAGTATTTCTTACTAAGCCCACCTTTTGAATGAGAACATAATTGAATATAAATTTCTTATCCAAAGTTCTTTCCCTTCAGTGCTTTCAAAATTGAAGTTGTCTTTTGCATCGACTATTGTTGTTGTTGTTAGGTGCTGCCAAGTCGGTTCTGACTCATAACAACCCTAACTGCAAAAGAACAAAATGCTGCCTGGTTCTGCACTATAGTCACAATTATTGTTATACTTGAGCCTGTTTTTGCAGCCGCTGTGTCAATCTATCTCTCTGAAGGTCTCCTTCTCCTTCACTGACCCTCTGGTTTACCAAGCATGTTGTCCTTTTCCAGAGACTGAACCTTCCTGATAAGTTGCCCAAAGTATTGTAAGGTGTAGTCTTGCCATTATTGCTTTAAGGAACGCCTTGGAAGTACTTCATCCAAGACGGTTCTGTTTCTTCTTCCGGCGGTCCACATGGGATGTTCAATATTCTTCTCCAGCACCACAATTCAAAGGCATCAATTCTTCTGTTTTCCTTATTCAGTCTCCCCCTTTGGCATGCATGTGACGTGATTGAAAACACCATAGCATGGATGTGATGTGATTGAAAATACTGTGGCTTGGGTCAGGTGCGTCTTAGTCTTCAAGGTGATATTTTTTGCTTTTTGACACTTTAAATAGATTTTCCAAATGCCATGCATCTTGATTTCTTGACTATTGCTTCTGTGGGCAATGATAGAAATGCAGTGGAACTAGAAGTTAATAATCTTTTTTTTTATTTTTTATTATGACTGAGTGAAAATGTACATTCCTGTATAAATTTACATGCCCATCTATATGCAGCTTCCACTGCTCTCCCTGACCGGTGACAGCACACTAAAAGACCTCAACTGATGGTCCAGCGGTTTCAGGATTCCCCTGGGAGCATGGCCTCTGGCCCTAATGCTGCCCTTGCCCATAAATCATAATGAAGTTCCACTCTTCAGACACGAATGGACTGAACTTGGCGATGCAGAGTGACCATATATTGAATGCACTTTATGGTTCTGTGTATCTATAGGATATCATCCTGCTGACCTCTGGCTGGAGGAAGGAGAGTGGGTGGAGAGGAGTGGAAAGGAGACTGTCGGGAGAATGAGATGTGTATGGAGCAGAGAGGAATAATCTTATTTTAAAAGGCAATCCACAAGAAAGTTTTAAAAACTCTCTCTCAAACAATTTTCAAGTAAAAGACCAACTTAAACATCCAATTATAGATTATTTAGAAGTTTCCTAAAATTAAAGCACTGTATTAAAAATCAGCTATACTTAGATGAAACCCTGCGGCATACTAGTTAAGTGCTATGGCTGTTAATCAAAAGGTCAACAATTCAAACACGAGGAAAAGAGGGGTACAGATCAATAACTCTACTAAAAGGCCACAACTGACAATCCAACAACCTGGAAGGTGGGGTACCCTGGGAGCCTTACCCCTAGAACTGCTGCTGCCCCTGTCCAGAAAACACTACTCTGGTCAACTCTTCAGACAAAAATGGACTGGACTTAGGGACATAATGTGACCATATGGCATGTGTACTTTATGGTTCCACACATTTATAGGATACTGTCCTACTGGTCTCTTTTTAGATTGGAGAGAAGAGGGTGGAGAGGAAAGGATAGGAGTTTGCTAAGGGGCTCCAACAAGTATAGAAAGAAAAGGTGGAGTGTACTGTCACCGGGCAAGGAGAGCAGAAGAAGCTGCAGATAGGTGAGCATGCAAAATTATTTCGGATTGTATACTTCTACTTAATCACAATTTTTAAAAAAAGGATTACAGCTAGGAAAAAATTAGTCAGCAGTTCAGATCCACCAGGTGCATCATGGAAACTCTATGGGGCAGTTTTACTCTGACCTATAGGGTTTCTGTAAGTTGGAATTACATGGACAGCAGTGGGTTTGATTGGGGGTTATACCTAAGCAGGGTAGGGGGGTGGAGGGGTAAAAGGGTGGGTAAGAAGACCACCAGGTGGGGCAAGTGGTTTGCACTTAGTTAACTGCTAATCTCAAGACTGATTGTTCAAACTCACCCAGCAGTCCTGTGGAAGAAAGGCCTAGCGGTTCCTACAATTTTGCAAATCATTTTTAAAATCTGATTAAAGGCATCTGGATTTTCTTATCTCCTTCTGTGTTCTTTATCACAAGTCTTGTAGCCCCTGGAAAACTTCTGTGTACACTCATGATAGAATGAAAATGAAAAAGACAAGTGATGCATCCACTCTTGCTATTGGGAAATCTGGTCACTCATGCTTTTTCCTTGCAGTGTGATATATCCAGTCACATCTTGACCCTAAACTGAATTGGGCTGCCAGTAGGACCCATGTCATTTGTCACTTAGGCCAAAGCTTTGCTGTCACAACAAATCCCTCCTCACAGGTTAATCATCTACTTTGACGTCAGCTAGGCACTATCTTAGTCTCTAAGTAGGTGAAGTTTTAAGCTTATCAAAACAAGCTCAGGTGAGAGAGACTGCTAATACAGTGCCAAAAAAACAATAAGCACATGATTCACATCCAATCCACTGTGACAAAGCTGGTGTGTACTCACCAATACAGCAGGGTGGCCCAGGTAAGAGAAACACTTGGCTTCTAGCTCAGTTTTTCTCCCCCAAACCAATTTCAAAACTGAGACTGTGGGGTTACCCATGAGACACAAGTACTTTTCAGAATGTCTAGTTTCCTTTCTTATAAGACTGTGTGGCTGTTGAACAAGGATGAGTGAATAGTGAGGTGCAAATCAATGGCTACTGCCAATTAGTTCAATAGCAGGGAGGCCTCCTAATGTGGCCAAGCTGCCAGTCATTCATCTAATCATACAAATTGTTCTTGAGCCCTAATTACATACCAGTCCTGTGTTGGGTGCATAAGAGGAACACAATGAAGAACTTGTTCATATGGAACTGATCAAATGGTGGGGGAAGATTGGCATTAGTCAGATTCCCACAGATAAATTCAGGACTGTAGCTAGGAAGAGGGCTGTAAATGAGAGAGCATACTGCTCTTCCAGTTTATCTTCCCTGTCATGGTCAGGGAGGTCAGGGAAGACTTCCTGGAGGAAGTCTGAAGCAGAACCAGAAACTAACTAGATAAAGTTGAGGAGGGAAGGATGTTCTAAGCAGAAGAAACAGCATATTACGGAGTTGTGGCAGTTGGGATGCTGGAAATAGATGAGACTGAAAGAAGGCCCACAAGGTCAAAGTTCAGAACTCACCACAGATCACAATGTGATACAAAGATGGAAAGGCAGGGAGGCATCAGAATGTGGGGCCTCCTAACCACACTAGAAATTTCTGTCTTGGGCCTGAGTGTAGAGGTGGTATGATCGATGCCACATGCACACCATTTCCCTTCGGCTGCGAAGTAATGGACAGGCTATCACAGAAAAGGGATACCAGTTACAGCAACTGAGTAACGTTTCCAGGAATCGGGAACATGGAATCATGTGTTTAAGTGGAAGCAAAACTGCCTAACACATGGCAGGCTAGCCTGTTTTGAGGATGTGCACTAGTCTTTGAGAACACTAGTCTAAAAATGTATTAATATCTCAGGGAGGGCTCATCCAAATTCTGTTTGTTGTCATCAGTTGGCAGATATGCAATGGCACCAAGAAAATTTCTTTTCCCTATTTAATTTTTAAAATTTTGGAACCTTAGAATTTTGCTGACTTCTAAGCAAAATTCTACATCAATCAGTCTGACTGCATGGAGAACTCTGAGCGGTCCACTTAAAATAAGTTTCCTGTGGTTTATTCTCTGAAAACTGATGGCGTTGCTTCCAATGAGTTCCTGATGTAGTGTTTCTCAAACTTAGCCTGGAAGACTTTTTAAAACACAGACTGCTTGGCCTCACTCCCAGAGGTTCTGACGAAGTAGATCTAGGGTGAGGCCCGAGAATTTGCCTTTCTATCAAGGTCACGGGGAACACAAGGAATCCCAGTGAGTACCATTGCCCTTCAGGCACTAGACTTCATTAGCTGCACAAAAAACTCACCCAGGAGGCTTTGACAGTACCAGTTTAGGGGATCCCAGACAAATGAACCCAAATATCTCAGCTGACTCTAGCCAAGCCAGCCAAGCTGACTCTAAGATACTACTAATCTGGCACATTAAACATTAAAAATTAAGAATTAAGCTGAAAATCTGATTACTTTGTCTCTTTCCTATATATTTTAGCTGCCTAATTAACGCCTATTGTTACTGGGTGCTGCTAAGTCAGTTCTGGCTCTTGGAGACCCCATTTGACAGAGTAGAATTGTCCCTTAGGGTTTACATGGCCGTAATCTTTACAGAAGCAGATGACTAGCTCTTTCTGTCAAGGAGCAGCCGAGTAGGCTTGAACTGCCAACCATTCAGTTAGCAGCTGGGCACTTAACTGTGGCTGCTTAATTAAACCCCTACACCTCCAACAGAAGGGAAAAAAAAAAATCCCAAACCTACTGCCTTAGATTCCAACTCTTAGTGACCTCACAGGACAGAGTACAACTGCCCTGTAGGTTTTCAAGAAGTGACTGGTGGCTTCAAATTGTGATGTTTTAGGTAGCAGCCAAACACTAAACTACCATGCCACCAAATCCACTGCCATCAAGTCCATTCCAACTCAAAGCAACACTCTAGACAGATAGATAGATTTTCCAAGGAGCACCTGGCAGATTTGAACTGCCGACCTTAGGGCTCTGCCAAATCCACCAGGGCTCCTTAATTAAAGTGTAGCTATAAATAAAACTGTAGCTTTTCAAGAAAATAATTTTGAAATGCATACCACTTTTAAAACATCAATCAGAGTTTACTTCTAAAGGATTGACTAACCCGCATACGTTTATTTCTCAATCCACATATTTTGTGAGAACACACAACATAATATGCTGCATGTGAACACTGTTTTGATCTCTAGATTATCATTTTAGTGTATGTATTGTGCCACTTGCTGGTATTGAACACTTCATGTCTTTTAACCGTCTACCTCATTCTCTCCCTTTCATCTTTTATCATCAGAATGAGTGTCTTGAAATTCATGGTCCCAAAAATGTATTATCACATAGACTTTTTTTTTTTTAACCTATGAGTCAAGTCCTACGAGGTGAGCCACAGTGGCTTCTGTAACCTGAGTGCTGATGAAATCTGAGTTACGTAAGTTTCTACAGCTGGATTGCAGTCAGCAGGGCAGGGTTTCCCTACCTCTTATCTCTACTTCCTGTCTCAAC
The DNA here is from genome assembly GCA_028571685.1 of Heterohyrax brucei. NCBI lineage: Eukaryota > Metazoa > Chordata > Mammalia > Hyracoidea > Procaviidae > Heterohyrax > Heterohyrax brucei. The sequence goes on along the minus strand of CM053155.1, from coordinate 65,114,210 downwards.
TGCTTCCCACAAAATAAACAGCCTCGTCATGCTTCATGGCCAGTTTCTACCCTGTTTGCATCTGGACCTGCTGCAGATGAGAGAGGGCTTCCCTTCCCTCTTGGCCTTGGAGCACCTACAAGACGAGGCAGGAAGAAAAGTCCCTGTGGTTCTGCAGCCTAACCTTCTCCCCACTTACTTGCTCCCTTCCAAGCTGCTGTTGCCACATCACACTGTTGAGACATGCTGAAACGCAGCTCAGCACAAGCTGAAAGCTTCGGCTGGGTGTGTGATCCCATGAAGAACATTCTTGGCATGTGTTATCTTTACGTCATGTCTCCAAAAGAACATTTAATTAATGTTGCTCAGGCTAAAACGTATTCATTGATTTATTTAGATAGAAGCTGATACATACACATATACCAATTTTTATATATCTATATATAAATTTATGTATAAATAACATACGTTTAGTTGCCTAACTAAGGCCTATTGTTATTGAGTGCTATCAAGTCAGTTCTGGCTCATAGATACCCTATTTGACAGAGTAGAACCTCCGTGTAGGATTTACTTGGCCATAACCTTTACAGAAGCAGATTTCTAGCCTTCTCTGTTACAGAGCGGCTGAGTGGCTTTGAACTTCCAGCCTCTCAGTCAGCAACCAGGTACTTAACTGTGGCTACCTAATTAAAGCCCTAGGCCCCCTACCACTCCCTCACAAAACCCAAACCTGTTGCCATAGATTTTGACCAGGGATGCCTGTATATATAAATTTGTATATAAGTGTGTGTTAGAGGAAACCCTAGTGGCACAGTGGTTAAGAGCTACAGCTGCTCAAAAAAGAGGAAGATCAGCAGTTTGAATCCACCAAGTGCTCCTTAGAAGCCATGTGGGACAGTTCTACTCTACCCCTGTAGGGTTTCAATGAGTTGGAATCAGCAGTGGGTTTGGTTTGGGTTACGTGTGTGTAGGCCTTTCAGATGTGGAGCAACTCTGTCACTGGAATGATCTAGGATCTGTGTTGCCATACTCCCTGCCTATTATGAATACACCTTCTGAACTCTTATGATAGTTCTTCTTTTCATAAAATATCAGAGAAGAAGGAGTTGGTGGCAGATCTCATCTCCCTGTGGAACACATATTTTGGTGTGTGTGACCTTGCTATGGTGAGTCATCCTTAAGTTAACCTACATTCTTTTTTGCTTGGCTGCCGTACCACCTTAGCTGAAAAGGTCAACCAAAATCATGTGCAGACATCTAGCTCCCCAAACCGCATAACTGTGCTTTACAGCACAGGAGAGCAGCATGCCTCGCCAGTTATTATTATGAAAGGAATTTAAACCCATGCTCTTTGAATCCATTCCGAGGCTGATTCTAGGAGTCTAGTACTTAAGGCGTGGGAAATGGGAGGAGTTACCTCTATTCTCTACCGCTAGTTCTACTTCTCTTCAATCTCTACACTAAGCAAATAATTTGAGAGAGTGGACCATATGAAGAACAGGACATCAGGACTGGGAAAAGACTGATTAACAACTTGATAACCCAATCTTGCCTGCTGAAAGTGAAGAGAACTTGAAGCACTTACTGACAATTATCTTTTTTATCGTTGTGTGACTTACATACAAAGAAGTACACAGATACTTAAAGCACAGCACTTGTTATGGATTGCGTCGTGTCCTCCAAAAGGATATACTGAAGTGCTAGCTCCTGAAAAGGTGAACATGAAAATCATACGGAAGCAGCCCCACTGCTGTTAAGTCAATGCTGACCCACGGAGACCCTATAAGTTAGATTAACATGGCCCCATAGAGTTTCCAAGAAACACCTGGGGGATTTGAACTGCTGACCTCTTGGTTAGCAGAGGTAGCACTTTACCGTTATGCCACCAAGGTTGCCATACTGAAGGAGGGAGGACGCTAATTCTAATCCTTTCTGAGTGACATTTTATAAAACAGAAGGATAGAGGTGGAAAGAAAGTCACATACAGGGAGAAGATGCATGTGACAATGGAGGCAGCTGCATCTGTAATCAACAATGGAATGACAACGAGTGCCAGCAGCCACCAGGAACCGGGAGAGAGGCACAGAACAGTTCTTCTCTCAAAAGCCCAGAAGCATCGACAGAGCTAAGGCTCTGATTTGGACTTCATTGGCTGCACATTAAAATCACCTTTTTCATTGTGATAAAATAAATGCCTGTTCTTTAAAGCCATCCATTTTGTGCTTTTTTTGTTTGTTTGTTTTGGCCGCCCTAGAAAACACTTAAGCACTTGAGTGCTACCCAGATCAAGATATAGAACAACGCGAGTGCTCAAGAAGGATGCCTTCATGTCCCATCCCAGCCACCATCTGCCCAAAGATAACTTCTATCCTGTATCATCACAGATTAGTTTGCTTGTTTTTGAACACTGTACAAATGAAATCATATGCTACAGACTTTTTTATGTCTACCTTTTTAGTACAATATTATATCTGTGAAATTCATTCATTTTTTAATGTAACAGTATGTATTTTTCATTTCCATTTTACATTCCATTGCATGTGCATGCCACAGTTTATTTTCCAATTCTATTGTGGATGGATACTGGGTTGTTTCCAAGTTTGAGCTGTTATGAAAAAAGGTACTATGAACAAATATTCTTATATATGTTTGTTGCATATAAACACATATTCCTTTAGATATATAGCCAGGACTGAAAACATGGAGTCATAGGATTATAGAGTCCTGTTTAGCTTTTGAAGATACTGCAAAACAGTTTTCCAAAGTGGTTTTACCAATTTACATTGCCACCAAAACTGTAAATCGCCACACACTCAAGACCACTTAATGTTATTGTCCTTGTAATCCAATCAGTCTTGTAGAATGTAGCAGCAGCTCATTCCAAAAACAGGAAAAATCCAAACCCACTGCTGTCGAGTCCATTCCAACTCAGAATCTCCCTATGAGACAGAGTAGAACTGTAAGTCTTTATGGAAGCAGACCTTCTGAATAGCTGGTGGCTTCAAACCACTTAGCTTTTGTTCAGCAGCCAAGCTCTTTAATTATACTCCAACAGGCAGGCCCCATGTGTGGAAAATGGCTCTATGGCAATTAATCTTAGATTACTGACTGACCTGTCACAACTAGTGGTGGACCATATGATGTCCAAGAGAAATCTCTCATTGGCAGCCTGCATCATGCAGTGTCCAGGGCATGCACCCAATATCTAGGGCACATGCCCGACCTGTTATACCTTCTTTGTACCTCTGCCTGTTAACAGGGCTTTGAGGTAGCTCATTACTGCTTGGTTGTCATTTTCTTTGTTAACTAATGATGCTAAACCGTATATATTTTTTGTTTATTCAGAAATCTTATTTCTTAAGTAACTCCGTTCAAGTTTTCTCCTCTACCAGTCCAGTGAAACTACACTTGTCAATTAATAAATGGCCCCATGTCAGTAAATCCATTCTCAGTTATCTGATTTCTCTGTAACATGTAATACATTTTGCTTCTGCCTTCGTCTTGTCTTCCAAAATCACACATCTCTTATTTTCCTGCTACCTTGCTGGTCATTCTTTCTCAGTCTTCTTTGCCAATCATTCCCAATCTCCTAACTTTTTAATATTGAAGTAACCTATTTAAAATTTAACCTCACCCTTGCCTTTTTCTTTTTCTTATTTAATATAACTGAGTGACAATGTACATTCCCATATAAATTTACATGCCCACCTATAAGCAGCTTCCACTGCTCTCCCTGTCCAGTGACTGCACACTATTCCTCTCTGCTTCATACATGTTTCATCCTCCCAACAGCCTCCTTTCCACTCCTCTCCACCCACTCTCCTTCCTCCAGCCAGAGGTCAGCAGGATGATATCCTATAGATGTATAGAACCATAAAGTTCATCCAATATATGGTCACTCTGCATCACCACATCCTTTTTCATCTAGCCTTAAACTCTGTGATCTCCTTTTCTGTTTTATTTTTCTTTGCATCAGTCATGTCCATTTAAAATAATGTGTAATTTGCCAATGTATTAATTGCCTTTTATTCCCTGCTAGAAGGTAAGTTCCATGAGCACAGGATATTTGTCTCTTTTGTTCCCTATATATTCCCCAAACCTAAAATAGTCTCAGGCCCATAGCAAGCTCTCAATAAATATTTGAGGAATAATTGAATGAATGAAATGACAGGGAAAACATGGTAAGAGGCAGTGAAAAAATATATTTTCCCAGTACACGTCTAATGAAATACTACCACAGAATTAACCCTATTTGGACCTGGCCACTCTGGATTTTATACAACTTGCATCATAAGTGTTCAGGTTTCAAAGGCAAGTGTCACTGAGTTTATGACTGGGACAGAGAATGGGTAGAGAGGAATCAAATCCTGAAAACCACTTGGCTTTATTTTCACAACAGGTGTCAAAATGTCTCATAGGAAGCCACCAGAAAGAAAACTATAATCAGTTTATACTGCAGTGTAAACTGAGGAAGGGTATAGTTTGGTAGCACTGATACCATCACCTCATCTAGTTCTACTGAAAGCTTCCTGGAAACAGGGGAGATGTTGGATTAGTGCTAGGGTATAGTTAGAGCCCCTGACCAATCTGGCCTACACCGTCAATTATAAAATAAAAATATTTGATGGGCAGATTGAAATCTCTGTGGCCAGAGCAGAGTCAAACTTAAAAAGCCAAAGCCAGCAAGGTAGGTAGTTATTGCCAAACAGGCCAAGAGCTCTGGGCTTTGGCACAGAGAAAGTTTTATGAAGACCAGTTTATTCCTAAGATTCCTTGCCAACAGCTGGATTTTGCAAAGGCAGTGAATGTTGACTGTCCCACTCCGTTTCCTTTAGAAGTGCAAAAAGAAGTTTAGGCAATAAACCACTACATGAGTATTCCTGTTCTTGGATCACTAACCACATCTTGCCCAATATGGAGGTGGCATAGATTGCATGCCAAAACAAATCCATTGCTGTTGAGTCTACAGCAACTCATAACAACCCTAGAAGATGGGGCAGAACTGCCCTGTAGGATTTCCAAAGAGTGGCTAGTGGACTCAAACTGTTGACCATTCAATTAGAAGCCATAGCTCATGGTATCCCTTAACTACTGCACCATAAGTTGAAGTCCTAACAAATCCTAACCCCTATATCCATGAATGTGACCTTGTTTGGAAAACAGTCTTTAAAGATGTTATCAATTAAGTTAAATGAGGTCATACCAAGAAAGGGGTTTCTAATCTAATCTAGATGTTGTCTTTATAAAAAAGGAGAACAGACACAGATGTTATGGAAGGAACTCAGACATATGAATCTGTATCTACAAGCCAGGAAAACCAAGAAACACCTGAGGCTACCGGAAGCTGGAAGAGACAAAGAGGGATGTTCTCCTAGACCTAACAAAGAAAGCATGGCCCTGCCAGGGTCCAAGTTCAAACTCTAGCCTTTACAATAGATGAAACCATAAATTCTGTTCTTTAAAGTCACCCACTTTGAGGTATTTTGTTATGGCAGCTGTAGGAAAGGAACACAGACGAGTACTCTGTATAGCTTTTAATCTTTATTCTAAATTATGACGACCTGTGAAAGTAGAGGTCACGGTTTACATTCTCTAGATCTTCCCTCTCACTGCTATCTCCACCTAGACAAGGAAACTGAATATGGTAGGATCTCCATAAATATTTTTGATACATGGAATTTCCCTCAAATATGTAGGAAATGTACTCCCTGTAGGACATGCTGAAACTCTCCTATGGTGAAATTTCCTCCTTGCCAAAACCAGCACAGCTGGACCAAACTGGTGTGCTCACACTTTGCCTGGGTAACTTGAGGCAAACATTTTGTTAACCTTAAAATATTTCTCATAATCCCCCACAATATTAATGGAAATAAATATACTTTAGTCACGGAGATATAAGAAATATTTGCAAATGGCCAGTACCACATCCTATGAACCTCAAACACATCTCCATAATCATTAAAATATTCACTTTGAAAATTAACCTGAGAAATTCTGACAATCATTTTGGTAATCATTTACTACATTTGGTTCAAATTGGCCAATTTATTCTGAAGTCACTGAGAAATAAACAAGCAATGAACCGCCATGCAGTGATGCTGACCCAGGACTCTCATGTCATAGCTGTGAGTTAGTGGAAATGGAATTGAGCAGGAGCCTAAAGTGGGATTTAATGGTTGCCCATGATTACCAATGGGTGTAACATGACTGGCACTGTCCATGGAAATTTCATCTCCTTTCTGCTTGTAACCTGTTTTCTTCCTTGCAGATAGGGGCAGATTATCCAATAGGCAAGGTTTGCCAGATCATCTCTAGGAACAATTTCATGTATTTTTGTCACTACACCAAAGATTCTGCTTCTAGGTATGGCCGGTATCTCTCTCTCTTCCCATAGCACCTTCCTGCAGAATAAAGAATAAAGCCTCTTTTCAAGTTTAAAATCCCTGACAGGCGTGGATGACCCAGTAAGAAAGGTAAACATGGGTTTACTCATGCCTACTTACTAATCTCTCACGAACAGTTTTACATGGGCTTCACCCAGGAGTGTATTTTCAAGTAAACAAGTGGGGAGTGGACTCAAACTGTTGACCTTTTGATTAGCAGCCATAGCTCATGGTAGCCCATAACTACTATGCCGTATGCTGAAGTCCTAACAAATTCTAATCTCTGTATCTGTGAATGTGACCTGGTTTGGAAAACAGTCCTTAATAATGTTATCAGTTAAATGAGCAGCGCTTGCACCTGTTTATGTTTTGTTTTATACTCTGACTTCCTCAGAGATGTTCAATAACATAGGAGTGAGGTAGAAAGGAAGACTGAAGATTGAAGAATCAAAATAAATTTTTAAGTTTCACAGAACCTGTGGAATATCAGGGAATGACTGAAGAAACTAATGTGGAATGTATTTTCCCTGCTTTAGAATTTTAATAATTGAGGCTTTCTCTTATACACGTTGCCTGGGGCTGTTTCCCCCCTGTTATGTAGAATAAACAGGATCATCTCTGAGACATTCCAAGGATTATCATATACACAAAAACATTAGCACTGGGCTTCTTGAAGCCAACAGTATAAATTCAGTGCTAATCCAAGATCAAACATATTTCCAGTTGATCAGAAGTCATTGCTTTGACTCTGAAAGGAAATGCTATCCTATTATGATTTAATGAAATGTCATTTTGACTAAGGAAGTTTCATTTGGAGACCTTTCAATTTTTACCACTCTCCATCATGTACACTGTGCTGCAGCCACACAACTTTCTCTGTACACCCAAAGATGCCCATCATGATTCACTTGGCTTCCCTCTTCCAAAAACACTCTCTTATCTATCTTCTCTTTCTCATCTTTCATCTCCAGCTAAAATGCCAACTCCTTAAAGAAGTCTTTTCTAATTACTCTAAGGTAGTCACCACTGCCAAAACATCCTCTCCCCCCTTCACGTTGCTTAATGTTACACAAAATCTTTTTAATTCACTTGTTTATCCATGTCTTGTCTGTCTAATCGTATTAGAATAGGGTTCTTTTTAACTCATATCTTTGTTGTTCTCAGTGATCATCTGTTACAGATAGGATCCAAATTTTTAATCAAGCTGTTAAACAAATGCCAAAGAGGGGATTAAGTGAAAGTATACAATCCAAATCACTTTTGCATGCCCACCTATTTGCACTCCTTCTGCTCTACCCACCTGGTGACAGCACACTCCTCCTTTTCAACCTATCTTTCTAGTATCCTGTTAATGAACATCTGAGCCCTCTTCTCCACCCTCTTCTCCCTCATCTAGAAAGAGACAAGTAGGACAGCCTCCTATAAATACACAGAACCATAAAGTATGCATACCATATGGTCATACTGTGTCCCTGAGTCAAGTTCATTCTTGTCTGGTTTCTGGTCAGGGACAGTAGCAGATCTAGGGTCCATTGTTCCCAAGGGACGCTCCAGGCTGCCAGGCCATCGGTTCTGGTCTTTCAGTAGAGTTCTGGAGCTGCACGCCTCTTTTTCTTGTGTTGCCTCAGGGACTCTATGTTGTGTCCCCACTTCACAGCTGCCTTTGATGGTGGCCAGGCACCATCTGGTTATTCTAGTTTCATATTGATACAGACTGCCATTTATGTGGGTCATTCTGTCTCATCTTCTTCCTCTAGTCTTTAATTTCCAGCTAAAACGCCAACTCCTTAGGGAAGCCTTTTCTAATTACTCTAGCTAAAGTAGTCACCACGGCCAAAACATCCTCTCCCCACTTCATGTTGCTTAATGTTACACAAAATCTTACTAGTTTACTTGTTTATCCATTTCTTGTCTGTCTAATCATATTAGAATAGGGTTCTTTTTAACTCATATCTTTGTTGTTCTCAGTGATCATCTGTTACAGATAGGATCCAAATTTTTAATCAAGCTGTTAAACAAATGCCAAAGAGGGGATGGGAAACTTGTGTGAGAATGGAATTTGTTTCTTCCTGTTCACAACATTTCCCAATCCCCAAAAAAAACCAGTCCATCTACATTCATATTGGTGTCTGTCTACTTAGGCCAGAAGCAGCTACTGCTCTTTTATAAAATGTATTGGGTACACAACTTATTTTCCCTCTCTAGAAATTTCAACTACTGAAAAGTCAACTTCCTTTGCTTGAGTACCAAAAATTGAAAATCAGATACAATTTACACTCATCAGAGTTTAAGTCTGCATTTTACTAGTCTTAAAACTTTCTCCAAGGCAACTGTGAGCCAAGAAAAAAACTGTAAAATTTTGAAGATGTTTCTAACTGACAACAAACTATCCCATGAAATCAGCTAAAATTTAGTCTGTCATACATACTATGTTTAGTCTCTGCAATGTTCATCAAGTAGCTTGATTATACTGCAATTAATTGATTTGTCTGGAAATTGTGTCCTTATTTTGTGGGCGTGCCAACTTGATTTTTAACCTTACACTGTTATATTTTTCTTCCATAACTGAGATTTTCCTACTCATTTATTTTAATTACATCGGTAATACTTAAATCATGACTTTTTAAGTCTGTCTGACTTCCTTCTTTCTTTTTGGAGGTGATTTGATGTGTGTCCCCAGTTAAGGAACCAAAGTTTGAAAATAAACCTTCTAAATCTCTACATGAAAATCGGTCTTTGGTGGCTCTCTCTAACTGATATTCTGGGATTCCATTCTGAGCTAAAACTTTTATGTCCTTTTACCTTTCTCCCTCTTCTTATCCCTGTTTCTACCTCTCCATATCCATATCTCTTTCTTTAAATATATACAAATTAATCATACTCCTCAGAACATATATTGTTATCATAGGTTCATGCTGGTCTCTCTCAATTTCATTTATTCATTCTTTTTCATTTCACTCACACTGCTATTCTCCTGCCCCTGTATCACACATAACCATTCTAATGTGCATCCTTTTGCTTGTGTGTGTTCTTATAAAATGTGTATTTGGGTATGCATGAGTTTTTTAATTAGTGCGGATGAAATTGTTTATAGATCTCATACATGTTTCTTTCATTTTAAAAAACTCAGCCACAATTTTTTCAAGATTCTTCCATGTAGCCCTGGACATATGTAGTCCATTACTTGTAACCATTGCACAGTCCTCTGTGGCAGGAATTCTCACTTTTTAACTATCTTTCCTCCATAATTAGACGAGGATTGCCTCAAATTATCACCACCAAAAGGAGCTCCAGAATGAACTTCCTTGAAAATACTCCCTCATGAAACTGTGTGAGAATGTCTTTGGGTTGATTATCCAGAAGAACAGTTATTTGGTCCTAAAGGCTGGTGATATTTATGTGGATTGAGTATTGCCATGTTGTTCTCTCAATCAGTCTCTAATTTCTGAAAAACATATCCCCACATTGTCAGCAATACTTGGCAATGAACAGCTCTCTCACTTTTTTTTTGCCAAGTGTTATGTCTCATTGCTTAATTTGCACTTCTTTGAATATTAATGAATTTCAATAACTTTTTACAGTACTTGTTAGACCTCTGATTTCCTCTTTAGTGGATTTGCTAATCATATCCTTACCTAGCTTTTGACTGGGGATTCATGTCTTGTTGTCAATTTGCGGGTGTTCCTTATATGAAATACTAGTCTCTTATGCTTTTAGACATTTATATATCTTTTCCCAGTATGTAATGTCTGTATAGCCTAGACATGTGTCCTTCACTGAACAGAGACATAAGAATGATGTAATCAAACTAATTGATTATTTTGCTCATGATTTGTGAGTTTCGTGGAAGTCATTGTTTAGGAGTTTCTGTCCCCAGTCCTAGGCCACAGAGATAGTCTTTGACATTTTTGGTATAAACTGTTGCCATCAAGTCGATTTCAACTTAAAGCAACCCTATAGGACACAGTGGAAACTCTGGTAGCATAGTGGTTAAGTGCTACAGCTGCTAACCAAAAGGTAAGCAGTTTGAATCTACCAGGTTCCCCTTGGAAACCCAATGAACAGCGTAAATTTGACTTTAGCATTTGGTCTGAATCTATCTGCAATGCACTTTTTGCAATCACTGTTTAAAAATAATCTGGTTTTATTTTCCATATTGCGAGCAAGTTTTCTCCATGTCATCCATTAAACTACCTGGCCTTGCTTTACTTATTTGTTTAGTGACTTTGCTATATACACATGCATCTGTCTCTGGACTCCATGGTACATAAAAACTTTTATTATTTGGATTTGCAGTATTCTTAATAACTGATAGGATAAACCTTCTGAGATACTAGAATAAGGTTTTTTAGTTTCTCAAGCCCGTAAAAACCTATCACTGTGAAGTTGATTCAGCCTTAGAGTAACAGGACAGAGTAGGAATGCCCCATAGGGTTTCCAAGGAGCAGCTGGTGGATGCCAGTTTCTGGGCTTTTGGTTAGCAGCTCATCTCTTAATTACTGTGCCTCCAGGGCTCCAGTTTCTTAAAAGGTCCAGAAATTGACTTTACATTTAATTTATAGGTAAACATGGAGTAAGTGTGGTATCTTTATGATATTAAGTCCTTATATCGAAGGTAATGAAATGCTTCTCCATTTCTTTAGATTGTCTTCTAGCAATAATTATATTCTCAGGTAACTTAACTTCCGATAACTTTTATTGCTGTTGTTAGTGATGGAAAAAATCTTTTTTGTTATTGTTGTTTTTAATTGTACTTTCTATTTGATTACTGCTGATAAAGAAAAGTGGTCTTTATTTTTGTGAAATAATCCTAAATGCAACAAAGACATTAAATTCCTATTTGTTCTAAGTGTTGTTCTGTACACATTTTTTTAATGTAGGTAATCATTAAAAAAAAAATGCCATTAAGTTAGTTGTGACTCATAGTGACCCTGTAGGAAGAGTACAACTGCCCAATAGGATTTCCAAGAAGTGGATGGTGGGTTTGAAGAGCCAGCTTTTTGATTAGCAGCTGTAACTCTTACCCGCTGAGATACTATGGCTCTAGATAATCACATAACCTGAAAATCATGAGTTTTTTCTCTTCTCTTCCCATGCTTACCTCTTTTTATTTCTTTCTTCATTTCTTTCTGATCACTGCGTAGAAGTTTTTGTAGAGGTCATCCTGGCGTTAATCTCAATTTTTAAAGGAATGAGTGTCAAGTTTCTTGATTAGCCACAATGTTTATTCTAGGTTTTCAGTATGTTATTTTGCCAAGCCAAAGAATTTCCTGGCTATTCCTAGTTTACTAAAATAATTTTTTAAAATATGTTGAATCATCCTTGTCTGCTTTTGGAATCAAAGTTACGCTAAAAAAAAAAAAACACTGACATCAAGTTGATTCTGACCCATAGTGACCCTGTAGGGCACAGTAGAATTGCTCCATAGAGTTTCCAAGGAGACCTAAGCTCTTAAAAATGTGTTGAGCAAAACTGCCCTTACAATTATTTGGAACAATGCATATAAAACAGAAAATCAGTATCCCTTTCTAATATGGGGAGTTTGGGCTCTTTGGAGGGACACAGATTTTGTTATATTTCCAGACCAAAAAAAAAAAGGACTTGTCTAGTTCAAATTCAGCATTGATTTGGTGTTGGTTCTTGTTTGGTATTTCTGCCTTGGTAATAGTATGTCTAGTCCTTTCAGCATTGTAGGACTGAAACGTACAGGACTCTTTTAATGAAAGAAGAATCTGCTACTACTATTCAAACTCATTTTGGTTTCTCTGGGAGTGCTGCAAGTTATGGAAAGGAATTCCAAACTACCTTTTGGTAACGTAACTGCTTTCACCTCTTCATGACCTTGGAAGTCCTGGTGGTGTAGTGGTTAAGTGTTGCATCTACTAACCAAAAGCATGACAGTTCAAATTTTTGTTAAAGCCATTCAGTTGTGGTATTTGTGTTACACAGCAGCACTAGATGACTAAGACAACTACTAATGCCAAAGATGAATAAATTGAAGGCTTTTTACCAAATCCTGCAGTTTGAAATTGATCAAACATGCAGTCAAGATGCACTGATAATTATTGGTAACTGGGATATGACAAAAAAAGAAAAAGAAATATCAGCAGCTGGGCCTTGGTGATAGAAACAAAAAGGGAGGCTGCATGATAGACTACACATGTGGACCTTACCAGGTAGAATACAAATCAACTAATGTATTTTATGCAAATGGCATACCTCTTCAAATTTGCCAGCTACTCCCTCCTCTCACAAGGTGTTTTTGTAAGTGCCCCATGCCGATTATTTTTATATAATATAGCATGCTCAAAAAATTGGCATAGTGGCACTTATGAAAATTCCTCCCAGAGGGAGGGAGCAGTTAGCACACAAACATAGAATGTGCATGTTATCTGCATAAAAATACAGTACATCTGTGGAAAGAAATAATAGAAAAGTTTGATATCATTAGTTGAAACAAGGCAGAGGCTGACTGTGGAACAGATCATCAATAGCTTACACGCAAGTTGAAGCTGAAGCTGAAAGAAATTGAAGTAAGTCTATGAAAACCAAAGTGTGACCTTGAGTGTATCTCAACTAAATTTATAGAGCAACTCAAAAACAGCTTTATGCATTGGACACTAATGACCAAAGTCCAGACAATTTGTGAGATGACATCAAGGACATCATACATGAAGAAGAAAAAAATCATTAAAAAGGCAGAAATGGAATATATATATGTATATCAAAATAGATGTCTTTAACTCTAAAACTTGCTCTTGAATGTAGCCTAGCTATGTACTTGAATGTAGAGTAGCCAAGGCGAGTGGAAAAAAAATGGTGAAGTATAAGAGCTGACCAGAAAGGTAGCTTGAGAAGGCAATGTAAAGCACAAAGAAATGTACAAAGACCTGGAGTTAGAAAACCAAAAGGGAGAGTGAGAGTTGGTTGTAGGTTAGATATTTGATAGAAATTTGGTTGGGTGAAATCAGTGACAGCACACAGTAGAAAGAAGATCAATTTAACTGGACTTCAACACAACCTGAAACCTCTTCCAATATTAATGCAATATTCAAGGATAGAGTAGCGGTGAGGGGAGAGAGGCAAGGAGGGTTGTCCTGGAACCATGCTGTCAGAGGACATAGAAACCAACTGACATAACTAGCCTATTGCTAAGAGAGGCTTCTCTACCCCATATTGGTGAGCCTGGGTCTTGAAAGCTAGCAAGCTGCTATCTGAAGTACACTAAATGGTCCCAACTCAACTCAAACAGGTGATCACTGAGGACAACAATAACGTGAGGGAAGAAGAGTCCAGAAGACAGAAGGGCTCATGTGAATTGGTGACTATGTCAGCATGTGACCAGAAGAATCAGATAGTACCTAGCCGCCACCAGTGGCAGCAGTGATAGGGCTCACAAAGTCGAGGCCCAGGGGCAACATGAGAAAAAAAGGGATATGCCTTAAGAACTCCACTAAAGGATGGCAACTGATGGTCTGAAGGCCTGGGAGTTCCCTTGGGAGCATGGCCCCTAGACCTGATGCTGCCCCTGATCATAAATCTTTATTGAGGTCCACTCTTCACACAGGAATGGATTGGACTCAGGAACACAGAGTAATCGTATCACGTGTGCACTTAATGGTTCTATGCATCTATAGGATATTGTCCTACTGGCTTCTTACAAGAGGGACATGGAGAGAATGAAAAGGAGGGGACAGGAGAGCACTGAGAGGATATGACATGTATAGAATGAAAAGTAGGAGTGTGCTGTCACTGGGCAAGGAGAGCAGAAGGACCTGCAGATAGGCAGGCATGTAAATTTAAATTGGATTGTACACTTTCAGTCACAATAATAATAAAAAAGAAATGGTCAGTGTTTAGTCATTTAGGAGGTAGCATATGATTAAGTGAAGGTACAGAGGGAAGAAGTCAAAGTTGCACTGAAAGCAATGGTGAAAAACAAGACTTCAGGAACTGATGGAATACCAGTTGAAACATTTCAATACACAGGTGCAACACTGGATTTGCTTGCTTGTCTATGCCAAGAAATTGGGAAGGCAGTCTAGCCAAATGACTAGAAGAGACCCATATTTTTCCCATTCCAAACAAAGGTGATCTAACAGAAGGCAGAAATTATCAAAGAATGTCACTAATATTATATGCAAGTAAAATTTTGCTGAATTTTAAAAAATATTGTGGAAGTACATCAACAAATAACTGCCACAAATTAAAACCAGATTCAAAAGAGGATGTGGTATGAGGACTGTCATTGCTGATGTCAGACGGATCTTGGCTGAAAGCAGAAAATACCAGAAAGAGGTTTGCCTGTGTTTTGTTGACTATGGAAAGGCATTTGACTGAGTGGATCATGACAAATTATGGATAATATGGCAACGAATGGGACTTTCAGAACACTTAATTGTTCTCATAAGGAACCTGTACATAGGCCAAGAGGCAGTCATTTGAAGAGAGCAAGGGTATGCTGCAAGGTTTAGAGCCAGGAAAGGTGTGAGTCAGAATTGTATCCTTTTACCACACCTATTCAATCTGTATGCTGAGCAGCTAGAATCTGAGAAGCTAGATTATATGAAGAAGAATGTGGTGTCATGGTTGGAGGGAGATTCCTTAACAACCTGTGACATGCAGGGGATAAACCTTGCTTGGTGAAAGCCATGAAGACTTGAAGCAATAACTTATAAAGACCAAAGAGTGCGGTCTTCGGTATGGATTATACCTCAACAGAAAGAAAACAAAAGTCCTCATAACTGAATCAATAAGCAACATCACAATATACGGAAAAAAGTTTGAGGTTGTCAAGGATTCCATTTTCCTTGGATCTACTGTTGGCATTCATGGAAGCAGCAGTCAGCGAATCTATTGCCCCGACCTAAGCCATGATGTTTTCAGTCACCTTGTAGACATGTTAAATCTGGAAAAGGAAGTGATGTCTTTGAATAATATTGTTGGCAAAGAATATTGACTATATGTCATAGACTGCCAGAAGAAAACAAATCTATCTTGGAAGAAGCCCAGTCAGGGTGCTCTATGGAAGTCAGAATGGCGCCACTTCATCTCCTGTACTGTGGACACGTTGTTAGAAAGGACCAGCCTCTGCAGAAGGCCGACATGCTAGGTAAGGTAGAGTCATCAAAAAAGAGGGGGAAAAGTCCGTTGACACAGTGTCTGCAACAATGGATTCAAATATAGCAATGATTGTGAAGACCAGCAATGTTTCATTCTATTGTGCATACGGAAACACTGGTGGCATAGTGGGTTGAGTGCTATGTCTGCTAACCAAAAGGTCAGCGGTTGAAATCCTCCAGGTGCTCCTTGGAAATTCTATGAGGCAGTTCTACTCTGACCTCTATGGTCTCAATGAGTCAGATCCAACTTGACAGCAGTGAATTTTTTTTATTGTATATATGATCACTATGAGTCAGAACTGACTCAATGGCACTAACAACAACAACAATGTGGTTGGGCCTGATGGTGGGAATTTATGGGGCAATTAGCTGGGAGAAGGCAGAAGCCAAAAGGAGACACATCAGTTGTTGAATTCCGTTTGCATTTCCCTATAGTTTCTCCTCCAGAAAATATCAAGAATTCTCAGATTTTAGCACAGTATTAACAAGATCCAAACCAAGATTTAGGACACTTTTGAAGTTTCCTTTTCTATTTGCTGCGAGCTCATGGCTACATCTGAAGTTGTCATCAAGTATTTGCTAAGTTAACCCATTGTTGTTGAGTGGATTCCAACCCATAGTAACCCTATAGAACAAAATAGAACTGCCACATAGGGTTTCCAAGGGGTACCTCATGTATTTGAACTGTTGACCTTTTGATTAGCAGCCAAACTTTTAACTATCTGACACCAGGGTTTCCATTTGCTAAGTTAACACTTATATAACCCAGGAACTAATAACACAAACAACCATCTGCACAATATGATCTCCACCACATCACAGCCAAGAAACCCAAAGGACAGCCAAGTAGCAGATAGATCAGGCTGCTTTCCAATGTTTAGTCTTCAAGAATTCTTCTTTTGAAAATATCTGAGGTCCAATAGGCAGAAATTTTCTGATTCTTCTCTTATACTGAGATTGCAGGAAGAATTCCCAAGATAGTTAGGAGTCCCATAGGTCTGAAGATAAAATTTAGTATCTTGATTCTGGTCCCAAAAGGTAAGACATGTTATATCCCCTTACTTACACAGACTGATACCACATATATCATTAAGCCCAAACCAAAATCCACTGCCATTGAGTCAGTTCTGACTCATTGTAAGCCTATAGGGCAGGGTAGAGCTGGGTTTCCAAGGAGTGGCTGATGGTTTTGAATTGCTGACCTTTTGTTTAGCAGCTTAACTACTATACCACCAGGGTTTCCCATACATAATTAAGTGAACAAAAACACAATTCCCACATGCGTTCATGAATTGGGGCACATTTTCCACATGTAGTAATCTGAAACTGAGCAAAGGCTGTATGCCGAATGTCAGAGATGCTGCGATGTGTTCTGAAGTGAGTACCTAATTTTAGACCGAGTTTGCAATGTGACATGCCAGTCCTGTCCCTGTTTGATCTCTACCCATTTTCTCTCCCTACTTTTAACATCCAGGTGGTATCATTTGCACCACAGAGGAAACTGGAAAGGGAGGAGAGAAGATGAAGAAACAGTTTCTTTAGGTCATTGCCACCCTGCTGAGGCAATAAATCCAGAGTAGGTTTGTCATATGAATCCATTATGAAATGCTGAAAGATTTGCTCTCTTGCCAATTGCGCACACTTGTCTCTGGTGTCTAGAGCTTCAGGTGGAAGCTGGCATCATTCTTTGGAAATATTTGCAACGTTCCCTAAGCCTGACAGATACAGAGAATAGGCACGAAGAGATTGGTCCTGTAAGTAAGAGGGAAAGCAACTGAATATGTTTGTTTAAATCCTGTGCCTATAAAATTCCTACATTCCTTGTTCCAGCAAGCTTAAATGAGAAAGATCACCTAAAAGAATTAGGAAAATATTAAGCCTTTATGTGGAACATTAGATTATTTTTACACCACCCGTCAGTTCATTGTACAGTGGTAGCTTGCATGAGGCTGGAAACCATGCCACTGATATTTCAAACACCAGTAGGGTCACCTGTGGTAGACAGGTTTCAATGAAACTTCCAGTCTACATAACCACAAGACCAGCCTCAACTGAAAAGTATTGCACTGTTTTCAAGATATCAGTGCTTTTTACAGATCAGGGCTCACTAAATATTTATTGAATAATTTAATGAATGTGGAAGTCTGGGATATTCTGAGGAGGCTTGCGAAGAAAGACCTGGCAATCTACTTGCAAAAATTAGTCTATGAAAATCCTGTGAATCACAACAGAATACTGTCCTTTATACTGCTGGAAGATGAATCCCCTCAGTAGAAAGGAACTCAAAATACACAGTGACTTCAACAATGGACTTGAGCATAGCAAAGATCATCCAGATGGCGCAGGACTGGGAATCATTTCACTGTTTTACATGGGGTCTCCGTAATCAGAACCAACTCAACGACAGCTAATGACAGCAACCAACAGAGTACTTTTTGTCTTGTGGTTACTTTGCAAGTTTCTTTTGTCATTAATTCTCAGAATCAAACATGTCTTTGCTCCACATTACAGACGGGAAAACAAAGAGTGAAAAGCTAAGCCGAACATTATGGTAAGGGTCAAGTGCATGATGGTTTTCTCCTTGTGTCCCATCCCTGACTCACATATTCATTCAATTACTCAATAAATACTTAGTGAGCCTGCTCTGTAAAACCTGCTCTGTAAAAACCACTAATAGCTTGACAACAGTATAATGTTTATCAGTTGAAGCTGGTCTTGGGATTATACAGTTTTACTTTTGCTTTTCTTTTCCCACTGGAGAATCCCTTCAGATACATTCACATAAAAGATGACATGTTTTCCCACAGTTACACATGTGAAGTAGAAACAGATTGGGATTTAAACTCAGTCTCCTTGACTCTTTTCTCTTTCTAGTCATGCTGCAGTTAACTGTGATCTTACATCACCAAAACTCCCAGGGATTTCTAACAAGTGTATTTGTATTAATAAATTTGGCTATAAGTTTTATTTCATTGCCTTTCTCCCCTATCTTTTTTCTTTTTTGAACCTAGATAAAACATTAATTTTTACATTTTCAGCCATATTATGATAAATTCCTCAGAAAATAACCTACCCAATTCTCAAATTCAGAAACAAAATTTAATAAATGTACTCACACCCTTATTACCTGATTTTAAAAATCCAATTGCTGAAAATTAGTATAAGGCAAAATATAAAAGATCAAAAAATGACAATTTACATTTTCCTCAAATTGCTTCACATGAAGCAATCTATGAAAGAACTGTTTCCATTCTCTGGTATTAATGACTCATATTTGAACATAATGAATTTAAAATTTGCAAAACACTAGTACATACATCTTATCTGAGTCCCTTATACAACCCTTTGAGGACTGCAAGGAGAGGCAGGGTACTTCTTGCCATTTTTCAGGAGAATTTACTTACTGATGATCTAAGATCACACAAACACCATTACGGAAATCCAGATTTTCTTAATTACTACCATATTTTTTGAGAATATGAAACCCTGGTAGAGTGGTAGTTAAGTGCTACGTTGCTCATCTGCTAACTAAAAGGTCCACAATTCAAATCTGCCAGGTGCTCCTTGGAAACTCCATGGAGTAATTCCACTCTGCTTTATAGGGTCGCTATGAGTCAGAATAGACTCAACAGCAGTGGGCTTAGTTTGGTTTTTGGTTTTTCTGAAAATAAAACTTCTATGCGAGGAACAAGGTTATATTAAACAAAACTGAACTTGTGTTATAGTACACAAAGCAGAGCCAGTGTTGTAGACACAAGTAGTACAAGTAGTTTGATACATCATTTTCTCATCATTGGGACAAATACGACCAACCATGAACAAAAGTGAAGCATCTAGTGTTATGGATTGAATTGTGCTCCCCACCCCCCACTGCCTCAAAAAAAATTTATGTCAATTTGGCTAGGTCATGATTCCCACTATCGCTTGTTTGTCCAGCATTTTGCCATATGATGTGACTTTCTTGTGTGTTGTAAACCCTATGTCTTAAAATTTTCTGTGATACAAAAAAGAGAAGCAAGCAGAGAGAAGAGTCCTCCTATCACCAACAAATAAGGAGTAGGAGAATAGCGTTTCCTTTGGAACTAGGGTCCCTGTACTGAGAAGCTCTTCAACCAGGGAAAACAGATGACAAGAATTTTCCTCCAGAACATAGAGATTAAGGCTTCCCCTGGAGCTGGCATCCAGAATTCAGACTTCTGGACTCCTAGACAATGAGAAAATAAATTTCTCTTGTTAAAGCCATCCACCTGTGGTATTTGTGTTATAGCACCACTAAATAATTAAGACAACTAGAAATTTGTTATTTGGTAATATCATTCTCCTTCTTTGTCCATTCCCCTCCATCCTGGCTTCCTCTTCTTCTCTTCAGACATTTTTTAGACTTCCGTTTGCTTCAAACATGGAAACATCCACCCAAACAGAAAAATACTTTTCAAAAATCAACATGCTATATACTTCCAGCTGTGTAAAAGGCTTTGTGTATCCATACAAGGTGGCTTTCTCTTTGCCTAGGAAAGATTATAGTGTATATGTGTTTATGTGGCAAAGGGTCCTGTTGAAGTTGAGTTGAGGGATGATCACAAGCACCTAACCAATTCTTTAGGACCAAATTTCCCTGGAGTTTGTGTCCCAGATTTTCCCAGAAAATAGATTTTTCCCAATATTGGTGGAGATCACCTTCTTTTACCTTCCTTAAGTGAGAACAACCAGCCTCTCTTCATTCCTGAATCTACAATATAACACCCATATCTTTCTTCTGTCTCTGAAACTTCTTCAAGACTCCCAAACTGGGCGCTTACTGTTACCCACACAGTTGACAGTTTAAATAGGGTTAAATAACAGCATATATCCCACTGTGCATGCACACACACACACAATTTTCTGAAATATGGAAACATATAAGCTTTATACACTATTTGTAGCCATGAAAATACTAAGCAATTCGTTTATGTATTCACTCAACATTTATTAATGCAATTATTTATTAAATGTTTGCTTCATGTTTGTTCTGTATTTTAGAGATCAAGAAAAACTCTCCAAGACTATTGGGCTAAGCCAAGCTAAGTGCCATCGAGTCAGAGCCGACTTACGGCGACCCTAGGGGCCAGGGTAGAACTGACCCCCAGGTTGGGCTAAACAGACATATAAATGAATAATTGCACCATATAATGATAAAAGCTTAATAATATGAATATGCATTCTATCTGATAGTGGCACAAAGCAGAAGGCAACCGACTTGTGAAATGAAGTCCAGCAGAGATATTTCAGCTGGATCTTTAGAGAAGAATAAAATTTAGCCAGCCAAGCAGTCTAGGCAAAGACCACAGCTCTTGTAAATGTATGATGACGTGAAATAGACTAGCACATTCAGATGGCTACAAGTAGTTCAGTGGATGAAGAGAAGGCATAATGACAAAAGAAACTGACAGTCAGTAAAATCATAATGAGATGTGTATGTCACGGGTACTACATATAGAACGTTTTTGTCTCACCAATATCTCTTATCTCTTCAAGCAATAATAGCATTCTGGTATTCTTTGTGAAGCCACGTTTACTTACTCCATGTGCTGTTGGTTGAGCTATCTTTCTCAGTAGTAGGCAGTGACTCAGGCTGGCCCATCATATGGTTCTATCCTGTTTGGCTTGTGATTAGTTCAAGATGTATGAGCCAAGCTAGACCAATCAACACCTTTCCTAAGATATATAAGCATAGAAACTGGCATAAGATCCTTCCTTCTTCAGAATCTTGTACTATATAAATAACACTAGCCTGGAGTTATAAATAAGTACTTTTCTAGGCTTCTTAGCAGTAATTATCAAAATAAGTCAAATACACAGAAAACAGTAGAATTCAGAGACAGAACACAAGAGAGGAAGAGGGAAGGAGAGAGGAAACTTGGTAATTTAATTTGAGTCCTATGCCTGAAGTTCGATCAATCCCTGGACTTCATAATGCCGTGGGTTAACAAATTCTCTTTCTATTTTGAGCTGAGTCCATCACTAGTAAACAAAAAATTTCTGTTTGGTTGGCTGGAACAACCGGACAGAAGATCAATAATAAAATAAAGGACTAGAACACTGTAAACCAGTTAGACCTAATAGACATAAATAGAAAATTACATCCAAAAACAAAAGAATATATGTTCTCAAGTGAATATGGGACATTCTCTAAGATAGGCCATGTATTAGGCCATAAAACAAGTCTTAATAAATTTTAAAAGGTTAGAAACATGCAAAGTATCTTTTCTGATTACACTGAAATGAGACTAGAAATCAATAACAGAGAGCTGGAAAACTCAAATAGGTGGAAATTAAACAGCACATTCTTATACCAAAATAGCCAAAAGCCAAAAAAATAGGTCAATGAAAAAAATCATAAAGGAACTTATGAAATATTGTAAAGAAAATTTAAAAAATAATAATAATATACCAAAACTAATGGTACCCTTAGCTAGGTTTTCTAAAGAAGGAAAATTAGCAAAGTGTGTAAATATATATAAAGATAGATTTCTATAAATGAATGTCTCGTGTAGCTGTAGGGTATGGAAGGTCCCAAGTCTGTGGGCCTGGATAGAGGCTTCTCTGATTCCCATAGCCACAGGGGCTGGTGAACCTAGTATTAACAGGAAGGAGAGCAGCGCCCTTGCTCACAGGCTGTGAAGATCAAGGAATCCCAAGGTCAGCAGGCAAGACTGCATGTAAATTGCTAGTTCATGTCCCAAGCATCAGGGTCACATGAACAGCAGGAGGCAGCTGTAGGGCTCGCAGTGAGTAAGAGCCACCAAGCCTTGGTACAACTGATTGGCCACCCACAGCAGATTCTGTCGTGGAGGTGATCACATGGTTCCAAATCTCATTGTAGAAGTGATCACAACATCACACTACGGCCAAACCACTGAGAATCAAGGCACAGGCCAACTTGACACACAGCCTTAACCATCACACATGGGATGCAACAAAACAGCATTTGAAGCAAATCTATAGCCGTAAACAACTACACTGAAAAGAAGAAAGATTTCAAGTCAATAATCTAACCATTCTCCTTAAAGAACTTGGAAAAATAATCAAACCAAAACTACAGAAAAAGGAAATTAATAAAAATTTAGGGCAGAGATAAACAAAAAAGAAAACAATAGAGAAAATCAACACCAGAAGTTAATTTTTTATCAGTGTTTCATTGATGGCACAAAGGCATTCCAACTGTGTGGATTATAAAAAATTATGGATAATACTGTGAAGAGCCTGTACATAGACCAAGAGGCAGCTACTCAAACAGAATAAGGGGATATTGTGTGGTTTAAAATCTGGAAAACTGTGCACCAAAATTGCATCCTTTCACACACTTATTCAATCTCTATTTTGAGCCAACAGTCTGAGAAGCTGACTACATGAAGAAGACTGTGGCCTCAGGACTGAAGAAAGACTCATTAATAACATGCAGTATGCACACAATACAACATTGCCTGACAAATGTGAAGCGAACGTAAAGAATTTACAGATGAAGGTCAAAGACTATAGAGCCTTCAATATGGATGATATGTCAATATAAAGAAAACAAAAATCCTCAGAACTAAACCAGTGAGTAATATCTAGATGAGAAAAGACTGCAGTTGTCAAGACTTTCATTTTACTTGTATTCACAAGCAACAGCTATGGAAGCAGCAGTCAAAAAATCAAACCACATATTGCATTGGGCAAATATGCTGCAAAAAACCTCTTTAAAATGTTGAAAAACAAAGACATCACTTTCAGGAATAAGGTTCGCTGAGCCAAGCCATGATGTTTTCACTTCCTTCACAAGCATGTGAAAACTAGTCAAGGAAAAAGGAAGACTGAAGAAGAACTGATGCCTCTGAGTGATGGTATTGGTGAAGAATGTCGACTATACCATAGATTACCAGAAGAATGAACAAATCTGTGTTGGAAGAAGTCTAGCCAAAACACTCCTTATAAGCAAGGATGGCAAGACTTCATCTCATACTTTTGATACGTTATCAGGAGGTACCAATCCCTGGAGGAGGACATCAACAACACAGTGGCTGCAACAATGGCCTGAAACATAGCAATCATTGTGAGGATTACACAGAGTCAAGCAGTGTTTCTCTTTCTATTGTACACGGGGTGGCTAAGAGTTGAATCTGACTCAGTGACACCCACAGCAAGGAAGTCTCTTTAAATATTAAGACAATAGTATTTACAGTGGTATCAAAAATTAATCAGGAATAAATTTAATCAAAGAAGTGTAAAATTTGTACACCGATAACTATAAAACATTGCAGGAAGAAAGGAAAGAAGACTTAAATAAATGGAAACACAACACATGTAATAGATTGAAAGAGTTAGTATTGCTGTGATAATAATACTACTCAGAATGATGTATGAATCCAGCATAATTTCCATCAACATCCCAGTAAAACTGGGACCAAGAATAGAAACTCTCACTACTACTCACTTCTCAAAAAAGAAAATGACTTAAAAAGGAAGAAGAATATTGAAGGACTCTCATATCCCAAATTTTAAACATGCTATAAATCTACAGTAATAAAAAACAGCTTTGTACTGGCTTAATGCATAGTGACAGTCACATGGACCAACAGAATAGAACTGAAGTTCAGAAAGTAACCCAACATCTATGGTCACTTGGGTTTCACAAGAGTGTCAAGATCATGAAATGGAGACAGAAGAGTTTCTTAAATAAATAGTACTGGAAAAAACAGGTATCTACATGCAAAACCAAACAAAAAAACTGAAGTTTATACTCTTACCTTACACATTGTTTTAGCCTAACAGAAATATCAAGAGTGGATGGCTTTAGCAAAGAAAAGTTTATTCTGACACAAGTCCAAATTCAAAATGTCTATTCCAGGAGAAAGGTTTTCTCTCTGTTGTCTCTGGAGGGAGTTCCTTGTGTTCTACAAGCCTTTGATCAGGGAGCATCTTGGCACAGGAACCCCAGGTCTGAAGGACACACTCTACTCTCATTGCTTCTTTCTCAATGGTGTGAGGTTCTCCATTCTGTGCTTGCTTCCCTCTCTTTTTATCCCCCTTAGGATGAAAGGATAAAACGTGGTGCAAGACACACTCCAGAAAAACTCCCTTAGCAAGTGTGTTGCAGTCCTACCCTAATTTTCGTTCAGCAAAATCATCCTATTAGCCACAGGCAGAGATTAGGATGTATAATGTAGGAAAATCACAAAATATTGGGAACAATGGCCCAGCCAGATGAGTACACACATTTTTTAAGGGACACAGCTCAATCCATGACACAAGTATTCAAAAAGTGAATTCAAAATTGTTTAAATATTTAAATTTAAAAAACTACAAGTATAGAACTCTTAGAAGAAAACATAGGGGCAAATTTCAATTACCTGAGATTTGACAAGAATTCACAGAGACAGAAAGTGGTTACCAGTGGATGGAGAGGAAGGAATGGGGAGTTATTGCTTAATAGGTATGGAGTTTCTCTTTAGAGTGATGAAAAACTTGAAATAAATGCTGTAGTTTCACATTACAAATATAGCTAACGTCACTGATTATACACTTAGAAATGGCTAAATTGCAAATTTTATGCTACATATATTTTATCACAATAAAAATACACCTCGTTCTTTGTGATAGGGCATGAGAAGACGTTGAAGAGGTGGGACAGGAATCCCACGAAAGTGGTATTTCAGAAACTAAGCTACTTAAAAGGAGAAAATGATCAACTGGGAAAAGCACCACAGAGACATTAAGGCAAGACTGCTGACTGTCCTTTATTTGGTAACTAAAATCTGAGCACTTTTCCTGAGGACAGGAGTTGGGAAGACAAAACCATACATGCATAGTAAATAGGAGGAAGTGTACCTATCCAACTGTATCTTTTAATATTTTCAGATACAATACTGGTCATATGTTGAATTTATGCATATTATACCATATGGAAGTGACAACAAACATGATTTTAATGAAAATATTTTCTTTAGTCATGAGTTCTAGACTTCTAACATGGAAACTACTTTGTGGGCAGCAGTAAAAGTTGTAGGTGAGTGCAGAGGTCTAAAAGGCACATCTTCAAAATCATCTACTTTTTGTGCTTGTGTCTAGTTAGACTGTTCTCTACTTCTGTCGGTGATGTTGTGTGACTCTTGGTTAGGCTAAATGCTCTAAGCTGTGACTGAAGAACAGTCTACTTGTACGGGAAGCTTTAAAATGACTTGTAATCTTTGGTCCAGAAGTCCTTGGCAGGTGCCAACAGTTAAGCATTTGACTACTTCGCTGGGAGTCTGGTGGTTCAAATCCAGCTAGAGGTACCTCAGAAGGCAGTCCTAGCAATCTACTTTGAAAAATTAGTCATTGAAAACCCTATGTGTACAGATCTACTCTGCACACATGGAGTTGCCATTAGTTGAAATAAACTCAACAGCAAGTAACAACAGCGTATTTACCCCAATCTAAGCGACTCGATGGCACTTGGCCTTTCGCTTGGCAAGATCACCTCAGCTGAGAATCCAGTTGGGGTTTGTGGCTGTTTGATTTCCCATCTCCTTTAGAGATCCTGTGTGTGTGAATCACACAATGAGAGAATTAGGCATGAGGACTGAAAAATACATGTCAACAGTTCTAGTAGGCTTTAAATAACTATGGCTCTAATAAAAAATAAATAGAAAGCATAGAGAAAAGAAGAGGAAAAACAAAAGAATAACAGAGACAGAAACGTAAAGGAAAACAGTGACAAATGAAAATGTAGTCCTCATTAAAGCACTTTCTTAAGGTGTCATGTGAAACCAAGCAGAAAATAGTCTGTAACACGGCCAGAATGTACAGCTTCCACTCTCTTCTATTCTTTTCATATTTTTTTTCTGGCATATGAAATATACAGAAAGAAGTGTCCTTATAGGCCTTGAAGGAAACTCTGGTGGTTAAGTGCTATGCCTGCTAACAAAAAGGTCAGCAATTCAAATCCGCCGAGTGCTCCTTGGAAACTCTGTGGGGCAGTTTTACACTGTCTTCTAGGGTCACTATGCGGTGGAATTGACTTCACAGTAGTGGGATATTTTAGGTACGGCCCTTGAAACTGTTTAGGGATCACATGTCATAGATGCCTAGACTCCCAAACACTTTGGTATAAATAGCACCACAGCAGGAAGAGCACATGAAAGAAAAAGTCCCTGAACATTTTACTATTTATTCGCTGATCCAGCCATTCAACCACAAGATGCATATTTGTTAAATTTCTGTGTTAGGCCAAACACTGTACAAGATCCTGCAGAAACTGATAAAAGGCTTAGAGCACATCAGATACCTTAAGGATTCATCTTTATATTGCATATATCTGAGTGAACTTCAGAATTTGAAGCCTACCTCCTTCACTTACATACCTTATGACTTTAGGCAGGTCTCATATTTACTCTGTGCCTCTGTATTGTTATCTGTAGGATGGGAGTAACACATGACCTATTTTACTGAGTTGCTGTAAAGATTAAATGAACGAGAATGTGTGAAGCACCAAGAACAGTACTTAAAACATAATAATCACTCAATGAGTATTAGTTGCTTTCACTTTTGTCTACATCATCTGTCATGTATTGACTTGTGTCCCCCTAAACTATGTGTAGTTATTTGGATGGGCTGGGATTCTCTGTATTCTGTGATTGCCCTCCATTTTGTGATTTTCTCATCTTGTAAATCCTAACTTCTGCCTGTGGTTAGCAGAGTTGATCTGTTAGAGAGGATTGGGATGGGACTGTAAATTCCTCCTTGTGGCCACCTCCCTGCTGCACTGGAGTTTCCCTGGAGTGTGGCTTGCACCACCTTTTGTCCTACAAAGTATAAAAGGAAAGGGAATCAAGCAGAGAGAGTTGGGAACCTCATCAAGAAAGCAACACTGGGAGAAGAACACATCCTTCAGACCTGAGGTTCCTGTGCCAAGATGCTCCCTGAACAAAGACTGATGGAACATAAGGACTTTCCTTGAGAGCTGACACGGGGAAAACCTTCCCCTGGAGCAGACATCCTAAACTTGGAATTGTAGCCTACTGGATGATATAAGAATAAGCTTTTCTTGTTAGAGCCATCTACTTGTGATATTTCTGTTACAGCAGTACTAGATAACTAAAACATAATTAATGTTTTCATCTATAGGAGAGGGACTTTTTCTTGGACCTTTTCCCTGAGACCCTATGATGTTATTTTGTCCAGTGGAATGAAACGCTTGTAGGTGCTGTGATAGAAGGCTCACAGTAAGTCACAGATACTTAAGAAATCCTTAGTCTGGCAAAGCTCTGGCTAAATATAACTTGCAGAATTCTGACCTTCCCTCCATTCCCCTGTGGATGGTCAGGAAATGAGAGGATAAATGGAATGTCCTCCCTGCTTTTGCTGATTATGCTTTTGTTTCTTGTTAAAAGGAAATTATATTTCCGCACACAAGCCCCCTCATTTTTAACACATTTCTCAAGATAAATCAGAGCAACCATTCTTACTACTCCAAATGTTAGCCCCTGTTTGGATGGCGAGCAGCATGTTTTTGATCCTTGTGGCTAACAGCTCATCACTAGAAACAATACTGTGATGCATTAACCGTGCTAAACCCCTCATTTCCTGGCTCTGGTGGATGCTGGATATTCCAGTAAGTTCAAAACTGTGTTACAGACTTCAAAAGGGAAGGAAATATGTTATATTCTTTTATAAGCTTTACCAAGATCCATGTGAGTGAAGTTGCAGACACACTCACTCTCTACTCTGAATCCTAGGCCTCTACCCCAAAGTAAAGATATTCGCTCCATCTTATGGTTCTGGGGAAGGTACACCCTGCTACATCTGCATGATCTTCTATGGAAGGACAGAGAACATTCTGCTGCCCTGTGGAGCTGGAGTAGGAAGCAATGAATGTGGGCCAGGGCTGCTGAGTTGCCAAGTTCAAATGAACATTGCTGATCCAGGACACATTCTATAACAACTTGGCATCAGCTTGTGTTAGTTTCCTCTTTCCTCACATTTCAGTGGCTATGAGTCAGAACTGACTTAAAGGCAGTGGGTTTGGTTTGGTTTTTGGTTACTTTTTCAGTAAAATACTAGTACAAACTGTACTATTGTACAAAAATAAATTTCTAGGATATCATGTAGATGCTTTATGTTTTAAATGTTGTCTGGTCTATCCAAAGCTCAGTATAAAAAATTAGAATTGGTTGATACTTTAGCACTTGGCTTGGCTGATACTTTGGGATGTGTTATAATCAGACATGACCTGTGAAAATGGAGTAGTGATTAGCTTCTTGAAGAGGGCATCAAGAAATTATTATTTTACTTGTATTTTTAATTATGAGACCAATTCTCTAAAGAAATTTAGACAAAATACTTCCTTCTTGGATTTGGACTTTCCCCAAGATAAACTGTGGAAAAGATGGCAGACCAGTTAAAAATCCTGGCTGCTAATCCAAAGGTCAGTGTTTTAAATCCACCAGCTACTTCTTGGAAACCTTATGGGGGCAGTTCCACTATGTTCTGTAGGGTTGGTATGAGTCTGAATCAACTCAGTGGTGAAGGTTTTGGTTGGCTTTTTCCTGTGGTTGCAGAAAAACTAAAAGTACTGCATGAAATCCCCACCACCTGAACCAGCAGCTGAATGGAAAGAAATAAAGATACTTCCTAATTCAGTAATTTCTTGAATCTTTCTGTGTCTCTACGTGGGGGAGAGGGGGGAATATACAAGTTAGATAAATTTCTGGTATTAAAAATAAAGAAAATTCAGAAAAAGGATTCTAATATGAGGAAAGTAGCATTTAATATGAATTCACTTTCAGGGTAGAATAACTTTGGGTGGAAATTATTATTTTGTTGAAAGAATTCCCTGATTTGATATTACAAAGAGCAAATATCAGATCACCCTGAGAACCCTTTACAAGCATGTCAGTGACTTTTCAACCTTCATCCAAGTCCACTTGGATCTTTGGTTAATCAAAAGAACAAAAGTGTACCCAATCTAAGAAGTCCTTGGGAATGCCAATGTGAGTATTTTGGAAGATGTTTTCACTACAGAAGAAAGACTAAGTCTTGCTAGTGAGGGAGCAATAATAATAGCAAGTGACATTTCAGTCTCTCTTTATAAGTTACACAAAAGAGATAGACTAATTCATAGATTAGTATAATTTATAAGTAAGTCATCTTATGCATTCATTTAGTCCTTACTACTAACCCAAAAAATAATTATAAAACATAATTATCTCAATTTTTATACAACAGAAGTTTTTTGTTTTTTTTAAAGAGGACTCGGTAGGGAAGACAGAGAAGTGATGGCTGCTCATTCTTTCATTCATTCAGCAACCACTAGTAATTGACTATATTGCCAAGAATACAGCAATAAAGAAAATACTTACAAAGCTTTAAGTCTAATGGAGGTGTTACACAGTTAAAGAGATACTAGCAATAAAATAAGATAAACGTGTATGGATCTATGAGATCATAGAGTGTCAATCTACTCTAAATGTTGAAGAAGCCTCCTTAAGGAACTTACATTTGAGCTAGTACCTGAGATATGAGTAAGGAATTAGATGAAGGAGAAATGAGGATGAGTATTCCTGAGGGAGGGAAGATCATGTCCCAAAGACCAGAGCTGAGTGAAAATAAATAGTACTTAGCAAAAAACCAAAAGAACTTTGGCATAATGAGTGTAAAATGCAAGACAGTAAATGACAATCAGTGATGTTCAAGAGTCAGGTAAGGACCAAAATAATTTTTTTACCTCGTAAACCATCAACAGTAGCTTGTAATTTAAGAGTAATGGAGAGATGAAAACTATGGCAGCATAAAAACTAGGATAGTAAAGAATTTTGGAGGCCAACGGATAGTGAGAATTCCAGAAATACAGTCAATTACATTAACGTTTCAAAGAAATTAAAGAATAAGCGAACTAAGACCGTTTAAGATAAGACATCACGGATGACCTTACCATTTTTTTAATGGTGGAGATGGAAGACAAATTCCAGGGAATTCAAACATGATTGAAAAGCAGATTAGAAACAAAGGGTATATGTACACTATGAATGAAAAATCCAACTCATCTATTACTGTAGTGGGTTTCAGAGTTGAATTTTTACAAGGTAGGACAAGATTGAGCATGTTTGGAGGCACGGGGGAAGTTGATGTTGTTGCTGTTGTTGTTAGGTGCCATCAAGTCAGTTCCAACTCATAGTGACTGTATGCACAACAGAACGAAACACTGCCCAGTTTTACACCAAGTCCACAATTGTTTTTATGCTTAAGCTTGTTACTGTGGCCACTGTGTCAATCCATCTCATCTAGGGTAAAATTGACTATAAAGGTAGAAATTAAAGATATTATGAAATCATTGAAGATTAAGGAAGTGAGATACATGGAAAGAGTTAAAGCAAAATGCTCAGTTGAGCAAGAAGGCTCAGAAAAAGATACAAATGCGTATTTTCAAAGGCCAACACTAATCCTCCATGGCTACTTAATCTATAATCACACTCCTTAAAACTTTATTATTATTATTATTTATTACTTGTTATGTCTCTAGGGGGACATTTTAGTGATGAGCTCAAGATTAGACTCTTAGTTCCTAATATATCAAATCGAAGTATAATATCCAGAATTACATATATTTTCCAAGAAGCCAGACTACATGAAGAACTCTTCTTCAGGACTAGAGGAGGATTCATGAACAACTCATCATATGCAGATGACACAGTATTGCGTGCTGAAAGAGAAGAGGACCTGAAGCACTGACTGGCAAAGATAAAACATTACAGCTTTCTGTATGAATTACACTTCAACATAAACCAAACAAAAATCCTCACAACTAAACTGAAAAGCAACATCACAACAAATGTAGAAAAGAATGAAATTGTAGGGGATTTAATTTTACTTACATCCACAATGAATCTCTGTGGAAGCAGTAGTCAAGAAATCAAATGATGTATTGCATTGTACAAATCTGCTGTAAAAGATGTCTTAAAATTGTTGAAAAGCAAAGGTATCACTTTGAGGACTAAGGTGTTCCTGACCAAAGCCATGGTCTTTGCAATCAGCTCATGTGTATGTGAAAGCTAGACAATCAATAAGGAAAACTAAAGAACAGACATTTTTGAATTATGATGTTGTCAATGAATATTGAACATACCATGGACTGCCAGAAAGGTGAACAAATCTGTCTTGAAGAAACACAGCCAGAATACTCCTTGCAAGAGAGGATGGTGAGACAACATCTCACATACTTTAGACATATGATCAGGAAGGATCTATCCCTGGAGCACATACTGCTTCATGGAGAGTCAGCCCAAAAGAGGAAGGCCTTCAATAAAAGGGTTGACGTAGTGGCTCCAACAACAAGCTTAAACATAGCAATTCTGAGGATGATGGAGGGCCAGACAGTCTATCTTCCTGTTGTACATAGGATTGCTATGAGTCAGATTGACTCAGTAGCACTGTCTTAGTTATCTAGTGCTGCTTTATCAGAAATACCACAAGCAGATGGCTTTAAAAAGAGAAGTTTTGTTTTGTCACAGTCCTTAGGCTGAAAGTCCACACTGAGGGTGTCAGGTCCAGGGTAAGACTTTCTCTGCTGGCTCTGGAGGAAGGTCCTTGTCTTCAATCTTCCTAGGACTGGAGACTTCCAAGGCACAGGGACCCAGGTCCTTTCCAAAGGACACACACAACTCCCAACACCACTTTCTTTCTTGATGGTATGAAGTCACCAAAGTCTCTCTGCTAGCTTCTTTCCTTATATCTCAAGAGAATACCTTCTTACACATTGAGTCCTGCCCCACCAACACAACTGCCCGCCATCTTCTGTCATTAACATCATAGGAGCAGGATTTACAACATACAGGAAAATCACACAGTACTGGGAATCATGGCCCAGCCAAATGGTTTCATATATTTTTGGGGTGACACAATTTAATCCATGACAGACAGCTAGCAACAATAACAGCATAGGTATTTTCATAATTCTTCATACAGTGAAATCAAGGCAAGTTACCAACATATTAAATTTGTAAACATTGTCATCCTCTTTTTCAAACAAGGAAACTAGAGTTCTGAGAAGTAATCTTTGCTTGCCACCAAGATTTTTAATCAAGTCATTGTTCTGTACTCTGAAGAAAGTTAACGTTTATAGTCCCAAAGTTTGGAAGTTGTGGCTGAACTTTCTAACTTTGATCAGTTTTCCAGAAGGTAAGATGGAGATAAATGAATTGTTAAGTCACGTATACATGAGACATGAGAAGAAACAGAAAACAAATTCTAACAAATGGACATGGTAGTCTCCATTCCCATGGGGGAAAAAAAGGAAGTGTACATATGCAATAAATGGGTGTGGAATGTTTTCCAGAACTTGAAGTGAGATGAGTCAGAACACAGGCTGCTTTCTTGCATCACTGCAACAACCAAAAATGGAAACTTTCCAAATATTCCTCTCCCACTGGAGTACTCTCAGTCCATAGCCAAAGAAAGAGACCGCTTTCAAGGGTTGACAAGGAAAAAAGCCACATAATTCTTATTCTTCATATCACCAGCCAATCCGAAATATCAATAATGGGCTTTTCTTAAACGTTTCAAGGATTTATACAGAAGCAGGTATCCTAGAAGACCCCACTCCAGAGTAATTCAGGACCTCTGTCATTTATAGATGCAGTTTCTTCCAGTCTTGCAAGGGACAAGTAGAAGACAAACCTATGCAGGTCATATGGAAACGATTTTGGAAGAAAAACAGTTGATATGCAGATGCTGCGAAACCGAGAAGGAGAATTCACCCAGAAGACTTAATATTGTAAATAGCCTCCGTGTAGTAAAGCACTGGACCAAGACCAAGAGTGTGAAATTTAACTGACACAAAGATAAAAGTCTTGAAAAAGTGGAGTCCAACTTAGAAAAAAAATGTATATGGGAATTTAGTTGACCATAAGCACAAGATGAGCCAGCATAGCTGCTAATGACATCCACTGCCATTTTAGGTATGCTAATAAAAACATAGTGTCTTCATCAAAGCAGATAATCTCCCTATGCCCTTTATGGGCTAATCCTATTCTAAAGTGCTTTATTGCAGTCTGAGTATAAAAACAATTGGAATGTGAGCAGAAGCAGGGCAGCCACTGTCACATTTACACACTTCTTTACCTTATGCAAGTTTTGAACACCATCTCTGACATGAATATTGATCTCTGCAACTGTCCTATTAAATATTTTAGATGATGATACTGAAAATTAAAAGCGTAATAAGTGCCTGGACCAAGATGACATGATTAATAAGTAGCAGAGACAAGATATGGATTCTCATTGTTGTAGTTGTTAAGTGCCATCAAGTCTGTTATGACCCATTGTGACCCTATGAACAACAGAATGAAACACTGTCTTGTCCTGCCCACAACCATTCTTATTTTTGAGTGTATTGTTGGAGCCACTGTGTCAGTCCATCTCACAGAGGGTCTTCCTCTTTTTCACTGACCATCTACCAAGTGTAATATCCTTCTCCAGGGATTGATCCCTCCTGATGACTTGTCCAAAGCATGTAAGATGTAGTCTCACTATCCTTGCTTTTCAGGAGCACTCTGATTGTACTTCCTCCAAGACATACTGACACTTAGACTTCTATTATTTCATCTCTTCTGTCCTAAAACAACTATGATGTTTAACCCAAGGAGAGAAGATAGTGATTCATGCTAACTATCTTGAAATACTTGCTGAACCATTATATGAGAAATTAATTACACTTACTCTTAACTAAATTATCAGATAAAGCAAAACCCATGTATTTATTAGAGAATACAGTTTGTCTAGTAACTCTTTTTAAGACAAACTGTATTCCCTAATAAATTCTGGATTTTAGAATAAAAGCTCCAGAGAACATCCTGGACAAGAATTTGTGTAAATTTTTCCCTTACTCTCAGTTTGCTTTTAAATAAATGTTTCTCTACTTCCATTGTGAAAGCAGAAGTAGAAAAATAGAAAGGAGGACGCATTTATTATGACTCTGGAAAATAAACCATAGATAATACCATCTACCTAAGCTTTAGGATTGCATCAGTGGAAACTTACAGAGGTCCCAATTCCTGCTCCATGTGAATGAAGATAGGAACTACAGGATGCAAAGTCAATCATTTTCTAAAATGATGTTTAGTTACAATAGTTCTATATCCTTTTATGCTCTTAAAACTCATTCTGACCCTTCAAAGAACTATATAAACTTCTAAGCAGTGTTTGTTCTCTCTACCCAATTCCAGCAATGAATGATGTCATGACAGAGCAGAAAAACACTCAGAAAAAGCAATCATAAATTTCCCTTAAAATACCAGATCATCATACATGAAGAAAGCAAGAGGTCATTAAAAAGACAGGAAAGAAACAAAAGGCCAAAATGCATGCCACAAGGGACTCTGAAACTGCATCTTGAACACTGAGTAGCTAAAGTAAAAGGAAGAAATAATGAAGTCAAAGAGCTGAGCAGAAGATTTCAAAGGGCACACAAGAAGACAAAGTATTATAATGACGTGTACAAAGACCTGGAGATAGAAAACCAAAAAGAAAGAACAAACTCCGCGTTTCACAAGATGAAAGAACTGAAGAAAAAAATTCAAACTTAAAACTACAATGTTGAAAGATCTTATGGGAAAAATTTTAATGATGCAGGAACCATCAAGAAAGAAGAAACATACAGGGTCACTATACAAAAAATAATTGGTTGGTGTTCAAACATTTTAGGAGGTAGCTGTCATGGATTGAATTGTATTCCTGCAAAACTGTATATAACAGTTTGACTAGGCTGTGATTCCCAGTATGGTGTCACTTTCTTCCTTGTTGTGAATATTGCCTCTGTGATAACAATGAGGGAGGATAGATGGAGGTTAGCTGATGGGGCAAGACTTAATGTGTAAGATTGTTTAGTGCTCTGAGGCAGTCTCTTCAGATATAAAGGAAAGAAGCTAGCAGAGAGATTCAGGGACCTGATACCACCAAGAAGCAGTTCCAGGAGCTGAGCACATCCTTTGAAAAGGACCCAGGGTCCCTGAGCATAAGAAACTCCAAACCCAGGGAAGATTAACAAAATGACCTTCCTACAGAGCCAGCAGAGAAAGTCTTCCACTGCAGCTGATGCCTGAACTTGAACTTTTAGCCAACCAGACTGTGACAAAATAAAATTGATCTTTTTAAAACCATCCACTTGTGGTATTTCTGTTAAAGCAGCAGCACTAGGTGACTAAGGCAGTAGTATATGATCGGGAGCCAATAACACAGAAAGAACAAGTCCCAGCTGCACTGAAGGTGATGACAAAAAACAAGGCCCTGGAATTGACAGAATATCAAATGAGATATTTCAACAAGCAGATTCAGGGCTGCAGGTGATCACTTATGTATGCCAAAAAGTTTGGAGGACAACTACCTGGCCAACCAACTGGAAGAGACTGATATCTATGCCTGTTCCCAAGAAAGGTGATCCAAAAGAAAATGGAAATTATCAAACAATACCATTAATATCACACTCAAATAAAATTTTTCTGAAAATCATTCAAAAGCAGCTACAGCAATACATCAACAAGGACTGCCATAAATTCAAGCTGGATTGAGAAGCAGACATGGAACAGGGGATAACATTGCTGATATAAGACGGATCTTGGCTGAAAGCAGAGAATACCAGAAATATGTTTACCTGTGTTTTATTGACTATGCAAAAGCCATTTGACTGCATGGATCATAACAAATTATGAATAAGTTGCAAATAATGGGAATTTTAGAACATTTAATTATGCTTATGAGGAAATTGTATATAGACCAAAAAGCAGTTGTTTGGACAGAATAAGGGGATACTATGTGGTTTAAAGAAAAGGTGTACATCAGAGCTGTATCCTTTCAATATAATTATCAGTCTGTATGCTGAGCAAATATTCTGAGGAACTGGACTACGTGAAGAAGAACATCGCATCAGGATTGGAAGAAGACTCATTAACAACCTGCAACACACAGATGACACAACCTTGCTTGCTGTAAGTGAAGAAGACTTGAAGTGCTTACTGATGAAGATCAAAGACCACAGATGCCTGATTACAACATGGATTACCTCTCAACATAAAGAAAACAAAAATCATCACAAACAGACCAATGAACAAAATCGTGATAAACAGAGAAAACACTGAGGTTGTCAAGGACTTCATTTTACTTAAACCCAAAATCAACACTCATGAAAGCAGCAGTCAAGAAATCATGAGATGCATTGTTTGGAGCAAATCTGCTGCAAAAGCTGAAAAGCAAAGATGTCACCTTGAAGACTAAGATATGCCTGACCCAAACCATGGTGTTTTCAGTCACTTTTTGTGCATGTGAAAGCTGAAGGATGACTAAGAAAGATCAATGAAAATCTGATGCCTTTGAATTGGCATGCTGGCAAAGAATACTGAATATATAATGGACTGCCAAAAGAAAGAAAAAGTCTGTCTTGGAAGAAGTACAATCAGAATACTGTCTAGAAGCAAGGATGGTGAAGCTATGTGTCACGTACTTGGAACATGTTATCAGGAGGAATCAGTCCCTGGGGAAAGACATCATACTTGGTAAAGTATGGAAAACCCTCAGAGATGGAAGGACATGGTAGCTGCAACAGTGGGCGTAAGCATTACAAGGATTAGGAGTATGGGACAGGGACCAGGCAATGTTTCAGTCTGTTGTATACAGGGTCGCTATGAGTCAGCATCAGCATAAAAGCACCTAACAGTGACAGCTAGGTACTACATGACTAGCCATTGGCAAGTGACTTTTTATTTTGCAGCCAGATTCCCCTTAGACCAATATGATTGGCAAGGCTGTGCTATACATCACATAGACGACATATGAAGATACAGCACACAGCATCAATTAAAAGCAAAGTCTTTAGCATCAGACAAACCTGGCTTTACGCAAATCCCTGACACTTAGACATCTCACTTTGAGCACTGTACTAAATTCCTCTAGCTTCAGTTTTTATATGTTCAAGTTATGGAAATAAAAATGCATCTGAAATTATCATGCAAAGCACACCAATGAAAAGAGTTGGGAGCCGTAATACCCTGATTTGGAGAAAGGCTTATTTCAAAAACCTCAGACAAGTTCAGATGAATTTCAGTTAAGTGTAATTGGAAGGGAAAATCTAGGTATCATGAGAATTAAGAAAGTAACAAAATTAAATCCTTGGTAAAAGGGTGTCACCCAGACAAGTAAAGAGGGGCATAAAGAGAGAGAGATTGTCACACAAAAGAGTATTCTGAGGAATTTAAACCTAAAGCATATAAATAAAAAATGAGAGATGGAATACACAACAAAGGTGATTTACAAAGAGTGGCACAACCTCTCAGACTAGAACCAGGAGCTACAGTGCACAATGAACAAGCTTATGAAGAAAAAAAAAATGCTAAAGCAAGAAAAAAGATTGACTTTTTTGTGATTTGGGTTGGGTCTGGGTTTTTGGCTTGTTTGTACAAAGAAGATTAACAGAGAAAAATAAAAACCTAATTACTTGGGAATAAAGTGCCATGTGAGGTTTTAGGAGAGAGTAACCTGAATTTCTTGGGATCTATTTTGCTTTCCTCTCATTTCTATTAGTAATATTTATTTGGGGCTGACTATGTTTGATAAAGTATAGGGTCAGCAAAAAAGAAGAAAGCCCTCAGTGAGATGGATTGACACAATACCTATAACAATGGGCTCAAACCTACCAAAAACCACAGAGATGGCTAACTACGAGTTCTGTTATACACACCCATGAGTCAGAGCTGTCTCCAAGGTAATTACCAACCTAGACAGCAGAAACTGTATGCAAGGTGGCATCTTACTTTGAGATATTTCACAAATTCATCAGTGAACTTTATCATCTCATAATATTCCATTGTGTGAGTATTACAAGTAGCTTTTTATGGAAGGCCAAGAGCACAGTAAGATTCAAGAGTTTTATCTCCCAGGTTTAAAAAGAACGAAGGGTAGTACTTAGTAGTAGTCTTATCAATAGAATTGACATAGATAAAGATCAGATTCATGGTTCCCACTACTTGTCTGTCAGTTTGTTGTACTATAGTGGTTTGTATGTTGCTAAATGCTAGATCATACTATGTTTTGCATACTATGCTATTAGTATGCAAAATGACAGCAGGGTCACTCATGGGGGACAGGTTTTAGCTAAGCTTCTAGACTGTCAGACTAAGAAGAAAGATGTAGCAATCCACTTCTAGAAAGTTGGCTAATGAAAATCTTATGAATAGTAGTGGAATATTATCTGATATATTTCTGGAAGCTAAGCCCCTAAGGTTGGAAACCCTCAAAATACAACTGGAAAAGAGTTACTTCCTCAAAATAGAGTCAAACTTAGTAACATGGATAGAGCAAAGCTTTTGATATCTTCATGTGCTGATGTGGCATGACTCAAAATAAGAAAAAACAAGTGCAAATATCCATTAATAATTGGAACATGGAATATAAAAGATTTGATTCTAGAGAAAATAGAAGTCATTAAAAATTGAAGGCAACACATAATGATTGATATCCTAGGCATTAGTGAGCTGAAGTGTTCTAGTACTGGCTGTCTTGAATTAGAGCTTTTTCAGTGTAAGTGGTGACTACACACGTACCAAAGCCAAACCAAACCAATTTACTTTTAGTTGACTCTGACTCATAGCGACCCTATAGGACAGAGTAGAACTGCCTCATAGGTTTCCAAGGAGGTGGATTAGAAATGCTGACCTTTTGCTTAGCAGCTGTAGTACTTAACCACTATGCCACACAGACTTCATCAAATGCAATACATAGGAATCAAGTTGACCACAACTGTGAAAAAAAGACAGTGTAGATGTTCAATATCTTTGGTGAGAATAAGGCCAAGGGCCAACTATACAACAGACCATCAAGCACTCAACTAAAGGTCCAAGTTAAGCTGAAGAAAATTCAAGCAAGTCCATGAGGTCCAGAGTCTGACCTTGAATATATCCCACCTGAATTTAGTAGAGACCATCTCAAAAACAGATTCGGTGCATTGAACACCAGTAACCAAAGACCAGATGAGTTGTGGAATGACAGTGACACAATATTGACAGTAAAAGGTCATTAAAAAGAAAGACCAAAATGAATGTTAGAAGGGACTCTGAAATTTGCTGTAAAACATAGAGTAGCCAATGTGAACAGAAAAAGTGATGAAGTAAAAGAACGCTACAGAAGATATCAAAGGGCAGCTTAATTTTAACTCAGTCATATTAAATAAAAAAATAAATAAAAAGAAAAAAGTGTTAAAATGAAATGTGTGCAGATCTCGAGTTAGAAAACCAAAAGAGAAGAAACTGTTCAACATTTCTCAAGCTGAAAGGACTGAAGAAAAAATTCAAACCTCGAGTGGCAAAATCAAAACATTCTATGGGCAAAATACTGAATGACACAGGAAACATAAAAAGAAGGTGAAAGAAATATACAAACACTGATCAAATGTTCAGCCATTTCAGGAAGTGGCATATGATCAAGAACCAATGATACTGATGGAAGAAGTCCAAGCTATACATCTACAGAGAACTGCCAGAAATTCAAGCTAGATTCAGAATAGGACATGGAAGGAGGGATATCATTACTGATGTCAGATGGATTATGGCTGAAAACAAAGACTACTAGAAAGAACTTTACTTGTGTTTTATTGACTACTATTGTATATCCTAACAAATTACGGATAATATTGTGAAGAATGAGAATTCTAAGACATATAATTGTGCCCATGCAAACTTGTACACAGACCAAGGAATAGTTGTTTGACTAGAACAAGGGGATATTGCACAGGAAAGGTAAAAGCTATGCATCAGAGTTGTATCCTTTCACCATATTTCTTAGTCTGTTACTGCTCTAATGGAAATACCACACAGTGGATGGCTTTAGCAAAGAAAAGTTTATTCTTACACAGTCTCTGGATTATGAAGGAGTTCTGTTCTTAAGTCTCTCTTTACAAGGAACTTA
This sequence comes from Heterohyrax brucei, assembly GCA_028571685.1. Lineage (NCBI taxonomy): Eukaryota > Metazoa > Chordata > Mammalia > Hyracoidea > Procaviidae > Heterohyrax > Heterohyrax brucei. The sequence continues at coordinate 65,073,784 of CM053155.1, read as the reverse complement.
TGCATAAACTGGTACAGTTGTTGCTGTTGTAGTTAGGTGCTGTTGAGTCAGTTCTGGCTCACAGGACCCTATGAACAACAGAACAAAACACTGCCCATTCTTGCACAATGTCCGTAATCTTTTTTATGCTTAAGCCCATTGTTGCAGCCACTGTGTCAATCCATCTGACTGAGGGTCTTCCTCTTTTTCTCTGACCTTCTACCAAGCATGATGTCCTACTCCAGGAACTGATCCTTTCTGACAACATGGCCAAAGTGTGTAACATGTAGTCTTGAAGTCTTTGCTTCCGAGGAGCTCTCTGGTTGTACTTCTTCCAGAACAGATCTGTCTGTTCTTTTGGCAGTGCATAGTATATTCAACATTCTTCTCCAACACCACAATACAAAGGCATCAGTTCATCTTCTGTCTTCTTTGTTTATTGTCCAGCTTTTGTGTGTAGATGATGCAACTGAAAATATAATGGCTTGGGTCAGGTGCGTGTTCGTTTTCAAGGTGACATCTTTGCTTTTGAATATAGAGTTCCATTGTTTCTGATTTTCCCAAAGCAATGCACCTTTTGATTTCTTGGCTGATGCTTCCAACGGCATTGATTGTGGACCCAAGTAAAATGAAATCCTTGACAACCTCAATCCTTTCTCCATTGATGACAATGTTGCTTACTTGTCCAGTTGTGAAGATTTTTGTTTTCTTGATGTTCAGGTGCAATCCGTACTGAAGGCTGTGGTCCTTGATCTTCATCAGTAAGTGTTTCAAATCTTCGCTTCCGGCAAATTAGGTGGTGTCATCTGTGTAATGCAGGTTGTTAATGCATCGTCTTGCAATCCTGATGCCTTGTTCTTCTTTGTGTAATCCAGCATGCAGATTAAAAGGGTATGGTGCACATCTTTCCTGACTTTAACCCTGCATGTCCCCTTGTTCTGTTCAAACAACTGCCTCTTCGTCCATATACAGGTTCCTTAAAAGAACAACTAGGTGTTCTGGAATTCCCATTGTTAGCCACAATTTAGTGTGAGCTACACAGTCAAATGCCTTTGCATAGTCAATGAAACACAGGTAAACATCTTTCTGGTATTCTCTGTTTTCAGCCAAGATCCATCTGACATCAGCAGTGACATCCCTGGTTCCATGTCCTCTTCTGAATCCAGCTTGAATTTCTGGAAGTTCCTTGTCAATACACTCCTGCAGTTGCTTTTTAATGATCTTGAGCAAAATTTTACTTGTGTGTGACATTAACAATATTTTTCAGCAATTTTCACGTTTGGTTGGACCACCTTTCTTTGGAATGGATGTAAATATGAATCTCTTCCAGTCAGTTAGCCAGGTAGCTGTCCTCCAAATTTCTTAGCATAGACTAATGAGCACTTCAGAGCTGCATCTATTTGTTGAAATAACTCAATTGATATTCCGTCAGTTCCTGGAGCGTTGCTTTTTGCCAATACCTTCTTTGCAACTTTGACTTCTTCCTTCAGTACCATTGGTTCCTGATCATTTGCTATCTCTCCACATGGCTGAACATCAACTAGTTCTTTCTGATATAATGACTCTGTGTATTCCTTGCATCTTGTTTTGAAGCTCCCTGAGTCATTTAATATTTTCCCTGTAGAATCCTTCACTCTTGCAACTTAAGGCTTGAATTTTTTGTCAGTTCTTTTGGCTTGAGAAATACAGAATGTGTTCTTCGCTTCTAGTTTTCCACTTCTAACTCTTTGAACATGTCATTATAATACTTTCTTTTGTCTTTTTGAGCTACTCTTTGAAATCTTCTGTTTCGGTCTTTTACTTCATCATTCTGTCCTTTTGCTTCAGCTGCTTGATGTTCAAGAACAACTTTCAGAGCCTCTTATGACATCCAGTTTAGTGATTTCTTTCTTTACCGTCTTTCGAATGACCTCTTGCTCTCTTCATGGATGATGTCTTTGATGTCATTCCATAATTCATCTGGTCTTCAGTCATCAGTGATCAACACATCAAATCTGTTCTTAAGATGGTCTTTGAACTCCAGAAAGATGTGACTGAAAGTCACACTTTGACTTCTCTAGTTTTCTTCAGTTTCAGTTTGAATTTGCATACAAGCAATTGATGATCTGTGCCACAGTCAGCACCTGGGCTTGTTCTGACTGCTGATATGGAGCTTTTCCATTGTATTTGTCCACATATGTAGTTGATTTTGCTCCTGTGTATCCCATCTGGTGAGGTCCATGTGCACAGTCACCATTTGTGTTGGTTTAAAATGAAGAAATCGTCAGTCTTGCAAAATTCTGTCATACAACCTCCTGCATTATTTCTATCACCAAGGCCATATTTTCCAGCTACAAATCCTTCTTCTTTGTTTCCAACCTTTGCTTTTCAGTCACCAGAGTGGGCAGCCCCCAGGTGTCTGTCATGGGAGGCTTGCTTATTGCTGAGATGCTGGGAGCTGTGCACTACTATATGGATACCAGCAGCACCACTCATGGGAGACAAGATTCAGCTGAGCTTTCGGACTAAGACAGACTAGGAAGAAGGACCCAGTAGTCTACCTCTGAAAAGAATAACCCAGAGAAAATTTTATGAATAGCAGCAGAACATTGTCAGGTATGGTGCCAGAAAGTGAGCCGCAATGTTGGAAGGCACTCGGAAGATGACTGGGGAAGAGCTGCCTTCTCACAGTAAAGTTGACCTTAATGATATGGATAGAGTAAGACCTTTGAGATCATCATTCACTGATGTGGAATGACTCAAAATTAGAAGAAACAGCTGCAAACTTCCATTAATAATTGAGACATGGAATGTACGAAGTATGAATCAAATCCAACAATAATATGGTCTACTACGCTGGGAATGAAAACTTGAAAAGGAACAGTGTTGCATTCATCATCAAAAAGAACATTTCAAGATCTGTCTTGAAGTACAATGCTGTCAGTGATAGGATAAAATCCATACATCTACAAGGAAAGCTAGTTAATACGACTAATATTCAAACTTATGTATCAACCACTAAAGCCAAAGATGAAGAGACCGAAGATTTTTACCAGTTTCTGCAGCCTGAAATTGATCGAACATGTAGTCAGAATGCATAGATAATTACTGGTGGTACAATTTGTACGTAACACTAGCTTGTCAAATGTTTGTCTTAGTATATAGTATAATTTTCTATGCATAAAAACATTTAAGAAACCCTTTCAGATATGTTAAAATATTTTTAGAATAACATTATAGTAATAATAATATTTTAATGGACATCACAAAGTAGCACCTGTTTGTTTTTACAAACCATTGTACCTACCGGCAGAGGCTGGTTTGTAACTATGGGCGTACTAACCTGGGACTATTTGTATACACAACCAAACATTCATCCATGCACAATTCAGTGACATTGACTACATACTTCACATCATGTCACAATTCTCACTATACACATTTACCAATATTGTTTCATTACCATTAATTTAGACTGTCTACAGATCCAACTCAATGGCACTTGGCTGGCTTGGCATGCTTTAGAGGAACTCTCTTCAATTTGAACTCATATATGTCCTTTTTATAAGCACTCAGCACTGAAAGCAAACATTCTGTATTAAGTAAGCTAAGATGTTATTTAGTGTAACAGTGACTTCATGGAATAGATTCGGTTCACAGTTTAAGATTATTTCCTAGAAATAGATTCAGTGATTACCCTATCCTCAGCAGATCAAATCAGTGTAATTTCCAAATGAATTTGAAATTCTATTCTATAGTTTTCCTTCTTCTTATTAAGATCCATCTACTGAATCCTTGATCAAAAGTATTCAGTAATGGTAGCCAGGCACCAACTATTTCTTCCACTCTCATGGCAAATGAGCTCATGGAAGCATTTGGATGTGGAATTCATTTCCTTTTCTTATTTTGGATCTCCTGCTGCTTCTGCTGCTCCAGTATCTTCATAGTTTTTAAGTGGCTCAGACATATCATAAGGAAGCTAGGCTGAGAAAATAATATTCGGTGACTGGTGTGCTCAAAGTACATATCTATGGGCCTTGGCCTATCTAAATGGAGTCCTTTTCAGTGTCTCTCCTGTCCAGCTATTAGCTCCCAATCTTCATTGTTGTTGCAGAGACTAAGTTTTCCTCAGCTGCTGATTGTCTGCAAGTACAAAAGAAATGAAGAATATCTGCCTCACTCTACCCTCAAACTTACCTCCCACGACTCTATTTACTGACACAGAATCTTCTTCATTTCAGAATGATTGATAGTTGGACAGTCTAGTGCCTTAGAAGAGACATCAGACCATTTTCAAAGACTATATTAGCTGGTTTTTAACAGCACTGTACAGTAATAGGAGACATAGTGGCACACTAGTTAAGAGCTCAGCTGCTAATCACAAGGTTAAGTATTTTGAATCCACCTATACAAAGAGAACTACATGACCTTACTGCAAGAAACCAGGAGAGATTTACGTAAGTGGAGAAACTTACCATGCTCATGTATAGCAAGAATTAACATCGCAAAAATGTCTATTTTCCCTAAAGAGATCTACATATACAATGCAATCCCAATACAAATTCCAGTGACATTTTTAATGAGATGGAGAAACAAATCACAAAGTTTGCTTGGAAAGTGAATACACCAGATTAGCAAAGCACTACTGAAGAGGAAAACACAGTGGGAAGCCTCATATTACCTGACCTTAGAACCTATTACACTGCCAAATAGTCAAAATAGCCTGGTACTGGTACAAAAAGAGACATATAGACCAATGGAAAGAGTTGAGACCCCAGAGATGCCACCATCCTCCTATGAATAGTTGATACTCGACAAAGGCCCTAAGATTGTAAACTAGGGTAAAAACAGTCTCTTTAACAAATGGTGCTGGCAAAATATCCATCTGCAAAAAATTGAAACAAGACCCATATCTCACATCTTACACAAAAACTAACTCAAATTGGATAAAAGTCCTAAATATCAAACCTAAAATGATAAAGCTCATTCAACGAAAAATAGGATCAATAATGAACACTTTAATACACAGCTTAGACAGACTTCTAAATCCGACAAAGCACGGCCAACAGAAAATAGATAAATGGGAACTACTAATAATCAAACACTTTGCTCATCCAAAGTTGACTTAAAAGACCACTTACAGAATAGGAAAAAATATCTGGCAACTACACATTGGACTGATGTCTGATCTCCATAATCTAGAAGGTACTGCAAAATATCAGCAAGGAAAAGGTAAATAACCCAATTAAGTACTGGGCAAAGGAGATGGGCAGACACTTCACCAAAGAGGACATCCAGAAAGCCAAAAAACACATGAGGAAGTGCTTAAAAAATCTAAATCAAAATGATAGTGAAATGCCATCTCACCCCAACAAGGTTGGTCATGATCCAAAAAACACAAAACAACAAATGTTGGAGAGGCTGTGGAGAGATTGGAACTCTCCTACACTGCTGCTGAGATTGCAAAATGGTACAACCTCTTTGAAAAGCAATCTGGCGCTTCCTGAAAAAGGTGCAAATAGACATACCACTTAATGCAGTAATCCCACTACTCGGAATATGTCCTACAGAATCAAGGGCAGTCACACGAACAGACACATGCACACAAAAGTTTATTGCAGCACAGTCCACAATAGCAAAAAGATGGAATCAACCCAGATGCCCAACAACAGATGACTAGATAAACCTACTATGGTACATATACTCAATGGAACACTATGCAACAATAAAGAACAATAATGATGTTAGGAAGCATCTCATAACATGGTCTCAATTGGAAGACATTATGCAGCACAAGGACAAATATTGTATGAGACCCCTACTATAAGGACTTAAAAACAGACTTATGTAGAGAAGAAAAGACTGTTTGACAGGTACAAAGCAGGGGAGGGGAGAGAGAGGGCTGGTCATAGATTATATAGTTGATAGAAATTTCACTGGGTGAAAACAGTGACAGCACACAGTAGAAAGAAGATCAACTTAACTGGACTTCAATATAAACTGAAAACTTCTAATCTTAACCCAATTTTGCAAGGATAGAGTAGCAGGGGTGGGGGCCTGGGGACCATGCCCTCAAGTCACATCAAGGCCAATTGGCATAACTAGCCTATTGCTAAGAGAATCTTCTGCAACCCATATCACTGAGTGGCGTCTGGGGTCTTAAGAGCTAGCAAGCTGCCATCTGAGGTAGACCAAATGGTCCCAGCTGATCTGGAACAGAGAATCACCAAGAACAACAAAGACATGAGGAGAAAACAGCCTAACAGACACAATGACCATGTGAATGGGTAACTGTATCAACACGTGAACAGAAGAATCAAATGGTGCCCAGCCACCACCAAAGACACCCATGATGGGGGACACATTGTCACATCCCAGTGGCAACACAGGAAAAAGAGGGGTGCACCTTAAGAACTCCACTAAAAGACCACAATTTATGGCCCAATGGCCTGGGGGTTCCCCTGAGGGCATGGCCCCTAGACCTGCTGCTGCTGCCTCTGACAAGAAAACATTATTGAGATCAACTCTTCAGACAGGAATGGACTGGATTTGGGGGCAGAATGTGTCCATATGGTGTGTGTACTTCATGGTTCTATGCATCTACAGGACATTGTCCTACTGGCCTCTTACTAGAAGGGGGAGAAGAGGGTAGAGAGGAGGGGCAGGAGATTATTAAGAGGAATGTGCTGTCACTGGGCAAGGAGAGCAGAAGGAGCTGTAGATAGGCAGGCATGTGAATTTAATTTGGATTGTATATCTTCACTTAATCACAATTAAAAAAAAATCTTCAGGGAATCTCTTGAACTCCATTGCCATGGGGTCAATTTCAACTCATGGTGACCCCACATGTTTCAGTATAGAACTGAGTTCCACAGAGTTTCAGCAGCTGTAATCTTACAGAATTAGGCCACCAGGCCTTTCTTCCACGGCACTGTTGGGTGGATGAGAATCACCAACGTTTTGTTTAGTAGTAGTCCAGGGCAAACTGTTTGTGCCACCCAAAGACTTTTTGTAAGCGGAAGATACAGAGGAATGGCATCTGACTACAATCTGAAAAAGCTAAAACAATCGGTGGGTTAGAGACTGATCTTACCCAGTAAATCCAGCAGGAAAAATCAGTTTTGCTCTTTAACGATGTGGCTAAATCCATGTGAAATTGTTCACTACATACAATCTGGCAAGCAAGGTAAGCACCATGGTCACCTTGACCACTGAATAACCCACCCCTGCATCCTAATTTTGTTCTCAGTTTTGACTAATTCTTGACAAGCAAGGTATCATATGGGGAAGAGTTTTCTCCGTGGCACCTGTGTGTTCTGTAAATTGCTAACCCTAGTCTGATAACCCACAAATAAATCAGTTCCATGACCGTTATCAATATATACTTTATTACAGTGTAGACAATGTAGACAACTGTTCGGGTAAGTCACGAACTGGAGCATACACTGTAAACTAAGGCAGAAGCTACAATAACAGAATGCAAACATTGTTGGTAGTTAGTTCTCTGGCTACAGGTGAAGGCAATTGAGCTTTCTGCTTTAGCTTGCCTTGATTCTCCCAGGAATGAGGCAGAGGTGGAGAGGAATCAAAGGTCAATAAGAAGATGAATGTTACCAACAGTAGTGGGCTGCTGAACAGGCTCATTGAACAGAGAAGCCCTGATTTATAGCACTTACCAAAATCCATGATATGAGTACGTTTACTGTGACCAGTTTCAAGGATGGTAGTATTTAACAGTTGAATTGCAAAATCCTGGAAAATTTTACAATGAGCTCTCATGAGTTAGTGCTATCAAGTTCCAGCACATTGTTGCTTACAACATAATTAATATCAACATGACAGAGGTCCTATAAATATACAAGTGACACAATTTAATTTCCTGAGAAAACACTCAAATACAGGAGAAATAAGGTGTCTAAGTCTTTTGCCTTACAGTTCATCAACATGTGTTAAAACAATTACTAAGCTATCTCTTGATTTCAGTACTTTAGATTTAAACATGTTTAAATTAGTTTTATATGTAGTAATGATTGACATAATGTAGTTTTTCACAAATATCTACAAATATTTTTAATTTGATTAACATATATTCATACATATGCCTTCTAACAGGAACTCACAAAGCAGCTAATATAACAGAGTCTGAACTTTTAGCAGGTTTTCACTGAATCGATTGCTGTTTACTAATGTTAGATGTTAACACATTTGACTGAGATGGGATTTTCCAGGTGGGAGAGGGGTTTGGGTTGGGTAAGCCCTGAACAGCACCCTAGAGCTCCCTGCTCTATCAGGGGAAAAAAGTTTGCTAAGAAAGAAAAGACCCATGTGGTCTCCCTCTACCCACCTGGGCTGAAGGTGAATATTCCTCCTGAACGCTGAACTGGATGCTAAACTTTGCACATGTATAACTTAATAGCAGAAACATAACTTAATGGCAAGTTATTGTGATAATGTGGCAAGAGCTCTGGTTTGGACCCCTATGAATTGGAATCAACTCAACAGCAATGAACCTGGAGTTGTTATAAATTCCTTCTGCTCTGTCTGCCTCCACATTCTTATGAGTAAAACTGTGTCCACAATTCTGTATCTGTGACATCAAAAAGTTGTCACAAAATACATGAAACCATTTTTCAAACAGTGGAAAGCTAGCTAAAAAATGTGAAAATCACTACATGATATAATGTAATATGAGTAACACCAATTTCTTGCTTTAAGCCTAACGATTACACATGATCACTCTTTCTTTACCACTGGCGATGTTCAGACACACAGACAGTTTTTGTGAAAGGCTAGGAGAAGTTAAGAACAATCCCTTAGCCCTAATTAGCTTTATAAATCAGCCTGAATCCAGAGCATTGTGGAGACAAAGGAAAATTCACAAAAAAAAAAAAGCACACTCTATTCCATGCCACATGTATCTCTGTCCCTATCTCTGTGGCATGTTCTCCATACTTTAACACAACCACATCTAAGCTAGGGTGGTGATGGCATAGCCGTGACTACACTATAAGTCTGACTACTTTTTATGATGAGGGTCTCAGAAGATGGAAGTACAGAAAGGACTAAGTGAAGCAGTTCAAAAACATGAGAACAAGACAATGTTACTATCCTGGACCATTGTGGGCACAGTAAGCATCTCAGGCTCGTTTTTCTAAAGGCGTAAAACTGTTCCTTTTAACCAGTGAAGCTGGTTAGATAGAATTATCTCAAGGAAATGGTTTCAATAATTATGGAGGCCGGCATGTCCCCAGTCTGTGGGTCAGGCATCAGGCTGGGGGCCTTGTCTGACTCATGTGGCAGTGGATAATGAACCCAGAATTCACAGGTCAGGTGAGTGGCTGCTGGCTCAAAGGATTGCAGCAGCTGTTAAGTCCCAAGACCTGCTGGTCAGGCAGCAGGTTGCTGGCTTTTGTCCAGGGAACCAGAAGACAGAAGATGACGAGTCAGATGCATTCAAATTTTGCTGTAACATCTGTACATATTGGATGCAGGCCACGTCCCCAAGGAAACTCCCTTTTCAACTGATTAGTTGCTCATATCAGATAACAAAATGGAAGATTATGTCATCATTAAATAACTGCCCAATTGTATCATTACATTACTGCCAAACCACTGAGCATCATGGCCCAGCCAAGTTGATACACACCTTTAACCATCACACTAGGCAAGGCTTCCATGGGAATAGGACTTCACTTTTCCAACCTGGGATTCAAAGATTAGGCAAAGACTCTTTGAGGAGCTTCTGTCCCCCATATTCTAACATTCATTTTATCATGGATAAGTGAAGCATCTTTATGGATCCAACAACAGGGATAATCCAACATCTTTAGCCAAACGTCTGAGTCTCCTTCAGATAGCCGTGAGAGATGATAACTCACCACTCAGAAGAGATTGTGTTTGTGTATCTAGACAAACCAGCGGCATTGAAATCCCACCCCTTCCACATTACCCCTTAGCATCCCTACATGTGCTGAGGAGGATAAGGAGACCAAACCAAATTACTAAGAGACAAACTGGGGATTTGCTAACAATAAGATCCCCCAGTATGTATCATTTTTTAGAACCTGATATTTATAGTTGAATCTCAGGGTTATTGTATCTTCAGCATGCAATTCAAAAGTTCCTCCCACATTTTGAGTTACAGAGTTGTCTTTGAGAGTTTGTATGACAGAATTGTTTTTAAGTAGCTGTACTTCAAATGGAGCTGGTTCTTTGTAGGTTGTATTGGGCACCACTTGGCCGTAAATTGTATACAAGCCAGTCTGAAGTATTTTCAGCTTCTGATCGGATAGCTCATCCATATCCACATCCATATCCACATGCACACAAAGAGGCTCAGAAGGTATCATTTGCCATTTTGAGGGTAATGGTCCTATAAGAAATTTATAAGGGGGAAAAATAGAAGGTATAGTTATTTCACTACTTCATTCTCTTCCTGATGGTAGTAAATCCTTTCCTTCTCATCAGTGCTTTATCTGGCCTATACCAGGGTTCTGCAATCTTAATTGTAAGAATTTTAGTGTCTACTCTTTGCTTCAGAGAAGTCGAAATCCTACAGGGATCTCTTGCTTAGGGAGCTGAGGAAATAGATTTGAAATAGAAAAATGGATGTTTAGGAGGCACAACTCTTGTTAATTAAAATCTGTAGAAGGAAAGAGAAAGGAAAAGGGGAAAGAAGGAGAGGAGAAAAAGAGGATTCACACATATATCTAACCCTGAGATAGGCAGAGCTGGAAATCCAAGACACATATTCACAACTTTTGTGTGTAAATGTTTGCTATGGACCGCTTTATCAATGAGACTTTTGTTAACCAGTCTTTCATTTCTTCTTTTCACTCTCCTTTCATTTTCCTCAGGGAAAAGGTCATCAACTAGCATAGTGTAAGTTAAATTGTTTATGGTTTTCATATAACCACTTGAATACAATCTGTTGGAGGGCAAGAACTTAACTATTTTATTCAATGCTGTATCTTCAGCACCTAGAAGAGTTATTTGCTACCATATGTGTACTGAGTATTTCATGACTGAATGGTGCATCCCTATATCTAAACTAGTTGTGTTGTATCTAAATTGTGCCTCTTCTCATAAGTTACAGGTATATATGTAAGACCTGCTTGGGATATCTTTATCCAGATTGCTTCCAATCCTTAACTACTATAAATTCATGAGTTTACAAATGGAAGTTACTTGACTATTTCAATGTAAGTATAAACTCTTCAATCTATAGTAGTTGTAGTTTGAGGGGAGTTTGTATACTGGTTACGTGCTGCAGCTGCTAACCAAAGGTTATACAGTTTGAATCCACCAGGCACTCCTTGGAAACCCTATGAGGCAGTTGTTCTACTCCGTCCTATAGAGTTGCCATGAGTTGGAATGAACTCAATGGCAACAGGAGTGTAATGCTGTCACAGTGTAGTGGGTCCAGGAATAAGGTCTAGTTATTTATTTTCATGGGTGTACATGATATTTAAATATTTATCTGTTAATTTTTTTTCAGAGTAGTGTGATCCCAGGGGCCCAGGAAGAGCTTTAATCACCCAAAGACTTACCTAGACTGTCTCTAATTCTCCATAAATTTTGTTATAGCTGGCCAAGTCTTTGGTCCATAATTAAAGAGAAATCTTGCTATGAAAATACCTTGAGAGAGGTAACACTTTGACCTAAATTCTCATTCCTGTATAAATGACTAACAAGAATCTGATTGGAGATTTTGAAGGCAAGAGGAGAGAACTCTAGAACAAAAGAAATGTTTCCATCTGTCTCCAGTGGGCCTAGGAAATGTCTTCCTGTCTGTCATGTAGGCAAGGCACATCACTAGGAAGAAATGTCATTGGCTCTTCTATTTAATTCTAGGGGTTATGTAAAGACCACCTTTGCATTACTCTACTTTTACACACCAAGGGAAAATTTCAAACATGTGATGAGCTCCATTCTACTGACTGTAATGCACGCACACAGAGACACATGCACACACAAAGAAAGAGAGATGAAAAGTGGCCTAAGTTCCACAAGACTAGGAAGCTTGACTATTTCAGCTATATAGGTACAGAGGGGTTGCAGAGTTAATGGTAGAAATTTTCTGCTCCTACCAGGAAATTGTGTATTTAGTTTCAAACATGTGAAAAATGCAAAATGTATTTATTTGAGAATTTGTATGCAGTCTAAGAAATACTCTAAGGCTCAGTGTACCTGTGAAGTGTGTTTTCTATGTCAATACAAGGTAGTGTGTTTTCTATGCCAATAAAAGAAGGTGAATCAGAAATTAAAAGAAAGAATAGGAAGTAGTGGCCATAACTGTCTCATTTCCTATAAATTTTAAAACAATACCATCATCATCACACCTACTACATAGGACATTAGTGATGCAGAATCTGAGAGACCTTGTCAAAGAGAAAGATTAGGAAATCTGAGGCTTGTTGTCCTTATTAAGATACAGAATTAAAAGTAAATTTCTGAATTACAGATCTCCAGGCCTGTAAGAGTGATGGGCATTTTTCTTAAGGAAGGGACCTTGAGCGTGAGCTTCATTAGGTTACAGTCTTGTTAGTCTAGCTCATCTCTGTAGTCCTAGATCTTAGAATTCTGTCAGGAACAGGATAACCCAAACTTGTTGCCTTTGAGTTGATTCCAAAGAGTTTGGCTGCTAACCGAAGGGTCAGCAGTTCAAATCCAGGATCCACTCCTTGGAAACCCTATGAGGTAGTTCTACTCTGTCCTATAGGGTTGCTATGAATCGCTATGAGTATAAGATATAGGATAAGTCGCTATGAATAATATCTGAAAAATGAGCAAAAGAGAATACATGGCTTTCTTCCTTGCATTAAAAACTTTAAAAAAAGTAAGAGAGAAGCATGCAAGAAAGGTTACTTACCAAACTTAGCTATGCAGGGCTTTGTGGTGCTCTGCTGGAAGGAGAAAAAGAGAAACAGATCAGGATGGTAGCAGTGTCATTACTTTGTTGATTCATTTATGTAGAGCTTCAGATTCCTGAAGGAAAACATTCTTCTGTAGATATATTAAGAATCCCTGCACCCTGGAGAAATCAAGGTCAATTGGCACAACTAGTATTTTGCTAAGAGAGCCTTCTGCACCCCACATTGGTGAGTGGCATTTGGGGTCTTAAAAGCTGCCAAGCTGCCATCTGAGGGTACAGCAAATGGTCCCAACTGAGCAGAAACGGATGATTATCAAGGACCAAAACAATATCGGGGAAAGAGAACTCAGAAGACAGAGCCATCCACTTGAGGGGGTGACTATGTCAACTTGTGACTGGAAGAACTGGATGGTGCCCAGCCACCACCAGTGATAGCCAGGATGGAGCTCACAAAGATGAGTCTCACTGGCAACACAAGAATAAAAAGGGGTACATCCTGAGGTCTCCACTGAAAGACCACAATTGATAGTCCACAGTGCTCAGAGTTGCCCTGGGAGCATGGCCTCTGGCCTTGATGCTGCCCTTGTCCATAAATCATAATGGAGGTCAACTTTTCGGACAACAATGAATTGTACTCGGCAACACAGAGTGACCATATCATGGGGGCACTTTATCATTCCATGTGTCTATAGGATGTCGTCCTGCTGACCTCTTATTGGAGGTGGGGAAGTGGGTGGAGCGGAGGGGATAGGAGATTGTTTGGAGGACAAAATATGTATGGAGAGGAGAGGAAAAGTGTGCTGTCACTGGGTAGGGAGAGCAGTGGGAACTGCATATAGGTGGGCTTGCAAATTTACATGGGAATGTAGATTTTCATTCAATCATAATAAAAAAAAGAAGAATCCCCTCATCATGTCTCTTCTGTATCTCTCAGCATCCCTTTATAGATAGTTAACTGTATCTTCTATCCTTCATTGTCTAACTTCCCTGGGTCTTTTAGGCAATACACAGGGATTTATTCCATCCACCTGACTTCCACTTCCAAAGGAACTGTTTGGTCTTGAACTCACCTGCTACTGGACTTAATAGTTTTCTATGAAGAGTGATTTCCACATCCCAATGACTAAGCATGGTGATATATCCTCATGTGGAAAGAAAATAATGAAGCTTCTATTTATGTTTATTTTAAGTAATAAAAAATAAGCTACACAAATATTTATAATTTAGATTAATACAGCCATCCTCACTTAATATTCAGACAATTGTGTGTCATATATTGTAAATGAGATACCCTTAAAAGATATCACTTTTAACCTGTTGCAACATACCACAGTTTATATGCTACAGGATGCCATCAATGTGGGTAACTTTATAAATATAAATATCTAAATGGTAAATAAAACACTGTAAGGCGATAGAGTGTAGTCACTTTTTTTTGGCATCACACAGAATTCATTAATTTTCTTATGGCTAAGTACTTAAGAAATGCTGCACATTTTCCATCTAGACTGTCCTGTGACTGCATGCTGAGAATAAGTTAAAGGAGGCAAGAGCAGAAGCAAGACACCAGCTAAAAGACAATTGCAGTAATCTAGGCAAGAGAGCAGGGTGCTTCCAACCATGGTGCAGTAGCAGAGATGGTGATAAGTGACTGGAAAACAGAGCCAACTGGAGTTTCTAACATGAATAATGGGTAAGAGAATAAGAAGAGAGAAACATGACTTAGTCCAAGAAACTGGAAAGATAAAGTTGTTACTTACTGAAGTGGGCAAAGTTTAAGAGGAAGTGTTGCTGTTAAGTAATGTTGAGTCAGTTCTAACCAAGCAATCCCATGTGACAGAACAGAATTGCCCCCAGGGTTTTCTAGGCTATAATCTGTATGGATGCAGACCACAAAGTGTTTCTCCCATGGAGCCACTTTGTGGAAGGAGTAGTTTTGGGGAAAGACACAATCATGTTAAGTTTGGACCTGTTAAGTTTACAATGTTTATTAGATATCTAGACAGAGATGCTAAATCGGCACCTGGATGAATGAGGGTGGAATTTAAGGAATTCTGAAAATATACATTACATAATCTTCAGCTTGTATGAGATGCTTTGATGCACGAGACTAATGAGAACACTGAGTCAGTGAATGTAGATAGAGGGAAATGGCAGTACTGGGGCACTCAAATTTTTAAGGTTGGGGAGATAAAGAAGAATCAGAAGAGGATTCTGGATAATGTGTCCTTCTAAAATATAAAGTTAGCAGTTTTGTTTTTCCAAGCTAAGAGATTCTTTCAGTATTTCTTGCAGCTTTAGTTTGGTTTTTACAGTCTTTGAGTTTCTGTTTATCTGTGAATGTCTTAACTTCATTTTCATATTTGAAAAATAGTTTTGCAGGATATATAATTCTTGGTTGGAAATTCTTCCCCATCAAGGCTTTGAATGAGTCATGCCACTGTCTCAGTGCCAGCATTGTTTCTGCTGAGAAATCTGACGAAAGCCTACAGGGTTTCCCTCTGAATGGTAGCTTTGCTTTGAGTCTTGCTGCCTTTAAGAGTTTCTGCTTATGTTTCATTTTGTTAAGCTTCATTATAATATATCTTGGAGTCTTTCTATTGAGATCTATATTGAGTGGTGTTTGATACGTATCTTGGGTGTCTATATTCTCTTCTTTCATAATTTCTGGGAAGTTTTCTGTCAGCAGCTCAGCCACAATACTCTCTGTGTTCTCGCCCTATCCCAGAACTCCAATTAATCATAAATTGTTCTTCTTAATAGAGTCCCACATGCTTCTTAACGCTTCTTCATTTTTTTTGTTTCTTTTTTCTGATTTCTCCTCGTAGATGCTGGAGTTCGTAGCTCTGTCTTCCAAATCAGAAATTCTCTTTTCCATTTGTTCCATTCTGTTTTCTTGACTTTGAATTGAAGTTTCTACGTCTTTGATTTTGTTCTTGATCTGTTGGATTTCTGAGTACTGATGTTCCATCAGATCAAACAGCTTGCTTAATTTTTTGTTTTGCTGTGCTGTATTTTGTATAAGGTCTAGGAAGTCTCTCTATATAGTCCTTTTGTATTCACCTCTGATAGCTTCAGAAAAGCTTCTTCATCTGGGAAGTTCTGAGGTGGTTTCTTTGGGGGGCCTTCTGATCCCATGGGTGATTGCTGGGTTACTGTCTTCTATAATGTTTGTTGCTTTGGGGGCTTCATGTGGGTCAATAGAGTCTGGGAGAGATGATGTGAAGATGGACCACAATTGTTTCACTAGGCCATCTTAAGATGAGAAGTAAAAAGTATTTGACAACTTCCAAAGGCAGTCAGGCAGCTGGCAAAGTAAGCACCTTTATATTGAACCCCAGATGTTATAAGCTAGCTCAAAATACAGAAAGGCTGCTGGCCTACTGGCCTCTGCTGCCAGGCCCCAGCTGTAGGTGATACTGTGTAGAATTCTGCTTTTCTGTTGGAAAAGCAGTCTCTTCTGGGTAGGCACTGCCTCCCAGCCCAGGAATTAGGTCCAGCTGAGGCTTCCATATGGATGAATCTGCCTCCCAGCAAAACAAGATGGCATTGCGCATAAGCTCACCAGCTGGCCGGAGCCAGGCTCCTGGTGGAAAGAGAGGCCAAGAGTACCGAAATGCCAACAGTCCACAGACTCCACAGCTGGGCCCCAGCCTCAAGCAATGCTGTGCAAAACACTGCTTCCCTGCTAGAAAAGCACACTCTCCCTGGCAGATGCCACCTCCCAGCTTAGAAACAAAGTCAGGAAGGGGCCTCTGCCTGGGCTTCTCTGGTTCCCAGTAGATCAAGATGATGTCCTGCACAAGCACATCTGTATGGCTACCACATGGCAGAGGCAGAAAGATAGGCCAGGGGAGCCAACATATATAGAGTCCAAAGCCAGGGTCTCAGAACCTAGCAATTACACTTGTGGGTCCCATTAGCAATGTGTCTGAGACCAGCAGCCAGTCAAGCCCTGGCTCTGCCCACCGGCCAAGGCAGAGGAAAAAAAATCAAAATCGTGAGTTAACTTCAGTCTGTGCAAGCCTCTACTTGCCAAGGGTGGGGTCAGTGAAAGAGAGGAGGTTTTGCATTCAGTGTTATGAAGTCCAAATTAACAGTCCTATGCCACATTCCAGAGCTCACTAGGTATCCAGAAGTCTTCATTTAATTATCATTTCAGGTCTTGGTTTTCAGAGGGATTTAGGGAGATGTGCATTTAGTCCACCATCTTGACTCTGCCCAAGGAATCAGAAAAGGAAACTGGGAATGAACAGCCAGTGAGTCTGAAAGGAAACTAGGAGTGCAGTGGTTGGAATCCAAGAGAAGAAAGTATTTATGGAGAGGGAGTGATCAGCTGTGTCAAATGTTGCTGATGTGTCAAATAAAGTTAGGACAGAGA